>OX336367.1:33927743-35427743 GCA_946902895.1 Fragum fragum | reverse complement strand
AACTATGCCAAGTTATTTTGAAATCCATCATTCTAATGCCGGACAAGAATAGGACTCACACACACACACATCCACTCTCAGAAGCAAGTCCATATACAGGTACATTGCAGAGGTATTTAAGTTATTTTCTTAAACTAGATGTTTGTCCCAGGACAACTGCTGTCGAGCTGACGAAGTTTTGACTAACTTGACCTTGACCATCAATTTTAGTGTTTGACCTTGAGCTTTGACCTTGAACTTGAAGCTATCCAAAAAAAATTTCAAATGGCACATCTATTCATGATGGAGAATAATTATGCAAAGTCATTTTGAAATCCATCCATAAATGTAGGAGTAATTGTCCGGACAAATTCAGACGGGCAGACTAATGCACATACACTGACTTGTCAAAGTGAAAACTATGTCTCGCTCACCGCAGGCAGGCTCGACAAAAAACAGATACCCTATTTTAAGGTGTTCAAGAACACATTTTGGGAGATACATGAATTGCTTGTAGGAATTTCTCCCTATATTGCACCTTTTTTTCTATGGCAAAGCTCTTTGAATTCATCTCTGCAACCACTTTCAATTTGGCCTTGTCCAAAATTTGCAATTTGGTTACATGTTAGGGTCTCTAAAATTATGGTAAACATGATTTCACAGTAGATTAAAAATCGAGAATTGGTTAAATAGCATTTTCTTAAAGAGTTCTCTACAATTTGAATAGAATTTGAAATATTCCTGAAATACATAAGAACTACTTTTATGGCGTAGACATTAAATGGATTTAGTGGTTAAGCCTCCAGTGACAGTTTGCACTTGTTGAACTTTGAGAATACTTCAAAATTCTGTCTGTTAACTTAAGCCGACACTTTACTAGCTAAAAATGCAACTTACTGAGATTCCATTTTTGCGCCACTGTATCGTTGGGTTGGGGATTCCTGCCGCATGACACTTCAGAGTTACTTGGGTTCCATTTTTGAGGTACAGTTCCCTGGTTGGGCTGTAGTAAGTGATATTTACTTCAGCTGTAGAAAAACAGACAAGATTTTTATTGGTAACTTAGTACCCTTTCTAGTGTAACATATCACTAGTCACTTTTGAGAGGCAAAATCTTTTGCAGTTTTTGCATTTCTTAAATAAATTCACACACCATAATTTTCCATTTTACACAATGTTTCCTTCTGTTTCACAATGTTTTCCCAATTGGCTTTCTTAAGGCGCATCGAAAAGCATCACTTTGTTGTAATAGGTTAAAAGCAATTTCTTCATTATCCACAATGTTTTTTACCCTAAAAGCTAAAGAGTTTTAAAATTTCATCAACTGAAATTTGTTGTCCTCAACAACTTTGAATTTGAACCAGTCTAAAATATGTCGTTGGTAATTGGTTAACAAAACTGCTATCAATTATTAAAAGATTTTTTTCACATTTGGATATTGTTACAGTGGCCCTCCTGGGGCTCATCTGAGATAAGGCTCTTTTTTTCTTCCAGGCCTCCAAAACTGGGTCGGGAGAAAACCTCTTTTAACATTTAACTAAAATCAACAAGCCAAATTTAGTTTAAAATGGCCAAATAGTTTTGAAAGGCTTGCCTTCTTTATTTCTATTTAAGCCTAGTCACCCTGTGGCTCTAAAATTTTATCAATTTTGAAAGAGGTCAATGTACTGATGCATAATGCAAAATTCAAGATTCTTCAACTTCTGGGTCAGGAGGAGATGGGGTTTTTTTCAATATTTTTTTTTTCAATTTTACTCTTGTTGTCATAGCAACCAGAGTTTTCAAGAGATTAAATTCTTTGGTTGAAATCAGCCCAGTGGTTTGGGAGTAGATGTCGTTTTAAAAATCCTTCTTTATTTCTATATAAGCCCCCTCACCCCCTGGGGCTCCGCCCCTGGGGGCCTGAGGTTGGTGATTTGAGCAATTCTGAAAAAGGTCAATGTACTGATGCTTCATGCAAAATATCAAGACTCTAGGCCCACTGGGTTAGGAGGAGATAATTTCTAAAGTTTTTATTAGAATTTCAGTTTTGTTGCCATGGTAACCAAATGTTTAATGGATTTCAATTCTTTTAGCAATTTTCAAAGGACATTACCAAAGAATATTCCTGCCAAATTTGGTTGAAATTGGCCCAGTGGTTTGGGAGGATATAACCCCCCCCCTCCCCCCCGGGGCTCCACCCCTGGGTACCCAAGGGTGATGATTTTAGCAATTCTGAAAGAGGTCATTGCACTGATGCTTCATGCCAAATATCAAGTGTCTAGGCCTTCTGGGTCAGGAGGAGATAATTTTTAAAATTTCATTAAAATTCCAGTTATTTTGCCATTATAGCAACCAGAATTTTTAACTGATTTCAATTCTTTCGGCAATTTTCAAAGGGCACCACCTAAGGAACATTCCTGCCAAATTTGGTTGAAATTGGCCCTGCGGTTTTGGAGGAGATGTCATTTAAGATTGTTGACACATGACGGACAACGCATGACGGACACAGGATGATCAAAATACCTCATCATGAGCACTTCCTGCTCAGGTGAGCTAAAAAGTGTGTTGGTTCGACTTAAATTGACAAAACATTACATCCCACGGAAATTCAAGAAAGTCCTACATGATCCTGCATTTTTATGCCCCTCAAGAAAAAAGCTTCGAAAAACATAATAGAAAATGACACAATTGTTTCCTCCATGCAATTGGTACAATCCAAACATCATGTTTCCAACTTAAACGACGAAGAATTTAATATTTTATCTACTTATAATTGTCATCTGAAACTTTTAATTTGGACTAGTCTAAATTCTTGTAGACTGGTAACAGGTTAAGGTGTATTGTATTAATGAATGGCATAGCCTACAGGTTTGGCTTTTAATCACTAAAATAGGCTGCCTTGCTCATAATCATGTTCTTTTCATAATAATATTATGATGAGAACTAATAAAGCTTAAACGTTCCAACACAATCCCGTTTTTTTACGCCCCTCAAGAACAAGAGCCATCGGAGACAGATTATGCTCTCCAAATAAGGCTTTTGTTTGCCATTATCTGACAAAAAAACTTTTTATTGAATGCAACTATAGTTTGAGAGTTCAGTTCACAAGAAATTTGGAAGTTTGACAAACGTTGAAGGAATCTGTTTGGCTTCACAGGCCTGATTCTAGTAAAATTCAATATCATTATTATGGTAAAGGGTTAAATATATTACCTTGACTATCAAAGTTATCAATGAAAAATGTCTCCATACAAAAAATGAAGACTCTAACTTGAGTAGTCTTGCAGAAACAATAGACTGATTTATTTTACAGTAGGATATAAACAAAATGTAAAGTTACATGGCATTAAGCGCCCCTTTTAGCATGGTTAGGCTCATTGGGTCAAAAATTGAAATAAACATTACCTAGGGCATTTAATAAACAACATTTATGTAAAGTAACAAGAAATTTTGGCAATTTGTAAGGAGGTAATTTGAAAATTGCTGACCTTAACAATTTGACCTCGACCTTGACAGATGACCTTGAACTTAGTACCAACAGAAAGTCCATGTCATAAGCAATGCACATGTAAAATATGAAGGCTATATCACTTACCATTGTATACTTATGGGAGATGTTAAAGGTAAAATGTTCGACCTTGAGAAAGGGCCTTGACCTTGACAGATGACCTTGAACGGAATACCAACAGAAAGGTCATGTCATAAGAAATGCACATGTGAAACATGAAAGCTATGTCACTTACCATTGTAAACTTATAGACAATGTTAAAGTTAAGATTTTCGAAATTTAAATCTTGAGAGATGACCTTGATCTTGACAGATGACCTTGAACTTAGTACTAACAGAAAGTTCATGTCATAAGCAACGCACATGTAAAATATGAAGGCTATATCACTTACCATTGTATACTTATGGGAGATGTTAAAGGTAAAATTTTCGACCTTGAGAAAGGGCCTTGACCTTGACAGATGACCTTGAACGGAATACCAACAGAAAGGTCATGTCATAAGAAATGCACATGTGAAACATGAAAGCTATGTCACTTACCATTGTAAACTTATAGACAATGTTAAAGTTAAGATTTTCGAAATTTAAACCTTGAGGGATGACCTTGATCTTGACAGATGACCTTGAACTTAGTACTCACAGAAAGTTCATGTCATAAGCAACGCACATGTAAAATATGAAGGCTATATCACTTACCATTGTATACTTATGGGCTATGTAAGTTAATTTTCTTGAAACTTTGACCTTGAGAAATGATCTTGACCTTGACAGATGACCTTGAACTTAATTCCAATAGAAAGGTCATGTCATAAGCAATGCACATGTGAAATATGAAGACTATATCTGTTACCAATCAAAGGTTATGGCCAATATAAGATTTTGCAGGACAAAAAGAGAGCTTATGTAAAGCTCATAACATAAAGGCCCCATTTCTCATGACACGTTTTTTTAAACGAAAATTTTAGATAGTTTAAGGTCAAGAGGATCTAATTTGCTACTCAAATATGAAATTTCATAAAATTCTGACAATTTGATTAGGGGAAATTGGCAAAAAACTAATTTTTACATTAAGGCCCCTTTTTCCATGACACAGCCTTGAATTGAGAATATTCACTAAAGGTCTCATGGAAATCTGCTTTGAAAATTAGTTTCATCCAATTAGGCCCAGGGGTTCCTGAGATATGACAATGAACGGACGGACAGAAGGATGGACATGTGCACAAGCCGGCAACTATATGCTCCCCCGAAAATTTTTTTGGGGAGGATAATAAAGCCTTGGAAAATACTGTAGACATTGAAGAAATTGCTTTAACAAACAATTTCTTCAATGTTCACAATGTTTTTGTCCTAAAAAGCAAAGATTATTTGAATTTCATCAACTTGAAATTGTTGTCTTCAATACCTTTTAATTCAAAATAATCTTAAATTTTGTCATGTTGTAACTCTTTCCTTACAGACAAAATTTTCAACTGGTATTCATTGTAAGATGTTGCAGACAACAATTTAAAGTTGATGAATTTTAAAAATCATCTACTTTTGGGGCAAAAAACATTGTGGATGAGGAGAATTCCTAAGCAATTTCTTCATTTTCCACAATATTTTCCAATCTCTCTTTCCTTGTTCGATTGATTGAATGGGTTTAATACCACTTTAAATAGTATTTCAGTCATATCGCTGCGAATGGAGCACCTCACCATGGATTCCTGGTATTTTCTCGTACCAGTACTACCACTACATCCTTTCAGAGCCTCCAGTCTCTCATCCCACTTAAGTTTACAATTAACCACCCATTGGTAGGAGACAAATGTCAGAAAGGATATAAGCTGTAGCCAGGGATCAAACTCTGGACCCTGTGGTTTGGGGTCCTATCTGCTACCTACTATGTTATCTTTAAGGGCATCAAAAATGGGATTGTGTGGGAATGTGTTAATGACAATAGGCTGACTTTAACCTTTTCCTGTCTTTTAAATTTCAGACCCGACCAAATTCAAAGGTTGCAGACGACTATTTAAAGTGGGTGTAATTTAAAACATAACCATTCAGAAGGGTAGAAAATATAGTAGAAAAAAAAGAAACTGCTTGTTACAAGCAATCTCTTCTTTTTCTACAATATTTTTTTAATTATAAATTCAAAGGGATGTAACTAGCAAGCTAAAAATCCTCACAATGTTTCTTATGGTACATGGCACATAATATCATTTCTGACATGTTTTTAATGTTTTCTGTTTCTCATATCAGTTCAAACCCACACAATAATAACTATTTTGGGAGTTTATGGGTTAAAAACTTACTTTCTACGACTAGATAAACTGGATCAGAGTAGAGAGCTTCTCTCCCACTCTCTACTTTACATCGATACATCCCTCGGTCAGATACTTTAACCTCTCTGAAGCGCAGTGTTCCAGTATTTCGTATGCGATAGTTGACGCCACTGCGAGGCATTTCCTCGTTTTCATGAAACCACTTGATTCGAAGTTTGACAGATCCTGAAGCTTCACAGTGTAGCAGAAATCGTTTGTCCATCAGAACAGTAGCATTTCTGGGAGGTCTAGTGATGACTAGCTCTGCAAAAATAAGGAATATGGTGAATGGAAATTATATCTGTCCTTTAACCCATTACTAGACAGCAAAATTTTAGATTAGTCCAAATTGTTAGGAGATGCAGATGACAATTTAAAGTTAATGAAATTTCAAACACAAGCACAAGCCCTGATAGATATGATTCAATATACATTATATGTGCATTGAAACATAATTTAATTTATCTTAACCACCTAACTAATTTTGCTATAAAATCATTTGAATTAACTGCGAGAGGAAAAACTTTCATATTCACATGCCTGTTTTTAAAATGAAATCAGTTGTAGCATATGACATCATGTGACAAAATGAGGACATATTGGCTGAAAATTTTTGAGTCCATTACAGAGGTGAATGGGGAATGAACTTGGGTGCCAGGGAGAGGGTCACTAAGGGACATAAAAATTGAGTTGTTGATGTACAACCTAAATTTCAATATCACAGCTTTAACCCATTTCCACACAATGACACTTTCTGACACCTAGAAACATGAGGCCAATAGGGCCTTATTGTAAAAGTTATGACATTTGAGGATAGGCTACTTATGATCCTGCGTCCACAATTTATACAACCTTGATAGAGGTACACCAGATAATGCCCTTAAAGCCATATTTTTCATCCTATCAAAATTCTTTTTTATAATCTGATAAGAGGTCACCCAAGGATCAATCCGGTCAAATTTGATTGAAATCCATCCACTGGTTTCTGAGAGGAAGAATTTCAAAGATTCTACCATATATAGAAATTAGCCCCACCCATTAAAGCCATGTTTTTCATCCAATCAAAATTCTTTCAAGGAATAACATTAAGGTTTGCCCAAGGAACATTTCTGTGAAATTTGGTTGAAATCCATCCATTGGTTTCTGAGAAGAAGATTTTCAAAGCTTTCAGCATATATGGAAATTAGTCTCGCCCATTAAAGCCATGTTTTTCATCCGATCAAAATTCCTTCAAGGAACCTGATAAAGGTTCACCAAAGGATCTTTTCTGTAAAATTTGGTTGAAAAAAAACATCCACTGGTCTCTGAGAATAAGATTTTCAAAGCTTTCAACATATATGGAAATTAGCCCGCCCATTAAAGCCATGTTTATCATCCGATCAAAATTCTTTGAAGAAATCTGAGAGAGGGTCATCCAAGAATTATTTCTCGGAAATTTGGTTGAAATCTGTTCCGTACTTTCTGAGGAGGTTTTCAAAGTAAAAGTTTACAGACAGATGGACAAACGACCGTTCGGCAGGCTGGACGCACGCGCGCAAGACGGACACGCCATACCAATAGCTCTCTGGCTTTCAGGCAGTGGAGCTTAAAATGAAGAAATTGCTTGTTACAAGCAATTTCTTCCTTATCCACAGTGTTTTCTTTCTCGAAAGTGAAAAAGTCTAGAATTTTATCTACTAGAATTTATTGTCTGGTTACATCTTTGACTTTGAACCAGTTTAAAATTGTCTAGTATGGTAATGGTTAATACACTGAGTTACAACAACTAACCCTTTCAAGTTCAATCCCTGGTTTTTATGTCCCTGTGATTTTATAACAGAGAAATCATTGTAGAAAAAGAAGAAATTGCTTGTAACAAGCAATTTATTCTTTTTCCACAATATTTTCTACCCCACTGAATGTAGTAGCAGTAGAATGGTTATTTTCAAATTAAACCCAATTTGAATTTTCGATTGCAAAACCTTTGAATATGGACAGGTCTAAAATTTGCCAAAAACAGGAAAGGGTTAAGTCACCCAAACAAATAAAATACTTTACATGAAACTTAATTTCAACGGTGAACCTATTCCAACATGGCAAAATTTTAGACTGGTCTAAATTGAAAGGAGTTGCAGACGAGTCAATTTAATGTTTATGGAATGTTAGATTTCTCAACTTTCTGGGTAGAGAACATTGTGCAAAATGAAGAAGTTGCTTGTTACAAGCAATTTCTTCATTTTACACAATATTTTCCCTATTTGTTTTCTTGAGGGGCATCCAAAAGCATCATTGTGTGGGAATGGGTTAAACATTCACTTCCAGTCTAATTGAATGATTTGATTGATCAATAGACCTTTTTCTTGACAGCTATGATCCGTCAACTCTGCAATGTTTTTCACCACTTTCAACAACTCGTCAAGTCTAGAACACAATAATCTTTTTTTTGCATTGAGAATTTTATACAAACATTTTGATTCATTTTATCTTTCTTTTCAAGGTAGACCAAGTATCAAGTATTTTAAACAGGTCCAAATTGAAAAAAGCTGCAGATGACAATTTCAAGTAGTGAAAATTGAAATTCTTGAATGAAAACATTTTTGTACAAGTGTTACCTGTAATTTCTTCATTTATAACATTGTTTTTGCAAGCCTTTTTTGCTTAGGGTTGTGAAAAGTGGAACTGAGTACAAACAGATTGACATCTTATGTAAAGGATACTTAAGAGCTAACATGCCACAGAATTAAACTGTTATATATTTACATTGCAGAATTGATATTCAAATTTGGCACAATGTAATCTTTGTACCGAGTTTCCCCACCCTTATATAGACCATGCCCTCTATCAACAAATTTATAGACATAATACAATCTAGACAGCAAATCAAGAGGTCAGAGTAAAACTCTTGTAACAGCTTATGTTTGTAATAGTAATTAACAATAACTTTGCACTTACCAACCAAATTGGAGTTCTTCCTTCTGCAATATTATAAGTCTAGAAAAAGGAACTAATTGGAGCACTTCAAATGCTAGAATATTTCCAATTAACCCATTCCCACTCAGTGATGCTTTAAGACGCCCCTAAATTTGAAAGCATTGGAAAACTTTGTGGAAAATTAATGTTTCTCCTTTTTAAAAAGACAAAAAGATCTGAAATTCAATAAAGTTTAATTATCATCTGCAACTTCTTTCTATTTGGACCAGTCTTAAATTTTCTTGTGTGGTAATGGGTTAAAGGCATGGTCGGAATACACACACTTATTGATGAAACCACATATTGTAGGCATTGACATTAGAAGATGATTATAAACCCTTGTGATACTGATTAAGCTTCAATAGAATTGTATTAAAGTCAAAAGGTTGACGCTTGATGCACTTGGTGTGAGTTCATACTTATTTTGAAAATTTATCTTACTAACAACATGAGTTAAAAAGAGACAAGCAGGTGTTGTAGAGTAAGATCAAACTGTACATAAGTGCAGGCTGATCTTTGTCTTAAACTCCTGCCAAACCAAATATATTGGTTCAGCACTACAAAGGTTAACCCAATACCAAACAGAAAATTTTTAGACTGGTCAAAATCAAAGGAATTGCAGAAGACAATTATAAGTTCATCAAATTTTCAACTTTTTTTATCTTTCTGTGAAAAAAACATTGTGTAAATTGAAGAAATTGATTGTTACAAGCAATATCTTCATTTTACACAATGTTTTTCCTCTTGATTCAGGGGTATCCAAAAGCGCCATTGAATTGGAATGGCTTTTCCCATTCCCACACAGTGACACTTTTGAGGCCCTTAAGAAAGGCAATTGGGAAAACATTGTGTAAAATGAAGAAATTGCTTGTAACAAGCAATTAGTTCATTTTACACAATGTTTTCTATCCAGAAAGTTGAAAATATTCAAAATTTCACAAATTTTGAATTGTTGTCTGCAACCTCTCTCATTTTGGATCTGTCTAAAATTTTGTCGTGTGGGAATGGGTTAAGTGAAGGCAAAATATTCAGGAATTGATAGTGATGGTCTAATTTCTGGCACTCTCTAAAAAGTTGAATTAAATTTAAGGCCCATTATTGCATGTTTTCCAGTGGAATCTTCTAAATTTTGAATGAGTCCATCCTTATGACCTTTGGGGAAATTTCATCAAGATTGATATAAAACTGTGGCCTTTTAACCTTTCCCACTCACTGACACTTTTTGACACCCCAATTTCTTCATTTTACACAATGTTATCTACCCAGAAAGTTGAAAATATCTGAAATTCCATAAACTCTGAATTGTCTCTGAAACTCCTTTCCATTTGGATGGGTCTAAAATTTTACGGTGTGGTAATTGGTTAAGAGTGTAAACAAAGACATTATTGATGTTAGATGACGGGTGACACATGACAGACATGCAAGTATCACATAAGCTAACCATGAGAAGGTATAGTGCTCAGGTGAGCTAAAAAATTGACGGACAAATGGAAGTATTGAGAGACACATGATGGACACAACACCATGAAAGTAGCCAGCTGGCTTTCATCCAGTAGAGCTAAAGACTTGGCTAAATGGCTAATTTGAGGGGGCAAATAAATCTTCTATCCGTGTAGATCTGAAAAATTCATTGAACAGTCACAAGTATTTTACCAATCTTATCCCATGGATTTTTGGCAAGCTATTTAAAATGTATGATGATGACTTAAATTAACAGTGGGAAACACGCCCCCTCAAAATAACTTCTTTTCATTATTTACAAACAAGTGACAGTTTACAGAATATATATTACTAAATCCTCTTTCATGGACATATTACTAAAAATCAAAGGCTTAAGTATACCATCTCCAACCCTATCATTTGGTTTTGGACCAACAAGATGGTGAAATCATCATAACATACATGTACTTGATTGACTGATTGAATTGGGTTTAACGCTAGTTTTAACAGTATTTCAGTCATGTGGCAGCGGCTGGAGCACCTAACAATGGATTCCTCACACAATTTCTCACACCAGTACTACCACTACATCCTTTCCTAGCTGCCATCCCACTTAGGTTTACAATTATCTATCCATAGATGAGAGAGAAAAGTCTGTCAAATTTTATCAATTTTCAGACACAGTATTTTATAATAACAAATGGAACAGTGATTAACCCTTTCTTGTGTTACAGACCTGTCCAAATTCAGAGGTTTTACAGATGAAAATTAAAAGTGGGTTTAATTTAGAAAACAACCATTCAGTAGGGTAGAAAATATTGTTGAAAAATAAGAAATTGCTTGTATCAAGCAATTTCTCCTTTTTCTACAATATTTTCTCAACTATAAAATCAGACGGAGATACAAACCAGGGATTGAACAGGAAAGGGTTAACCCCTCCCATTAAACTCCTTATTTGTATAGGGGAAGTACTGATTTTCTCCTCTTTGGAACATTATTTTCTACTCATTGCGAATTAAAATAAACTCATTAACCAATTCCCACACAGTGAAATTTTAGACCGGTCCAAATTGAAAGAAGTTGCAGATGACAAATTCAAGTTGATGAAATTTTAGATTTCTTCAACTTTTCGGAAAGAAAAAATTGTGTAAAATGAAGAAATTGCTTGTTACAAGCAATTTCTTCATTTAACATAATGTTTTCCCAAATGTTTTCTCAAGGGGCGTCCAAAAGCATCATTGTGTGGGAATGGGTAAATAATCTGCATAAAAGTGTAGAACTTTTTTTTTGAGAAAATATTGTTGTTGGTGATAAGGAAAATGCTGGAGTCAAGCATTTTCTTCATTAACTACAATTATTATCTTCCCTTTGATAAGATTATGTAACTTTCCAATATGCAACAAGTTGTCTTTGATATCTAAAGAAAAGACATCCAACTGCAGGCTTTTCGGATAAGCTGTGATGTTGATCCCTGGGTAGAGAGTGTGCATTTGAAAGATCCAATATGATTCACAGAGTCTTCTGGCGTCAGTGCTCTGGGCAAACTCAGGTCAGAGCACAAGATTCCGATAATTGATATTTGACATCATTGGCGTGATGAGAATTTAAAATGAAGTGGTTGTCCACTTGTTGAAATTAAGTGGTTATCCTCTTGATTGTCCTTTAAGACAAATATATCTGGTGCTTTATAGATCTGTAATTGGAGTTCATGTTTTGTTTCTCCCACAGTTTGTGTGGATTCACAAATGAGGTGGTATGTCTGTGAGGCCCATGGTTTTTGTGAAAGAAATTCCAGATAAAAGTTGGCTGGAAAAAGTTGACTGGGCTCCGATGCTGGGCTAGCATGTTTGCTAGTTTCTGCCCTGGTTGCCAGGAAGTATGTTAGTTACCTCACTCATCACTGGTGTTCTGCTGCATCTCTTCATCATTATTGGGTCTAGGAGACATGCTTCTAGCTGTCTGCCCTGTGTAGTTCATTTGGAGGCATGTCCTGTTTAGACAAGCTCCTGTCTTGGTGGTTCTAATTCTTGGAGTTTCTTCCACTCTGACAAGTTTCATTCAAATCAGAACTTATCAGAGGGTATAGGTACAAGTTGATGTTATCTTGTTGATATAGGATTGAGGATGTAGGATGGGGTAAGCAAGCTGCTATTTATACAAAGCGGTGCTGGCTGGTGCTGGTGCTACTATAAATAATGCAGCTGGTGCTTAGATGCTAGAAATCAACAGGCTAATAAATGCCCAACATGAAACACAGCAGCTATTAACAAACAGGAATCCAACAGCTAGAAAAAGCATATACCGTCGCCAAATAGTACTTACATTCCACAAGAGGACCTATGATGGTCCTAAATTGCTCCCCTAAGCATGATGGTTCGAGGCTTTATGATATATACAAAATAGCAAAGCCCTCTATCTAAATTCTCTTTTAATCCTAGGTATATTGATGATCCAGGAATATAGCATTATTTGAAAACATGATTGCAACTAAGAATACATCATATTACAATGGAATAGATTCACTCATAACTATACAAACAAGAGGGCCGTTGGCCCTGGGGTGCTCACCTAAGATAAAGGCTCTTTTTCTTTCAACAGTCTAATTTCATGTTAAGGTTAGGATTATGAAAAAGGTGGGCCACAATTACATGTAAAGACTATGAACCTTGGGATCCAAAAGTCTAAATTTCAAATTCCAAGGTTTTAGTGCTGATTTGAAAGAAGGAAAAAACTTTTTCCATGGGTTATAATTTCAGAAATATTTAGAAAGAAGTCTGTGAACTGATGCTTTATGCCTATACCCCCCCTGGGTCTGCCCCTGGAGACCCGAGGATCATGATTTTAGCTATTTTGTGAGAGATCAATATACTGATGCTTCATGCAAAATATCAAGGCTCTACACCACCTGGGTCAGGAGGAGAAGATTCTTAGAGATTATTTTAAAACTTTACTTTTGTTGCCATGGCAACCAGAGTTTGAAACGGATTTCAATTCTTTTAGCTAATTTTAAGGGGGACCACCTAAGGAACATTTCTGCAAAATTTGGTTCAAATTGGCCAAGTGGTTTGGGAGGAGATGTCATTTAAAAAAATCGTTCTTTATTTCTATATAAACCCCACCCCCCTGGGGCTCCACCCCTGGGGACCTGAGGATCATGATTTTAGCTATTTTGAAAGAGGTCAATATACTGATGCTTCATGCAAAATATCAAGGCTCTTCGCCTTCTGGGTCAGGAGGAGAAGATTTTTAAAGATTATTTTAAAATTTCACTTTTTTGCCATGGCAACCAGAGTTTTTAACGGATTTCAATTCTTTTAGGGGTTTTTTAAGGGGACCACCTAAGGAACATTTCTTCCATATTTGGTTCAAATTGGCCCATTGGTTTAGGAGGAGATGTGGTTTAAAGAAATTGTTGGCGGACGACGCACGACGGACGGACGCTGGACAAAAGGGGATCACAATAGCTCACTTGAGCACTACGTGGTCAGGTGAGCTAAAAATACAAAAAATTAATTATAAGAAATATGTTAACCACCTCAAAAATGACAAATATGTTCCCATGGGCAATATCTGAGTCTATTATTCCTTTAGATCTTGTTATTGCTTTTGAGTAGATTTAAATGATTAAACGAGACTTACCTTGGTCAGGTGAAGTTTGTTCATAATTTTATCCATCACAAAAATCTCTCTGGGCTCACACTAGAACCTGTGAGGCCAGGAAGGGAATTTATGTGTGAGGATTTGAACTTATTATTAACAGGGGTGGGATCGATATTTCAGTGCAATGAAAAATAATTATGTTGGATATCCAACATTAAAAATTGAAAAAAATTGATGGATTTTACGGAATATAATGCCATCTTTCACATTATTTCAGGCGTATAGCAATCCCTGGAGCACCTGACAATTGGTCCAATTTGACTGTGATACAGGTAAGTGACCTCAATCTTGACAGATTACTTTGGTCTTACAACCAACTGCATGATGCCTATAAACCTAAATAGGAGCAATGTATCTTGAATAGTCTTTGAATGACAGTAAAATGTTATGTTTTTCATTAAGTTTACATCCCACAGACAGACAGGCAGACTAATATCTGAAAAACAATATGCCCTAGCTGATCTTATCAATAAGCGGCATAAAAAAATAATTAAATCAGAACATAGACAAACTACCAATGATCAATTAAACAGAATTATGACCGTATAAACTAGAATATGCGACCATAACTGTATTACCAGCAGTTTATTGTTATAACCTTTTTTTCCAAACTTGTATTTCATAGGCATGCCAAAATGCTGGATTGTGTAGAAATGAGGTTAAATGACAAAGTTTTAGAAAGCTCTCAAATTCTGGCATGAAATCCATAAATCATTTTAACCAAATAATCCTACGTATTCACCCTACTTGCGAATGGGGGCTCTTGCAAACAATTTCAAGTACGTAATTTATATTTTGTTCCATATTAGTTTTAGTTCAATATTTATAATGCCACCTACAAAGAAGAAAATTGAGAAGGGACATCACTCAAAAAATGGACATGTTTCAATCTAAGGTCCCTGCAGTAATATTATAACTGTGGTGGCCCTGAATTAGCAATTACAATTTTAACCCATTCCCACACAAGAAAATTTTAGACTGGTCCAAATTGAAAGAAGTTGCAGACCACAAGTTCAAGTTAATGAAACATTTAACCCTTTCCCGTTCAAACACGGGATTTTACGTCACTGTGATTTTATACTTGAGAAAACATTGTGGAAAAAGGAGAAATTGCTTGTAACAAGCAATTTCTCCTTTTCCCACAATATTTTCTACCACATAGGATGGTCAGATTTCAAATTGCATCCAATTTTCATTGTCGTCTGCAACCTCTTTCAATTTGGACCAGTCTAAAATTTCATAAAACAGGAAAGGGTTAAAATCTAAGTCTTTTTGGGCAAAAAACATTGTGGATAATAAAAAATTTGCTTGTTACAAGCAATTTATTCATTTTCCATAATATTTTCCAAAATTTTCGTCAGGGGCGTCCAAAAGCATCATTGAGTGGTAATAGGTTTATCCCTATAAAGAATTATATTGAGGGAAACTTTGTAGATAATCCTTTTCTCACAATGCTCTCTAAAGAGACCTAATTCGGCACTTATTTTTCTGTTTGTACAGGGCAGTTGAAACTTATCTAGTAAAATTTCTACGAAAATATTTTCCCGTGTGACTTCAACTATAGTTTTTAACCTCAAGTGACCAAGAAATGTATATCCATTTGTCTTACATTTTCATTAACCCATTCCCACAAAATCCTGCTTTCTGACACCCCGTAAAAAACCTCTTTGAATAGCAATACACAGTGGAAAATAAGAAATTGCTTGTTACCAGCGATTGCTTCATTATCGACAATGTTTTCTACCCCAAAAAACAATAGGCAAATTTAATAGTTGATCAGAAAGGGTCATTGTGTGGGAACAAGAAAACAAGTTTTGAAACCATTGTGGAAAATTAAGAATTGCTTGTTACACACAATGTTTTCTACTCCAAAAGACAGAGATATTTTGAATTTCATCAACTAAAAATTTTCGTCTACAATTACTTTGAATTTGGACCAGTCTAAAATTTATCGTCTGGTAATCGGTTTACCAGCCTCTAAAGCTTCAATGTTACATTGTAGTGCAATGTTACTTTCTCTTGGAGAGTGTTGGACCATGATGTTATTTGCCATAATGACCTCTCAACCCACACAATCCAGTATTTTTCTGCTTGGAAGAAATTTAAATACAGAAAACATTGTTGGAAAAGATGAAATTGCTTGTTACAAGTAACTTCTTCTTATCCCACAATGTTTTCTTGTTTGTAAAATATGAAGGACATACAAAAGGCAGGATAATGTGGTAATGGGTTACCTTCAAATATCAATTTGTACTTAAATACCCTTTCTTTTTACAGATAAAATGTGAAGAATGCAAAAATGTTCCATGGATCAGTAGATATGACCTGTGAAAATTACTTACACTATTATGCTTAACCACAGGGTCAGGTTTCTACACCTAACATGCTATTATACTACATTGATTTGTTTGAACAGTATTGCAGTCGTACTGCTGTGGCAGGAGCACCTAACCATGGATTCCTGGTATTTCTCACAAACTTAGCACTACCACTACATCCTTTCCTTTTCAAGCATCCCACTTACCATAGGTTCATGTTTATCCACTTATTGGTGGGATACAAATGTGGGAAAGAATATTTGCCACGACTGAGGATCAAACCCTGGACCTTAAAATTGAAAGTCTGATGCATTACCAACTGTACTTAAGGCCACAGCCCCATGCACACTACATTGAAAATTCTTCCTATATGGGAATGCATTTCTAAAGTAAGGTTATTCGAGTTTGGAGGCAATGGGGGAGAAGAAATTTCCTCTTAGATTCACTAGATATGTAGGAGTTTTAGATGGTGTTTTTTTGGCTGTATTCGAGGTTGTGTGCTTTTATAGTTGTGCTATTTACCCTTTCCTGTTTTTCACAATTTTTGCCCTGCCCAACTACAAAGGTTTTGCAGATGAAAATAAAGTTGACTTAGATTGAAAAATATCATTCAGTAGTATAGAAAATATTGTGGAAAAAAAAGAAATTGCTTGTTACAAGCAATTTTGTCTTTTTGTACAATGTTTTCTGAATTATACATTCACAAGGATCTAAAAACCAGGGATTGAACAGGAAAGGGTTAATTTCATATATCACCAATAATTTTTCGTTTTTAATGAAATTATAATGAAATTCTAGTAATATAAAACGACATTTCAATAATGAGAGAGTAGCATTATAGTCATTTGGCATAGCTAATGATTATGTACAGTAAGAAGAGATAAGGACAAAATGCACCCTACCAATTACACAAGTAAACCCATTACCAGTCAGCAAAATTTTAGACTTTGGTCCAAATTCAAAGAAGTTGCAGTTAACAAAGAATAAGATGAAATTTTTACAAGTCCTCATCTGTTTGGGTGGAAAACATTTTGGATAATGAAGAAAATGCCTGCAATAGGCAATTTCTTCATTTTCCAAAATGTCTTCTAGATATTTTTCACCTGGGGCATAATTTCAAAGGCAGGATTGTGGTATGAAAGCTGCCCATTGTTGTTAACCCATAACAAGCAATTTCTTCATTTACCACAATGTTTTCCAAAGCATTTTTCTTTAGGGGCATTTAAAAGCGTCACCGAGTGAGAATGGCTTGTGAGAAGCAATTTCTTAATTTTCCACAATGATTTTCAAAACCTTTAGATTGAGAGATGTTTAAAAGCATTATCCATAATACATGACTCAAAACACGAAGATTTTTTATAATTTTTATAATTCCACCAACTTGAAATTGTCGTCTACAATAACTTTCAATTTGGACCAGATAAAAATGTTCTCATTTGGTAATAGGTTAAAAAGAATTAAATTCTAAGAGATCAAAATATGTTAACATGGTTACACAAAAATGACAAAGAAAAGAGACCAAGAGCTCTTGGAAAGGTGCAGAGTCCTTATATGGTGTAAAGTCCTTGTTCAAGTTCACAATTTACTTGGTATGATATTCATTGAATTAACCCTTTCCTGGTTTTTTGAAATTTTAGACTGGGCCAAATTGAAAGAGGATGCAGACGACAATGAAATTTGGATGCAATTCCAAATAAAACCACCCTATAGGGTAGAAAACACTGTGGGAAAAGGAGAAATTGCTTATTATAAGCAATTTCTCCTTTTTCCACCTTGTTTTCTCAAGTATAAAATCACAGTGACGTAAAATCCCGGGTTTATCCAGGAAAGGGTTAACAGCCGACTAAACTTAACCAATTCCTACACAATACCCCTTTTTATGCCCCTCTAGAAGAAGGCTTGGGAAAACATTGAGGAAAATGAAGAAATTGCTTGTTACAAGCCATTTCTTCGATATCCACAATGCTTTCTACTCTTAAAAGCAAAGATTTTTTTAATTTCATCAACTTGAAATTGTTACAAGCAAAATCTTCATTTTCTACTATGTTTTCTATTCCATAAGACACAGATTTTTAAAATTTTGTAAACTCAAATTGTTTGTCTGCAAGTTCTTTGAATTTGGACCAGTCCAAAATTTTGTCATTTGGTAATGGATTATTAAGACTGGTAAAAAATTTTAAAAGAACTTGCTGACAAGTTGATAACAACCTTCAGGTAGCTGTATTATAAAAATTCTTTATTTTTCACAGTAGAAAACGCGGGAAATAGAGAAATTGCCTGTAATTGTAATTGTTGCAAATTTTTTATTTTCCACACTGAATTAAATTTATTATGTTTAGAGTAGTAAAGAGTGGGATAGTGTAGGAACAGAAGACATTTCAAAACATTGAAGACATTCTAAAGAATTATACATACTGGGGTCAGTTCACCCATTCCAACACAACTAGATTTTAGCCTGGTAAATCCTGACACCCAAAGAAGTTGCAGATTACAATGTTCTTTTGATGAAATTCGTGAACCTTTGTCTTTTTTGAGAAACATTGTGGATAATGAAGAAATTGCTCGTAACAAGCAATTTCTTCGTTATCCACAATATTTTTGTATTAAATCTTCTTTCTTGATTGTGTGGGAATGGGTTATTGAGACTTATAGCTAGTCCTATCACTTACAACAAATAAAGGTTTTAAGTCCTAAAGTCCCTCTCAGGTGATCATGGTGAGGGGTCTAAATCCAAAGTTTTGTCCTTTAACCCATTACCAGGCAAAAAAATAGAGACTAGTTTAAATTGAAAGGAGTTGCAGGCGACAATTTAAGGTTTATACTATTTTAGATTTTTTCAACTTTCTGGGTAGCAACATTGTATAAAATGAAGAAATTGCTTGTCACAAGCAATTTCTTTATTTTACACAATGTTTTTCAAATTGCTTTTCTTGAGGGATATCCAAAGGCGTCTCTCTGTGATAATGGGTTAAAGCCATGACACGTAAGTATCTTTGGTACAAAATGACAGAATATAACAGTACAAATAACAATCCAGAAGTATACCAAAACTCATCATATAAAGATGTACCAGTAAAAGGGTTACATTCTTAGATAGTTTTGGTATTCAAATAAAGCCAAAAGAAACTTGGTACAGTATTTTCATAAACTTCACACGTCATCTTACTTTAAATTCAACTATTTTGATTCAAAATAAATACCTGATAAGCTATTCAAACTTTATACCTGAATGAAATCTGTACGATTAGGGCATGCAATTTGAGCTTTGCATTTTCTTCCATGTACACAGCTGTTGGTATAAAATACATATCTAGCTTTGAATTTTTCTTCATAAAATACACATCTAGCTATGAATGTTTCTTCATCAGGGATGTGGAATAACCATGCCCGGGTGATGCCCCACTTTTCTAACATGGGCTTTTCTTTATGCGAACAAGTTCATTTTTCAAGGTCGCTTGTCTGTTGACAAATAAACACCAGGGCAAATCTTGGGATGGTGCAAAACAGATCTTATGTAACAAGCATTTTCTTCTTTTCCAACAATAACTTCTGCATTAAATGTTGTTAATTTTTTTTTCAAATACACTAACTTTTAATTGCTTCAAAACTGGACAAGACTAAACTTTTGAAAAGCAGGAATATTTTTCATGCTCTTTGTCTCAAGGGCATAAAAATGCAGGATTGTGTAGAAATGCTATACACCAATAAATATTTCATGTTGTATTCAACAAAGCTTTTCAAAGCAGCTTGTGACCTAGTCTGAAATTATTCCTAGGGGGGTGTGGGGGAGGGTGTCTGTAAACAATTTTAGCAAGAGTTCAGGTTTCCTTTTGGTAAGAAATTTTGTCCCTTCCAGAGCTGTATAGTCTTTAACCCCTTCCCACTGACTCAGTCTCTCCTTATTACGGCCCTTGAGAAAAAAAGCCTAGAAAAACATTGTGGAAAATGAAGAAATTGCTTGTGTCAAGCAATTTTTTCATTACACACAATGTTTTCTATCCAAAAATACAAAAAAAATTATAAAATTCCATCAACTTGAATTTGTCTTCTGCAGATTCTTACAATTCGGACCAGTCTATAATTTTGTTGTATTGGAATGGGTCAAGCTCTGTTGTACAAAACAGTCGGTCAGACTGGTCAGTGGCTGGTCTGGTAAAAACATCAACAATAGAAGCCAGACAGTGCAAATATTTACCTGCCCCAGTCAAAACAAAAGCCAAGCTATTTATCAACTTCATTATATTTATATAGTCCATCAAGAAGCTTTAAGAATGAGAGTGTCTCTTCCACAACCAATTTGCCAGACATATGAATTTTAGACTGGTCCAAAATGAAAGTTGTTGCAGACAGTATTTCTAAATGCATTTAACTTTGAAATTAGTGTCTCATAGAGTAGAAAAAAATTGTAATTAAGGAAAAAACCTGTTTGTTACAAGAAATTTGTCCTTTCTTCACAACCATGAATGTTTTGTTTTCAAGTCGTCTCAAGAACAACAAACAGCAGGATTAGTAGTAAACAACAGTACTCTCATTAACCAACTCCCATACAATCCTGCCTTTTAAAGCCCCTCAAGATAAAAGTTTTTGAAAATACCGAGAAGGCTGAAGAAAACCCTTGTCACAATCAATTCCTTCATTATTCACAATATTTTCTATCCCAAATTACAAAAAGTAAATTTCCCTCAACTACAAAATGTCATCTGCAACTTCTTTAAATTGGACCAGTCTAAAACTTTGTTGTTTGGGAATGGTTCTAGGGGCCAATGACAGGATTTTTACCAACCATAATTAACCCATCCTCCCCTTACTCCCTCTCCCACTGAAAAAAAGAAAAGAATATAAATACACTATTATTGTTTCCACCCTAGTGTATGTCAATTGTCTTGAGAGCACTGGAAGAAAATCAAAATACTGAAAGTCCTGAGAGCGATTTTGCTGGCTTATTGGTAACAGTAACTGCATTCAATAATGTCTACTCGCCACCCAAGGACAACATATAGAAATAAAAACAACTGAATTTGAAACATCAAAATTAATTAACTGGCAAATAAAACAAGGATATAGGGAAATTTCTAAGCCACCTTCTTGAAAAAGGCCTTTTTTACATATAGTAAGTCTCCCTTTATCACCCTCTGCAGAAGAATTTTAATTTCAAAGTCCTGAAATTATCAAATGCAAAATATGTTTTCATATTTTATGCCAGGTTCACTGTTTAATCTAAATTCGTTATTTTGCTTCTATCACAAGTTTTGTCTAAATAGTATTTCATCAGAGTGCGTAAATTTGCCGTTGTGTGTGATAATGGGTTAATTATAAAAAAGACAAGAAAATCAAAATCGAAATTCGATCCTTTTTGCATTGGGCATACAAATTTTGTCTAAATAGTAATTCATCAGAGTGCGTAAATTGCTGTTGTGTGTGATAATTGGTTAAATTATAAAAAAGACAAGTCTTCAAAATCAAAATCGAAATTCGATCCTTTTTGCATTGGGCATACAATCATTAATAAAATGAAGTACTATACACCCATATCAAAGAAAAAAGGCAATTCACCATGAATACATGACTGTAGTATATTTACCCTCGTCATGCTAAACCGGGAATATTCCGTTTTGGGCAAAGAGGTGTAGACAAGATCAGCCTGCACATAAGTGCAGTCTGATCCTAGTCTACACCTCCTGCATTTTCATTTCAAACCAGAGTTGTTCATGAAAATTATTTTAAAAATTAACAAGTACTACCAGTGCTCTCAGCACTTTGATTTTAATGAAAATCTGAAAAAAATGTATTCAGCATGACAAGATTTAAGCCAAAGTTTTGATGCACTTTCTTCCTTATCATTCCTTAAAACTTATGGCCAAAAAACAGACTGTGAGCGTTAAGCAAGTATCTGCTAAAAATGAGTTTGTGAAATACATTCTTATGTCAATTTAACCCTTTCCTATATAATCCCTTGTTATTACATCCCTGTGTTTTTATGATTGTGAAAACATTGTAGAAAAAGAAGAAATTGCTTTTTACAAGCTATTCCTTCTTTTCCTACATTGTCTTCTACCCTGCAAAATGGTTATTTTTCAAATTGAATCCACCTTTAAATTTTCGTCTGGAAATCCTTTGAATTTGGACAGGTCTAAAATTTGGTAAATCAATTTTAACGACGGTTAACAGCATTTTATTTTTCATGACTTTGAAAGTTGAACTTGTAATGGGACCTTGAGCTTTACAGTAAATAAGTACTATTGTAGTCTTCATTTTTATGAATAGTGTTCTTAGCCCTAGACTAGCCACAGTCATTTTTTTTAGGGTTTTTTACTTTTACACAAAGTGATAAAACTTTAGTATCTAGTATAAAAAAGATCAATTGTTACAAGACCCTGTGCTCACAGATTCATGAACAAAACACTTGTTTACTGGCCTTCAGTAAGGGTGGTAAAAATGAGAATTAGAATGGTCAGTATCAAAGTTTCAAATTAAGAGCGAGCGTGAAAATGCCACGGTTTCAGGGGAGGTAATTTGTAAAGATATGCAACTTAGGACAATTTTTAGTCTATCAACCCATTAAGGGTTGAGGATCCTATTCAAAGCTTTATCTATGAGCTCTGCACATTACAAAAACAAAAAAAATGAAAATTTGACTGGAACTAGTAACTTTAACCCATTCCCATTCAATCCCTCCTTTTTACGCCCCTACATGAAAAAGCTTTGAAAAAAATCATGGAAAATAAAGAAATTACTTGTATCAAGCAATTTCTTCATTATCCTTAGTGTTTTCTATCCATAAGACAAAAAAAATAAATAAATAAATTACATCAACTTGAAATTGTCTTCTGTAGCTTATTTCAATTTGGAAAAGAGTCTAAAATTTTGTTGTTTGGAAATGTGTTAACCCTTTCCTGCACAATCCCTTGTTTTTATGTCCCTCTGATTTTATACTTAAAAAACATTGTGGGAAAAGAGGAAATTGCTTGTAACAAGCAATTTCTTCTTTTCCCACAATATTTTCCAACCTGTAGGTTGGTTACTTTTCAAATTGCACCCACATTTAATCATTTTCTGCAAATTCTTTCAAATTAGCCCAGTCAAAAATATGAAAAACGGGAAAGGGCTAAATGAACATAACAATGTATATAACATAAACATTAAAGTCATTCTAAATATGACCCTGAGAATTCCTCCTTTTTATGCCTGTCAAGAAAAAAGTTTTGGACAAATTGTGGGCATGGAAGAAACTGCTTGTTTCAAGCAATTTTTCAATGCCCATAATGTTTTCTACCCAAAAAGACAAAAAAATATATCAGAATTTCATCTACCTAAAGTTGTTGTCTGCATCCTCTTTCAATTGAGTATGCTGACTTTTCAAAATCATTCGTGTGTGACATGCCTTACGAAATTTGTTTAAAAATCATTGTGGACAGCGAAGAATTGCTTGTAACAAGTAACATCTACAATGTCAACAATGTTTTCTATCCTAAATGATGAATATAAAAACCTGATAACTTGGACTAGTCTAAAACTTGGGGTGTAGGAATGGGTTAATATTGATAATACTTCTTCTTTTGATAACCATGCTTATATATTGTTGTCCATTTATAATTTTAATCAATGCCCAAACAGACATGCTTTTGGACACCTCTCAAGAAAACAATTGGGAAAATATTGTCTGAAATGAAGAAATTGCTTGTAACAAGCAATTTCTTCATTATCCACAATGTTTACTACACGAAAAGTCAAAAAACCTAAAATTTCATACCTTTGAAACTTTTTCAATTTGGATCAGTCTGAAAAAAAAATTGTCTGATAACGAGCTCCAAAAAGCGGCATGTCCCCAAATCTACCTGCTAATCTTTCAATGACAGACCTGTCACCACGACATACCTACACACAGTCGGCACGGCGGTAGACTTCCTTTGATCTTTCGCGACACCATATCTTTTCCAACCTAGTTACCGAGTTCTCTAAATTACAAGCAGACGACATCGGGTTGACGTTCGTCTGCAACCGGATCATTGAAAGTTATTTCCAGTTTAAAAATATCTTCCTCTGCTATATTTGAAATTTAAAATAGTTTTAATACCATAAGTTTAAACTCTAAATGTAGAGTCCGTGCGAAAAAGGGACAAAAATGTCGTCTGGGTTTTACCTACCTGTGTCACACACAAATATCATCGTCGGCAACACGAGCACGACAGCTAACCATCCCATTTCTGGACGTTACTTCCACGGACATTTGTGTCGCGATTTGGTCATTTTACTTTCGAAAAAATGCGATCACGACACACATAGCAATAAACACGGGTAGATACTTAAAACTATTTCACTCCACATAGTATATCTAATCCGAATAATATCGTCACAGAATTATATACCATTAGTAAACTTAGTTCTACACTATTAATTATTTTATTTCACGAAAACTTTCCTCTTTGCTGAACTAAAAACACCTTGAATACACAAATTAATCCGATACCGTTATCCAATTAATACCTTTCCGTTACTTTTCTCGCACTTTTTCTCACACATTTCCCCCACCCGACTTAAACCTTTACTCATACGATTAGCGTCTCACATGAGTGCATTTTAAACCTGCGCAAAATTGTCGACAATTTGTATGAATGCGCATAACAAAGGTTCGCTGTGACAAATTTTGTGTATTTGACAATCAATGAGTACTCGACCCTTGCCCTCGAATCATGTATAACGTCCTATGTCCTATCTTTCTCCTGTGCTTATACCCGAATAGTACATTTTACACTTAAAAGACACGTACAGAATAAAAAAAAAAAAAAAAACGCGTATCGAGAACATTTCGAACAATTATCGAATGTTTCTGTAACAGCGCAAATGATACAAGACTAAAGTTTCGATGTTCGCGGGAAAATACGACGTTTACATGAAAGCGAACTGTAGATCATCGTAATTCATATCTAGCACGTGCACAGATATATTTTAGTCTAAAATCATATGCAGCTTGAGCATAGATTCCTGTATACATTTACTACAATGCCTTAATTTGCACGGGTCTCGGGACCCTAATTGCTTGAAATGTTAACCAATTTCCAGACAACAAAATTTTAGACTTGTCCAGATGGAAAGAAGTTGCAGACGACAATTTCTAGTCGATGGAATTTTAAAAATTGTTGTCTTTTCCGGTGGAAAACAATCGAAGAAGTAGTTTCTTCATTTTCCTCAATGTTTTCTAATGCTGTTTTTTCTATGGGGGCATCAAAAAGCGTCACTGTGTGGGAATCGGTTAAATAATATTCACTTTCAAATCACAGAAAATTTTATTAGAATCAATCTTGTACAAATCCCTCGATTATTTTTGACACTAACGTGTGTTTCTTGTGATATCTGCGAGTGTTAATTACTAACCCCTAATTCCATTAGCCAGCGTTTATCACCAGCATTTACCCCGCAGGTATATCCACGAAAATTAATGCATCTACATGAAAACCGAAGCCCAAACACTGCATGGAGAAAGCCTGCGTTGGCTTATCAGCTGATCTAATCTTACATTATGATAGAACGTGGTCAGTAGATCTGACATTAATAGACAGAAAATTGACAGATTATCGGGATGTTATCGGTATGCTGCACCAGAAAAGGGAGAGAGGGTAAAAAAAAGAAAAAAGAAGTGAGAATAATCGTATCGTCGGTGAGCGACTAGGATATAACAACAATAGCATATTTTAGCTGTTGTTTCGAGGTTTCTGTCGCCCATTCTCACCAGAAGGTGTGTCACAAAATATTCCGTTAATTGAAAAAGATGCTTAAAGTCGGGGGAGGGGGTGGCGGGGACATCAAAGAAAAAAATTGCGTACGTCGGGAAAGAACCAACAATTCTGACTCATTTTTTCTATTTTAACTCATGCCAACAATTTTAACCCATTACAACTTAATCCCTCCTTTTTACGCCCCTCAAGAAAAAAGCTTTTGAAAACATTGTGGAAAATGAAGAAATTGCTTGTATCAAGCAATTTCTTCATTATCCACAATGTTTTCTACCCAAAAAGACGAACAAATTCAAAATTCTATCAACTTGAAATTGTCGTCTGCACTCAATGACGCTTTTTTACACCCCAGAAAAAACAGTGTCTTAATTTTACACAATGTTTTCTATCCAGAAAAGATTTTTAAAAAAATCATAAAATTTAATTTGTCCGACGGTCTAAAAGTGCTTTCAATCTGGACCAGTCTAAAATTTTGCCGTCTGGTAATGGGTTTTTTTTCACCACAGTGGTGTTGAGGTTCTTATTTTCTCCCCCTGTTGCCGGATAAGTATAAGACAATTTGGAAAACATTGTGGAAAATGAAGAAATTGCTTGTAACAAGCAACTTCTTTATTTTCCACTATGTTTTCTACCCTGAAAGTTGCAAAAATCATAAATTTCATAAACTATAATTTGTCGTCCGAAACTCCTTTCAATTTGGACCAGTCAAATATTTACCCGTCTGGTAATGGGTTAACGAATGGACAATTAGTTGTTTCTTGATGATACCTTGCGCCGTCTTTACAGATTTTTCAACTTGTAGATGATTGCCCTCTGACAGAACACTGACCTGACTTTAACATGATATCGGCAGATCGTGTGCCAACCAAAGAATCAATCTACCAATCAAATCATTCACTTTAGAACGGAAGTGAACTTTGAACTCCAACTTTGGCCAACATTTATGTTAGTCATTTTTATTGGTTTGGCGACTTAGCACAACTTTAGCCTTTCAAAGCTGCAGTTACGAAGAGAAGGTCGCTAACCAATCATTTTACGCTTTTGTTACATGTTACCGTCGGTACTAGCCATAACTTTAACAAAATAACGCCTATCATTATCAGAGCCGGATCTCAGTGGGCGTTTTAAGAGACCAGTCAACATGTACATGTATACATCAGTACAGGGTTGTATTGTAGAATTTTGAGAAGTTTTTTACATGCACAAAACAATTAAAAAAAAACAAAAAAACAAAGGATCGAATAATTTTTTTATTAATGTTCTCCTGCAACGGCCAGAACTGTGATTCCTGACTCAGTTCGTGGTTATCAGAGAAGGTGATCGATCAATGTTTGATAAGCTGTAGTTATAATGTTTTAATAGCCAAGCGACGATATGTCTTGAAACTTCGAGAGTGGCATCTACGTGTTTATCTATAGCTACAGATGAGCCCCTCTTTCAAATGGTGTGGCCATTTGTATTTTATCATGCACATCATTAACGCGATTAGGAGCCGTAATAAATGTCTGTTTAGTGTCTACAGACTGAGAATCAAAAACATCAAACTTACTGGAATGGCCAGTTTTTGGCGAATGAATCAGCTTAAGTTAATATTTTGTTCAATAGCAATGCCATTAATTCGATGTTTGACTTAATATATACGGATGTAGCCCCAATTTTTATTTAAGGCAGAGGGTTGTGGGATTACAAAGATCCCCCAAGATCCCATATATTCTAAAAAATGAGGAGGGGGGTGTCTATAAACAAATAGGATGAAATACCAAACATTTCCCAGTTATTTAGATTTTGCGCTGAAATACCCCATATTTTCGAAACTCTGGAACAAACACTGTAGCCTGAGCTAGTTTAGGATAGTGCCGATGCTCCTGGGGATGTTGCAAATTATATAAAACGACAAAAAAAACGACAGTGGTCTGATTAAGTCGCATTATGCCTTCCCGTGATCTATAGCATAGGCTGCAAGAGAATTCACTATGTTAACCAACAAATGAATTCAAATAACGAGTATAAAGTATTCGATTTTATATAGTATTCGGCCCGAACAATTAATGTCTACCCGTCATTCCAGTATAGAGCACGTGTTTCCTTTGTGCTTTTTTAACTGAAAAATAGAGCTTTCTAATATATTTTATTAAATGTTGACGATAAGACACAGATATGTATATAGCAGAACCGCGACCAAAAGGTAATAAGAAATGTAGCTACCTTAACCCATTACCACACGACAACATTTTGACTGGTTCAAATTCAAAGAAGTTGCAGACCACAATTTAAAGTTTTATGAAATTTTATCATTATTTTTAACTTTCTTGATAGAAACATTGTGGGAAATAAAGAAATTGCTTGAAGGGCATCCAAAAGCTTTATTGCGTTGGAATGAAGGATCTACACCATGTATGAACGATGTAGGTATTTAGGAAAATAGAGCCTGTCGATCCCTGTTTGTCTCATCAGAATCGTGGTTAATATTTTGTCTCTGTAGGCCTTTGTTGTTTACAAATACTGCAATACGTCAGAAATTCGCAATATAAAAACACCGAAAAACTGAAATTCTGCACATTTGCACTGTTTATTCTATTTGTCCTAACGACTGTATTTTCCATTAGCGTAATTAACTATGTGAGATAAAAAGGACCGCAGCTACTGAGAATGTTTCATTTTGACACATGGATATGCTTAGAAGAAAAGCCGATTTCCAGGGGTCGTCAGTTCCAACGTCCGCCTTGACAGTCTAAGGACATAACTTGAATGCTTCACAGTTCCGTTTTCCTTATCACTTCTTTGGCCCATTCCACCTCGATAAAATTTTCAACTGGGTCAAATCCAAAGATGTGGCAAGTAAATTCTTCATTGTCCACAATGTTTTTTCTACCCCAAAAGACAAATGATTTAAGATTTCACCAACTTAAAATTGTCGTCTGCAAGATCTTTGAATCTGGACGAGTCTTAAATATATTCGTTTGGCAATAGGTTAATGTACTTTGTTGATAGCTAGGAACCAAAGTTTCGTTCGAGCGTTGACCAGACGATTTCTTTAACCAATTCCTGCACTATAACGCTTTTTAATAATCATAAGGAAAACAATCTTTGGAAAACATTGTCAAAAATGAAGAAGCTTATTTTCTATCTTAAAAACTATATTCCAAGAACTGTAGATTGCCGTCTGCATCTTCTTTAAAATTTTGTCGTCTGGTAATGGGTTACAGTTCCAGGAATATTAATTTACTTTAGCAACAACAACAACAAAACCCAACACAATTCTAGTCTCCAATTAATGTTTAAATTGAGGGACACGTCTCTTTCAATCTTATATTCAATTTTATCAATCTTCTTGATTAACTCATTACCAGACGGAAAAAAAATCAGACTGATCCAAATTTAAAGGAGTTGCAGACGACAATTAGTAATTTATGAAATTTTAGATTCATTGAGCTTTCTGTGTAGAAAATATTGTGTAAAATGAAGAAATTGCTTGATGCAAGCTATTTTTCAATGTTACACATTGATTTCCGAACTGTTTTGTTGTTGTTGTTTTCTCAAGGGGCGTCAAAGAGCGTCGTTGTGTTGAAATGGGTTAAGTGTTCGACCCGAACATATATTCTGTACTTATCATTTAAGAATGGAGTAACTTATTTTTTCATGCTTTAAAATTCAAAATTAGAGTTTACGATATCCTTTGATTAAATGTCGATACTAAGATACTAAATTTTTTAAAGCTTTGTTCACCCAGAGAAAGTCTTACTAGGAATTTAAAGATTCTCGTGACATAATTTCTCCATAAAAGGAATCCTAAAATACTCGTTTGTACATAGTGTACAGACTCCATCATCAATGATTTCAGTAAAACAAAACAAAATTAAGTTATGTTGCCCGCAGTCTGAATTTTAACTCTTTTTATGTCGACTATTATTTTTCAAATTTAACCCTCTGCAAAACCTTTGAATTTGGACAGGTCTAAAATTTGTTAAACATGGCTATGTTAGCTAAATGTATCCAGTTACAGTAAAGATGGACGTGTAGGTCTATCGTTGATCTATATGGAAGACAGGAGGACCGTGATGATCCTATAATGCTCATCTGGTATATGATAGCCTCGGGCTTTGTAAAGTGTGAAAAGTTTATCTTTATTATTATTATTATTATTATTGTTGTTCGGCCCTGTGGTTTTATAATTGAGAAAACATAGTAGAAAAAGAAGAAATTGCTTGAAACGAGCAATTTCTTCTTTTTCAACAATTGTTATTTTTTAAATTTAACCCTCTGCAAAACCTTTGAATTTGGACAGGTCTAAAATTTGTTAAACATGGCTATGTTAGCTAAATGTATCCAGTTACAGTAAAGATGGACGTGTAGGTCTATCGTTGATCTATATGGAAGACAGGAGAACCGTGATGATCCTATAATGCTCACCTGGTATATGATAGCCTCGGGCTTTGTAAAGTGTGAAAAGTTTATCTTTATTATTATTATTTTAATATTTCAACTTTTATCACTTTGTACAATGTTGGATTTTACCGCAATTATGATCTAAGATTGATAGTTCAATCTTTTTTTTCTAGACCACCAAAGAAATACCATAAGGAAAATATTTTTGAAAGCAGTGGGCCTAGGCCATTTCCACACAATCACGCTTTTTTTTTAAAACGTTCCTCCAGAAAATCATTTGGGAAAACATTGTATTAAATGAAGAAATTGCTAGTTACAAGCAATTTATTCATTTTCCACAATGTTTTCTACACAAACTTTGAAAAAATCTGAAAAAAAATAACTAAACTTTAAACTGTCCTCTGCTGCAACTCCTTTCAATTTGCCGTGTGAGAATGGGTTAATAGTTTTTGAGACGAAAACTAAATATTTCTCTATTTCTCTCTCTCTCACTCTCTACGTAAAATCTGGGATCAACATAGGACTTATTTTAAAACCAGACTGACATTTAAAAGTAAGTTACCTCCTTCACCATCTTAGGACAATTCTACATGTAAGATATTAACATGCTACGTCTACTGGTCTTGAAGTTGAAGGATCTTAAACAAATTCTTCTTTATCTCTTATTTGAAGTAAAGGATCTGACAATATTAAAGTTTTGTTCTTAGTGCGATTAGTTGAAGTATTTTGGTGAATGGCCATAAGGTAATGCTATACATGCAGACTTGAAAGCTGTGAACCTTACAGTTATTTTGATTTTTTTTTTAATTTGTGCAAAATCAGGGAAACCATAGCATAGGACATTGTTTCATCTACGATACATGCAAAATATCAAGTCTGTAGGCCTTCTGGGTCAGGAGGACAAGTTTTTTTCTATTTTTGTTAATTTCACTTTTGTTGCCATGGAAACAGATTTCAATTCTTTTCGCTATTTTTAAAAGGGAACCATCTAAGAAATATTTCCGCGAAATTTGGTTGAAATTGGCCTTCTGGTTTGGGAGATGTTGTTTAAAGAAATTGTTAAGAGATACAGATGCCCACCAGGCGACAGAGGAAAGGTGATCACAATAGCTCACATGAGCACTTTGTTCTGAGGTGAGCTAAAAATCACATGAATGCCAGCCAATGTTGAAGTTTAAAAGGATGATTTCAATGGTCAACTGATTATTTGGTTGGCAGTGAAGATTGATTGATTTTCAGAGTAGATTACATGTAATTTTTCAAAGACTTGTGAAGAGGATCACATGCACAATTTTAAGGTCTAGATTCATTGGTTTTGCAATAGCAGTGGGAGGTAAACATTTTTGAATATTTTCTTTTTTATTCCAATGAGATTCAATTGTAGGATCCAACAATGTAAGGCTAATTTTAGAATAATATTTGGACTCTCATATGGCAATGTTATAAGCAAACTTCAAAAAGTCTAGCCTTTACTTTATTTGACAATAGCCAGAATAGGTATTTCCTTTTTAAAGGAAATTTAGGTCACATGAGCGATAAAGTTAACATTTCATCAATATCACATTAGTGCCAGGTTAAGACTGATGTCAGCGCATGCATGCATGCACACACTAACAGACACAACCCTATGGCAATATCCAAAGTGACTCTTAGCCAGTGTAGATAAAACTGTTTTGCCATAATCAAATTTGCTTATATGTAATGTATATATTTACAAAGAATGTCTTTGTATTGCGGACAATGCTTTGTTCCAGAAGTGTCAGTGGGAGACGCAATGTTTAACCCATTCCAACACATTTTTTTGACACCCTTAAGGAAAAATGGCATTGAATATATTGCAGAAAATGAAGAAAATGCTTGTTACAGAAAAAGATTTCATCAACATAAATTTGTTGTCTGCAACATCTTTAATTTTGGACCAATTGAGGTAATTCGTCTGTAATTTGCAGTCATGAATATTTCAATGCATAAGCAATTATAAGACCATTGTGCATTCATTAAGTTTAATACTTTCCAAAATAAGTTGGTCTATAATAGTAGCTGGATACTAGATATTGAGAAAAGCATGGTCACTTTAATAATCCCCCTCTGCCTCATTGAAGAGAGGTTATAAAAATGTACTTCGAGTGATCCTGAATAACATAAAATTTTATTTGAAAAAACATTCATTACATGTGCTATCATAAAAAAGAAAATTTAAAAATTAATATACTGTATGTACAAATACCCATACTTCTTGCACCAAGAACTCCCATTGGACACGACAAAACATACATAGACAGCTTCTAATTCGTGTATTCCCCTTATTTGAAGACAAGAAAACAAAAGGTATATTGAAATCAATGTCATTTAACCATAACCTGACAACAAAATTCTAGAGTGATAAAAATCTAGAGAGGTATCAGACAACAATTTAAATCATTACCAGACAGCAAAATATTACACTGGTCCAAATTGAAAGGAGTTGCAGGCGACAATATCAAGCTTAAGAAATTTTGGATTTTTTTTTTACTTTTCCGATAGAGAAGGATTATTTAGTTGTAATGGGTTAATCAATTTTTCAAATGCTCACAATGTTTTCAAAAGCTTATTGTCTTTGACACATCAACTAAGGTGAGTTAAAACTGGTAGATTAAATTTGATAAATTTTCACCAAATTCAGTGGTCTGCATAAGAGGAGATAACACATGACAAGAATTATTATTTCTCAACAAAACCCCAAATTGTGGGTACAAATTGACAGATCCTGATTGTCAAAGAATCAGTCGACTAATCAAATCATTCATTTGAACTGGAATTCAATCTTGAACTCTGATATTGAACTACATTTGTCTGAAGCATTTTTATTGGTTTGGAGACTTAACCCATTCCAACACAGTGGAATTTTAGACCGGTCCAAATTGAAAGAAGCTGTAGACGACAATTTCAAGTTGATGGAATTTTGAATTTTTTCGTCTTTTGGGATAGAAAACATTGTGGATAATGAAGAAATTGCTTGATCCAAGCAATTTCTTCATTTTCCACAATGTTTTCCAAAGCTTTTTCGTTGAGGGGCGTAAAAAGGAGGGATTGAGTGGGAATGGGTTAAGACAGTAACTACAGCTTATATCTAAAAGCTATTTTTCTTTTCAATCTCCATCCAATATGAAATTCTTGTCTCCTAATTCTTTCAATTTAGAGAAGTCTAGAATTTTGTTGTCTTCTTATGAATAAACCCTTGCCATGCTGATCCCAGAATATTCCTGTTATGGTAATAGCTGTGGCAGATGTATAGACCAAGATCAGCCTGCACAGACGTGCAGTCTTATCTTAGTCTACACTACCTGCTTGTCCTTTTAAAGTTGAAGAAATATTTGTACAAAAAGCAGATCTAGCTTAGACAAAAATTTGAAATTTTGTGAAGAAAGGTTATATATAAAGCAGGATAAGGATAAACATTGCAGAAGGAACTCCTAGGGAGGGAGTTCTTATTTCAAGAAGTATGATGACTACAAAAACATGACAATATTGTTACAAAATAGTAATAGCATTTAGTTTTCTATTGCAAGTGATGTATGTACAGGGTACTTCTTTGAACAACATATCTAAAATATATCAATCTTGATTATGCTTCTAATTAATAAAAAGGTAAGACATCCTGATGCCAAAGCTTGGCTTCTGGCACTTCACAACTGAAGTAGAGATATAGGTAAATGTCAAAGATTTTGGACAAACATTCCCTTGTAATATGACCTTGACCAGTGCCCTTGAACTTTATAGCAGCAAAGTAATAGCTACAGTACAACCCTTCCTTATGACTGCCCTGGAAATACGGGCACCCTGCTATTAAGAACTATGAGGTCCCTTAGTACATTCATGCAAGAGATATAGGTAAATGTCACAGTTTTGGCCGCCGCCACCACAGTGCCATAGTGATACCACTATAAAACAGCAGAGGTAAAAGTTCATAACTGATGGATAACTTGCCCTCCTCACAGACCTTCTACATGGAAGTTTGAATGCACTATTAACCCATTCCAACTCAATCCCTCCTTTTTACGCCCCTCAAGGAAAAAGCATTGGAAAACATTGTGGATAATGAAGAAATTGCTTGTATCAAGCAATTTCTTCATTATCCACGATGTTTTCTATCCAAAAAGACGAAAAAATTGAAAATTCCATCAACTTGAAATTGTCGTCTGCAGCTTCTTTCAATTTGGACCAGTCTAAATATTTTCTGTGTTGGAATGGGTTAAAGGATGCTATTTTGTAATGAAGATGGCCAGGGGCTAAAAGCAAATCATCAACCCTCTCCTGTTTTTCAAAACTTTTGTCTTGTCCAATTTGTAAGAAGTTGCAGACAATAATTTATAGTAAGTAAAATTTGAAATGTAACCAACCTATAGGGTAGAAAATATTGCGGGAAAATAAGAAATTACTTGTCACAAGCAATTTCTTCTTTTCACACCTTTTTTTCTCAAATATAAAATCATAGGCATATAAATACCAGAGATTGTACAGGAGATAGTACAGGAAACATCATAACCAGAGATTGCATAAGTTTTTGTAATGATGTTTGTTAAAAGCATTTTTTTCTTTTTCTAACTCCTACAAAGGTCTGTATTTTGGGAGTTTTTTTCTTTCTTATTTTGATAAATATTCAAATGCCCACATTCATTTATTCACTTTTCTAACTCTATTTCCCTCAATACCTTCTTTTCTCATCCAGAAAGCGTATAAATTTTATGGATAAATCCAAGCCTAGATTGTACTCAAATCAATCATATGTCCTTATTTTTATACATTAAATTTTCTAAGAACGTAATACCAAGTATAAAACTAAAATCATTGCCATGGTGGAGTCATTGGTTGAGGGTTTTGTAGGTATGACATCACAACTGCTGATATAGACAACCTGAAAAACACAAAGCAAATTATTATAGTACAAAATGTACATTGTATCATTTATCCTATTTCAAAACAATAATGCTCTTTTGAGGCCCCCCAAAAAACAAAATGTGCTCGTGAAACACCAATGTCAATGCCCCTGTAACAGCCTCTATTTTGACATGTAACCTTGATCAGTGGCTTTGACCTTGATGGATGACCCTACAACCTAATGATGCCTATCAATGCAAGGAAACTTAGTCCCAAATATGAGCCATGAATCTTCAATATTGTTTGAAAAACAGCAAAATGTTAACCTTTTTCATTAATTTACAAAACTCGTGAGCCTGATAAGTGACCTTGATGGATAACCCTGATCTTATGACTAATTTATACCTATCAATGCAAAGAACCTATATCCCAAATATGGGCAATGTATCCTTCAACAGTGTTTGGAGAAGAGTAAAATGTCTTTTGCATTAAGTTTACTGCTTGCAGATAAATAGACAGACAAGCAGACAACATTAAAGTAATATGCCCCCAATCTTATCCATAGAGGGAAATAAAAATGTTTGAAGACATTTTGGACAATGAGAATTTCTTTGACCACAATATTTTCTATCCTACTGAATGGTTATGTTTTTACAGCATTTTTTCTTTAGGGAAATAATAAAGTGGGATTGTGTGGTAATGAGTTCAATCTAGTTACAAGTTGTGCTGTAAAGAGGTAGAATGATAGCTTGCTAATCAAGAGGCCTCATTTTCAATTCCAGGAGACTATCAATCCTAGTTCTTTCATTGACCCACACATTCAGCTCAAGTACTGTGTAAAAAGAAGATTTTAAGAATAGAAAGAAAATGGCAGGGATTAAGCAATTTGTTCGTTTAACCCATTCCCCCACAGTGACGCTTTTAAACGCCCCTCAGTATGAAAGCTTTGGAAAACATTGTGGAAAATGAAGAAATTGCTTGTGACAGGCAATTTCTTCATTATCTACAATGTTTTCTACCCTTAAAGACAAAAATTTTGAAGATTGCACCGACTTGAAATTGTCGTCTGCAATTTCCTTGATTTTGGACTGGTCTAAAACTTTATCGTGTGGGAATGGGTTAAAGCTGTAGCTTTTAAAACTGGTCTGGCAATATATGGAGTGGTCTGTATTTTGATAGAGGGCCTTTAACCCACTACCAGATGACAAAATTTTAGACAGTTCCAAATTGATGGGAGTCGCTCAATTTTGGCAAATTTTTGTCTCAATACTTGGTAGGTCACAAAGGTGAATCCTATTGAAAGAAAATTCAATAGCAAAACACAGGGAAGGGGCGTTATCGAGATAGTTCCTTGTGTACACTCTTGTGTCTACAAAATATGTTTCTGTTTGGATGACTTGGTCAAATATTTTTTCTGATCCTAAAGACGGGCCTTATCGAAAATGCAAATATACTATATGTAAGCAAGGTAAAAGGCACTTGAATGATAATTCTTATGTTTACCCTTTTTGAACTACAATTTTGGCTTTATTTTAATGAAATTTGTGAAGAAGATTTGTGAGGTCATCAGATAAACACTATTGAAAAAGAGAACATTCTAATGGAAAAGATGAGAGAAGATGCTAAGAGATCATTTCTAAAGGAAATTTGTCTCATCAAATAAAAAATATCTTTAACAGATTCTCGAAAAAATAACTACAACTAGATAAACACACCCTTGTAATATTTCCATTGAATTAAATTTGACTGAGTTCGGGAAACGGGGTTATTGACATATAGCATGAATGGCGACAAACTGGTATCCTATCTCTCCCCTGGGTTCTTTACTGAACAAAGAAACATGAAACTGTTATTTGTGAAGACACAAGCAGTACACATGACTTGTCAACCCATTACCAGACAACAAAAATTCAACCTGGTCCAAAATGAAAGAAGTTGCAGACAACAATTTGGACCAAGTTATTTTCAAAATATCTTTGCCTTTTATTTTTTTTTTCGTTTCTCTACGGAGCAGCATTGTTTTCAATAGGGTTCAACTTTTTGACCTGACAACCCATTTTCTTGAAAATCTAAAAGAAATGAGGACTCTAGGGTTTAACCCATTCAATCCTGCCTTTTTACGCCCCTCATTAAAAAAGCTTTTGAAAACATTGTGGAAAATGAAGAAATTGCTTGTATCAAGCAATTTCTTCCTTATCCACAACATTTTCTATCCAAAAAGACAAAATATTTAAAATTTCTATTAATTTGATATTGTTCCTTTCAATTTAGACCAGTCTATAATTTCATTGTGTGGGAATGGGTTAAATTGGTAAATAGTGATTCAAGCTCTTATTCTGTGTTTTGCAACAGTAGTAATTCCCAATTTCATTGAGGCTAGTCATTTTGCCCAAAAAACACAATATGACAGTTTCATCAAAATCTATTCAAAATTGTGGCTTCTAGAGTGTTTCTATGTTTGTTAATGGTATTTTTCAATTTTCACAGGTGTTTTTAACAAAGCAATTGTAAATAAGTCCCCTTTTGCAGTATTTTCAAAGGTAACATTCTCATTTTCAATAGGGTTCATCCTTATGGCCTGACAAACATTCTTACCAAGTTTCAAAAGGACTGAAGCAAAATTATGGCCCCTCTTAATGTAAACACTTTAATTGTTGATGACCCAACATTGTGTCCAAGTGAACTAAAATAGTAGAAAGTCTAAGAAGTTAACCAACAGTATATTTTTACTTAAAATTGTTTCATTTTTTTTGAGTTTGGGATAATCATGACAGCCAATCGCATATATCAACTAATGTTTTGATACAAGCAAATTGTCCAGGATGGATTATCAAACTTACATGAAACTACTTAAAGTCTGTTTGGTATCTTCTGATGCCCTTGAATTAGCAAAGCCAATAAAGGAACAAAATACTGCACACCAGGCGCACCATTTCAACTGCGAAGACAAACAAAAATAACTTATTAACCTAGTGTCCTTCTACTCTTCTAAACAAAAGCCAAGTGAGAGTCCTTCAAAACAAAAGAGATTCAAAACTATATCTCACATTTGCACGATGTTTCCTTGCAATATATGGTTTTAAAGATCCTTTTATCTACATCAATTAATTGTAATTATGACATATTCTGCTTCTGCATGGAGAATTAGCCTTTAACTTCAGCCAAATGTGTATGCAAATGAAAGACAAAAAATCATAATTCTACAACTTCTTTCAAATTGAATCATTCTAAAATTTCACAATTAACAGTTAGAATTGTTTATAGAAGAATGACATATGATGATTTAATTATATTACAGATAAGGAGAATATATTTGTTTTCATGGATTCATACATAAGTGTGATTAGCACCTACATGGAAAGAAAAAATATTCTCTTCATTTCTTATAAACCAACGACATCAAGCGAAAAAAAAAAAAAATTACAAATTTGATACATTTTTATGGAACTATTTTTGTGCATAAGCAAACAAAATAGCTTCATGCTCAAAATTTTGCTCATGAAGTTATGAATAATTTTATTTGGCCAATCAGAATGCTTGTCTTTGATAGATGAACTAACTAAAAAGTATTAAAGTCTATACAAATCTGTTACCTTCATCATGAGTCCACACATACTGAAGATCATTCCAAGAAGGTTCATGTAGTCTGGAGTAGGATCCTCAGCAGGGCCACCATTCGTATTGGGAGGTTTATACCTGAACAATAATAATGTTATTATATACCTATTAAAGATTTTGATTAAAATGTGGCTATCTAATACAACTCGACAGAAAAAAATCAGTAATCGGCGTGTAACAAAAAAACGTATTCGTCGAGTACTGTTAGGCACGGACTACTTTTTTTGTATTGACGTTGGGGCTTTTTCTGAAAGTTGGTTATTTCTTAATCTTTTAAGAGAATTTTCCTAATGTCATGTCCTAAAAGGTATATAATAAAAGGAATATTACACCAGTGTGTTTTTCTATTTGTTGTTATTGTGTTCTCGAATTGTGTGTAGGTATTTTTTATTGGAGGAGACCGAAGGTCCCTAGGATCCAAGAAAATTGAAGGGTATCCAAGCAATTCCAGGCTCAGAACTCCGTCAGGATCTTTCATTATTTCTCTAGTAGTTGGTACTATAGAACTAAATGTGTCAACTAATACTCATGATTCACTGAAGAAGCTTTAACAAATTTAGACTTGTCCTTTCTTTCACATTTAACCAATACCAGACGACAATTATTTTTAGATTGGTCCAAATTCAAGCAAGTTGCAAACAACATATTTTGGCTAATGTAGTTCTAATTCTAAAAATGTTAGACTTTTTTGGTGGAAAATATTGTGGATAATGAAGAATCCCTGATTATCTGGAGGTAACCCCATTGGAGATAACCCTGATGTAATAAGTAAGGATTTAATTGGGATCCCATTGAAGCAAAGTTAGTGTTGACCTCTGCTCACACTGAAAGTTCTTCTAAATGGCTAATTTTCTTGACTCATACTTATCAGTTTCATTTGTCATATCAATGTTAGTGATTATCCCCAAAATATCTCAAAGATAAAACTTGTTATGTTTAACAAAGTGAACAGTCAAAGGCAATATTACCATATAAGATGATATAAGGCACATTATGTCAGCTATGATACGATGTATTGCATTGGATTCAAGCTGTGTAGGAAAATCTTGATATCTCTTAAGACCAGAGTTTGAGAGATATGTAAAATTTTCCTAGCTGACAAACAACCAATACAAGGTTCTGCATCATTTCTACATCAAAGTATTCTATTTATAATATACCCATAAATTTTGCCTATGAAAAGATAAGGGTTGAAGAAGCTTATCTAAAACTTACCTAAAATCAACCTTTTTTATTACTAATAATTTTTGGGGGGTGGTGTGACATCTTTTTACATGGATTTTTATTGTCCATAAGCAATGAAGGTTTGTTACAAGAAATGGTTAATGCTGAATATTTTGTTGAGTGCAAAACATCATAAAAGTGCATGATAATACTTTTGTCGAGATGAAAGTATTATAAGGTAAATTTGATAACCACTATTATAGTGGTTATCAAATTTACCTTATAATACATTCTGTAATTTCATCTCGGCAAAAGTAAGATAATTTTTAAGTACACGTGAAATTTTAATGGAGGATATTCAATAATAAGCTCAAAATAAGCTTGCTAAAATTTACACTTAGAATACCCCAATTAGCATGCCCACTGGGTTTTCATGGGTTTTTGGGGGGGTACATGCACCCCTTAGGTTTTGAAATGGGGGTTCAAAGAAAAATCTAGGGGTTCACTGTACCCTTTAGATTCAGAATAAAGGGTACACCATATGAGTCCTAACCCTTTACCAAACAACAATATTTTAGTAATGTACATAGTTAATAATCTATAAATAAGTGCAACATGTCATGTGCAAGTTTCAAACTTGTTTGCAGATAAATTTAGAGCAAAGGATAGCAAACTTTTTTTGGAAGCTGATTTTTGTCAAAAGCACTTTATCTTTGTTATTGGATTTTGGAAAGGTTTAATGGAATATGAGAGTGATGGCTAAACAACTAGGATAAGTTGGTTATGAGGTCGGGGATGGCCTTTTTTCAGGAAAAAAAGAGGAGTAGGCCGTATAAGACAGGTCAGCTCATTGTTTGCTCAAACTCTTTTAATGGAATGATTTTGGTACAGAAAATGCAAAATGGCCTAATCACTTTTTGTGAAGAAATGGGAATAGGTTTTGTTGTGACATTTTGCAGACAGCAAACTACGTAGCTAAAGCGGAAGTACAATGTTAAATAAACTGCTCCAATTTTTCATGTGTGACTCGCAATGGAACTCATGAGAGAAATTAATTTCAAAACAAATTTATAAGTATTTCTTCTTGAATATGAGTTATTTTTATTTTCTCACAAAACAAATCAATATATTGCATTTTGTTTGAAAATTAGCGGAGCTTTTTACTTATTTCAAAACAAACTGACAAGGCCATCCAGATCCACATCATATCAAATTTTCGGTTACCAGTCAACTCGGCCCATCGAATAACTCAGCCCGGTCAACTCGGCCCCAATATATAGTATATAGTAATGCCAGTATATTGCGATGTATATTTGGAATTGCTTTAGTTTTTTTTTCATTATTATATTATTATTTTGTTGTTATGTTGCCACATAATTATTTCTTTTTTTTTGGGGGGGGGGGAATTGTACAGACTTAAATGTATTGTTGTTGTTCAATGTACTTTTTAATCTACAGCGATGTAATGGGTTATACTAACCACTTTTTGATGATAGATAAAACTTGTTTAATTTGCTTGATTTTAACCATAGTAAATCATTTATCAATTTCCATTAATTGCATTAATCAGGTTGATTCGATATGGTCACAGTTATAGTATCTATCTTTTATGTTTAAAGTTGATTGACCAATTTATGATTATAAAAGTAATGTACGATAATTTTGTTAATTAATTGGATAAATAATTTAATAAAGATTAATTTATATACGGTAGTATATCGCGCGTATTCCTTTATTTCCCCCCCCCCCCCCCTTGATGAAAGCACAACTTTAATAGTTTGCCAAACAAATTGTAATGACTCATTGATGATGAAAGCAAAATATAACTATATTAAGGGGTATTCCTGTTGTCGAATACTATGTTGTTACGTGGATTAACAGTGCATATGAGTTTGATGTACATGTGTAGATGATATTGTACTTTGTTAAATGTGTGCTGATTAAGTAAATAAAGAGCATATAGACTTGTCTCCTTTGTTAAGAAAGTGTAATGGCTAAGTGCACTAAGTGCCAGAAAACAGTAACTGCAAGACAGCAAGCTCTTGCCTGTGACCATTGTGAACGTTGGTAACATAGAAGCTGTGACACAGGTAAGAAATGTAGTCACTTAATTAAGCCATGTAAAAATCATTTAACCCATTCCCTTACAAGCCTCCTTTTTAACACCCCTAAATATATTAAAGATTTAGAAAATATTGTGGAAAATGAAGAATTTGCTTGTGACGAGCAATTTCATCATACTAAAAGATGAAAAGAATTCTGTCAACTTGAAAATATCGTATGCAGCTTCTTTCAGTTTGGACCAGTCTAAAATTTGGTTGTGGGGAAATTGGTTAAAATATTATGATAAAAACTTGTGCGAACAAAAACATCGGAGCTACACCATTTGTTACAACTTTAATACTTTGATAGTTCATTGACGATATTCCTATAGAAAGCATGGTAAAGCAGGGTTCTCCCCAGGCCATTATGGCGTATCGGCCCCGATACGCCTTCATTAATTAAGAGAGTTTGCCGATACGCCTTCAGATCGCCGATACGCTTAAATTTGGTCACCGATACGGCTTAAATTCAAGCAGAAGAAAGGGTAAAGCAAACCATTAAAATTGGCTGCAGAAGCGCGGACACGACAGGCTCTTTATCTATAATGTTGTATACCACGTATTGCATAACATCTCTATTGATAAGACCCTTACACTCTTACTAATTAGTGATTATCGATTTTTTCTCGCGTTTCCCACTGGTACCTCGCTATCAGTCACCAAGCATGATAGGTACCAATATGTAAACAATGAATTCAAAATGGCGACCCGGTTCCGGAAAATTGTCACTTTGGCTGAGATTGGTCTAGTTAAAAGTAAAAGATGTGGTTATTTGATGTGACAACTATCAAACCAAAGCCACGGTGGTTTAAAATTTAATTTTTTGAAGGAAAGATTTATTGGGTCAGTTTATTTCATACATTGATCGCTGGAAACATACCCTTTTCGCGATCTTTTTTCCTTACGAGAATTTGCCAAAACAATAAAGACAGATTTGTATAGAAGCCATCCTAGTTATACTAAGCTCTTGTTTTCAACTCAGTTTAATAATTACACACATGTATCTTCTGGGATAAGTCCATTTATTTTTTATCCAACATGGAGGGCATTATCTCAAACATTCGTACCCTTGTTTGTTCAACCCATTTTTTCAATAAATTTGTTTTAAAAGTTTGATGAAAAAATATTATTATACTTTTAGTAAACATCTAATAATATCTCATCCTCTCATGTTTTTTACCCAAAAAGAAATAATACCCCAATAAAAATCAAAGTGCTGAAAGCACTTCAAGAAAAGAATGCCTTAGACCAATTAGGGATTTCTTTTTATAAAAAGTAATGGTTTAATAATTATTTAGAATCAGGAAAAGATCATTCACACTATAATATTTGAAAATCAAAGTGCTGAAATCACTTAAAGAAGAGAAGAGTTAAGACACTTGTTTAATAAATTAGATCAAGTTTCATGTTATAATTTGAGAAATAGGTTGGACACTGCTGATATATTATACATTTTTTATTAACTTATGGAAATCAAATAGCTGAAAGTACTGTTAGAAGAATAGTTATAGTGTCAGACAGTTGAAGGCTTCTGAATGGGCAAATAATGAGCATTTCACATTTTACACAGAGAATCTAATGGAGCTCTTTAAGATGCAAAATTTGAAAATGAAACCAGGTATTTCACACAGGAACCTTATAAATACATTTTTGAAATTACTGATAATATTTTCTTTTTTTTTTCTGATGAAGGGCATTTTTCGTCAATCCAACACTCCATGCTTTTTTAAAGAGTCCTCAAGGATATGATTTTTGGACAGACTTGATAAAATGGCCAAGCATGAAAAGCTAATCCTATCTAATAGATAAGCACTTGACACTTTTTTTTACTCATGAGACTTTTGGGTATATTCTTTCATTATCTTTCCTTTTCACATCCTTTTTATGAGACATTTTAGTGCCCTTTCCAAAAAATAGGATAGAGAGTTGAAGTAAGCTGAGTAATGTCACAATTGGTTGGTATCAAAATAAGTCTCAGAATAGATAAATCAACTTATAATAATTAAAAAGTTGAAGAATATAATTCAAGAATAACTCTCAATAAAACAACAAGATGTCAATAATCAAGCTAAAAAGCACTTTTAATGACCTTTATTATGTATAGTCATACCAAGATGTTAACAGACAACACGCCGCGCATTTGCCACTACGCCTTTAAAAATTTCTGGGGAGAACCCTGTAAAGCATATTAATAAGTAATGAATACTGTCTTTCGAATGGTTCTGTATCATGTAGGATGCCAAAAATTATTACAGGTGTGTACAATTACCTAAAAAACTGTCCGCCCTCCCGTTCCTGCCTTCCCCACACATAGGTGTGGATGCTTTCGAGATAATCAAGGCAAAAGCCACTTTGCCTTAGCAAAAAGAACTCGTGGGCTACTTAGAAAGACAGTGTATTAGGAGTCCCACATTTGCCATTTCAAGTAGGAGCGTGTACCAACAGAAAGTGAGGACCAACAACAACCTTGAAGGTTAACTTATGTATTTTTCTCCTTTTTTTTGAAAATTTGATCCATTAATCAAGTAGCCGCAATTAATTTTATCATATAGTCTAGAATTTTCATATGCACACGCATCATCTTCAAAAAGTTATGCTTTCGTTTACAGGTTGGCACCATAGACTAAATCAGAAGGCAGGGACCAACATCACATTCTTCAAGATTGTACCACTACTGCGTGAGGCTGAACTTATAGATTTTGCGATCCGCCGTTCAAGAAAGAAATACAAGGACATCGACCGTAAAATAGCAACACTTTGGGAACAGTATGCTAACAATGAACTGACCATCGCAGCCTTCCTCCGACAGTATGGGAATATATACTCGTTGACAGAGTCAAGACCGATCAGACCAGCTGCTGGGGAATAAATATAGTATAAAAATTGTGCTATAGGACATTGTTTTTTAACCTTTCCCGTTCAACCCCTGATTTTTACGTACCTGTGTTGTTATAGTGGATATAACATTGTCAAAAAAAGAAGAACGCAATTTCTTCGATTTTCATAATGTTTTCTACCCTACAAAATGATTTTATTTAAATCGTCGTCTGCTATTCAATGTAAAACCAATGTCATCTGCGACCTCGATCATTTGTACATTTAACCAATACCAAATTAAATGAATTGTATATGACAATTCAAAATTTATGATTTTTTTTCAGTTATCTTTGTATAAAACATTTGGTAAAATGAATAATTTGCTTGTCACATGGTTTTTTAAGGCACTTAAAATTGTCTGAAAATTTTGTCGTTTGTTTGTTTTAAAAAAATTCCAGTTTTGTCTAATTATGCAACATTCAAGGTAATATTATGGAAATGGAGAAATTGCTTTAGCAACAATTATCCGAATTCCTATGATATTCAAACTACAAATTAATTTATTTTAGCATAATTAAAGGAAAAGAATTTGTAGTTGACAATTTAAAAATATGTTAGTATATCTTATTTTAAAAATTGATATAAGGAATAAACATAAAAGATTGAAAGTGCAATTTTTCTTTGTTATCATTTTTCATTTCGATTATCCAAATGACATTTCAATTCATGTCACCTTGGATTTAATCACGATTACTACATATCACACGCGCTTGCTGATGTGTTTCGCTAAACAACAACAACAAAAAACTATTGATTGTTTCACACCTTTTGAAATAGACTTAAACTTAATCTGTCACTGTCTTTACATGTGCCAGTATTCCGACACCTTTTAAATCAACAAATATAGTCGACACATATCACCATATACCATATATTGGGGCCGAGTTGACCGGGCCGAGTTATACGATGGGCCGAGTTGCCGATGGGCCGAGTTATAAATGGGCCGAGTTGACCGGTCACCAAATTTTCAGAGGGCTGGTTTCTCCATTCTTAATATCAATGAAAACGTAGCACAAAGAAGTGATGGTTCCCATTGGATTAAAGGGAAATAACCTTCTTCCGATGTGATTTTGTTCTATTTTGCTTACAATCATAAGTGTTTTAAAATAGAACACCTTTAAAACAACCTTAATGACTGCTACCTGGCACAAATTTTGTTGCTGGCCTAGTCACATGTATAAAAATCATTATGCATTCTATAGATTTTTGATCATGTCTAACATATTTCTATTTTTTAGGATTTACCAACAATGGCCACCACAATTTAGGTCTAAGGGAAGTAAATCATTTTCCATAGACGACCATTATAACATATTCCCTTATAGCACAGTCCAAGAGTTTGCAAGAATGACCAGACCTACTTTAAATTGAAGAACATCCATTCATACATCCAAAGAAATAAATTTCAGTATGGCATGATCTTTTTCTCTATGACTTTTGACCCCATTTTTGAGATGACCCTCCCTGTACAGCTGTTTCTACGGGCAATTAAAAAAACCCACATTAAAAACCGCTAGTAAATTGCCAAAATGATTGAAAAACGTCACTTTTGACTTTGTATTTTTTCCAACGGAACATAAAAGGTTTTGAAAAAATCATTGATTTTGAATTTCAATAATATTGACCAATCAGAGGCAACCTTGATCTTGTGTTGATATGAACCGGAGTTTCCCTAAAATTACCTGACAGACGATAATGACGAAAATTATTTACTTCCCTAAGACCACAAGCAAACCACAAGTTTCTTCCTAATGTCCCACTAGTTTTGTCCATCAAACTTTAAAATCAGGGGGCAATTTTGCCATTTTATGACACTTTTTAAATTAGTTAACCCATTCCCACATGATAAAATTTTAGACTGGTCCAAATTGAAAGGGGTTGCAGACGATAATTCAAAGTAGATGAAATTTTAGATTTTTTTGTCTTTTTGGATAGAAAACACTGTGGACAATGAAGAAATTGCTTGTTATAAGCAATTTCTTTATTATCCAAAATGTTTTCCAAAGCTCTTTTTGTTAGGGGCGTCTAAAAGCGTCACGGAGTAGGAATGTGTTACAGGTTTGCCAATCGATTTTAGGGGTAATTTCTAATAAAAATTGGGTCCATATTCAAAGAAACTGGAGTCAAGGAAAACCCTGTCCCATTTCAATCCTATATGGGTAGTTTTTCCGTCTTTGTTAGGGATCATCATCATAATTATTCCAGGGCATACCTAAATATGACCCTCTTCCCTTAAAGTAACATGACTAGACATTTGTTCACCTTAGATAGGAGCAGCTCGCCAATATGTAAACTTTCTACATCTGTTCAATTTATTTACCTTAACACATAAAAGATAGACAGTTTATCTCTCATTCTCAATACTTATAAGTTACCTGACAATTTTAGCGGGCCTTCGAGGATCGCTAACACTGTTTGACGTTGACATTTTTTTCTGTGGGACGCGAAAACCGCTGATTTAATAAAATACGGTGTTGTGAAAGTCACATCTACCATGAAAGTTAAAAACACGACGTCCGCGGAGACACTCCTGTCCATTTTGACTGGGTTACTGCCCCCATAGATCTATCGATACTAGACAGCGGGCTACCAGTTTACTGTCCATTTGACACACAGTTACCTTGCTTGTATCCTATTCCGGTCTAGTTCAGAACGTTCTCCATCTAAGATTTGTAGGGTCAAATTTTATGTCTTTATTTTATTTTTTCAAAGAAACAACAGGTTTTTTATCTACCTTGGCCGGAATGGCACGATGAATACTTAATCAGCGCGTTTTCGACATGGCACGCCTTTCAGGTCTTAACCGATGTGAAAAATGAAGAATAAGCACAAAGGTGTCTTTCAAATATCTCTTAAAATATCCCATTTTGAATTTATCAAGGACACTCTGTCGGACCAAGTGAGACATCTCGGAACCCCCAATTCAAGTCCGCCTTGGAACCTAATGAAATTGTTTTACCTCCAGTTATCCAATGTGATATTGCTCATACACTTATCCTTTCATTGAAAGGTAACCTATATAGACAGTGATCTTTCTGGTTACTTTCTTCGGTTTTTGGACCGTTTGCCCAATTCCGCTTCCCAAAGGCTTCAGTGGATTGAAATTAACTTGAAAATTTCCCACTTTTTGCTTAATTACTTTTAACATTAACTAGTATTTTTGCTCTTGGCCACGAGTATTATCTCTGTTGGTTTCATTTTAGTATTTAATTTTTTAAAAAGAATGTCGTATGTCTGTATCATCCCCAATCTTCTATTTATAAGAGATAGAACCCTACAGTAGGATTTCTTACTTTTACTCCGGGGCTTTTTTGCTGCTATTCATGTTTTTTGTGGTTTTTTAAAGTTTAAATTTGTCTATTTGGTAGTAAGTTGACTAGATGAGATCTAACCTGGCTTTATTAAAGTGTGAGGAACATTTACTGGATACCGGGTCCGTTCGCCCTAAAACTCGCTCGCCTTAATTACTTTTCGCCCTATTTCCCGTTCGCCCCCGGTCTGTTCGCCCTATTTTTTTTTATCAATATTATTGATGCCCAGAATAATTTCCCTTAAGAGATGTTTAGGTTCTTTCATCCCATCTCAAATAATATTCAGAAGACAGAATTTCAGACTGCTCTAAGGTAGAACTGGGCATAAATTAATTCCATGGTAAAGAAAACTTTGTTTGAAAAGGAGAACATGGGTATATCAGATTCACGTTTTCGAACTAAGTTTTCTTGAATTAATTTATTACAACTGCACAATCTTGATTTATTACCACAATAATAGGTTTATTTATAATTTGGATAATATTTGACCGTTTTTTGTTCTTTTTGACGGAAGATAGTATAATAATTAGACACGACCAATTTTTTATCAAAATTTATTACATGACAAGTATCAATTTACAAGTAACCTTAATCAAAACAATGAATAAATATACAGTGCACAATCCCGTCCTAGACTTTCAAGGAATGATTATGGGTAAAAATGTGGGATTTGAAGCATATTTTTATTATTAAATTAACCCATTACCAGACGCCAAAATTGTGTATTGGTCTAAATTAAAAGCTGTTGTAGATGACACATTCAAAGTAATAAATCCAAATACGCTTTAAAGCATTGTGAAAAAAGGAGACTTTGAATTAGTTAAGGTGTTTTTTTTTACAAACATTCACGATTTTAGACCATTGAAACACAATAAGAATTTTTACGACACAGTCACAGTTGGATAAGAAAGTCTTTGAAACACTGTTCACATTATGTAACAAATTGGCAATAACAGTAGAAAGCGTTGTGGTCTAAATATGAGAAAATCCTTTTATTATACACGGGGTTCTATTAGCTTTTTAAGCTTTTTCTGTCAACATTGTCATGGAACAAAATTTCACCGTTATTACATCGTCATACATCTTAACCCATTCCCACACAACCAAATTTTAGACTGATCCAAATTGAAAGAAATTGCAGACGACAATTTCAAGCTGATGAAATTTTAAATGTTTTCATCTTTTGGGATAGAAAACATTGTGGATAATGAAGAAATTGCTTGTAACAAGCAATTTCTTCATTTTCCGCAATGTTTTTCAAAGCTGTTTTGGAATGGGTTAAGGTCAGCTTCATTAGAATATGTGTAATCTTTTTTTTTTTTTCAAGATAGACTGTATTAAGTATCAATTGATTTTCCAAGATGGAAGTGTTTCCATCTGCCATGGTTGAAATCCAATTGCCGTACATTGAACTAAATCTCAACACAATTCAAGCTCAATTTTGAGGTCTGACTGTTGTAGCTCTTGTTCTACATTATTGCTTATTAATTCATTTACCAGATAATCACAATTCACAAGATTGTCTGGTAAATCATTTATATAAATATAAAAATAATATAAATAATAAGACAAAATTGGGCAACTATATTACAACCATTTAATAGTTTAAATTTCATCTCTTTTAATTTCTTTTTGGACAAAAGTTCCCTCTTTGGAAAACATTGTGACCAAAACGTCCTGGCCAAAACATCCGTAAATAAAACGTCATTCCACCATAACAAATAGTCCATATCTCCCCGTAGACGATTTGGCTAGCCGGACAAGGGTATTATAGATTTACATTTTCTAGCCGTAAATAGTATCAAAAACAAATAATCAAACAAACATAAACCTAACAAAAACAACCACAAACAACAACACTGATACGAAAATCCTATTTTAGTATATCACCAAGCAGCAAAAAGGTTTAGTCCAAATCGAAATAATCCGCCTGAGCCGGAATACTCACAGAACGTTAAATGCTCTGCAAGCTTGAAGCAAAATGTCAAATGGAAACTGTAGTCATTAACATGGCTGAAGTCAGTACAAGTCCTTTGTATTACTTTTCTTTACTGGCCAGCCGCGGCCAGAGCGCGGTGGTAGCGCGTAGGACTCCTAATCATATATAGGGTCCCTGGTTCGATCCTCGGCGAAATTTTTTCCGACATTTGTCTTCCACCAATGAGCGGATAATTGTAAACCTAAGTGGGATAAACAGCTCGAGCATCGGAAAGGGCATCCTCACGAGTGAAGGGATATCGAGATCATCTTTTTCTGTAATATATAGATAGATAAGTAGAACGTTCGCCGCCCTTGGTGCGACAAGATGCGAAAAGGGTGCAAGGTAAATACCAGGAATCCATGGTTAGGAGCTCCAGCCGCCGTGATATGACTAAAAATGTTAAAAATGGCGTTAAATCCCACTAAATCAATTAATATTAACTGACCAGAGACCCCCTGCATTTACAAATAGAGTTTAAATTCTTTTTATAGAACTTTCTGTACAATATGAACTTAATCCGAGCGTTAACGAAAGTCTGGAGGACAGGCTCGATCAAGGCAGACGGTAGATAGTTCAGGCCGTAGCCTATCTGCGCATAAAGAAAGGCATCTCATTTATCACTGACTACGCTTGTGCTCAATCTAAAAGGCTCTCACTGTCTCAAAGACTAGATACTTGTCTTTTTTCCACATCTTTTAGTTCGCTCTCTAATTCATAAACCACGGAGAGCAGATTTTTAAGCGAAGGTGTTCCAGAACTAAAATCAGGCTACATTTTCGTCACACTGGTCTCATAAGTAAGCCTAAACTTAACGAACGTTGAGTTGTAGAAATCTCCGAATTCGCATTAATGGTTTACTCGGACCACAGACAAAATAAAGGAAAGCAATGTAAAGGGAAACGATGCTTGCAGGAGATTTTCTCCCTTTATTAAACTGCATTCAGACCAATGCATGGTCTTCGAGAAATTCGGCTTCTAATTTGAAATATTTGTCAACAAACAAGCCTATGACATAAGTAGACATGAGAAACCCAAAGCAATGAAAACAGTCTACGGAAAAAGACATAAGAAAACGGCAAAGACATACAGACACAGCTTAGAATTAGCACTGTTGCGTAATATAAAATATGTTTCCCTTCACTATTACTTTTTTTGTTGTACACACAAAAAGAATGCTGAGTTATGGCGAGGATAATAATTCCTAGAATTTTCTTTACAGCTGTGGCCCAAAACTAGCGTGTCTTTGACAAAAAGTTTTGATGACGAATAATTCAATTTGTTTAGTATGAATAGAAATAACACGAAAGGAATTAATTCCGTTACATATGTTTCACCTTGATGTACTTACGCTAAGGCCTTTCTTGATATCTAATTGGCCAATCGCGGCTGTCAATCCAGGAATCAACCGACCAATCAAATCATATATTCTGTCCGGACCCGAGCTTTCAACTCCCACATTAACCACCATTCTGGTTAACCTTTTTTGTTAGTTTGGCGACATAAACATCGTAACTACAGCTTGATTTCTTGAAAGCCAAATTCTCATCTTCTATTCTACTCCAGTCGGTCCGCTGAGGATGCACTAGTATAGGAATATACATGTAATTTTAGAAAATCACTATCTTGTTGGGTGGAAAACTTAGTTGACAAAGAATAAATGAGATGCCTTTCTTTATGCTTGGTTTCTTCGTTGTCCACAATGTTTTCTAAAGTTTTCTCTTGAGACGCTTAAGAAGCGGAATTGAGTGGGAATGAGTTAAATAACATGCCTTTGAAAAGGTTTTCTACAATTTGAATAGAGTTTGCAATATTCCTTAAATACATAAGAACTACTTTTTATCGCGTGGGCATTCAATGGATTTAGTGGTTAAGCCTCCAGTGGCGGTTTGCACTCGTTGAACTTTGAGAATACCTCAGAATTTCGTCTGTTAATTTAAGCTATTATAAAGCTGATGCTTTCCTAGCTAAAAATCTGATACACCACGCTTAAAGCTAGTACATGTATAATGGTTGTCATACGTGGTTTCTGACGTCGCAGAAACACTGTGACCAGGTTACGAGTTTTAAGATTCAAGGGAAAGTTCGCTAAACGACTTAAGTATTACTAACTCCAATTCCTGTAGTAGGTGTAACAGATTAACCCTTGTCGTGCCGAATTAAATCCCATATAGAATTGCTTTAAAATCAAAGGACTGACAGCACTGGAAGGTCTCAATGAGGGTCAATATTTCTTTAGAAAATTGATTATCTAAACAACTCTGGCTGAGAGGGGACAAACAGGAGGTAAAGACCACATAAGTTCAGTCTGATCTTTGTCTATACCTCCAGCCAAAACAGGAAATTTCCGGGTTCAGCATGAATCAGCTATTTCACTGAAGTAAATGTCATACCATTGCAAGATTCTAATGCTTTTGTTAAAATAAAACCAGAATTTTTTTACTATAGAAAAAAACAACGTTGTAACAAATGCTTGTCGATGCATTCCTGTGAAAAAATATCAGATTTAACCAAAACCTTTTGATAAAAGGTTGTTAATGAACAATTAAGCTTCAGTATGTTGTATCATTGTTAAATAATATCCTTTTCCATACTATATATGACAAGTTGATATGTTCATCCCAAACTGTTTGCATCCTTTTTTATCTAAACTATAAATGTACTTGAAATCATGCCTGGTGCTCTTTACTTGACGTATTTTCTTTAAAAACTAGCTTGGTCAATTTCAAGATATTTCATACACTTGTCATCTGCTGGTCCTGTTACTGTAAAAAGGTATAAAAAAAGGGGGGCATTTTGCTCAAATTTTAAGGCCAGAAGCGAAAAATAATGGGTTCATTTTTTGCAGAACGGTATATACCGCACGCCGCTCTAAACAACTCATATTTTCAAGACGATATAAATATACTCTTTTTTATTACATTTGAAATACTACTTTGAAATCATATGGACAATATGCGATTAGAACGAGTCCAGAGTATGGAAATATCCTTGTCAAGATAAGGAGGAATGCAGCGCTTTCAGATTGCCAAATGTTTGTGAAATCACCTTGATCCTATTTCCAACAAATACTTTCATGTGTTTTTGATGGATTGGCCAAATGTGGCACATATCACGTACTCATCTCTTCAGATTTGACATATAGACCTTTAAGACCCGACAAAACCATTTTCAATAAGCTTCTCGAGATAATCAATACATGTGTTGTATTTGAAACTTCTGTAATTCTTTATTACTTGATTAAGTTAACCCATTCCCACACAATAAAATTTTAGACCAGTCAAAGTTCAAAGAAGTTGCAGACGACAATTCTAATTTGATAAAGTCTTTAAAATCGCTGAGCTTTGGGGCTGAAAACATTGTGAATAATAAAGAAATTGCTTCTAACAAGCAATTTCTTTATTTTTCACAATGTTTTCCAAAGCTTTCATATTAAGAGGCTTCATTGTGTTGAATTATTTTATGCAAACCAAAACGATCTAGTTCCGAGGAAAATTTCTTTGCTCTGGAATAGTCAACTTTTGAAAATCGATATAAATACATCTTCCTCACAATTGTTATGGCCTGCGAAACAATTCATAGTTTAGCTCCAACTTTTTTGTCTAACCTTGTAGTTATCAACGGCAACCAGTTTTATAATTTACGGTCATGATACGGCAACCAGATATCTCATATATCTGTCCATAGAATAGAATTTTCGTAAAAGTCCTTTTCTTTTACTGGAATGGAATGATAGAATGCAAATCCTGTTAACCCATTCCCACTCAGTGACGCTTTTAGACGCCCTCAAGAAAAAGCTTTGGAAAACAGTGTGGAAATGAAGAAATTGCTTTTGACAAGCAATTTCTTCATTTTCCACAATGTTTTATACCCAGAAAGTTGAAAAAATACAAATTTTCATAAACTTTAAATAATCGTCTGCAACTTCTTTCAATTTGGACCGGCCAAAGCTTTTGTCGTCTGGTAATGAGTTAATATGCGTACCTTTGAAAATATTTATTACTTTGGGAAGATCTCTGAAAATGCATATTAAATGTCAAATAACGAGTAACAGTGTCTTTATTTATACCAATCGCGATTGTGCTTGTCTTACTGAATGCGTTCCTGGCTAAAATCAAACTGCTATCATTAACATACCTTACTCATCGACATTATTATCATATCTAGTAATATGTATAAAAGTATGTGTGTATGTGTGCGTTTGTGCGTCTGTGTGTGTGTGTGATAGCTTCTCTATATAAAGATTTTGTTATTATTACTATTATTGAAACACCGTGACAAAGATTGGTGAAGATTGGGCAAAAAATGCGGTCTCTAGAAGGTGAACACGAGTCTTCTAAGATTTGACCTAGTGTCTTACATTTGGCTTGGCCACAACAATTTTCCATGAAGTTAAGCGCCTCATTAAGATAAAAGTTACATGTATTTGCACACCAAATTTGGGCGTTTGCGTTTAGGCCATTCCCACGCAATGACGCTTTTCACGCCTCTCATGAAATACAAATGTGGAAAATTGTGGAAAATGAAAAATGCTTGAAACAAGCAATTCCGTCATTTTCCACAATGTTTTCTACCAAGAGAGTTGAAAAAATCTAAAGTTTCATCAACTTCAAATTGTCGTTTGGAACTCCTTTCAATTTTAGCGTCTTTTGCCGTCTTGTAATGTAGCCACCGCCGCTTCTTCTGTCCTTTCGTCCGTTCGTCCTACTTTTATACTCCGTCCGAACGTCTGCCTCGATTTCTCAAAAACCCTTAAATGGATCAAACTTTACACGTAAATTCCTTATGATATTGCTCCTACGCGTTTTCACAGTTTTTGGATAGCTTTTTGGATATCTCCAAGGTCAAGGTCATAGTTCAAGCACAAGCATTAAAATTGACATTGTCCAGAGCACAGCACCTTTAACTATGGTTCGATTTCAATATAACTTGGCAAAATTGACCGATTTACTATCTGAAAGACATATTCGGATAGGTCAAAGGTAAAGGTCACAGCTCAAGGTCAAACATAAAAATTAAGCAAGTCTGAAGCATAGCTCCTAGAATAAAGGATTTTTTTAAAAAAATAATTTTGAATAAACTGTTCTCTATCACGAATAATAGATATGCCATTAGAAATAATTTTCAGATAGCTCCAATGTCAAGGTCATAGCGTAGTCGGTAGCACATCAGACTCCATATCTTCAATCATGGGATGTCATGCATGGGTTCGATCCCTGGCAGTGGCACATATCCTATCCAACATTTGTCTCTCACCAATGGGTAGATAATTGTAAATTTAAGTGAGATGGCAGCTGGAGTCTAGGAAAGAATGTAGTGGCAGTACTGGTGTGAGAAACACCAGGAATCCATTGTTAGGTGCTCCAGCTGCCGCGATATGACTGAAATACTGTAAAAAGTGGCGTTAGACCAAATTCAATCAATCAATCAACTAACCAACCAACCAATTCATCAATCAATTAATTAATCAATCAATTTTTAAGCTACTTAAACGTCTTTTAATGCAGCTTATTGAATGTGTAGTTAGTAACGACCATTAGGTCGCCAACCAGCCATATTACTGTTTTGGTCATTCATGTACATTTTGCAAAACAACCCCGTTTAATATTCCTGTCGGATCTCGATGGGCTTAACCAGCGATTATTATAATGAATGCGTGGCACTGATATAAAAAAAACTGTAGCAAGAACGTTGAGGTAAATTGTTGGCTTTCAGTCTGTCATGTTCTCGGTTCGAGACGTGCTTAAAGCCCGGTCCCACACAAAACAGACGACACAAAAGGAACACCTGGAACCACGTATCTCGATCTATATAAGGCTGTGAATATTTACAGGCCTCTCTATCAATCCAGCGACTACAATGTGCGCCATAGTTTACCAATAGAAACAGGTACGGGTTTTTATTTTATCCCTCAATTTTGGTTAACCTATTCCAGCACAATGACGCCTTACGACCCCAGTCAGGAAAAATATTGGAAAAACATTTTGTAAAATGAAGAAATTGCTTGCAATAAGCAATTCTTCATTTTCCACGCTGTTTTCTACACAGAAAGCTGAACAAGTCTAAAATTCCACCAGCTTTAAAATGCCGTCTGCAACTCCTTTCAATTTAGGCTAGTCTAAAATTTTGTCGTCTGGTAATGGATTTAACTATTTTAGATTCGAAGAGATGATTTCAAGAAAACAATAATATACAATAATAGATAATTCTAGTTAAGTTTTCATTAAATCATACTTAGAATGTATCTACTTTATTTATCTATTTTACAGACCTTCAAAAGTTTATATATAACATTTGAAAAAGACGACCCCCTAGAAAAGAATCTTATGTTTAATAGGTATAAAGAGTGACGATGTTTCAATACGTCTAATTTTTCCTTCTCCGAACCATTTATTCCTTTCCAATATAATCCCGCTTCTAGACGCCCCTCATGAAACCAATAGACTTTAGAAAACGTTGTGGATAGTAAAGAAATTGTTTGTATCAAGCCTTCTTTTTCCACAATATTTTTCTAACCCAATTGACAAAATCTTTACAATTGCACCAACTAAAATTTTTACCTGCAATGCCTGCGATTTGGACCAGTTTGTCATCTGATAATGGGTCATATATAAAGTTTTACTTCTTATTCGTTTTTTAATGTGTTCTAGTACTATTAAAATGATTTCTATCGAAGCTTATAATACCAAATAATGAAAATAATAAATGTGGGGAAAAGGTTACTCTTAATATTGACGGGCAAATAAGAGTACGAACCACCCTATCTGAAAAAAGGCCAACCTTCTTATCAAAAATACCAAACATTTAATGCTAAACTCAGTAATTCAGCCGAGACTTACATGGAAGGTGTCTTCATCATTCATACAAAGCATATAAATAAATAAGGGTGACGAAAGTGGAATAAGAATGGCGAAAGGTAAACAGAATAACTGTCAAACAATAGTGTTTTCTCCATCATAGGGCTGCAATTTCCACTAAATGCCTCCTTATAAACGAAATATCACTTTTCCATTCACAGTTCATATGACGAGAAACTTTCAGTTAAAATATCGACTCAAAACTCTTAAGAAATATAGGACGAGTTTCTCCCGATAAGGTCACGCTATGATTCGTCTGTCAAAAAGATAGAATCTAATGATGTCCATTTATTCCGTCTCATGCTTCATAACAAGGGCTATTGTGACCAAACTCTTCGGAAAAGTGCCGTGGTTGATTCGTCTCAGATTTGATTAGTCCATAATTATTGATGGGGAGTTTACACCATGATTTGCTTGAACGTCCATTTTTGGAGGGTTGGGGTGGGGCAAATATTGTTTCATAATAGCGTATAAATACGACCGTGATAGAACATAATTGAAACTGAATCCCCAAAGCGCTAGACCAAAAGAAATCGTATGAGCGATTTGTAGCCATTCTGGTCCTCTTTTTGTAGCTGTTTTGGTTTGGCTTACCGTGAGTTGGTTTCTCAGTACAGTCGGCACAATAGCCATTGTCTCTAATCAAAACGAATTTCTAGCACTATGCATAAATCTGTTATCACTATTTACATATAAAGGAAACAAACTGCTCAGATTCTATTTGATCATTTTATTAGTTCAAAATAGTTTGGCTACTATTGTCGCCAGACTTGACTTCCGGTGTCGATCGCGAAAAATCTACACAAGAAAAACAGCAGTTCATTATATACAGCAATTTTTTTAAACAACCGAAACTTTACTGAATCATTTGGAAATAAGATCAAATTAAATTTTATCTGTTGAAAAGACCGGGCTCCCGCTAGCTAGGGCCCGGACAGTACGCGGAAGGCATGAGGACAACAAGTTTTACATTCTGCAGAGCTTCCGTGTGTTCCTAAAGGCTTTCTGTAGCCCAGATAATTCCATATGACTCGGAGCCTTCCGCGTCCGCAGTTTTGAAATTTTGATTGAGAGCAAAATTTGGACGCGGAGTACCTTCGACGAAAGTGGAATAAGAATGGCGAAAGGTAAACAGAATAACTGTCAAACCGTCAAGAGCAATCAGAACGCCCGATTTTGATAGACGAAACTAAAAATTATGTTATCCCTACATGAAGCCTTTTGAGTTTGTTAATTTCATATCCAGAGCACCAAACAGTCAAAATCATTTTAACATTAGACCTTGAGATGTTTTCTTGATCCTGAAGCTATTTTCAAACGGCAAAACAGCGCATGATGTGGAATTAAAATCCATATCGAAGTTATCCTCCAGACAAGTTAATATAAATGCACTTAAAGATTAGCTTACACGGTCCAACATCTAACACACCTGAGACACAATTCTGCTAGTTTCAAGAAATTGTATCCTCTACTTCTTGTACCCTGTTCGGTCAGAAACACTGCCATTGGTCACTCTTAGCGCACATGAACTGAATATTCGCTCTAATCTTTTTAGATTAGAGAATGAAAAAGAACCACTGAAAGAGAACAACGAAAACGAATAGATAACACACGAGTAAAGAATAAATAAATGGTAAATGAATAAATATGACGGATTCAGGGGTAATTTTAATTGATATGCAAATTATGAAACCTCCAGAGAGATTTGTGACTATTTGTGGTTACATATATAGACAATTACCCCAAAAGGGCCGATGATTCCTTTCTCTGTACGGGTTAGCTTGTCTACCAACTCTATAGGTGACATTTGGTGGCAGCGGTAGGATGATATAAAGTACCAGATCGGAGTTGTTTTACCGACGGGTCTCCCAGGTCAAGAATTAGTACGAGTCTTCTCTGGGCGAGAGTAATGTGGCGGCTACAGGAGAGAAATGCAATTAAGAAAGCCCCCGAAGGGACATATGAGTATTTGTAGTCTATATAGACAAGGTTTTGAGGATCCTGTTTTCTAAATGTCTACAGCTCTGAATAAATAAATAGGCATTAATAAATAAATCAATAAAGGTGTTAAAAAGAGATAAAAGATTGACCGATTGAACGAACCAAAACAAGCAATATATAACAAATTGATAAGGTAAATAAATTATCAAACAATTGATTTGATGAAAAAATTAATGAAATGAATAAAGGGAAATCAAATGTTATAAAAAGGCACCGATGAACTGAAGGCATTTACAATGTGACGGTAGAAGGGAGAGGCTTCTTTGTTAAAATGAAACAATTAATTCAAATTGATCTTAGAATATGACGACCCATTAACATAACAGTAAATATCACTGAAACCGTAGCAAGAAAAAATACGGTCGGGCATTTTTAGTATAATGGGCTTTGTTTCATTATGGTTCAACAGTATATACATGTATGATCAGATCACTTTGGATTGGCACAAAATATGACCAATAACATGCAACGTAAAAATAGTTGGTTGGCAACCCAAATGTCGTAACTACAGCTGGAATAAGCTGTGGTAAGGACTAAATCAACAGGAATGTTTAATAATACATGATATCGACAAATGTCGAAGTTCAAAGTTCACTTCCGATCTAAATGAATGATTTGATTGGCCGATTGTTTCTTAGATTTGCATTCTCGATCCGTCAAATTTGAACAAATTTTAACCAGTAATCAATGGTGGTTGTTATTAAATTCTTTACTGTGCTATCCCTGGTTTCTACGTCCCTGTGATGTTAAAGTGTATAAAACATTGTAGAAACAGAAGAAATTGTTTGTACCAAGGGATTTCTGCCTTTTCCACAATATTTTTTACTCTACTGAATGGTTATTTTTCAAATTAACAGTTCTAAAATATTGCAAAACAAGAAAGGGTTAAAAAAAAGTGTACTAAACTAGAATAACTATTCTAAATCAAGAAAAATCTCAACTCGGTCAACTGCACTACCAGCGCAGTCTGACTAATAGTGATACTGTTCTTTTTTCCACGCGGTTCCTTACCAAATGACATATCACATTTATCAGAATTAATCCCCATCTGTTACGTCTAGCGGTATATTAAACTAGTAATTGAAAATGATCCGTGAACTGTCAATGCGCTTTTTATGTCATTGCTCACAGCTTATGCATTTGGTATGTTACAAAGATAGGAAACACGAGTTTCGACGTCAAACAATCGGGTTATAATTTACCAATTCCGGCCGTCTATCAAATTACCAGTCGACCAATGAAATCATTCATTTTGACAAGAATTGAATTCCGACATTTGCCGCCATTTTAGTTAACCTTTTTATGTTTGTTTGGCGACTTAAACGTCGTAACTACAGCTTAATCAAGCTGTAGTTGCGAAATTTAAGTCGCCAACCAACTATACTACTTTCTTGTTACATGATACGAGCCATAAATTTTGCAAAATAACGCCGTTTTAAATCGAAGCGGAACTTCCTTTTGGAGTCAGTGGGCGTGGTCAACGAAGTAAGTGGGCGGGGCCAGAGATTGGCCAATACTTTCAAAAACAAGAAAAATTAGCACACTAGTATAAGTTGAGCGGGCAAATTAAATACCCTTATTTTCAAACTGCACTGTCTTAGAATGCATAAAAATGCAAGTTTCAATTCTACCGAACTAGGCTTATGAAATAGCACAGAGTAGATTCATATTAACCATAAGTTAGAATTTTTTCTACCCCTTACCAGACGACACAAATTTAGACTTGTCCAAATTGAAAGAACTTGTAGACGAACGTCTTATGTTAACCGGATTTTAAGAAATATCGGTTTTTTAGAGTAGCACACATTCTGGCAAAAATAAAGAATAAGATAATTTGTTCTTTTTTCGCGATGCTTTCGAAAGATGTTTTCTTGGTGGTCTTATATATAGGCGGGAATTCTACTAGCCACTACCTTTTGCAGACACCATTTTGATTAAAAGTATAATACCATGGCCTGGCATAATGTGCATGGCATTTGTTTGTACAAACTTAACTTAAAGTGAAATCAAAATGATATTTACAGATGTTTTAGTACTGTTAAATTGACCAAAATCAGCCATCAATCAAAGGAAAAAACAAACGGTCAATCAAATCATTCATTTTGACTGGAAATGAAATTTGAACTCCCGCATTGGCCGAGTAAATTCGTTGGTTTGGAAACTTAAACGTCGTAACTACAGCTTATTCAAGCAGCATTTATGACGTTTAGGTCGTCAACCAATTATTATTCCTTTTTGTTACAAGTTACTGGTCAGTTTGCAAAATAACGCCGTTTAATATGGAAGTAGAACTTCCTGTAGGAGTCAGTTATTGCGTCAGTGGGTGGTGGGGCCAATGACCCGTCTTTTTCTTTTTCTTTTTTTTATCATATTTCAAATACTTGTCATCTGCCGAAACGTAACAGTATAAGCAGACTTGAACGGTAACAAAGTGAGTACCTCTATCCTCAAATTCCTCTAACTATTACTGTGAACAGTTGACCAATCGCAGCTGTCAATTTAGGAATCAAGCGACCAATCAAATAATTTATTCAGCCCGGACTTGAGCTTTCAACTCCAGCATTTGCCGCCATTTTCGTTAACTTTTTAATGGTTTGACGACTTAAACGTCGTAACTACAGCATATTCAAGCTGTAGTTACGATGTTTAGGTGACCAACCAACTATTCAACTTTTTTTGTTACTTGCTGCTTGCCATAATTTTTGCGCCGTTAAAAATCAAAGCGGGACTTCCTGTTGGAGTCGATGGGCGTGTTCTACGGAGTAAGTGGGCCGGACCAGCGATCGGTCAACTGTGAGTTACTCCTTCCAATGAAACAATTCACATTCCGGCGACCTGACAACTAGGAATCACTGATCCACGTCAGATTATAAAACTCACCTCTATTAGTCTCAGTTTGTCGACATTCTTTCTCGGCGGCGACCTTGAATCACGCAACAAAATTGTTATCTATGTGCGCCAAATATTTGTATCATCTTCATTACTATGTACTAGATGAGGTCGGAAGCCTGAAATTTTATGCTTGAAACTTGAAATGTTGAAGTTGAAAACAGTGATTATTCTAGGCGGTTGGGCTTGGATTCCACAAATTCTCTTAAATGATCCCCCATTTTTTAAATTTTGGTAAGGGATTTTTCTATATTCAAAGAGCATGAAATATCAAACGTATCATTTTTATGAAATCCTAGAATGAACACGAGGGAACAAAATCTTTTGTCGCAAATCTGGTGTAAGGCACCTTTAACTCTTCCCTGTATAATCACTGGTTTTTACGTCCATGTACTTTTATTCTTAAGAAAATATTGTGATAAAAGAAGAATTTGCTTGATTCAAGCAATTTCTTCTTTTATCACAATATTTTCTACCACATAAAATGTTTCGTTTATAATTGCACTCACTTTTCATCGTCGCCTGCAACATGTTTCAACTTTTGCCAGCATAAAATTCCGAGAAACAGGAAAGGGTTAACAGATAGACGCGGATAATACCCTTTTTTCTACCTCATTGTACCTAGAAATTAATAAGCAACCATAGTTAATTATTCTTTCATCTTTGATAAATCGGTACCATCAATGTACTTATAATAAAAACTTGCCAGAAATATAAATAAAAATTCAGCGGAAGACCAAACCCTCGCAACTACAGCATTGTTCATACTACTGTTACGCGATTTTTCTGTTTGACTTGTTGTACACCAGAGTACAAAAGAGTCCGTCTCTGTACTATTCCCAAATGGGGTAGGTATTAAATTATTCTTTCGATGAATCAGAATTAGCGAAAACTCACTAACACAACCATCTCGCCATGTCTGTCTCGATGCCTTTGTGATAAGCAAGCACTTTGGTGGTCGTGGATCTGAATCTGACCGGAAGCGGGTTTTGGGCGACAGAGCCCGCATTCACCCATGCAGCTATATAAATGGAGACTGCAGTGGTTAAAACACTTTGCCTCTCTAATACGAATGGTTACACATGACATGAGTGAAGACCACGATGAAAATCCTCGAGAAATATCACAAGTACCTCACACACGCACATCCGCGTACACACACGTACACCATCTCTATCTCACACACACACAAGCGCATACCCGCCTCCTCACACATGCATACCCGTCCTCTCACACACACGCGCACCCGCCCATTTACACACATACACACACGCACCCGCCCACTCACACAAACCAACTTAACAATATATATTTAAAGTACAAAGTTGATCAGGGTGCAAAAGTTTGGATGAAATTTAAGGGCTGTCCAGGTCATTTGCTTTCTCAGAGATTAGTTTTGCGCGTCACGGCCCCTGTATTAAAGCTGTGACACGGAAAACTATTTGTTATTAATAAAGAAGTGTTAATTAGATCTACACCTAGTAACCTAAGGTGAATGTACAGTGAAACTAAAAAAGCAGGTCAATCTTTTTATGCTCCATACATATGTCAAAATAATACATTCAACGGAACATATATCGAGAGCTTAGAGCGAAAACATTGTATGTTTTTTTATACATTGTATAGACCCGTACTATGTTCTTCATCTAAGCCCTCGATATTTTGTGTCCCGTTTTTTGAGAATTTTGCAATTCTTAAGAACAGGCAAACACATTTTGCCAATTCTTAAGAATGGCCAAACATATTTTGAAGGCGGTAGGGACAGCCATAGCGATATCGTGATTTCTTAAGCTCTGACTGCGTTATGCCACCGTGTTTTCTGACAGCAGACAGGTATAGCTAATAACCCTAATTCCCCTTTCGAAATTCCTGTGACTATCAAGATTCAAGTGTTTTGATTAGCTGATTTTTTTTCATATTTTCATGAACAAAATTTTGAGCACACAACTAGTCTATATGTTTGCGCATAAAGCTGAATTGTTACTAAAAATAGTAAACTATTTGCTTGGTTTTGCTTGGTTGTATAAAATATAAGAAATGAAGATAATAACTTTTGTTATCATTGAGGTATGAACTTAAAAACATAATCCGCTTCGCACATTCAAATAATGTGATTTAGTTTTTAGGATTATACCTCAGTCAAAAAATCTCTTCGTTTCTTAAATGAATGTGAATAGTCGTTTTTGACACTTTGCTTAAAAATTCTAATTCAGGGCGATATTTCTTTAAGATGAATTTAGACTATGTAGATGCACCCTGTGTGGCATTTCGATTGTGCAAAAATAAGCTCAGTGTCATATCTGTGAAATACTTTGACCAGCATTGCCGTTCTGGTTTTACCACCTTAATTTTCTGACAGCGAGAGAACGGATTCCGAACATTCGAAAGCTTTTCTGACTGTCTTGCGTGTCAACGCAGGGTTACTCACGCAAAATATGTAACCGAATAGTTATGATTTTATGACAAGTCGGTGTATGCGCGTCAGTCCGTCCGAATCGTCAGGGTCAAAACTAATTTATTAGTATATGGATTTCAAAACAACTTGGCACAACTGTTCCCAATCATGATGACATAATTGTTCTCTATCACGAGTTTATGTGCCATTTGATATATATTTTCTGATAGCCCAAGGTCAAGGTCAAAGCTCAAGGTCAATCATTCAAATTGAGCTTAACTATAGATTGTCTCCTACATTTAAGCATGGATTTCAAAAATATTTGGGACCCTTGTTCTCCATCACGAGCAGACGTGCCTTATGAAACAAATTTTTAGCCACCTCCAAGGTCAATGTCAATGCTAACATGTTGTACCTGGACGACTTTCGGGTCATTTAAATAGATTGGTTGATTGTGGAGCCCCCTTTTTTGATCTGATAAACGATCGATGTAGAGTCTGTTTATTTATATCATCAAACAACGAATCGAGTAACCGGCCAACCGGCACACCGATTTATCAATAAATGAATCAGTTAGTTAACCAATTAATCACTAAAAATATTTCTACCATTATTTAGATCTCCTTTCTGTTGAACTAATGACCGGTCATACGACCGGTAAAAACACCCATCGATGGATCCTTATACTTATCAACCAAATGAAATGATCGGTGGCTGATAAGTTATAAAATAACCAGCCATTTTCAACAAACTAATCAATTCAATGACCAATCAATCAATCAATTAATTGAATCAATTCACTAATCAATCAATTAAACATTTAATCGATCGATCAATTAATTAATTCAATAAGCAAGCAAACAATGTTTACCTCTTCTACAGTACATGTTTGATTAGCAAGAAAAGGCTCATATCCTTTAAAGCATGTGCTATGTGCATTTTTTTTTAAAAAAAAGTCAGTATTTTTTTTACAGAGACCTCTTTCTCTCCCTCTCTCGGTGCCTGTTTCCTCATCTGAATTCCCCTCTTTGCCAGATACAAGCCAAAGCCCAGTTGGACTACATAAGACCTGACGTTTATTGGTTTGGCCATTGTTGTTGTTGTTTCGTTTCTTTATCTTGACATTCTAGTTTGTTAGGGTGTTCCAGATAAATTTGTACTTAGTAGCGAGTTTCATGTCGTCGTTCTGAGACGAAAACATCGTAAGTTGTAGTTACAGTATTCTGGTCGTAAAACGTCGACATCTGCCTTATCTGGCATTAAGGACGACTCCATCCTCCTTTGTCATAGCCTTCAACCCACATGAGAAAATTTAAGATTGGTCGAAATTGAAAGAAGTGGCAGACGACAATTTCAAGTTAATGAAAATATGCAAATCTTTGATTCTTGGGGTAGAAAACATCGTAGATAATGAAGAAATTGCTTGTCACAAGCAATTTCTTTATTATCGACAATGTTTTTCTAATTGTCTTGTAAGGAGCGTCAAAAAGCATCATCGTATAGGAATGAATTAACCCATTCCCAAACAGTAACGCTTTTTGACACCCTCCAAGAAAAACAATTGGGAAAACATTGTGGAAAATGAAGAAATTGCTTGTGACAATCAATTTCTTAATTTTCCACAATGTTTTCTACCCAGAGAGTTGAAAAATCTAAACTTTCACCAACTTTCAATTCCTTTCAATTTGGACCAGTCTAAAATATTGTCGTCTGGTAATGGATTAAGGATGTCAAAAGAAAATTGTTTTTTCCATCCAGGGTAAAGATGGTACACATGATGTGGATTTCAAGCGTTTTGCTACTCACACTCGGGATTAAACACTCCCATACAGCTCAGGACTTTAAAAACATCTTGGTAAGTAGGTCCTGTTCATCACAGCGAAACCTTTTTGATATGCCACACTTGCAAAAATGCCACGGAGACTGTTGTCATGGCGCTGTTTCCATCATGCCTCAATATGTAAGAAGCGATTTCTTCTTCCCCAAAATATTTTGTTATCTTAGAGGATGGCTCTTTTTTAAATTGTACTTCATTTGTAATGCCATCTGCAACCCCTTTCAATTAGGACAAGTCTAAAGGTTTCTGAAAACATTAAAGGATTAAATAAGCTTTAACGTATGCCTGACTTTATTAGAAATATCAAACCGTTAGAAAGGTATTCGTCTCTGCTATAGATTGTTAATTGCGAATGCGAGGGATGACCGGGTCGCTCATTGATTGATTGATTGAATTTGGGTTTAACGCCATTTTCAACAGTATTTCACTCATATCGTGGCGTATGGTGCACCTAACAATGGATTTCTGATATTTTTCGCTCATTCAAGACTCAGCTGACCACGCCCATCGACTTCAACACGAATATTAAACGGCGTTATTTTGAAAAACCTTGGTCAGTAAGATGTAACAAACAGTAAAGTGGTTGATTGGCAGAGAATGCCTCACATTATTGTCGGTCATTGTTAGATTTTCGAGTACATTTCCGGTCTAAATGAATAATCTGATTGGTCGATTGGTTCTTTGATCGACAGTCGCGATCCGTCGAATCTGTCGCCCCATAGAATTTCTGTCGCTCCATAGAATTATTTTCGCAATATCATCTCTGATTGACCTCTCCAAGATCAAATCGCCTTTTCAATTTTTTTTCATGGAACATCTGACAAGTCGCTTCCTGCTTAGCAGATTGCATATCGTCATTGTCAGTCTAAAACCTTTAGAATCACAACGACGATTTGCAGGTTATCAATATGTAATTCCATTAATTTTTATTCTTGATAAAACAATGTGGAAAAAGAAGTAATTGCTTGTAACAAGCAATTTCTTCTTTTTCCACAATCTTTTCTACCCTACTGAATGATTATTTTTAAATAGATTCAAGGTTAAATTGTCGTATGCTAAACCTTTGAATTTGGACCAGTCTGTAATACCAAAAAACAGGAAAGGGTTAAAGTAATGGTCTATCTTTATGTCGCTTAGTTTCGGGACATTTTGTTGTCATATCTGTATGACTGTCACATCTGTAGTAAGTTTAGAAATGCGTGTTCTCAACAGATTTAAATAACAACACAATTGGCTTTTAATACTTTATTCCTACACTACATAAAGTATTAACAAAATGTCCAAACAAAGCATATAAGTATTACATATAAAACGTATGCCTATAGATGCAAGCAATAAAGCCATGGTTATGATAAACATGTCTGTTACATAATAATGCGTATGTTATAAGAATAACCTTCCGGTACGAATGATAAAGTTGGGAGGGAGGGTTGGAAATAATTCGTGACCAAGCAATACGATGATACGCAAGCGAATGCCCTTATGGGCGGAGCTAATAATGTACCTAAGAACTGACCGCTCTCTTACGCTATCCAATACAAGAGCCCTGCTGTTTGTGAATGGGGCGCCAATGGGTTGTTATTTAAATTCGCTTTACGATTTGTAAACCATCACTTAAATAACAACACAATTGGCTTTTAATACTTTATTCCTACACTACATAAAGTATTAACAAAATGTCCAAACAAAGCATATAAGTATTACATATAAAACGTATGCCTATAGATGCAAGCAATAAAGCCATGGTTATGATAAACATGTCTGTTACATAATAATGCGTATGTTATAAGAATAACCTTCCAAACCAAAAGTAGGGAAATCTAAATATAGGAAAGATCAAGATAATGCAATGAACTAAACCGCCTTTTCCAAAGCGCGTGCGACAACAGAGAATTTGTAACTTAAATCGGGCTGCATGTAATCAAAAACGGCCGTACTTTTCCAATCACCTATCGACCTGATAGCTTCTAGGGGCACGCCACAGGATAACAGGTATGTACACCCTCCACGCCTAAAGGAATGCGAGTTGTAATCGTTCTGCTCATTAGGAGATAAACATTGCCGGAGTCTTGCCCTGAATTTCACCTGACACAATGTGATTAAGTTGCCACGCCACTGATAAGAAAACAAATAATTAGACTGTAATGGGACGCCCGCCTTGGTTATAAACCTAATGAGTGCAGACGTCGGACATAATGGGTTATCTTTCAAGAAAGGCAATGCGACGTGAAAAACTCTGTCTGAGAATTGAAGCGTTTTGGATGAATGTACTGTTAGTACACAACCGTCTCGTGTGAACCTGACGTCGGCCCTTTTTACGCAATGGCTACCTGATGTGGCTCCTCCGACGCATATATTGCTTATCCTCAGCAGTCCAAAAAAGGCTGTCAAGCAAGCAGCCCAAAAACAAATATCGAACAGGTTCGAAAAGTTTAGAGATTGTTTGATTTGATGAAGCAAATCGAGCGTAATTGGTTTTTTCTGCCTTTGTATTCAAGATGTTGAATAACTTCCGGTAAAGACATTCCGTCGTTTCGTATCATGTCCAGCAAGATGCTCATACTACCTTCAAGGTACTGTGCGGGAGTAACGTTGTTCAGTCCGGTCTTCGTCCCTTCGCGGAGCTTAATCTCGAAGTCCCCGAGATTAGCCGTGTGCGAGTCCTGTTTCTGCGATTTAAGTAACAAATAATCGCAAATTTGTTTAGATTTTGTCGAAGACGTTTGTGGCACAAAATTGATAGCCGATTCCTCATGATGAACTAAGCTATTACCTGTGGAGATGTTGTAGACCTCGTCCGCAGTTAATCCCTGATCATGTTTGTTGTTTGCCAGGGAGGCCTTACTCTTTTTCAATGTGTCGGTCAGAATCAGCAGCTGGCCCAAGGGTAGCTTTTTAGAGAAGTGTTTCTGGATATGATCTTCCGTCAGCAGTCTAAACTCGTCCATGTTTGTTATTCCGTTAGAAACTAAAGTATCCACAGATCGTTCATTCAATTTCAATGACAATAGCTCTTCTTTAAAATCCATTTTTATGGTATTTGTTATTATTTAAATACTGTAACTTCAACGTTATCAACTATTAGTTAAACCTTTTGGTTTTTACAGGAACTACAATATCACTGTTCTCATTCTTTAGGCTGGGCTACATAACTCGTCATTATACATTACTAATCAAGATACGCTAAAAATAGATCTCATCTAATACCACTTTTTCTTATTTGTGAAGCTGTCATTACAACTTATATTCTTTGAAATAGTAAATACAAGAATATAGTTACATGTACTTGCTCTACAATTAATTATATCTTTTCAAGGCATTTTAATTTGCAGTGATAATGGTCAAGGGAGATAAACACTATAAGGCATTTTTATGGCGTATGCATTGAATGGATTCAGTGGTTAAGCCTTAAGTGACAATTTGCACTCGTTCATTGATGACGTCTAAACAATATTACTTAACGCCCATTAAGATTACATCACGTTTTGACGTTGTTTTAATGACAAGTTAGGAATTCGCGCTTCGCACATTTACAGTGGCTTTGTGCAGCATTGAAAAACTATGGATAAAGAGGACAGCACTCCTACATTTTCACAAATTTAAGACTCATATTCAATGCGCGAAGTTTTCAAACAAATTGATAAGAAATATTTTTTCCAACATCACGCAAAATTGAGGATATCACAACATGGCGTCGTTTAATAATAATGTTGTTAAGTCTCAGGACGTCGGATCTACGCACGCGTCGCCTTTATCATCATTTATTAAATGCTTAAACGCTAAGACGAAACATTAAGACTTGCACAAAAAGTACCCATCATAGTTAACTTCAAATAAATCTTAAAGCATATGTCTACACCCAAAAAGTTTTAGTTGTATAAATTATACAGAAATATCATAGAAAGATAGTTACATCTCTGTTTGTGTATAAGAGAAGAACACAAAAGGAAAAGTGGTATATTATTTGGTGAAAGTGTGTCTTAAAATTCGGAAAACGCCACAAAATCTTGAAATTCTCTGATAGTTGGCGACGTTTTATATATAATCTGATTTGATGACCACTTTTTCTCTCTGCATATTTGTATTATGCATACTTTGATCTACAAAGTATTACGTTAGAAATAATAATGTTGATATTAAGTGATTATAGGGGAAATTTAATGGTAGAAATCGCCCGAGTTTAATTTATAGCTCGTATTAGTCGCAGCAAATGAAACACCGACTCTTAAGACCATGAGACTTTGCCGGAAGTAGTAAATGGGCCCCTTGATAGAGACTAGTGCCACCGCCGACTTCAGCAAAGCCGTATTGTTAAAGTAGACATCGGTACCAGTATACTACCGATAATTTGTTTGTTTGAATGGGGTTTTACGCCGCTTTCAACAATCTTAGGTTATATCGCGGCGGCTGGAGCACCTAACAATGGATTCCTGGTATTTCTCACACCAGTACCACCATCACATCATTTCCTAGCCTCCAGCTGCTATCCCACATAGGTCTACGATTATCGACCGATTGGTGGGAGACAAATAGTCGGAAAGGATGAGTTCAACCGTCGGGGATCGAACCCGGGACCTCTAGAATGACAGTCCGACGCGCTACCAACTGCGCTATGACGGCGGCTGCTACCGATAATGGAGTTGTCTCAAGAATTGTATTTTAATTAACTCCCTTGATTCTACTGGATAGTTCCGGTTTAAATAGAACGGTACCGCCGTCGATTTTAAAGTCGACAGTGGTACCAGACTACTACAAAGAGTGTATAAGGGTTCAGACTAAATACTTTTTTCTCAATATTTGAGTATTTCACAGAGAGATATATTAAATGCATTTGTAACATCCCATTCGCTTATCTTAGATTATTATTTTTGTGATAATTTATACTGACATTAGACTTTTTAAACTTGATCCCTTCCAAGAATAACAATTTTTTTTTATCCAGCTTCATATTTTATTTTCATTTTCGAAGAATTTCTTGAGTATCCACTTTCGTTTTGTGTGTGTGTGTTTTCTGTACAGAGTTTAACGGTAACTCAATTGTAAAAGATACACATCGGATATATCCAATAACGATTGGCTATTTGCTTTGATTTTCACCCGACTGTCCCTACATGTTCCCTTTTGGCAAATCGAATTTGTTTAGCTCTGAAGAGTTGAATATTTTAAAAAGGATTGTAAAAGCAAGAGGTAAGTTTTATTTTCTTTTTAGAAAATATTTTTTTTTAAAAAAAGATACTTTTGAGATACATGGACAAAATCTCTCTGATTGTACAATATATTTATTAACATTTTAATAAATATATTGTATCCACTTTTTGTACGAACACATTTAAAATTTTTGCTATAGTTTCAAAAGTATAGTTGGATCTTGTGACATCTCTTGCAGTTCCTTATTGTGCGAATATTTGATTTATACTTTTATTTTTTTTATTCCTCAAGTTTCTCGAGCACAGCCTAAGAAATAGAAAAACACTGATACTAAAAATTAGCTAATAATTAGCTGTAATTACAGGTTTGGGTAACCCATCAATGATATAGTAAAGTTTAAGCGGTGCCACAAGTTACATTCACATGGCAGCAAATTCTCAAATTATGTGATTCCAAGTAATAGAAGTTTAACGATGCTTTACGTAAAAGCATGAATTGAAAATATAAGATCTATATTACCATTCAAAATTAGATCGACATGTACTTGCAAGTTGCATGCCGATGATTACACGCACATGTGTTAGGAAACAAGAAAATGTGTAAACAAACTAAATATAATTCACTTTATGGGCCTTTGAAAATTCTCAATGCTTTGAAATAAACTTATCTGCATTTTCAACAAGGAAAAACGTACGTTTATTTCATTAAGTGGGTGTCAAAAGCCTATCACACCTATAAATGGGATTGACTTATGATAATCATGTCATTTAATGTGCCTTGGCATTCAAATAAATTGACCATGAAACTTAAATAATTTCACTAATAAGTTGAAAAAGCTTTTATAACTTGGTAAAATAAAAAGCGTCGGAATTAAGAGTCGTTCTTGTAGCTTCCTATCATTTAAGCTGCATTAGCTTTCAAATATAATGACCACGGAAGTTAAACATTTTCAATAATAAGGTGGACAAGTTTCATCAATTTTGATGAAATGAAAAACATCGATTTTAAAGGTATTCTCGTTTCTTCCTGTACATAGTGTATGAATATAACCCTGAACTATCCAGAATTCAAGGGAATATTAATTACTCAAGTTGAGTAACTCCGTATATGGGTAGGTGCCATTTAATGGCTCCTTTTTCCCATAAAACAGGGACACTTACCTAATAGATTCAAATCTTATGCCTAAAGCCGATAAAATGTGACCGTTTATCAACGATTGTTCTGTCGAGGGAAATGTCACGCGGTGTAGCACAAGGTGAGCAACTCTCTATTTTTTCGTTAAATCAAATAAAGTTTCACTGTAAGCATATTCCATAGTCGTTACTTAAGTAATATGGAGCTTTCATGCCATAGCAAATGACGGACAAGAATACAATGCACATATGTAACGCTGCAAACAACAGAATGTAATTGATGATGAATATACACGTATATCAAAAAGTTTTATGTTCATATTTTTGTGTTTCTGTTTGAGCTTGTGGTTTACTTCCTAATCAATAATTTCCTCAATGAAGCCACTTCGTGGGTTATTAACAAGTGCTTTGTATGAGTAAATTAGTCATAAAAAATAACATGACGGGGTGGCAGAGATCGAATCTACGACATCTCTCTCCTAAATTCGACACTCTTCAGGACACTGCTGTTAGAGAAAGGAACCTGGGCTATATGCATACACCGATCAAGATGGACAATCACTAAGAGACCTTTTTTTTTATAAAGAAGAATGCTTTACTAGTAAAATAATTGAGCCGCGTTTATGACCGTAAATAACATGGAAATGTTAACGTTGAGGTTTATTGTGGTCACTGTTTCTTATTACAAGGCTGAACCCCGATTTAGGATACCGCTCTATAAAAAAGTTATAAAGGATATTTTTCTGCAATATGCATTTTACACTGCGCACCCCCCCCCCCGGGCAGAGGGTTTTAGATCGCTGATTTCATCATCGCTCTTAATTATTCGATAATCCCAAGGCTAATTTTCTTGGAGCTTTAAATTAGATTATCGGAACACGTTATAAAGAAAGAAATAGTATTACATACCCCTTTACACCCTATTGTTGCGTTTCAAAAGCCTATGGTGGTCGGACTCATGTAAAAGGAAAATGCATTGATTATTATAGTGTCACCCCTAATTAAAAGGCCAGCTAGTTTTGACTTATGAGATACTTTTCCTTGTGAGTTAGACGCTTTCCTTGTGAGCACAGTATCTCTCGAATCCCCTCTCTTTGTTACCGGGCGCCTGGCAGAGATGGACCTACGGTAATAATTCAATTAACTACCTGGCGGCTCACCAACCGGCCACGTCAGCTCTTTCTAAACCTCTACCTTCCGCTTTCAAAGCGGAAGCCTTAACCACTCGACCCTGGAAGCGGTAAATAAATTGTTCTGATCGTGATATGAATTTGACAATACAATTTCTCAGTTAATGCCCCGGGTGTGAGAGATGCAAAGTCAAGTTTCTAGTGATCGCACTAATTTTTCAGCCAATGAAATATCACAATTAGTTTGATATTCAAAAATGTAAATATATCGCAATTTCTGCTCGACTAGATGTTGTCCAGGATATTTGGGTCATATTGGGTGGAACGAAGGTCTTTTTTCCCTTAATTCGGCGATATAATTTTCGACTGCACGGTGATGATCACGGCTTTGTGTTTAACACAAAATAGTTTTCACTCCGATGAAGGTACCAATCGAAATTCCGTAAAATGAAACGTTGATGAAAAAAAGTCAATAACTTTTTATTGGTCTATTGATTTGGGTTTGGATTTAAGTTAAGGATATATCAGTATCGCATTATATACTATAACATGCTCCTTTGTGACCGAAAATTCGTAACTAAGATTTTGTTTTCTTCCAACTAATTCTATTGTGTCTTGATTTGTGATTACAGTACATTTGTATACACGACACTGGTCACATTAGCGAAATCTGTCCTGTATTGGAGATAACAAGCTAAATGAACATGCACATGTGAAATACATTCTAAACATTAGCGGATTTTATTGTCATCAAGAACTTTGGACGTGTAATAAGAGTGATAGGACATATTAAGGATGAATTACTTTCAAAATCTAAACATCACTTTTAAACAACAAGCTTCGATCCCTCTTATCCTGCTGTAATCGAACCGGTTTGCAATTCGAAAACGGTATAGTGACTAGTTAAATTTCTATTCATTATTGATGAAAACGCACGGAATATTCAACTTTATTCTCTCCACCTGTTGGTTTTTGATTGAAGAAGCTACTATGAAACAAAACTGATTGTCTCCATGATTGAAATGCCGAACGAATTCGATAAAACAGGTCGATCGGTTGCTATAGTTCTGTCAATGCTTTATAATCTCCATGTTTGAATAAATTTCATTTCAGATCTTATCCGTTTTTCACGCACCTAAGAAAACAACATAGATACAATACTTAACCATAGCCCCAGAAAGGCCTGCACGCGTACTCATGTCTTACTCTAGATTTACATGAAAATGTGTAACCTTTCCTCTAACCTATAATCGTACACTACTTTTCATATAATTCGTACACTGATTTAACAACTGCCTGCCAAAGACCGTACGCCAGTAGAATATTCCGAATACCAATAACAATTTGGAAGTTAAACTTCGTATGTAAAATCTTAGGACCTAAAAAAAAGTATAGGAAATTGTGGGCCTGGATATCAATGGGGCTGCGAAATATGAACATTTTGAGTCGACCTAATAGAAGGCCAAGAAAATATCAGAAACTGGGCAGATTATTTTTCACAATTCCATTGCAGAGACAATTTCTTTGGTGTTTACAGAGTCACAAATAAAACCGAATACTTTAGTCATTCACTAAGAAAAAGGATATTAAACAAATAGATAATAAAAGAAATACTGATCGCGCATCCCACTTCGTAAATATGTCCCTCGATTGGACAATCGGTATTGACTATCTGGTGTACGTTGATATACTGCGAGGATGTTAAACCCCAAATAGAACGCAAAACCTTCTGGTTAATAACATCTTGGCGTCATAAGTTATGTCATTTGTTTATATTTGATTTTCCCTGAGGATGCTTAACGGAAAATAATGCAGTCAAAAAACGATTTTAAGTTTATGAATCAATGACTTAACGTTTACATTGGTCGAAACGAGCTGATCGGACAGAGGACGTGTTCAGTTGAAATTCTTTTTTACTCACAAAATAAAGCAAATTACTGGATTGAAAGATAAAAATATGTTAGAAAGATATATAACATACTCAATTATTACAGCATTGTGATTTGGAAACCTGTCATAGGAGTAGCTGCGATATCGTAGCCGTCTTCCTCGCCAGTAGATTATCAGAAAGAGGGCTACGATATCGCATCTACCATAGGTACTACTTCTGAAACTACTTCTAACCATTTACCCAAAGGTGAGTTGGGTTAGATGATGTGTGGAAATTCACTCCTATTTGGGTGGAAAGATGCCATGACTTTTTCGGAAGTGGAAAGATTAAGGCTACTTGAAACTAGAAAAAATAAATCACTGGACAATTTTTGAAATTCAGAATTAAGTTTTCTGAAATTCGGTCAACTTATTCGGCTTTGACATATCACTATTCCACTGTGTTTTAAAAGAACCGTTTTCTAGTTTACTACAAGTAATATCATTTAACATATTTATCACGGATAAACTTAGAAAATAACGCAGATTCCATTTGCCAATTTTCACAGGCTTATACTAGTCAAGGGCAGATAAATCTGACCCGAAAACTAGCATAGAAAGGTACCTTGAAAGTTGTTCTGCAATATGTTATTGCGCAAAATAAAATCAAAGTACTGAATGTATTGTAAGCTAGCAAGCATGGTTGAATCTAGAAAATCTTTCCCTTGTTGGGTAGAAAACATTGTGATCATTGAAGAAATTGCTTGTTACATGCAATTTCTTCATTGTCCACAATGTTTTCCGAAGCTTTTTTCTTGAGATGCTTAATAAGCAGAAATGATTGGGAATGGGTTAACCCTTTCCTGTTTTTCAAAATTTTAGACAGGTCAAATTTGAAAGTTGCAGACATCAATAAACGGTGGGTGCAATTTGAAAAGTAACCAATGTACAGGTTAGAAAAAATGTGGGAAAAGAAGAAATTGCTTGTCACAAGCCATTTCTTCTTTTCCCATATTTTTTTCTCATGTATGAAATCACAGGGACGTAAAACAAGGGATTGTACAGAAAAGGATTAAATAGCATGCTTTTGACAGAGTTCTCTACAATTTGAAGAGAGTTTGCAATATTCTTGAAATACATAAGAACTACTTTTAATGGCAATTAACGGATAAAGTGGTTAAGCCTCCAGTGGCAGTTTGCACTCGTTGAACTTTGAGACAACCTCAAAATTTTGTCTGTTTACTTAAGGTATCAAAGCTGACGCTTTGCTAGCTAAAAAATCTTTTGAAAAAAAAAAAAAAAAAAAAAAAAAAAAGAAAATAGGCCCGTTAATGAACTTGTTTGGATATCTTTTTTTGTCGGATAAGTCTCTTAGGGGATTAATATGTCAGATGCCGTAGCAGCCGTAGATTATAGCCTACTGGTGGGAATTAAAAAATAAAATAGTGGCAAGTATTTTTGCAGTATGATAATTTCTTGGCCGAACTTCTCATTCGGTATCTAGTGGGCGTGGCTAGCGATTCGCCCATTACCTTTGAAAGAGCAATCCTGACGGACCTGTGCTTAGTACATTTTTTTGCAAATATTTTTTACGAAAACCCGGATTTGCTATAGAAAGGTTCAAATTAACGTTTGATTATAGGATATAGCCCAAAAAGGTTTACCCATCTACCCTCACGATGCGCTAACCATGGACGACGGACGGGAAGTGCCTGCAAATCTCCAATCCCTTATAGAATTAATGGTAAGTAACACTTCATCTCTATCACCATACGATCGTGAATTTCACATACTCAAAGTGACATGCTTTAGATTTAAATGAGCGGAAAGAAGAATTGCTTGTTACATTCAATCTTTTGAAATAACGTATTCCTCCCTATATGGTTCTCTTTTTTCAATTCATTTGCAAATCGAAATATCGTCTGCAATCTCTAAGAATTTGGCTCAGTCTAAAGAATTGTCGTCTGGTAAAATGGGCTTACTAGGGATTCTCACAAGTAGATCTACAAATATAACTGAACCTCATAACAGTAGTTGAATCAGCTTTTAGAGGTGAACCATCTACAAGGACACTTTAACCAATTGCCAGACGAAACAGTTTAAGACCTGTAAAATTGAAAAAAAGTTGCAGACGACACTTTTAACTTTATGAAATTTCAAAAAAATTCAACTTTCTGGAAACAAAACATAGTGGAAAATGAAGACAGTGCTTGATGCAATTGAACGAGGAGTTCCGATTGCGGTCTAGGCGTCGTTGTCTGCGCATGTCATATTCTCCGAAGATTTGAAAAATGCCACCTATCGGAAGATAACGGTCTAGGCGTAGTATTTTCATTCGGCAATCCCCAGGCGATCTCCGAAGTCTCCGATCATCGGATATATAGATGTTGATGTAGGTACGTAATCGGCCGAGTTGTGACGAATGTTAGTATTTTGCGTTAGTCACATCTCGGCCGATTCCGTATCGTAGACGAATGTTCCCGAATTCAAAGATAGATGGTCATCAAAGTAGTTATTCCCCTTACTTCATTCGCGCCATCTATTCAGTTTATTTTCGTTCGCAGAAATATTTCCTCCCCATAGGTGTATCAAAGTATATTACCAAGTGTAAATAAGCCTTGTCAATTCGAGGTTTAATCTGCACGCACCGCAGCTCCGTTTGTCTGTAAATTATGGTGACATAGAACTAAAGTAAATCAAAGATGAAAAGCGTGCCAGAAGTGGGAATCGAACCCAAGACTCCCGGAACAATAGCACACCCGCTCTATTTACTGAGCTAGCTGTCCACCAGCTTGTGATTATACCCAACGTCGACTAGTAATGGAGCCAGACACTACCTTTCCTTATGTTCCTAATTCTCCTCGCTGCTTCAAATGGCCGAACCAAATGGCCGAACCCGGCGTTCTTCATTCCCCTTTGACACCAGTAAGGTATTGTAAGTCAACCTGTTTTCGATACGTACCTGAATTCGAGACCCTGATCTTTGAGCATTCAAAATTCAATAAAATGCATCAAAAACAAGATAGCAATTGCTCATCTTTTATTTCTTGATTTTTAAACAATTTTTAATGGATTCACAGAAATCGTGAAAAATGCCAAAAGAGGACATAAAAAGAAAATTTGTTTGCTGAGAAGAGGAAAGGCATATTTAATTGTTTTAAAAAATTCACATAACAGTGCAGGTCTCGTCCCATGTTTACTCTTTTACCAGAAAATAATAAAGGGTCACGAAAATAGAAAATTTTACAAACAGTGACCTATTTCACCCTGTGTGAAAAAGCTTATTCATTCTAGTACTTTTTTTTTTTATCAAAATCGGCAAATATAAGATTTTGGAGACAGAAAAAGTTAGAATTCAGGGTTTATGTCTGATTTTGTAGGTCCATCGCTTTATTTTGCGACTAATAACTCCCATCCGTTAGATTATTGAAAATTAGTTAAACCATGATAAATCAAGTAAGAAAAGAGTGCCTGACATGTAATTTAATCCCATGACCTCTTGAACGCTAGTACTGCTGCTCTGCTAACTGAGCTAGCCAGGCACCTGGTCGTGATTCTACTCTATGTCTACTACTACAATCCTCCCCTTTTTAACCATTTTAACCAAATACTCATATTTCAGTTGTTCCTTTTATAAACAACATGATTATACCCCACTCCTTGAGCACTCAGTCATAAGGTATGTCTTGTTATATGGATATTGTGCTACTGCACAATATCAGTTCCTCTGATGAATTCCTCATGCCAAAGGGTACCGGAATTTCAGTTTTAAATTGCATGATATCTTTACAGGAAAGCAACCATGGTATCATTCAGAAATACATCTTGTAGAATAAAAATTTAAAGGAGAGGATACACTGATATTTTCTGATTGGGATTGTGACTGGTTCTTCATAATTAGCTCATCTGAGCACGAAATGCTCAAGTGAGCTATTGTGATCACCTTCCATGTGTCATACGTTGTCTGTAAGTAATTTCTTTAAACATCATCTCACCCAATACTACTGGGCTAATTTGAACAAATTTTGGTAAAAATGTTCCTTAGGTTGTCCTTCTTAAGATAATTAAAAGAATTGAAATCCATTAAATACTCTGGTTGCCATGGCAACAAAAGTGAGTTTTAAAATAGTCTTCCAAAATCTTCTCCTCCTGACCTAGAAGGCATAGAGCTCTGATACTTGCATGAAGCAACAGTATATTGATCTCTTTCAAAATAGCTAGAATCATGACCCTCAGGGTCGGAGAGTGTGTGTGTGTGTGTGTGTGTTATAAAAATAAAGAATGATTTTTAAACAAATTCTACTCCCAAACCACTAAGCCAATTTGAATTAAATTTGGCAGAAATGGTTCTTAAGTTGTCTCCTTTAAAAAGAGCTAAAATGATTGAAATCCATTAAAAACTCTGGTTGCCATGGCAACAAAGTGAAATTTTAAAATAATCTTTAAAAACCTTCTCCTGACCCAGAAGGCATAGAGCTTTGATATTTTGCATGAAGCAACAGTATATTGACTTCTTTCAAAATAGCTAAAATCATGACTCTCAGATCCCCAGGGGCAGAGCCCCAGGAGGTGGCTTTTATGAAGAAATAAAGAATGATTTTTAAATGATATCTCCTCCCAAATCACTGAGCCAATTTGAACCAAATTAAGCAAAAATGTTTCTTAAGTGGTCCCCTTTTAAAAATATCTAAAAGAACTGAAATCCGTTAAAACTCTGGTTGACATGGCAAAAAATGTGAAATTTTAAAATGATCTTTTAAAATCTTCTCCTCCTTACATGTAATTGAATTATATAAATATTAAACATGCACTTTACTTGAATAGTACCTTTTAAAATGATTATTTCAAAACAACATCTTCCAGCAGCTTCAGACACTCATATGAATACATGTTTATCAACATCAAGAATGATGCTATGGTGGGTCTGAAGCGAAGTCAAAAAATTGAAGCATCAATTGACAAAAGTGTCAAATTGCTTCAGGAGGCAGATCTCAATACACCATTCCATTTGAAATGGGGAGTCACATATTTTTTGTACCCACTTAAGTGCTTATTGCATGATCTTCAGTTGTGACCTTGAACTTGGGAGTATCCAACAGAAATTTACACATGACACTGAATACCTAAATTTGAACAAACTATCTTTTCCCTCTAAACTATTTGTCTCTCACCAATGGGTCGATAATCGTAGACCTATGTGGGATAGCAGCTGGAGGCTAGGAAAGGATGTAATGGTAGTACTGGTGTGAGAAATACCAGGATTCCATTGTTAGGTGCTCCAGCCGCCGCGATATAACTGAAAGATTGTTAAAAGCGGCGTAAAACCCCATTCAAACAAACAAAACTTTTCCCTCTAAAACTGTCTCAATAAACTAACCTGGTCAAAATGACTCCCAAATTGTTGAAGAATCCAAATAGATTTCATTCTAGTAATGGTCTTAAGATATCTATGTTTATGAAATGATGTCATATATTAGCAAGATGATGGCCTGATATCTCTAAAATTCATCAATATTCTGAAGTTGACCAGATATCGACCTGATACATGTGCAAGTTTGCTTGGAATTGCTCTATTGTATGCCTACTTTTTTGTGCATTGTAAGTTAAAAACTGTGACAGAATTTGTATGACCCTTTTGATGTGATGTGATTGAAGGTCACTAGACATTTACTGCAGAAAAACATTTTAAGAACTATATAATTATGCTGGCAAGAATGCAATTTGATTGTATTAAAATGACTTCAAGAAAATAACATGTTAATCTCGGAAAAAAGTTGTGATTTAGAATTGAATTAACAAAAATGAAAAAATGATAAAAAGTATGTAGATGTAATATTGATCAGAAAGACAAAACATGCAATACTGAATGTTACATGTGGCGACAACAAACTTGGAAAAAGTTACATGTTTTCTGCAAGGCCTTTTGTTAAATTGGTTTGTTCCCTGCAGCATTGAATCGATTTAAACACCAGTCCTATAGTTGATAAGGAGGGGTCAAGCGGGAGGAATTAAAAGTAGACATTTGTCGACTTAATTATTGCAAGTTTATTGCAAGGTCATGATTATGTGATTTACATAAGAAATTGACAATATGATGAATAGATTTTAATGAAAATATTTTTGTGATTGAAAGTCATACATGAAATAGCTTAACTATTTTATGCTCCCCTAATATGGGTCTCATTTGCCTAATTCTCGGCCAGAAATTGGCAACATTTCCAATGGCAAAACATCCTTTTTCCAAATTAAGAGCAGAAAAGTTCCAAGTTTAGGCTGCATTTCCCAAAAAATATGGGGTACATTACAAGTTTTATGAAACCTAACTTAGAGGAGATTTATTGTATATAGACTAATCAAATAGTTGTGTGAAATCTCCTTAAAACTTCTCAAAATTAGATTAAATTTGTGAATTTTCCAAAATCTCCTGGCACAAGACCCCTGTTGAAAATGTGCAGCTAAACCCCTGCAGAAGGGCGAGCATATAGCTGCCGTTACGTCTGTCTGTCCATCCTTCCGTCACTGATTCCATCCATCCCTCTGCCTTGATATCTCCACAACCCTTTGGACAAATTGAATGAAATTTCAAATGTGAATTCATATTGTGCCGGCGCATATTTCCCCGATTTTTGATAGCTCTGGGGACAAGGTCACAGTTCAAGGTCAAACATGAAAATTGACTTTGTCCACAGCATAGCTCCTTTAATTATGAATGGATTTCAATATAACTTTGCAATTTTTTTCTCCATCATGAGTAGATGTACAATTTGAAAAAAAGAGAAAAAATCAGACAGCTCCAAGGTCAAGGTCACAGCTCAAGGTCAAATATTAGAATTAAGGATATCAAGAGCATAGATGCTAAAACTATGGATGGATCCCAATATAACTTAGCTAGGGTTTTCCCTCGACTTTCAAGACTGGGGGTCATCTTGAAATAATATGAACCCTTTCAAATAAGATGAAGAAGACAGTCAGTCTAAGCAATTTTTTTTGGGGGGGGGGGGGTTCATTTCTAAAAACATAGGGGTCCAAACTCAAAGAAACAGAGGTCATTTAAAACCCTGCTTTTCACATTTGTTCTCTACAATGAGTTGGTGTGCCAATTGAATATAAAATCAGATACCACCAAGGTCAAGGTAACAGCTTAAGGTCAAACATTAAAATCAAGCATTTCCGGAGCATAGTCTCTACAATAGTGAATGTATTTCGAAATAACTTTGCACAATTGTTCTCTATCAAATTCATGAGTAGATGTGCCATTTGAAAAAAAAAATCAGATAGCTCCAAGGTCAATGTTGTTTGTTGAAATATAGCATGTCTGGAATAGGGCGAGCATATAGCCTCATCTTCATCTGTAAGTCCGTCAGAGCCCTTTTTCCCCTCTTATTTTATACTTTTTGTGACAGGGCTATATAGCAGGAGCATAATCAGTCTCTTACGGCTCTTGTTTTCACAATTGGTTAAAGATCAAACATAAAATGAGTAAAATAAAAATATCTTTGGCAAGCAATTTTTACTTGTTAAAATTATGTTAAGTTGCATTGCTTTAAAGAAATTAATAGAGTCAGTGAGTGATCTGGAGACAAGGTTTTTTGCCAGGCCGTTCAGATTTCCTTTCAAAAGTAAGTAATGAAATGACCTGTTTTGGAATGAACAACTACAACTATCCCATTGATCGTAATAGCGTCGTCACCAAACAGATTATGAACAAAGTGACCAAGCGTAAGATGAGTACAAGCCATTTGTACAGAATAACTGAAGAAACTTAGGAACAACAAGTAGGATGACAACACCAGAGAAGTCATGGGGAAGCTGTGGTGTAAAGAGCAGACAAAAGGATCATAGAGAATCCGACAGCATTTATTCTTCTGTAGAAAAAATACATGTATATGAAATATTTTGAAAATATAAAACTGTTAATTTGAGAGGTTGAATGTGATATTTCAAAGTATATGTATGTGGAAATTTAATAATCTGTATCTAAAAGTATAGAAAGCTAGAGAAAAGCAGGAAATTGCTGGTGGAAATAAACTTCTCCTTTTCCCACCATGTTCTTCTATATACACCCTTTTAAGGTTGCGAAAATTGATTGAACAGGACAGGAGGAAAGGCTAATACAAATATTCACTTTTCTATGCATTCAGATTTATATGTAAATGAAGTGAAAATTATGTTTTATCAAAATTTATTATTTCTGCCGCTTGTTTACTTTCGATGTAAATAACTTTATCTAATACCCCTTAACCCATTCCCATACAGTGGATCTTTTTGATTCCCTCAAGAAAAGATTGAATAAGATGGAGATATTGCATTTGATAATCCATTTCTTCATTTTTCAATAATGTATACTATCCAGAAAGTTAAAAAAATCTAAAATTTCAACTTTGAATTGTTGTCTGGAATTCCTTTCAATATGGACCAGTCTAAAATTTCACTTTCTGGTAATGGGTTAATTGTTCCCTGATTTCCTGAGATTTATTGATTGAGTAATAAACCATTTAATTGATAAAGAATTTATTGTTCAAGAAGGTAATTTACTATTACTACATTACCACTGTCATGCTTTCTATTTTAATTGCCACTATTGGCAAGTCATAGCTATTGTGGAATTTCCTTGAAATTTTGGCCTTTAAAATACGACAATATGAGTGCTTTCATGAACTTGTACAACTTCGGGTAATTTGATATGATTTGATCACAATTAGTAGAATTATTGGACGTAACCTGATATGATCTTGTCGTGCATTCAAATACGATTACATATATTTTGATAGAAATGTACTAATTCCATGATGAGATACATTCATGATGATCTTGTGTGCCAAATTCAGAAGATGTAGTACTTTCAGATACAACCATGCTTTTTGACCACAAGCCTAGATGATCAGTAATGCATGTCCTTTTAGGCCAGGAATTCCTGTATGGGATTTTCTTGCCTCTAGCAACCGAAAGCGCTTCATAAATTTACTTTCAGGCAATAAAATGATGGCCTAGGAGGCCACCTTTTAAATTGCCAAATTCGCTGAAAAAGTAGATCTATTTACCGAATATTGAATAAGAAAATAAGCAAAAGAAATACTACCACAAACCATTCCAAGGCCATATTCTACCTATTGTAGCAAAGAGCTGCAGATTTAACCCTTTCCCATTTTTGGAAATTTTAGACTGGTCCAAATTGAAAGAGCTTGCAGACGACAATGAAAATTGGATGCAGTTTGGAATGAAACCATCCTATGTGGTAGAAAATATTGTGGAAAAAGAAGAAATTGCTTGTTACAAGCAATTTCTTCTTTTTCCACAATGTTTTCTCAAGTATAAAATCACAGCAACGTAAAATCCCGTGTTTTTACAGGAAAGGGTTAATGTGGATATTAAAAAGTACTAAAATCCTGGACTGCTAAGTGAATTATCCCAAGCTATGGTGGCACAGAAGTGATCAATTGGTATACACCTACCCTGGCAAAGAGCTTCCATTTAATGTTGATGTTAATCAAAATTACTATTGTTTGGGCCTGCCATTGAATTATCTAGGCCAAGTGCTATGGTGGCACAGAACAGTCATCATTTTGTATACACCTTTCTTGCAAAGAGGTTCACGTTTAATGTGGATGTTTATCAAATTTACTATTGTTTGGGAATGAATGAATGAATGGGGTTTAACGCCACTTTAAACAGTATTTCAGACTATTGTTTGGGACTGCTATTGAATCATCTAAGCTCAAGTTATGGTGGCACAGTCATCATTTGGTGAACCACTATTAAATTCCTGAATCCAATGAAAAAGTAGAACAATTTCTCAAATGTGATAAACAAATAAGAAAATTGGCAAAAGAATGATCCCATCATGAATGATTTCCCAACCGTATTCAGCCTAATTGGAGAACTAACTTTGTGTGGAATGTAAATTTTACTTTATCTAAGCACAAGCCCTTAAGAACAGTCATCCTTCATTATATAGCTAGTTAATGTTATCTTGTCATTTGGTTAATTAACTTGATCAATAACTTTTCATCATATATATTGATTCCCTCCCTTTTTTCCCTGTTAATTCCATAAGATATCAGACATTTAATTAAAATTGGGTAAATCATTAAAGTAAGTGTTTGTGATCATTATCTGTGACAAACTACGAATATTTCATATGACTCAATAGAGGATATCACATTATGTTAAGGACGACATACCGTAACTTCTTTTTTTAACTTAATGGTGATTATATCTAATACAGGCGTATACATAATACACTAAAATCTGAATAATCGATGCTTGCGCAATTGTAAACTGTTACATCCGCCCAGAGTTGTTTAAAACCCATTCCAACTCAATCCCTCCTTTTTACGCCCCTCAAGAAAATAACTTTGGAAAACATTGTGGAAAATGAAGAAATTGCTTGTATCAAGCAATTTTCTTCATTATCCACAATGCTTTCTATCCAAAATGATGAAAAAATTAAAAATTCCATCAACTTGAAATTGCCGTCTGCAGCTTCTTTCAATTTGGACCAGTCTAAAATTTTACTGTGTTGGAATGGGTTAATTAGATACAAACCACTGAACAATGCCATGTATAAGTGAAAATTCAGAGACATAGAAATATTTGCTAAGGTATCTGTGACACATTCCTAGTAGCAGCAAACATTCCTGTTTGTCTGTAAATCTGTTTGTCTACCGAAACCTTTTAAAATTGGTGATAACTCTTGAATTGTAAATGATAGGGCCTTCATATTTTACATGATTATTGCTTGGGACAAGACCTTTCTGTTGGTACCAAAGTCATCAGTCAAGGTCATTTTTCAAGGTTGAATATGTGCAAAATTTTAACTTCAACATTGGTATTACTACTGATTTCCATTGAGTTTACTCAAGTTTCAAATTTGAATAAATATTCCATTTTTAATTTACATTGAATATTGCAAGCAACAATTTGCCACCCTTTTTGATTTTCAAGCATTTACTATATCAATTTCTGCAGAAATGCATCTTTGATCAGAAGTCAAAATTTGAGTAAATTGTCACTTGAGTACGAAGAAATTTTATAATCTTAGGCTCTGACTGGACACACAAAATTTAGAATATTGCTAAAACCATTTATTGATGAAGGTACATATGGAAATCTTTTCATTCTCCCTAGTTATGCAAATTCTTAGCATTTCCTGGCCTTCAGTACTATCAGTACTTTGAATTATGCTAGGTATTGATGCATTTGTTCTCAGGCACTACCTCATCAAGCTTTATAGTAGAAAATACATTTCTAGGAGGAAAAATATTCACTTACAGAATCTCAAGGGGTTCAAGAGTGTTTTAAAACACATTTATGATATTGGCTAGTGTTTCAGACGTCTCCCTAGGACTCTAGAGCAGAAACCTGATACTGTAAAGGTTATAGTGGAGGGGGTAGAGGTTCTACACAATCTACTAAAGTTGAGGTATCCAGGCATAGTGGTACAAGGAGGTTGACCATGAATATGCAAACCGCAACCATATCTCAGGACCATGGGGGAATCATGTTGATTGGTTAGATATAGATCCACCTTATGCTCCTCACAACTCAGCTTCTTTAGATGCAAAAGATCAGCAGGAACTTCTGAAGGCATTCTTCAGTTTGACCCATGGTATGATAGGAAAGGATTGCTGTGCTGCATGATGTAGAAGTTTGAGCGGATAATATGTGATCTTTTGAAGTTTATATATGTAATTTTGTGAAATAAAGATTGATGAAGCATTATCCGTATTTATTCATCTATTTGAGTATCATTAACCCAACACGCACAAAGGAACTGCCTCTGATTCTTTTCTCATGAAACGAGACTATCTGGGATGTAAAAAAAGTATCGATTCTAGTCAGACTATGCAGATTGTACAGGCTGACTATGGTCTACACTTTTGGCTGTTACAAGAAGATTTTCTGAATTGAGATTATTCATTCTATGTTGATATATGTTTTTCTTCAAAATGCAATCTGTGGTTGACTTCTGCTGGGTCTGAAGTCATTCATTCGTAATGCCTGAAATCTTGTCAGACTACATCATATATTTTGGCTTACTGATGCCAATCTGTCTTTCTTGTCATTTTTTCCCACAGACATGTCCCTTAACTTATGGTTCAATACCATGTTTTAAGTTGTTCCACTGTAATGTTTATCTAAGCAGCCTGTACTGCCAAAAGGTCATCCGTTTGAGTCAAATCTTTTAATCCCACCAGATGTTTGCTGTAAATTACCTCATTTCTTATGAAGAACTCGTTAATTTATTCCTTTTTTTCTCTTTAAAAAGAAGTTAATGCTTTTTTCTCTGGGTTTTTAGCAAACATGAGCACAAAGTGCTCATGGTGAGGTATTTTTATCACCCTCTGTCTGGTGTCAGTAGTGTGTCATCCGTTGTCTGTCATGTGTCAACAATTTGAAACAACATCTCCTCCTAAATAACTGGGCCAGTTTCAACCAAATTTGGCATAAATGTTCCTTAGGTGGCGCCCTTTAAAAATTTCTCAAAGAATTAAAATCCATTGAAAGCTTGGGATGCCATGGCAACACAACTGAATTCTTAAAAAAAACCACTTAAAAATTACTTAAAGAAATATTATTTTTTTAAACTATCTGATCCATTAGTAGGAAGAGCAACCGATGGTATTTGTTTTACTGGTGAGGGAATTGATAGGATCATGGGTAGATGCACAAGCATCTTAAAGATGGAAATTAGTATGAAAAGAAAAAAATGATTTTCAACAACTAAATCATCCCTTTTCCAGATTGTTAACCCTTGTCATGATGAACTAGAATAGTCCTCTTTTGGCAGAGGGTACTGACAAAGATCAGTCTGAACTTATGTGCAGTCTGATCTTAGTCTACACCACCTTCTTGTCCCTTTTAAGCCAGGACTGTTCATTATATGAATTTTCTTTGTAGCTATTAATCTGCAATCAGTGTTTTCAGCACTTTCGGTCTTTTTATTTCATTGTAGTTTATTTAGAATGACAAGGGTAATGAATGAAGGGTTTACTGGAATCGCCATGGCTTTCCATCTGTCTGTCTGTATGTGTACATATTTTTGTTCAGAGCATTTCCCTTACGCAATTGCAGCTACTGCTCTAATATCTACACATATTGTGTACCAACAATGAAATAGTGCACCTGCAATTTTAATGACAGTACTTGAATTGGTTATTGAATAATCTCCCCTTGAACACAAATTTTACTGTTGTTCTGATCTTTTTTCCTTCAGTATTACCAGTGCAAAACTCAAATTTAAACACGATGTATCTTATAGTATGAAGTTGTGCATTTGAAATTTGCATAGCCATACTATCATTTGCTGAATTATCTTCCCTTGAACTTGTAAATTTTACTAAATTTTGTCTGGAGCATTTCTACAACAGTATTGCATGTACTAAGCTAAAGTTTGCACACAATGTAACCTATTTTTTTTTATTTCTAAGTATTTCTTCTACAGTACTGCAAGTTACAGTGTCTCAACCAGAGTACATCCTCTCTGGTTCTGGCAAAATACTTCCAGCAAATTTTTGATGCAGAATTACCCCCCTTTCATTTTGTGAATTTGACTGAATTTTTGTTCTTGGCAATATACCTGCAATATTGCATGGACTGAACTCAATTAAAGAACAATGTTGCTGTTATCAGAAAGTTTTGTTTGATAAGTTTTCTTGACAATACTGTGAGTGGTTTGAGGAATTGTCTCCCCTTGAACCTGTGTAATTTCACTGATTTATTGTTGCCTGTAGCAATACTCCTGTAGTTTTGTGTACTTCAAAATCGAATTAAAACATTCTGTCATTATTGTTTCCTTTATTAGTCTCCCCCTTAAAATTTCAATTATTACTGAATTATTGTTGTTTGTAGCATTACTACTACAATATAGTAGGTTCTGCTCAAGAATTGTTTGTATATTTGAAATTTGCATGAACAATTTTGATGATCTTACTATCGTCAATTCCCTTAATAACCTCCCTTTCATCTTGTAATTTGAACTGAACTATTATTATCCAGAGCATTAACTCCACAGTATTGCAGGCTCTGAACTCAAACTTACCCTACTTGCTCTTTTTCTACCTTAAAATGAACTTTTATTGTCTGGAGAATTAATCCCACAGTATTGCATGCTCTGAACTCATACTTACAATATGTGCTCTTGTACCACCTTATAATCAACTTTTATACTGAACTATTTAGCTTTATGTGGTAAGGATTGTTTTTGTGACAACATGCAGGGTAGGTGGGATAATCTTATTTTGTGATTGCTCTTATTCAAGCCATTCCCACACAGTCCTGCCTTTTGACCTCCCAGAAGAAAAAGCTTTAGAAAACTTTGTGGATAATTAAGAAATTGCTTGTTACAAGCAATTCTTTATTATCCCCTATGTTTCTAGCCCAAATGAAAAGATTTTAAAATTTCAGCAACTTTAAATTGTTGCCTGTGACTTCTTTGATTTTGGACAAGTGTAAAATTTCATTGTCTGGTATAGGGTTAATATAAGCAGTGATTCCACAGAAATGGACATGGGGCAAAATACAAATCATGCCTTTCATTCTGCTTACTTTGTTTCTTAAATCTAACCACCTGTAATGGCCTGTATCCTAGAATTTCATTGCCTTCTTTACTATCAGTAATTTGAATTCATCAATCTCTTTCAGAACCTTAAACAAAAAAATTTACATCAGTCAAGTACGTTGAACAAAATAAGGGAACAAAATGAGAACGATGAGAATGAAATACAAATGAAATTCAAGAAAGGAAAGAGGAAACTAAAGGTAAGTATTTTCCTTGCTTTATTAAACTAAAAGTAAGTATTTTCCGTGCTTTATTATTGGTATAGTTTGTAGATAATTATCAATTGCCATCTATATATATGAATTTTCATGCCCCCCGCATGGAAAGATCAGGGGCATATTGTTTTAACGTTGCCCGTCTGTCTTTCTGTCAATCTGTCCGCCTGTAGGTCTGTCTGTCTGTCTGTAAAACATAACCAAAAAATTAGCATTGCCAATTACTACCAGCCTATTTAAGATAAAATACTCATATTTGGCATGATGATACATCTCCATAATACACATCTCCTCATGTCAAGGTCAAGGTCATGTGCGGTGCATTTGTTCTTCAAGTGGCAGAAACACAAATATTTGATCTCCAATGATAAAAAACATATTTTCTCACAGAAAATCACATAAACTCAAGCTTGTATCACAAAAAGTCTCTGGCTCTCTTAAGGCAAGTTTTACTGTCAACTGGTACTCTTTGTTAAGTTTTCTTAACCCTTGTCCTGCTGAATCCTTTCTTCAAATTATTTTTTTGTCAAATTTTGATCTACTTTGTGTTCAAACATTTCATCAACACTAAAATAAAAAGCAGGTTGTGTAGACTAAGATCAGACTGCACATCTGTGCAGGCTGATCTTAGTCTATACACCTGCCACAGCTATTGTCAGAACAAGAATATTCCTGTTTTTCCAGATGGTATAGACAGTATATGTGCAGTTCAATCTTTGTCTACACCACATTCTAGTTAGTTTCAAGCTAGAGATGTAGTCAAAAGAAATATTGATCAAGAATTAGAGCTTTACAGTGCTTTTACCTACTCCCACACAATCCTTCCTTTTTACGCCCCTCAAGAAAAAAGCTTTGGAAAACATTGTTGAAAATGAAGAAATTGCTTGTATCAAGCAATTTCTTCATTATCCACAATAATTTCTCTCCAAAAAGACAAAATTTCTTGACAAGGATTTTATTCAGCATGACAAGAATTAACAAAAATATTGTGCAAAATGTTAACAAGTGTGATTATCTTTTTCTTTATTCTGGCTTTACATTAAATAGAAAATTTTACAGCAAAACAATGAGTAAAATGTTTGTGAATGATTTTTTTTTAAGAGTTAAGCAGAAAAACTTTCAATGTTAAATTGAAAATGAATAATACAATCTTAACCTCAACTCTTTGTTTAAAGTCTTACGAATAAAATTATGCATTTTTACACGCTGAAACAAGAACTCATGTGATGAGTCAAACTCAAATCTTGGTCCTAGTCCGTCTTCATCCATCTAATTATTAGTTATTGCTGCACTAACTCAAGCTTACAGTTGCCTGATGGCTCAAGTAGTTCCCCGGTCCAGTTCTACTGCATTCACTTTAACTTAGGGGTTTACCTCTTTCTGACATCTGTTGGTTTTTAAATAATCTAACTTACGGTAGCACAAATATACCCAAATATACCCAAATCTGTCCAAATCTACCCAAATCTTTCCCAAATCTACCAAAATCTTTCCCAAAAGTCCATTATTATTTAGCTATCTGTATATCCAACTGCATGTAATGGAGTTTAATAATTCAGACAGACCTCCTAGTCAATGTTGAGTAAAGGTGTCCATTTCAAAAGATGTCTACAAACTTTGAAGCAAAAGTGTACAATTTAACCCTTGTCATGTTGATCCATGTTGATCCAGGGAAATTCTGCTTTAGCAGGTGTATAGACTAAGATCAGCCTGCACAGGAGTGCAGTCTGATCTTAGCCTATACTACCTGCTTATTGTTGCAGTTGTGAAAGAAATCTTTGAACACAAGATCAATCTAATTATGTCACAAAGTTTTCAATATTGTGAAAAGAGGGAAAATGTTTAGAAGGACAAGGGTTAAGCATTCTGTATAGACAAACATCAGAAAAAGAGATCAAATCTATCAAAGATCAACCAAAGACCATATCTACTAAGGTAGAATGACCATTCAAGATTAAGATAAATGCCTAGCGATATAAGATCAGTCTTGTTTGGCCTGAGCAGTTCGAGCAGGTTCACTCCTTTTAGCACTTCCTAGATGGTCCCATTTCCCATGGTGGGCAAATAAACAAGCTGAATTAGATCATTTTAAATTGACCATTAGCTTATACTGTAATTGACGCCAAGTAGTTTGGTTACTGACGTCCTGATGTACTGGCTATATAGATTGTGTTATATAAGATAAAGGGAAAAAACATACTTGGTTGCCTAATCTAACCGCTTCCTATACAATTACTTCATTTCATGGCTTTGGCTGAGTTTTAGTTTCATACCAACTTAGAATAATGCTTCTGAGGTCACCTCTTCTAAAGGAACTCACTAATTAGTGAAAGTACAATAAAAGTTGAAAAGTTACAAGTAGATTACATAATGAACATTTAATTAACTCATTTCCACACAATGACGCCATTTGGCGCTTGTCAAGTAAACAATAGGGAAGACATTGTGTAGAATGAAGAAATTGCTTGTACAAGCAATTTCTTCATTTAACACATTTTTTTCTACCTAGAAAGTTGAAAAATCTTAATTTCATTAACTTTATATTGTTGTCTGCAGCATCTTTCAATTTAGACTAGTCTGAAATTATGTGGTCTACTAATGGGTTAAATAGATTATCACCATGTGACATGAGGGGCAGCATTTGGCATGTGCACCGTGTGACACACTAATTGTCTAACAAATCAACCCATTCCCACACACTAAAATTTTAGACCAGTCCAAATTCAAAGAAGTTGCAGAATACGATTTTAAATTGATAAAATTGGTTAGAAAAACATTGTGGATAATTAAGAAAATGCTTGTTACCCTTCCCTGTTTTTTAGATCCCTATGATCTTATAATTGAGAAAACATTATAGAAAAAAGAAATTGCTTGTAACAAGGAATTTCTTCTTTATCTACAATATTTTCTCTCCTTCTGAATGGTTATTTTCAAATTAACACTTTCCAGTTTCTCAAAATTTTAGACTTGTCCAATTTAAAAGAAGTTGCAGACGACAATTAAAAGTGAGTGCAATTTGAAAATTAACAAACCAATAGGGTAGAAAATATTGTGGGATAAGAAGAAATTACTTGTTACAAGCAATTTCTTCTTAACCCACAATATTTTCTCAAGTATAAAAACTCAGGGACGTAAAATCCAGGGATTAACCAGGAAAGGGTTAAACCCACTTTAAGTTTTCGTCTGCAAAACCTTTGAATTGGGACAGGTCTAAAAGTTTACAAAATAGGAGAGGGTTAATAAGAGGGTATTGGGATAGGAACTGCTTGTAGATAAGGTAAACACACACAAACCGCAGCTCCTCAGACGGAGACAATGCAATGGAAATAATTTGCAGGCTATTAACCCATTACCAGGCTATTAACCCATTACCAGACGGCAAAATTTTAGACTGGTCCACATTGAAAGGAGTTGCAGACGACAATTTCAAGTTAATGAAATTTAAGATTTCTTCAACATTCTGGAGAGAAAACATCCCTCTCCACTTCGTAGCTGGCGTATAATGAAGCTGCTTTAGTTTTGTAAACCCATTACCAGATGGAAATATTTTAGACTGGTCCAAAGTGGAAGGAGTTGCAGATGACAATTTAAAGTTTATGAAATTGTAGATTTCTCAACTTTCTTGGTAGAAAACATGGTGTAAAATGAAGAAATTGCTATTGACAGGCCTTGTAACAAGTAATTTCTTCATTTTATGCAATGTTTTCCCAATTGTTTTTCCTGAGGGGCATCCGCTGATTTACATATGCATACTGAGAAATTCCCCTCCCCCCATCCTAGATAAGCCCACATTTTGAAACAGTTAAATTAACTATGACTTAGAGAAGAATTAAGTCGTCATGTTTGCCCCAACCTAAATTTCATTTTTACTTTAGAAATATTCTAGATTGCAGGGTAGTTGTACTTGCCTCTCCTTTTAACCCTTGTCATGCTGAATAAATTACCTTATTGAATTGCTGTGAAATCAAAGGGCTGAAAGCACTGATAGAACTTGTTATTAAAAAATCATTTTTTTTTACAAAAATAAAATTCATAAACAGCTCTAGCAGGAAAAGTACAGGCAGGAGATCAGTGCAGTCTGATCTTGGTCTACAACTCCTGCCAGAACCGGAATATTCCCGGCTCAGCATGACGAGGGTTAAAAAAGCATCCTGTTTTGATCTAATCAAATTAAAATAGGTTTAACCCATTACCAGACAACACATTATAAGCTGATCCAAATTGAAAGAAGTTGCAGACAACAATTTAAAGTTAATGAATTTTTTTTTTTAACTTTCTGGTAAGAAAATATTGTGCAAAATGAAGAACATGCTTGTTACAAGCAGTTTCTTCATTTTACTCAATGTTTTCCCAAATGTTTTTTTTAAGGGGCATCAAGAAGCATCATTGTGTGGGAATGGATTAAACCTAATTACCAGATCATAAAAGGCTGGCCTAAATTTAGAGAAGTGGTAGACAACAAACAATTCTAAAAATGCAAGGGCTTGCAATCACTACATGTATGATATTGAACCTATTTGATTTGCAGAAGAAAGGAAGTAAAAAGAATGAGAAAAAGAATAAGAAAAGGAAGGAAAACAAGGTCAGAAGGAAGAGGTTCAGCATTGATGATACTATTGCACCCCAAAAAATTTGGCCAGAAGGAATAGTCAATTATCAAATGAGCAGTGCTTTAGGTAATAAACTTAACCCATTCCCAGATGACAAAATTTTAGACTGGTCCAATTTGAAAAAAATTGCAGACGGCACTTTCAAGTTTATGAAATTTTACAGTTCTTTGTCTTTTAGGGTAGAAAAATTGTCGAAAATGGTTTAAATGAAGAAATTGTTTTCCAAACCTTTTTTTCTTAAAAGATGTCAGAAAATGTCACTGAGTGGGAATGGGTTAACCCTTGTCATTATGAATATAATGCTGTGTAGAAATACACTAAACTCAAAGCACTGAAAGCATTAAATTCAGGTCAATAATTTCTTTGAAGACTGATTTTATAAACAGTTTGAAAGTGGTAAGCAGGTGGTGTAGACTCTGATCAGACTGAATAGGACAGAACAGGAATATTTCCGTATCAGCATGACAAGGGTTAAGTTTGATCATGCAAAATTAGTGTAGAACAGTGGCTAAACCCATAGACCTTTCTTAATACTCCTTCATGAATATTCATTTATAACCCAGAACGAGGCTAACAGAGCAGGCTTTATCTTGGCAGCAAGTAAATAATATGGATGTTTCAGACAAATAAACATGTAATGAAAGGGATATTAGAATTGTACAAGTAGCATAATTTAGATTTGTAGAAAATTATGTGAAATTCAATAAAGCATCATCAGTAGACAATTAATCAACAAAGGTTTCAAATTCTTTACTTAGGAATACATGCAAGACTTTAGAGGTTAAGTCAACATTTTTATTTTACAAATATTTTCTTTTGTCCTAGGATAGAAAAAACCCAACAAATAATGATTACTGGTTCTCTTCTGATTTAATGTGCATGTATAATCAAACTTGTTTTGAAATAATAAAAAAAAAAGCAAATGTTTAATAAATTACTTTCCGGCAAAATAACATTTGCTTCCAGGTTACAGAGACATTAAAGGGTTATATTTACAGTAAATAGGTCAATCCTTTAAAAGTATCTGTAGATATTTATTACACTTCCAATGGAATTATGTAGCTGAAGTTGTGCTGATGGTCCATTTACACAAAGAGATCAATGAATACACATTACCGTAGTTCTACAAATAAATTATTTGCAAAAATGTCAGTGTTGAAAACTCATGGGGGGGCTGTTGTGCTTTAAATCTCAAAGGAAAAAGAAGCTCACACCTGTATCTTGAAGAATCTTCCTGATAGTGAAGCCAGTGTGTACCATAGCATCACCCACCCACCCCCACCCATCCCCTCCCCCCTGTTCAAACAGGTCTAGGATTCAAGATAGTTTTGTAATTTCAACATAGGACATAGGCCAGAAACAAATGGGATCGCCATTCCGAGTAATCATTTGGCAACGGTTGTGCTTTTATGATTTGAGAAAGCTTATGAATTCAAAATCAATAAAGACGACGTTTGTGTCGGTAAAATCTATAATAACAAAATTTCTAGGAGGTTTAAATTCTTGAGGCATTAGCTGTGGGTTGAAAGCCATATAGGAATAAGTGTTAAATTAAAATAAAGGAAATTTGACCATGTTTTTTACTTTCCTACTTATACTTCATATGGACCAATCAAACCCTACACTAAGATCTTTTTACAGTAAGCCAACTGGCAACCTACAGAAAAATATGAGCAGTTCATCTATAAGTTGCACATATAGTTTTCTACTAGCTAGACTTAATCTTTCACTTGCTTCACAATAAAAACTTTGTAATGTTTCTCGCAGAAGGCTCAATTATATTAAACAAGAGCCGTCAGAGGACAGCAGCGCTCGACTATTCTTAGAGCTGGACAGTAAGACAATTGAAATTCAACATATGGTAAAAGCACTATTGTGAAACCCTATAATGTAATGATACATGTATGACTGCAAACAGACAGACAGAAAGGCGAACATACAGGCTGACAGACAACTGTTATTAAATAATTTGACCCAGATCTTATAAATGTGGGGTATAATAGAATATAATTATTTTTTTCGGTGTAAGGTTGATTAACATTTCACTGAAAATAGTATATCTTGTATTCAAGATATATGGCAAATGCACATATGGTTTAACCAAGAATTTCGAAGTCCAAAGGGGTTAAACTTCCACTAAGTGAATGTTGGAGTAAAGACTGTTTGCACTTGCACATAATGGTTCAACCAAAACATTACCTTGATGCCGACGCCTGGGTGATCAGATTAGCATACTATTGATGATATACAACATTTTGCAGCCGCCGTCATAGCACAGTTCATAGCCCGTTGGACTGTCAATCTAGAGGTCCCAGGTTCGATTCCTGACAGCGGCACTCATCCTTTCCGACTATTTGCCTCCCACCAAAGGGTCGATAATCGTAGACCTATGTGGGATAGCAGCTGGAGGCTAGGAAAGGATGTAATGGCGGTACTGGTGAGAGAAATACCAGGAATCCATTGTTAGGTGCTCCAGCCGCCGCAATATAACAGAGATTGTTGAAAGCGGTGTTAAACCCCATTCTAACAAACAATCAAACAACATTATGCAAAGCCCTTTTTGTAGCAGTTATACGGTACTGGTGAGACCAAGCATATTAGTATTTGGCCTCATTAGTTGTTTACACATCAATATAATGCTTATCAGCAGTTCATAGCTACAATGAATAAAGCAAACTGTTTATTCATTTATAAGTAAAATGAAGTTAATCCTTTTCTTTTGATAGATCTATTAGAAATGATAAAACTATTCCTGTTATTGAAGACTCGTAAATCTAACATTCATTAAGTGTCAAGAATATGCTTAAAATAATAGAACATTTATTTTATAGAATTCTGATTGATAAAGATTCCCTCTAAAGAAAAGTGGAAAAATTAAATAAAATAGATGGATAATTATAAATATGCAAAAATTTCATCCCATAAGTGATTTACTAATTTTACTAATTTATCTTGAAAAAATTCTCCTTTGTCTCTTCTTATCTTAATAATACATTCTTTTTTGATGAAGGTTCTTTAGGAATCTTGAAAAGTGCAAGGTACCATCACATCTTGAATCTTAAGTGGGTAACGGTACACAGCAATGCACTTAAGAATCCAGGCCTCCTAGTGAAACCTTTAAAACCTTTAAAAACCTTTAATTTCAGAGCAAACCTTTAAAACCTTTACATTTCCCCAGAAAACCTTTAAAACGCCAAAATAGCCTGTAATTCTCACTCAAAACCTTTATATTTGCTCTGACTGGTTGCCGTGCTAGCTTAAAGCAAGTAATGGATTTTGTTCTGCATTTTCCTACACTGTAAAACAGGAGCTATGTATGATATAAATATGCAGAGAAAATAGGTATACACATTAAATAAGGTATGTATTATATTGCATAATTCAAACAGTATATAACATCAAAAAATGACTTTGGTATGACTGTGGGTTTAATAAAGAAATGAGAACTTCGACGAAAATAGCCTTTATTCACTCTTTATTTTTTCATATTTTACACTAAAAGGCCTTTATTTTCATACATTGGAGCCTTTATAAAAACCTTTATTTTTGTTTTGGCCTTCTAGGAGGCCTGAGAATCTCTTTTAAGACTGAATATACCGGTGGGGGGGGGGCCTTATAAGCTATTCACCTATGTGTACATTATCTGCTCTGTTAGCCTCGTTCTGGTTAAGGAATGTAAAACATGCATAAATATTGAGGAAAGCCTATTACCATCCAATTATGCATTTTGCAAGTTATGTATTAAATGAAATGTGGAAAATGTTGTAGGGAAAGGAGGAATTGCTTGTAATTCCTCATTTTTTGTACAATGTTTTGTACAATGCTATCTACCTTATTTCGACTTACATGTACATGTACTTTACTAACATCTGAATCATTGTCGGGAATATTTTTGAATTTAGTCCAACATTTATCATCTGGTAATTGGTTTTTATTATATACACAGTTTCAGGACATCATAACTTAACCCGTTACCATACAACAAAATTTTAGAATGGTCCAAATTGAATGGAGTTGCAGACGACATTTAAAGATTAATGAAAATTTGGATTTTTTCAACTTTCTTGATGGAAAACATTGTGTAAAATGAAGAAATTGCTTGTTACAAGCAATTTCTTCATTTTACACAATCATTTCCGAATTGGTTTTCTCAGGGGGCATCCAAAAGCGTCACTGTGTGGGAATGGGTTAACAAGCCAATATACATAGAAATATTAACATATAAGCTACAAGTTTAGCCTAGACAGAAATAGAACAGAAAAACAATAGATTGACAGATCTCTCGCCCCGTCATCTTATATCGCTGGCCATAACTCCTGATAACAACAGGAAGTTCCTCTGCAATATTTAACCCATTCACGCACAATGAGGCTTTTTGAAGCCCTTAATAAAGCTTTGAAAAAACATGGTGGAAAACAAAGAAATTGCTTGTTAAAATCAATTTCATCATTATCCACATTGTTTTCTACCCCTCAAGAGAAAGATTTTTATAATTTCATCATTTGAAAATTGTTTCTAAAACTTCTTATGAATTTGACCAGTCTGGAATATTGACATGTGGTAATGAGTTAAAGGTGGTTATTTTTGCAACTTTTATGGCAAGCAACAAGTAGCAAAATAGTTCAGTTGTTGGTTTGCGACTTAAATGGTGAAACTATAGCTTGAATAACCTTTAGTTAAGACATTTAAGTAGCCAACAAAAATGCTCCAGTTAACCCAATACCAAAAGACAAAATTTTAGTTTGGTCCTAATTCAAAGGAGTTGCAGACGACATTTTAAAGTTGATGAAATTTTAGATTTTTTAACTTTCTTGGTAGAAAACATTATGGAAATTGAAGAAATTGCTTGTAAAAATACTTTCCAAATGTTTTTTTCTTGGGGCGTTTAAAAGAGTCACTGAGTGGAAATGGGTTAACCCTTTCAAGCACAATCCCTTTGTTTTTACGTCCCTGTGATTTTATACTTAAGAAAACATTGTGGGAAAAGAAGAAATTGCTTGAAATAAGCAATATCTTCTATTCCCTCAATTTTCTCTAATCTGTATGTTGGTTCCTTTTCAAATTGCACCCACTTTTAATTGTTGTCTGCAGCTTCTTTCATATTGGACCAGTCTGGAATTTTGAAAAACAGGCAAGGGTTAACTGTCAGTCAATGTCAGAGTTGAAGGTTCACTCACTATGTATATGAAAGATTTGAATGGTCGTTTGATTCTTTGATTGACAGCCATGATCAGTCAATTGATCGTGTATTATGAGAGACTGTTAATACATTTTACAATGTTCGGACATTTTATAGACTTTTAAAAGGACCAGAAATTTTACAGTCCTTGTAAAGTCCTCTTAAAAAGGGTTAATTCAAATTTATGTTTGCTTGCAGATCAAACTGCCCAAGCCCGTATTCTTTATGTGATGCAAATGTATGCCCAGTACACACCTGTAAGATTTGTTGAATCTTCAAACAAAACCTATCTCAACTTTATCAAGAGTGGGTAAGTATAGGTATATGTAGAGGTAATGTAACCATTCATCTGCAATTCACTAACTTGGTTCAAAACTATTCAAAATGCATTTCTAGCTTGCCTGGTACAAAAATTTTGGAAGAGTAATTTTATCCACTGATTTGGTGTACTATCAGTGTTAATTGTTTGTGTCTCACTTGATTTACCAGTTTCATATCTAGGTATCTAGATGCATTTTGTCCACTATCCAGCACCCAATAAGCAAGTGTAGGCACCTGTAAGCGGTGCTCTTGTTTTATTTAAGTTATTCCAACTTTTTCATCTCTGTTAAACTTCATACATTATTTAGAATCATTTTTCAACTTTCAAGGTCTAGATTCATTACTCTGACATTCATTGAAGTTTTTTATCTTTTTGTCTTGGAATTTTTAGTGCAAGATCTTCTTTCTATGTTTTCCTTCTTAAGATAATGGTTTGAAACTTAAGACTGATTCAGATTCACGACAAAACAATCACTTATTATTCTGACAATCATGTAGTGGAATGCCCACCGACAGCTCTTGTTTGTATTCCTTTTCAACTAGGACCATTACATGGTTTTAGATACACCAAACAAGCGAAAGTCTTTCATTAAACAAGAATCAAATTTTAAAGTACACTAAGCAAGTGATAGATTTCATTTCAGACCAAGTACCATGGCCTGTTACCTAAACCTTTTACCTACTTTTTATCCTAACCCGTTACCACACAACAAAATTTTGGACTGGTTAAAATTAAAAGAAGTTGCACACAACAATTTCAAGATAGTAAAATTTAGAAAATCTAGGCTTTTTAGGGTAGAAAACATTTTCATTGTCTGCAATGTTTTTCAAAGCTTTTGCCCCTCAAGAAAAGCAAATGGGAAAACATGGGTGTTTGCTTGTAAATTGCTTGTAACAAATAATTTCTTCATTTTAGACAATGTCTTCTACCCAGAAAGTTGAAAAATCTTAAACTTTATAAACTTTAAATTGTCACCTGCAACCTCTTTCAATTTGGACCAGTCTGAAAGTTTGGTCATCTGGTAATAGATTAACCCTTTCCTAGACAAACCCGGGTTTTTACGTCATTGTGATTTTATACTTGAGAAAACATTGTGGAAAAAGGAGAAATTGCTTGTAACAAGCAATTTCTACTTTTCCCACAATATTTTCTACCACATAGGATGGTCAGATTTCAAATTGTATGCATTTTTCATTGTCGTCTGCAACCTCTTTCAAATTGGACCAGTCTAAAATTTCATAAAACAGGAAAGGGTTAAAACATCTCATTATCCTGCTTCTGCAGCCAAGAGTGGATGATTGCCTTACCGGCACCTGCAACCAAGTGTGGCACCCAAATGTGGTGCTCTTATTGTAATGAGAATTATGTTCTCTGAGTGCTTATGAAAGGAACTCGAATCATAGTGAGATGAGTAGAATATAGTGGCTTTCTTGGTTGCTACATGAATTTGAATTTATTGTATTGTTTTGTATACTGGAAAGCCTATGATATTCTGTATTTTAGCTCTTGCTGGTCGTTTATTGGAAGAGTGCGTACTGCTTCTAACCAAGATATAAGTTGTTGTACTCACCAAGGACCGGATCAGGTAATTCAATGACTAATTGCTGCTGTTGAGAAAAAAGTTATTTGACCAATCAAATCATTTGTTCAGACAAGAAGCATAATGTTGTCATCAACACTTTTGTCACACATTTAAAACATTGTATCTTCATTTTATTCAGTGCTTGTGTTTGATCCACTAACTAGAGTCTTGACCTGTCAAAAATTTGAAAATAATCTTTAATATTTTAAAATGCATAGGGAGTCCGCTAAGACAAATTTCTAAGATTCAAAACGGGTATTTTAAACCCTGAATTTTTCTGGAAAGCATCATATGTACTATACAAATTATTTGTTTATTTCATGACTTTATATGAGGTTAATAATAATTGAATCAAAATGTCCAAAAATAGGTCTGTTGACACTTAAACTTCAAAATTTGTCCTCAGTATTTTCTGTTTTTGCTATATTGATCCCTTCAAAAACTATATTGTCCCCTTAAATTTTGTTGCCAAAGAGCCAATAGACTCCTTGATATCATAGGATTATACAAGCCCTGATATTCTAGCTGTACTTATGATGCTTAGCAATGGTCCGGAAATACAGATTTCTCCACTTGCTCCCAGACAAGTAAGACATGATTTTCGACTGGTCCAGAATTAAAATGAAATTGTTTTACAAAAAAAATGAAGAGATATATTTTGAGGAAACATTGTTAATAAAGAAAATGCTGGAACCCACAATATTTTCCTTCCTTTAATATTAACATTTTAGTAATTTTCCTTATAATGAATTATCTTTGAGATCTATTTTGCACCATACCAAGATCTGCCTGGCATTTATCTGTCTCTGTACAAATTGCTTTGAAAAATTTACTTGTCCACAAGAGGAAAAGCTCTTGATGGGCAAGTTGGGCATAGAAATTCCAAACACTCACTCACAAAATAATGTTGCTTTATTTTTATTACACACAGCTGAAGGCATCGTCTTATCTGTCTGTGTGTCTACCTGTCTCAGTCTGTCTGTCAAAATCTTGTGAATGTATTTTCTGCTATAATTCTAGACAAATTCAATTTTTGTCTTCACAACACCTTTTGCTTGTTGTCATGGTTTTGCTATTTCTAATGGTGTCACATGTAAAATTTCTAATGTAGGCCTTAGATTAAAATATCAATCAATTTGTTATAGTGTGGTCTCATATATACCCAACAGATTTTAAGTTTTATGGCGATATGTCTTTCCATACATCTGACTTTTTGAAAAGTCTTCTGGTGAGCAGCTTCTGAATGAATTAAACCAAATTTTACAGGAATTTTACTTGGGTGGCTTTTTATCAGATTCCTTAAACAAATGAAAAATATGGCTTACATGGGCATGCCTGATTCCATTTACAGTACATAGTGAAAACTTTAACAGTCTTCTTCTCAAATAATAGATTTTTTACCATTTTAGCTGGGCTAATTTTGGAGAAAACCTGAGGTATTGTGATAGCCATGTTATCATGGTTGTTGTTGTTGTCGCCCTGTGAAAACTTTGACGCTATGTGATATCTCTTGTTCTACTAAAGGCGTTCACTTTAAGCTTGGCACACTTGTTCACTAACAAAAGAGCAACCTATACTATGAAGGGGGATAACTCTAGATGCATTTTGTCCACTATCCAGCACCCAACAGACGAGTGTAAGCACCCGTAGGCAGTGCTCTTGTTAGCTCTACTGGCCAAAGGCCAGAAGAGCTATAGTGATCGCTTTTCCCCTCCAACGTCTGTGCGTCCATCCTTTAATTTTTCCTTGTTAACACTCTAGGGTCCACAGTTTTCATCTGACCACTTCAAACTTTCTCAGAATGATTGTGCCATAAGGATTGTTCCTTTCAAAATTTGGTAAGATCCATCAAGAAACACTGGAAAGGGATCTAATAAAATTTGATTAAAAAATTCATTAACCCTGTAGAGTACACAGTATTTATTGAATTCTCTTCAAACTTTCACAGAATGATTGTACCATCATAGGATTGTTTCTTTTGAAATAGGGTATGAATTGTCAAGAAACCTTATTAAATTTCATTAAAAAATCTAAGTTTACATGCCAGAGTCCACAGTTTTCAACAAATTCTCTTCAAACTTTGACAGAATGATTATACCATACTATGAATCGTTCCTTTCAAAAGCAAGTTTAAATCCGTCAAGTATCATGGGAAAAGGGCCCTATGAAAATTTAATAAAAAGTCTTAGTTATCACCATGATGTCCCTAGATTTCACCAAATTCACTTCAAACTTTCACAGAATGATTGTACCATCATAGAGATTGTTCCTTTTAAAATTGTGTCTGATCCATTGAAAACACAGAAAAGGGGCCTTATGAAAATTTGATTAAAAGATTTATGAAGTCTACAGATTACATAGGGATTTCTTCATACTCAAACAGAATTATTATACTTATGCAAGTATAGTTCCCTTTTGAATTGGTTCAGATCCATCAAAGCCGCCGTCATAGCACAGTTGGTAGCGCGTCGGACTGTCAATCTAGAGGTTCCAGGTTCGATTCCCGACGGCGGCACTCATCCTCTCCGACTATTTGTCTCTCACCAATGGGTCGACAATCGTAGACCTATGTGGGATAGCAGCTGGAGGCTAGGAAAGGATGTAATGGTAGTACTGGTGTGAGAAATACCAGGAATCCATTGTTAGGTGCTCCAGCCGCCGCGATATGACTAAAAGATTGTTAAAAGCGGCGTAAAACCCCATTCAAACAAACAAACAAATCAGATCCATCAAGAATCATGGGAGAAGGGCCTGTAAGAAAATTTAATAAAAAAAAACCTATTAAAGCAATGAAGGCCACAACTTTGATCAGTTTTTGTTGAAACTTTCACATAATGATTGTAAGGTAATAACGATCATTCTTTTTGAAATGGGGTTTGAACTGTCAAGAAACACAGGAAAAGGGGCCTTATGAAAATTTCATTTAGAAATCCTTGTTACCAAGTCAAGAGCTTTTGTTCAAACTTTCACAGAATAATTGTACAATAATTATGATTGTTGCTGTTTACATTAGATGGAAAAGGAGCCTTATGAAATTTAATCTAATAAACCTGGACCACAATAAAGTCCACAGTTTTCATTGGATTCTGTTCAAACTTTCACAGAATGTTTGTACCATTATCGGAATTGTTTCTTTCCAAATTGGGCCTCATCTGTAAAGTATCACAGGTAAAGGGGCTGTATGAAAAAATATTAAGATAATCCTCATTAACTCAAGAATATCTTCAGTCCATATGGGATCTTCAAACTTAAATAGAATGATTGTACCATCATTTGGATTGTTCGTTTGTAAATTTGGTATGATCTGTTAAGTTTCCACAGAAAAAGGGGCCTTATGAAATTTTATTGCAAAAACGCCATTATCACAATAAAGTCCTCGGTCTTTACCATTTTCTCCAAACTATTTTTTATTGGGATTGTTCGTTTGTAAATTGGTTCTGATTTATTAAGTTTCATGTGAAAAGGGGCTTTATGAAAATTTTATTACAAAAATGTCTTGACACAATTCAGTCCACTGTTTTCATTGATTCTCTCTACACTTATACTGAATAATTGTACCTTCGTTAGAATTGTTCCTTTTGAAATTTGGTTTGTTCTGTAAAGTATCATGGGAAAAAGGGCTGTGAAAATTTCACTATAAAATTCTCATTAACACAATGAATTCCACAGGTTACACAGATTGTTTGCACCATCATAACAATTGTTGATTTAACAGTAGATCTGAAACAACAAGTATCACATGAAAAGAGGCTTTATGAGAAACTTCCTTAAATATTCTAATTAACACAACGATGTCCCTAGATTTCACGGGATTCACTTAAGAATTTCACAGAATGATTGCACAATTATAAGGATGGTTCTTTTAAATTTTGGTACAATCTGTCAAGTATCATGTAAAAAGGGTCCATATGAATTTTCATTTTACTATTCTAGTTAACAAAATGAAGTCCCCTATATTTCATCAGATTCACTTTAAAATTTCACAGATTGATTTAACCAACAATAAAGTATCATGGGAAAAGGAGCTTTATGAGAACTTTTTGAAATATCCGGTTTTGGCAGGAGACCAGCCTGCACATAATTTCAGTCTGATCTTAGTCTACACCTCCTGCTTGTACTTTTCCAGCCAGATTTTTCTATGAAAGTGATTTCAAAAAAAAAAAAATATTGATTTTTGAACAAGTTCTATCAGTGCTTTCAGCCCTTTGATTTTACAGCAATTCAATGAGGTAATTTATACAGCATGACAAGGGTTAACAACCTGTCAAACATTATTGAAGAAATTTGTTCTTTCCCACAATAATACAGTTTCTAATTTTGGCTTAAATTGTGTATTTCCATTTTTTATCCTAATTATTCAGAAAATTGATAGAAACAACAGATATTGGCCTCCTTGACTCCCAAACACAAAGAGTTGAAAAACTTAAACTTCATTAACTTTGAATTGTCACCTCAGCTCCTTTCAAATTGGACCAGTTTAAACTATTGTTGTCTGGTATGGGCTCATATATTGTGATAATTCTATGTAAGCATTTTCCTCTCCAGTAGCCTAAGATCACACCCCTGCCTGAGGAAGAGGAGAAACAAGCATTTCATTTCCTAAGGCTTAGAAAAACATTATGAGATTGCTTAGCCCTTGTCAAGCTGATTGCAGAATATTCCTGCTTTGGCAGAAGGCACAGACAAAGATCAGCCAGCACATATGTGCAGTCTGATCTTAGTATACACCACCCGTTTGTCCTGTTCAAGCCAAAATTGTACATAAGATCAATTTCCAAAATAAATACTGAGCCTGACAACCCCTCTATAGTGCTATCAGTCCTTTAATTTTAATTCAATTTTGAACAATGATTTTATTTAGCATGACAAGGGTTCAGATAAGCGATTCCTCCTTTTCTTGTGATGTCTTCTTTAATATTTGAATCTTATTTTACAATTCAAACCAAGTTTGAATTACCATTGGCATCTTTTGGACCAGGCTAAAAGCTTTGTTGTGTGGTAATGGGTCAATAGAATTTTTACAATATCCAGTTTTTTTGCTCCACTGGCTGAAAGCCATGGGGCTATTGTCATGGCGTGGTGTCTGTCTTGCATGACCTTTTATCAGATTCCTTCAAAGAATTTTAAACGGATGAAAAACATGGCTTTAATTGGCAGGGCTAATTGTATGGTGAAAGCTTTGAAAATCTTCTCCTCAGAAAGTACTGAACAGAGTTGAACCAAATTTCACAGAAATGATTCTTGGGTGACCCTTTATTATTTTCCTGCAAAGAATTTTGATCAGATGAAAATCATGGCTTTAATGGGGTTGGCTTTATTTCCAAATATGGTAAAAGCTTTAACATTCTCTTCTGATACCAGTTCATGGATTTCAACCAAATTTTACTGGAATGATCCTTGGATGACCATACATCAGATTCCTTCAGGAAATTTTGATTGGCAGAAAAACATGGCTTAAGTTGGCGGGTTATTTCATGTATGGTGAAAGCTTTGAAAATATTCTCAGAAAACAGTAGATGGATTTCAACCAAATTCTACAGGAATGACCCTTAAAAGAAACGCTTTTTGATTGATTTCAATGAAAATTCTACTGGAATGATCCTTTTGTGACTTTTTATTAGATTATTTAGAAGAATATAGATCACATAAAAAACATATCTGAAATAGGAGGGGCTTATTTCCATATATGATATATTCTGAAATCTTGGAAAATCTTCCTGTGGATGGATTTCAACCGAATTTCAAAGGATTTACCCTCAGGTGACTCTTTTGTCAGATTCCTTTAAATAATTTTGATTGATTGATTGATTGAAATACATGGCTTTTATTGTTGTGGCCTATGTGCATATTATGGTCTAAAGTCAAAATTTTGTTAATACCTTTCCATCTGACTTAGTAAATGAATTTTACATAACTCAACTTGACTTTTGTGTAATAGTGAAAAGTTTAAAATGCTTCTCTAGAACCTTTTCAAAGATTTCAGTGACCAGATTTATTTGCCAGAGATGGCAAAGATGAATAAGTTTATATTGAATTTCAGAAAACACTTTGGCTCAGTCAGTACATTCAGGCTTGTGGAGTGATACAGATGATTGAATGATTTTGAAAATATATAGTATCTAAATTTCATTGATCAATTTATATATCTCTATATTCACATTATAGCGTTTCTGTAATCACGAGTTGGGACACGCACTTGGTTTAGAACATGAGCATCAGAATAAGTATGGCAGTGATTTCTTTAGAAAAAATGACAGGGCTATTTCAGACAATAGTAAGTATTCTTTCTACTAATCAACTAATTGACCGATTGCTCGGCTCGGACTACTTACTCCTTTGGTCTGGCTTGTGGACTCTGACAGGAAGTTCTGCTGTGATATTTAACAGCTTTATTTTGCAAATTTATGGCCAGTAGCATTTAAGCAAAAAGTAGAATGGTATGTTTGCAACCTAAAAGGCTTAACCCATTTCCACACAATGACGCTTTTTGACGCTCCTTTAGAAAAACAATTCGGAAAACACTGTATTAAATGAAGAAATTGCTTCATTTTACACAAAATTTTCTACCCAGAAAGTTTAAAAAATCTAAATTTTCTTTAACTTCAAATTGTCGTCTGCAACTCCTTTCAATTTGGACCAGTCTAAAATTTGCTTAGTGGTAATGGGTTAAATACAGCTTATTCAAGTCCCCAACCAATAAAATGATTCACATAAATGGCAGCCAGTGTTGGAGATCAGAGTTACCTCTAGGCTAAATGAATGGTTGCATTGATTGACTGCTTATTTGATTCACAGCTGCCATTGGTCAATTACCAGACAGAATTTTGGACTGGTACAAACTCAAAGGAGTTGCAGACGGCAACTTTACATTGATGGAATTTTCAATGTTTTCGACTTTCTGGGTAGAAAACATTGTGGAAAATAAAGAAATTTGCTTGTGTTCCAAATTTTTTTTTCTTGAGGGGCGTCCAAAAGTGTCACTGTTTTGGAATGGGTTCACCAACTTTTGATTGGTTCTATTTGAAAGAATTTGCAGATAACAATTGTAAATTTGTGGAATTTAAAAATTATTTATTCTTTAGGGTAGAAAATATTATGGACATTGAAAAAATTGCTTGTAACATACCATTTCTTCATTTTACACAATGTTTTCTAAGACCCTATTTCTAAGAGGCATCTAAAAGCATCAAGATGTTAGACTGGTCCTAATTGAAAGGAGCTGCAGATGATAACTTTTTAAACTGTCAAATTTGAAAACTCTTAATCTTTTAGGGTAGAAAACATTGTGGATAAGGAAAAAATAGCTTGTCACAAGCAATTTCTTCATTTTCCAAAAAATGTTCCCAACGTTTTTCCTTAGGTGAGTAAAAAGTGGGATTGTGTGGGAATGGGTTAATTGACTGGCCTTTCTATGGTGACTTCAAACGATGTATGTTCTATAATTTATGTTAACCCATTCCCCACATTTTTGCACCCTAAGAAAGAAACTTTGGAAAACAGTGTAGAAAATGAACAAATTCTCTTGTGAATTGCAACATCCTCATTTTCACATTGTTTTTGACTCAAAAAGACAGAGATATTTAACCCATTCCAACTCAAGAAAATTTTAGACTGGTCCAAACTGAAAGAATTTGCAGACGACAATTTCAAGTTGATGAAATCTTAGAAATCTTTGTCTTTAGGGACAGAAAACATTGTGACTAATGAAGGAAATTGCTTGTCACAAGCAATTTCTTCATTATCCACATTTTTTTCAAAAGCTTTTTTCTTTAAGGTAGTAAAAAAGAGGGATTGTGTGGGAAAAGGAGGTCTATTGACTTGAAATTATTGTCTGCAAATTCTACAAATTTGTCCCATCCTAAAAATCATTGGTAATGGGTTAAAATTATCCAATTATCACCAATGATATTTAAACACTGTATTTTGCAAGTCTGTAAGTTCAATTTAAAACATGAGTCTGCTAATCTTAACCACTGCTGTTTTATTCATTTGAAACCTGTGCAAATGGAAGAACACAGTCACAATCAACCCATTATTTATCTTGTCGTACTAAGGGCTGCAAAGGTTATAGTCATCTAACCCCTGGCCTATTGAATAGAGATTTTCTGGACTCATGACATCACAGAGAGAGAATTTGATAATTTACTCAATATGCATTTTTTTAAAAAATTTTCTTGTGTTTTTATACACCGCTGGAGGCAGTCGTATATTGGCGTCATCTTCTCCGTCTGTCATTTCCTCTGTAAGGGTCCTTATGGGTTTTCACTCAAAACAATCCTGTTTACATGATAAAGTCCATAATTATTATAAGATTATATTGAAAATTTCACAGGGTGATTGTAGGGTCAAAAGGAAACTTCCTTTTGGAAATGGAGTGGATCCATCATGAAAGATGGGAAAAGAGCTTAAGGATTGTAAGGATTGTTATTAAGATAATAAAGGGGATAAAGTTCAATTTTTTATTTTCATTTTATGCATTCTTCTTTATACAATTAACTTCCTTAAATATCAGATTTCTTTAACAGAAAACTTGATAACCAGTAGAGCATCTCAGGCCCTCATGGGCCTCTTGTTTTTTTATCTGCCATGTTTTCTAACCCAAAATATAAAGATTTTTAAAATTTCGTCAACCTGAAAATGTTGACTGCATGTTTTTTCAATTTGGACAAGTCAAAAATTTTGTTATGTGGTTGTTGGTTAGGACATTTGCATAAAGTGAAAAGATTTGATTCTGATCAGCTTGCACAGTCTGTGCAGTCTGACCAGGTTTGATACTCTTTTGATATCTTAGATAGTTTCTGTTCATTTCAATGGTCATAATAAATTGAATTACATGTCATTAACCCATTCCTACTTCATCCCTCATTTTAAGGTCCCTCAAGAAAAAATCCTTTGGAAAACATTGTGGAAAATGAAAAAATTGCTTATATCAAGCAATTTCTTCATTATCCACAATGTTTTCTATCCAAAAGGAAGAACAAATTTGAAATTTTGTCTACCTGAAATTGTTATCTGCAGCTTCTTTCAATATGGATAAGTCTAAAAATTTGCTGTGTTTGAATGGATTAATTTTAGATATTTTAACCATTTATTTCCTCTCAATTACATTACAGTGCAACCATGGTTTCGACTATTACATACGAACCGCAGATATTATGATCACAAGCTTGATTTGGATTCACCCATGGGCTATTCACACAATGTACGTTCTCACAGTCAAAGCGATGCACTTGGAAGCTTATTTTAATCCCTCCATATAGAAATAGAGGGCTGTCTGTCATTCCTTAATTTAACTGTCAAGCTGAACCTTGAATATTTTTATATTTTTGTTAAGGCAGGAGACATAGACAAAGATCATCCTGCAAATACATGCAGACTGATCTAAGCCTACACTATTTGTTTGACATTTTTACGCCAGAGTTGATCATAGAATAAATATTGACTCTGCAAAAGTGCTATCATCCAATTTTTTTATTTTTTTTTAAACATTTTTGTAAAAGATCTTTTTCAGCATGATAAGGGATGATCTGCACACTAACCCTTGTCACCCTTAAACAGAACATTCCTGTTTTGGCAGGAAGTATGTACAAAGATCAGCCTGCACATAACTGCAGTCTGATCTTAGTCTACACCACCTGTTTGTTCCCGAAACACTTTCCTGTTTTGCAAAATTTTGGACCAGTACAAATTGAAAGGTTTTGCAGACAAAAATTCAAAGTGAATTTAATCTGAAAAATAACCATGCAGTAGGATAGAAAATATTGTGGAAAAGGAAAAAAATGCTCGTCACAATCAATTTCTTCTTTTTCTACCATTCTCAAGTATGAAATCAGAGGGACATAGAAACCAGGGATTTTACAGGAAAGGGTTAAGGTAGAGTAGCTTATAATTCAAATTTAAAAAAAATATTAATCTACAACTAGTACTTTCAGTGCTTTAGGCCCTCTGATTTTCATGCTATTTTATTTAACATGTCAAGGGTTAACATATCCCTTTGATTTCTAAACTAACCCATATTGATTTTGTTGATTAGGTAGCTTTCATATCATAATCCAGAGCTGAATCTAGGGTGCGGGATTGCTGGATTCACGCTTTTAATTTGTTCAGGACGCAAAAACATAAGGCCGTGCGCCACTTGTTACGCACGTTTTAAAAGGTTGGCGCATTGTTAAATCAGCGGTGCGTTTAACGTGAATCCATTTAGTTGCTCTTGAAAATATGGGATCAGACCATATTTAAAGCTCTACCAGATCCCTCAAAATTGCTCACATTGATAACTTATCTTATAAAATGAAAGAACAATGAAAAAAAATGTGTGTTTCCAAAAGATCTTCTTTGGCATTTGTGTTTTGCGTGCCTTTCTTTTTAGGGTAGTCAAAACTTTAAAAAAAAAAAATTAATTTCCGCATGTGGCTCAAATCTGAAACATTGGCCCACATTTTGAAATGTGATGGGGGAGTTGGCCCACTTTTGTGAAAATCTAGATTCAGCTCTGATAATCTCCTGCTCTGGAGGAATTACAAATATCATAAACCTATAAATATTTCTAGTAAAATATATTTATTCAGACAGACAAATTTGGACAAAATTGGACATGTCAAAAAAAAAAATCAATAACCTGTTAGTGTCAAATATGGTTCCACATAAGAAAGTCTAAAATGACATCATTTTGATTCTGTAGATGACGTCATAATGCAAATAAAGACAATCAGAATGGTAACGAAATAGGGAAATACTTGTAGAAATTTTAAATTTTGATTTTACTAATAAACAATAAAGGTATATAAGTGGAATACCAAGTTACTAGAGCCATCCAACATCTTGTAAATTTTGATATTCCAGTTGACCTTTGAACTTGGGAAATAAAAACAACAGTTCTAAGCAAATACAAGCTGTTTGATTGCTAACATAAAATGCCCTTTACATGTTGCTAATGATCATGTTTGTAATCTTGTAATCAGTAGCTATTGGCCTTAATAGGCATGTGAGAATTTTAACCCTTTCCTGTTTTATGAAGTTTTAGACTGGTCCAATTTGAAAGAGGCTGCAGACAGCAATGAAAAATGCATGCAATTTGAAATCTGACCATCCTATGTGGTAGAAAATATTGTGGGAAAAGGTGAAATTGCTTGTAACAAGCAATTTCTCCTTTTTCCACAATGTTTTCTCAAGTATAAAATCACAGTGACGTAAAATCCCGGATTTGTCCAGGAAAGGGGTAAACTGTTATCCTTCAAAATTAATAAAAGTAAAGACTTTACATTTGTATCTTTTTATAACCTTTTAACTTGCTTGAATTTGATATGCTGGTACCTATTGTTGACGGGCATTTGTTTTGACAATATCAAGGTCATCTGAAGAGGTCAAGGTTGACATTTAAAAAGATGTTGTCATAGTTATATAAATTGTTATATCTTATTTTATTTGTCAACTATCGGCAAAGCCAAACTAAGCTGCTTTATGGATTATTGAGCCACCAATAATAAGGACTTGCAGTTACCTACAGTCTGATCAGAGTCCCAACAATATGCTCTACAGATACATACTGACTCGAAACTTCTTAATGTTAACCATTGGATATTCTAAATGCCTGGAGTGGCTGTCGAGGCTGCCCAGTATCTTGACTTCAGGCATGTGTGTATCAGGTTGGAAATGCCAAGTAAAGTCTCAAATATAGATTTTTTCAGACTTTTTGAATGAAGTTGAAATGAAAGAAGATGGAGCATTAACCCATTCCCATACAATGACGCTTTTTGATGCCCCTCATGAAAAGAAATTGGGAAAGCATTACGACAAATGAAGAAATTGCTTGAGACAAGCAATTTCTTCATTTTCCACAATATTTTCAAACCAGAAAGTTGAGATAATTTAAAATTTCTTAAACTTATAGTTGTCGTCTGCATCTTCTTTCAATTTGGACCAAACCAAAATTTAGCAGTGTGGTAATGGATAAAGAACATTCCTCATTGCTTTATTTGTGATGTCAATATTACAACTCAGACAGTTGGAGTGCTTTTGGAAGCATTCTGTTCAGACTTGACCACATTGACACTAAGAAAGAAATACCTACAGTTAAGCCTTTGTGTGACATTTTCAGCAATTTCGCACGAGTGCCAAGTAAAGACTCATATAAGGATATGCATCTGCACAGTCTGTTCAGAGCCTTTACTAGATGCTCATATATGAATACATGGTGATTTTTGTTTTAACAGGATTTCAGTATATCATCAACATTATTGAAATCGATCACTTTGTTTGACGAAAAGTATAATATTATTCTTGGGAACTGGGGAGACAGACAGCTTCTCTATTACTTATACAAAGAGATCAATGAGCTATATGGAGTTGGTAAGAGTTTTTTTATTGTCATGATGTCTTTGAGGAAAATCATTATAGGGCCAGGGCAAAAGATAAAATTGTTATCAATGAACTTTGTAGCATTTTAAATGTTTCATTAATCCGTGACTATATTTCATAACTTTTGACTAGTCTAACTGACAACATTATAGAGTAAGTACAATTGAAAAAGCAGCCATTCTATAAGATAGAAATACTGGGGGAAAAAAGAAATTGCTTGTCACAAGCAATTTCTTCTTATGTTCCCGAAAGGGCAAGTATAAAGTCACCACTTCGTCTGTCAGTCAGTCTGTCATTCTGTCTGTCCCCCTCAATATCTCCACTACCTTTGGGCCAAATTGGATGTAACTGTTCATGTAAATTCCTTATGACATTGTGCCAACACTCTTTTCCCAGATTTTAGTAGTTCCAAGGTCAAGGTCACAGTTCAAGGTTAAACATTAAAATTGTTCTTGTTCACTGCATAGCTCCTTCAATTACGAATGAATTTCATAATAACTTGGCAGAAATGTTCTCTATCATAAGTAGAGGTACTAATTGAAAAAAAAGTATCAAGCAAAGACAAGCACATTCATTTAATAATTCTTGGGTTTGATCCAAGGCAGTGGCACATATCCTTTCCGACATTCGTCTCTCACTAATGGGTGGATAATCGTAAACCTAAGTGGGATAGCAGCTGGAGGCTAGGAAAGGATGCAGTTGTAGTACTGGTGTGAGAAATTCCAGGAATCCAATGTTAGGTACTCCAGCCGCCACAATATGACTGAAATACTGTTGATACTGAAATCAATCAATTAATTATTCTTGGTATCATGATCTTTTTCTTTAAAAATCTTGTCTTTTCACTTTCTCTTCAACTACAAAATGGATTTGATGCAAATTTCACAAGTGCACTCAGTATCAATCAAGGATGTGCATGATTTATTTTGGCTTTGGTCCATTTACCCTTCTTGAAGTTATGGTTCTTAAATGAAAAAAAGCTTTTTTCATATGCTAAAATGTTTTCTGTGACAAAGAGCTGTTAGGAGAGAAAAATCACATACATGGATAGTTTCCTACATGTATTTTCTATCTTACCTGAGTACAAAGTGCTCATGGTGAGCTTTTGTGATCTCATTCTGTCCTGCGTTTGTAGAGCTGGGTCCATTAACCTATTCCCTCACAACAAAATTATAGACTATTCCAAATTGAAAGGTGGCCCCAAAAATTGCAAAAAATATTGAAATCCATTAAAAAACTCTAGTTGCCATGGCAACTAAAGTGAAATCTAAAGAAAATGATTAAAGATTATCTCTTCCTTAACCAGAATGTGAAGAACCTTGATATTTTGCATGAAGTATCAGCACAATGACTCCTTCAAAATTGCTGAAATCATTACCCTAGGGCTCAATGTTTTCCCAATTGTGTATCTTGAGAGGCATCCAAAAGCGTCATGGTGTGGGAAACGGTTAATAACCATTTTTCTTCAAAGAATTTTGACTAAGACAGATATGCAAGGGGGTTAATTTATGCAAGAGGACTGAGCTCATTTGTTGCATACATTTATGCAAATCGCAAAAAGAAATATTTTTTTTCTAAAATAAGCAGCCTTATTTTGTTAAAATGCCCTAATTATCAGAATGATCCATAAATTTAGGCTTGTGGAGCAGTTGATAATTGCGGCTATCAATCAAGGAATATATCTACAAATCTACCAATATCTACAAATCATCCATTCAGCCCGGAATTATGATTTAGACTCTGACATTTGCCGACATATATTAATCTTTATGTTGGATCGGCAACTTAAACATCGAACTACAGCTTATCTTATTCAAGCTGTAGTAATGACATTTAAGTCGCCAACCAACCACTATCCTTGTTTGTTACATTCTACTGGACATAAATTTTGCTAAATCAGGCTGTAAAATATCATACTCAGAGTCAATGGGCATGGCTAAAAGAGTAAATGGGTGGGGCCAGCCATTGGTCAATTAGCCATTGGTCAATTGTCAACTAACCTGTCAGCTAAGCCTGGGTACCTGGCTCAGTTGTGAATGCGCTGTGCTCTCAAAGTGGTTTTGATATTGGTCATCTGTCTCTCACTTTTTTTCTGTTAGAAACCACAGGAAACCATGGATAGGTGCATCAGTCACGCAATTTGAAGGAAAACCATTGAAATCTGTATTAAACTCAACAAAACACAAGGTACTCTCATGTGAACTAAACTTGCAGAGTAATCTTATGGTATTTCAGCCACAATGTGTCCTGGTTTTACATGTGAATTCGATGGTTATACAGCTTTTGAAAATGGTATATGTGGATGTGAGTGTCCAACAGGGCTTTCCCACTCAGCAACACCTGCTTGTAGTGAAATAGAAGTAGAAGGTATGTGAATATTGTTTGTCTGAACATATTTAACTATTCCAACATGAGAAATTTTTAGATTGGTCCAAATTGAAAGGTGTTGCAGACAATAATTTAAAGCTTATGAAATTGTAGATTTTTTTTAACTTTCTGTGTTGAAAACATTGTGTAAAATGAAGAAATTGCTTGTTACAAGCAATTTCTTCAATTTAAACGATGTTTAGCTAATTGTTTTTATACTCCGCCAGAAGCGGTCATATATTGGTGTCATCTTCTCTATCCGTCCAACCGTCCATCCATCAATCTGTCTGTCTGTCCGTATGTACGTACGTCCACTTTTTCTTGTGAGCGCAACTCCTCCTAAGTTTCTGGCTGGATTTTTTTGAAACTTGGTGGATGTTATAACCTTAATTGGTAGATGTGCATGAAGTCAGGATTTTATGTTTCATTTATTTTTCCTGACTTATGCCCCCTTAAAACTTAGTATCTGGTGCTTATTGAAATTGAAGCCTTGTGAACGCAACTCCTCCTATCTTTTGTCTCGATTTGAATGAAACTTGGTCAATGTCATCACCATAATTTGTAGGTGTACATGAATCAAGGTTTTTTATGGTTCATTGAATTTTGCAAGAGTTATGCCCCTTGACACTTAGTCTCTGGGCCCATTCAATCAATCAATCATAATGAACAGTTAAACTTGACAATTTGAAAAGGTAGTCTGCAAATGTTTTGAATTTGGTTCTGTCAAAATAAGTAGTGTCTACAAATATTTTCGTGAAACAGCAGCAAAGTGGCGGCGTATATTGTGACTATGGCACTCTTGTTCTTGAGGGGCGTCAGAAAGTATCATTGTCTGGGAATGGATAAATATTCCTCTACATAGTCTCTCTGTGCCTCTGTCTTTTTCATTAACTCTCTCTGTATCTGTCTATCTGCCTCTTTGATGGTGAAATGTTTTTTTAGCTCACTTGAGCAAACAGTTGGTCAAGTTCTATTTTGTCATTTTGAGTGAAAAAGTAGGTCACAAGGTTAAATTTTAGTAATATCTTGTGTGCACACTAGAGGGAACTTCTTTGCCTCAAATTTCCTGATATTTGGTGACAATATTGGTCATCATAATATCTCCTACAAGTAAAATATTGGGTCATTTTAGGACAAAACTTGGTCTCTACGTTAAAACTTAGAAATATCTTGTGTGCACTCTAGAAGGAACATTTCTGCTTAAATGTCTTGACGTTTTGTCAGAATGATTTTTCTTCATAATATCTTGATCAAGTTCCATAGTGTGTGATGTTGAGTGCAAAAGTAGGTCACTAGGTCAAATCTTAGAAATACCTTATGTGCACTCTAGAGGGCACTTGTTTGGCTCAAATGTCTTGATATTTGGTGAGAATGTTTGTCTTCATAGTTAACTGTTTGTATCATTGATATTAAGGACAAGCTTAAGATTAGGTCATCTGAATTAAAAAGTTAGTCACTTGGTCAGACCTTTGAATAATATTGTATACAGTTTAGAGTCTACAATAATTGCTTGAATATTTTAAAATTTCTTTAACCATTTACCAGACGGAAACATTTTTGACTAGTCCAAATTCAAAGGAGTTGCAGATGACAATATAAAGTTTATGACCTTTTAGATTCTTTCAACTTTTTGAGTCAAAAACATTGTGTAAAATGTGAAAATCACTTGTTACAAGCAATTTCTTCATTTTACACAATGTTTTCTAAATTTAATTCCTTAGGGGGTCGTCAAAAAGTGTCATTGTGTGGGAATGGGTTAAATGTTATTTCTCCATGATATTTCCAAAAAAGAATATTGAATGTTGGATAAAAAAAAATTAAATAAAAATAGGTCATTTGTGCTATTTTGGTCATTTATTGTCACTGATTCAGGTGAGAACTTCAGGCTCAATGGGCCTCTTGTCTTTGTGTTACTTTCTCATAGATTATGTGGTAAACAGTGAAAATTTAGAAAATTTTATTTATACTATTTCATCTAAGTTAGTAATTGAATTTTACATAACTTGATGTGACTTATGTAAAACGATAAAAAGTTTGAAATGCATCTCTAGAACTATTTTAAAGATTTAAGTGACTAGATTTATTTTCCAGTTATGACAAACATTAATCAGATTTTTATTGAATTCCTAAAACTTCATTTGCTAAATCAGTACATAAACCCATTCCTGCACAACCAAATTTTAGACTGGTCTAAATTGAAAGAATCTGCAGACGACAATTTCAAGTTGAGGGAATTTTTAATTTTTTCATCATTTTTGATAGAAAACATTGTGGATAATGAAGACATTGCTTGATACAAGCAATTTCTTCATTTTCCACAATGTTTTCAAAAGCTATTTACTTGAGGGGCGTAAAAAGGAGGGATTGAGTGGGAATGGGTTAAGGCCTGTTGAGCAATACAGGCACTCAAGGGCCTCTAGTTTTACTTGAAGTGTTACATGGTTAACATTTTTTAAACAGCCTAAAGCATAGACGTTATTGGACAAGCTTACTTAAAAGCAGAATATCCTAATGCAGTAATTTAAGCTTGAGATGACATCAGAATATGAACTCAGTTTGTTGACTGGCTGATATTTTCCCTTTACAATACAGGTACAGATGGAGATAACTTGGAATGGCCAGAGAATGTATTCCTCATCAAAATAAACAGTCAGATTCCATGTCCATATGGGTTCACAAGTGACCACTGGATGGAAATGATGGGTGGACCTCATGCTGTGGAATATGATACTGTCTACAATTTTGACGCTGATATCTCTTCTCCACCAAACAATGATAAGGTAGGAGAATAAACAATGATGCGATTGAAGTGTTTAGCTCACCTGAGCACAAACTGCTCAAGGTGAGCTATTGTGATCACCAAATGTCTGGTGTTGTTGTTGTCTATGTCATGGGTCTATCAACTATTTTTTAACATTTTCTCCTAAACCAGTGAGCCGATCTTGATGAAACTTGACTGGGATATTACTTGGGTTTATCTTTTCCAAAATTGTAAAAATAACTGAAATCCAATTGTTAACATGGCAACAAAAATGGGGAAAATAATGAAATCTTTAAAAATCTTCTTCTCTGAAACAAGACAACTGAAAGCGATGATATTTTGTATGCAGCACCTCCTAAGGGACATCTATCAAGTTTATTCAAATGATACGCCTTCCATCATATTTTGGCTTTGTCTGAGCACATCCCCTTTTTTTTATATCGAAACAAACGTTAAAAATCCTCTTTTCTGAAATATGACATCTGAAAGCTTTCATATTTTGTATGCAGCACCTCCTAGGGCCATCTATCAAGTTTGTTCAAATGATGCTTGTTGGGTCATATTTGAGCTTCACCTATGTGCACCCCTTTTTATATTGAATCAAAGAAGGAAAACATAAAAAAGCTTTTTCTCTGAAATAAGACAACTGGGAGCTTTGTTATTTTGTAAGCAGCACCACCTAGGGAACATCTATCTAGTTTGTTCAAATGATGCACCTTTGGTAATATTTGGGCTCTGTCTGGGCACATCCCATTTTACAATGAAGGAAAATTTTGAAAATCTTTTTCTCTGAAATGAGAAAGCCTACAACATTGATATTTGGTATGCCATAATCTAATAAGTTTTTTTTGTATAAAAGCCCTTGGTTTTTAGGGCTCGGCCCTGGTGCATCCTATTTTAACATAGAAAAACAGAAGGATAACTATTACAAAAATCTTCTTCTCTGTGAAAGCCTAGATTATTGATAATTTGTACCTTGAATCTTCAAGTGAACCTGTACAGAGTATGTTCATGTGATGCCCCTTGGGTCGTATTTGGGCTCCGCCCAGGCACACCCTATTTAACCCATTCCAACACAGCAAAATTTTAGACTTATCCAAATTGAAAGAAGCTGCAGATGACAATTTCAAGTTGATGGAATTCTAGTCTTTTTGTCTTTTAGGATAGAAAGCAATGATACCAGCAATTTCTTCATTTTCCACAATGTTTTCTAAAGCTTTTTTCTTGAGGGGCGTAAAAAGGAGGGCTTATGTGGGAATGGGTTAACATAGAAATAAAGATGGAAAACTTTCTACACTGTATACAAAGTTATTCAAAGGTTTGACCAAAATTCTTCCCTGAAATGAGAAAGCCTAGAGCATTAATATTTTCTATCCTGTCACCTGCTATAAATACTGCCTAATAAAGGGGGGTATGATAAACTTGTTGATATCAGGTCACATGGTCACGTGATAAGCTTTATCATGTCACTTGATCACGTGACCGTCCGGAACTATTTTTGCAGTAGTAGGGTGCTTTCTAAAGCTTACTTTTAAGCAATAAATGTTTAAATATTCGGCTAAAACTTATGTTCAACTAAAAAATTATACTCGACTCTCAACTTTCATCGGTCGAATTATACATCGGTGACGTAGAGATGACGCAATACATGACGCAGGCATTGTTTATTTCATGGAAGCATACACACAGCTTCTGAAAGCAGGATTTTTAAAACATAAAAGGATTTATTGGATTAAGCATGGATATTATTTGAGTGACAATACTTTTAGAAGTCGCGGCTAGGCAACTTATCTCAAGCTTTGTCCATCCTGTGATATTCTATCAGGGTGGCAATGACTTTGGGTTTGGTTTTTGCTGCATAACAACGAATCGCCAGAAAATCTTCGACACGTTAGTTGAGTGAGCGACAAGATCGACAAATCTAGGCAAATTATATTCGATGATATAGGTATGTCATTATTGTTTAAGGTTTAAGTTCTAGATGTTCTTGTTAATTCGTTCTTATTATGTCTATTATAAATGAATTTTTGCGAGTTCTTTCAAAAGTCGACCGCGATGCCCTCACCTCAGCCGGGTCAAATCACCATGTTCGGCGGAGAGAGGTTAACTTACATTTACTGATCATAGACATTTTTCAGTCGAATTCTTTTAAAAGATGGTAACAGGATAAATAGAATAGATGGTTGGTGTCTTGATATGGAAAAGTTCATCGGGCTCGGCTTCGGAATTTATCCGGTTCGCCTTCGGCTCACCAAATAAATTCCTACACCTTGCCCGATAAACTTTTCCATATCAAGACACCAACCATCTATTCTCTATATATGTTAGACCTCCTAGTGAACTTCTAAAAGGTTGTTCATGTGATATCCCTTCTGTCATATTTTGGCACTGCCCGGCACACACTATTTTTATATAGAGAGACCAAGTAGAAAATCTTTAAATCCAAAACAACCCCACACCCTATTTTATATTGAAAAGAAAGAAGGAAACCTTCTCCAATAGCAGAAGCTTCAGTTCATTGATATTGGATATGTAGTCTCTTCAAGTGAACTTTTATGAAATTTGTTCATATAACACTTTCCTGTTTAATTCCTGGTTTTTATGTCCCTGTGATTTCATAATTTAGAAAACCATGTAGAAAAAGAGAAGAAATTGCTTGTAAAAAAAGGGGCGTGGTAGGTCTGGACTTATCGCACAAAGAGAAATCTTGAAATAATCTTAAAAAATCTTTGTCAACCACTTAGTCAATTTAGACCAAACTTGGAATGTTCCTTGTATGACCCTTTTCGAAACTTTTGAAATTTTGATTTACAAAAAACAGGGGTGTGGCAGGGCCGAGCATATCAGACAAATTGAAATCATGAAGTAAATCTTTTATAACTTTCTCTTCCTAAACCACTATGCCAATTTGGTCAAATTTGAAAAGAATTTTCCTTTGGTGCCCCTTTTTAGATATTTTCATGAAATTTTGATTTGTGAAAAGAAAGTGTGTTGGTAAGGCTTGGCTTATAAGACATGAGAAATAATGAATTAATTCTTTGAAAGTCTTCTCCTCAACAAGGCCAATTCTTATTAAACTAGGCTGGAACTTTCCTAAGTGAACTTTTAAACCTAAACCGTTTTTGCGTCGCTGCGATTTTATTCTCGGAAACGTCGTGGAAAAAGAAAAAATTGCTTGCAACAAGCAATTTCTTCTTTTCCAGAAAATTTTATACCCTAATAAATAGTTATTTTTCAAATAAAATCAACTTTAAATTTTCGTCTGCAAAACCTTTGCATTTGAACAGGTTTAATTTTTTGCAAAACAGGATAGGGTTAAAAGTTGGTCATGGAAAGTTGAGTGGCTTAAAATTAGAGATGTTGTTGGACAGGCTTATATGACAAAGAGAAATCATTAAATAATTCTTTAAAAATTATCTTCTTAACTGGCCAATTTAAACTAAATTTTGCAGCAATTTTCCTTTGGTTACCCTTTTCAAATGTTGTTCATGAAATTTTGATCCGCATAAAAATGTGGGAAACAGGGTTGTGCTTATTAGATGTAACTTGATCATGAAATGATTATTCAAACATCTTCTCCCTTGTATCAAGCAATTTCTTCATTATCCACAATGTTTTCTACCTTAAAAGACGAAAAAAATAAATTTCTATCACTTTGAAATTGTTGTCTTCAACTTCTTTCAATTTGGACCAGTCTAAAATTTTGTTGTGTTGGAATAAATGTAGAGTAGAGGCTGCATTTATGGTTTAACCCTTTCCTGTACAAACCTAGGATTTTACGTCACTGTGATTTTATACTTGAGAAAAACATTGTGGAGAAAGAGGAAATTGTTTGTAACAAGCAATTTCCTCCTTTTCCCACAATATTTTTAGCACATAGGATGGTTTAATTTCAAGTTGCACCCAATTTTCATTATCCTCTGTGATCTATTTCAGTAAATCCCAGTCTAAATTTTCAAAAAAAGACGCAAAAGGGTTAAATAGGGTTAAATATCTCATAAATTTGTTTAAATGTTATTTTCCATGATATATCCAAGACTTAATTTTGATAAATTTTCACCTTGGATTAAAACTAGATCGCTTTTGGCCATTAATGTAGCCACTGACTGATCATTTCAGGGGATTATAACCCTCTTGTTATAAACTCACTTTGGATTAACACTTTCCTTTACAAATCTGTGCTCCAATTTTTGACTTGAGAAAATATTGTGAAAAAAGAAGAAATTGCTTGGTACAAGCAATTTCTCCTTTTCCAACAGTATTTTCTACTACATAGGATGGTTTAATTTCAAATTGATTCCAATTTTCATTTTTGTCAGCAACCTCTTTCAATTTGGACCGGTCTAAAATTTTGAAAAACGGGAAAGGGTTAATGAATACAAGAGGACCATGATGCTCCTAATTCACTTCCCTGAGTATGATTGTTCATGTCTTTATGATATATACAAAATAGCTAAGTACTCTGTCTAATTATTTTGGAGAAGATGTTTAAGGATTTACTCTTTAATCCTTGGTATATTTATGATCCCAGCATAAAACACTAATTTCCTGAATATGGTAATGCTTTGAAGTATAGACATCAATACATACCAAATATCAAAGTTATATGCCTAATGGTTTAGGAGAAGAAGGTTTTCAAAGACACGTTCTTTATTCCTATCTAAAATTAGGGATCACACAGAAAAGGGCTAATTTTCAGAATACGGTAATTCTTTGAAGTATTTTGGTAAAGGGTCAATAGCTGATGATATGTACCAAAAATCAAAGCTCTAGGCTTAATTGTTTGGGAGAAGAAGACTTTAAAAGATTTCCTTCTTTATTCCTTTGTAAAATCAAGAGTGCACAGAAAGGGGCTGATTTTCAGAATACAGTTATTCTTTGAAGTGTTTTGGTACAGGGTCAATAGCTGATGATATGTACCAAATATCAAAGCTCTAAGCCTTATGGTTTGGGAGAAGAAGATTTTCAAAGATTTCCCTCTTTCATTCCTTTGTAAAATCAGGGGGGGTTGCACAGCAAAGGGCTAATTTTCAGACTACGGTAATTCTTTGAAGTATTTTGGTAAAGGGTCAATAGCTGATGATATGTACCAAAAATCAAAGCTCTAGGCTTAATTGTTTGGGAGAAGAAGACTTTAAAAGATTTCCTTCTTTATTCCTTTGTAAAATCAAGAGCGCACAGAAAAGGGCTAATTTTCAGAATACAGTTATTCTTTGAAGTGTTTTGGTACAGGGTCAATAGCTGATGATATGTACTAAATATCTAAGCTCTAGGCCTTATAGTTTGGGACTAGAAGCTTTTCAAAGATTTCCTTCTTTATTCCTTAGTAAAATCAGGGATTGCACAGAAAAGGGCTAATTTTCAGAGTACGGTAATTCTTTAAGTATTTTGGAAGAGGGTCAAAAGATGATCATACACACCAAATATAAAAGCTCTAGGCCTTACGATTTGAGAGAAGAAGATTTTCAAAGATTTCCTTCTTTATTCCTTTGTAAAATCAGGGATTGCACAGAAAAGGGCTAATTTTCAGAGTATGATTGATTGATTCTTTTATTTTCTCCTTGAAAAGAAGAGCAAGACGATACAAACATACAAACAGACATGACAATACAAACAAATACAATAGAATTTACAGTGTCCGACAAAAAAAAAAAAAAGAAAACGAGAAGAAAAAGAAGGGACAATCCATGCATGGATGCATGCAGTTATACATCTAATTGTCGCAACTGTGGCCTGTATAGACCCCAGTTACGACACCCCAGTCATTATGAACAACGCTTATTCATTTCATACTGAAAATTGTAGCTAAGTACATTCATATTCACATGAAATTCTGTGATAACATACTGTAGAAATTCGTGCCATTCGAATAATGCCATTGATGCATTGTTATCATTATTCGTGATCATAGCATTTGATGAAATGCAGGATATATATAGGATATTGCTTGGTCTACCTGAGCAGTATTTTCAAAATATTGCGCAAGTCCACCAAGCATATCGATCAGCTGTTCCAAATATAAAAGCTCTTGGCCTTATGGTTTAGGAGAAGATTTTCAGAGATTTCCTTTGTAAAATCAGGGATTTCACAGAAAAGGGCTAATTTTCAGAGTTCAGTAATTCTTCAAGTATTTTGCTAGAGAGTCAATAGGTGATGATATGTGCCAAATATCTAAGCTCTAGACCTTATGGTTTAGGAGGAGAACATTTTTTAATAACTGTTTACGGATGGAGTCAGACGGACAGATGGACAGACAGATAGAAGGACGCCGGACAATTACCGATCACAATAGCTCATCTTGAGCATGTTGTGCTCAGTTGAGCTTAAAAGCAGATGGGCAATTTGAAACCTACCCTTTTCTTTGCAGATCATGAAGATTGGTTTCTGTTATAGAAACTCTGGCTCATCAAACACTGCTTGGCCTAAAGGATCATATTGCATCAATCCTCTGAATGGAATTTGCCCTTCAGGTATGATTTATATTGAAATATGCTGAGCTTAATAAATAAACACTTTCAGAAACTTTCTATTTTAATTTGCTGCCTTTGCTTTAAATGCTGACTAATGTATAACTACAACCTTTCACTCAAGTTTTTAGCTAAAAAAATTTTGTCATAGAAAAGCCTAAGTTATTGCATAGTTATTATTTCCTACATTCAGAACTTTGACATTTCATGTAACTCTGTTTTAACTCTGATTTAACTGGAGAGTAATCTATATGCTGTAACACTGTTATAAAGCTGTTTGTTGGGTCCAAGAATGAACCAGCAGAAGAAGTGGAGACTTGAATTATTATGTCTGTGGGGATGCCAAGTTGATCTGAGTCATTTTTTGGCACACAGGTGAAGGTGACAGATAGCTTGTCATGATCACTGAGCTATGACAGATTGTTTGACTTCACTTTCAAAACGGTGTTATTTTGTAAATTTTATGGCAAATAACATGTAACAGAGTAGTGAAAAGATTGGTTTGCAACCTAAATGTCATTACTACAGCTTGAATAAGCTGTAGTTACTATGTTAAAGTTGCCAATGAACAAAAATGCTTCACATGAATGTCAACCTATGTTGGATTTAAAGCTCACTTCCAGTCTAAACATATGATTTGATTGGTCTATGGATTTTTTGACTGACAGCTGTAATCTGTCAACTGTTAAAAATGTCATGCACAAGCTCATTTCAATAACTTTACAGGCTTCTATGAGGGAACAAAGAAGTTTAATAATGGAGGTGCATTTTCAAGCAATGGTTTACCTGGTGGAATAACAGTTAATGGTGTTCAAACATCAATAAAGTTCTGTTGTAAAAATGATTCACATTTTTCCGTGCCTGCAGTATTTCCTAGGAATGATGATTTCATTTTGTGGCCTCTGACAGGACAGTGCCAGGAAGTTGATGGTAAATACAGTTTTATTTTTAGTTCATCTATCAAAAATGAAAGTTATGATTGACCAAAAAGAAAATGATTCATGCCTTCATAAACAAAATTTTGTGCACACAGTTATTCTTATGGTATTATGGGATCACCCATGGTGTACGGGCAGGCAGAGTATGTCCAGTTCTTTGTCCAGGGCTTAACTGTGGAACCTTAACTCTGATTGACTTGAAACTTTGCAGTTGTATTCATCGCATGATTATGGAGTGCTGTGCATAAGAACTCTACTGTTCTCATTTTTTTGAGTAATTGCCTTTTGTTGTTTTTCAGACTTGAATTTTGTCTGTAGCAAATCTCCAAAAGTATAATGATAATGGTGATTGTATGATAATGAAACTTTATGTGTGGATAGATCTCACCATGGGAAAGTGCTGTGTAAAAGAACCATAGCTCTACCATACTTTTTTTGAGTAATTGCCCTTTAATATTTTTTGGACTTGAATTTTGTCAGGAACATTATCTATGAAAATATGAAAACTAGTATCATGAAACTTGATGGGTAGTTATATCTCACAAGGAGAAAGTGTAGAGCAAAAGAACTAAATCTTTATGTGTGGATAGATTTCAGTGCACAAGAATCATAACTCTACCATACTTTTTTGAGTTATTGCCTTTGATATGGACAGGTGTATCTTGTGACAATTTGGCACCTTGTTTATGAATGTGATCAAAATAGTTCCATTAAGAATGTATCAAAATTTAAAATGTTTTTTTTCCACTTGATGTCATTAAATTATAAGAAATGAAAATAATACTTTCTTGTTTTCATGGAGGTATGTCAACGATAAAACTAATCTCACTTATGTATTAACCCATTCCCACAAAGTGAAGCTTTTGGACAACCCTCAAGAAAAACAGTTGGGAAAACATTGTGTAAAATGAAGAAATTGCCTGTAACAAGCAATTTCTTCATTTTCCACAATTTTTTCTATCTAGAAAGTCTAAAATTTCATAAAGTTTTAATTGTTGTCTGCAACTCCTTTCAATTTGGACCAGTCTAAAATTTTGCCATCTTGTAATGGGTTAATGGTTTTGCTTCCCTGGACAACTTATTCCTAACAACTGGACAAAGTCAAACTGGGACATTGTCATTGTGATACATGTGCCTGTGCATACAACTTTGAATGTGCCCATTTAATTTTCATTCATAAATTTCTTCTGAAACTGCCGGGTGGAAGTCAATCAAACAGTACAGATTTTACATAAAAGATACTTTGGGTTTCCTAAGATTCCTTCAAGAATTTTCAGTAGGTGTCTAACATTGGTTTTCGGTTGGTTTTGTTATAAAAAGATGTTCCCCTAACCCATTCACATACAATGATGTTTCATGATGCTCCTCCAGAAAATTCTGCAGTTCAATTTGTAATGCAAGTATGGGTATTCACTATGAGTTTTCATGAATAGATTTCTTGTTAGGAAAATTGTGGGTTTATTGGTTGGACGCAACAGCACCATTTGAAACATGTTAGAAATTCTTCTTCTCAAAAACTACCTCTTGAATATGAGTTATTTTGGCAGAAATAGTTATTTGGTCAATTCCTATTTGTTACCTTATAAAAGCATGATAAGGTAAAAAAAGTTATTGGAAGAGCTTATCAATACCGAATGGAACATACAGTGAAATTTTAAAGAATCTTCTCTTTCTTCTTAAACAGCATATTTGACTTTTTGAGGGGAATGTGCCTTATGTTGACCCCTCAAAATTTCATAAAAAAATTTTGTGAGGGTCAAAAGCATGAGTTTTATGGGCTAGAAACATATAGTTAAATGAGAATAAGATTGATTTTTGACAGGAATAGTCCTCTATCTGATTTCTGCATGAAATTTTTGTAGAGTAAATAGCATAGGTATATTTGGAGAGGCTTATCAGCAAAAAGTTATATACTCTATACTGTTTAAAAAGCTATCTACAACCTTTTGAATTTTTAGCTTGGCTGCTTTCGGAGAAAATCTGAGGCATTGCTATAGCCTTGGTGTCGTCGTCATTGTTGTTGTTGTCATCATGTGAAAACTTTGACATTTGTGATATCTCTGGTTCTACTAAAAGCATTCACTCAAAACTTGGCACACTTGTTCACTATCAAAAGAGCAACCTATACTATAAAGGAGGATAATTCTAGATGCATTTTGTCCACTACCCAACACCCAATAGCCGAGGCACCTGTAGGCAGTGCTCTTGTTTTTTTTAACGCTCAAGTGATTTCTTGTGATAGCCCTGTGTCCAAAGTTTTGCCTTGCATTATTTACCAGTTGACTATCACGCAACAATTTCTTAAAAAGGCATCTTCTCCCAACTCCATTAGCTGGTTTGAAACAACATTTGACTTAAATGCTTCTTTTTTGGTCATTTTTTGTCAATAGCTCAAAGAATTGAAAACCTTGGTTGCCATGGCAACAAAATTGAATATATAAATAATATCTTTGATAATCTTTTCTTCCTTACCAGGAAAGCCTAAATATTCTGATATTTTTATCTCACCTGAGCACAACGTGCTCATGGTGAGCTTTAATGATCGTTGAATGTCTGTCATCTGTCGTGCGTCGTGCGACATGCTGCATCAACAATTGAAGTGTTTACACTCTAGAGGCCACAGTTTTGACCCAATCTTCATGAAACTTGGTCAGAATAATTGTTAGGTCATGAGGATGAGCCCTATTGATTATGGGAGGGTTCTATTTGAAAACACAGGAAAAGGGGCCTTAATGACAATTTTAGAGGCCACAAATATAGCTCTATCTTCATGAAACTTTGCCAGAATAATTATTAGGTCATAGAGATGAACCCATTGATTATTAGAAGGATCTTTCCAAAAACACAGGAAAAGGGCCCTTAATGACAATTTCTGTGTTTACACTCTAGAGGCCACAATTTTGGCCCAATTCTTCATGAAACTTGGTCAGAATAATTGTTTGATCATGAGGATGAACCCTATTGATTATTGGAGGATTCTATTGGAAAACACAGGAAAAGTGGCCTTTATGACAATTTCTTTGTTAATGCTCTAGAGGCCACAATTTTGGCTCAATCTTCATGAAACTTGGTCAGAATAATTGTTAGGTCATAAGGATTAACCCTATTGATTATGGAAAGGTTCTATAGGAAAACACAGGAAAAGGGCCCTAATGACAATTTCTTTGTTTACACTCTAGAGACCACAATTTAGGCTCAATTTTCATGAAACTAGGCCAGAATAATTATAAGGGCATGAGGATGAAGCCTATTGATTATGGGAAGGTTCTTTTGGAAAATACAGGAAAAGGGGCCTTTATGACAATTTCTTCATTTACACTCTAAGAGACCACAATTTTGGCTGAATTTTCATGAAAATTAGCCAGAATAATTGTTTAGTCACATGCAGGCCTCCGGAAATTTGGAAATCTAAATTGGTCCTGGACATTGTGACCCCCCCCCCCTCCGCCGACAAAAACGCGCCCCCGCATTTTTTCACCTTTCCTGTACGTAAAAGGCCGGGTTTATCATTCATTCAGTAGTTGCCTTCTTTTTAAATTTTCCGAACATGATTATAATCTTCAACGAGTGGAAGATAGATGAAAACAACTGACAGATCCTACTTTCTTTTTTTTTTTTTAAATTTGCTAAGTATGAATTGCAATTTTGGCAATGTATGGCAGTCCATGAAATTCCAATATGTTTTAAAATTAGATAGACAAATAAATTACATTATTAAAAATTCTGGGTTTTACAGAATATTTCCGTGAAGTACGCTTTTTGTGAATTTGTTCACAAATCTCGGTCATTTATTTATTGTAGTTGATTTCCGATTTATTATTCGGACGTTTTCCACCCCTGAAGTAAGATTTAATTTTATTGACGGAACTAGAGATATTATTAAGCTGTCGTTTTCATTTATATTTAAATTATCTGTATTCTGCGGATTTCTAATTATTGTTTGAATTCTATCGGCTATGTTTCTTACTGTGAATGAAAAACTATAAAACATATTAACGATGTGACTTTTTTTTATATAAATTTCAAACCCGGTCTCGCGCGCTTACTTGTGATAAATTAATTTCATAAAAGCGTTATGCTGAGCTATTCCGACTTTGTACAGACAGCAACTGAAGCCTGTTCATGTCTAGATTTATATACGCATCCCATGTTATAGTAAAAGAAATTAGTTTCACGAGTAACGGCAATTTAAAACGACGCAGTATTAGGTGTCGATTTTGATAAGACTTCGAATATGAGTAAGTCAAACCAATTCTCTATTGCAAATAGTTTACAAAACTTGATACCCGAAGTTCGGTCAAGCGTGAAACTGCAAATTAGGTCCACGTGCCGATGGGCATTAGACTGGCCGGCGGGTAAACTAATTATCCATTTTTGGCACTTTTGGTTATCTCTTAATCTGCAGGTAACATGTGAAACCCTTGAATTATTTTGGTTTCAAGTGGATTTTGATAGATGGTCGGCGAGTTTATCAATATTTCAAAATGAAATTAGATGAAAATTTCGGACAGAATTTTGTGTTATTTTTGGGATTCCAATTGGTCTGGCAATTCAAAATTCGGTCCAGACTGGCAATTTATCGGATTTCCGGAGCCCTGGTCACATGGATGAACCCTATTGATTATAGGAAGGTTCTTTTGGAAAACACAGGAAAAGGGGCCTTAATGACAATTTCTTTGTTAATGCTCTAGAGGTCATCATTTTGGCTCAATTGTCATGTTACTTGGTCAGGATACTTGTAAGGTCATAAAGATGAACCTTATAGATTATGGGAAGGTTCTATAGGATAACACAGGAAAAGGGGCCTTAATGACAATTTCTTTGTTTACAATATAGAAGTCACAGTTTTGCCTCTATCATGAAAATGATTATAGTTATTTGTCTCTAATTGCATTTTTTTAACAGCAGACAGTTCAGGTGAGCTATCTAGGACCATCATGGTCCTCTTGTACTAATACATGTACTATCAAATTACTGAAGTGATAATTCCTAGCGGAGGGCGCATGGGGTGGGTGGTGGATGGGGATATTGTTGTCTTTGTAAAAAAAACCATAAGGATATCTTTAACCTTTTCCTGTTTAATCCCTGGTTTCAAGTCACTGTGTTTTAAACTTGAGAAAATATTGTGGAAAAGGAAAAATTGCAATTCCTTCTTTTTCCACAATATTTTCTAACCTAATACATGATTATTTTTCAAATGAAATCAACCTTAAATTGTCATCTGTAAAACCTCTGAATTTGGACAGGTATAAAGTTTTGAAAAACAGGAAAGAGTTAAACAACTTCTCCCAAACCACTTGGCCAATTTGAAATTAATTTGGCAGGAATGTTCCTCAAGATATTAAATTCATGTAGTTAAAACAATGGACATCTATATAAATCTCTTGTTGCAGTACCAATAAAAATGAAATTTAAAGATCTTCTCCTCCCGACCAGAAGGCTAGAGTATAGTCTTGTCCTATTTGAAACTTGCTGTAATTATTGCCCTCATGTCCCAAAAGGCAGAGTTAAAGGGGGTGGGGTGTTAGGCTTATTTAGAAATAAATCAAGATTGAATAAAGTAACATCTCCTTAGGTTAGGCCTATATAGAAATAAAGAAAGTTTTATTCCTGAGTGATAGTTCTTTACTAAACTACTTGTCAAATTTAAACCAAATTTTGAAGCAATGTCCCTGATGTGGACCTTATTCAAAATAGCTGAAAAACATAACCCATTCCAACAGAGTGAGGCTTTTGGATGCCCCTCTAGAAAAACATTTTGGAAAATATTGTTTTACATCCAGAATGTTGAAAAATTCTAAAATTTCATAAACTTGAAATTGTCGTCTGTAACTCCTTTCAATTTGGACCAGTCTAAAATTTGTAGTCTGGTAACAGGTAAAAGAATTTGTGAAAAAATCTTGAAAATTCTGCTCCTGATCCCAAAGGCCTTTAGCCTTATTTGTCATGAAGAAATAGTTCAAAGACCTCTATGAAAATTAACCCTTTTCATACTGAACCCAGAATATTCCTGTTTCGGCAGGAGGTCTAGACAAAGATCAGGCTGCACACATGTGCAGTCTGATCTATGTCTAGACCTCCTGCTTGTCCCTTTAAAACCAGCATTGTTTAAGCCATTAATTTTCTAAATAATTTCCACCTAGAAATTGGTGCTTTCGGTCCCCTCAGTCCTTTCATTTTAACACAATTGTTTAGAGGATTTTATTCAGCATGACAAGGGTTAATATGATCCAGAAGGGCAGAACCACTCTAGGGGGTCAAACCAACAAATGAATAAAGAATGGTTAGGCTCACTTTGAATGATAACCCTGACCTTGATAAGAAACACATTTTATGCCCCCATAACATTTACAATTACTTTAAACCTATTTCAGATACAATGCTCATATTTGGTGTGATGATAGATCTTAATTGATATTTACTGCAGATACCAAGGTTGAAGTCATGTGACAAGGCTAAAACCATTTGTCAAGGTCAAATTTCTGCAAAACTGAACCAAAGAACTTAACATTAACAATTACCTTAAGCCTACTTAAGATACCATGCTCATATTTGGCATGATCATAATTCTCATTGATAGGCAGATTCTAAGATCAAAGTAAAGGTCACTTATAAAGGTCACATTTAAAAAATGGGCAGGGCATGGTGTTTCACAAAAACATCTTGTTAATCCTTAGATGCATACAAGGAAAAAGTGAATTTAAAATTGGAAAAGCAACAAATGAAATGTCACTAGGGACATGTTTTTGTCCTTCCTGCAGGATATAATTTACAAAGAAAATAAGAAGAAAGTCTTTTCTGATGAATTTTTGGAAACACTGTATACTCATTTTATTGTTCACTTGAAAACAATAAAGCTTTTTGACTAATTGAAGAAAGTTAGTTTTGGAAAACATTGTGATAAAGGAGAAAAAAAAATTGCATAAATTCATCATACAAGAAAGTTTTGCAAGATGTCAGTTTGAAGTCTTTACTTACCCTGGTTGAAATATTTCTTGCACTTAAATATTTTTAGCTTGCCTGGGACAAAAGTCTTGTAAGAGCTATTGTGGTACACTCCTTATCAGCATTGGCTTCAGCATCCCACTTATATAAAGATTATAACAAGTGGTAGGGGACTCATAATTTAAACATGCACTAATTCAGGACATAGGCTTTCATTTGAGACAATGACATTGGCCCTGTGACCCTCTGACCTAGACCTTTAACCAGTTTTAAGAAAAAAAACTTTACCCAAAAACTTAACTTTTTCTATCTTTGTCATTTTCCAACCCAGGGAGGCTCATATTTCACACATTCAGTTATCAGGAGACAGGTTTTCATTGAGACAATGGCCTTGACCCTGTAACCTTGACCTTTAACCTGTTATAAAAAACTTTTACTAAAACCTTTTTCTATCTTATTCAATTTTCATCCTAGGAGGCTCATATTCACACATGTATTTATGAGAATGTGCTTATCTGTATCTTATTGAAACTTACTTTAATTGTAAGGTCAAAAGGATGACACCTGTTGAAAATGGGACGGTTCAAGCGGAAAACATGGGAAAAGGGGCCTTCATGACAATTTCTTTTTGTCAGGATACTGACTGTAATCTAGGAATCAGCTTTTTGCTCTCTGCTTCTAGGAAAGTGATGACAATGTGAAAACTTATCCTTGCTGGTGAATTTATTCATAATTTTTAGCTCCCCTGAGCACGAAGTGGCCCTCTGGGGGAGCTATTGTGGTCGGTCATCGTCAGTCGTCCGTCCGTCTGTCTGTCCATCCGTCCGTCCGTCCGTTCACAATAACAAGAAAATCTTCTCCTCCTAAACTAACCATGGAATTTCAACAAAACTTCACAGAAATGATCCTTAGGTCATGCTCTTTCAAAATACTTCAAAGAATTGAAATCCATGAAGAACTCTGGTTGCCATGGCAACGGAATGAAAAAACTTAAAAAATCTCCTCCCAAACGGTAAGGCCTACAGCTTTGATATTTGGTATATATCATCATCTATTGACCCTCTACCAAATTAATTCAAAGAATTACCGTATTCTGAAAATTAGCCCTTTTCTGTGCAATTCCTGATTTTACATAGAAATAAAGAAGGAAATCTTTAAAAATCTTCTTCTCCCAAACCATAAGGCCTAGAGCTTTGATATTTGGTATACATCATCATCTATTAACCCTCTACCAAAATACTTCAAAGAATTACCATATTCTGAAAATTAGCCCTTTTCTTTGTGATCCCTGATTTTACAAAGAAATAAAGAAGGAAATCTTTAAAAATCTTCTTGTCCCAAACCATAAGGCCTAGAGCTTCTATATTTGGTATATATCATCATCTATTGACCCTCTTCCAAAATACTTCAAAGAATTACCATATTCTGAAAATTAGCACTCTTCTTGGCAATCCCTGATTTTACATAGAAATAAAGAAGGTAATCTTTTAAAATCTTCTTGTCCCAAACCATAAGGCATAGAGCTTTGATATTTTGTATACATCATCATCTATTGACCCTCTACCAAAATACTTCAAAGAATTACCGTATTATGAAAATTAGCCCTTTTCTTCATGATCCCTGATTTTACATAGAAATAAAGGAGGAAATCTTTAAAAATCTTCTTCTCCCAAACCATTAGGCCTAGAGCTTTGATATTTGGTACAAATCATCATCTATTGACCGTCTACCAAAATACTTCAAAGAATTATCATACTTGAAAAATTAGCCCTTTTCTGTGCAATTCCTGATTTTATAAATGTATAAAGAAGGAAATCTTTAAAAATCTTCTTCTCCCAAACCATAAAGCCTAGAGCTTTGATATTTGGTACATATCATCAGCCATTGACCATCTACCAAATTACTTAAAAAAATTAGCCCTTTTCTGTGCAATCCCTAATTTTAGTTAGGAATAAATAATGATATCTTTGAAAACCTTCTTCTCCTTTGACCATTAGGCTTACAGCTTTTATACTTGGTATGTATTGATGTCTATACTTCAAAGCAATACCATATTCAGGAAATAAGTGCTATATGGTGGGATCATCAATACACCTAGGATTAAAAGAGAAATCTGTAAACATCTTCTCCAAAATAATTAGACAGAGGGCTTTGCCATTTTGTTTATATCATAAAGCCATGAACCATCATACTCATGGGAGCGATTTAGGACCATCATGGTCCTCTTGTTTGTAGTACTGATTGAAAATGTAAGCCCATTCATGAAAAAATTACTGCAAAAAGCCGAATCACTGATGAGCGCAGTAATTAAGGTCACAACCTCGACTGGTACTTTTATTTTTACCATTCTAACTTACATCCTTGTCAAGGTTCAACTTTATTTCCATTTCAAAATAGAACCAAAACTCAAGCATACTTTGGTTCCCAGTCTTTCAGATTCTAACAATCTGAAATGTATGAAGCTGGTAGAAAGTTTTCGAACCTAATATTGGGAAATTAATGGCTTCTAAACTTGCTCGAATTCCGAAGTGAAAACTATACTCAGAAACCACTGTTCGTTTGAAATCTTTAGAAAGATCAGCTGACGATGCTCCAAAATCTATTCTTTGTGTATTTGGTCCTAGATTTTGGGCGAGGAAACATGGTTGGATTCTGTCTCAGTAGTTTCATAAAGAAAAAGGCTTAGTATCATTGGTAAGGAAAATACACATTATTGAAATGTTGCAGTTGCAGACAGGAGAATGTAAGAAATATTTATGCTGACGAGGGGTTGTAAAATTCCAAATTGTTTTATCAAACATCACAGTGTATCAAAGGTACATGAGCTAACCATGTATGAGCTGCCAAACAATTGTCTGTAGCTCTGTGACTCTCAAAGAAATCATTTGAAAACATGAGAACTTATCAATATTACCGAGTTTTGCAAGCATTTATAAGCCATGCTGATTTTTGGGCTCTCTCTGATCCCAGGTAGCGGCAAATATCCTTTCTGACATTTATCTCCCATGAATGGGTGGCTAATTGTAAACCTAAGTGGGATGAGCAGCTGGAGGCTAGAAAAGGATGTAGTGGTAGTACTGGCTTGAGAAATACTAGGAATCCATTGTTAGATGCTCTAGCCGCGCATTATGACCGAAATACTGTTAAAAGTGGTGTTAAACCCAATTCAATCTATTAATCTGCCCTCTGTTATATTTGACTTGATTTATTAATAAATCAGGAATTATCTAGACACTCATTTAAACCCATTCCCAGTTAATGGCCAACAAGAAAATATCTTTGTAATACAATGTAGAAAATGAAGAATCTGCTTGTAATAAGGAATTTCTTCATACCCCATTATGTTTTCTTCATTGAAAGACAAAAATTTAAAAAAGAAATGGAAACTTAAACTTGTTGCCTGCAGCTTCTTTTAAATTTTACCAGTTTTAAATTTTGTTATTTAGTAATAAGCTAAAAACATCAATGTTAATATTTTTCAGGCATGCATGCAACTTTTCAATTTATAAAGTATCATAACAATGGAGATAAATCGGACAATAAACCGGTGGGTCTTGTGCCAAGAATGGATATCCAAGGGGGAAACATTACCTTGTATCTATGTCACTATATAAAAAGAACTAGCAGTGAGTATCATTGTCATAATACAACAGTTAAGAGAATAAGGAGTTAGTGTCGGTGTCTTCCACAATGTAGTGTAAGTGTCTTCCACAATGTTTTCGACCCAGAAAGGTGAAACAAATATGAAAAACAATTAAAGTTAAATTTTCATCTGCAACTTTTTTCAATTCGAAACAGTCTTGTTTTTTGTCGTTTGGTAATGGGTTAAGAGAACAAGCAGTGTTAGGGTCTTTCATTAAATCTAGAGAGAAGACAGTGAGTATCAGTGTGATTATAATTGTATAAAAAGAACTAGCAGTGAGTATCAGTGTCATTATATCTAGAGACCAGACAGTGAGTATCAGTGTCATTATATTTAGAGACCAGACAGTGAGTATCAGTGTCATTATATCTAGAGACCAGACAGTGAGTATCAGTGTCATTATATCTAGAGACCAGACAGTGAGTATCAGTGTCATTATATCTAGAGACCAGACAGTGAGTATCAGTGTCATTATATCTAGAGACCAGACAGTGAGTATCAGTGTCATATCTAGAGACCAGAAAGTGAGTATCAGTGTCGTTATATCTAGAGACAAGACAGTGAGTATCAGTGTCCATATATCAAAAGACCAGACAGTGAGTATCAGTGTCGTTATATCTAGAGACCAGACAGTGAGTATCAGTGTCGTTAGATCTAGAGACCAGACAGTGAGTATCAGTGTCGTTATATCTAGAGACCAGACAGTGAGTATCAGTGTCGTTATATCTAGAGACCAGACAGTGAGTATCAGTGTCGTAATATCTAGAGACCAGACAGTGAGTATCAGTGTCGTTATATCTAGACACCAGACAGTGAGTATCAGTGTCGTTATATCTAGAGACCAGACAGTGAGTATCAGTGTCGTTATATCTAGAGACCAGACAGTGAGTATCAGTGTCGTTATATCTAGAGACCAGACAGTGAGTATCAGTGTCGTTATATCTAGAGACCAGACAGTGAGTATCAGTGTCGTTATATCTAGAGACCAGACAGTGAGTATCAGTGTCGTTATATCTAGAGACCAGACAGTGAGTATCAGTGTCGTTATATCTAGAGACCAGACAGTGAGTATCAGTGTCGTTATATCTAGAGACCAGACAGTGAGTATCGGTGTCGTTATATCTAGAGACCAGACAGTGAGTATCAGTGTCGTTATATCTAGAGACCAGACAGTGAGTATCAGTGTTGTTATATCTAAAGACCAGACAGTGAGTATCAGTGTCGTTATATCTAAAGACCAGACAGTGAGTATCAGTGTCGTTATATCTAGAGACCAGACAGTGAGTATCAGTGTCATTATATCTAAAGACCAGACAGTGAGTATCAGTGTCATTATTTCTAAAGACCAGACAGTGAGTTTCAGTGTCATTATACAAGAGTAAAGAAAACAAATAGTTAGTGTCTTCTATTATATCTGGAATCCAGAGAGTGTACATATAAGTATCAATGTCATTAAAAATGTGTCCAGAATACTTCTATTATATCTGGAATCCACAGAGTGAGTATCAATGTCATTAAAAATGGGTCAAGAATACAAGCTGTGAGTATCAGTGTCTTATAGTTACAAGATTTTAGAGAAAAAGCATTTTGTGTCAGTGTCAGCCGTTATATCTAGAGACCAGATAGTGAGTATCAATGTTATTATAATTGTATCAGGAGAACTAGCAGTGAGTATCATTAAACAAGAGTAAAGAAAACAAGTAGTTAGTGTCTTCCATTATATCTGGAATCCAGACAGTTTGTATCAATTTCATTTAAAATTGGGTTAAGAGATAAAGCTGTGAGTATCAGTGTCATTTAAGAATCAACACATTTCTTAACAATGATGCTTTTTGACACTGTTGAGAAAATAGATCGGGAAAACATTGTGTAAAATGAAGAAATGTCTTATAACAAGTAATTTGTTTATTTTTCACAATGTTTTCTACCCAAAAAGGTGAAAAAATCTCAAATTTGATAAACTTAAGATTTTCATTTGCATTTTCTGCCTCCATTAAGGACGAGTCTAAATTTTGTCGTCTGGGAATGGGTTATGAGAGCAAGAATTTAGTGTCAGTGTCTTCTATTATATCTAGAGACCAGACAGTAAGTTTCAAAGTCATTATTATTGGATAAAGATTAGTTGAGGGGAGTATCAGTGTCTTATAGTTACAAGAGTTAAGAGAACAAGAATTAGTGTTAGTGTCTGCTATTATATCTAGAGGCTAGACTGTGTTTATCACAGTCATAAAAAGGATCAAGAGTACCAGTTGTTAGTATCAGTGTCAATATTTCTGGAGTCCAAGCAGTGAGTATCAGTGCCTTTATACAGGGAACAAGAGAGCCAGTTGTTATTATTTCAAGATACCTGACAGTGAGTGTGAGTGTCATTATTGCCAGAGACTTGAGAGTGAGTGTCAGTGTAATAATTTACAGAGATTTGACATTTAGTGTCAGTACTATTATTGCCAGAGTCCTGACAGTGATTGTCAGGGTTATTATTTACAGAGACCTGACAGTGATAGTCAGTGTCAATATTTACTTAGACCTGACAGTGAGTGTCAGTGTCATTATTTGCAGAGACCTGACAGTGATAGTCAGTTTCAATATAGCCAGAGACCTGACAGTGAGTGTCAGTTTCATTATGTCCAGAGACTTGACAGTGAGTGTCAGTGTCTTTATTTCCAGAGACTAACAGTGAGTGTCAGTGTCATTTTTTGTAGTGATCTGACAGTGATAGTCAGTGTCATTATTTGCTGTGACCTGACAGTGAGTGTCAGTGTCATTATTTGCTGTGACCTGACAGTGAGTGTCAGTGTCATTTTTTGTAGTGATCTGACAGTGCGTGTCAGTGTAATTATTTACAGAGATCTGATATTCAGTATCATTATTGCTAGAGACCTGACAGTGATTTTCAGTGTCATTATTTGCTGTGACCTGACAGTGAGTGACAGTGTCATTATTTGCAGAGACCTGACAGATAATGTCAGTGTCATTATAGCCAGAGACCTGACAGTGATAGTCAGTGTCATTATAGCCAGAGACTTGACAGTGAGTGTCAGTGTCTTTATTTCCAGAGACCAACAGTGAGTGTCAGTGTCATTTTTTGCAGTGATCTGACATTGAGTGTCAGTGTCATTATAGCCAGAGACCTGACAGTGAGTGTCAGTGTCATTATAGCCAGAGATCTGACAGTGATAGTCAGTGTCATTATAGCCAGAGATCTGACAGTGAGTGTCAGTTCCGTTATGTCCAGAGACTTGACAGTGAGTGTCAGTGTCATTATAGCCAGAGATCTGACAGTGAGTGTCAGTGTCATTATAGCCACAGATCTGACAGTGAGTGTCAGTTCCATTATGTCCAGAGACTTGACAGTGAGTGTCAGTGTCTTTATTTCCAGAGACCTGACAATGAGTGTAAGTGTCAGTATTTGTAGAGACCAGACTGTTAGTTTCAAGGTCATTATTTGCAGAGACCTGACATTGAGTGTCAGTGTCATTATTGACAGAGACCAGACAGTGAATGTCAGTGGCATGATTTTTAGAGGCCTGACATTGAGTGTCAGTGACATTATAGCCAGAGACCTGACAGTGAGTGTCGGTCTCATTATTTCTAGAGACTTGACATCAAGTGTAAGTGTCATTGCCAGAGACTTGTGTAAGTGTAAGTGTAATTATTTACAGAGACTTGACAGTGAGTTTCAGAGCCTTTATTTGCAGAGACCTGATAGTCAGTGTCATTTTCATCATTTGCAGAGCCATAATGGTAAGTGTTAGCATTGTAATTTGAAGATACCCGATAGTGAGTGTCAGTGTAATTATTTCCAGAGACCTGACATTGAGTGTAGGTGTCATTATTTGCAGTGACCAGACATTGAGTGCAATTTCTTCATTTTCAGTACTGTTTTCGACCCTAGAAGACAAAGATTTTTTATATATAAACTGAAAATTGTCGCAACTTCTTTGAATTTGAGTGAGTCTAAATTTTGCCATGCGGTAGTTGGTTAACCCATTCCCACACAGTGCCACTTTTTAATGCCTGATAGAAGTAATAATTATGGAAAACTTTGTGAGAAATGGGAAAATTGCTTGTACCAAGCAGTTTTTACTATTCTCAACATTTTGCAATTATCTTCAAATTTTAGCTCAGTTTAAAATGCGGTTTGAAATTTCTTTCAGTTTGGACCAGTCTTAAATTTTGGTGGTCTGGTAATGGCTTAGACTTGACATAACCTCTCTTCTCATTACTCTACACAGATTGTGGTGGTACCTATACTATAGATAGTACCAACAGGGAGGTCACCTTTACCACACCAAACTTCCCAGAGGATTACCCAAATAGATACAGATGCACTTGGGCTTTCAGGGTCAGTACCCCTTATGATTCAGACATGTAGGATCTGCTTTGAGATTTTCTTGGATTTAAACCCATCCCCCCTTTTCTTGTTTTTAGCTCCAATAGCTGTAAGCCATTGGGCTAGTGTCCTGGTGTGGTGTACATCGTGCGTGTGTCCATAAACTTTTACTTTAAAAATCTTCTCCTCAGACAGTACTGAACAGAATTCAAACAAATTTCACAGAAATGATCCTTGTGTGACCCTTTATCAGATTCCTTCAAGGCATTTGAAAGAATGAAAACCATGGCATAAATAGGTGGGGCTAGTTTACATATATGATGAAAGCTTTGAAAATCTTCTTCTCAGAAAGCAGTAGATGGATTTCCACCAAATTTCACTGGAATGATCCTCGGGGAACCCTCTATCAGATTCCTTAAAAGAATTTTTGATTGGATGAAAAACATGGCTTTAACCAATGGGCCCCTACCGATATAAGGAGTTCTCTCGAAAATTGCCCTTTAATTAACTCCCTTGATTCTACTGGGTAGTTCCGGTTTAAATTTCAACAAAGAGTATATAAGGGCTGAGACTAAAAGCTTCTGTTTTGGAGAGAATTAATTATTTTTTTCGGTATTTCACACATAAGAATATTGAGTACTTTTGTAATACTTATAGATTATTGAAATATTTTGGTAGTTTTTATTTACGTTGACACATTATAATCGTCTTCCCGTCCGAGTTTCATCCAGTTTTTATATTCTACTTCTCATTTTCGAAACAAAATTAGCAAAAGTGTCCTTCATGGTGAATTGTTGGTTTTATTTACTTAGCTTAAGAATATCTATTGAAACATGCAAACAGACAAAACAACAACGGGGGAAACAAAAGTATTGCGATAAAAGGAGTATTTTTACAGGGAATTTCTCCAAATCTGAGCGATCCGTTATTTTTGATACAAATAGATTTTAATATTTCGTCTGTATCCTATTTCGTTCTGAGATTTTTTTTATCTACAAAGGTTTAAATGGTAAGTTAATCTTAAGAATTATCCATAAACTCCTGTTTTAATCCAAGTAACTTACACGTTTTGAATCGGTATCATTGATTACGCAATTGTCCACGGGTGGTATCCGGATATATCTCATAACGATCGGCTATTTGCTTTGGTTTTCACACGACTGCCCAGATGTCCTTCTTTTGACTAATTAACAAGGGAGTCGGTTGACTTATATTATTTGGAATTTATCTAGTTCTAAATATTGATTAATGTTTTATCTTTCTGTCCATATATTATATGCAAAATGATGTGGTTGGGTCCCTAAGTAAAAGAACACTATCAGAGGTTAAATGCTCCTATTTTGCGTAGAATCAGATATTTTTTTCAGAATTTGATACAGAGGAATGTTGAGTACTCTTAAAATACTCTTAGAATATGGAATTTTTGTGGTAGTTTATATTAACGTTCACCCGTTTTAATCGTTTTTCTCACAACAACAACCAAGAATAACAATATTGCGATAAAGAGTACTTTTTACGCCGATTTTCTCAACATCTGAAAGATCCATTATTTTCGGTACATATGGCTATTAAAATTTCGTTCGTATCCTCTTTCGTTCTGAGATTTTTTTCTCTAAAGGGTTAAATGGTAAATCAAATTTAACAGTTAACGATGTCCTCTCATAAACTACTGTTTCAATCCAAGTAAGTTACACGCTTCTGATCGGTATCTCTGATTGCGTAATAGACCACGTGTGGTATTTTGGATATACACTGGATATATCTCATAATGATCGATTATTTGCTTTTGCTTTTCACCCGATATCCCCTTTATACAAGTAACAAAGAAAGTCGTTTGCTATTCCCTCTAATTCTAAGGAAATTACGAGTTTGTACATTTTAAAAAGGATTATAAATGCAAGAGGTAAAGGAAATCTATTTTAAAACGTTTCTCATTTAGAAAAAATTGGAAAAAAATGTTTAAGTAAGAAAAATATGAAAAAAAAACACACCATGTTTAAGATCACTTTTTTACAACAAAAAGATTTGAACATTTAGTATATATACATCGTATCAAATATGTCATTGCATGATATATCTCAATGCAGTGATCAACTAAATGGATTAAAACGTTCAAAAGGATTGTCTAAGTTTGATCTTTGTAACACTTCTTACGGTCATCTCTTTTGTATTTCCACGTTTTTATTTCTCTTTTTTTTTCAAATGCTTAAATACATAAAATGATATTTAAAACAATAAATTAAAAAAAAAAAAAAAAAAAAAAAACATTCAGCAAGGTAGAAATACTGTTGAAAAGGAAAAAATGCAACAAGCATATTCTTTTTCTACAATGCATTCTCAATTTGAAGCCACAGGGACGTATAAACCAGGGTTAACCAGAATAAATCTTATATGAAAAATATAAATTTGTGCACACATCTAATATCAAAGCTTGTGCAGGTTGATTGAATTAAATTGGTTTACCAATTCCCACACAATGACGCTTTTATGCGCCCCTTAAGAAAAATAATTGGGAAAACATTGTACAAATTGACAAAATTGCTTGTAACAAGCAATTTCTTCATTTTGCCAAATGTTTTCTGCCCAGAAATATGAAAATATGTACAAATTCACGAACTTAAAGTTGTCATGTGCAACTCCTTTAAATTTTGCACAGTCTAATATTTTGCCCTCCAGTTATCGGTGAAACACCACTTTCAACATTAAATCAGTTACTAAGCATAACTGACATTTCATCTGAGCCACCAGTTGCTCACCCTACTTAGACCGTATCATTTGCCGATTGGTAAGAAATTAATGATATATCTTACTTGCCATTGGTAAGAAACGAATGATATATCTTGGGAGGACCTACAGAGGCAACAATCATTTCAACAAGCCTCCAGACACTTTTCAAAGCTTGTTTGAAGATCATGCAGTGAAATTCTGATTAAATTTATTTCATATTCATCAATGAAAAGGGTGTTTGGTAAATTCCCATGGTCATGAAATGAAGACGTATTGAGAGCTTCTTTGTAACAGTTCCCGTTTGTAAAATGACAGATATCTTATAAATTCAAAGCCCCTCTTGACATGTGAAACCATTTTTTAAAAAAGGAGATAACGGAATGTATTTTCGTGAGTATCATTGTATCTATTTCGATCAAAAAAGCTCTTTTTATGGTAATTAATAGGTATATCCGGAATTAGGGTATATCCGAAAAATACACTTTCAAACCGGCTCATTTACGATTATACACACGTAAAACGTCACTTAGCTTTAAAAATTAAGCTCAGCTGTTAAAATAAGGTAGTCTCTAGATCATCTAGGGTTTCAACATTGATGACACATAGTAAGAGCTGGCAACAACCTGTTAATGTTTTCGATACAGATATCATCGATTTTTTTCACCGGAACTACCCAAAGATTTAAGGGAGGTCACTCTAATACTAAAACTAAGCGGAGTAACTCTGGATATCGGTAGGGGCCCATTCCCACACTATGACACTTTTTTAAGCCTTGAAAAATAAAAACTTTGGGAAACATTCTTGAAAATGAAGAAATTGCTTGTAACTATCCACAGTGTTTTCTACCCCAAAAGACAGAGATTTTTTAAATTTCATAGAAGAAAAATTATTGTCTGCAACTTCTTTCAATTTTGACCAGTCTAAAAGCTTGTCATCTGGTAATGGGTTAATGGGCCAGGCTAATTTCCATATATGGTGAAAGCTTTAAAAATCTTTTCTTAGATTTTTCATTCAAATTCTACCGGAATGATTTTTTGGTGACCTTTTATCAGGTTATTTGAAAAGAATTTGATTGGTTGAAAACATGTCTTTAATAGGAGGGGCTTATCTCCATATATGGTGAAAACTTTGTAAGAAACCAGTAGATTTATTTCAACCAAATTTCACAGGAATGATCCTTTGGAGACCCTTTATCAGATTTCTTCAGTAAATTTGATTGGATGGAAAAAGAAAAAACGCTTATCATAAGCAATTTCTTTATTGTGTCTACCCTATTAGACAAAGTTTTTTTTTTAATTTCACAAACTTAAAGTTGCCTGATGCAATTTCTTTGAATGTGGACCAGTCTAAATTTTTATGCCCCTGCATCAATAGATAAGGCGCATATTGTTTTATCAGTGTCCGTCTGTCTGTCTGTCTGTCCGTCTGCAAAACTTAACCTGCCAACTAAACATTTTCCTATAACATCAACCCTGATTAAGTTACAATGCTAATATTTGGTATGTAGATAGGTCTCAACAAGGTGCAACTGGGGAAGGTCATTTCATCAAGGTCAAGGTCAAAATTCTAACCCTTTTCTCGAAAACAACAACACAAAAAAATAAAAATTACCTGTTTCTAAAGAATTCCTGTTTCGGGGGCATAGTGTTTCACAAACACATCTTGTTTAGTGTGGGAATGGGTTGACCCATCGCCAGACGACAGAATTTTACACTGGTCCAAATTGAAAGGAATTGCAGATGACGATATCAAGTTCATGGAATTTAAGATTTTTTAATTTTCTGGGTAGGAAAAATTGTGGAAAATGAAGAATTGCTTGTACCAAGCAATTCCTTCATTTTACACAATGTTTTTTCAATTGGTTGTTCTTTAAGGACATCAAAAAGCCTAGGGCTGCAATGTCTGTCTTTAACCTCTGCGCTACTGGGACATCCCCCAAAAAGGATGTTCAAATAACACATATAAATTTCCATTTGACAAATTGAAAGAAGATTTATGCAGTATTTCAAGGTCATTGAAAAAGAAAATTAACAGATGCTTTTTGACACCCCTCAAGAAAACATATTGGGAAAACATTGAAGAAAATGAAGAAATTGATTGTTACAAACAATTTCTACATTTTCTACTGTGTTTTCTACCCAGGAAGTTTGAAAAATCTAAATTTCATGAACTTTGAATTGTCGTCTGCAAAATCTTTCAATTTGGACCGGTCTAAAATTTTGCTGTATGGGAATGGGTTAAGGCCCACAACATCGTGAGATGAAATTGTTTGTTACAAGCCATTCCTCTTGGTCTCATAATATTTTCCTTTATATCATTCTGTAGGAGCATTTTTGAAAAATGCCAGATAACATAGTATTGGTTTAAACCTTTCCTTTGTATTCTGAGCGAAGACGAAGAAAATACTGTAGATGAAAAACAAAAATCTGTCAAGGTAGAGCCAAAATAAATCAAAGGACTGAAAGTCCTGAGAGCAGTTTTGCTGGTTTATCAGTAACCGCGCTCAATAATGCTAGCATTTTTCATCAATATGAGTGAGTAAATCGTACACTTAAGTAGGAGGAGCAGCTGGTGGCTCAATAAGGATGTAGTGGTAGTATTGGTGTGTGAACTACCAGGAATCCATGGTTAGGAGCTCCACCTGCCCCGATATAATTGAAATACTATTAAAAGTTGCGTTTACCCTATTCAATCAATCATGACCTCTTACTATTTACCGAAATCGCTATTTTGAAATAATAGCAATGTTTTCTTCTTAAGTGCGTGAAAATTTGTGGTTGTGTTGTAAAAGGTTAAATGATAAAAGGTAAAGAAATCAAAGCTAACATTCAATTCCTTTTTCGTTGAGCATATTATTATCACAATTGAAGTAGTTAAATGTCTGTTTCAAAGATTTAGTCGAATTCGAAAGGTAAAAGGTGTTTTATTCGATGGGGTTAATAGGCGTTTGAATAAAACAGGGTTGTAACGTGTAACATATACTGTGTATACGGGGTGTAACTTTGCCCAGCCCTGCCAGGTCAAAACACTAACAGACAGTTTACATGTATTCGCTAACTCCACTAACCACAGACCTAGATTCTATCTTGAAACGCGAGGAAATTATTTCTCTCGTTTTGACAATTCATTAGACAATTTACCAAGGATATATTAAGTTTTAAACCATTTCCTGGATATTCATGATTAAAAGGAGGCTGTTGGCATTCAGCAAGTAAGTTATTTTCTTCATCAGCGATGAAACAAGATGGAGGCGATCACAGATTTTCACTTCATGTTTATGAGCATGCGTGGAAATGAGCAGAAATGTGTGAGAACTTGTTTCCGGTTGATCGATATGAAGTACCGGTTTTTCCTAAAAAAACTGCTAAAAAGTAATAGTAGAAGGTCAAATGACAACTTCACCTTGTAAATTAAGTGATTCATCATAGAATACATCTAAGGTCATCATACGTGACAAACTTTGACTTGGATTTTCTCCATGCCATAGGACTTTGACTTTCATTTATCACATGTTTATCCTTTATTTTGTCTTAAGGTAAGTTATCTGACATAGTCAATTATCAAGGGTAATTTTTCTAAGAACTAGCTGTTGACTGGAGCACACTGTAATCTATTTTCAATTTAACCCAATCTCACACAATCCAGCCTTTTTACACACCTCAAGAAAAAAGCTTTGGAAATATTTGTCGAAAACGAAGAAATTGCTTCATCATTATCCACAATGTTTTCTACCAAAGAGACAAAGGTTTTTTAAATTTCACCACCTAAAATTTGACGTCTGCAACATTCTTGTCTAAAATTTATTGGTCAGTAATTGATTTAACACTATCTTTTATCATCGGGCAAATATTATTTAGTGTGCCTAATTTGAAAGAGCAGCTGGTGGCTCAGACTGGAGAAATTATAGGAAAGCATGGGTAGGTGCACCAGTCATCTCAATATAACTGAACTACTGTTGGAGTGGTGTTAAGCTCCAGACAATCAATCAATTCACTTTTAAAACACAGAATAATTTTTTCATCTTTTAATTATCCCTTTCCTGTTCATACTCGGGATTTCATACATTTCCTTGAGAAAAGATTGTGGAAAAAGAAGAAATTGCTTGTAACTGGCAATTTCTTCTTTTCCCACAATATTTCCTACCATAGAGAATGGTTTCATTTCAAATTGCTTGCAATTTTCATTGTTGTCTGTAACCTCTTTCAATTTAGACCAGTCTGAAATTTCAAAAAACAGGAAATGGTTATGTGCCTATTTAATTCAGACTGATCCTGGTAAAAAATTGAGACTTGTGTTCCACCACTTTGATATCGCCATGAACCCTGATGGGACTGCTGACGATGAACTCGAGATCAGAGAGATCAAAATTGGAAACTGGGGGGCTAGGTAAGATGAAATATGATTTAACCCATAATCAGATAACAAGATTTTAGACAGATCAAAAATTTAAAGGAGCTTGAGACAACATTTTCAAACTGATAGAATTTTAGATATACCCTAAAACCACATGTACCTGTCTTTCTTGGTAGGATTTTGTTGAAATAAGTTGAACATTTTCCTTGAACAGTAAATGGTTTCCATCACTGATATAACTCATTTAGGAAAAAATTATTGACAAACTATAATATGCTCAAAGGGTCTTATTATATTTTGGCCCTGGACATCTGTCTGTCCATCTTTCTGTCTGTCCATTTTGTGTGCTACTCCTCCTACAGTTTGAATATAGTGAACAGAAACTTGCTACAGTGAATCTCTATCATGTCTAGTTGTGCATGCCTCATAAATATTTTGACCTTTCAAGTCGTTTTGAATGATTTATTCTTGACTTAGCAAAATAGACTAAATTTTCGTGTTTTTTGTTTGCGCAACTCCTCATGCATTTTCCGTTTTAATCAACTTAGACTTGCCCTATGAATCTCTATGGTGTCTAGTTGTGCATGCCAAAAAGATTTGCTTCTTTTAGAATTATTAAAGGATATTGCTAAACAATAGACAAATTTATCACCGTAAACAAATAATGTTATTCATTTATCACTGTAAACAAATTATGTTCTTCATTGCTGTATGTAAATATCCTGAGCCGGAAGTAGGTTTGTGCCTGCTAGTAAAGTTACTCCGCCTGCTAGTATGTTAGCACAGGTTGAAGTTGGACTGGTTTACATGCTTTTAAATTGTATTATGTCTACAAAGTTTGTCACTCGTGGTATTTCCGAAATTGCTATACTCTGTATTTGCTTAGAACCTAGATTTACAAGAATAAAAGAATATGGTTATATATGATTTTAGTTGATCTCTGTTATTAATTTCTGCCATCACGTTGTGCAATAACTGTCCTTATCGCCTTAAATTTCAGTGTATATATGAGGGTAAGTCCTACATTTTCCATAGGAATGGACTGATATTTGCCACAATGAACTTCTTTGTCTAGTTGTGCATGCCAGAAAAGTTATCTTGATCCATTTGAATATATTTTTGAATTATCTGCCTTTTACTTAGTGAAATATAATTAAAATTCAAGCTGTTTTTGTCTACACAAGGTTCTCCTTCATTTTGATCTCTCAAGTTGTTTTGGAATTATCTGCCCTTGACTTAGCAAAATGGCCTAAAAATTCCAGTGTATTTTGTGTGCACAAGTCCTCACACATTTTCTAGAGGAATGAACTGAAATAGCAACAATGAACTATGATGTCTGGTTGTGCATCAGACAAAAAATACTTGATCCCACAAGTCATTTCGGAATTATCTGCCCTTGTATATGCACTCTGTGCACTCTATTAGAATTTTTTTCACCATTTTGTGATTGTAGATGATCTCTCTTGATTTATGAAAAGATCCATGGTGAAGGTCACAATGACATTGATGTCTAAATTCACTTCAACTTTATCATATATTAAGCATACTTTGTTTGATAATCACTTGACTCAGAATGACCCATGCTTACCAAAATTGGTAATTGCTGTGTATTTAATGAAAAATCTGTCAAAGGTCAAGGTCATAGTGAACCTGTACTTTAGGAAATGAACAGGTATAACCTTGTCAGAATGATTAGTTGATGCTGACCCAGAATTTCCTAATTTGGCACAGGCATTCACCACTAGATGCAGGTGACCCCATATGGTTTTCAAAGCAATTAGTTTTAGGTCAGGGTCACAGGGACATTGAATTTCACCATGCATCTGTAAAACTTTATCCAGATGACAACTTTACACACAATTATTATACCCCCCAAAATTATATTTGGGGGGTATAAAGGAGTCAACTTGTTGGTCGGTGTGTCGGTCCGTCTGTCTGTAGCTTTTTCGTGTCTGCTCAATTTCTCGGCAACCAATGGATAGATTTTATTCAAATTTTACTGATATAATCAGTATCAAGCAAGAATGTGCATATTTCTTTTTGGTTAGGGTCCATTGATTTGTGACGAAGTTATGGCCCTTTGGTGAAAAATCGTGTCCGCTCAATTTCTCAGCAACCATTGGAGGGATTTGATTCAAATTTCACAGAAAGACTAGGTATAAGTCAGACATGTGCATGTCCTTTTTTGGTTATGGTCCAATGATTTTTGACTGATTTATGGCCTTTTGATTAAAAAGTCAATTTTTCGTTAAGGCCCTTTAGCAGAAAGCACTTGTATATGGACAAGCGCTGTTGGGTGGTATTAGTCAGCTTTGCAACAATGCCTAGTTATCATTGACATAGTTTTGCCAAATTTGGTGTAATCATTCATTTCAGGCTGTAGATGTCTCCCAACACTGTAGATAACTTCTCTGTTTGGTCCAAATTACATTGGAATGAAGATTTCCGATTCAAATATTAAACTGCACCACTTCCTTTATCATTATGGCATTGGGGGGCATGACATCTTGTTTTTAAACTTATTTTTTGATTTCAATGCTCTTTGAATTATCATCTGAAAACTTATCAATTTAGACCAAACTGAATTTTTTTTTAATTTACTTCTACCATTTGTCAATTGTTGTTCTAAGATATCTTCTTATATGTTGCTAGGATGCAAGATTTGCTATCTGATTACTATTAAAGAATTATAAAAACTAGGTAACAGATTTTTACACAGGTCCAATTTCTAAAAGAGATAAGACATATCTCCTAAAGTATAAATGCTATCAACTTGAAACTTCATAGGTGGATAGATCTCCTTGAAGAGAAGTGCAGTGTACAAGAACCACAACTCTTGCTTGCATAATTTTTGAGTTTTTGCCCTAAGTTGTTTTTAAGACACAGATTTTTTTTGGAGCATAGGAGTTATTGCCCTTTTTGAATTTTAAGACTTAGATTTTATCAGGTGCATATCTCTGAAAGTATAAATGCTATCAACTTGAAACTTCATTGGTGGATAGATCTCGTTGAGGAGAAATGCAGTGTACAAGAACCATTACTCTTGCTTTCATAATTTTGGAGTTATTGCACTTTGTTGTATTTAAGACTAAGATTTTGTACGGAGCATATCTCTGAAAGTATAATAGCAATTAACTTGAAACTTCATAGGAAGATAGATCTTGTTGAGGAGACGTACAGTGCCCAAGAACCACAACTTTTGCTTCCAATATTTTGGAGTTATTGCCCTGTGTTGTTTTTAAGACTTAGATTTATTTCGGAGCAAAGGAGTTATTGCCCTTGGTTAAATTAACGACTTAGATTTTATCTGGTGCATATCTCTGAAATTATAAATGCTATCAACTTGAAACTTCATAGGTGGATAGATCTCATTGAGGAGAAGTGCAATGCACAAGAACCACAACTCTTGCTTGCATAATTTTGGAGTTATTGCACTTTGTTGTTTTTAAGACTAAGATTTTGTCCAGAGCATATCTCTGAAAGTATAATAGCTATTAACATGATACTTCATAGGTGGATAGATCTCCTTGAGGAGAAGTGCAGTGTACAAGAACCACAACTCTTGCTTGCATAATTTTGGAGTTATTGCCCTTTGTTATTTTTCAGACTAAGATTTAGTCCGGGGCATATCTTCTTAAGTAAAAATGCTATCAACTTGAAACTTTATAGGTGGATAGATCTCATCAGGGAAGTACAATGTACAAGAACTACATTTCTTGCTTGGAAATTTAGGAGTTATTGCCCTTTGTTGATAAAAGACTAAGAATTTCTTTGGGGCATATCTCTGAAAAGTTTAATAGCTATTAACTAGAAACTTCATTGGTGGATAGATCTCATTAGGAGAAGTGCAGGTTACATGAACCACAACTCTTGCTTGCATAATTTTGGAGTTATTGCACTTGTTTTTTTTTTAGACTAAGATCTTGTCTGAAGCATATCTCTGAAAGTATAATGTCCCCTCATCCAAGCTTTAGTGCAGGATGAAGGGCATTATTGGAGTAAAGCCGGAGGCCGAGCATGTATACACTAGCATGTCGTCCTGACGCTCGCGCTATTTAAAAAACACCGTGATTTAGTCTATACCCGCCCATAACCGGAAGTCCGGAATACCACATGTTTCATACTTTAAAGATTTTGTTGCCGATCATATAAACAAGGGCTGGGTCAGGTATCTGAATACCTACATCATAATGTTATACCTAAATACCTAATAGGACATGGGAGGGTGTATACATGCTCGGCCTCCGGCTTTACTCCAATAATGCCCTTCATCCTGCACTAAAGCTTGGATGAGGGGACATTATTTTCGCAAAGCCTTCGGCTTTCGCATGTATACACTAGCATCTTTAAAGAAAGGCAACAAAAAGAACCTTTACAACTGGAATGTTATCTATTAACAGAACATGGAATTCATAAAGCTTACTTGTTCCTTACTAACAACATCTCTATAGTAGAACTTATAGAAGTTTTTATCAGATGACCAATCTACAGTTTTTAGAATGCTATTTAAAGAACATCCAGAAGACATAGCAGCTGATACAGCTGCACCTCTATAAGAATGTGCTTTAAAAACACCTGTATCAATACCTGCTTCCTGCAGGACCACTTTCAACCATCTAGCCAGAGTACTAGTTGTGACACTATCATGTGTAACATACGAAATAAACAATTTATTACTCTTCCTACAATCTCTAGTTTTCTCAATATAAAACAGAACTGTATGCATAGCACACAGCCTCTCGTCCCTGTAATGTTTAATCTTAAAAATTGTGCTTTTCTTTTTAACAGTGCTAGTCTTTAACAATACAGGGAACACGAAAAAGATACTATCACTTCCTTTCTTCATGTAATCTAAATCAAGAGAGGCTAATGTTTGCGCCCTTGGTGCGGTAGCAAGAGCTACAAGTGCTATAGTCTTAAACGTCAACATTTTGAGAGATAAACTATCCAAAGGATACAATGTTTTCAAGAAATTCAACACCACAGAAATATCCCACATAACACCATACCTTGGTTTAGGTTGTACAGAGTTGAAAACACCTTTCATATATCTACAAATAAGAATATTGGAACCTCGACACCAAGAATTGCCAAAAAAGGGAAGAGTCTGCAAAAGCATAGCTTTGTGTGTATTAAGCACTGAATAGGATTTGCCATCTTTGTATAAACTATGTAAATAACAGATTACCTTGTCTTCAGATGATGAAAAGGGATTGAAACATTTCCTAATACACCAAATATACCACCGTTTCCATGCTGAGTTATACTGTTTCCTAGTTCCACTTCGCCATGATTTGATGATGATTTCTGTAGCTTCTTTAGGAATAGGAGACGCCTTGAAGAATTTCCGGATACACACACTGCGATCAGTCTCAGGGACTTGCACAAAGGATGAGGTTGATTGTTGTGTACTAGAGTCAGCAAATCCCGATGTCTTGGCAATCTGACAGGAAAGGAAACAACATTAGCCAAGACCAAAGGAAACCATGGCTGTGATTTCCATAAAGGAAAAATCATTAAAGCCAAGTCTACCTTATCTGACAAAACTTTATTCATCACCCTCCCTAACAAATGAAAAGGGGGGGAAAATATAAGGCTTAAGGGAAGACCATGATAAAGAAAAAGCATCATTTTTCCATGCACCTGGCTCAGGAAACCAAGTTACAAAAGCCTCAAGCTGTCTGTTCAAACGTGAGGCAAACAAATCTACATCTGGTATGAAGAAATGGAAACAAAGTCTATCAAAAATATCTTTCTTCGACATCCATTCTGTTGAATCAGAGAAATCCCTTGAATAGAAATCTGCAGTGCAATTATCAGACCCTGCAATATGAGTTGCAGAAATATAAATGCTTCTCTCTATGCACCAGTCCCATATCTTGATAGCCAAAAGATCCATTTCTTCTGATACCATACCCCCCATATCATTAATGTAAGAGACAGCCGATGTGTTGTCACTTTGAAAAGAAATATGGGCATCTGTTGTACTGGAAAATGCTGCTCTCAAAGTTTTAAGAATAGCTAGCAGCTCTAAGAAATTGATTGAATGCACAGCTTCACTAGGTGTCCATTTGCCATTTCCACACTCACTTGTAGAAACCACAAAAAAACCAAAACCATCTAATGAAGCATCAGTTCTACAAACAATATCAACTGGTCTAGGTCTGATAGGCTTACCATTCTTTGACACAACATTATCAAGCCACCAATTAATCTGACTCCTACATGAGGCACTTAAAACAACTTTACGGTCAAAATTTGAATTATGCTCATACAGGGCCGAAACCTTATTTCTTTCCATATCTCGATAATGCATAGGTGCTTCCAAAACTGCATAAAATGCATTCACAACTAAGCCTATGAAAGATGCTAAATCCCTTATACAGACTCTATCCACACCTAAAAGGCCCTGTGCTTTAGATATAATCTTTTGTACCTTTTCCTCAGTAAGAAAAACCATAAAAAGAACTGAATATAATAAAAAACCAAAGAAAACAATTCTTTGGGATGGCACAAAGGTAGATTTATTCTCATTGATAACAAAACCCAAAGATTTCAATGTATTGCATAGAGTTTGAGTGTTGTCAGAACACAAAGAACAAGATTGTTCCATGTTAAGTGAATCATCGATATAATAAGCACACCTTAAACCTATATGTCTAAACCATGCATAAATAGGCTTGAGGATCTTTGTGAAAACCCTGGGCGCAGAGCTGAGCCCAAACGGTAAGCACACATAATGATGAAGGGTATTATTCCACAAGAACTTAAGAAACTTTCTACTAGACTCAGCAATAGGTATAGTAAAATATGCATCCTTCAAATCTACAGAGGTAAAAAAGTCCCCTTCTTGAATAAGCTGCAAAACAATTGTAAAATGTTCTTGCTTAAAATGCTCATAATGAACAAATTTATTCAAATGTTTCAAATTAATAATGGGACGGAACTTGCCATTAGGCTTGGGCACCACAAAAATGTTAGAAATGTACTGCCCTTGTTCCCAAGAGGACTTAACTATTGCTCCTTTATTCAAAAGCTCATTGACCTCAGCATCAACAACCTGCCTCTGGTCTACTGGAAAATTGATTTCTTTGGGATAACTTGATTGGAAAGGCAAACAATCAAACTCTATGCAATAACCCTGAACTGTTTGTAAAATCCAAGGATCATTTGTAAAATTTTCCCAAACATGTAAGAAACGTTTCAACCTACCAACATTACTTACATTAATCAGTTCTCGTTTGGGGCAGTGCTGGTTGCTGTAGCAGTGCGTGGCTTCCTACCATAGGAATTATAACTGCCTCTCTGGGCATTACTAGAAGTCTGGTTTGACTGTCCTCTGCCATATGGCTGATATCTAAACCTTCCACGGCCCCGCCAATTACCACGGCCTCTCATAGGTCTTTGTTCATAGTTGAATCTGTCTTTTGCTAAAGAAATACCAGCTTCACAATTTTTAATCTCTTTCATAACATCATCCCCAAAAAGGGAAGTAGTAATAGGAACATTGACATTACACAAATTGAAATACTTCTTTTTCAAATTTGGGCGAATCAAATATCTCCTTCGTAAAGAAAGATTGTATTGTATTTGTCCCATTAAAGTCTAAACATCACTTAGCATTTGCTTTGCCTCATTATTAGCAATTATATGTGGCTTCAGAATTTCTGCCAATTTAATAACAGGCACCATGCCTGCAGCGACTAAATTCTGGATGTCAACGAAAGCACGGTCATATGACCTGGCTCGTTTGTCAAGAATTTTCCAGACCTCATTATTTACGAGAGGAGGTACAAGCTTATCACAATTTTCCGGGACCTTGTACTTGGAGACTAAGCCATCGGTATCAACCTGAGATGTACAAGACAAATTAATCAGAGACGCCAGGGACTGAGCAATCGGTTTATCCTTTTCAACAGACTTAAGCTTAGGCAGACCCCATTCATCCTCAGAATCGGAATTGTTATCATTCCCAAATAAAGCATCAATAAGATTGCTCTTGGCAGAACTATCATCACGAGCCCTACGTTTTTTAGGGGCAATATTTTCTTCATCAGATAACTGAATGTCATTAGGGTCAACTTCAACATGAATCTCAGGCATATTACCCATGTTAAAATTACTTTGGGGTTCCACAAGTCCCAATCTTTCCCGTAAATTCTGAATGTCTTTTGAAGACAAATTGTTCAAATCTATTGTGCTCTTTTTAGGTTTAGTCACTTTCTTTTTCTTTTTATCTTTCAATTTTTTGCCTTTGCTGGCAGTCGGGACAGTTTCAGATATACCGGGGTTCTCGGTCTCAACTGTTTCTTCCGCTGCTACCGGCGGTATGAGATTTGTGTCTCTTATATCGCTCGAGTCAAATCCCGAGAACTCTGACTGCTCATAATCAGACACAGAAACCCTGAGGACGTCGTCCTCGGCACTGCTCATCATTGAAAATGCAAAAAACACAAAAAATGAGTCGACAAAAGGCCGGGACTACGTCCACGACTGAGCAGTTTGACAAAAATACGGTAGAAAATACCTGTCAAAACCAAGCAGGACTACGTCCGTGCTTCCAGGCAAGCTGTCTGTAATGATAAATGACCAGGACTGCGTCCTCGGTACAAACAAAATTGTTATTTCAGCTTACCGATGTTGACACGGTGAACGCCAGAACAACTATGAAACATGTGGTATTCCGGACTTCCGGTTATGGGCGGGTATAGACTAAATCACGGTGTTTTTTAAATAGCGCGAGCGTCAGGACGACATGCTAGTGTATACATGCGAAAGCCTAAGGCTTTGCGAAAATAATAGCTATTAACTTGAAACTTCATAAGTGGATAGATCTCCTTGAGGAGAAGTGCAGTGCACAAGAACCACAAATTTTGCTTGAATAATTTTGGAGTTATTGCCCTTTGTGTTTTTAAGACTTCGATTTTGTCCAGAGCATATCTCTGAAATTTTAATAGCTATTATTTAATTCATTAACAAGAAATGCCATGCACAAGAAGCCTTAATCCAACTGGCTTCAGTTTACTATCAAGCTTTCATGGCAAGGGATGGCCATGTCTGACATGGCTCTTGTTAACCTCTTCAAACACAATCCCAGGATTTTATGCCCTTCAAAATATAATTTGGAAAATACTTGTGGAAAATGAAGAAATTGTTTCTAACAAGCAATTTCTTCATTCCTCAAAATGTCTTATACCTGAAAAAATAAAGATTTTTGACATGTTATCAAGTAAGAGTTGTCCTCTGCATGCTTTGCTAGTTTTGACTGGTCTAAAATTTTATTATCTTATAAAGGGTTAATGAGGCTTTCTTTTCAAACAATATTTAAAGCTTGAAATGAAGAAATTGCTTGTTTCAAAGAAATTCTTCATTTACCTTATTGTTTCTTCCCAGAAAGATTAAGAATTTTAATACTTCATCAACTCAAAGTTGTCATCTTCAACTTTTTAGCTCATCTGAGCACAATGTTGTATGGGTGAGCTATTGTGATCGATCATCTGTCCGTCCGATTACAATTACAAAAAAATCTTCTCCCACAAAACTAACCATGGTATTTCAACCAAACTTCACATAAGTGAACCATAGGTCATGCTCTTTCATGAAACTTCAAAGAATTGAAATGCATGAAGAACTTTGGTTGCCATGACAACTTAAAAAATCTTCTTCTCCCAAACCATAGGTCCTAGAGCTTTGATATTTGGTATAAATCATCATTTACCCTTTACCAAAATCCTTCAAAGAATTAAGGTATCTTGAAAATAAGCCCTTTTCTGTGCAATCCCGGATTTTCATGGAAATAAAGAAGAAAGATCTTTAAAAACCTTCTATTGACCCTCTACCAAAATACTTCAAAGAATTACTGTACTCTGAAAATTAGCCTCTTTTTGTGTGATCCCTGATTTTACATAGAAATGAAGAAGAAAATCTTTAAAATCTTCTTCTGCCAAATAATGAGGCCTAAAGCTGTGATATTTGATATAAATCATCACCTATTGACCCTCTACCAAAATACATCAAAGAATTACCATACTCTGAAATTATATTTTGAGAATTTTCTTCTCCAAAACCATAAGGCATAGAGATTTAATATTTTGTGTGTATTAAACCTATTGACCCTTTACCAAATTCTTGGTAGAATTACCATATTCTGAAAATAGGTCATTTTCTGTTCAGTCTAAGATTTTAGAAATGATTAAGAAGGATATTTTTGAAAATCTTCTCCTTCTTATCCAATAGAGCTTTGATATTATGTATAAATCATCATCTATTGACCCTCTACCAAAATAATACAAAGAATTACCGTACTCTGGAAATAAGTAGGATCTTAAATAAACCTAGGATTAAATGGAAAATCTTTTAAAAAGATCTTCTCCAGAATAATTAGGTGTAGGGCTTTGATAGTTTTTAATATCATAAAGCCTTGAGTCATCATACTCAGGGGAGCAATAAAGGACCATCATGGCCCTCTTGTTTCAATATGGACCGGTCTAAAATGTTATCACGTGTAGTGAGCAGATAGAGCTATCTTTTCAAAACAGTAGTTAAAGCTAAATGAGTATTTCTTCATCTAGGTATACAGGGTTTGGTAGACTGCGAGAAGACATATCAGTTGAGAACTACATGTCTCTTATATTCTACTCCAATCATAATAACACAGCAAAAGGTATAAACGCGACTGTCTCTCTTGTTGATGATGCAGGTAGGTTATGCTTTAATTAGCCCAGTATCACACAATGATGCATTTTGACTCCTCAAAGAAAAAGCTTTAGAAAACACTTGTAGCTTTTTCGTGTGTGCTCAATTTCTCGACAATTATAGGACGGATTTTATTCTATGATATAATAAGTATCAAGCAGAGATGTGCATATTCTATTTGAGTTAAGGCCCTTTGGTGAAAAATCATGTCCACTCAATTTCTCAGCAACCATTGGAGGGATTTGATTCAAATTTCACAGTAAGACTCTGTATAAGTCAGACGTGCATATCCTATTTTGGTTATAATCCATTGATTTTTGACTGATTTATGGCCCTTTAATTAAAAAAGTCCTTTTTTTGTTATGGCCCTTTGTCGGATGGACAAGCAAAATTTCTTTGTAAAACATTGTCGGAAAAGAAGAAACAACAATAAACAGTATTCTATACTCCTTTAACCAATTACCAAACGGCAACATTTAGATTGGATCAAATTCAAAGAAGTTGTAGACGATAATTTAAAGTTTATGAAACATTAGATTTTTTTAAACTCTCTGGATAGAAAACATTGTGTAGAATGAAGAAATTGCTTGTGACAAGCAATTTCTTCATTTTACTTAATGTTTTCCAAATTGTTTTTCTTGAGGGGCATCCAAAAGCTTAACTGTATGGGAATGGGTTAACCAATTATCACACGCTGAAATTTTTTTGTTACACCTCGCGAAAAACAATTGGAAAATGTGTAAAATTAAAAGAATTGATTGCTTGCCAGTCAAAAAGTTTAGAGCGTTGTCTACACTAGAAAATTATTGGTTGACTCGACATTGAAAGAAATAACAGTCAACAGAAAAATAAAATATTTCTGAAAAGAAGGGGGGTATCTAAAAAAATAGCAGACAAAATAGTTTGTCTGTAACGAAGCGTTAGCAATTTTAAGAAGAAATTGTAACCTTCATATAACATGCTATCATGATTGACTTTAAATTTTCACATTTTTCACCACAGTGTTGTGCTATTCTGGTAGAGGTGAAAACTATGATGGGAAGAGGTACATAACAAAAAACTTCAAACAATGTTTGGACTGGACTATTGCTGCTGAAAAAGGAGCCCCTCATCATCCCTTTACATTCAGGTAATATTCATGACAAGGCTATTATTCTAGCCTACAATTGACAAGAGTCATAACAATATAGCAATATTTGACTCAATTATATACCTATAAATGATATGATTTAAAATCTGGCTATCTAATACAACTCAACAGAAAAAAAATCAATATTCGGCGTGTACAAAAAAAAAAATATTCTTCGAGTAACGTTAAACACGGACTACTTTTTTGTGTATTGGTGTTTTGTGGGGGTTTTTTCCTGGAAAGTTGGTTATTTCTTAATCATTTAAGAGAATTTTCTTAATGTCATGTCCAAAAGGTATATAATAAAAGGAATATTACAACAGTGTGTTTTTCTAGTTGTCTCATCCAATAAAAAATACCTACACACCATTCTTGAACACGATAACAACAAACAGCAAAAGACACTGTTGTAATATTCCCTATCTAACCAAACAGATATGGTAGGAAGTTCACCTTTAAAATTTTAGCCACTAAGTCTTAGGGGCAAGACTTACTGGGAACAAAATTTCACAGAAATAATCTTTTGGTTATTGTTAATCAGATTTTTTGAATAATAAAGTTTAGGAAGATAGGCCACATTTTATGTAGGAACATAATGGTGCTAGGGAAATAACTGATATTGCTTGACTGAGAATATCTGTTACATAAAAGAAAGATGCCTCCTTTAACCCATTCGCACACAATCCCTCCTTTTTACTCCCCTCAACAAAAAAGCTTTGGAAAACATTGTTGAAAATGAAGAAATTTCTTGGATCAAGCAATTTCTTCATTATCCACAATGTTTTCTATCTAAAGGCATGAAAAAAATTAAAATTTCATCAACTTGAAATTGTCGACTGCAGCTTCTCTCAATTTGGGCCTGTCTAAAATTTAGCTGTGTTGGAATGGGTTAAATCAAGTTACTAAAAAGAGTTATCCCCTTTTTAAATGATTTGCTTCCTATGTAAAAGAAAACTGAATCACTTTTTATGCTAAAATTCAGGCCAGTGGAGCAATTTAGGCACTCTAGAGCCTCTAGTTTAATTTGCACAAGTATTGAGCTGTCATGTGCAATTTTTATCCATTAGACTAGTCTTAAAATTTATCTTCTGGTAATTAGTTAAGCAGTTGTGGGAGATTTTTAAATTATTAAACTGGTTTTTTTTTTAAATTTATTTGTTACAGTAATTTACAAGATTCCCTCTTGGGCAACTACTGTCGATTTCCAAAGGACGGACTGGCACCCTGGTGTTATGTAGATTTTAATGGAGGCTTCAAGAGAGAATACTGTGACGTATGCAACTTGCGTAAGTTTACATGTACATGTATAGACCATTTAACCTCTATATTTTATTTCTGCTTAACCCATTCCCACACAATGATGCTTTTTGATGCCCCCCAAGAAAAAATGCTTAGGAAAACATTGTGGAAAATGAAAAAATTGCTTTTCCTTTTTTTATACCATGTTTTCTACCCTAAAAGTTGAAAAAGCCTTAAATTTTATAAATTATATATTGTTTTCTTGAAACCACTTTCCATTTTGACCTATTTAAAATTTTGCTGCCTGGTAATGGATTAATCTATTGAAAAGAAAACACAAACAAACCTTGTAATTTTCAAGCATTTCAGAAGAACTTTAATTATTTAAAGAACCATTATATGTAGTAGATGAGAATTTCATATTTGAAAGTCTCATGTCCAGTTTGGGATTTGATATCATTGTATGAGTTCTCAGTTTAAGATTTACTAAGGAAAATGCATCAGTTTGAATGGTGGCAGCCATTTAGTTTACAATAAAGACACATGGTCTCTCGCTTTGCTGATTCTATGGTGGTTAACCCATTCCCACACAACAAAATTTTAGACTGGTCCAAATTAACAGAAGCTGCAGACAATTATTTCAAGTTGACAGAATTTTACATTATAAAATACATAGTGGACATAGAAGAAATTGCTTGATACAAGCAATTTATTAATTTTCCACAATATTTTCCAAAGTTTTTTTTTCTTGAGGGGCGTAAAAAAGCAGGGATTTTGTGGGAATGGGTTGATATAACTAAATCTGAATTGTAACCCATATGTAAAAATTGGCCATGTGTAGAGGGATCCCATGTTTTACAAAGAGATATCAGGATTGGAGGAAAACAAATACAACAGCACTGGTGTTCAATCTAAATCCTTGTCATGCTGTATTTATTGCCTTACTGAATTACTGTAAAATCAAAGGGCTGAAGGCACTAGTAGAACTTATTGTTCAAAAATCAATATTTATTTTAGAAATCAACCTCATAAACAACTTGGGAAGGAAAAGTTTGAGCAGGAGGTGTAGACTAAGATCAGCCTGCACATAAGTGCAGTCTGATGTTAGTCTACACCTCCTGCCAAAACTGGAATATTCCGGTTTCAGCATGACAAGGGTTAAATAAGAATAAGAATTCTTGTAAAATCCAATACTGTACAAAATAATAAAGATGGAAATTTTTATTTTCATTCTCAAGCCCCTGAATCCATTTCCAAAAATATTAAGACAGATCCAAATTGGAAGATATTGCAGATAACAATTTCTTGTTGGTGGAAACTACTGCCTTTTAGGGTAGATAACATAGTGGACATAGCGTATTTTGCTTGTTACAAGCAATTTCATCACTTTCCATAATATGTTCCAAAGTTTTTTTTATGGCATTGGTTAACTCATTCCAACACAGTGACGCTTTTGGACACCAGTAATTATATGCAATTGGGAAAACATTGTATAAAACAAAGAAAGTGCTTGTAACAAAAAAAATCTTCATTTTATACAATTTTTCAACCCAGAAAATTGAAAAATCTAATATATACTTAAATCTATCATCTGCAACTTCTTTCAAATTAGACCTGTCTAAAATCTTGTTGTCTGTTAATGGATTAAAGGCTAAATACTCAGTAAAACTATATAGGACCATCATGGTCCTCATTTTGTTTATAACTTCTTTCAGTGTTGAGTAGTGAATATATTGTTACCTGGTAAAGAGTAAAACCAATTACTGTTGTCTTACAGAGGGATGTTTCGATAACGATCTTGGAGACTGCAGTGCTAACCTGACTTTGAAAAGATTTTGTGTCATTAACAACAATGCTGATCTGTGTCAGGCCACATGTAATTGTGAAGGTATGTTCACTTTTTATTACCCTCTGTAAGGTCGATAAGAAGCATTAATGCTTTTTAAAGCTTGGATTGATTGTGCTGCAAAGAAGTCAAGGCATCATCAGTCTAGTATATGCTGGCTAATAGTACATCTTACTGAATGTAATTATTGAATCACTCCATAGGTGTTCATCAGTGTTACCAAGTTTGGAAAATCCAGTAGGATTTTAGTATTTTAGAAGAGAAGTTAAGTGCCCAGTTAGGTTCGATTTAATATTTTTCAAAACCTGTCTCCCCCAAACAACTGTACATTTTGAAAATGACGTAATATGAGGAATCTATGTAATTTAACATAAACCAGCTTATAGAGGTCACGTTTCAAAAGAAATGCGTAGTCTTTCATTTATATAGTGAGTAATTTGCCTTCTACTTTGAGAACACAGCATACCAGCTGTATACCTTGGGAGTGATAAGATATACAATTACATACAGAGTTGAATCTAGGTTTTCAGAAATTGGGGCCAACTCCCCCATCACGTTTAAAAATGTGGGCCAACATGTTTCAGGATTGAGCCACAAGCAGACATTAACTTTTTATCCTAAAAAAATAAGGTCTGACTATTCTGCAAACATAGCGAAAAAAAAAGAAAGTTTTGCATTTTGTTTTCATGACACTAATCCATTTGCCAGACAAAAACATAAGAATATTTTGTTTTCGCACCTGCTTCTAATTCATTTAATATCCAATGGTCTTCATTCTTAGGTCCAATAGAAAGTATTAATTTAAAACAATACTTTAGGAAGCTGGGGTTCACTGTCGTGTGTTGAAAAGGAATCATATGTTCTCATTGAAGCATTCCTTTAATGCAGGAGTTGGGTATTCTATAAATAGCATATAATATTTGAAGGGTAGATATGAATAGATTGCAAAATAGAAATTGGGGGGGGTTCTCATCGGTCTCTAAAAAGATTTACCAGATTTGATAATGCGCCAACCTGTTAAAATATGCATGACATGTGCCGCACATCCTTCTGATTTTTGTGACCTACAATATTTTAACACAAAAATCCCTCACCCTAGATTCAGCTCTATACATATAGCCTTTTCAATCCATTACCAGACGACAAAATTTTCGACTAGTTACAGTCCACAATTCTTAATGCTTTGAGATTGACTATGGCTCAGATAGGATTGGAAACATTGTCAATTTCTCCTTTTCTCACAATTATTTTTTTAATTCAATTCTCAAGTGGCGTAAAAATGCATGATTGTGTGGCTGACTAGATTTTTAGTGTCTGCTTAATTCTCGGCAACCATTAGACAGATTTGATTCAAACTTCACTGATATAATCAGTATCAAGCAGAGATATTCATATTCCATTTTGGTTACGGTCCATTGATCTTTGACGGAGTTATGGCCCTTTGGTGAAAAATTGTGTCCGCTCAATTTCTTAGCAACCTTTGGACGGATTTGATTCAAATTTCACAGATAGACTCTGTTTAAGTCAGACATGTGCATATCCTATTTTGGTAACGGTCCATTTATTTTTTAATGATTTTTTGCTGTTTAATTAAAAAGTCAATTTTTTGTTACGGCCCTTTGGCGGATAGCACTTATATATGGACAAGCGATGTTTGGGGGTATAAGTCCGCTTTGCGACAATGTCTAGTTGTTTATGGAATGTCTTAAGAAAAGGACTAACTCGGAAAGGTAAAATTTTGATCTTGAAAGCTAGTTAGACTGTGAACAAGTGAATTTTGTTTAATGTAACTTTCAGTAGTATTTTAGTAAAACCGCAGTTAGTGGGTGCACCCAACCATGACTTCCTGTCATCTTTCACACCAGTAACATGTACAACTGCAACATTAAATGTGGGTCATTACTTGTGTAGCTGCTCAGCAAACTCTACAGGCAAATTCCTTATCATATTTCCCTCCATGAAAGACAGATGAAAGACAAATGACATGCGTGTTGATGGCATTTTTTCGTGATCCTGCTCAGGACTCTAGAATAGAAACATCCTGTATAACATGTAACTATTAAATAAACCAAGCTAGATGAGAGGTAATGCTTAAAAAAGGTGATTTATATGAAAATTGCCATTTTGTACACCAAAACAGACATATCACTCTACTATGCCAACACAGACATACATCATCAGTACTTTCAGTGCTTTGATTTTAATTTGAAGGGGAGGTGCCCTATTATTTTAGATAACAAAAAAATAGATCAAATGTGCTACTTGACTGACAAAATTCTGGTTGGGGATATTAGTCCACTTTGTGACTATCCTTTTTAGATCTTGGATTTTTAAGATATTGGTAATTACGATTTCAACAAAGAATAATTCAAATAATGATTATATAATTAAATTTAGCCCTGTATTGATGGGCATAGAAATGAACAATCTCTTTGAATTATTTAATGAATTTTTACCTCAATGTTTATTTCATGAACTATTTTTTATATTTTCCAGATCCCTCATCTACAAGTGAGTATTTTTAGCTTAGCTGTCTTCTGAGATATTGCTTAAGCTGTGGCCTTGTTGGTGACAGCCTGTCTTTGTACACACACAAGAACTTGTTCAATTTGGTATACAGTAGCATCCAATTTATTGCAACATTACTTTGTCAACACTTTTGTTGCAACTAACCAGAATTTGCCATTAAAAGGTGTTGTTTGTTCTTTAACTCCTTCCCATATCACTTTTTAACATCCCAAAGAAGAAAGGCTTAAGGAAACATTACAGAAAATGAAGATATTGTAGCAACTTTAGAGTGTTGTCTGCAAAATCTTTGAAATTTGACAAATCTAAAATTTTCTTGTCTGGTCATGGATTAAACCTAATTTATGTGCATAAAGTCAGTTGCAATGAAAAAAATGAACTGCTATTTTCTGCGTTGCAGTTAAGAGGATTTTGTTGCATCTGTATTAACTCTATGTTGTGTTCTGAAATTCATAATTTATGGTCGCCATCAATCTACAATATCATAAACAGTCAAATTTGTTTAAACCCATTACAAACAAATCCTCTTTTTAGAAGCCTTGAAGAAATATACTTTTGGAAAACTTGATGGTTAAAATGAGAAATAGCTTGTATCAACCAATTTCTCATTTTCTCACCATATCTTCTTTCTTTTAATACCCTGCTTTGAAAAAGGAGATGTACTGGTTTACCCTTGCTGTCCTTCCGTATGTCCGTCTGTACCAATATTGACTTCGCATTTTTCTCAGCAACTATTCATAGCATCCACTTGAAACTTGCTGTGGAGGTTTATCTAGGGGTCCTTCATGGGGCTTACAGAATTTAGATCTACAAGTTAACTACTCCCTGTTTTTTAAACAAGTTTATATTCGGACATTGCCTGGTAATGTAGTAAATTTTCGCTGCACTTTTCTGTGCAACTATTCATAGAATCAACTTGAAACTTGGTGAGGTATATCTAGGGGTCCTACATGGAATGAAGTTCTGCAAGTTAACTACTTCCTGTTTTATGACTTCCTGTTTTATGACTTCCTGTTTTTATTTAAATATTGATGGTATAGTTGCATATTTCAATCACACTTTTCTTAACTATTCATAACATTGACTTGAAACTTGGTGTGATGGTTAATTTAGGGGTTCTACATGGTCTGCAAGTTAATTACTTCCTATGACTGTTTATATTCCAACATTACAACTTAGTTTATTTTTGGACATTGGATGGTATAGTTGGATACTATCATAATATTTTTAACAGCAACTATTAAAAGTATTGACTTTAACTTTATATGAATGCTCAACTAGGGGTGTCAATGGTGCTTACCAGATTTACATCTGCATGCTATCTACTTCCTGTATTCTGACTAGTTTATTTTTGGACATAGGATGGTAAAGTTGGATATTATCATCATATTTTTCACAGCAACTATTAAAAGTATTGACTTTAACTTTATACGAATGCTCAACTAGGGGTGTCCATGGTGCTTACCAGATTTACATCTGCATGCTATCTACTTCCTGTATTCTGACTAGTTTATTTTTTAGCCAATAGTTTATTTTTGGACATTGCCTGGTTAATTGGTATCTTATCAATTCTTGATGTTTAGATGCAGCTAGGTGTCCTACATGGTCCTTACTAAATATATTCCAGTGAGAGGGAATATCTGTAGTTTTGGTAGTGCACGCAGGGTTATTCTCAGTGATTTTGTCTCACATGATTGTAATTTAATACTGGTTTTCCAATTCCATACACTTTGAAATGTCGTCTACAACTACTTAAACTTAAATTTTAGTTATCTGGTAATTTTGAAATCACCGGAAGAAATGTAACAAAACCCCAAAATTTTAGACTGATCCTTATCCAAAGAGGTTGCAGACCACACAATAAATTTGGTTTTAAATGTTAAATGAAGGTCAAAAGAGGTAGAAATATTGTTAGAAAAGAATGAATTGCTTGTAACATGCAATTTCTTCGTTTCCCTGATTTTTTTTTCAGAAATGTGTTTCTTCAGGTCGTTAAAATGTGGGATTGTTTGGGAATGGATTCAAATAAGGTTGAATCGAATGATATGTTTCTATGGCTGTATCTGACTAATAGACTTGTTGTAACAAACGTCTTCATAATATTCAATACGCCTGAAGGGTCATTTTATGTTATGGTCTTGGTTGTCAGTCCATCCTTCTGTGTCTGTACCAGAAATTGACCAATATTTGGTTAGGTGTGTGTCCAGACTTTCTTAACCCATTCCCATACAGTGACGCCTTTTGACGCCCCTAAAGAAAAACAGCATTGGAAAACATTGTGGAAAATGAAGAAGTTGCCTGCAACAAACTATTTCTTCATTTTCCACAATTTATTCTACCAAGAAAGGGGAAAAAAATCTAGAATTTCATAAACTTTAAATTGTCGTCTGCAACTACTTTGAAATTGGTCCAGTCAAAAATTGTGCTGTTTGGTAATGGATTGTTGTGAAATTCATTATGTCTATAGTGACAATATGGGCCTTTTAGCTTAGAATTGGGAGTTTAAAATTACCAAAACATCTAGGGATAACCCCTGAAAGTACCAAAAATTAAAATGGCAGTCTGTCTCAGTTTGTATGTTTGTTAGCAAATCTCTGTGGATACAACTACTTTTTTCAATTGGAATGAACACAAACTGGACACAATTAACTTCTATGATGTCTAGTTATGCAGGAGATAAAGATTATTTTGATCCATCATGTTGTTTTGGAATTATCTTTCCTTGACGTACTAAAATAGCCTAAATTACTGTGTGCACAACTCCTCCTGCAGGTTCAATAGACTTACCACCAACAATCTCTATGATGTCTTGTTTTGCTTGAGGTGAAAATTAATTTTATCCCTCAAACTGTTTTGGACCTCAGTGCTCTCAATAAGCGGACGTCGACGTATATTACGTCCAGAAAATCAGAAAAAACGTCGGGAAAATCAGACCTGGACGTAAATTAACGTCCGAGATTCTAGGTAAACGTCCTGAATTTATGACTCGGACGTTGTGAAGTAACAATATAAAGGGTTTGACAACAAAGGATGTATATTCTGGCCATACGCTCAGGTAAAATTGAATCCACAAAGAGTTGATCGAAATGTCTCCATGACGACCAATGTAGATGGAAATTTACATAGAGCGTACTTGATTATAGCCGGTTGGTAATGGAGCTGTCCCAGCATCTTGGACCATTTCTTTGGAAGTCACTGGATTAATAATTAGCCGGGCAAAAATCAAGCAGGCCCGTGGCATCGGACACATCAGACTAGATTTCGTCAAATATCGCTGTTTGGTCGAATTTCTGTAAACTAAGTTCAGGGCCAGAACTCATCCAAAATGTCATGTCTCGTCGTCAAATTCGCGGCGTATACAGAACGGAATGTCAAATTTGCATTCTAAATATGTTTTTATTACTCGGGGGTTCTATTTCGTATCTGGATATGACGTCCGTCCTAGAAATATCGAAGTTACTGATTGATCTTGCTAGAGTTCAGTCCCTTTTCAATGACGTCACGTGTTGTCTGTAAACATCAACTAGTAGAAAAGAAACAGGGAATTTCTTAAAAGATGCAACTCTGCTATAAGTTTCATTTCTTTTTGTGCTGTTACTTTTTTTTACGCAAGTGTTATTCATGGCGTTTGTTTTTGGATATCTATGATGTGATCGGAGACGGTCTTGGAATAATCCATTCCCAATATTTTGTACCCAAAACATTTCAAATAGCCTGACATTCTACAAATCAGAAATTTTCAAGCCCTGAGAGATTTGTAAATAACAATTACCAAACGGTATCCACCCAAATTTGGAAAATAATAGTGTTTAAGGAGCGGGAACATTGTGGGAAAAGTGCAAATTTATGCAAGAAACAGATTTCTCAAGAAACACTTCTTTTACCACATTTTTTTCTCTAGTTCTACTCAATGGGACATGGAATTAAGGGACTTTAAGTAAAGGATGGAAAATAACGTACTGTAGGCTTTATGTATCTTTCTTTATTTCATTTTTTTTGGGGGGGGGGGGGAGAATGGTCGAGAGTAAAAAAATTCCTTTATTTTGTGAAAACTTCCTGAAATTGAAACTTGGAATTTCCAAAATTCCTGAAATTGGTCCTTATTGAGAGCACTGGGATCTTTATTTTCCCTTGATTGAGCAAAGTAACTTAAAGTTAAAGTGTTTTTCACTGACAAGCTCCTTCAGGCATAAATGCGCTGTCCTGTTGAACTATCTTTTGTAATGCTATTGAGTTTGTGTCAGTGCATTCATCTATGTGTATGTCCTTGAACTTGCTTTCTTTAAATCATCACCTTTCAAACTTCTGGATAAATTTTAACTAGTTACTTGTTGAAATCTCAAATCCATGTATTCTCTGTTTCAGGTTGTCCCTACATTGACTCCAGATCAGATTGCCAGAGTGCTGCAGCCTCTCTACAACCATTTTATGGCAGCTCAGAAAGTATCACTTATTGTGCTCGCAGTGCTGGTTATTGTGATCAAATGGAAGCAGAACCTCTGATAAGAAGTAATTATAGTTATAACAATGTAATTATAAACCCGTCCAAGAACGGACGTATTATGGGATCACCCGTGGTGTCCGGGCGTCCGGGTGTCCGGGCGTCCGGCGGTGTCCACTTCTTTGTCTGGAGCATAACTCTGTCACCGTAAGTCCGATTGACTTTAAACATAGCAGTTATATTCTTCTCATCAATACGGAGTGCAGTGTACAAGAACCATAACTCTACCTGGCCTATATTTTGAGTTATTGCCCTTTGTTGTTTTTCATACTTGAATCTTGTCCTGAGTATATCTCTAAAAGTATAATAGCTAGAATCATGAAATTTCATGGATGGATAGAGATCACCAAGTAGGAGTGCAGTGTACAAGAACCATAACTCTACCTGGCCTATTTTTTGAGTTATTGCCCTTTGTTGTTTTTCATACTTGTATCTTGTCCGGAGTATATCTCTAAAAGTATAATAGCTAGAATCATGAAATTTCATGGATGGATAGAGCTCACCAAGGGGGAGTGCAGTGTACAAGAACTATAACTCTACCTACCCTTTTTTTTGAGTCATTGCCCTTTGTTGTTTTTCATACTTGAATCTTGTCCGGAGTATATCTCTAAAAGTATAATAGCTAGAATCATGAAACTTCATTGATGGATAGATCTCACCAAGTGGGAGTGCAGTGAACAAGAACCATAACTCTTCCTAGCGTATATTCTGAGTTATTGTCCTTTGTTGTTTTTCATACTTTGTTTGGCAAAAAATATTCATTCAAAATAACCTCAGTTCTATTCAAACCCCCAGTTAATATTAAGCAGTGTGACGGGCGTATCTTGTGACAATTTGGCACCTTGTTTACTAATTGCTGGCCCTGCCAACTGACTCCCTAAGCTCTGCCCATTAACTCTGACAGGAAGTTCTGCTATGATTTTTAACAGCAATATTTTGCAAAATTCATAGCCAGTAACATGTAACAAAAAAGTAAAATTGTGGGTTTGTGATCTAAACATCGTTACTACAGGCTGAATAAGCTGAAGTTATGACGTTTAAGTAGCCAAACCAACAATTAAGGTAAAGAAAATGGTGGCCAATGTTTGACTTGATAAGCTCAGGTCGGGGCTGAATAAATTATTTGATTGGTTGGTTGATTCCTTGATTGACAGCCGCAATTGATCAATTGCAAAACACATTTATCACTAATTCTTTGTAGCAATTTTCCTATGCCAGGATTGTGGTCAACCCATTGCTAGACGCCAACATTTTAGACTGGTCCAAGTTAACCCATTCAAACAGTCAACCCATTGCTAGACGCCAACATTTTAGACTGGTCCAAGTTAACCCATTCACACACAATTTCGCAGTTTTAAATCCCTCCAGAAAAAAGGATTGAAAAAAGGTGGACAATGAAGAAATTTAACTAGCACTTTCTTCAATACCCAAATTGTTTTCTACCTTTAAAGGCAAGAACTTTTTTCCCAAATTTCACCAATATGAAACTGGCACCTGCAACATATTTCAAAATTTATTCTATTATTTTGACAGTGTTGTAATGGGTTAAAAGAAGTTGCAGACAACATTTTAAAGAGTTTTGAAATTTGATAATAAGTGCCAAATAAAGGAGAAAATATTTTGAGAAAGGAGAAATTGTTTGTTACTTATAATATCAAAGTAAAAATCCGATGCAATTTGAATGAAACATCCAATGTGGTAGAAAATATCATGGGAAAAGAAGCAATTGCTTGTTACAAGCACTTTCTTTTTTTTATGTCACCACATCGAAAGTTCAGGGGCATATTGTTGTACCATTGTAGGTCTGTTCATCTATCTGTCCATCTTTCCACCTGTATGTCTGTCTGCAAAACTTAACCAAAAAAACTTAACATTGCCAATTACTACCATCCTATTCAAGATACAATGCTCATATTTGGCATGATGATACATCTCCATAATATGCGTCTCGTCATGTCAAGGTCAAGGTCATGTGATAAGGTCAAGGTCACATACCAAGGTCAACCGCCTAAAACTTAACCCCAAAAATAACATTTCCAAATACTTTAAGGCTTTTCAAGAATCAATTCTTATATAGCGGGGGCATTGGGTTTCAAAAACACATCTTGTTTCCACAATGTTTTCTCAAGTATAAGGTCACTTTGATGTAAAATTATGGCTTATTACAGGAAAGGGTTAAGGACAAATCATCAAAAAATCTTGTTTATCCACTAGGGGTATTATTTTGGCCAATGTTCACCAAACTTTTTCAAAATGTTTATATATATGAGCTCCTGGACATAGAAATAGGTTAAGTTTGGTCTAAAAGTATGTCAATTGGTCAAATTTTGCTTATTAACTCACCTGAGCACAAAGCCAATTTGAACCAAATTTGGCAGAAATGTTATTTAGATTGTCCCTTTTTGAAATAGCCAAAAGAATTGAAATCTGTTAAAAACTCTAGTCGCCATGTCAACAAAAGTGAAATTTGAAAAATAATCTTTAAAAATCCTCCTTCTGAGTCACAAGGTGTAGAGTCTTGATATTTTGCATGAAGCATGAGTTTATTGACTTCTTTCATATTTCTGAAATTATCAGTAATGGATTCAGAGGTAGGAAAAGTGTACCCCCATTTTCAATTAATCTTAGAGCCTTGGAATTTGTCACTTAGCCTTTGGGATACCCGGGTACAGAGCCTTTATATGTATTAAGTATGGTCGGACCCACTTGTATCATAATCCTAACCTTAACATAGAATTAGCCTGTTGAAAGAAAAAGAGCCTTTTTCTCAGGTGAGCAGCTCAGGGCCAATGGCCCTCATGTCTGAATTGATATTTTAGATTTCATCCTCTCAGATTCTTACCTGAAGGGATATTACAGGTATATGATAAAAGAAGGGAAGCAACTATTCAGATCCTCTATATAAGAGTACTTATCCTTTTTTTAGGACCACAGTCTGAAAGCCATGTGGCTATAATGTGACGATGTGGTGTCTGTCATACGTCCTTCCATAAACTTTTACAATCTTCTACCCAGAAAGTGATATACAAAATTCAACCAAATTTCAGAAATGATCCTTGGGTGATCAGTTATCAGATTTAAATAGGATGAGAACATGGCTGTAATTGGAGGACTAATTTTCATATATGGTGAAAGCTTAAAATTCTTCTTTTCAGAAGCCAGTTACAGTAATGATGATCATCCCTTATCAGACTCCTTTAAAAATCTTTATCAGATGGAAAACTTTGCTGTAATTGCTAATTTCCATATATGGTAAAGGGTTGAAAATCTTTTTGTCAGAAACCAGTCAATTGATTTCAATAAGATTTCACAGCAATCAGATTCCTTTAAGAACTTTCATCTGATGAAAAATATGGCTCAAGTAGGTGAGTCTTATTTCCACAAAATTATGGTGTAAAGTAAAAACTCTAAATATCTTTTTTTATATCACCGTAAAACAAATGTTTTCCAGGGCATACTGGAACCAGCCTCTCTGTATGTGTGTCTGTCTCTCTGTGTACAAAATACTAACAATATTTTGTCGCAAACTCCTCCTTCACTTTTGCTTCAATACCATTGAAACTTTTTACGAAGATTAACCACATGTTTAAGTTTTGCAGGACGCAATTTTGAAGTCTCAATTCCCCCTGGTTCAAGAATAATCTCCCCTTAAACTCACACATTAATTGTGCTTTGTAGTAATATACAGCTAATTATACTACCAATTTTGTGTCGCAAACTCCTCCTTCAGGTTTGCTTCAATACCTTTGAAACTGTATACAAAGATTAACCACATGTTGAAAGTTTGCAAGATGCAATTTTGACATCTTAATTCCCCTGGTTCAAGAATTATCTCACCTTGAACTTTATTCATGCTTTGTAGACATATACAGCTTATTATGCTACCAATTTTAGGTCGAACACTTCTCCTTTCTAGAAAAGCAAAGTCAGTAGCTATGTCCTTGTATTGTTAAGGCTCTCATTACACTTCAAGCACTTGCGGGGGTATTTAGCCACATACTGTGGCAAGTTCTAGTTTCAGAAACCAGTAGATTGATTTCAACTAAATTTAACAGGAAATGTACTTTTGAGATCCTTTATGAGATTTCTTCAATGTATTTGATTGGATGAAGCTTTTTAGGTCACCTGACGGAAGGTCATGGTCCCCTATTGCGATCGTGTTTTGTCAGTCGTCATGGTGTGTTAACTTTTTACATTTTGACTTCTTCTTAAGAACCCTTGGATGGATTTCAACTAAACTTGACAGGAAGCATCCTTATGGGAAGGCTCTTCAGAATTGTACACATCATAGAGTTATCTCCCCTTGGGGCTCCATAAGGGGCCAAAAAAGGGTACATCTTTAAAAATCTTCTTGTCATGAACCAGCTGTCAGATTGGATTCACATTTGGTATTTAGAGTCTTTAGGACAAGGACTATTGAGAAAAAAAAATCTGTCAAGAAATGGCCGTGGTAGTGGGGAGGGGTAAAGGTGGGTGGGGTACATAAGCTTTAATAGTGACAACTTTGAAGATCTTTTTCTACCAAACCAAAAGACCTAAAATTCTGATATTTGGTATGTGGCATCATCTAGTGGACCTCTATCAATAATGTATAAATTATAAACCCGGGGTCAAAATTAGCCCGTTCCCGGACGTCATAAGTTTAACAGGCTTAAACAGTGAAAATTTCAAAAATCTTCTTCTCCAAAACTAGAGGGCCCAGAGCTTTAATATTTGGTATGTAGCATCATCTGGTGAATTTCTATCAAGATTGTATAAATCATGGCCCTAGAGACAGAATTAGCCCATTTCCAGACGTCATAAGTTTTACAAAGGGCTTATATAGTGAATTTTTTAAAAATCTTCTTCTCCCAAACAGGAGGTTCACACAAAACGTCCTGGTCTCTTGCGCTTTGATCTACCAAGGCTTTTTTGTATTTAAGGTAGACTTTTCAGTTGGTAAATTCATCTGACCTGTCAAGGTACCTTCCAAGAACTGAGTAAATCTCTATCCCCAGATGACAATTTTTAGACTAGTCCAAATTGAAAGGAGTTGCAGTCAGCTGTTTCAAGTTGAGAAATTTCAAAAATTTGTCTTTGTGGGTAGTAAACATTGCAGCTAATGAAAAATAATTTATGATAAGCAATTTATCAATTTTCCGCAATATTTTCCCAAGCCATTTGAGGGATGTCAAAAAGTGGGATTGTCAGGAAATGGGTTACCAGATTATGATCCAGCAGAATACAGTCAAAGATAGTGTTCTGAAAACAGACAAAACAATATATTGTCTAATAGATTGGCCATTTTACATTCAATTTTCTACAAAGAGAAAAAAGGTTTTACCCTTTTCAACCGATGCAGAGTATGCAATCTGACTATGGTCGATACATTCACTTGCCAAGAGTTCCCTTTTGCTTGTTTGATGACAATTAGAAAATATTACTTTGTTTCAGCTTGTAGTCCTCCAGTGGATGCCTCTGACCTGATTGATCCTAAAAGCTCGTATAACCTTGGGGATGTAATCCACTTCAGATGTCCAAATTCTAGCAGAACAAGCAATCAGACATGCTCTTCAACTGGCAAATGGATAATTAACTCCTTGTGTGAACGTAAGTCTATCTGTTTGAAACTTGTACTAGTAATACAGATATGTATGGCCAGTCGCATGACCATTATGAAATGATTTTAAACAAAATATTTAACCAATTACTATATGACAAAGTTTTAGATTGGCACATATTCAAAGAAGTTGCAGACAACAATTCTCTTTTGATGAAAATTTAAATATATCTGTCTTCTTTGGAAGAAAACATTTCTGACAATGAAGAAATGAATTGTTGTAATAAATTTCTTCATTTTCCACAATATTTTGACATGCTTTTTTCTTGATGTGTGTGTGTGTGTGTGTGTGTGTGTGTGCAGGCCTCCTAGTGAAACCTTTAAAACCTTTAAAAACCTTTAATTTCAGAGCAAACCTTTAAAACCTTTACATTTCCCCAGAAAACCTTTAAAACGCCAAAATAGCCTGTAATTCTCACTCAAAACCTTTATATTTGCTCTGACTGGTTGCCGTGCTAGCTTAAAGCAAGTAATGGATTTTGTTCTGCATTTTCCTACACTGTAAAACAGGAGCTATGTATGATATAGATATGCAGAGAAAATAGGTATACACATTAAATAAGGTATGTATTATATTGCATAATTCAAACAGTATATAACATCAAAAAATGACTTTGGTATGACTGTGGGTTTAATAAAGAAATGAGAAATTCGACAAAAATAGCCTTTATTCACTCTTTATTTTTTCATATTTTACACTAAAAGGCCTTTATTTTCATACATTGGAGCCTTTATAAAAACCTTTATTTTTGTTTTGGCCTGCTAGGAGGCCTGGTGTGTGTGAAAAGCCAATTGTGTTGGAATGGGTTGAAAACAGAGAAGATCATGTGCATGGCTTACAGGGTAGAGAAATGAACAAAATGTGTATTTTTACAAAGAGGTAACAGTAAGGAGTGTTAACCTTTGACATGTTGAATAAAATTCTTAGTAAAATTGTATGAAAATAATTCTTGAAGTATAAAATCCTTAGTAAAATTGTATGAAAATAATTCTTGAAGTATAAAATCCTTAGTAAAATTGTATGAAAATAATTCTTGAAGTATAAAATCCTGAGTAAAATTGTATGAAAATAATTCTTGAAGTATAAAATCCTTAGTAAAATTGTATGAAAATAATTCTTGAAGTATAAAATCCTTAGTAAAATTGTATGAAAATAATTCTTGAAGTAGCAAAAGTACTAGTTGTGGGTCAATAATAATTTTTGAAGTAGGGAAATAACTAGTTGTCAATATTAATTTTGAGAATCAAATTTCACAAACAACTCTGACTTACCGGATGGAAAAGTTTTAGACTGGTCCAAATTGAAAGGAGCTGCAGACAACAATTTAAAATTTATGAAATTTTAGATTTTTTCAACTTTTTTGGTAGAAAACATTGTGGAAGATGAAGAAATTGCTTGGTTCAAGCAATTCTTAATTTTATACAATGTTTTCCCAATTACATTTCTTGAGAGGTGTCAAATGGCTCCACTGAGTGGGAATGGGTTTAAAGGGATAAACATATGGTTGTAGACTAAGTCCAGACTAAACTTATGTGCAGGCTGATCTTTGTCTATACCACCTGCCAGCATTATAAAGGTTAAGAGAAAAGTGTTGATGAGTATATAAGGTTGCAAAGGTCAATATTCATTTCCAAATTATAGGCCCTTGCCACATGGTGCCATACTCATATCATGTTCAGCTCAATTTAGGAATTGAAATATTATTCTAGAATATATTGTCTCTTGGTTTGGCAAAGCAAGAAGCTCTTGTCCATAACTCACATTAAGATGAATTTGTCACGATAAAAGCACATTGTTGTTTGGTCATCTTTAAGTCGTAGCTACTGGTACATCTTAAATAAGCTGCAGTTATGTTTTGGAGCCCACCTACAACCAGTTTTCTGATTTCTATAGAAAATCATTGTTTTCATATTTTTCAAAGAGTTAGAAAGATTCAAACTAAACAAGATGAAGACAAAATCTATCCCGTACCATGATAATTGGGACAGTGGAAAAGATTGTGATATTTATCACCGCCCAAAATAGGAACTCCTCATTCAATTCTATGAATCAAACTTCGGATGTACATCAGTGGACCAGTTTAAATCTTCAAATAACAAACTTCCAAAATGGTGCTTTTCACTAGAGAAATCAATTGTGGTAAAGGTTCTTTGAGATCTCTGTTTGGTATTCAAAGGAAACTTTACATCTGAGCAAAACAGGGAAAAACATAAAACAACAAATTGAAGTCTAAATTTTTCAGCTATTTCGAACCTTTTGGCTTTACAGAAATTAACTGATTACAAGCTATGTTTTCTTACACTGATTCCAACTAACAAAATGCACTGATTTGTTACATCTGCTCCAACTGTTATGTGTACGAGGTCTATTCCCAAAGTTTACTGGATTGGCTGAGTATATTCTGAATTGCCCTGGCCCCTGAGCCATGTAGTGGCAGCAGCTATATAGAGTTACCTCTGTATGTGTTTGGAAGTTATTTTTGATAATTCTCAAAACTACAACATGTATATTTAGATAATTATTTTTTATTTTCTAAGTACTAACGTTTCGGCATACGCCTCCTACAGGGTACATAATAATGAAAACAAATAAACAAACGTGAAGTCATTAATGCTATGTTAAGATAGCGGAAAAATAAATTACGCGTGTTAGAGAGTGCAATTTCGTAATAATTGGTAATGCTTACAGAATAATTAAGATGCCCCAAAAACATCAAAACTACAGCCTCTATTCAGGGTGGAACTTGATGACTCAGCAGCGAATAAACAATTTGTGAACCCATCTAAAAATTTCTAATAATATCAATGAGCATGAAAGTGAAATCGTCAATACTATGGTTAGATTCATTGCATTATTTCCTCCAACATTTAGCTTCAGTGAATATTAGTGTGTATTATGTCTAATTCTTGTCCTGAGTATATCTTTTACGTTAACCCTTTAATGTACATTCCCTGGTTAGTATGCCCACATGTTTTATACTTAAGAAAACATTTTGGGAAAAGAAGAAATTGCTTGTAACAAGCAATTACTTTTTTAACAAGCTTACTTTTTTCCCACAATAATGTCCTTGAATGATTATTTTTCATATAAAACCAACTTTAAGTTATTGTCTGCAACACCTATAAATTTAGATAGGTCTAAAATTTTGCAATGCAGTAGAGGGCCAATTGGAGGATTTTGAAATAACTTGGTAAAGTTTTTCTAATACCTATCTTATGGTGAAAATATGCCACCATACGAATGAGATTAAAAATAAACTCAGGAAAAATGCGACAATTGTTGACCCATAGAATAGAAAACAAAATTTTACTAATTGAGAGATATTTAAAAAATCTTAAGATTATGGACAAGTATCATCTAGGATAGAAAATACTGTAAGAAAAACAAAAATTGCTTTTTTTTTAAGTACTTTTCTTTTGTGCATAAAAAAGGGGGTTTTGTGGGAATGGGTCTAGTAAGTGGTTAACACTTGTCATGCTGTATAAATTACCTTACTGAATTGCTGTAAAATCAAAGGGCTGAATGCACTGATATAACTTTTTGTTCAAAAATCAATATTTCTTTTAGAAATCAATTTCATAGACAACTCTGGCAGGAAAAGTACAAGGAGGAGGTGTAGACCAAGAGCAGACTGCACTTATGTGCAGGCTGATCTTGGTCTTTACTTCCTGCTCAAACTGGATTATTCCGGGTTCAGCATGACAAGGGTTAATGTACTTGATATATTTCAGTTGTGACATCATGTCCAGATGGCTACAATATGATTGGAGACAATTGCTATAAACTGATCCAAAAAGTCAGTCACATAGACGGTAAAGACCTTTGTGCAGCTGATAATGCCAGTATGCTTATGTTGAAATCACAGGAAAGTACAACACTTATTGATGCTCTGATGTCTGTCTTCCCGTGAGTTATTTCCCCTTTTACTTGACCATGAAATTTACGATTAACCATTTTAAGAAAAAAATGACTTATTATAGCTGTCAATCAAATAATCATCTGACCACTAAAATCATTCAATTATACAAGAAATGAATGATGAATTCTGTGATTTATGCCCAAACTTTTTATTGGTTTGGCAATTTAACCCATTACCAAACCACCAAATTTTAGACTGGTCCAAATTGAAAGAAGTTGCAGAAGACATTTCAAAGTGCATTTCAATTGAGAATTAAATGTAACTGAGTAGAAAACATTGTAGGAAAAGTTGAAAAAGCTTGATACAATCGATTACTTCTTTTCTCCCTTTAATTATTTTATAAGGCTTTATTTCTTCAATGTGTAAAAATGCAGGATTATATGGGAATGGGTTAAACATAGTAACTGCAGCTTAATCAAGCTCTTGATAAGAAATCAAGATTGTAACATTTGATTTGCTATCTAGCCCACCTATGCTCACATATGCTCTAGGTGAGATATTGTGATCATCCATTGTCTTTTATCTGTGATTGTTCTGTCTGTCATCACTTTCCTAAAACTATTCTCTTGAAACAGTCGGCAACAATTGTTGCTGGCATCAAAACAGGGGCATATTCCCGATTATCAATAAGCATCTGCAGATACCAAGCTCAAGGTCTAGAAACAAGGTCAAGGTCACTTATCAAGATCTCTTTTTGGAAAAAAGGGTGTAACGTGGGCATGGTGTCGCAAAAACATCTTGTTTTCCACAATGTTTTTCTAAGCTTTTCTCTTGAGGATCCTGAAAAAAACTGGATCATTTTTGAATTAGGTATACAGTAAAATAAGGCCTGTGGAGCACTACAGACATGCAAGCGCATCTATTTTATCAAGTAGATTCTTTTTTATTAGCTCACCTGAGCAGAAGTGCTCCAGGTGAGCTATTGTGATTTGTCTGTCAATAAACAAATACAAACCTACAGACACTTTTGGATTTAAATGAAATTTCACAGTTATAATCTTAAGTTATGCTCTTTCAAAATACTTAAAATAATTCAAATGCATGAAGAACTCACATGGCCATCACACAATGAAAAAACTTGAAACTTGAGCTGTATTGAACATGACAAATATCAAGGGAAAATGGGCCTTATCAACAATTTCCTTGTTGCCACCAAGATCAAAATTTTAGCTCAATCTTTCACAAATTTGCTGAAAATGTTTGTATAGTCCTGAGGAAGACCCCTAATGAATATAGAGACACTCTGTCTAATATCAAGGGAAAACAGGCCTTGTTTCTGCTCTAAAGGTCACAATTTTGGCTCCATCTTTCTCAATCTAACTATAAGTGCTTGTATTGTCAGGAAAGAAGAACCCCCATTGAGTATTGTAAATATTTTTTTCAAATCAGAGTTGATTCGTTAGATTGAGAAAGTGAATTCAAATGAGCAATCTAGGGCCATGTTGGCCCTTTGTTCTTTTTACCATGCTGTTTTTTCCTTGAAAAAAGTCTTGAGGTGAGTTTAAAAACAAACAAAAGCAATCCATTTTTTTTTATCCCATGAAAGCAAAATCTTAAAAAAAGGCTGTTTTCCTTGTATTCTTTTTTTTTTTTTTTTTTTTGATTTTGCAATAACATTTCAGATTTAACTGCAGCCAGTAAGCATTTTTATCAATTTGAAAAATCTAAAATTCCATTTGTGGCAACAGGTAATATAAAATGAAGAAATGGTTTCAGGAGCATAAGCACAGTCTGGATAGATCTACGAGATGTTGCTAATTCTGACCAGTTCGTGTGGGGAGACGGAGCTCCCTTAACCTATACCAATTGGATGACAAGTAAGTACATTGTAGGGTCCATTTTAACCCTTTCCCGTTCAAATACGGGATTTTACGTTCCCGTGATTTTATACTCAAGAAAACATTGTGGAAAAAGAAGAAATTGCTTGTAACAAGCAATTTCTTCCTTTTCCACAATATTTTCTACCACATTGGATGGTTTCATTTCAAATGGCATCAAGTTTTCATTGTCGTCTGCAACCTCTTTCAATTTGGACTAGTCTAAAATTTCCAAAAACAGGAAAGGGTTGAATTGATCCAATAGATGCAAAAAAACTTGTATTTAAATCTATCTAATGAAGGCCAAAAAACACTGATATTTAACCCATTCCCAAACAATCCCACTTTTTAGGCTCTCACTTTGAAAGCTTTGGAAAACATTGTGGATAATAAAGAAATTGTTGCCTCTCTCTCAAGTGGGAAAGGTAACAACTGGAATGGGTTTGGATCACAATAGAAATGAGAGTTTGTCTATACATTGTATTATCCACAATTAAAAAAAGGAAAACAATATATCAAATGTGTCAAGAACATATAGCTTGACCCAATCACTTAATACTTTTGTAAGCGAAAATTCAATAAATTGAAATGGGTGCTTGTTGAATGCTATGTTCTTGACACATTTGATACATTGTTTTTAAAAAAAGGAAAAACAATGTATCAAGTGTGGCCTATAGTCATCAAAATTTACATGTAGCAATACCTTATGGCCCTGTTCCAGATTATTTCAAATTTGTCTCTCTTAAATCAAATAAAAAAACCCATGTTGTCAGATCCTGTACTTTTACAAGAGACAAAGAAGAAATTCTTTAACCCTTGTCATGCTGAACCCAGAATATTCTTATTTTGGCAGGAGGTGTAGACAAAGATCAGCCTGCACATAATTGCAGTCTGATCTTGACTATACCTCCTGCTTGTCCCGTTTCAGCCAGATTTATTTAAAAAATCAATTTTTAAAAGAAATATTGACTTTCATCTGCTGTCAGTCCTTTAATTTTAAAACAATTTTGCATGGGATTTTAATTCAGCAAAACAAGGGTTAAGATTCTTCTTTGTCAAGATCATTAGTTATAAAGCATGGGGTTATTCCTGTGCTTATGAGGTGGATCTCTCGAAGCTGGAAATGACCAACTAGTTCTGAACAATCATTGAATCCATATTCATGTTCATTTAATAAACAAATGGTTAATAAAGAATATTTTTTACATAAAGATGGTTTTGAAAGGGAAATTGGTTACTTGAATGGCTGTGTCAAAATTAAAGAAGCAATATTTTGTTTTAATTCATTCACAATTTTTCCAAATCACATAATGAAAGATTAGTTTTTCAATGTTTCTATTCCATGACATTTGCTCCTAGTTTTTGTTACTTTCTTAACTAAAGTTCTAGTATTTTTAGTTTACCTGAACACAAAGTACTCAAGGTGAGATATTGTAATTGTCCATTGTCCAGCGTCTCCTCCTCCTGAACCAATGGCTAGTCTTGATGAAACTCTATAGGAATGTTCCTTGGTTGAAGCTCTTTAAGAGTTGTTCAAATAATTGAAATCAACCCTTAACACTTGTTGCCATGGCAAGAAAAAGGATGAAATTAATGAACTGTTTAAAAACTTCTCTGAAACCAGAAGACCTACAGATTTGATATTTTGTACACAGCATCTTTGTCGGCACATCTATTAAGTTTGTTTATATGATGCCCTTAGTGTAATATTAGCCCTGCACTGATGTACTCCTTTTAATTTGAAACAAAGAACGAAAACTTTTGAATTTTCTTTTCTAAACCCAAACAGCATAGAGCATTGACCTCTATCAAGTTTGTTCTTATGATACAGCTTTGGTCATATTTAGACTCCTATGCATGGTTGGTCATATATGACTCTTGGGTCATATTTGGAATCCGTCCTGGTATACCCTGTTTTAGAATTGAAACATAGTAGCAAATCTTAAAAATCTCCCCCCCACCCCCACATCAATATTAGGTTTGTTGAATCTCCACATTACATTTTACAAAATTTTTCATGTGATGCAATATTTGAATTCCATCAATTCTTCCTGTTCAATAGGAAATTCGAAAAATAGGAAAATGTTAAAGAATCTTATTTTCGGGCTGGCCTAGAGCGCGCCTTAACTTACATAGAGACAAAGAGGAAAATATTAATCAGAATCTTCTTCATATGACAAGTCACTGAGCTTGAAAGTTTTACATAACATATGAGGTTACCAACTAGTGGCTCTCTTCAAATTGCCCTTTGTTTCATATTTCTAAGCTATATCTCAGATGAGCGTTTAAAGGTCTTTTTTTTTTATGTAAGATAAATTTACTCATCTGTCATTCATAAATTAAAGTTTAGAATATTAAAGTAAAGAAGCATTTTGTCTTTATAGCTCAACTGAGCAAAACATGCTAAAGGTGAGCTTTTGAGATCAGTAAATGTCAGTCTGCCCGTGTGTCTATCTGTCTGTGTGTTTGTCCATAAACAATTATAAAAAAATCTTCTCCTAAACTGCAAGGCCTAGAGCTTTGATAATTGGTATGTATCATCGCCTATTGACCATCTACCAAAGTACATCAAAGACTTACTATACTCTAAAAATAAGCCCTTTTCTGTGCAACCCTTGATTTTACATAGGAATAAAGAAGGAAATCTTTGTAAATCTTCTTCGAAACCATAACACCTAGAGCTTTGATATTTAGTTTGTATTTATGCCTATTGGCCCTCTACCAAGAAAATTCAAAGAATTACAGTACTTTGAGAATTAGCCCTTTTCTTTGTGATCCCTGATTTTACAAAGGAAAACAGAAGGAAATCTTTGAAAATTTTCTTCCCCCAAACTGTAAGTCCTAGAGCTTTGATATTTGGTATGTATCAATGCCTATTGACCCTCTTCCAAGAAAACTCAAAGAATAACTGTACTCTGAAAATTAACTTTTTTTGTGGAATCCCTTTAACACATATATGAAGAAAGAAATCTTTAAAAATCTTCTCTTCCAAAACTGTAAAGCATTAGGATTTGAGGTTTGCTGTGTATTAATGTCTATTGACCCATTACAAAAATACTTCAAATAATTACTGTACTCTGAAAATTAGCCCTTTTCTGTAGGATTCATGATTTGACAAAGGAATAAAGAAGGAAATATTTGAATTTTTTCTTCTACCATACCATTAGGCCTAGAGCTTTGATATTTATATGTATCAATGCTTATTGACCCCCTACCAATGAACTTCAAAGAAATATAATACTCTGACAATTAGCTTTTTTTCTCGTGATCCCTGATTTTACTTAGGAATAAAGAAGTACTCTTTAAAATTCTTCTTCTCCCAAACCATGAGGCTAAGAGCTTTGATATATGGTATCAATATCTATTGACCCTTTACAAAAAAACTTCAAAGAAGTACCATAATCTGAAAATTAGCCCTATGTTGTGGGATCTTCAATATACTAGGATTAAACAATATCATTTGTAAAAATCTTCTTCTGCAAAACATTTAGGAGTAGAGCTTTGATATTCCGTTTATATTGTAAAGCCTTAAGTCATAATACTTAGGTGAGTGATATAGAACCATCATGGTCTCTCTTCTTTTCAGAGCCATTAGTTGCTCCTGGTGAATGTCGTAAAATTGATGGTTACTCTAGAACTGCATACTCCACAAGATCAATCTCCAAGTATGGGAAGCCATGTTTGAACTGGGCATTACAGGAAGTGGTATATGCAAGTGGGGTTAACTATATTTTTGATAACTTCTGCACCACTTTTTCACTTGCATCACCAGAAATGCATTGCTATGTTAATAACAGTGGGGAGATTGTTCAAGAAAGCTGTGGCGTAATTCCTTTTTGTTATGATGGTAAGTTGTGTCTGTGATTGAGATAGAGTGAACTATTAACCAATTACTAGATGATAATTTTAATATTGGTTCAAATTGAAAGGAGTTGCAGATGACAATTTAAAGTTTATGAAATTTTAATTTTTTCAACTTCCTGGGTAGAAAACAATGTGTAAAATGAAGAAATTGCTTGATTCATCTTACACACTGTTTTCCCAAGTGTTTTCTTGAGGGGCATCCAAAAGCATCACTGTGTGGGAATGGCTTAAACCTGTCCTGTTTTTTCTATGTCCCTGTAATTTTATAATTGTGGAAAAATTTAGAAAAGAAGAAATTTGTTATAACAAGCAATTTCTTCATTTTCAGCAATATTTTCTACCATACCAAATGGTTATTTTTCAAATAAACCCACTTTGAATTTTTGTCTGCAAAACTTTGAATTTGGACAGGTCTAAAGTTTTGCAAAACAGGATAGGGTTAAACTTAAGACTACAAAATTATACCTTTTGACACTTTAAATCAAATTTCAAGATTCCAGTTGTAGCTAGTTTAATGTTTCTATGGTACATTTGGTAATAATTAGATTTCCTCATGTCTCAATGAGCCAAAAAGACAAATATCTATTGTTTCATCACTTGATTCAAATTTTTTCCACAGTAATATTTAACCCTTTGACACAAATGCATGCTTTTTGAGGCCTCAAGAAGTCAGCAATTTCTTCATTATCGACTTTTTTTTTTTTACTTCAAAAGTAAAAATACCAACTTTGAAACAGTCTGAAATTTTGGTGTCTGGTAATGAGTTCAAAAGGTAGTTTCATTCACAAAGTTCACTCAAGCTATGTTTCTTTAGCTTGTGAAAATGCGGGATAATGTGGTAATAGGTTAACCCTTGTCATGCTGTATAAATTACCTTATTGAATTGCTGTCAAATCAAAGGACTGAAAGCACTGATAGAACTTGTTGTTCAAAAATCAATATTTCTTCTAGAAATCAACCTCATAAATAACTCGGGAAGGAAAAGTATGAGCAGGAGGTATAGACTAAGATCAGCCTGCACATAAGTGCAGTCTGATCTTAGTCTACACCTCCTGCCAAAACCGGAATATTCCGGGTTCAGTACGGCAAGGGTTAACCAATTATCAGATGGCAATTTATTTTAACTGGTCCAAGTTGAAAGGAGTTGCAGACAATGATTTAAAGTTAATGAAATTTAGCTTCATTCAACAATTTTGGTAGAAAAAATTGTGGAAAATACAAGGAATTACGTTATTTTACTCAGTGTCTTCCCTGAATATGTTTTTCCAGGGCATCAGAAAGGGTCATTGTGTGTTAATAGATTAAATTAAAGTTCAAGGTTACAGTTGTGGCTAGGTTAACTCATTTCTGAACAGTGACACTTGAAGCCCCGTCAAGAAAAACAATTCAGAAATAATTTGCTTGCAATTTCTTCACTTTCCAAAATGTTTTCTACCAAAAAAGTTGAAAAAATCTAAAATTTCATAAATTTTGAATTATAATCTGCAACAGAACAATCTCAAGTTTTGTAATCTAGTAATGGGTTAAGGTTTGCATATCCCACTTGCAGTAGTATCAAGATTACCCTAGTTATTTGTAGATTATGGACAAATATGTATGGTTTTGTCAAACTTGATTCACAATGTTACATAGTACCATTTAAAAAAGAGATCTATTCTTTAATGTTTGCATGGCTCACTTGCAGTAGTATTAAAATTACCCTAATTATTTGTAGACCATAGACAATTATGTATTGTTTTATCAAACTTGATTCACAATTTTACATAGTACCATTTTAAAAAGAGATCTATTCTTTAACTTTACTGTTTTTCAAAATGATATTCTTGTCCAAATTGAAAGGGGTAGCAAACAACATTATAGAGTTAGTGCAGTTAAAAAGTAGTCATTTTATATGATAGAAAATATTGTGAAAAATGAAGAAACTGCTTGTTACAAGTACATCCTTCTTTTTCCACAATGTTTTTTCTATTATAATGTCACAGGGACCTATAAACTAGGGATTTTACAGGAGATGGTTAAAATTAGCTTGAAAACATAAGTACTAATGATAATCCAAACCTACAAAGGAGAGGGGAGTATATTGGTTTCACCATGACTGTCTGTTTATCCGTCCAACCATAAGTTCATCTCTAATTCTTTTTGTTCTAACTCTAGAAGGAATAGTTGTACAACTGTGAAACTTAATACAATTGTTGCCATTAGTCCAAGGAAGTATCTTATGAATTTTGGGTCATGTAGGTCAAAGGTCACAATTGAACTTTGACTGATAACTATTTCCGTGCTCTATCTCATAAGCCATTTGACCCAGGTCTTTGAAACTTATCCATGAGCCAAAGAGTTGCCGATTGTTTTTTAGGAACATAGGTCAAAGGTCAACTGTGCTACTTGAGTGACAATTTAATGCTGGTTGGTTGTATAAGACTGCTTTGTGACAATTCTTTTAAACTTTATATAAATATTATACATGAACCATGGAGTTGCCCTATTCTTTTTTAGGAACAAAGGTCAAAGGTCAACTGTGCTATTTGAGTTACAAAGTGCTGGTGGGTTGTACAAGTCAGTTTTGTGAAAATCCTAGTAGACAAAAAGATCGAACATGAAAAAAGGAAAAATCTCAAGAGTTCAGTTATAACCATCCACTTTCATTTTGCAAAAGACAGTTATGGAAAACATGAGAGAAGGAGAATTTGTTTGTTACATAAAATTTAGCCTTTTCTTACCATGTTTTCAACCCTATTTTGCCTTCGTTTTTGTTGAGCACACTTGCAGTGAGCAATCCATACTGTATTATTTTTATGGCATGGCTTAAATTTGGCTATATTAGTGGTGGAGCTAGATAGGGCCGAATTTGATCCCATTGATCTTTATAGATTTTCATCATGTAAAATTTCTTTTCAATAATGAGAAAGTGGTATGTTTTGATTGAGCATGACCAACTTTTGACAGAGAATTGTTTCAACCAATCACCAGGTTGCAAAATCTAGAACTGGTCCATACTGAGAGCGACATTTTAAAGTTTATGAAATTTTAGATTTTTCAACCTTTTGTGTAGAAAACATAGTGTAGAATGAAGAAATCGCATGTTACAATTCAACCAAATTTAGCTGAAATGTTCCTTTTGTGCCCCCTTTAAAAATAGCTTAAAGTCTTGAAATTGATTGAAGACTCCTGTTGCCATGGCAAGAAAAGTACAATTTAAGAAAAATCTTGAAAATTTTCTCCTCCTGACCAAGAAGACCTAGAGCCTTGATATTTTGCATTAAACATATGTATATTGACATCTTTCATAATAGCTAAAGCCATTACCATTGTGTCTCCAGGGGCGAAACCAGCAGGTTTCTTTTCTATATAGAAACGATGAAGGATTTTTAAAAGACATCTCCTCTAAAACCTCCAGGCCAATTTCAACCAAATATGGCAGAAATGTTCCCCCCCTTTAGAAATAGCTAAAAGAATTGAAATCTATTGAAAACTCCTGTTACCATGGCAAAAAAGTGAAATTAAAAAACTTATCCTCCTGACCCAGAAAGCCTAGAGCCTTGATATTTTGTGTGAAACATCAGTATATTGACCACTTTCAAATTGCTAAAATAATTACCCTGAGGTGCCAAGGGGCGGAGCCCTAGGGTTTGGGTCTATTTAGAAATAAAGAAGTATTTTAATACAACATCTCCCATTTGGCCTAATTTGGACAACATTCAGCACAAATATACTTTAGGTAGCTTCCTTTAAAAAAAGTTCACAGAATTGAAATCGTTTGAAAATTGATTGCCATCATTACAAAAGAAAATTTAAAAAAATCTGTAAAAATATTTTGCACCTGACCCAGATGGCAAATGGCCTTGATCTTTTGCATGAAACATCAGTATATTGACCTCTTTAAAATTGCTTAAATCATGACCCTTAAGTCCCCAGAGGAGTGGGTCTATGTAGAAATAATGAAGTATTTTTAAAGCGACATCTCCAAAACCATTGGGCCAGTTCTTAGCAGATTTGGCAGAAATGTTTCCTAAGTGGCCCCATTTAAATATACCTAAAAGAATTGAAATCTGTTGAAAACTCTGGTTGCCATGGCAATGAAAATGAATTTTCCTTAGTTAGTTCTCTTTCAGATAAGCTAAAAGAATAGAAAGCTTTTAAAAAAATATTTTAAAATCTTCTCCTTATGATCAAAGAGGCATCGAGCCTTGAAATTTTGCATGAAACATCAGTATATTGACCTCTTTAAAAGTTTGCTAATATCATTACCCTCATGTCCCTAGGGACATGGCCTTGGGAAAGGCTGTATAGAAATAAGAAGGATATTTTGAACAGTATCTCACTTCAAATAACTGGGTAAATTTCAACATTTCTTTTTCAAAAATTTCACTTAGTGGCCCTTCTGTAAAAGAAAGCCAAGAGAATTGAAATCTGCTGAAAAACTCTTGTTTGCCATCCTTACCTTAACATTGACTGTTGAATGAAAAAGAGCCTTGACTGTACCAGGGCCAATGGCCGTCTTGTTAATTAACTGAAATGCTTGGTATAAAATGTCATTTCATGTTATCTTATTGACATCATTTTGCATTTACTTTTTCGGTATATAGCGTCATTCCATGTTTGCTTTTATTCAGAATCTGCTCCATTGCAAAGAGAGCCAATTCCACGTGCTTCAAACTTCACATACAAGGGCCCCCAAAGATTTGCAAAATATCAAAAAAAATGCATGAAATGGACAGAAGTAGTAGAGTCATATTATAATTTGGTGGATGATGATTTTATTGATGGAAGTATGGAAGCAGCAAAAGACTACTGTAGAAGTCCAAATAAGACATTTATATCAGACACTGGAGATCCGTAAGTTATCAATATTACAAAATTACTAAAAAAGGAATCGCTTTCCCTTCTTTAGATCAACTGAGCTTGAAGTGTTCAGGCTTAGCTATCACAAAAATATCTTATCCTAAAGTAATCAATGAATTTTATCCCTTGTCATGCTGCACCCGGAATATTCCAGTTTGGGCAGGAGGTGTAGACCAAGATTAGCCTGCATATCTCCTGCTTGTACTTTTTCTGACAGAGTTATAAGTCCCCCACAGGTAGCCAGTTGGGGGTCTATAGGTTTGCTCAATTCGGTATGTCTGTCTGTCTGTCTGTCACACTTTTGTTCGGAGCATATCTCCTAAACCATAAGTGCCAAGAACTTGAAACATTTTACACTTATAGATCACATTTAGAAATGTGTCAAGTTCAAAAACAGTTACTCAAGCCTGCCTATTTTAGCTCACTTAAGCACAAAGTTCAAGGTGAGCTATTGTGATGGGTCGTTGACCGTCATCCGTCCGTCCGTCTGTCCACAATTTCTTTAAAAATCTTCTCCTCCTAAACCAGTAAGCCAATTAAGCTTAAACTTTGCAGGGGTGTTCCTTGGGTGAAGTTCTACAAAAGTTGTTAAAAGAATTTCATTCCGTCAAAAACTCTGGTTGCTGTGGCATTTGAAAATGGGAATCTTTAGTAAAAATCATCTCCTCCTAAACCAGTAGGCCAATCAAGCTGAAACTTTGCAGGGATGTTCCTTGGGTGAAGTTCTACAAAAGTTGTTAAAAGAATTTAATTCCGTGAAAAACTCTTGTAACAACCACATATGAAAATTGGAAATTTTAGTAAATCTTCGATTTTTTTTTTATACACTACAAGGCCAAAGGCATTTATATTTTATATAGAGCTTAATCATATGGTTCTCTACCAAGATTTTAATTTGTAATCTTGGGGGTCAAAAAGGGCCCCACTCCTGAGGTCTGAAGTTTGGAAATTTGCTTAATTAGAGCAATTTCAAAAGACTTCTCTTCTTAAACTTTAAGGTCTAGGATATTCATATTTGGTATGTAGCATAACTAGATGGTTTTGTACTATATCACTAAAAGTTGTCCTTCTAGGGTCCAAAACGGCCCTGCACTAGGGGTCCAAAATTGGGAAAAACTCAAAATTCTTCATTTTAAGGTCGAGGGCATTTATATTTTGAGTGTCATGTTCAAGAACAGAAGCTCTAGCCTGCCTATTTAGCTCACCTGAGCACGAAGTGCTCTGGGGGAGCTATTGTGATCGGTCATCATCCGTCGTCCGTCCGTTCACAATTACAAAAAAAATCTTCTCCTCCTAAAGTAACCATGGAATTTCAACAAAACTTTACAGAAATGATCCTTAGGTCATGCTCTTTCAAAATACTTCAAAGAATTGAAATCCATGAAGAACTCTGGTTGCCATGACAACAGAGTGAAAAAAATTAAAAAATCTTCATCTATTGACCCTCTACCAAAATACTTCAAAGAATTACCATATTCTGAAAATAAGCCCTTTTCTGGGCGATCCCTGATTTTACATAAAAATGAAGAAGGAAATCTTTAAAAATCTTTGCCTCCCAAACCATAAGCCTAGAGCTTTGATATTAGGTAAACATCATCATCTATTGACCCTCTATCAAAATACTTCAAAGAATTACTGTATTCTGAAAAGTAGCCCTTTTGTTTGTGATCCCTGATTTTACATAGAAATAAAGAAGGAAATCTTTAAAAATCATCTTCTCCAAAACCATGAGGCCTAGATCTTTGATATTTGGTGTGCAACATCATCTATTGACCCTCTACCAAAATACTTCAAAGAATTACCATTTTCTGAAAATTAGCCCTCTTCTGGGCAATACCTGATTTCACATGAAAATGAAGAAGGAAATCTTTAAAAATCATCTTCTCCCAAACCATAAGGCCTAGAGCTTTGATATTTGGTATACATCATCGTCTATTGACCCTCTACCAAAATACTGCAAAGAATTACCATATTCTGAAAATTAGCCCTCTTCTGGGCAATTCCTGATTTTACATTGAAATGAAGAAGGAAATCTTTAAAATCTTCTTGTCCAAAACCATAAGGCCTAGAGCTTTGATATTTAGTATACATCATCATCTATTGACCCTCTACCAAAATACTTCAAAGAATTACCGTATTCTGAAAATCAGCCCTTTTCTTTGTGATCCCTGATTTTACATAGAAATTAAGAAGGAAATCTTTCAAAAACTTCTTCTCATCCCAAGCCATAAGGCCTAGAGCTTTGATATTTGGTATGCATCATCATCTATTGACCCTCTACCAAAATACTTCAAAGATTTACCGTATTATGAAAATTAGCCCTTTTCTTGGCGATCCCTGATTTTACAAAGGAATAAAGAAGGAAATCTTTGAAAATCTTTGCCTCCCAAACCATAAAGCCTAGAGCTTTGATATTTGGTACATATCATCAGCCATTAACCCTCTACCAAATTACTTCAAAAATCAGCCCTTTTCTGTGCAATCCCTAATTTTAGTTAGGAATAAATAATAATATCTTTGAAAACCTTCTTCTCCTAAACCATTAGGCCTAGTGCTTTTATACTTGGTATCTTTTGATGTCTATACTTCAAAGCATTACCATATTCAGGAAATTAGCGCTATTTTGTTGGATCATCAATATACCTAGGATTAAAAGAGAAATCCTTAAACATCTTCTCCAAAATGATTATTCAGAGGGCTTTGCTATTTTGTTTATATCATAAAGCCATGAACCATCATACTCAGGGGAGTGATTTAGGACCATCATGGTCCTCTTGTTTTTAAGTAATTGCCCCTGTTGTTTTTAACTTTACATTTTTGTTCGGAGCAAATCTCGGAAACCATAAGTTCTAGGAACTTGAAACTTTATAAACTTATAGATCACAATGTGGAGAAGTGTCATGTTTAAGAGTGGTAACTCTAGCCTGCCTTTTTTTTTTTAGTTATTGCCCTTTGTTGTTTTTAACTTTACATTTTTGTCTGGAGCATATCTCCTAAACTGTAAGGGCTAGGAACTTGAAACTTTTTACACATTCATAGATCATTATTTGTAGAAGTGTCATCTTCAAGAACGGTAACTCTAGCCTGCCTTTTTTTTAGCTCACCTGAGCACAACGTGCTCAAGGTGAGCTTTTGGTATCACCTTTTTTCCGTCGTGCGTCGTGCCTCGGAAGTCGTCAACAATTCTTTAAACATCTTCTCCTCAGTAACCACTGGGCAGAATTCAACCAAACTTGGTAGGAATGTTCCTTGGGTGACCCTTCTCAAAAGTTGTTCGCGGATTTTTGATTGACCCCCAAATATGGGCGTGGCAGGGCGTGGCAGTTTTTGACTTAGAAATCTTTAAACATCTTCTCCTCAGTAACCATTGGGCCAATTTCAACCAATTTTGGTATGAATGTTCCTTGGGTCACCCTTTTCAAAAGTTGTTAGTGGAATTTTGATTTATGCCCAAATATGGGCGTGGCAGGGCGTGGTAGTTTTTGACTTAGGAATCTTTAAACATCTTCTCCTCAGTAACCATTGGGCCAATTTCAACCAAATTTGGTATGAATGTTCCTTGGGTGACCCTTTTCAAAAGTTGTTCATGGAATTTTGATTTATGCCCAAATATGGGCGTGGCAGGGCGTGGTAGTTTTTGACTTAGGAATCTTTAAACATCTTCTCCTCAGTAACCATTGGGCCAATTTCAACCAAATTTGGCATGAATGTTCCTTTGGTGACCCTTTTCAAAAGTTGTTCGTGGAATTTTGATTTACGCCCAAATATGGGCGTGGCAGGGCGTGGCAGTTTTTGACTTAGAAATCTTTAAACATCTTCTCCTCAGTAACCATTGGGCCAATTTCAACCACACTTGGCATGAATGTTCCTTGGGTGACCCTTTTCAAAAGTTGTTCATGGAATTTTGATTTATGCCCAAATATGGGCGTGGCAGGGCGTGGCAGATTTTGACTTAGAAATCTTTAAACATCTTCTCCTCAGTAACCATTGGGCCAGTTTCATCCAAACTTGGCATGAATGTTCCTTGGATGACCCTTTTTAAAAATTGTTCGCAGAATTTTGATTTATGCCCAAATATGGGCGTGGCAGGGCGTGGCAGTTTTTGACTTTGAAATCTTTAAACATCTACACCTCAGGAACCATTGGGCCAATTTCAACCAAACTTGGTATGAATGTTCCTTGGGTGACCCTTTTCAAAAGTTGTTCGGCAGAATTTCGTTTCACGCCCAAATATGGGCGTGGCAGTTTTTGACTTTGAAATCTTTAAACATCTTCTCCTCAGTAACCATTGGGCCAATTACAACCAAATTTGGTATGAATGTTCCTTGGGTGACCCTTTTCAAGAGTTGTTCGCAGAATTTTGATTTATGCCCAAATATGGGCGTGGCAGTTTTTTTAACTTTGAAATCTTTAAACATCTTATCCTCAGTAACAGTTGGGTCAATTTCAACCAAACTTTGCATGAATGTTCCTTTGGTGACCCTTTTCAAAAGTTGTTCCTGGAATTTTGATTTATGCCCAAATATGGGCATGGCAGGGTCAGGCACTTTTTTGACTTTGAAATCTTTAAACATCTTCTCCTCAGTAACTATTGGGCCAATTTCAACCAAATTTGGTATGAATGTTCCTTGAGTGACCCTTTTCAAAAGTTGTTTTGATTGATGACCAAATAAGGGCTTGGAAGGGTAGGGCAGTTTTTGACTTTGAAATCTTTAAACATCTTCTCCTCAGTAACCATTGGGCCAATTTCAATTTTGAATCATCTTACATTAGTCAGGTGAGCGATTTTAGGGCCATTCTGGCCCTCTTGTTGAGTTATTGCCCCGTGTTGTTTTAAACTTTGTATTTTAAGAACTGTTCTCTCCTACAACTAATTTTCAGTTATTTGTAGTTTTTGCCCTTTGATGATTTTAAATCTTAAATTTGCAATATTTAATAACCATGATAAGGGGATATGTCTCGAACATCATTAAGCTTGACAATTTCATTTTATCACTTCTTGTGTCCTTTTGCACTCTTCACGCATTTTTGAAGAGAAAGCAGTGAAATTATCAAAAACTTATACGCTGCTTTCGTTCATTTCACTTTATTTCAGGTTATCTGAATGGAACCAAAAAAACAAATATTAATGACGACATGATGATGTTTCAATAGTAATCACGTATAAATTGAGGCACATTAAGTAATTTTGTCTCATAATTTTCACATTTCATACTATTTTTGCTTTAAAGAAAAAGAATAATTGTTTGTATTTTGTGCGATATCAGTAAATCTTTCATTTCATGAACAACAAAAGCCGTATATTCACTCTGCCTCTCTTGAAAATATAGCTTTTATTCTTCAATGAAAGATAAATGGATCTTACACTGAAACAAACAACTATCCTCTATTAAAACCTTTCACTTTTACACTTCTCCAAAATTAAAGCTAAAAGGTTTACTATTAAAAAGACTTTTTTAATCCAGTGGGGGACTCCTGTATTGTATCACAACACAACATGCACTTGTATATGAAATTGATTACTTAAAGAAATTTTGATTTTTAAACAACAATTTCTATCAGTACTCTCAGCCCTTTGATCTTACAGCAATTCAGTAAGGTTATTTATACAGCATGACAAGGATTAACTATTGGTTAGAATGATTGTAGTATTATAAGGATCATTTCTTTCAAAAGGGGTCTGATCCTCTAAGAAACATGGAAAAAGGGGCCTTATGAAAATTTCATTTAAATTCTGTTAAAAATCCTTGTTAACACTAGAGGGTCCATAGTTTTCACCGGATTTTCTTCAAATTTTCACTGAATAATTGTACCATTGAAAGAATTGTTCCTTTCATAATTGTCTGGAAAAGGGGCCTCGTGAAAATTTAATAAAAAAAATTGGTCGTAAACACTCTTGAGCCCCCAGTTTTATTCAGATTCTTCTCAAACTTTCATAGAATGATTGTTCCATCATAAGAATTGTTCCTTGGAAATTGGGTCTGATCTGTCAAGAAACACAGGTAAAGGGGCCTGTGAAAACTTTAAATGAAAAAAATTTTTAATTATTGCAAAAATGTCTACAGATTTCATGGTAATTTCTACATACTCTCGCAGAATGATGATAATATTGTAAGGATCATTCCTGTGAAATTGGGTCTGATCCATCAAGTAACATGAGAAAAGGGGCTGCGTTAAAATTTAATAAAAAAATCGGATCTGATTTTGTTGAAAAGTTGAAACTGAATATAAGGCCTTAAGGATCATTCTTTTCAAAATTGGGTCTGAACTGTCAAGAAACAAGGGAAAAGGGGCCTCATGAAATTTTCATTTAAAAACCCTAGTTACCAAGTCCAGAGCTTTCTTCATCTTCTCTAAATTTTCACATATTGGTGGTATTCAATTGCTCACAGAATGATTGTACCATCATTAGGATTGTTCCATTACAAATTCTGTCTGATTTGTTAAGTATCGTGAGAAAAGGGTCATTCCAATTATTATACCCCCCACAACGAAGTTATGGGGGGTATACTGGAATCAGGTTGTCCGTCCGTCCGTCCGTCTGTCCGTCCGTCCGTGGACATAATTTTGTGTCCTCTTCTCCTCCCACATTTTTTGACCAATTTTGCTGAAATTTTATCAGGTTGTTTCCTATCATATGAAGTTGTGCACCTGCAATTTTCATCTTGATCCAGTTGTTAGTTTCAGAGTTATGCCATTTTGAACTTTTTAATGGGGGGGGGGGAGTAGTCAAAATTTAAGATTGCAAAACTCAATAACCATCAGGGGAGGTACCAAATTTGGTAAGTAACATCATCTTGTTGACCTTTACAAAATATCGAACGATTTATTTCCTGAGGTCAAATTTGACCCTGCCCCCTGGGGGTCAAAAATTTAACATAGGCTCATATTGACTTTTCGTGGATATGATTTTGTGTCATCATCTCCTCACACAGTTTTCTTTAACATAGGCTCATATTGACCAACCTTTCCTAATCAGTCAACTCTAGCAACAAACACAAAATCAGAAAGAGGTGGAGGGTTGGCAATGTTCATCCACCATGACATGCATGTGATTAAACAGCTTCAAATTCCACTCCTTCATAGAAAAGCCTTTTTAGCGGTGTGGGGGGTATTCTTGTCAGCCCTTGAGGGCGACAGCTCTAGTTTCAATAAGAAATATAACAAAAAAAGTCTACAGTTTTCAACATATTCTCTTCAAACTTAACACAGGTTGATTGTACCATCATTAGGATTGTTCTTTTTGAAATTTGGCTAGGTTGTTAAGTATCACATCATAAAATCCTTGCTAACACAATTAATCTATTCCCGTACAATGACGCTTTTGGATGCCCCTCAGGAAAAACAATTGAGAAAATAATATGAAGCAATTTCTTCATTTTACACAATGTTTTCTAACCAGTTGAAAAATCTAAAACTTCATGAATTTAAATCATCCTCTGCAATTTCTTTCAATTTGGGCCAGTCTGAAATATAGCCATCTGGTCATGGGTTAAGTCCACTGTTTTCATTGGATTCTGTTCAAACTTTTACAGAATGTTTGTACCATCATTATGATTTTCCTTTGCAAATTGGGTCTGATCATAGGAAAAGAGGCTGTATGAAAATTCTATTACAAAATCCTCATTAACACAAGAATGTCCTCATTCTTTATGAGATTACCTTCAAACTTTAAAAGAATAATTGTACCATCAATTGGATTGTTCCATTCTAAATTGGGTCTTATCTAATAAATTTTACTAGTACAGGAGCCTTATTTTATCACAATTAAGTCCTCAGTCTTTAACTTTTACAAAATGATTGTATCTTCATTAGAATTGTTCCTTTAGAAAAATTGGTTTGTTCTTTATTAAAGTATCACAGGAAAAGGGGCTCTACAAAATTTTCATTAAAAAATCCTCAATAACACAATTATTACACATATTTATTGTACCATCATAAAGTTTGTTGATTCTGACAGTGGAACTGATCTTTAAGTATTATGCGGGGCCTTATGAAAAATTGGTCTGAATATTTTAGTTAACACAATGATGTCCCCAGATTTAACTGGATTTACTTCAAACTTTTTCACAAATTGATTGTACAAACATAAGGATGGTTCTTTTTAGAATTTAGTACAATCCTTTAAGTATCATGTAAAAAGGTGTCCTATAAAAATTCTATTTAGATATTCTAGTTATGAAGTCTTTACATTTCAACTGATTCACTTTAAACTTTCACTTAATGAATAAACCATCATTTGGATGGTTCTTTTTGAAATTTGTTCTGATCAGTAAGAATAATAGGAGAAGGGACCTTATGGAAATTCTATTACAAATTAAAGTCCATAGTTTCAATCAAATTCTCTTTAAACTTTTACAGAATTATTTCATAATCCTATGGATTGTTTCTTTTTAAGATGAGTAAGGTCAATAAAGTATCACAGGAAAAGGGGCCTTATGAGAACTTAATTGAATATCCTTGTTATCACAAAATCCACAGTTTTGTCGGATTCGTAAGGAAAAACTCCATTTGGAAATGAAGTTGATTGTAGGATTATAAGGATCTGTCATGAAACACAGGAAAAGGGGCTTTAAGGATTGCTGCTCAAAATAATAAAAGGGATAAAGCCTAATCTGTTACTTTTATTTTATACATTCTTCTTTAAACAATTAACTATCTTAAATATCAGGTTACTTTAACGGAAATTTGATAGCCAGTTGAGTGCCTCAGGCCCTCACGGGCCTCTTGTTTATCTCACTTGAGCAAGTATTGCTCATATTAGCTTTCATAATTGATGGATGTTTAATGCCCTTCAACTTTTGCTTCAAACAACATCTCCTCCTAAACAGCTGGTCCAATTTCTAAATAATCTCATGACAATGTTCTTGGGTGGCTCATATCGTTCTAATCGTCTAATGCACACTTTGGCTTTGAGGCCCCAAAAGGGGTTAAAAATTTGGAAATTTCAAAATATCTGTCTGAAACTACAAGGCCTAGAGCTTTTATATTTGGTTTGTAGCATCACCTAAATATCATGATCACAAAATCACATAAATCATGACTCTCAGGTTTAAATTTGCCCGCCTCAGGGGTCACTTGAATTTAAGAATAGAATTTATATAGAAAATCTTCAAAAATCATCTTCTCCAGAACTACAAAGCCAAGAGTTTTGATGTTTTATATGAAGCATTACCTGGCAAACCTCTTCCAAGTTTGCTCATATCATGACCCCCAAGGTCAAATTCACTGCCCAATGGGGGTCAATTAATTTTACATTGAATTTATATTGGAAAAGTTTAAAAATCTTCTCCTCCAGATCCACAAAACCTACAATTTAGATATTTTGCAAGAAATAGTACGTGTCTAGTAGACCTCTTAAAATTTTGTTGAAATCATGATCCCTCAGGGTCATTCTGGCCTCTAACAAGGGGCCATTTTACTAACTTCCTTTATTTCCAACTAAATTTGGAGCCATAAAGAAAACATCTTTTAATGTCTTGTTTCCCCAGCAACCAAGGACATCTTTATAATGTGATGTATTTCCTAGTAAATGATAACTTCCTTAGTAACCAGTGCCTACTATATCAACTAGAGACTTTTAACAACTGGGGGTTCAAATCCTACTCTTGGGAAATAGAATCTTTCAAGTGAGGAAGCCACCCAGCTACCAAAAAATGTTTTCATTGTTTAGTTACGATTGTTTTTGTTTTGTCACTTAGCACTTAAATCATCAAAACATGTTAACCCTACCTTCTGGAATTTCATAAAAGTCACTCAAGTGAGTGATCAAGGGCCATTATGGCCCTCTTGTTTTAATTCACTCAACTTAGAATTGTTGTCTGCAATGTCTTTAAAAGTTTGTAGTCTGGTTAAGAGTTTAATGTGATTGTCTCTATTTCTTTTAGCTATCGTATTCCTCAACTATGGTGTTTCATATCAAAAACTGGATTAATGGAGCTTTGCGATGATGTACCTACACCCTGCTGTAAGTATAGTTATTCAAACATTTTTACAAATCCTAATAAAAATAGTTTCAGAAAATGTGAAAATGAAAAAATTGCTTGTAACAAGCAAGATTTTCTTTCCTTAAGAAAGACAAACAGATATAACCCATTCTTAGATTGCAAAATTTAAGACTGGTCCAAATTGAGAGGAGTTGCAGACAACAATTTAAAGCTTATGAAGTTTTGGATTTTTATGCCCCGGCATTGAAAGATGGGGGGCATTTTGTTTAAATGTTGTCTGTCTGTCCATCTGTCTGAAAAACTTAACCAAAAAACCTAGCATTGCCAATTACTACCAGTCAATTAAAAAAAAAATGCTCATATTTGGCATGATGATGCATCTCCATAATACGCATCTCCTCATGTCAATGTCGTGTGATAAGGTCAAGGTCACATACCAAGGTTAAACACCAACTAGAGGCGCTTGAGCGCCTGATTCGCTCCACTGTCCTGAATTTACTTATCATTCCTGAGAAGTAAGGGTGAAAAACCATCCAGCAGTTTGCAAGAGTTAGATTTTCAGAATTTCACTTTATACCATATACGGAGAAAAGGATCATTCTAGTAAAATTTGGTTGAAATTCATCTAATGTTTTCTGAGAAGAAGATTTTTAAAGCTTTCACTATATATATGGAAATTAACCCTGCCCATTTAAGGCACAATTCCTTTCCTATCAAAATTCTTTGAAAAAATCTGATAAAGAGTTTCCTAAGGATAAATTCAGTGAAATTGGTTGAAATTCATCCATTGGTTTCTTAGAAGAATTTTTAAAGATTTCACCTTATATGGAAATCAGCCCCGCCCATTAAAGCCATGCTTTCCTTCCAATCAAAATCTTTGAAGGAATCTGATAAAGAGTCACCCAATGAACATTCCTGTAAAGTTTGGTTGAAATTCATCGATTGGTTTCTTAGACGAAGATTTTTAAAGATTTCACCATATATGGAAATAAGCCCCGCCCATTAAAGCCATAGTTTTCTTCCGATCAAAATTCTTTGAAGGAATCTGATAAAAGGTCACCCAAAGATCATTGCTGTAAAATTTGATTGAAATGCATCAATTGGTTTCTGATAAGCTTTTGAAGCTTTCACCGTATAATATAGAAATTAGCCCTGCCCATTAAAGCCATGTTTTTCATCCGATAAAATTCTTTGAAGGAATCTGATATAGGGTCATCTAAGGATTATTTTCTTAAATATCGGTTGAAATTTATCAATTGGTTTCCAAGAAGAAGATTTTGGAAGGTTTCACCATAATGGAAATTGGCCCTGCCCATTAAAGCCATGTTTTTCATCCAATCAAATTCTTTGAAGGAATCTGATAAAGGTTCACCAAAGCATAATTTCTGTGAAATTTGGTTGAATTCTGTAGTACTTTCTGAGGAGAAGATTTTTAAAGTAAAAGTTTACAGACTGACCGATGCACTGACGGACGTTTGACGGACACAACGCCATGACAATAGCTCGCTGGCTTTCAGCCAGTGGAGCTAAAAAAACCCTCATGTACGGCGAGGACATTGTGTTTCACAAACACAACTTTTTTTTTTACTTTTGCAGGGGAAAACATGGATAATGAAGAAACTGCTTGTAATAAGCAATTTCTTAATTTTCCTCAATGTTTATCCAATTTATTTTTTTGTGTGTGTGGGGGGGGGGGGGGGCATCTAAAAGCATCATGGAGTGGGAATAGGTTAAAATCCATGATCATGGAATTAATAGTCTGCAACTTCTTTCATAGTTAGTTGTCATAGTTATAACTTCCTTGAGTTTTTATATTTAACCTCCCTCATTAACTCAAAACCTAACAACAAAATTTTAGACTGGACTAAATTAAAAGATGTTGTAGATCAAAATTTATGGAATTTAAAAATCTTTGCCCCTTTTTTTAGAATACATTGTAGATGTTAAAGAAATAATTTGTAACAAGTAATTATATCCCCAAAAACTACATCTGGGGGGTATATAGGAGTCAGCTATTTGGTTTGGTTGGTTTGTGTATACTAATTTATTTTAGTTCGGTTGCGACAAAAGCTTTAAGATTATAGAGTCACTCTTTAACACACAAACCAGATGTTTTCATGTCCCTGAAAGAGAGGCAGTGGCTTAAACCCACTGCTACCCACTTCTACAGCTGGGTAGACTGGGGATGGCTATTAAGTGTCTTGCCCATGAACACACCTTGGTGCCAGCGGGGCTCGAACCTGTGACCTTCAGATCACGAGTCAAGCACCTATACCACTCGGACATCGAGGCAGTCTGGTTTGGTTGATTGGTCTGTCTGTCTGTAGCTCTTCATGTCCGCTCAATTTCTCAGCAACTATTGGCAGATTTTATTCAACCTTAACTGATTTAATCAGTATCAAGCAGAGATGTGCATATTCTATTTTGGTTATGGTCCATTGATTTTTGACAGATTTTATCCAAATTTCACAGAAAAACTCGGTATAAGTCAGACATGTGCATATCCTATTTTAGTTATGGTCCATTTATTTTTGACAAATTTATGGCCCTTTAATTAAAAAAGTCCATTTTTTGTTACGGCCCCTAGGCGGATAGCACTTGCATATGCACAAGCCCTGTTGGAAGGTATTGATTTTCTTTGCGACAATTTCTAGTTTCTTCATTTTCCACAATGTTTCCATAAACTTTTGTAGTTGGTATCAAAAAGCTTGGTTGTGTTGAAATGGGTTAGGGAAACAAGACTGGAACCAAAAGATTCAACCAGTGTTTAAGGTCATCACCAGATAACAGAATTTTAGACTCGTCCAAGTTGAAAGGAAATGCAGACAAACTTTCATTGAACTTGATATGAAGAATGAAATAGGGTAGAACAGGGTACTTTGATAGAAAAGGAGAAATTACATTTTAAAAACAATTCTCCATTTCCCACAATGTTTTGAACAAGTACTTTTTTGAGGTCTGTGCATCTGTGTGTTTGTAAACTTTAACTTTCTAAATCTTCTCCTCAGAAAAAACTGAACAAAATTCAACCTTAATAGCCTTAAAAGGTGGGGTTAATTTTCATATATGGTGAAAACTTTGATTATTTTCTTCTAAGAAACCTGTGATGGATTTTACCCAAATTTTACAGGAATGATCCTTGGGTGACCCTTTATTAGATTCCTTAAAAAGAAATTGATTGGATGAAAAATATGGCTTTTGTTAACAGTGTTTATTTCCATATATAATACATAGTGAAAACTTTGAAAATCTTTTTATGCTCCCCGAAGGGAGAGCATATAGCTGCCGCTTCGTATGTCTGTCCGTCTGTCATTCTGTCCGTCTGTTCGGCCTTCCAGAGCGATTTCTCCATAACCCTTGGGCCAAATCTAATGAAACTTACCATGTGAACTCCCTATGATATAATGCCAATGCATATTTCGAGATTTTTGGATTTTTATCAAATTTCTCTTAGTCAAATGGTCAGAGTTTAATGAAATTTCATATTTGAGTAGCAAATCAGATGCTCTTGACCATAAACTATTTTAAATATGCGGAAATAAGATGCATCATGGAAAAAGGGGGCTTTATGTTTGTTAGTATGTTAGCTCTCCATTTCTCTGCAACAAACTAACATTGGCCATGACTTTTGATTTATAAGAGATATAGCCTTCATATTTCAAATGTGCATTGGTTATGACATAACCTTTCTGTAAGTACTAAGGTCAAGGTCATCTGTTAAGGTCAAGGTTGTTTCTCAGGGTCATATTTTCCATTGTCCATAAGTTTACAATGGTAGGTGATATAGCCTTCATATTTAACATGTGCATTGCTTATGACATGACCTTTCTGTTTGTACTAAGTTCAAGGTCATCTGTCAAGGACAAGTCATTTCTCAAGGTCAAAATTTCAAAAATTTTAATTTTAACATCGCCCATAAGTACACAATGTTAAGTGATATAGCCTTCATATTTTACATGTGCATTGCTTATGACATGATCTTTTTGTTGGTACTAAGTTCAAGGTCATTGGTTAAGGTAAAGCTCATTTCTCAAGGTCAAAATTTTTAAAAATTTAACGTTAACATTGTTCATATCTTTAAAATGGAAAGTGATACAGCCTTCTTATTTCAAATGCTTATTACTTGTGTCAAGACTTTTCAGCAGATACCAAAATCAAGGACATTGGGCAAGGTCAAATTGTCACGGTCATTTATTTTCAAATATACCTCCTTTACCAATTGCCAAAATGTCTTGTTATTTTACATAAAATTAATGTTGTTTATTAAGTGTCCTAGGTAATGTTTATTCCAATTCGACTCAATGAACCTTAGCATGCTAAAAGGGGGCTTAGTGCCATGTAGCTTTACATTTTGTATTTTTCCTCTCTATTGTTTCTGTAAGACTACTCAAGTTAGAGTCTTAATTTTTTGTATGTTGACATTTTTGATTGATAATTTTGATGGTCAAGTTAAAATATTTAACCCTTTACCATATAATGATATTGAATTTTACTAGAACCAGGCCTTTGAAGCCAAACAGATTCCTTCATTGTTTGTCCAACTTCCAAATTTCTTGTGAACTGAACTCTCAAACTATAGTTGCATTCAATAAGAAGTTGGCTCAGTTAAAAACATTGCTTTTATGGACAGGCTTACATCCATATATGGTATATACTAAACATTTTGAAAATCTTGATGTCAGAAACTTGAGGATGGTTTTCAATCAACTGTCTCAGGAAGGATCTTTTGGTGATCCTGAATCAGATTTTTTAAATGTTTTGATATAGGATTGGCCAAATTTCAGGGCAAGATTACATAGTGATGCATGGGAAATAATTGATACTGCTTTACTGAAAATATTTATTGCATAAAAGAAAGTTTCCTCTCATAAAGTTAATTATAAATTCTTATGTTAAAGAAAACTAATTTAGATTTATGATAAGTAAGTCAGTGGGTCAGTTGAGCAAATCAGTTAATTCAAACCTACGCTGTTTTATTTATAAAGTTTTCCTCGTTCATTAAATACCAATTACTTCACTCCTAGGATCATTGGCCGTGGCGCAGTTGGTAGAGCATCAGACTCTTAGTCATGAGTTCCAGGGTTCAATCCCTTGTCACGGCAAATATCCTTTCCAACATCTGTCTCTGGGTGGATGATTTAAAGCCCAAGTAGGATGAGCTGCTAGAACCTTCTCTACATAGTCTGATTTGTGTACTCAGCTATTGTCTTTACCTTTTAATTACAATAACTGCAACTCCGAGTCAGAATGAACCATTTTTAGCTCACCTGAGCACAACATGCTTACTTTGGACAAAACTTGGAAGAAATGTTCCTTGGGTTACCATTTTCAAAAATTGTGAAATTTTGATTTGCAAAAAAATGTGGGCCTTGCAAGGTCAGGCTTATAAGAGTAAGAGAAATCACATAATTTTTCTTTTAAAATCTTCACCTCCTTAACCATTTTGCCTGATTTGGACCAAATTTGGCAGGAATGTTCCTTGGGTGACCCTTTTCAAAAGTTGTTTGTGAAATTCTTATTCGGGAAAAACAGGGCGTAGCAGGGCCAGGCTTATCGGGCTTGGAGGAATCATGGAATTATTCTTTCAAAATCTTCTCCTCCTTAACCTCTGGGCCAGTTTGGACCAAACTTGGCAGGAACATTTCTTTGTTGACCCTTTTCAAATTGTTTGTGAAATTTTGATTTGTGAAAAATGTAGGAGTAGCAGGACTCAGCTTATCTGACTTAAGGAAATCGTAGAATAATTCTTTAAAAATCTTCTCCTCCTAAACCATTTTTCAAACTTGCTCATGAAATTTTGATATGCAAAGGAAACTGGCATGGCATGGCTGGGCTTATCAGACTTAGAGAAATCATGGAATGATTCTTTAAAAATCTTCTTCTCCTAAACCACTGGTCCAATTCGGACCAAAATAAGCAAGAATCTTCATTAGGTAACTCTTTTCCAAACTCATTGGTGATATTTTGATCATCTAAAAGATGTTGGTTTAAGCTTGGTCTTTAAGAAATAATGAAATAAGTGAAATTTTGATAAATTAAAAAATGTGGGCGTGGCAGGGCCATGCTTATCAGACTTAGAAAACTAATGAAATAATTCTTTAAAAATCTTTTCCACCTCAACAATTGGCAAATTTTGAACAAATTTGGCAGGAATGTTCCTTGGAAAACCCTTTTCAAAACTCATTCATGAAATTTTGATTATCTAAAAAATGTGGGCATTGCAGGGCCAGGCTTATCTGACTTTTTAAAGCTTTGCTGACCAGATACAGGGCCAACATTTCTTGTTTAGGTGGCAAATTAACAAAGTCTCTTTCAATGCACCATTCACAAAATCTGTTAAAAGCGTTGGTGTAAACAGTCCTAGTCCAATAGAAGAGAGAGTAGACTGTTTAACATTCAAGAACAGTTCACTGTTATTCAGTCCAAAAATTATTTGCTCACATTAAGCCATCTCTAAGAGTTGAACAAACTATCACATAATAAAGAAAAGATACAAAGTTATCCCTTACTTTATGAGATTCCATTGTTTATCTCCCTTGACACCAATATTCAAGTATGATGATCTTCAAAATTTTTTATGAGTATCAAAAATTCAACAGTTTTATCTCAATAAAACTTAATCACATTGTAATCATCAATATTATCTTATCTGATTACCTGAGGAATTCAACAGTCAACAAGGATTTTATTGTCTATGACAATGAATATTAGCCATTTCTCATGCAATAGAACATAACTAAATACCTCTCTGGTATAATATATCAGCAACCATTGTGACAACTCATGTATACTGACATCAACATAGGACACTATATTAAGTTATAACCTACTGCAATTAAAACACTCTTAATTGACAGAAAAATACTGAATAAACTTATTCATACATGTAACAAACAACCTAGTAATGACTTAACCTTTCTAATGAAAACAAATGCAGATACATTTGCTATGAATAAACAACTTGTATTACTTAACCTCCAATTCAACGAACCGTTACTAACAACTGACCCAATTACAAACAATACTAGAATGAATGAATAATAGGTACTCAAATGACACAAACCAAACTTTCTTACTTCTCTTACTTATCAATCATCCTGTACTATCTAAACCCTGAACATGAATTACAATAGGTTTCAGAAAACAACAATTTGTGAATCTATGTTGTTTGAACCAAATATCATTGGAAAAAATGGATTGGACAGTCACAAACAGGCTGCTAACATACCTAACGACAAAGCCAAATGTTCTCTACATATTCTCTACATGAAGAACGTTTTGAATGTTCCTCTTCCAACCACGTAAAATGAGTTACTTCCCTACCTGGTCAAATGTTTGTCAATCATGGGGTATCATGGGTTCGATCCCCGACGGCCGCACATATTCTTTCCAACATTTGTCTCTCACCAATGGGTAGATAATCGTGAACCTAAGTGGGATAGCAGCTGGAGGCTAGGAAAGGATGTAGAGGGAGTACTGGTCTGAGAAATACCAGGAATCCATCTTAGGTGCTCCAGCCATCGCGATATGACTGAAACACTGTTAAAAGCGGTGTTAAAACCAAATTCAATCAATCAAAAATTCCCTACCTTTCAATTACAAAACTACTGAACCGGCGCTGTTTGAAGCGACTGAAAAAGCCAATATGTTTGGTGTAACTGACTGAAATAACTTCTTCTGAAACAGAAAACTTATCTGCCTTTTCCAAAAAGGATGCATTGAATACTGTCAGAATTCAAATATAAAGAAGCGTCCCAAGAAACTCTAGAGTATACATATGCAAGTAATGGCTTCATTATCAAAAGACAAATGTTCCCCATTACCAATGACATGATAACAATTTACCAGCTAAACTGGCAAGAACACAAGCCAAAGTAATTGGAAAATATGCTTTAACTGAGTGAATTAAAATCAATACGTCTTGAATTCTTCTTTTTGGAATTCAGATATAAACTTCCTCAAGACTTGCTTCATAGCCTAACCATTCACAATGCTGCGTTGGAAAAAGCTCTGATTTTCTCTCATTGATAATGAACGAAACCAGCTTTTGCTATAACTTCCGATACTAAAAGGCAAATTTATGTACACAATTAAATAACTTCTATTCCCACCCAAACCGTCATCTAAGTAAACAACAAACTTATAACCATTAAATCTAGAGTGTTTGACTTTGCATCTATTGGGCTAGAGTATTTGACTATGGGTCTATGCACAGTAGTGAATAGATATTGGGCTATGGCTAAGCCAAAATGTTAAAAAGAATAGACAAAATACAATGTTTTGACCTTAACCGTAAATGAATTTGGTGAATATGCCTCATAGAAATATAATGATATCCACTAGTCAAATCAAATTTGTACATATAACCACCTGGCACAACACATTCTAACGCAGTATTTATGTTTTCAAATTTAACATCTGTTTTCTTGATATAACGATTCAAATTGCTCAAATCTAGTACAAGACAATTTTTGCCACTGTGATTAATTGAAACCATCAAAGAATTAACATTGTAAGGCCTAAATGGTACCTCCGTAACAAATCCTTAATGGTTTGGCTGACAAAATTAGAATGCTTATGAGCAGACAAATTATTCATTATCATGAAAGGATGGTGGTCTCCCCTCAAAGTGAATAACATATCTGTTCATAGCAAAATCTAATATTTTTTCATTTGGTTCTAAAACATTCTTCCGAAAGGAAAAAGATTCTTTTAACCCATTCCCACACAATGACGCTTATGGATGCCCCCCAAGAAAAGCAATTGAGAAAACATTGTGTAAATTGAAGAAATTACTTGTGACAAGCAATTTCTTCATTTTACACAATGTTTTCCATTCAGAAAGTTAAAACAATCTTAAATTTCATGACCTTCAAAATGTCATCTGCAACTTCTTTCAATTTGGACAGTTTAAAATTTTCTTGAGTGGGATTGGGTTAAGCAACCTTTCACAGGATCTTCAATTATATGACATTTTTTTCCCTTTTCTATAAAAAAATCACTATAGTAAGAAAACTTATCAGAATGGCCACTCTCAGTTTGGTTTAGAATGGGCTCTTGTGTCCAAGAAAGGATGGTTGATCCCTTCGTTCGCCTCCAAATTTCTCCAATGAAATGTCGCAATCTTCCACACCAAAAATAAGCTCCTTGTATCCTGTGCAGGAAATAGTTGTTTCCTGCCATTCTGCCTCCACTGTACTGGCAACAAAAATACTGATTATCTGGAAGAGAAGTAGAAGGAAAGAAAGACTGACTTTTGATAGAATAAACTTTCCTCTTCTTCGATCTTTCCTTGGCCTTGCGTATTTGTCTGTTGTTGTCAGAATCACTGGCAATGTTGAAGGTCTCATACTCCTTGATAGAAACCAAAACCTGCAATCCTGATAAGTTCAATTTACTATGAGCTTGCTCACTGAAAGAATAAGCCTTTGATGCATCCCTTGATTGCTTGCTTGATAGATTAAAAAAAGTAAAAAATTTCAGAGTTGAAAAACAAACTGCTGTTGGCTACCTATTTGTCTATGCATAATGTTACTTTCCTTCTTGACGGAGAGATTCCCTTTTTCAATTTGCCAAAATTCCTCTCAAAAGAATCTTTCGTCTGAGAAATGAGTCCTCTCTGTGCAAGAAATGTCCATCTTCTTCTTCCATTTCTATCGTCTATCCTGCAAGCCTTGAATGACGTTGGTGTGCCTCTGAAAACATTATATAGTAGTCATACAATTATATAACATATTCCAGGACCATAATCAAAGCACTGAAAGTAATGATTGTTCATGTTGGCATAGTAGAGTGAAATGCCCGTTTTGGTGTACAAAATGAAAATTTTCATATAGAAAATCTTATTTAAGCATAAGCTCTTGCCTAGCCTGGTTTGTTTAATAGGTGCCTGTAATACAGAGTGCATCTATTCTACAGTCCAGAGCACAATCACATGTATTGAAAAAAAGCCATTGTTACATGTGTCATTTGTCTTTCACCGATGGAATTATGATAAGTAATTTGCCTATTAAGTTGGCTGAGTAGCTACACATGTAATGGCCCAAATTAATTTTTGCAGTCTATATGTTACTTGTGTGAAAAATGACAAGAAGCCATGGCTGGGTGCACATACCAACAGAGGTTTTACTACCAAAGGTCACGTTTAACCAAATTCACTTGATCGCAATCTAACTAGATTTCAAGATCAATACTTTTATTTACTTTTCTGAGATTATCCTTTTCTGAAGACATTCCTCAAATAATTAAGATATCATTTAAGAAATTTGGATAATATTAGAATAGCAAAATTCTTTGAGAACTATTATCTGTAAGAAACAAAGACAGATTTTGTTTATCTTTTAAACCTTCTGTGATCCAGTAGAATCTTAACCCATTCTCACACGATCACACTTTTTTACACCCCTAAAGAAATGCTCTAAAGAAAACATTGTGAGAAAAGGAGAAATGGCTTGTTTCACAATGTTTTCTACCCTATCTGGGCCTTAGTTTTCAATGTCAAAGCTATTGAAACTGTCGTCTGTAACTAGTCTAAAATTTTGTTGTTTGGTAATGGATTAAAAAGGCTAATTCAAAATAATAATTAACATCTTTGAATATATGTAACTGAATAGCTTTTCACTCCTGCGGTATACAGCTGGTATGCTGAATTCTCAAAATAGAAGGCAAATCACTCACTATATAATTGTAAGACTCTGCTTTTTTGAGACCATGACCGCATCTACGCTAAGCAGGTTATTGGTAGGTATTTTCATATTTAAGAGGAGTCTTTACGCTTTCTACGAATTATATAGAATCCTTGTTATATGCCATTTTCAAATTGCAATGTTACAGTTGTGTTGGGGAGACAGGTTTTGAAAAATAATAAATCGAACCTGACTGGAGGAATCTAAAACTTGGCTAACTTTAGGTAAACTTATTGGCGGATTCTTAGGATACAATACAATTGAATAATCCTTTTAAAGCCTAGACACCTTTCAGCTAGGATGATTTAATTATAAGTATGAACTCTACAGGTGAAATTAATTTTCTACCATTCATTGCTGTGCATGATGAGATGAGCTTTACCTGTGTTAGAATTCTTGGAGTTTTTTAATCTTTTTTAATAAATTACTGTACTTACAAAAACCTTAGACCTTGCCTTTATCTATCCGTAAAGTCTTCTAAGGTTAAAAATCACCTATAATGAAGAATACACTACAATCGGATCTCAATCTCAAAACTTAGAGGACAGAATTTAATCTTGCCACTGGCGAACTGAGTATGATGTCTAATTATTGGAACCGTAAATTTCAGTGGTTTGTGCTATTGTTGCAATAATCGAGGTCAATTTTTTTTAGAATATAAGAAAATTGCTTAAATTTCACAGAAATCTCTATTCAACTTACGGTCTGACTAATTAGTTGCCCTAAGTTATCATAATAACAAAGATCTCACTTTTAGTAGCAGAAAAGCGCCTCTGTAGCTTTAATGAATAAATTCAATTATGATTAAGTCATACCATATTTTTATTGCCTTGACGACAAAAATATGGAACATGTTGATAAATGGAGAAATATGCCGATAACACCCTCCAGACACTTATATTATAAGAGAGTTATTTTCTGATATGCGTGTTGTATATTTATACCTATGATGTCATGCCAAGAGGGTATCCTTAGAATAAACCAGTTTTGACTTTAGTTCCTAATTGTAGCTGGTATCATTGACATATTATGTACCTGATTGTTAAGCGGTCCATGATACTCCATGTTGCTCTGTATAACAGAAAATATTGTGTAAAATTGCTTTTTACGATCACTTTAGTCTTTTTCCACTTTGTTTTCTCTAGTATAATATCACAGTGCCCTAAAAATCAGGGAATATATGTGAAAGCATTTAATGAGAATAACTCAAATTGCATTTTCAACTCACCTGACCACATATTGGTCATTGCGAGCTATTGTGATGGGGCTGTGTCAGGTGTCCAGTGTCAACTTTTACCTTGTGTGCACTCTAGATGTCTTGAAACTTGGTCAGAATTTATGTCTACTCTAGAGGTCAAATTTCGGGCTCAAGTGCCTTGAAACTTGGTCAAACAAATTATCTACATGAGACCTCGAACGAGTGAGAAAATTGGTCACATGGTGTCAATGACTAGGTCACTAGTTCAAGTATTAAAAAACTTGTGTTTACTCTAGAGGTCACATTTTTACCTCAAAGTCTTGAACTTGGTCAGAATCTGTCTACATATTATCTTGGACGAAATTTGAAGATGGATCATGTGGAGTCAAAAACTAGGTCACAAGGTCAAATCCTAAAAGTAGATCTTGGGTGCAGTGTAGAGGTCACCTTTTTTGCTCAAATGCCTCAAAAATTAATCAGAATCTTTGTCTACATGAGGTATTGGAAGGGTTTGAAACAGGGTTAAGTTGGGTCAAAAACAAGGTCATCAGAGTAAATCTTAGAAAAATCTTGTGTGCTCCTTAGAGCTCACATTTTTGGCTCAAATGTTTTGATAATTGGTCAAATGTTTGTCTGCATGAGACCATATATAATTTCCAAATTGAGTCATGTGGGGTCAAAAACTAGGTCACAAGGTCAGACTTAGAAAACAAATAAGGTCACATGTGCAATTTTACTTCTATAGTCATCATTTCAGCAATGGCCCTCTTGCTGTTAGAATAATGCCCATTTTCACTTTTTGTGTAAATTCAAGCACCTCAACAATGAGCTTCAGGCATTCGTATATGAAGCTCTTTTTTTAATCTCATTCCCACACATTTCAACTTTTTTACGCCTCTCAAGAAATGAATTTTAGAAAACACTTTGGGCAATGAAGAAATTACTTGTAACAAGCAATTTTTTCAATGTCCACAATGCTTTCCATCTTAAAGATTTTTTATTTAATTTTTACATACTTGAAATTGTACTCTGCCATATCTTTCGTTTTAGATAAGTCTTTTTTTTTCCCATTAACCCTTTCCTGCACAATCACTGGATGTAACGTCCTTGTGACTTTATACTTGAGAAAACATTGTGGGAAAAGAAGAAATTGCTTGTGACAAGCAATTTCTTCTTTTTCCACAATATTTTCTACCCTACTGAATGGTTACTTTTCAAATTAAATCCACTTCAATTTTTCGACTGCAAAACCTTTGAATTTGGACATGTCTACAAAATTTTGAAACAGGAAAGGGTTAAGGAATGGGTTAAATCAGATTTTCTTAAATCACTGTGAGACCATCTTGCTTTGTCTGTACAGCTCGATGGTTGAGGTGGTAGACATGTAATCTGGGCAGATTTATGAGACAGTGGATTTACCAAAGGTCATGTTGAAAAGCCATTTGGCAAGACATTTCATTGCTTCAATGTAGTACTAGTGATACCAGGGAAACATACACCCCTGATGAAAAAGGTAGAGTAAACAAGATGGGAAATGAAAAATGCTTGTAATAAGCAATTTCCTCCTATTCAACAATCTTTTCTACCTCTTCCAAAAAAGATAGAAGTTAAAAATTTCATCAACTTGAATTTTTACTATCAACTTGTCTGCATTTGAATCTGAACTTGTCCAAAATTTTGACATCTTATAATGACCTAATACACACAAAGCAATTTGATTGTTTACTTCAGCCAAAACTGATTGCTATGCTACCATAAAAAACATTGATGGAACAGTAGAAAAGCGTCTTAGTTGGAAAAAGCAGACGACTGAAGATGGTAGACAGTGCATACCTTGGTAGGTGAACATTCATTTTTTACCTTTTACCAGAATGTTGGTCTGAAGGGTCTCTTGGCAAAGATTCTATTTGGGCCACATGAGGTAAAAAGAAGGTCACTAAATCGAATCTAAGTAATAACTTGTTTGAACTCTTGAGGCCACATTTTTTTGCTCAAATATTTTTAAACTATACTAGAATGTTTGTCTCCATGGTCCCTTCAATTTTGATCTCATGGGGTCAACATCAAATCTAAGAAAACCTTGTTTGCACTCTAGGGGCCATATTTTTGGCTCAAATGACTCAGAAAAATTGTTTCCATAATATCCTGGCAAAATTCAAATTAGGGTATGAAACGAGGTAAAATCTTAGAAATACCTTGCTGCACTCTACAGGCCATCTGTTTGGCTTAAATGTTTTGATATTTGGTCTAAATAATACCTGCACCAAGTTTGAATTTTGGTCTCATGGGGTCATAAGCGAGGTCAATTGGTCAAATCCAGGAAATACCTTGTTTGCACTCTAGAGGCCACATTTTTAACTCATATGACTTGATACTTGAGCAGAATGATTGTTTCCATAAAATCTTGGCTAAGTTCAAATAAGGGTCACGAAGAGTAAGAAACAGCTCACTTGGTTAAATCTTAGAAATACTGTGTTTGTACTCTACAGAACAAATGCTGGGCTCAAATGACGTGATACTTGGTCTGGACCAAATTTGAATTTTGGTCACATTGAGTCAAAAACTAGGTCACTAGGTCAAATCTTTTCAGGGGAAAGACTGACAAATCTAATTTACGGGCCCAGACTGCCAAATATTCGATATATAGAATAAGGGGTCATGTCTTAGAAATGAAGCCTCATTCGTGGCTCAAATGACTTGGTATTTTGCCATGTTGATTTTGGATTACATGGGGTAAAAACTAGGTCATTAGGTAAAGTTTTAGAAATACCTTGTTTGCACTTAGGAGCTCACATTTGGGTTCAAATGACCTGATATTTTGTCAGAATATTTATTTCAATTAATCCCACTTTGAGGAAAAGGGGATATAATGGTTAAACCTTGTCCGTCCTTCCATGTGCCCGTCTATAATCAGTAGTTTTGTCGTGCTTTACTCAGCAACTTTTCATAGCATCGACTAGAAATTTGGTGTGTACATTCATCTAAGGGTTCTACATGGCACTTACGGAATTTCGGCCTGTAACTTATCTACTTCCTGTTTATGACTTTGTTTATATTCGGACATTGACAGATATAGTGGTATATTTTCATCACACTTTTCTCAGCAACTATTCATAGCATTGACTTTAAACTTGATGTGGCGTTTCATCTAGGGATCCTACATTGTACTAACTGAATTTAGGTCTTCAAGTTAACTACTTCCTGTTTTTATGACTTTGTTTACATTTGGACATTGACTGGTATAGTAGTATATTTTCATCACAATTTTCTCAGCATCTATCCATATCATTGACCTTAAAATTTATGTGGAGGTTCATCTATGTGTCCTAGATGGTGCTTAGGTAAAAAATTTATCTACTTCCTGTTTTATGACTTTTTTTATTTTCGGAAATTGAATGGTATAGTGATATATTTGCTTGTTGTCCTTTTTTGACCTGTCTGTAAAAGATGAAAAAGAGAACTTTCAGTTGCTTTGAGATTCAAAGATAAAGTTCATATGGTTTGAATGTTTCTTAAATTGATATTAATCTACTACAAATCTGCATTTAGCAATGTCAAGAATAGGGCTAAGGTCTTTTATGTTGGCCATTTTATCAACATTCCAAGTGCCTTTACATTATATGAGTACTTATGACCTTTAACCCTTTCCTGTTTCCTAAATTTTAGACCTGTCCAAATTCCAAGGTTTTGCAGACAAAAGCTTAAAGTGCATTTAACTGGAAAAATAATGATTAAGTAGGGTAGACAGTATTGTAGAAAAAGAAGAAATTGCTTGTTACAAGCAATTTTCTCTTTTTCTACAATATTTTCTCAATATTAAATTCACAGGGACATAAAAACCAGGGATTGAGCAGGAAAGAGTTAAGCACTAGGACAACAATACATGTATACACTTACCTTAAATGCTTATTAGTATTTTGTTTTATTTTTATACCCCCCTTAACTTTGTAAGGGGGGGTATATAGGAGTAAGCTTGTCGATCAGTCGGTCTGTCCGTCCGTCTGTCTGTCTGTAGCTTTTTCGTGTCTGCTCAATTTCTTGGCAACCATTGGACGGATTTGATTCAAACTTCACCAATATTATCAGTATCAAGCAGAGATGTGCATATTTTATTTTTGTTACAGTCTGTTGATTTTTGTCGGAGTTATGGCCCTTTGGTGAAAAATCATGTCCGCTCAATTTCTCAGCAACCATTGGACGGATTTGATTCAAATTTTACAGAAAGACTTGGTATAAGTCAACCATGTGCATATCCTATTTTGGTTATGGTCCATTGATTTTATATATTTATGGCCCTTTAATTAAAGAAGTCGATTTTTCTTATGGCCCTTTTGCAGATAGCACTTGTATATGTACAAGTGCTGTTGGAGGGTATTAGTCCGCTTTGCGACAATGTCTAGTTCTATTTGATGTTTTTCAGGAAATCTATTGGGCATACATGGTACAGTGATGATTTCCGATTTGTAGATGATGGTGAATCATGTGACAATGCAGCCAGCTATTGTAGACCACTACATACTCCTTTTCCCTGGTGTTTTACAAATTTAAATTGGAACTGGGGCTACTGTGACTCTGTTGTGGATTGTTGTGCTGGTAAGAATTTGCAGGAAAAGGGGCCTCTGGGATATATATGAAAGAAAATGGCCATTAGCTTTAACCCACTACCAAACAACCAAAAATTAAGAATGGTTCAGATTCAAAGAAGTTGCAGACAACAATTTGTAGTTAATGAAATTTTCAAAATCTTTGTCTTTTAAGGTAGAAAACATTGTGGATAATGACGAAATTACATGTAACAAGAAATTTCTTCATTTTCCACTAAGTTTTCAAAACTTCTTTATTGAGGGACATCAAAAAGCAGGTTTATGGAGAATTGGCTAAGGTCCTCCAATAAATGAGTCAACAACTTCAAATGAAAAAATAGTAAAAAAAAGTGATGCCAAGTGACCATGTATGTTGCTTAACCCATTCTCACACAATCCTGCCTTTTTACGCACCTCAAGAAAAAAAGTGTGGAAAACATAATGGAAAATGAAGAAAATGCTTGTTACAAGCAATTTCTTCATTATCCACTATGTTTTCTGTACAAAAAGACGAAATAAATTATAATCATTTCAACTTGAAATTGTCGTCCACAACTTCTTTTAATCTGGATCAGTCTAAGATTTTGTTGTTTGGGAATGGGTTAAGAAATCTTTGAGAAATACTTCAAAATATTTTAGCCAAAATTTTTAGGATCTGCAGTGCACAGAAGGTTTCTAGCTCACCTGATCACATAGTACTCACGAGCGCAGTTGCAATCATCCTTTTATCTGGCATAATTATATATATAGAAATAAAGAATGATTTTTGAATGAAATCCTAAACCATTTGGCCATTTGAACCAAATTTGGCAGGAATGTTCCTTAGGAAGCAACCTCCCAAATAGAGAAAAGGAATTGAAATCTGGTACAAATAGCTAAAATTATAACTCATGGATCCAGAGGGAGGAAAAAGTTTTTTCCTTCATTCAAATTTACCCTAAAGCCTTAGAATTTTTACTTTAGAATTTTGGATCCCCAGGTACATAGTCTATATATGTAAGTATGGCCTACTTCTATCATATTCCTAATCTTAACATGAAATTAGATTGTTAAATGAAAAAGAGCCTTTATCTCAGGTGAGTGCCCCAGGGCCATTACTTGTTAACACTCTATATTCCATAGTTTTCATTGGATTCTCTTCAAACTTTCTCAGAATGATTGTATCATCATGAAGATTGTTTGTTTTGAAATTGGGTTTGATCAGTCAAGAAACATGGGAAAAGGGGCCTAATTAAAATTTAATTAAAAAATCCTTATTAACACTCTAAGGTCCACAGTCTTCAAACATTCACAGAATGATTGTACCATTATAGTTCCTTTCAAAATTCCATCAGATTTTTCAAGATACACAGGAAAAAGGGTCTTACGAAATTTTAAAAAATCTAATAAAAAATCCTCATTAACACTCTACAGTCCTCAGTTTTCAAGAAATTTTCTTCAAACTTTTACAGAAGAATCTTTCCTCTCAAATTGTGTCTGATCTGTCATGAAACGCTGGAAAAAGGGCCTTAAGAAAATTTAAAACCTTTGTGTTTTGGGGCAGAAAACATTGTGGATATTGAAGAAATTACTTCATTTTCCACAATATTTTCCAAAGCTTTCGTATTGAGAGGCGTTTAAAGGCATGACTGTGTTGAAATGGGTTAAAAATCCTCATAAGGATCATTTCTTTTGAAATTGGGTCTGATCAGTCAAGAAACACGGGCAAAGGGGGCCTAATGAAACTTAATTTAAAAATTCTAATTAACACTCTAGAGACCACAGTTATCATCAAATCTTCTTCAAAGTTTCACAGAAATAGGGTCTGATCCGTCACGAAACAGGGAAAAAAGGGCCCTTTTGAAGAATACGTGTATTGAAGAATCTATAAAAAATCCTTGTTAACACACTAGAATCCTATTTCCATCAGATTTACTTCAAACTTTCAGGGAATGATTGTACCATTAAAGAGATTTTGTCCTTTCAAAAGTAGGTCTTATATGTCAAGTATCATGGGAAAAGGGGCCTAATGAAAATTTGATGAAAAAATCCTTGTTCACACAATGATGTCCCCAGATTTCACCAGATTCCATTCAAACTTTCACAGATTGTACCATCATAAGGTTTGCTCCTTTCAAAATAAGGTCTCATCCATCAAGAAATGCAGTAAAAGGGGCCTTATGAAAATTTGACTGAAAAAATCTTAATTAATGCAATATGGTCCACAGATTTCGTCGGATTGTTTCATACTTACACATAATGATTATACTATCAAAGGATCATTCCTTTCGAAATTGGCTCTGATCCATCAAGTAGCATTGGAAAAGGGGCCATATGAAAGTTCAATTAGAGGTCCTAGTTAATGCAATGTTGATTGGATTTTGTTGAAACTTTCACAGAATGTTTGTAAGGTCATGAGGATCATTCTTTTCAAATGGGGTCTGAACTGTGAAGCAACATGGGAAAAGTGTTTTATGAAAATATTATTTAAAAATTTGTTACCAAGTCCACAGCTTTCATTGTATTCTCTTCAAACTTTCATGGAATGATTGTACCATCATTATAATAATTGATGTTTTCATTGGACCTGATCCATCAAGTATTGCAGGAAAAGGAGCCTAATGAAAATTTCATTTTAAAATCCTTTTACCATAATAAAGTCAGCTGTTTTCATTAGATTCTTTTCAATCGTTCACAGAATGATTGTACCATCAATAGGATTGTTCCTTTACTAATTCTATCTGATCCATCAAGTATCATTGGAAAAGGGGGATTTAAATAAGTTCATTGAAAATATCCTCAGTGACACAATTAAGTCTACAGTTTTCATCTTATTCTCTTGAAGCCTAAAAAAGATGATTGTACCATAATTAGGTGGGTTTTTAGATCACCTGAGCACAAAGTGCTCATGGTGAGCTTTAGTGATCGTTGAATGTCTGTAGTCTGTCATGCGTCTTGTGTGGTACGTCGTCGGTGTCAACAATTGATGTTTTTCAGGAAATCTATTGGGCATACGTGGTACAAGTGATTACACTCTAGAGACCACAGTTTTGACCCAATCTTCATGAAGCTTAGTCAGAATAATTGTTAGATCATGAGGATGAACCCTATTGATTATGGGAGGGTTCTATTTGAAAACACAGGAAAGGGGCCTTAATGACATTTTCTTTGTTTACACTCTAGAGGCCACAAATATTGCTCAATCTTCATAAAACTTTGCCAGAATAATTATTAGGTCATAAAGATGAACCCTATTGATTATTGAAAGAATCTTTCTAGGATTCTATTTGAAATCTGAGGAAAGAGGTCTGAATGATTTTTTTTTTTTTTACACTCTAGAGACCACAATTTTGGCTCAATCTTCATGAAACTTTGCCAGAATAATTGTTTGGTCATAAGGATGAACCCTATTGATTATGGAAAGGTTCATTGGAAACACAGGAATAGGGACCTAAATGACAATTTCTTTGTTTACAGTCTAGAGGCCACAATTTAGGCTCAATCTCAATGAAACTAGGCCTGAATAAATATTAGGGCATAAGGATGAACCCTATTGATTATGGGAAGGTTCTTTTGGAAAACACAGGAAAAGGGGCCCTAATGACAATTTTTTTTTTAAACGCTTTAGAGGTCATAATTTTTGCTCAATCGTCATGAAACTTGGTCAGGATAATTGTTAGGTCATGAAGATGAACCCTTTTGATTATTGAAAGAATCTTTCCGAAAATACAGAAAAAGGGGCCTTAATGTTTACACTCTAGAGGCCACAATTTTGGCTTAATCTTCATGAAACTTTGCCAGAATAATTGTTTGGTCATAAGGATGAACCCTATCGATTATTGGAGGATTCTATTTGAAATCTGAGGAAAAAGGTCTGAATGAATTTTTTTTTACACTCTAGAGGCCACAATTTGGCTCAATCTTCATGAAACTTTGCCAGAATAATTGTTAGGTCAAAAGGATGAAGCCTATTGATTATGGAAAGGTTCTATTGGAAAACACAGGAAAAGGGGCCATAATGACAATTTCTTTGTTTACAATATAGAAGTCACAGTTTTGGCTTAATCTTCATGAAACTTTGCCAGAATAATTGTTTGGTCATAAGGATGAACCCTATTGATTATGGAAAGGTTCATTGGAAACACAGGAATAGGGACCTAAATGACAATTTCTTTGTTTACAGTCTAGAGGCCACAATTTAGGCTCAATCTCAATGAAACTAGGCCTGAATAAATTTTAGGGCATAAGGATGAACCCTATTGATTATGGGAAGGTTCTTTTGGAAAACACAGGAAAAGGGGCCCTAATGACAATTTTTTTTTAAACGCTTTAGAGGTCATAATTTTTGCTCAATCGTCATGAAACTTGGTCAGGATAATTGTTAGGTCATAAAGATGAACCCTTTTGATTATTGAAAGAATCTTTCCAAAAATACAGAAAAAGGGGCCTTAATGTTTACACTCTAGAGGCCACAATTTTGGCTTAATCTTCATGAAACTTTGCCAGAATAATTATTTGGTCATTGGGATGAACCCTATCGATTATGGGAGGATTCTATTTGAAATCTGAGGAAAGAGGTCTGAATGAATTTCACAATTTCTTTGTTTACAGTCTAGAGGCCACAATTTAGGCTCAATCTCAATAAAACTAGGCCTGAATAAATATTAGGGCATAAGGATGAACCCTATTGATTATTGGAAGGTTCTTTTGGAAAACACAGGAAAAGGGGCCCTAATGACAATTTTTTTTTAAACGCTTTAGAGGTCATAATTTTTGCTCAATCGTCATGAAACTTGGTCAGGATAATTGTTAGGTCATGAAGATGAACCCTTTTGATTATTGAAAGAATCTTTCCGAAAATACAGAAAAAGGGGCCTTAATGTTTACACTCTAGAGGCCACAATTTTGGCTTAATCTTCATGAAACTTTGCCAGAATAATTGTTTGGTCATAAGGATGAACCCTATCGATTATTGGAGGATTCTATTTGAAATCTGAGGAAAAAGGTCTGAATGAATTTTTTTTTTACACTCTAGAGGCCACAATTTTGGCTCAATCTTCATGAAACTTTGCCAGAATAATTGTTAGGTCAAAAGGATGAAGCCTATTGATTATGGAAAGGTTCTATTGGAAAACACAGGAAAAGGGGCCATAATGACAATTTCTTTGTTTACAATATAGAAGTCACAGTTTTGGCTTAATCTTCATGAAACTTTGCCAGAATAATTGTTTGGTCATAAGGATGAACCCTATTGATTATGGAAAGGTTCATTGGAAACACAGGAATAGGGACCTAAATGACAATTTCTTTGTTTACAGTCTAGAGGCCACAATTTAGGCTCAATCTCAATGAAACTAGGCCTGAATAAATTTTAGGGCATAAGGATGAACCCTATTGATTATGGGAAGGTTCTTTTGGAAAACACAGGAAAAGGGGCCCTAATGACAATTTTTTTTTCAACGCTTTAGAGGTCATAATTTTTGCTCAATCGTCATGAAACTTGGTCAGGATAATTGTTAGGTCATAAAGATGAACCCTTTTGATTATTGAAAGAATCTTTCCAAAAATACAGAAAAAGGGGCCTTAATGTTTACACTCTAGAGGCCACAATTTTGGCTTAATCTTCATGAAACTTTGCCAGAATAATTATTTGGTCATTGGGATGAACCCTATCGATTATGGGAGGATTCTATTTGAAATCTGAGGAAAGAGGTCTGAATGAATTTCACAATTTCTTTGTTTACAGTCTAGAGGCCACAATTTAGGCTCAATCTCAATAAAACTAGGCCTGAATAAATATTAGGGCATAAGGATGAACCCTATTGATTATTGGAAGGTTCTTTTGGAAAACACAGGAAAAGGGGCCCTAATGACAATTTTTTTTTAAACGCTTTAGAGGTCATAATTTTTGCTCAATCGTCATGAAACTTGGTCAGGATAATTGTTAGGTCATAAAGATGAACCCTTTTGATTATTGAAAGAATCTTTCCGAAAATACAGAAAAAGGGGCCTTAATGTTTACACTCTAGAGGCCACAATTTTGGCTTAATCTTCATGAAACTTTGCCAGAATAATTATTTGGTCATTGGGATGAACCCTATCGATTATGGGAGGATTCTATTTGAAATCTGAGGAAAGAGGTCTGAATGAATTTCACAATTTCTTTGTTTACAGTCTAGAGGCCACAATTTAGGCTCAATCTCAATAAAACTAGGCCTGAATAAATATTAGGGCATAAGGATGAACCCTATTGATTATTGGAAGGTTCTTTTGGAAAACACAGGAAAAGGGGCCCTAATGACAATTTTTTTTTAAACGCTTTAGAGGTCATAATTTTTGCTCAATCGTCATGAAACTTGGTCAGGATAATTGTTAGGTCATGAAGATGAACCCTTTTGATTATTGAAAGAATCTTTCCGAAAATACAGAAAAAGGGGCCTTAATGTTTACACTCTAGAGGCCACAATTTTGGCTTAATCTTCATGAAACTTTGCCAGAATAATTGTTTGGTCATAAGGATGAACCCTATCGATTATGGGAGGATTCTATTTGAAATCTGAGGAAAAAGGTCTGAATGAATTTTTTTTTTACACTCTAGAGGCCACAATTTTGGCTCAATCTTCATGAAACTTTGCCAGAATAATTGTTAGGTCAAAAGGATGAAGCCTATTGATTATGGAAAGGTTCTATTGGAAAACACAGGAAAAGGGGCCATAATGACAATTTTTTTGTTTACAATATAGAAGTCACAGTTTTGGCTTAATCTTCATGAAACTTTGCCAGAATAATTGTTTGGTCATAAGGATGAACCCTATTGATTATGGAAAGGTTCATTGGAAACACAGGAATAGGGACCTAAATGACAATTTCTTTGTTTACAGTCTAGAGGCCACAATTTAGGCTCAATCTCAATGAAACTAGGCCTGAATAAATTTTAGGGCATAAGGATGAACCCTATTGATTATGGGAAGGTTCTTTTGGAAAACACAGGAAAAGGGGCCCTAATGACAATTTTTTTTTAAACGCTTTAGAGGTCATAATTTTTGCTCAATCGTCATGAAACTTGGTCAGGATAATTGTTAGGTCATAAAGATGAACCCTTTTGATTATTGAAAGAATCTTTCCAAAAATACAGAAAAAGGGGCCTTAATGTTTACACTCTAGAGGCCACAATTTTGGCTTAATCTTCATGAAACTTTGCCAGAATAATTATTTGGTCATTGGGATGAACCCTATCGATTATGGGAGGATTCTATTTGAAATCTGAGGAAAGAGGTCTGAATGAATTTCACAATTTCTTTGTTTACAGTCTAGAGGCCACAATTTAGGCTCAATCTCAATAAAACTAGGCCTGAATAAATATTAGGGCATAAGGATGAACCCTATTGATTATTGGAAGGTTCTTTTGGAAAACACAGGAAAAGGGGCCCTAATGACAATTTCTTTTTAAACGCTTTAGAGGTCATAATTTTTGCTCAATCGTCATGAAACTTGGTCAGGATAATTGTTAGGTCATAAAGATGAACCTTATAGATTATGGGAAGGTTCTATAGGATAACACAGGAAAAGGGGCCATAATGACAATTTCTTTGTTTACAATATAGAAGTCACAGTTTTGGCTTAATCTTCATGAATCTGGTTATAGTATTTTTCTCTAGTTGCATTTTTTTTAACAGCAGACAATTCAGGTGAGTGATCTAGGACCATTATAATCCTCTTGTTTTATAAACTGGAAAGGGTTAATTTCTAAGTTGAACTTTCTGTAGGAGTTTTTAAGTTGAACTGGCCAATGATCCATCAGTTTTGCTACTTATTATTGTTTACCTATTACCAGACAGTATAATTTAGACTGGTTCAAATTGAAAGGAGTTGCAGACACCAATTCAAAATTAATGAAATTTTAGATTTGCCTAACTCTCTGGTTTGAAAACATAAAGGAAAAAAAGAAATTGCTTGTTACAAGCAATTTTGTTATATTTCATAAAGTTTTCCTAACTGTTTTTTGGGGGTGTCATCATGTGGGAACCGGTTCAACTAGTCAAAAATTGTTTGTTTTGTATTTTATAGAGGAAGGATATGAAAGACCTTATTACTATGAAGGCACCAGGGACTATGCATGGAACCATGACAAATGCTTGAAATGGACTGATGTTGATGATTTACCATATAATGATGATAGCTTTCCAGATGGTAGTATAGCATTAGCTCTGGATTATTGCCGTGCCCCAGATAATGGGGACTATTTGTTCTGTTATGTGTACAACAACTATACAAAAAAAGGTGAAAAGACGCTGTGCGATGTGCCAATGGAGAGAAGTATGTATCTTGTTGTATAACCACATGTCATTCATTATAACCCTACAAAACGAATGTTTTTGGGGTATACTGGAATTAGCCTGTGTGTCTGTGTGTCTGTCTGTGTAAAAAATACTACCAATTTTGTGTCGCAAACTCCTCCTTCAGTTTTGCTTCAATACCATTGAAACTTTATACAAAGATCAACCACTTGTTAAAGTTTTGCAAGATGCAATTTTGAAGTCTTAATTCTCCCTGGTTCAAGAATTATCTCCCCTTGAACTTAGACATTATTTATGCTTTGTAGACATATACAGCTAATTATACTACCAATTTTGTGTCGCAAACTCCTCCTTTCTAGAAAGCAAAGTCAGTAGCTACGTCCTTGTATTGTTAAAGCTCTCATTACAGTGAAAGCACTTGCGGAGGTATTAAGTCACATACTGTGACAAGTTCTATTTTTTGTCGAGCCCGCTTGCGGTGAGCGAGACATAGTTGTCACCATGAAAAGTTGGTATATGTGTGTTAGTGCGTTAGTCTGTCTGGATGTCCAGATGTCCGTCCGAATATTTACGGACAATTACTCCTACATTTATGGATGGATTTCAAAATAACTTCTTGATATCTTTGACAAGATTTGATAATGGGTCAATTTTGGCTAGAATAAGGTCACTTGTGCTATTTTACTTCTATAGTCATCGACTCAAGTGACCAATGACCCTATTGCTTACATCCCAGTGTTTTTATACTTGAGAAAACATTGTGGAAAAAAATGGAATTGCTTGTAACAAGCAATTTCTTCTTTTTCCACAATATTTTCTTCCTTATTGAATGATTACTTTCCAATAAATCAACTTTAAATTGTCGTAAAAGAAACTTTTGAACTTGGGCAGTCTAAAATTGTGCAGAAGAGTAAAGAATGAAAATAAATTGTTTGGATTAATCTACTGATTATTTTGAGATGAAAAATCTTTCATTGGAATGTGTTGTTAAGTGTTTTTTTACCCCAACCCTCATCCTTTGGACTCTTTTTTCAATGTCTTACAGCACATTTTTGTGAGAGATTTATTCTATAACAAATAACCAGTTAATTATCCTCTTTATCTGTAATATTTTATTGTTTCAACAGGTAAATTTATCTGGACAAGGAGCAGTTTCAGGAAATATTAATCATCTTTAGTGATATTTCTAGTTTAGCAAGATTTCTTTCTCCTTCTTTACCATAGAGAGAGCCATAAATTGTTGTCAAAATAATTTCTAGTATTCATTAATTTTTTAGACATCAAAGATTGTGTTTACTATGACCGAGATGAGGATAAATGGAAACCTAAATATTGTGATGACCTGCATGATGTTATTTGTGAAAAACCTGTTAATGGTAAGAAATTTATAGGGTATATTATGCTATGATGTAGATACAACATCTTTTATTTACTTTGACCTGTGGAGGGAAATTGGTGGAGTGGACTATCAAATACAAGATGTTGTTTCACTATCGTAACATAATATTCCAATTATCATTTACCTAATTCTTTATCAATTAAATATGTGCAATTGTAAAATATATCTGTATTTCTAACAGTATTTCCCTTCTCCTTTGCCATTCTTATTACATTTATTTGCATTAACCAATTCCCACTCAATCCCTCCTTTTTACGCCCCTCAATGAAAAAGCCTTGGAAAACATTGTGGAAAATGAAGAAATTGCTTGGATCAAGCAATTTATCCATTATCCACAATGTTTTCTATCCAAAAAGACAAAAAAAAAATAAAATTCCATCAACTTGAAATTGTCGTCTGCAGCTCCTTTCAATTTGGACCGGTCTAAAATTCCACTGTGTTGGAATGGGTTAAGACATAATATAAGAATGAAAATGACGCCATCTTAGAGTACCTTATATGGAGCTGTATTTGACAATATAAGATACGGATTTTTTCTGACATGTCTGATTTAGTCTGTGTGGAATGTATATATTTTACTAGAAATATTGATAGGTATATAATAAACACTAGAAGGTCACACACACCCATACAGATCTGACCTATTTGAAAGTCAATTTCATAAAGTTTTCAAATAAAGTAGAATACAGTAAATATAATCACAGGTCAATAGATCAAAAAAGAGTAAAATTGAATAGCATTTCTTATTCAAACAATTTTGTAAGGAAAACATTATTGTAAAAGGAGTAATTACATGTAGAAAACAATTTCTCTTTCTCCTACAATATTTTCTTTTCTACATGTTATTTGTTTTGCTACTAAAATTCATTTTCAGTTTGTCTCCAACTTCTTTTATTTTAAACAGTCTAAAATACCCATCAAGTAATGGGTAAAGAGATGGTCTCTAAACCCAGTTCATGCTGAATAAAATCCTGTTCATTATTATTGCACTAACGTGAAAGGACTTAAGTCAACGGAAGCACTAGTTGTAGATCAATATTTCATTTGAAAACTGGTTAAAATTTATGGCTACATAGAGACAAGCAGGTAGTGAAGACTTAGATCACACTGCACATATGTACAGGCTGATCTTTGTCTATACCTCTTCCTCAGACAGGAATATTCCGGGTTCAACTTGACAAGGGTTAGAAATCTTCTCCTTTGAAACTACTGGCAGAGCTAATTTTTCTATATTTTGTGTAATGTGAAAGTCTTCCTCAGAAACTACTTGAAGGATGATCCTGGAATGAACCTATGCCAGATTCCTTGGAAAAAATTGATCTGATGAAAAACATTGATTTCATGAGCTTAGTGCTTAGTTGAGCTAAAAATCCATTTCGGATTTTATGTCATGACAGTAAACTCAGATGGGCCAATTAGTGCCAATATGACTATCTTGTTTTGTTAACCCTTTCCCATTCAAATACGGGATTTTACGTCCCTGTGATTTTATACTTGAGAAAACATTGTGGAAAAAAGAAGAAATTGCTTGTAACAAGCAATTTCTCCTTTTTTCACAATATTTTCTACCACATAGGATGGTTTCATTTCAAATAGCATCACATTTTCATTGTCGTCTGCAACCTCTTTCAATTTGGACCAGTCTAAATTGTCAAAAAACAGGAAAGGGTTAATGAATAATTGGAATATTTATCGTTTTCAGTTCCTGCTTGTAAAGATACAAATAAAGCCAAGTGTTTAGAGCTTTTTGAAGCTCGTCCAGAAGAGTGTAAAAGTAGTTCTTCTTTCTTTGGTGAAGATATGTGTCGTGAGACATGTGGATTGTGTACAGAGGATGTACCTGAACCAAATACTGGTATGCTTTAGACTGATCAATATTCAACATACACTGTTTTGCAACTTAAACCCATTACCAGATAGCAACATTTTAGACTGGCCCAAATTGAAAGATGTTGCAAACGTCAAATTCACCTGATGAAATCTTGGATTGTTTTACTTTGGGGTTAAAAACATTGTATGAAAAATGAAAAAAAAATGCTAGTAACAACTTATTTCTTGATTTTCTACAATGTTTCTACAATGTTTTTCAAAGATCTTTTTTAGGGAAGAGGGGGAAAAGTCAAAAGGCAGGAATGTGTGGGGATTGGTAAAATACATTGTTATCAAGGTTATACTTTATTATTTCCGGAGGCAAAGAAAATGAGTTTTGGTGATTCTGATGTTTGTCGGAGACAAAATGGGTTAATGACCTTTCCATGGTGCAGTCCCCTTCATTCATTACATGCGTTTGTTTAAACATAAACTATATACCAGGTTATGATACATTTTATTGAATATGGTGAAACATAGATCATGAAACAAACACCGGTTATTTATTCCTTAAGGCCAATAATATAGAGTACTTTTAATGCTCCTGAAGAAACATTACTTGAACAACTGAGAAAGAAATATTGTAACAAACAGATGTTACATCTCTAACAATACTATCTATATTATTTAGCCAATGTTTTTCATTGTAAAACATCAAAAAATGAAGTTAAAAGGGCTAGATGCAATTATAGGGCTTTCGAAAACAAAATCCTCCCCGCAATGGAAATTTGTTGTTGTTGATTTTCTTTGAAAGCATCTAGTGGATACAGACTTTTTAGTCATCTTGTGCTTTGCATGAAAAGGTCTATTACTGTACTCTAGAAATAAGCTATAAATTGTAGGATCTTCATTATACCTATATATATAGGATTAAATTAGAAAATCTTCGAAAAATCTTCTCCAAAAATGAATAGGTTTAGGGCTTTGATGTAATGTTTATATCAGGAAGGCTTATTGAGCCGTCATACTCAGGGGAGCAATATAGGACCAATATGGTCCTCTTCTTTTAAAATTATAACCTAAGGATGCGGCGTGAGGAAAAAATGTTCTCCTCCCTTCAAATTAGTCCTAAAGCCTTTGAATTTGTCATTAAGACTTTGGGACCCCCAGTTACAGAGCCTATATATGTATTTAAGTATCATATCCAACCCTTATCATAAAATTAGACTGTTTTAAAAAAAAGAGCCTCTATCTCAGGTGAGCGCTCCAGGGCCAATGGCCCTCTTGGTTTAATTTTAAGCTCAAAGTAGAAGGTAATTGATCAAATTTTGTCAAATTTTGATATTTCTTATAGATCTTAATCCTAGGGTCTAAATTTTGTGGTATTTTGTTCATTTGTGCACCTTTATTTGAGTGTACTGCTAAGGTCACAGCAGACAGTCGAATTTTTACCTTGACTTTTTTCCTTGATCTTTTGTCAGATTCTCATAAAATTTTACTCACTTGTTCATTTTAACTTGATTCTAGCTGTTCGAATTGACAAGGTCAGAGGAAAAACTATTAGTTTTGACTTTGCCTATATCTCTTGATTCCAATAATATGTTATATATTTGAATATCTATTAGACAACAAGTGTGCTGTACTTAGCCCTTGCCATGCTGAACCTGGAATATTCCTGTTTTGGCATGAGGTAAAGACAAAAATCAGTCTGCACATATGTGCAGTCTGATCTTATTCTAAACCACCTGCTTGGTATTTTAATTTCAGAATTGTAAATAGAATTAAGTAATAAAAAATAATGACCCGCAATATCAGGCACCCCAGAGCTTCCAGCCCTTTGATTTTAGTGCAGTCCTGAGTAAGGATTTTATTCAGCATGACAAGGGTTAATTCAGGCTTCTCTACCAAAGGTTAAGGTTGTTGAGGAATGTCAAGTATGATATTTAGATTTTTTGATCCCATTGTCCAGTTCTTGGTTCACTATCAAGCACCTACTTTATAAATTCTTTGCTCCAAGAGGCAGTTTTTAGCTCACAAGTACAGGGTGAATTATTGTTGTTGGTCCATGTCTATCCTTCTGCCTGTCCCTCCGCAAGTACTTCTAAAAGTTTCTTTAGCTGGCAGAATTTAATAAAATTTTGGAGAATTTAAATACTTTAACCCATAATGTGACGGCAAAATTTTAGACTGGTCCAAATTGAAATAAGTTGTTGGCAAAAAAATTGAAGTTGATGAAATTCTAGATTTTTAGCTCGGCTGTTTTTGGAGAAAATCCAAGGTATTGCAATAGCCTTGGTGTTGTTGTTGTTGTCGTTTTTGTGTGAAAACTTTGACATTTTGTGATATTTCTGGTTCTACTTAAGGCATTCACTTGAAACTTGGCACACTTGTTCACTATCAAAAGATCAACCTATACTATCAAGGGTGTAAACTCTAGATGCATTTTGTCCACTATCAAGCACCTAACAGCCAAGCATAGGCACCCGTAGGCAGTGCTCTTGTTTAAACTTTCTGAGAGAAAACATTGTGGAAAAAAAAGAAATTGCCTAGTGCAAGCAATATCTTCATTTTATACAACATTTTCCCAATTGTTTTTCTTGAGGGATGTCAAATATGATACTCTACATAAATACTTAATTTATTTTTCTAGGATCAACATAAGCCCTCTGTTGTGGGTTCTTTGATTATAAATAGATTTAAAGATCTTCTCCTCCTTAACCCTTTCCCACTCAATGACGCATTTAGATGCCCCTAAGAAAAACAGCATTGGACAATATTTAGGAAAATGAAGAAATTGCTTATTACAAGCAAATTCTTTGTTATCCACAATGTATTCTACCCCAAAGTAAAGAAAATCCAATTTTCTTAATCTAAAAATGTTGTCAGCAACTCATTATACCCCCTTAACTTTGCAAGGGGGGTATATAGGAGTCAGCATGTCTGACCGTCAGTCGGTCGGATGGTAAGTCTGTCTGTAGCTTTTTTGTGTCCGCTTAATTTTTGGGCAACCATTGGACGTATTTGATTCAAACTTCACTGATATAATCAGTATCAAGCAGAGGTGTGCATATTCTATTTTGGTTTTGGTCCATTGATTTTTGACGGAGTTATGGCCCTTTGGTGAAATTGGGTCCGCTCAATTTCTCAGCAACCGTTGGACAGATTTGAATCAAATTTCACCGAAACACTCGGTATAAGTTAGACATGTTCATATCCTATTTTGGTTATTGTCCATTGATTTTTGACGGATTTATGACCCTTTTATTAAAAAAGTCCATTTTTTGTTATGGCCCTTTTGCAGATAGCACTTGTATATGGACAAGCCCTGTTGCGGGGTATTAGTCCGCTTTCTGACAATGTATAGTTTCAATTTGGATCAGTTTAAATTTTGCTTCTGGTAATTGGTTAACAGAAAGTCTCAGGGCTATAAAATTTTACAGAATAGACCAGTCCAAATTCAAAGAAGCTGCAGACGACAAATTGAAGTTGATGAAATCTTTAAAATCTTTGTCATTTGTGGTGGAAAACATTGTGGATAATGAAGAAATATCTTGTTATAAGCAATTTATTTATTAACAATATCTTCCGAAGCTTTCATGTTTGAGGGGTGTTTGAAAGCATAATTGTGTGGGAACGTGTTAAGGAACCAAAATACTTCAAATATTTATTCTAGGATTAACATAAGCCCTATTAACCCATTCCCACACAGCAAAATTTTAGATCAGTCCAAATTCAAAGAAATTGCAGATGAGAATTTTAAGTTGATGATTTTTTTAAAAACCTTTGTCAATTGGGGTAGAAAACACTGTGGAAAATGAAGAAATTGCTTGTAACAAGCAATTTCTTCATTTTCCACAGTGTTTTCAAAACCTGTTATATTGTGGGGTGTTTAAAAGCGTCATTGTGTGGGAATGGGTAAAGTAGGTTCTAGGATAGAAGTAAGAGACAAAAAGAAGGACATCTTTAAAAACCTTCTTCTCCAAAGGCTAACGGCTTTCAAATTTTGCATACTAATTCACCTAACAAACCTCTGCAAAAAGAGTCTAAATCACAATTTTTACATCAACATAAGCCATACACTAAAGGTTCTTAGATTTTATATAGCGATAAAGAGGGGAGTCTTTAAAATCTTCTCCTCCAAAATCAAAGGCCTAAAACTCAAAATCTTTTTTCCTTTGGGTTTCTTAAAGCATCAGTGAGTGAGATGGGGTTGAGAAATGGCTTGTTGTAAGCAATTTCATCATTATTCACAATTTTTTCTACCAAAAAGAAAAGAATTGTTTTGAATTCTTAAATTCCATTGACTAAAAAATTTTTGTCTGCAACTCCTTTCAATTTGAACAAGTCCAAAATTTTGTAACTGGTAATGGGTGAAGAAGCTGTTTTTATTTTTGAGTTCATTATGCAATTTTTCAGACGAATGCTCAGAGCCTGTCTTGAACACAGACATCATCAAAGTGACAACATCTACAACAGTTCAAGTTGGTCACTACTTTGAATATGCGTGTCCAGCAGGCAAAATAGCCAAAGGAAACTTGAAAAGAGGATGCCTGCCTGATTTGACACTAACAGGGAAGAACCCAAGTTGTATTGGTAAGTGATTATATTGATTTACCACACAATTGACTAATCATTCAGCCAAGAATTGAGTTTTGAGCTTCCGACATAGGCTGCCATTTGTGTGAAACATTTTTGTTGGTTTGGCTTATTAAAACTAAGAACTATGTTTAGGTAACCATCCGACCATTTAACTCTTTTATTACATGCTAATGACCATAAATTTATCCAAATAAAACCATTTAAAATTGAAGCAGAACTTCTTGTCAGAGTCAATGGGTGGGGCCAACAGAGTAAGTGGGTGGGGCCAGCGATTGGTCAATTATTACACAATCCAGCAATATGTAGGGCTGGTATTTTAGAACTAAAGCTAGGAAATACATTATGAGAATAATTAAAATTTCTTCTAACACGCAATGTCTCACATTCTTGCAATATATTATTCCCAATATGACACATATGTTTACTACCACTATCTGAAGCCAGTGGGCCAAAGTTCTGTTTCATTAAATGCTTCCATATGCAAATCTCTTCCCCAATCTTCACAGTCTGCATCATTTGGCCTGTATACTTTTTTTAAAAATAAACTTTGTTTTTTTATCTGCAACTTCTTCAATTAAGACGAGTCTAAAATTTTTGTATTCAGAATGGGTTCCATGTGTGAGTGTGTTGGTATGTGGGTGCCAAATTTTTGTCCAGAGCAAAATCTCCTAAGTTGATTTTTTATTGTAGAGCCTGCTTGCAGTGAGCAAGACATAGCTGTCACTATGACAAGTTGGTGTATGTGCGTCAGTCCGTATGTTAGTCTGTCCATCCGTCTGAATTTGTCCAGACAATTACTCCTACATTTATGGATGGATTTCAAAATAACTTGGCACAATTATTCTCCATCATGAGAAGATGTGCCATTTGAAAGAATTTTTGGGATAGTTCTAATGTCAAGGTCACAGCTCAAGGACAAATACTAAAATTGTGATTGTCAAGAGCATTTCTCCTACAATTATGGATGGATTTCAAAATAAAATTGGAAATATTCTCCATTATGAGTTGAATTTTTGGGATAGCTTCAAGTTCAAGATCAAAACTCAAGGTCAAATACTAAAATTGATGGTCAAGGTCAAGTTGATGGTCAAAACTTTGCTGGCTTGAAAGCAGTTGACCTTGGACAACCATTCAAATAAACTTGGCACAGTTGTCCCCCTTGATGAGAATAAGTTTCATGTGGCAAGTTCTGTTGGATAATCTTATTAGTTCTTGTATTGCCAAAAAAAAACATTTGTTATCCTATTATTTATTATTTTCATAAACTCCTTTTGAGCGAAAATTGAAAGATCTATGGCCAAGCCCACTGAGCTTCGACAGGATTATCCACTGCAATATTAAACATACAATAAAGTGTACTCAATTAAGAGAACAGATATTTATAAACAAGCTTTGCATGCTACATTAAACAAGTGAGCTCTTTTAAATCAAACAATTTGAAAGTTAGGAAAAATTAAAAGTCTTCAAATGTGATTTCATAACTTATCAAAGAATTGCTTAAATTCTCTGACTGTACTTTGACTTTCTGTAGTGCTTCGAAGATCATGATTGTGTGGTGAAGAACTTCTATTCAAGTTAATTCAATCACTTTTATATGCCCATCAAAAGACAGGACATATTATGGAATTACCAATGGTGTACGGGTGTCCTGGCGGCCGGTCGGGCCAAATTCATTGTCCAGAGCGTAACTCTTGTACCTTAGGTCCGATTGACTTGAAACTTGACAGTTGTATTCATTGCATGATTACGGAGTGCAGTGCAAAAGAACCATAACACTTCCATGCTTATTTTTAGGTCACCCGACCGAAGGTCATGGTTACCTATCGCTTTAATGTTTTGTCTGCATGATGTGTTATGCATTAACTTTTTACTTCTTCTTGGAATGTTTTTCAACCAAACTTGGCAGGAAGCATCCTCATTGGTGGGTGCTCAAGATTTGTACATATTATTCCCCCTGGGGGCTCCATAAGGGGCAAAAAGGGTGCATCTTTAAAAATCTTCTTGTCATGAACCTGCAGTGGGATTGGATTCACATTTGAGTCTTTAGGGCAAGGTCAAGTTTGTACAAGAAAAAAAATCTGTCCAGAAATGGCCATGCTAAGGAGAGGGGGTGGGGGGTTGCAAAGTTGGAGGGATGCATAAGCTGACATAGTGACAACTTTGAAAATCTGTTTCTTCCGAACCAAAAGACCTACAGCTCTGATATTTGGTATGTAGCATCATCTAGTTGACCTTTTTTTAATATTGTATAAATTACAACCCCAGGGTCAATATTAGCCTGTTTGCTGACATCACAAGTTTAACATAGGCTTATATAGTGAATATTTTAAAATTCTTCTTCTCCAAAACTGGAACTTTGATATTTGGTATGTAGCATCATCAGGCGGACCTCTATCAAGATTGTATGCCAGGGTCATAATAAGCCCATCCCCAGACATCACAAGGTTTACACAGGGCTCATTCATTGAAAATTTTAAAAATCTTCTCCCAAACAGGAGAGCCTAGAACATTGATATTTGGTATACAGCATCATCTAGATCAAGGTTGTATAAATTATGGTCCCAGGATCAAAATTAGCCAATATCTGGTTGTCACAAGTTTAACATAGGCTTGTTTAGTTAAACTTTTAAAAACCCTTCTTCTCCCAAACAAAAAGGCCTAAAGCTTTGGTAGTTGGTATGTAGCATAATCTTATGGACCTTTATCTGTTTTTCTTCTCTTTGAACTCAGGTGACCGATAAGGCCCTATGGGCCTCTTTTTTGAGTTATTAGTCTTTATTGTTTTTCAAAATTTTGTCTGGAGCATATTTCTGAAAGTGTAATAGCTATGATCATGAAACTATATGTGGATAGATCTTACCAAGGGGACGTGCAGTGCTTAAAAACCATAACTCTACCATGCTTATTTCTTTATTGATTGCCCTTTGATGTCTCCAGACTTGAATTTTGTCCATAGCATATCTCTGAAAGTATAATAGCTATGATCATGATCCTTAATGTGTGGATAGATCTTGCCAAGAAAAACTACAGTGCACAAGATTCCTAACTCTCTCATACTTATTTTTTGAGTTATTTCGCTTTGATGTTTTTCAGACCTGAATCTTGTCCATAGCATATCTCTAAAAGTGTAAAAGGAGTGATCATGAAACTTTATTTGTGGATAGATCTCACTTAGGACAAACACAGTGCCATAATAAGAACCATAACTCAACCATACCTATTGTTGAGTTATTGCGCTTTATTTTTTTTTTAGACTTGAAATTTGTCTGGGGCATATCCCTGAAAGTATAATAGGTATGATCATGAAATTTTATGTGTAGATAGATCTCACCATGGACAAGTTTAGTGCACAAGAGCCATAGCCCTACAGTTCTTATTGGTCCCCCACCAGTTACCAGTTTGAAACTATAGGTTTGGTTGATTCTGTCCAGCTGTCCATCCGCCAATTTGTCTGTCTGCAAACTTTAACTTTAAAAATCATATTCTCAGAAAGCACTTAACTGAATTCAACCAAATTTTACAGGATCCTTGTGTGACCCTTTATAAGATTTTTTCAAAGAATTTTGATCAGATGAAAAACATGGGTTAATGGGGCAGGGCAAATTTCCATATATGGAAAATCTTTTTCTCTAAATTAGTCAATTGATTTCAACTTATTTCACAGGGATGATTCTTATATAAAAGTGAACACTTTTAAATGCTTTTCCAGAACTGTTTCAAAGATTTTAGTAACCAGATTTATTTGCCAGGTATGGTAAAGACAATTTAGTTTATATAATTTTTGAATACCCGAAAAATACTATTTGCTTAATCAGTACATTCAGGCCATCGGAACAATAGAGGCTCTCAAGCAACAGTAGTTTTAATGGTGTCTCTTCCAAAAATGATGGGCCAATTTCAAATAGATTTGGTAAAAATGTTCTGTAGGTGAGTGTCCCCCTTTCACAATACCTAAAGTTGTGGAAATGCAGTGGAAGAACTCTGGTTGCCAATTCAACAAAAGTTAAGACTTAAATCCTTCTCTGAGACACAGTTGACTTTCAATCTTGATATTTTGCATCAATTCCTTGACTCCTTTCATATTTCTAAAATTACTACCCATGGATCAAGAGGGAGGAAAAAGTGTTCTCCCCCTTCCATATAGGTTCTAAAGACTTGAAATTTGTCATTATGGAATTCTATGAACAATTTGCTGAAATCTTGACTTTTGGATTGCCAGGTACAGAGCCTATATTTGTCATGCTGTATAAATTACCTTACTGAATTGCTGTAAAATCAAAGGGCTGAAAGCGCTGATAGAATATGTTGTTTAAAAAACAATATTTCTTTTAGAAATCAATTTCATAAACAACTGTAGCATGACAAGGGTTAACATTGACATTAAATTTGACTGTTGAAAGAATGATAGAAAGTGAGCGCACCAGGGCCAACAACCCTCTTATTTCTAAGAATTGTTGGGTTTTCTTGAAAAGCTTATTGGAATTGTGATTTGTTGATCCTTTAAAAGGTTCCTTCAAGGAATTTTGAATTGTCAAAAAATGTACTTTAGCTTTTGTTAGCAGGTCTAATTTATTGATTTATATTATGGTTGATTGTTATAACAAAATTTTCTTTTTAGAAACTAACAAATTGATTCCAACCAAATTTTATAGGGTACATCCTTGGGTGACTCTTTATCAGTTGCCTTCAAGGAATTTTTTAGTTTGAAGAATTTGGCTTTTGTTTGTGAAGTACGTTCCATATATTGATGGGTCAGCACAAAACAGTTTTAACTGCCTATATGCTTATTGGCAGTTACAACTGTTTCTTTCTGATCCATCAATACAATGTTAAGTGAAATTTTCTCCTCATTGAAACAGAGCCATAAAAGTAGTTTGCATAATTGTCATTTTACAAATTTCCTTCAGATCAAAGTGAGGTTGATGAGTGGGTCAACAACTCTACAATGAGAGAACGAAGATTCGTAGAGCCCGGCAGGATTATGATTTTTATGCAGAACAGTAAAAACATAATACAGAAAAATGGGTACCTGAAAGCCTGGTCGTATTTCAGTCAGAGTGACGCAGATCTTGCGTTTTATGTGCTTAGATACAATTCTTCTGACAACAAGTAAGTAATAAAGAGGATTTTACTTGTTCTAGTCATCACATCTATATATAACTACAATATTCTGCATCCTAGGCCCCCACCTTAAAAATAATATCAAGGAAAACTTGGTTAGAAAAAGATAACTTGCTTACATCTTTTCCATTTGCAAATAAAATCCTGCTTGATCTTGTTTAGATCAAAAGTATAATGTTGTTTGTGAAATTATATATCTCTAATACCTAATATTTTGATGGCTGAGTGCAAAACAGTTGTAACTGCCTATAAACATACAGGCAGTTACAACTGTTTTGCACTGAACCATTGATTTGTCTAATCTTATATGTATCTCAAATGCAGCAGGCTGTTACCAGCAAATAGGAAAGTTACATTTGATAATAACTCAGTATACCGTTATGTTTTGTACTGTATTATCCAATACCATGTAAGCACTATAAATTCCCTTTTTGGCTGTTTTAGTAGCTCAGTTGCTACAGGTGATTTATTATTCTCTCCCACTATGTATTGAAGGGGATATCCTTGCATTGCCATGGCCATACATTTGTCTTTTATATGTGAAGCTGATTTTGTATGGAGATTTGCTCCTTCACCAAAATTCATTATCATACATAAAATTCATGTACATTCATCTGAAATGCTGCATGAACAAGTAACTGTTATTTAAATGGCTGACAACTAAGGATGGCAACAGTTAGTAAGTTCATTAATCTGCTAATTGTTTTTATATTGATTGGTTAATCAGCTTACTAATCATCTATCTTAGACAATGAAATGTAAGGGAGGTCTTCAAATAAGGTAGAGTCAACCTTTGACATGTGCATTAGATTAACATTCTTGTAACTTTAACTGACTGTGGCTATTGTAAATTGACCCTTACCTGTTCAATCCATGGTTCTTACAAATTATGTGATTTTTATAAGCCCGTCGAAGACGGGACGTATTATGGGATCACCCGTGGTGTCCAGGTCGTCCGGTCGTCCGGTTGTCCGGGCGGTGTCCACTTCTTTGTCCGGGGCATAACTCTGTCACCGTAAGTCCAATTGACTTTAAACTTGGCAGTTATACTCTTCTCATCAATACGGAGTGCAGTGCGCAATAACCATAACTCTACCTGGCTTATTTTTTGAGTTATTGCCCTTTGTTGTTTTTCATACTTGAATCTTGTCCGGAGTATATCTCTAAAAATATAATAGCTAGAATCATGAAATTTCATGGATGGATAGAGCTCACCAAGTGGGAGTGCAGTTTTTAAGAATCATAACTCTACTTAGCATATTTTTTGAGTTATTGCCCTTTGTTGTTTTTCATACTTGAATCTTGTCCGGAGTATATCTCTAAAAGTATAATAGCTAGAATCATGAAATTTTATGGATGGATAGAGCTCACCAAGTGGAAGTGCAGTGTACAAAAACCATAACTCTACCTGGCCTATTTTTTGAGTTATTTCCCTTTGTTGTTTTTCATACTAGAATCTTGTCTGGAGTTTATCTCTAAAAGTATTATAGCTAGGATCATGAAACTTCATGGGTTTAAAGATCTCACCAAGGGGGGTTGCAGTGCACAAGAACCATAACTCTACCTAGCCTATTTTTTGAGTTATTGCCCTTTGTTGTTTTTCAGACTTGAATCTTGTCCAGAGTATATTTCTAAAAGTATAATAGCTAGAATCATGAAATTTCATGGATAGATATAGCTCACCAAGTAGGAATGCAGGGCACAAGAACCATAACTCTACCTGGCCTATTTTTTAAGTTATTGCCCTTTGTTGTTTTTCATACTTGAATCTTGTCCGGAATATATTTCTAAAAGTATAATAGCTAGAATCATGAAATTTCATGGATGGATAGAGCTCACCAAGTGGGAGTGCAGTTTTCAAGAATCATAACTCTACCTAGCATATTTTTTGAGTTATTGCCCTTTGTTGTTTTTCATACTTTGTTTGACAAAAAATATTTATTCAAAATAACCTGTTCTATTCAAATCCCCAGTTAATATTAAACAGTGTGACGGGCGTATCTTGTGACAGTTTGGCACCTTGTATACTTATGTAAACATTAAAGAAAAAGAAGAAATTTTTGTTATAAAATGCAATTTATTCTTTTTTCACAATATTTTCTACCCTACTAGAGGGTTATATTAAATCAAATTTAAATTCTTGTGTACAAAAGCTTTGAATTTGGACTTGTCTTAATCTTTACAAAACAGGAAAGGGTTAAGGACTGGTTATTGATCAGTAATAAACAATATTCACGAATGATTTTGAAGGACACATTCTAGGTACTTAATCAATTAATTTCAGCACTTAATAGTGTTTATTTAGTAGTGTTTATTCTTAGCCTAAACAGAAGTAAATCACATTAGAATTACAGCTCATCTCTGAACTGAATGTTTAAGAACTCAAATCTATCGTATATGTGAATACATAAAGTTAATGAAACATTGAAAATATGTATATCTACAGTAGATTTAGTAAACATGAAACAATTGTCTGATTTATCATTCTGACAAGTGTATCAAAAGTATCCAAACAGGTCAGTGACATCATACTGCCATCATACTGTTAATTACAGAAATCTGCCACTGTTAATTAATTGCTTAACCAATTACCAGATTCCAAAATTTTAGACTGCTCTAACTTGAAAGGAGTTGCAGATAACACTTTAAAGTCTATGAAATCTTGAACTTTCTTGATAGCAAACATTGCCTAAAATGAAGAAATTGCTTGTTGCAAGCAATTTCTTCATTTCACACAATTTTTTGCTCACCTGAACACTCAGTGCTCATGTGAGATATTGCGATAAACCTTCCTCCAGGGTCATTCATCGTCTGTCGTCCTTCATCTGTCAACAATGTCTTAAAACATTACCTTCTAACCACTGGGCCATTTCAACCTAATGTGGAAGAAATGTTCCTTCGGTGGCCAACCTTCAAGAAAGGCAATTAGAATTGAAATTTGGTTGAAAAATTCAGTTGGCATGGCAACAGAAGTGAAATTAAAAAAAATTTTCTTCTCCTGACCCAGAAGGCCTTGAGATTTAATATTTTGCCTGAAAAACCAGTGTATTAACCACTTTCAAAATAACTGAAATCATTGCCTTTGGGTCCTCAGTGGTGGAGCTAATGGGGTCTATATAGAAACAATGAAGGATTTCTAAATGACATCTCCTTCTTAACCATCAAGCCAAATTGAAACAAAACTTGGCAAAAATATTCCTTAGGTGGTCCCCTTATAATCTGTCGAAAACTCTGGTTGCCATGCCAACAAAAGTGCAACTTATAAAAAAAATATTTTAAATCTTCTTCTGACCCAGAAGGCATGGAGCTTTGACACTTTGCATGTAACATCAGTGTATTGACCTCTTTCAAAATTGGGTTGGGTCTCCTTCTTAACTATCAAACCTATTCAAACAAAACTTGGCAGAATTGTTGTTCAGGTGATCCCTTATAAAATTAGCTTAAAGAATTGAAATCTGTTGAAAACTCTGGTTGCCATGGCAGCAAAAGTGAAGTTAAAAAAAAATCTTTAAAAACTTTCTTCTCCTGAGCTAAAAGGCATAGAGCTTTGATATTTTGCATGTAACATCAGTATATTGACCTCTTTCACTAGAGCTAAAATCAATAACCTTGGGTCTCCAGTGAAGCCTAGGGCGGTTTCTATAGAAACAAAGAAGGATTTTTAAATGACATCTCCTTCCAAACCATCAAGCCAATTTCAACCAAATTTGGCAGAAATGCACCTTAGGTGGCCCCCTTCAAAATAAGCTAAAACAATTGAAATCTGTTGAAAACTCTGGTATTATAATTCAAGCCTTACCATTAAATTTGACTATTGAAAGAAAAATAGCCTTTTCTACGGTGTGTGTCACCAAGGCCATAATCCCTCTTGTTTTTTTTCTTTAAAATTTCACAGGACAATTGTAAGGTCGTGAGGAAAGTTCCTTTAGGAAATGAAGTAGATCCATCAGAAAACATAGGAAAAGAGGCCTGTTTATGTGATAAAGTCCACAATAATTATGGGATTCTGATGAAAATTTCACATTATGATTGTAGGGTCATAGGGAAACTTCCTTTTGGAAATGGAGTGGATCTGTCATGAAACACGGGAAAAGGGTCTTGAGGATTGATGCTCAAAATAATTAAGGGGATAAAGTCCGAATTTTTATATATATATTTTTTATGCATTCTCCTTTAAGCAATTACCTTCCTTAAATATCAGCTTTAACTGAAAACTTGCTAACCAGTAGAGCATCTCAGGCCCTCATTGTGTTCTGATATTGTTTTGTATATTGTTTTACCCCTTCCCTGTTTTGCAAAATTTTACACCTATCCAAATTCAAAGGTTTTGCAGACAAAAATTTTAAAGCGGATTGAATTTGCAGTAGGGTAGAAAATATTGTTGAAAAAAAAAACTATTGTTACAAGTAATTTCTACTTATTCTACAATGTTTTCTTGATTATAAAATCACAGGGATGTAAAAACTAGATATTGAACAGGAAAGGGTAAAAATAAACATTTAGAAACTCTGGATTGTGTTTTTAGCTACAATATTTTACATGTATTGATAATTGTAACTGTATGCCTCAATAGTGCATCTTGCCATTGGCAAACAAAGTAATTGTTGTTTTTGGTGAAGAGTCTCAGTAAGTAAATGAGATGACCTACACTTTTCTTTTCAGTTTCACTGTTGTTAATCACACAAAGATTTCCCATGTCCAGTCATTTAGAGCAACAACCTTACAGCTCCCAGTAATGAACCAGTTCCCTGTTGAGCAAGGAGATTATATAGGTATGATATAGACCAGTAGTAATGAGTTTTGCAAAAAAAAAAGTTTTGCAGTAAAATATTGTAAAACTTGTTGCATGACAAATCCTTATTATAAATCAGTGCACAATGAGAATTCCAATAAAATTGAGAATTCCAATAAATTATTCCAAGTTATAGATATCAGTCAGGGTACATTAAAATATCTCTTAACTTGATTAAAGAGTGAATCAACTTGATACAAGAATAATTTTTTTTTCCAAAAGACTGAGTCCAAAGGTTTAGGACTTTGTTCATCAATTTCTGAGTCATTTATTGTTAGAAAGAAATTGGATATTGTTTTGTTTATTGCCACCGTTTAAAATTGGGTTAAAATTACGTTAGAATGGATGTCCTTACACAAACTTTAAATTAAAGCAACTTTGGGAGGTGTTGAGCCAAGTATTCTAAGTATTGTTACAATGAATTGGATTTTAATCTTGGTTTAAAATCAACAGGATTTGGTCAACAGGCTGCACTCAAAAGATTAATCTTTAATCATGAGCACAACTTTATTGCTAAACTCGTTGTGATGATAATACAGTGCATAGCAAGACTTGCAATAAAATCAAGAATTGAAAACAATTTGTTTCTAGGTACAGTTTATTAGTCAGTATACATAATATCTCTAAACTCGACCAAAGACTGAACACAACTTGATAGATAAAATGGTCTATTCTTTTACATAATGGCTGAGTCCAACAGTTAACCCATTCCCACACAATAAAATTTTAGACCAGTCCAAATTCAAAGAAGTTAGAGACGACAATTTCAAGTTGATGAAATCTTTATAACTTTTGTGCTTTTGGATGGAAAACATTTTGGAGAATGAAAAATTGCTTGTAACATACAAATTTCTTCGTTCTCCACAATTTTTTCCAACATTTTATAATAAGGGGCATTAAAGAGCGTCACTGTGTGGTAATGGGTTAAGAACCTTGTTCATCAATTGGTATATTAGTCATTTGTGAGTCCCTGAGGCAAGTATTCTTGTTTTGTTAAAATTAAATTAGAAATTTTTCTATGTACTTTAATCTGTTGTTCAACAGGCTGCACCTAAAAATTAATCTTTAAACATAAGCATAACCTTACTGCAAAACTCATTGCAAACTCATTGCAAAGACAAAATGTTTATTGCAATTCAGTACACAACAAGATTTGCATTACAATCGAGAATTTAGATAAAAAATTTGTAGGTAGGATTTTTTATGGACTATGTATGCATTCGTGTAACTATGTTTTGAAAATCCAATAGGATGTTACTATGTTAGAAGAGAAGTAGTGCCCAGTTAAGTTTGATTTATTATGTTTCATAAACTGTCTCCAAAACAACTGTTAATTTTGAAAATGGTGCAATACAAGGATTCTACATAATTTGTAGAATTCGTAAAGACTCCTCTTAAATACAAAAACACCTACCAATAACCCGCTTAAATGTGGTCATGGTTTCAATAAAGCAGAGTCTTTCAATTATATAGTGAGTAATTTGTCTAACTCGGCATACCAGTTGTATACCGTGGAGTGATAAGCTATACAGTTACTTATATAAGAATATGTTTATTATTATTTTGAATAAGACTTTCCATCCATTATCAAACAACAAAATTTTGGACTTGTTACAGATGACAAATCAAATCGTTTTGAGATTGAAAACTAAGGCCTAGATAGGGTAAAAAACATCATGAAACAAGCAATTTTTCCTATCTCACAATGTCTTCTTCAATGCAATTCTTCAGGGGCGTAAGAAAGTGTGATTGTGTGGGTCTGGGTAAAGCTTCTACTGGATCACGGAAGGTTTAAAAGATATACAAAATCTCTCATTTGTTTCTTACTGGGAATAATTCAAAATGTATATAACTGATCTAATGTTGTCAAATGAACTATTGTCTTGGAATTGTGCCGTCGTGCATCCATCCATCCGTCCGTCCATAAACTTTTACTTTAAAGGTCTTCTCCTCAGGAAGTACTGTACAAAATTTAACCTAATTTCACAGAAATGATCCTTAGGTGACCCTTTATCAGATTCCTTCAAAAAATTTTGATGGGATGAAAAACATGGCTTTAACCCATTCCCATTTATTTAATGGGCGTGGCTAATTTCCATATAGTGAAATCTTTAAAAAAAAAACCTTCTGAGAAACAAATTGATGGATTTCAACCAAATTGTACAGAAATGATCATTGGTTGACCCTTTGTCAGATTCCCTCAAAGAATTAAGATTGGATGATAAATATTGATTTAATGGGTGGGTGCTTATTTATATATATGGTGAAAACTTTGAAAATCTTCTCAGAAACAAATGGATGGATTTCAACTAAATTTCACTTGATTGATCCTTGGGTGATCCTTTACCAGATTTCTTCAAAGAATTTTGAAAGGACAGAAAACATGGCTTTAATGGTTTGGGGGCTTATTTCCATATTTGGTGAGAGCTTTGAAAATCTTCTCATTGGATGGATTTCAACCAAATTTCAGTGGAATGGTTCTTTGGTGACCCCTTATTAGATTGCTGAAAAAAATAATTGATTGGCTGTATACATTGCTTTAATAGATTGGGTTTCCATATATGGTAAACAGTAAAAAACCTACAATCGGCAGGTTTGGTTTCAACCAAATTTCTCAGGAATGATGAGTAAATTCAGGCCAGTGGAGGGTATCAGGCACTCAAGCGCCTCTAGTGTAAAAACCGTCTACACTTGGAAGAAGTTCCAACTTTAAAAAACCTTGTTCATTGAACGCTTTAATAGTCATAAGAGATGCTTAAGGCCAGGTATTCCAGTTTTGTTATAATCAAATTTACTTGGTCAATTATGTCATTTCCTTCAGAAATGGACATGTATGAAAGTAGCTGACTGCTTGAATTTCGTCATCATAATAGTGACTGCAATGATAGCAAGCCTTGGTTAGGTGCAACAGCAATACTTATTGAAATTCTGTTGAAAGAAGCATTTAACCCATCAAGCACAAGCAATTTCTTCTTTTCTCACAATGTTTTCTACCTCATGGCTAATATTTTTAGATTTTAATAAAAAAAATTTGTCGTCTACAAGCCATTTTAATTTGTCATTTAGGAAAAATATAATATTTTGGTATTTTTTTAAGGTTGGGTGTTGTTGGATTCAAGTGACGGAGGTATTCCATATGATACTTGCAATGGCAATGTAAATCCTGAAGACAATGGACAAAGACGAAATGTCACTTCTGTTACAGATTATGCCCTGCCAGCGTAAGCATCTCGCATTAATTTTGTTTAACCAAATAAAAGAAGATTGATCAAATTTGAAAGAGGTTGCAGACAGAGCAAGCTGAATTGAATTCAAAATTACCGAAAACGAATCGGCAACATCCAGCGAATAGTACTTGTCTTTGATAGGTTTAATTACGGCTTATCTGTATTTCTCGGTAAATTGGAAATGCAAGCCAGAAGAGTCTGTTTTCATTTTTTCTCGCACCGTAAACAGTAAATCTCCCGAGCATGTAGTGAGGTTTATTCTTTCAGACGTTTTTAATGAAGTATAAGTCCAATCAATGAAGGCATGTGACTGTAATTTGTAGTGAAAACTTTTCCCTGCTGGAGATTGTTAAACCCAAAAACAGAAGTATGTCGTTCAGGTTGGCCTGTAAGCTTTGGATGAAGTCTGTTTGGGCAAAGGACAGAACACCAAACAATATTCAGTTGAACGTTATTCTGATTCAAAATTCACCAAGCAGCTTTACAATTGTCACTAAGAGTAATACCCCATCAGATTTACTGGCCAAAGATGTGGTGCCTAACTGCAATAACTTAGCCCTCTTCCTAATAATATGCTGGAGAGGCCAGTGGATTATTAGAAAGAGGGCTACATTATCTCAGCTACGTGGTACTGGTCCAGTACCAATGTTTTGGACCCTAATTTGTTTCTAATTATAACCATCTATTTTCAATTTTGCTATGAAGGAAGAACTACCACTTGATAAAGTCATTGCTCTTTGGACCTACAGTTCCTTAATAAGTTTGACATGCCATATTATAATCTAGGTTGGAACACTGTTACAGAAATACAGCACACTATATCATTGTATATATTGATTTGAAAAAACAAACCAATTTATTACCAAGTTTTCTCAATCCAGATTATTTGGCAGTTTTTATTGGCGAGTCTACAAACATTACTGTTTTAAAACAACTTTCTATTTCTGTTTGTCTAAAGTTGAATATACCTATTAGGTTTTCATTTTATTTCAGAAATACCCACTGGGAAAAATTGAGGGGTAATTACTCCTTGCCTTCAAAAATTATGAGAAATACCCCATGGAAAAAAATTTCAGGGGTGATTACTTCTTGACTCAAAAAATTAGCTGGGGCTCTGATTATGAGTTGAAAAATAATGAAAATCAATTGAGAGAAAAAGAGAATTTGCTTGTAACATGCTTCTCCTTTTCCCACAATGCTTGAATTCATATCAAAATGCAGGATTGAGTGATTACATGTTAATTTCTCATTGAATGTAGCCAACTCAGATAAGGCGAATTTTTATGCTCCTGAAGGGCGAGCATATAGCTGCAGCTTCGTCTTTACATACATCTGTCTTTCTGCCTCAATATCTCCACAACACTTGGGCCAAATTGGATGAAGCTTCACATGTAAATTCCTTATGATATTGCACAAAGGTACTTTTCCCGGTTTATGGATATCTCCAAGGTCAAGGTCACAGTTCAAGGTCTTAGGTCAAAATTGACCTTTTCAAAAGCGTATCACCTTCAATTATGGATGGATTTCAAAATAACTTGGCACAATTGTTCTCTATCATGAATAGATGTACTTCATGAAAAATAAATCAGATAGCTCCAAGGCTAAATGTTGAAATTAAGCATTTCCAGAGTATAGCTCCTTCATTTATGGATGCACAATTATTCTCTAGCATTAGTAGATGTGCAATTTGAAACAAATTTCAGACAGCCCAAAGGATTTTTTATATGACATCATACATGATTTTTCCATCATGCCACTCTATCCTTTGTAAATTGGGTCCAATTGGTCAAGTAACACATGAAAAACTGCCTAATGAAAATTTAATAAAAATCCTCATTATTGCAATAAAGCCTAACGCTTTGATCTGATTTTTTTCAAACTTCTACAGAGTCATAATGATTTTTACTTTACAAATTGGGTCTGATGTGTCAAGTATCATTTAAAAAAAATCCTTGTCAACATAAAAAAGTCTACAGTTTTTAGCTCCATTGGCTGAAAGCTAGCTGCCTGTTGTCATGATGTTGTGTGCCTGCGTGCATTCGTCATCTCAAACTTCACAAGAATGATCCTTTGATGACCCTTTATCAGATACGTAAAGTAAATATTGATCGGCATTTAATTGGTAGTGCCAATTTCAATTTAAAAATCTTCTTCTCAGTAACCAAGGATGAATTTCAACTAAATTTCACAGGATTGATTCATTGGTGACCTTTTACCAGATTTTTTAAAAAAAGAATTGATTGTATCAAAAACACAACTATGAAGGAGGAAGGGGGGTGGCTTATTTCCATGAATTGTGAAAGCTTTGAAAGTCTTCTTCTCAGAAACCAAAGGATTAATTCTAAACAAATTTCACATGAATGAATCTTTTAGAACCTTTTATCAGATTCCTACAATCAAATTTAAACAGATATAAAACATTACTTCTATTGGGGGGGGGGGGGGCTTGTTTCCATTTATGGTGTAAGCTTTGATTTTTTTTCTCAGAACCCAGTAGATTGATTTTAACCAAATTTCACATTTCGAATTCTTGGTTTTGGATTCTCTTCAAAGCATCATGGAATAATAGTGGCATTTGAAACGCAGGAAAAGGGGCAGTACGGGTTATCATTCAAAACGTTCTTGTTTATGTGATGAAGTCCACAATTATTATTGGATTGTCTAAATTTTACGGGATGATGGTACTGATATTAAAAAAAGTTCCTTTTGGAAATGAAGTGGAACTTTTTTTTTAATTTCGTCAACTTAAAATTATCGTCTGCAACTTCTTTGAGTCTTGACTGGTCTTAAATATTGTCCTTTGGAAATGGGTTAACCATATGGCTTTATAACAGACTGGTGGTCATCGTTTGGACTTCATACTCACATATAGTTCAGTCTTAGAATTTTATAAGCTTTGTGGCCTTAGATAAGCTGTAGTTATGATGTTTAAGTTGCCAAACTAACAAAAATGCTTAATGTGGTAATATCAGAATTCAAAGCTCAATTCTGTTGTACATGAATTACATTTGTATGACTGATTTTTGATTGACAGCCGTGAGTGGACAATTCAAAACTCAAAGTGAATCATACATTAGTTTAAGTAATGTTGATATATATAGGGAATATCATGTTACGATAGCGATACAATACCTTGTATTTGTTTCAACCTGCAGAGGAAAATTTTGATATTCACTAGACCAAAGGACGAGTGGAATATCAAATTTTCCTCTACAGCGAAAGTGAATACAAGTTGTTGTATGACAATCGTAATATGATATCCCATTGATAAATAAATTTGATGAAATTAAAAAAAACAAACAAAAATGTTTTTCTACAAGTATTTCTCTTCACTTTTACTACTCTGATTATGTTTATTTGCTTTATGATGTCATATACAGAATGAAAATAAATTCACCTTATACTAACGTATATGGAACCCTAAATGCCACTGTTAGATACATATTTTTTATGACATGTCCAAGTTTGTCTGTGTGGACTGTGAAAGTTTTTTAGGCATATAATAAGTTGTGTTATGTTATAATATAGCAGTATCTTGTTCTTTTTTGTAGAAATTGGACCAGTTTTAAACCAGGAACAGAAAACAGATGTAGGAGATATTCTTTGACAGCACTGATCGGACCACAAGGATAGAAAAAATTTATCTTGATAAAAAATAATTTGAGAACACTTGTTAAGGTCCATTATAAAAAAGGGAATATTGTGAATTGATGTTTGTATTTGTTTATTATGCTTTCCATTTTTGTTCAGAGCTCCAGATACAGGGATCAATTTAGATTTCTAACTAAAATATTATTTGTCTATCAAACCCTATGTTGGGGATATTCATTCAAATTGCCTAAACAAGACATGTCTAACCCATTCCCACACAGTGACACTTTTGGACGCCTCTCAAGAAAAACACTTGAGAAAACATTGTGTGAAATGAAGAAATTGCTTGTAACAAGCAATTTCTTCATTTAACACAATGTTTTCACCAAGAAAGTTGACAAATTCTAAAATTTGATAAACCTTAAATTGTCGTCTGCAACTCCTTTCAAATTGTACCAGTCTAAAATTTGGTGTCTGGTAATGGGTTTAGGGCATTATTTTGCAAAATTTATGACCAGTAAAGTGTAACAAAATAGTGAATATTTAGTTGGTTCCAAACCAAAAAAAATGCTTTACATAAATGTCAGCCAATATCAGAGTTGAATGCTCACTTCTGGTCTAAACGAGCAAATTGATAGGTCATTGATTCTTTGAATGACAGCTGTGATGAGTATACACAGCATAGGGGTCCAAAGAGAAATTAGAGGACTTTGTAGCCATCGTTTTCTCTGATCTGGAGCTTTGTTGCTTTTTGTGTATGCTCAGTTTGTTTTATGGCCACCTGAATAGATTTCCTTTTTAATCCATTTCCATGCTATCCCACTTTTAGACGCCCCTCAAGAACAATACATACTGGTAAAACATTTTGGAAAATGAAGAAATTGTTGGTAACAAGTATAACTGAAATATCCAACATGTTTTCATGAACTTTGATTTGTCATCTGCAACTTCTTTGAATTTGAACCAGTCTTATATTTGTCTTCTGGTGATGGGTTAGGAATATTTCCTTTGATTCATTGACAAATTTCAGAAATATAGTTTTTGCACAATCAGTTTGTCAAAAAAAATTATATTGGTCATGTTATGTGATAGAACTTTCATATGCTTTGTGACAATACCTTTCTTTATATATCTAATTCAAGGTAATGAGTTAATCTCAAGGTCATTTTTTTTAGGTAATCTGATTCTACAATAGCACTCTCAACACTGGAAATATCTTTTGAACGATAAGGGATGGAGCATTCCCATTTTACATGAGTATTGCTTGTAACAATGCTTTTTTTTGGCACTCGTTTCAACGAGTTCAAACTATTGGGCCAACTTGAACTAAATTTGGCAGAAATGTTCCTTAGGTGGTCCCCTGTAGAAATATCCAAAAGAATTGAAATCAGTGGTCATCTTCCACATAAGTTTAAGTTATACAAATCCGGTCGAGGACTCTGGTTGCCATGGAAGTGTGAAAGTTTTAATCTTTCAAAATCTTCTCCTCCCGACCCAGTTTGAATTCAGCCTATATATTCAGCATGAAGCATCAGTTCATTGACTTCTTTCTTATTTATAAAATTCTACCCTATGGGGGTGGAGAAAGTGTTTTCCACATTTCAGTCTCAAAGCCTTGAAATTTGTCATTATGCCTTTATGATCTCCAGGTAAAGAGCCTATAGATGTATAAGCTATGGTCAAAACCCCTCATATCATAATCCTAACATTAAATTAGACTATTGAAAGGAAGACAATCCATATCTCAGGTGAGCGCACCAAAGCCAACGGTCCTCTTGTTTTATTTTAAGAGCAGGTGTAGAAGATATCTACTTATATTCATCTTTTTTGTAGAATTAGTTTGCTTTTTTTGTTAAGTTACTCATGGTAATGCCTATATACTTTTTTAAACAACTGAATTTGACTGAAATCAGTGGTAAATAAAGAAGAAATTCATACTAAATCGTTAATTCACAATAGGAATAGATCAAGTATGAAGATATTTTTGTTTACAAACTCATCAAATCATTTATTGTAATTTCAACCTCCTCTGTTTTCTTAGAAAACCCGAGTTTACCCATCCCACAAATCCCATCTTTTTACACCCCTTAAGAAAGTAGTTTAGGTAAACAATGTGGAAAATAAAGAAATTTCTTGTTATAATCGATTTCTCCATTTTACAGATTATCTTCTTCCTAGAATGATGGAGATGCTTAAAGTTCTGTCAACTCTTAAGTTGTTGTCTACAACTTCTTTGAATTAGGACCAGTCTAAAATTTTGACATGTTATCTGGTTAAGGCTGTAGCTTTTGTGTCATGGTCATTGTCATAGTTCAGTTCGAACAATTTCGATAATTTGTCATTGCTCTGTTATTATGCTCCCAAAGGACAAGCATATAGCCGAAGCTTCGTCTGTCCATCCTTCCACCAGGATAACTCCAATACCCTTTGGCTTCAAAATAACACAATTATTCTCAATCATCAGTAGATGTGCAATTTCAAACAAATTTTCAGATAACTCCAAGGTCAAGGTCACATCTCAAGGATGAACATGAAAATTTAGCATTTCCAGAACATAGATCCTTCAATTATGGATGGATTTTTAAATAACTTTACATAATTGTTGTCTGTCATGAGTAGATGTGCTATTTGAAAAAATAACATTTATTCTCAATCATCAGTAGATTTGCAATTTCAAACAAATTTTCAGATAACTCCAAGGTCAAGGTCACATCTCAAGGATGAACATGAAAATTTCCAGAACATAGATCCGTCAATTATGGATGGATTTTTAAATAACTTTACATAAATGTTGTCTGTCATGAGTAGATGTGCCATTTGAAAAATGCATTTATATAGTTTCAAGGTACAAGTCACAGCTCAAGGTCGAACATTAAAATCAGGCATGTCCAGAGCATAGCTCCTTCATTTATAGACGGATTTCAATATAACTTGTTACAAATTGTTCTCTAATGAGTAGATGTGCAATTTAAAAAATAAAAAAAAACGGATATCTCAAAGGTCAAGGTCAAACATTAAAATTAGGCATGTCTTGAGCATAGTTCCTAAAATTATGGATTGATTTCGAAAATACTTTGCACAATTGTTCTCTGTTGTGAGTAAATGTGCCATTTGAAACAAATTTTCAGACAGCTCAAAGGTCAAGGTCACTGCTAAAGGATATACGTTAAAACAGCATATCTGAAATATAACTGCAGCGTTGGTCAGTCAGAACCCTTTTCCCTCTTACACTTATAGTGACATGGCTATATTTGGGCAGCATAATTTCTGTGACGGCTCTTGTTATTAAAGTTATGATCTGAAACATGGAAAACATATATTCGCTATTAAAAGAGAAATTTAAACCATTCCAGAGATGACTAAATTCATTTTTGTGCATTTTTCCTACCTGAGCAGAAAATGTTGTCAAAATTTCTAGACTAGTCCAAATTGAAAGAAGTTGCAGATGTCAATTTAAAGCTTGTGAAATTTTAGATTTTTTCAACTTTCTTGTTAGAAAACATTGTGTAATATGAAGAAATTGCTTGTGACAAGTAAAGTCTTCATTTTATGCAATGTTTTCCTAATTGTTTTTCTTAAGGGGCATCAAATATCATCACTGTGTGGGAATTGGTTAAGGTGAGCTATTGTGTTTGGGTTTGATTAACCCATTCCCACACAGTGAAATTTTAGACTGATCCAAATTGAATGAAGTTGCAGACGACATTTTAAAATTATTGAAATTTTTAAAATATTTGTCTTTTGGGGTAGAAAACATTGTGGATAATGTAGAAATTGCTTGTAACAAGCAATTTCTTCATTGTCAACAGTGTTTTCTAAAGCTTTTAAATTGAGGGGCGTTTAAAAGCGTCATTGTGTGGGAATTGGTTAAGGGGTAGCTGCAGCAGCATGCATCCAACAACAATTTCTTTAAATCTCTCCTCATCTCAAACTAAAAGGCCAATATGGATGAAACTTGGAAGGGATGTTCCTTGAGTGAAGCTCTGTCATAGTTGTTCAAATATTTGAAATTTACCTTCTTCTTTTGAGTCAGTAGATATCTAAAGATGGGCATACTGAGGACTGGCTGATCTGAGTCTTAACCTTTGTACTTCGCACACATTTGTAATTGTTTGAAATGTCACACAGAGGTAGTAGAGGCAATGATCCAAATCTATGTTTATGTTGCCAGCTCATTCAGGCATTTTATCATTTCCTATCAAACGAAACTGATCTGCTGAATGACAATATGGGAGTACATTTGCTGATCTTTTTCTAAGTTGCCTGCTATACACAATTATCAAAGGAGATTTAATACCATATATCTTCTAATTAACACCCACAGGAATTTTGCAAAATAAAGACTGGGAGCTTTTATATGTAGAGGGAATAATCCTCAAATAAGAGGAAAACTTTTGTAGCTATAATGGGAGGAGCTACAGTTAGGGATGAAGCCTATGTTTAGAGAGAAAAAATCCTATGTTTTCAGGTGGAATGGATTTTATCATTTCAAACAGTTCCTTAATATTCATTACATTACACTTGACCACTAATTGAAAGTTGTTGGGATGCAGAGATGTTGCATGGGAGAAGCTCTTCTTAAGTTGTTTGAATTGATTAAAGATATTCTCCTAGCAATCAATAAGACCTAGAGGTTGATATTTTGCATATAGTATCTCCAGGTGGCCCTTAACAAAATTTGTTAAAATAATGCTCCTTGGATGTCACTCAGGCTCTGCCTGAAAGCACCCCATTTTAGATAGAAACAAAGCAAATCTTCAAAAAGTTTTGCAAAGTTAATAACCTCTAGAGGTGAGATATTTTGCATTTGGTATCCTCTGACGGTCTTCTTCAAAACTTATTGAAGCCATATCTTCCCCCAAAACACGCTATAATATAAACAAGAAAATCATATTCTAGGCTCAAAAGCATAAATGAATATGACAAAATTATAAGATCAACTTAATTCTACTCAGTAAGCCTACAATTCATGAAAGAAGTTACAATATTTTAAAATGTGACTCACCACAATTTAAGGTTCGTTTACCTCAAATTATGACGTCAGTGATGACTTTTTAACTATCGCTAGTCATTCAAACAACTAACTAGAAGTTTATCGAAATTGTCCGTAAAGATTATTCATCAACACCTGTGCATATAAAAGTCAATGACGGAGATTAGGGAAGATTTCTGATGAAGAACTGGGTGCATTCATCTTGATTTCAAAATGTAAACAAACACAAATTTGAATTGACAAGAAAAAAACAAAATACTCTTTCCAGATAACATCACTCATAACCTGCTTATAAGAAGACCTTTGTTTGATTTAGTGACCAAATAAGCATTGAATTATTTCAACTATTTTATTCTTCCTTGAAGAGCAGATTTGGCATAAAAATGATGTCTTCTGGGTGTCATTTTGGCTCTGCCCAGGCAGACCTTAATTTTACATAAAAACAAAAAAGGAAATCTTTAAAAATCTTCTTTCGGCAAACCATACGTTTATTTTTCAGGTGAGCAATTTAGGACCATCACTTCCTCTTGTATTTGTAGATATGTGTTCTATTTTGTTGTAGTGCTTTTAATTTGGTTGTGCAATAAAATATACTTAGATCTCCGCTTTGATGTGCAATAAACATTTTTAATTAGGTGGTACATTAATCTTTCTGCATTTTCATATTTGGACCAGCATTCATCATCCTGTAGTTTCATTCTATAGTTTCATATTCCTTGCTTTTAATTTTCATCATGCTATCATCATGTAGGTTTTATTTTGTATTGTGATCATCCTTTGAATGAAGAATTATCATTTTAGCTTCAAACTGTATCATGCAAATATGATCTAAGCTTCAATTTTTCGATTGAATTATGTAATTGTCATTTCAGGGGCTACTGTTACTTTCATGAAATAATAATTCAAACTTTTGTTTCAACCTTTCCAGTTTAAACCTAGATTTTACTTTCCTGTGATTTATACTTGAGTAAATATTGCAGAAAAAGTAGAAATTGCTTGTACAAAAGAATTTCTCCTTCCCACAATATTTTCTACCACATAGAATGATTTCATTTAAAATTGCATCCCATTTTTATTGTTGTCTGCCACATTGTTTAATTTGGACCAGTCTAAAATTAAAAAAAACGGAAAAGGATTTGGTCTCTATCAGATTCATGCAATTTTCATTGCAGAACCCATATCTAAGATTGTAGTTGTATTAATTTTCATATTGATTCATTTATCTGCATTTATTGTTGATTTGCAAATTAGACAACCAAAAAAACTTTAAAATATGGAATTGGGAGAAAATAATTGAAAAAAAAAATAAGTAAAAGTAAACAAAATATATCAAACAAAAAAATAAAATGGTGAAACTGAAAATATTCTTAATTTCTTTTTTATTCCTAAACCCCCCTATTACAGTCAAATTACTACAATCTCAAATTTTGTCATTTTGAAGATGCATAGCGTAGGAAAATATTGTTGGGAAATGGAGAAGCTATGTGTAATGATTCCCCTTTCTCAAAATACTTTGTCCTCTTGTTGACAACGAGTTTTAAATTGCATGCACTTTGAATCGTTTTCTGTTACTTCTTTCAATTTGGACAAGTCATAGGACCCATAGGAACTAGTCACATTAACCATTTCCAATATGGTAAAATTTCAGACTGGTACAAATTGAAAGAAGTTGCAGACAACAATTTAAAGTTTATGAAACTTAACAGTTTTTTGCCTTTTAGGGTAGAAAAAATTTGGGAAATGAAGAAATTGCTTGTTACAAGCAATTTCTTCATTTTCCACAATGTTTTCCTAGCCTTTTTTGAGGGGTGTCAGAAAGCATCATTTTGTGGGAATGGGTTAAAGATTTTATATTAGATACCAAAATATACAAAAGGATTGAAGTTGACAAAAAGTACCTTGTATGAATGGATCTGACGTCGATCGCAGACATGTTGAACAATATATATATGTAAACGCAAATCAACAATATACAAGTTTATAACAATAAAACATTTTTGAGCAACAGTGATATCAATAATGAAAGATAAACTGGATCGGTGGAAAAATCAATTTGACAGAAAAGGCAAAACAACGACACTGTAAATGATCAATGAAATTGATTCTCGACTTAGGTCAGTTTTGTCTTATTAATGGAAATGTGATTTGCTAGATAAATTTGTAGGTCATTCAAGATTGATATCTCCGTTCCCAAAATGGTTTTTCATGTAAATTATACACTTACCTTTACATTCATGCATAGCTTAAAATCTCTGAATTGGACATAAGAACAGTGACAGTATTCATACTAGGTACTTTCGTACTTTTTATCAAGTTTAACCCCTTGTCTATACATATTTGGTAAATTCAATTGTGACTAGTCCCTATGTTATGATCTTATCTGTATTGGTGTGCACTGTCAAATTACTCCATAACTCACCTGCCCATAAACCCATTATGGTTCAGGAATATCTGAGATAATCTAGGCTATTATCCCCCATACAGCCCTGGCCTGCACCCTTGTGACTTTTGGTTGTTTCCAAGACTAACGGAAATGCTGACAGGACACAGCACAGGGCATAATTCAGGAAAAAGGGTAGATCAATGTAGAATGAGTGTAGAGGTAGACATGGCATATTTTGAAGGTCTTAGATAAACAACAATTTGATATTTCAAGTGGTTTTAAAAAGACCACCCTATTCTACCAACAAAAAAAGTGTCACTTGTATGATAAACATTTATCTATCTATCTGTCAGTTTCTGAGTGTTCAGCAATCTTTAAGCTTCTTTTGAAATCTTCAATTTGTCTGGTTAGATTCAAACCAAATTTCAAAGGATAAACTTAATTATATTTAAGTTTTGTATGGTTTGGTTTAAACCTATTTACTTTACATTTATTGGGAAATAAGTTGTGATCTAATCCCTCTTGTTTTTAGCTCCACTGGCCGAGAGCCAGCAGGCTATTGTCATGGCGTTGCGTCCGTCCAAGCTTCCATTTAAACTTTCACTTTAAAAATCTTCTCCTCAGAAAATATTGAACAGAATTCTACCAAATTTCACTGCTATGATCCTTGTGTTACCCTTTATCAGATTTCTTCAAAGAAATTGATTGGATGAAAAACATGGCTTTTATGGGTGGATCTAATTTCCAAATAAGGTGAAACCTTTAAAAACCAACTCAAAAACCAGTCGATAGATTTCAACCAAATTTTACAGGAAAGTCAATTGGGTGACCCATTTTCAGATTTCTTCAAAGAGTTTTGATTGGCTGATAACATGGGTTTATATGGCCAGACTAATTTCCATATAATGGTGAAAGGTTTAAAAAATCTTCTCAGAAACCTGTTGATCGATTTGAACCAAATTTTAGAGAAATGGTCATTAGAATACCCTTTATAGGATTCTTTCAAAGAATTTTGATCGGATGATAAACACGGTTTTAATGGGTGGGGCTTTTTTCTATATATGGTGAAAGCTTTGAAAATCTTTTTCAGAAATCAGTTGATGGATTTCAACCAAATTTCACTGGAATTATCCTCTGGTGACTCTCTTTCAGATTTCATCAAATAATTTTGATTGGTTGAAAACATAGCTTTTATTGTTGTGGCTTATGTCCATATAACATATATGGCAATTTTTTAAGAAAATTATTAATACCTTTTTCATGACTCAGTAAATGAATTGACTTTTGTAAAACAATGAAACTTTTCAAATATCAAAAAGATTTCATTGACAAGATTTATTTGCCACATTTGGTGAATATGATTCATTTTATATTGAATTCTTGAAAAAAAACTATTTATCTAATCAGTACAATCAGGTCTGTGGAATGATACAGGAACTCAAGCACCTCTAGTTTTTCTCCTGGAATACACTTGTACTTGCACCAAATCATTGCAAACCAATAACATCCAAGATCAATTACTGCTTAGGGCTGCCTGGTATGAAAATATGACCCATTCATGCACATTTGTTCCAATAACCCATTATCGATTGATTGATTGAATGGGGTTCAAAGCCGCTTTTAACAGTATTTCAGTCATATTGTGCCCGCTGGAGCACCTAACAATGGATTCCTGGTATTTCTCATACCAGTACTACCACTACACCCTTTCCTAGCCTCCAGCTGCTATCCCACTTAGGTTTACAATTATCCACCCATTGGTGAGAGACAAATGATGGAAAGAATATATGCAGCCCCCGGGGATTGAACCCATGACATCCCATGATTGAAGATTAGGAGTCTGACGCACTACCGACTGCGCTATGATGGTGGCATATGGCAGAATTTCTGACTACTCCAATTTGAAAAGAGTTGCACACAACAATTTCAAGTTTTATGCATTTTCAGATTTTTTCAACTTTCTTGGCTGAAAACATTATTCCTGTTTGACAAGATTTTAGAATTGTCCAAATTAAAAAAGCAGCAGATGACAATTCAAAAGACAACAATTTGACAAAAAGCATCAAATGAGAGTGAAAACATTTTAGGGAAAAGAAGAAGTTGCTTGTCACAAGTAATTTCTTCTTTTCGTACACTGTTTCTCAAGTATGAAAACAAAGAGAGTAAAATTTAGGGTTTGTTCAAGGAAAGGTTAACCATATTGAACAATTACCACACTAACTTGGCTGGAAGCATCCTTATGGGAAGGCGCATCAGATTTGTAAATGTCATGGAGTTATTTTCCCTTTGGGACCCCATAAGGGGAGGGGAAAGGGGGGGGCGAGTGCATAAGCTTAAATATTGACAAGTTTGAAAATCTTTTTCTACCAAACCAAAAGTTCTACTGTTCTGATATTTGGTATGTGGCATTATCTAGGGTGGGTCAGACTCCTAATCTTCAATCATAGGATATCATGGATTCTATCCCCCGCAGCGACAAATATCCTTTACGACATTTGTCACTCACCAAAGGGTAGTTAATCATAAACCTAAGTGGGATAGCAGCTGGAGGCTAGGAAGGGATGTAGTTGTACTGGTGTGAGAAATACCAGGAATCCATTGTAAGGTGCTCCAGCAGCTGCACTATGACTGGTATACAGTTAAAAGTGACGTTAAACCTAATTCAATCAATCAATCTAGTGGACCTCTATCAATATCTTATAAACTATAACCTAAGAATCAAAATTAGCCCTTTCCTAGGCGTCTAGTTTAACTTAGGCTTATATAGAGAAAACTTATAAAATCTTCTTCTCTCAAACAGTTAGGCCTAGAGCTTTGATATTTGGTATGTAGCATTATCTGGTGGTCCTCTATCAAGATAGTATAAAATGTGGCCTCAGGATCATAATTAACCCTTCCCCTGACATCACAAGTTTAACAAAGGGCATATATAGTGAAAATTTTACCAATCCTCTTCTCCAAAACAGGAGAGCCTAGAGCTTTGATAATTGGTATGTAGCATCATCTGATGGACCTCTATCAAGATTGTACAAATTGTGGCGACAGGGTAATAATTAGCCCATTCATGGACATCACAAGTTTTTCAAATGGCTTATATAGTGAAAGTTTTACAAATCTTCTCTCAATTTGATTGGCCTAGAACTATAATATCTGGTGGATCTCTATCAATACTGTATATATCATGGCACTAGAGAAAGAATTAGCCAATACCCAGACGTCACAAGTTTAACATAGGCTTATGTAGTGAAAACTTTGAAAATCTTATTCTCTAAAATAGATAAGCCTAGAGCTAATATATATGGTAAGTAGCATCATCTGGTTGATCTCCATAAATGTTGTATAAATTTTGGCCTAAGGATCATAATTAACCCTTCCCCTGACATCACAAGTTTTGAAAAAGGGCTTATATAGAGAAAACTTATAAAATCTTCTTCTCTCAAACAGTTAGGCCTAGAGCTTTGATATTTGTTATGTAGCATTATCTGGTGGACCTCTATCAAGATTGTATAAAATGTGGCCTCAGGATCATAATTAACCCTTCCCCTGACATCACAAGTTTAACAAAGGGCATATATAGTGAAAATTTTACCAATCCTTTTCTCCAAAACAGGAGAGCCTAGAGCTTTGATAATTGGTATGTAGCATCATCTGATGGACCTCTATCAAGATTGTACAAATTATGGCGACTGGGTAATAATTAGCCCATTCATGGACATCACAAGTTTTTCAAAGGGCTTATATAGTGAAAATTTTACAAATCTTCTTCTCTCAAATAGATAGACCTAGAACTATAATATTTGGTAAGTAGCATCATCTGGTGGATCTCTATCAATATTGTATATATTATGGCACTAGAGAAAACATTGTGGATAAACACAATTTCTTCAACATTCACAATATTTTTTACCTAAACTTGAAAAGCATATTAAAAAAAAACTTAATCAAATAAATTTTGTATAGTGGAAATGGGTTAAAGTAACATAAAATTTATCGAAAGGTAAACAAGATGTTTTTGTGAAATACTATGCCCCCGATACAGGAATCCTGTAGAAAACGGGTGATTTTATTGGGTTTTTTCTTTGTTTTTGGAAAAAGGGTTAAAATTTTTACCTTGACTTTGATGAAATGACCTTCCTTAGTTGCGCCTTGTTGAGACCTATCTACATACCAAATATAAGCATTGTAACTTAATCAGGATTGAAGTTATAGGAAATTGTTTAGTTGGCAGGTTAAGTTTTGTAGACAGACGGACACCAGTAAAACAATATGCCCCCGATGTATCGATGCATTGGCATAGAAAGATAATAGCAAAAAGCTGTAACACCCCCCCCCTCCCTAAAGTCTCATTTTAGCAGAAACAGACAAGTCTGGACTTCAAATCAGTAAAAACAAATCAAACTTTAGTTCAGTTGATTTTTTTTTCAACAAAGAGAGTAACACAAAGATTGGTAGATATATTGAAGCAAAGAGACAACTTTGATTCAATTTAAAACACACAATGCCATTAACAGCCATCAAATTCCAAGTATACTGGTTGAAAATTAATGCAGGGCCGTTTTTGTTACAACAAAATGTTTGCTTGGAACAAATGCAGTCGTTGTACAAGAGTTGACTGTATTTCTTAAGTATCATAAAACCAAAGGTTTATGACTTTAAGGTTTCACAGATTTGTCAGATGACTATAAATCTGTACTAAACAAAAACATTTATATTGATGCATTTAATCCATTTATTTAATCATATAAACTTACAGCATTCATTTGAACACATTTGTTTGAAATTATACAATCTATATATTTGATGTAGTTGCAACATGTTTTAACAAATCACAGTTTTAAATAACGAGAAATGGCTAAAAATAAGAGGAAGCCATTATCTTATTTAGAATAAAAAAACATGAGCTTATACAAGAAATATTTAGCTCAATGTAATGTAATGTATTACATGTATATTCAATGAACCATGAAAGTATGCAAAGCACCAGAGTTAATGAAATTCTATATCTATACTTGCCTTTTGAATCAAAATACACATTAAGGATTTTACTTGTTATATGCATTCTATAAGTTAAACAAAGTTCAACTTGTGCTTTCATCTTTTTGAAATAACTAAATTCTGATCATTTTGGATTCCTCTTACAGTCTGGAATTCATTTGCTAAATAAAATAGCCATATTCTTGAGAAATAAATACAATTTAAATGAAATCATACAAATTACAGTTTTGACTTCATTTGACCCATTAATTTTTCTAACTTCATAGCTAGTCCCATGTTTCCTTTGATCTTTAACTTGCCCATCATGAATGCAGTGGTAGGTTTGAGCTGTCCACCAAACATTTTCACAAAGTCACTACTATCCATGGTCATGGTACATTCTGCCTCGCTGGGTGGCTCACCCTGTCCTAGTGACCCCTTTCCATTCTTCAAGTCAATATACCAGGTACCAGGCTCACCTCCTATGAAAAGATCATTGAAATATGTTTGCATCTACTTTAACCGGTTTTCACAAAATGACGCTTTTTGAGGCCCCTCAAGAAAATAATTGGAAAACATTGTGGAAAATGAAGAAATTGCTTGCATTTTATACACTATTTTCTACCCAGAGAGTTGAAAAAATCTAAAATTTCATAAACTTAAATTGGTTTCTGCAATTGTTTCAATTTGGACCAGTCAAAATAATCCTATCTTTTAGTTGCCCTAAGGGGAAAAAAAACAAACCTTAAAATAAAGTAAGAATCATAGAAAAAGCTTGTATTCTCTACCCATTAAGATCCATTTCTTTCTGAGTATAGCTGGTCTAGGGTATTTGCCACTTCTTGTAAAATTGGACTTGTATGAAATGGTAACGGGTAGATAGAGATAAAAATCCCATTGAGTACAATAGCTTTTGCATTTAAGATTATCTTCCCAAACTTGCTTTTTTAACCCGCTACCACATGGAGGTTTTTTTTAGACTGGTCCCAATTGAAAGAAGTTGCAGACTTCATTTCAAATCGTGCTAAAAATAAATGCTGAAAGGTTCTATATTGAAAGATTCTAATTCCCCAGAAGGGGATTTAAATCCCAAAATATGAAAAGTCTCTAGTTATTATGGAAGTCAATGGTTGCTAAGGAAGTTGTTGTTCACTAAGAAAGCTATCAGTTTAAGATTTCCTTGTTTGCTAATAAAACAAGAAATTAAAAGATGTTTCATTGTTTGAACCAGGGGGGTGGGGGTTCATAATTTGAGCAAATCTGGATCATGTAGTTTCAGACAAGAACATTTTGGAATTTGCAGCTTTGAGCCCCTTTAGGGTCCTCACAAGCAAAGTGTGAATTGGACCAGGGCAATATAAGCAATTATAGTAAAGGGTCACCCAATGAACATTTACATACCATTATTTCAAAATCAGACCAGCTTTGGAAGATTTAATGGAAATGAAGAAATAGCTTTTAAGAAAGAGATAAAGATTTTCAAACTGCTGTCTGGGACTTCTTTCAATTTGGTTCATTCAACTTTTTTTTATTTTTGTGTAGGAATGGGTAATTTTGGAAGAGTTACCATATATAATACAAATGAATGGTCTTGTTTACTACCTGTTTAATATGCATGTTGTTTAAATTACAGCATATAGTTTAAGATAATAACAGTGCAGTTAAGAAATATTCTACTTATGCACCAACTCCTTCTCCATTTGGCCCCAACTCTCCTCCATTTGGCCCAAATATTTTCAATTTGGCAAAAGTGATGGTGAGAACTTTTCTCAAGCCAGAGCTAACCCTGTATAAGATACCTTTGAGATCAAATTGGAAGACACCACCCATAGACTTGACTAAATCTTCACTCAGCAGGCTTTCAATCTGTTGGAAGACAGGTGCTACACTTCCTGTTACATCTGCGTCTGACTGACTCTTTACATCACCTCCAAATGCAGGCTTTCCTCCTTCCTTCATCATTCTCTCCCTGAGAACCTCTGGTCCTTCATCCAGGAAAAAGTCTGGTAACAATGACTTTCCTAGAAAATAAAAAATTCCTTCTTCAACTAACATTCTGACCAAGACCTTTTTCATAGGAGGGGTTAGTTCTGCTTGTTTTGAACTTAATATTGCAATATTTATATTCAGAAGAAAATTGTACAAAATTATTAGATGAAATTCTTTACAAGTATCTTGAATATTACTTTAGTTATTATATTCATATTCTTCAATTACATTCCTACTTTAGAAATAGCTATATGTATCTGAATCATTTTTTATAGATCTTCATTTACTAGGGTAGAAAACATTGTGGATAAACAAAATTACTTCAATATTCACAATATTTTTCTATCTCAACTTGAAAGACACATTATTAAAAAATCATCAAATGACATTTTGTAGGATGGAAACGGGTTAAAGTAATAGTATCTATTGAGAAGTAAAAATTTAACAGACAGACAGACTGTTGAAACAGTTTTGACTTTGCCATAATCATATCAGTATAGCAAATGCTTCCAGTATCCAACACATCAAACAGGAATTAATTGTCTTGAATATTCAAGGAGTAAAATGGATTATGTGTCCTGTTTTGGACAGGCTGATCAACAGACACACATCATTTAAACAATGTGACTTCAATCCAGCAAGTAAAAAAGGCCTACAACAGATAGGCTCAAATATGGTAGTTATAAGGCCGTAAACCCATTCACAACAAGCATTGGAAAACATCAATGGAAATAAAGTAATTGCTTGTAATAAGCTGCTTCTTCATTTAACACAAAGTTTTCTACCCCCTAAAAAATCAAAGTATTTTTTAAACTCCATCTACCAACAAGAGTTGTCCATAGAAAACATAGCTTGTCCATTCAGGTGCTATTCAAAACAGGGCTAAATGTTAAGGGCACATGTTCATAGAGTCAAGGTTATCCCCTTATGAATACTTTTGTAAAATATGAGCAACCTAGGATGAAAAGTAAATAAGGTAAAAAAAATTGAAGTGTAGGGTTAAAGTTTGCTTTAGGGTAAAGGTCATTGTCTCAAATGAAGGCCTACCTCTTGAAGAATGCATGAGGGAAAAAGAGAACCCTAGGATGAAAAATAATCAAGAAAGAAAAAGTTCAAGTTTTTAGTTTAGAATTTTTCATAAAAGGTTAAAGGTCATAGGGCCAGGGTCATTATCTCAAATGAAAGCCTGTCTTCTGATGAGTGCATGTGTGAAGTATGAGTACCATAGGATGAACAATAACCAGGATAAAACTAGAGGCGCTTAAGCACCACAGACCTGAATGCATTGATTAAGCAAATGGTGTTTTCAGGAATTCCAAAATAAACTGAATCATCTTTGCCATATCTTGCAAATAAATCTAGTCACTGGAATCTTGGAAATTATTCTAGAGAAGCATTCCAAATGTTTCATTGTTTTAAAAATTCAAGTTATGTTTTATTCTTTTATTATGTCAGATTTACAAAATTTTCACAGTATACTGTATATGGACATAATCCAAACAAATAAAAACCATGTATTCAAGCAATCAAAATTATATGAAGGAATCTGATAAAGAGAATCATTCCTGTGGTTGAAATCCATCCATAGGTTTCTGCGATTTTCAAAGTTTCCACTATATACCATATAAAGAAATAAGGCCCCCGACCATAAAAAAGCAGTGTTTTTCATTCAATCAAATTCATTGAAGAAATCTGATGAAAGGTGTCTTAAGGTACATTCCAGTAGAATTTGGTTGAAATTGATCTACTAGTTTCCGAGATAAAAGATTTTTAAAATTTTCACTATATATCTTATATGGAAATAAGAGCCCATATTAAAGCTCTGATTTTCATCTGATCAAATTCTTTTAAATAATCTGATAAAGAGTCACCAACAGATCATTCATTTGAAATTTGATTGAAATCTATGTACTGGTTTCTGAGAATTTTCAAACTTTCTTCAAATATCTAAATTAGCCCCACCCTTAAAAGACATGTTTTTCACACAATCAAAATTCTTTGAAGGAATCTTTTAAGGTGTCACTCTAGGATCAGTCCTGTGAAATTTGGTTGAAATCCAACTAATGGTTTCTGAGAAGATTTTCAAAGCTTTAACCATATATCGAAATTAGCCCGCTCATTCAAGCCATTTTTTTTCATTCGATCAAAATTCTTACAAGGAATCTGATAAAGGGTTGCCAATGGATAATTCCTGTGAAATTTTGTTGAAATCCTTCCACTGGTTTCTGAGAAGACTTGCAAAACTTAACTCATATATCCAAAGGGTCAGCTCAAAACAGTTGTAACTGCCAATATGTTTATTCAAATTCTTTTAAATAATCTGATAAAGAGTCACCAACAGATCATTCATTTGAAATTTGATTGAAATCTATGTACTGGTTTCTGAGAATTTTCAAACTTTCTTCAAATATCTAAATTAGCCCCACCCTTAAAAGACATGTTTTTCACACAATCAAAATTCTTTGAAGGAATCTTTTAAGGTGTCACTCTAGGATCAGTCCTGTGAAATTTGGTTGAAATCCAACTAATGGTTTCTGAGAAGATTTTCAAAGCTTTAACCATATATCGAAATTAGCCCGCTCATTCAAGCCATTTTTTTCATTCGATCAAAATTCTTACAAGGAATCTGATAAAGGGTTGCCAATGGATAATTCCTGTGAAATTTTGTTGAAATCCTTCCACTGGTTTCTGAGAAGACTTGCAAAACTTAACTCATATATCCAAAGGGTTAGCTCAAAACAGTTGTAACTGCCAATATGTTTATGGGCAGTTACAACTGTTTTACGCTGAACTGTCAATATTGAAATTAGCACAGCCCATTTAAGCCATGTTTTTCATCAGAACAATGTTCTTTGATGGAATCTGATAAAGGGTCATCCAAGGATCATTCCTGTTCAACTTGATTGAATTCTGTTTACTACTTTCTGAGGAGAAGAATTTTAAGTTAAAGTCTACCGATGGACAAACACAGATGGACACACAATGCCATGACAATTGTCTTGCTGACCTTCTGCCAATGGAAGTAAAAAAGTAAAAATAATCAAGATATAGAAAGTTCAAGTTTTTGGTTAAATCTTTTTCAATAGTTAAAAGGTTAAGGTCACAGGGTCAAGGTCATTGTCTCAATTGAAAGCCCATCTCCTGATTAAATGATATAAAAAATTCAAGTTTTTATAACAGGTTAAAAGTCAAGGTCACAGAGTCAATGTCATTGTCTCATATGAAAGCCTATGTCCTGATGAGTGAGCCCCTAGCATTATTTATAATAGAGATGTTAAAACTTAAACCAAGTGGGATGTAGACCCCTACACTGATGCCAAAATAGCTCTTCTGAGGCATTTGTCCTGGGTGAGATAATAATTATTGTCTGCAACCAATTTTGGCTTGTGATGATGGGTATAAAAACAATTATCACTATTATACAGCTTTCCCCTAAAGGAATATAAAGGATAACTCAAACCTGGTACACATGCATACTGATCCAAGTCTTTGATTCCTGCGTCTACCAAAACTTCATCATCTATGGCAAAGTTGCCTGTATATTGTTTACTGTTTTTACATAGCATTACGTAGGCAGCATCAGCCATGATGTCTGGTGTTCGACACTGGCCTGCTATTTCTGAGCCACCACCCAACATTTCCATAGCTGCTGTATAGATAGCTGTAATGAAATTTGTATAATAAAGTTCTTAGTCTGAATATTGATCATTTTTTTAAAAACTTAGATATAGAGAATAGATGATTGGTGTCTTGATATGGAAAAGTTTACTGGGAAAGGGATGTGAATTTATCTGGTGAGCCGAAGGTGAACCAGGTAAATTCCGAAGCCGAGCCGATGAGCTTTTCCATATCAAGACACCAAATCATCTATTTCATTTATCCTGTTGCCAATCTTTAAAATGAATTCTTCCAAAAAATGTCTTTGATAAGCAAATGTAAGTTAACCATCCTTTGGTGTACATGATGATTATTACTGGGGCGGGATGTGTGGGTCAACCATTGAAAGAACTTGCAAAATTTTATTTCCATGGCCTAAACAAGACAGAATTAACAAAAGGTGAAGAGGAACATTCAGTGAAAATTTCATTCGAATCTGTCAATAAATGTAGGGGGACTGTATAATTTTTGGTATATGTTTTGGACATTTTAGCCCCTTGTTCTTCCATTCTTGAAGAGCCTCATATTGCGTGTATGGACACACACAACTAACCCCATACTGGTCAATTTTTTGCTGCCACAGGATGGACAGAGTCAGACAGAGACTTTTGGCAGAGTATGAATGAAGACATAAAGACAATATATTTAACTATATGGCCCTTATTTTTGGATGCAGGGATAGGGCTTGGCTGGCAATATTTTATTCTATTAATTTAACACAATGTCCAGTTAGAAAATTGAAAGGGAAATTATTGTTATTTATTTATTACTAAAAATATATTTTAAAATTGTTAGAATGACTTACTGTAAATAAAATACCAATGCAAGCCCAAAGGGTGCTGACTGAATTGGACTATTTCATCTCTTTTTAATTTCAAGTTAATTTTTACTGTTCCAAATATATTTGTGAAATTTCAATTAATCCATTACCAGACAACAAAATTTTAGATTGATCCAATTTGGAAGACGTTGGAGACAGCTATATAAAGTTGGTGTAATTTCATAATTCTTTATCTTTTAGGGTAGAAAACATTGTGTATAATGGAGAAATTGACGGTCATAACCAAATTCCTCATTGTCAACAATGTTTTCTCAAACTTTTTTCTAAAGGGGGCTTAAAATGCAGGATTGTGTTGGAATGGGTTACAGTATTTGCCATGAATTTAGAAATGATTGACTAAATAAAAATGATTGAAAATATTTTACAAAACAAAGATTTTTGCAATGGCTAAGAAGCTGGCTACAAAGCAAAAATAGCTAAAGAATTTGGCTTTATGAAATGTTTGCCCAGAGTGTGCCCTGAGGGACAAAACAACATGAGGATATTGAAGCAACTGGCAGAAACCAATACCAGACCCTCATTATAATCAACCTTTTTTTGAAATTGATGGTGTTATGAATGTGATATTGTGGCATAAAATCAACCATGGCCAAACAATTTATTTCAGCAATTAATTGGTAAAATATGAAGACAAGTCTTAAAATGTTTTGCAGACAGTTAACTAGCATATAAAATTTGCATAGAGACAAGTATAAATAACAACTTAAAGAAGTTGCGGATCATGTTTTCAAGCAAGTATATATCAAACATTGAGTTTTTCAACAGTTAGAAAGCATCTTGTGAAAGGAAATAAATGCAAAATACTAATTCATACAAGTTTTAGCGTACCTCAGTACTGGCAAAAGGAACGATGGTAAGAGAATGATAAAAGTCTCACAGTGATACCTCTATGAGAATGGCAATCTTACCAGTTCTTGGCCATAAAGCATTCACAGCTACACCATCTTCTTTAAACTCTTCAGACATGCCCAGAGCACACATCGACATACCGTACTTGGCCATGGTATATGCTGAATATAAGAAATACAAGGAATACTAAGATGTAGATGTGATACATAACTTATAATTGGATTCAAATTAAATAGCAAAATTTAGGCGTGACAGGGCATGGCTTATCACGAGTTGAATATCAAATCTTCTTAACTGGAGAGAATCCAAAGTAAAGTTTTGATCACAGCTACAACATCATATTCCATGTTTTATATACAAACAAACCTCAACTGAATACAATAAATGGACCTTACAAAACTTGTCTAAAAACAACACTTTTTTTGACATGACATTATGTAACGGGAAAATGAGGTCAACTTAACTTATTCGGTACATTGCTGTCAAGTATGATTTGCCAGAGAAATTCATAGTTATGTAATAAAGATAAGGGTACAGAACAAGCCACGAGATAATATAGGATTTGTCAAGAGATTTTCTTTTGGACAAGCTGCTCTTAATCCATTCCAACACAATGATGCTTTTTGACGCTCCTAAAGAAAAGCAATCAGGAAAACATTATGTAAAATGAAGAAATTGCTTGCAACAAGCAATTTCTTCATTTATCACTATGTTCTCTATTCAGAAAGTTGAAAAAATCTCAAATTTCATAAACTTCAAATTGTCATCTGCAATTCTCTTCAGTTTGGGTAAGTCTAAAAATTTGCCGTCTGGTAATGGGCTATTAGAGTCTAGAATAGAAAATTTATAAAACATGTCTTGACAAGCTTAACCCATTACAGCACGACAAAATTTAACACCAGCAAGACATATAAACACTTTTACCAAATGTTGGCGCAGACTTCAACACTGAAGCTGACATCTTAGGGTATAACAAAAGCTCTTCGGAGACTTTTGTCCTTGTCGAGCTAAAATCAAGCTCTTCATTTTCCACATTGCTTTCCCAGATTTTTTTCCTTTGATGTTGTAAAAAACAAGGAATGAGTGAGTATGGGTTAATTGTATATCTACTTTGTCCAATTAGGATGTCTGCATTGTAACTGCCCATATAAAGAGTATGAACCTGGGGATCTTAAAGTCTAAATTACAAATTACAAGGCTTGAGTGCTGATTTGAAAGAAGGAAAAAACTTTTTCCTCCCTCTGGATCCATGGGTTATAATTTCAGAAATAAGAAAGAAGTCCGTGAACTGATGCTTCATGCCTATACCCCCCGAGACCCGAGGATCATGATTTTAACTATTTTGTAAGAGATCAATATACTGATTCCTCGTGCAAAATATTAAGCCTCTACGCCTTCTGGGTCACGTGCAAAATATTAAGCCTCTACGCCTTCTGGGTCAGGAGAAGATTTTTAAAGATTATTTTGAAATTTCACTTTTGTTGCCATGGCAACCAGAATTTTTAACGGATTTCAATTCCTCTAGCTATTTTTAAGGGGGACCACCTAAGGAATATTTCTGCCAAATTTGGTTCAAATTGGCCCAGTGGTTTTTTGAGGAGATGTCGTTAAAAGAAATTGTTGACGAGCAACAGCCAGACGCCTGACGAAAGGTGATCACTATAGCTCACTTCAGCACTTCGTGCTCCGGTGAGCTAAAAAGGACCATTTTCTTCTTATACCAAGTTTCCTCCCCTTTTAACGCACTCCTAAACAATCCCGCTTTTTCATTCACAGCTTGGAAAAACATAGAAGAACTTCAAAGAAATGAGTAAAATGACCTACCTACGTGTCCTTTGAACCATTTGCTTGACATATTCAAAGGAGGACTAATGTTTAATATGTGTGGATTGGTGCTTTTTAGGAGGTGTGGCAAGCAAGTTCTGGAACTGTAAAAATAAGTGTTAACCCTTGTCATGCTGAACCTAGAATATTCCTGTTTTGGCAGGAGGTATAGACAAAGATCAACCTGCACATTTGTGCAGGCTGATCTTAGTCTACACCTTCTGCTTATCTCTTTTAAGTCATAAAAAAATATTAAGCCACAATAAGAGCATGCAGTGATGTCAGCCCTAGACAATTCCAGTATTTAAAATCAGACCTTTGCACAAAACCAAAAATGATCAGGTTCATTTCTGAAAACAACCTAAGTTAAGAATACTTTTCCATACTTACCATTAGTTGACTTAGAAGCAGCTAACAGTAAACAAGAGATTTGCTCCACTGGCTGAAATACGTCCATCAGCAGAATGTAGGTCATTTCCGAAGATGTTCCTTACCCATTTAGAAAAACATTTTTGAAAACTAATTAACTTGAAACATCTTTCAAAATTTTACTTCTAAAATTTTGTAGTCTAATGATTTATTAAATAAGCTCTCCTCTTTTTCTGCAATGAACCGTTTTCCAACTTTGTATGTAAATATGAACTACCAGTCTTATTTGCAACTTAGATCTAAGGTATTAGGAAGATAATCCCATTTGTTTGACTATTTTACCTAAAAGTAAATTGTCTCCTTTTGAAAATAAATTGAATATAACCTTAATACTACATTTTCAAATAGGCAAAATGTCAAAGGTTTCCAATGATGCCACTGATACTAACAACACCTTAGCTATAGAAATACCTCAGTTACTCTCCAAGAGTAACCAAGCTAAAAACATTAGTATTCCAAACACACCATAAGTAGGTTCCTCTTCCATTTATACCCATCATGAGATCGTATTTCTTCATTGGAGTAGACAATGTTCCAGTCAAACTGATTGCACTGGCATTATTAACAAGAATGTCAATTCCCCCAAATTGGGTCACAGCTGAATCCACGGCTTTCTGTACTTGGTCTTCATGCTGGATGTCCACAATACATGGAAGGCACTTTCCACCTGCATCTTCAACTGTACAATACAAAGATAAAAGAAACCTGTTACCACATTTTTTCCTTCCTTACCGGTTCCCAATAAATCTAACTTTTTATGCTCTTATGGAAGAAGATTTTGGTTAACATTCTGGAAATTGTACCAAGCAATTTGTTCATTGTCCACAATATTATCTACCCAAATAGATCAAAGTTCTTTAAAATCTTATCTACTAAAAAACTATCATCTGCAAATTCTTTAAATTTGGAACAGTCTAAAAAATTCCGGGTCTGGTCATAGGTCAATATCCCTCCACCCTACTCACACGAATAAATGTGAGTAAATGAGAAATTCGGTTTCTCTTTATCTCATAATACTTTCTACCTTTTATGTCATAAGACACATACTATTATTCAATTTTTGAAAAATTTGACATCTATTCCTATTGAAAGTATTTTAGGTGACTGACATTCAATTTGAAGAGGAACTTGAAGGTGTAAAGAGGATCCTAAAAGAAACAAGTGCAATATATTTCTCTTTACATAAATGAGGGACTTAGCTTAGTTCTTCCTTAGATATTGTAATAAGTATTATGGCCTATAACATAATATAGATAAAATTCAGGTAACCTCAGTCTAGGTTCCAATTATTTTTTATATTTCCATCATGTTTGAGTAATATCTTTTTAACATGTATAGCTAGAACAATTTTTCTATGAAATCATTACTGACCTTCCTTTGCAGCAGTATAAATGGTTCCAGGTAATTTAGGATGAGGTTCTGCAGTTTTGGCTGCAATCACTATGTTTGCACCATCTCGAGCTGCTTTCAATGCTATAGCTTTACCGATTCCTCGACTAGCACCAGTTATGAAAATAGTCTTCCCTGCCAGAACACTTCAATGAAAAAGGAATTACACAAGGATCATTAATACAAGAATATGAGTTTGACAGATTTAATTCTAGGAAGGGGGATTGGGGGATTCCCCCACTTTTTACAAAGATTCCCATATTTTAAACAGGGAAGGGGTGATCTATAAACACAGAGCATGAAATACCATACAATTCTCAATTGTGCAGATGTTACGATTTTAGAATCTTGGAATAAACACTGGTTTTAGAGGCAGAATGAGGATAATCTTTAAAATTTAACATTCAGCAATGTGTATCAACATACACCATGTAGTACATTTAATCCATAAACCCATTACCAGATGGCAAAGTTTTAGACTAATCCAAATTGAAAAAGAGTTGCAGATGACATTTTCAAGTTTATGAAATTTTTAGATTTTTTTCAACTTTCTGGTTAAAAAACATTGTGGAAAATGAATAAATTGCTTGGTTCAAGCAATTTTTTCATTTAATACAATGTTTTCTCAATTATTTTTCTTTAGGGTCGTCAAAAGGCATTTTTGTGTGGGAATGGTATAAACCATTTTGGATTTTTTAAACTTTCATGGTTTAAAACATTGTGGAAAATAAAGAAATTGCTTGGTTCAAGCAATTTCTTCATTTTTCATAATGTTTTTCCTAATTCTTTTTCTTGATAAAGATAAAGAACTTCTGAAATAGATTATCTAGCATTGAACTCAAACCAGTTTGATCTACAAAGATAGATTTTTGAACCTATCAATCCATAGAGTCTAGTTTCTTAATACTTACAATTATCATGATTGGAACTTTGCTACTTTTATAATAATTTAACAGCTAAAAATACAAGGCATAAATGTAACACTGCAAACAACAGAATATTATTGTTAATAAATTTAGAACTAAAAGTTCTATGTTATTCTTATTTATTTACTTTTCTGTTTTTAGATTAGGGTTTACATCCACAGTCCAAGGCAATAATTTCTCAATCATGCCGCTTTGTAGATTATTAATCACTGCTTTGTTGGAATAAATATGTCATATATAAGAACATAGTTAAGTCACGAAGATTGAAACTGGAACCTCTCTCTCTGAAATTCAACACTCTCCACTTGGTCACTGCAGTTAAAGAATGGAACCTTGGATGCATGTATACAATGACCAAGATGGACAATCACATGAACGCCGACAACACAGAATGCTCTTAAAATATTCTGTGATTGTCTAAATAAAACATTGGGTCTGCATTATTCTTGCTACAAGACTCTTCTTAAAAGGAATTGAATCTTTGAAGGGGTAGACAAGGGTGTCAATCAAGTCCCTTGTCTCTTAAAAGACAGCAGTTACAATAGAGTAGCCCTCATTCTTATAATCTGTTGGAAAGGGAGGCTACTTTATTGCAGGTAAAAAAGACAGCAATAGAATGACTCTATTAGATTTTCATAGATGTTTAAGATATCTCGGAAACAACACTACTGTCGTCTGAGACAATAACTTTTCTTTGTGGACAACAAATAATCCTATTAAAGGATTCCATTGGACGACATAAATCCTATCAAAGGATTCCATTGGCCATCAAGGTTTTCAATGACACATGTATGTCTGAAAGCTCAACATGGATAAATATAGGCTTTATTTATTTGCAGGTCACTCACATGTGAAAATCCTATAATGGGCATAACATTGGTCTTTTAATGCAAAAAAGTGCAAATTACTCCATATTGGCTCAAAGAATGATAACTGTTGTTACACCATGAGAGAGGTGGATGCCAATTTCACTTCAATTGACTCAGTACATTCTGAAAAGGATTTGTGGGTAACATTTGACCAATACCTACATTTTGATGATGATATAACAGATAATACCAACAAGGCACAGAGAACACTTGGTTTGATTCATAGATCATTTGAATGTCTGGACGAAGAGATGTTTTTACCCCTTTACAAGTCACTAGTCAGACCAATTCTGGAATATGGTTCGTGCGTCTGGTCTCCTTATCTTAAAAAGCACATTAAACGAATTGAAGATATCCAAAGGCGTGTGTCATCCATTCCCCATCTGAGTTATAAAGAACGTTTGAGGAAACTAGGACTAACAACACGAGAGTACAGACGGGACAGAGCTGACATGATTCAAATCTATAAATCACTGCACAACTTTGGTAACTTGAAAGAGCATGTTTACTCTTGCTCAAGTCAATCTTTATGGTCGTTATTTGAAATTTAAACCTTAGAAGTGCCTTCATAACATCAGATTGAACACTTTTAGTCAACAATCAGTAACATACTGGAATAGTTTGAGTGAAAAGACCATCTCTGCTGACAGTATTAATCAATTCAAATCTTTACTAAATGCTGAGATGTGGAACTCTAAACATTCTCACCAACCTGCTATTAAGTGGAATGTAGGACGTTTTGGCCACAAACGTTTTGGCCACAGACGTTTTGGCCACAATACATGTATTTTTCAAAGTAGGACATTTTGGCCAAATATTAATTAAAAGGAAATATTAATAAATGTGACCATTATTTCTTTATTTTTCATTCATAATCATTTTTTATCAACTTCAGAAGTGAAATTACAAGGAAAAAATACTATGGCATGATCAAAATTATAAGAGAAAAGGGGGAAATTTGTTTTAAAATCTATAAACTTTTGGCCAAATATTTGATTAATGTTTATACAGTAAGTAAGTAAGTAATTTTTATTCACATTTTTAAAGACTTGGAAGATTCTTTTTTATTTTATGGTAAAAAAGATAATTTATTATGCTATTCTTTATACATAATTATGGATAAATTTTGTTGACCAAAAGGAAAGGTCTTTTTGAATAAATTGAGTTAATAAAAAAATCATAAAAGTGGGACTGTCTGATCAAATGAATGATAAATGAATGATATACATTGCTCATCTACCCATAGGGCGTCTGTAGGGCTTGTTTTGTTGTAACCGAAGAGACTAGTGAAGGAAATATATGAAAACTGTTCACCAAAAAAGGCTAACAAAAATAGGACTGCAGTAAAGAATTTAATTAGACTGTCAGCTGATAAAAGCCTCCGTTTAACTCACATGTATATGTCATGAACAGGGCGTAACCCTCTACGACGAAGACCGTCAAAAAATAAAATCGGAGCCCAATCCAGAATAGGAGGGTGGAGAACACCATATGATCTGATAAGTGCATGAAACTCCCGGCAGTGATTTGGCCAAGTAGTCATTTTTTTCAGTTAGACTCAAGGATCTTGAGGAATTGTATGACGAATTAATTCGACTCAATCATTCGATAAAATTTACCCTGAGTTGGCTGCCATTGCTCTTTTCAAAGTGTAAGTTTATTCACGAAGCAGAAGTTCAGTTTTCTCGATTTGTCCAAGTTACGGTTACTGGACGCAAAGTAGTTGGATTTCTTTAACGAACTTTATTTGTAAAAAAGATAAAATCATGTTCATAAGACTGTTTTCATTTTGTTAAATGATTTATTGTCTTTTTAAATATTATAAAATTTAGTACTGAAGGTAAAAGAAAATAAATGTAAAGTTTTAAAAATTCTTATTTCGTAAATTTTAAAAACAAATTTCTTTTTTTTACACTATCGTATTAAGGGGAGGTTACTATACTAACCCTCTTATGTATGGGTCATAAATTGTAACGTTTACTAAGTCAAAATCTGTCGCTGTCAAAGTCTAAAGTTTGAATGCGATGATAGACCAATTTTCAAAATGAAAACCTATGTTGTTGGAGTTGGGCTTACAAAATTCGAGAAGCCGCTATCAAAGAAATGGGATTATCCTGACATGGGAAGAGAAGCAGGCATGAGTTTCATTATAGGAAAAGTTTAGATTTTTGATCTTGAGTTTGTTTTGAGCTCGGCTGTTTTGGGGGAAACCCGAGATATTGCAATAGACTTGGTGTCGTCGTTGTCGTGTGAAAACATTGAAATTTTGTGATATCTCTTTGGTCTACTAAAGGCATTCACTTGAAACTTGGCACACTTGTTCTATCAAAAGAGCAACCTATACTATCAAGGGGGATAATTCTAGATGTATTTTGTCCACAATCCAGCACCTAACAGCAGAGCATAGGCACCCATAGGCGGTGCTCTTCTGTGTTTTTTTTTTTTTTTTTTTTGAAAATCTTGTTATTCCACTAACAATTATAGATTACTTGAGAGGATAGACATTCTTATAAAAGTTTTTAAAAAAGCATACAGATTTTTGTCTATCAATAGTATGAGGAGTTTTGTTAAGACTTCAGGTAATAAGAAGCGATTATAAACATCAAGATCACCAATAATATGCAAAATTACTGAAATTGTTCCAAAGTATGAAAACATGTCAAGTAGAATCAAATATACTAATCATAGGGCCTATATGAATTATGAAGGGGCGTTAAATCTCATAAGGCTTGTTTCAGTATGACCCTTTCTCTTGTACAGTTAATAGTTGGATAGTTACGCATAAGACCTAGATTGGGTGGTGGCATCAATTATTGTAATAATGAGTCCTAAAGGAATAAATGCTAGCTAAGCTCTAAACTTTATTTGGTAGCATTTCCCAGCTAGGATTAAACATGATGCAGACTCAGATAAATGAGGCAAAAAGTCATAAAAACTAAAGATGTATTCCAAAATTTGTATTTTAGAGGGCCATTGGCAGGATATTGCCTCTAGATTGAACACTGCAAATATTTGGTATACTAGTGACTTCTATGATAAAAAAGTATATTTTTGCAAGAGCAAAGTTTAACTAGTTTCAAACATTTATTGATCAAATCAAGGAATATAATAGGATTAAATGAATTACTCACTAAATAGAAAATCAGTTTCTTCATATTTCCCTCAAGACATGTATTAGAAGCTACAATTTTTGGCTCCTTGATTGATTGATTGAATATGGTTTAACATCACTTTTAACAGTATTTCAATCATGTCATGGTGGCTGGAGCACCTAGACATGGATTCCTAGTATTTATCCCACCAGTACTACCACAAGATCCTTTCCACGCCTCCAGCTGCTCATCACACTGAGGTTTACGACCATCCCCTCATTGATGGAAGTGTAATGTTCAGAGCTTGTAGACAAAGCCTATCTGTTCAGAGAAAAGGATCCTCAACCCTAAATTGGTCAACCTTGTCTATATAACTTCAAGTAGTCACTTGACTTTCAGAAGGTACCCTAATTTGAATATCACAACAAATTACCTCCCCTAAAACTGTGACAGAAGACAAATGTTGGAAAGGATATATTCCGCACCCAGGGATAGAACCAGGGACCTCATGATTAGGAGTTCTACATCCTATCACTGCACTATGGCCACGGCCATTTTCTACTTGGAAACACAGGATAGAGATCTTCAAGAAGTTTAAAATGTCAAAATTTTGGCTCAGAACTTTAATTTTTGTGTAGTCATAAGGATTAACCCTATTTGAATTCTGTTTGAAAATACAGGAAAAGGGGCCTTTATGATGATTTCATTATTACCGGTAACACAATCTGTTGTCCACCATTCTGGCTCAGTCTTCAGAATGTTTGTTTTGTCATAAAGATGAACCCATATGCTGGGACGGGTAGAAACTATTTACCCGGTCCTCATGGTCATATTACTAATGGGTACTTGAGTAACCTACATTAACAAATACCTTTAAAATCACCAATAGTTATTGATATTTTATGTATTCTGGCTCTTACTTGGTAGATAAAATTGGCTTTGATCACTCTCACTTGGCCTAAGCCTCTTTCTTGAAGTCTGCTTCAGGTTCATATTCATGCATATGTTTTCTTTCAACCTATTACCACAAGACAAAATTTTGGACTGGAGCAAACTCAAAGGAGTTGCAGACAATTTATATTTTATGGAATTTTAGATTTTTTTTTAACTTTCTGTGGAGAAAACATTGTAGAAAATGAAAAAATTGCTTGTTACAAGCAATTTCTTCATTTTACACAATGTTTTCCTGTTTTCTTTTTTTCTCAAAGGCCATCTACAGACGTCATTGTGTGGGAATGGGTTAAGATAAAAAATAACCTATAACATCATCAATGTAAGTCCTCACTAATAAATCTACTCAATAAGGTACTGTATAATTGTCAAGTAACGATTTACCGGTAGTATCAGGGTTACTGGCATTAACCTACCCGATACGCTGGTACTTATCCCAGCTCTATTGGTTCATTATCAGAAATTGGTTAGTTTACAGTGTACATAATGTAATATACAAAATTATTTGATTGGATGTTAGCATTTCAAGAATATATTTGTTTTTACTTTTGCATGTAACATTAACAGTCAAAATGAAGAATGTGGTATGTCAGGGCTTACAAATTGGACTAGCTATAATGTATTTCTTCTTTCAAGGAAGGGAACAGTGCTACCATTTCCATTTTCCAACTGGAGCATGACTTTTAACAGTCAACCCCAAGATAGTGAGAAAGCAAAAGGAGGAATAGCTTGTAATACAGTTTTATCCCTTTTAGTCGAGATGTTCTATTATTCTTTATTTATAAAATTATTTTACCTCAACCTTCACTCACTTTTATTGTCCTGTTTCTCTGTCAGTTGCATTAGTCTTAAATTTTGTTATCTTGTAATATGTTAATGTTAGAAATGATATTAATTAAATTTCAAGTTCTTTTCTCTATTCCATCAGGCCTTTCTGCCCTCCAAGATGCAGGACTTTCTTACAGCCACATTAAATCTGTTGTTGCTAGTTATTGCTATGGAGAGCCAACTTCTGGACAGAGAGCAGTGTACGAGCTAGGTTTGACAGGGGTTCCAGTTTACAATGTAAATAACAACTGTTCCTCAGGCTCCACAGCACTTATGCTGGCCAGAAGACTGGTGCAAAGTGGGATTGAGGATTGTGTCCTAGCTTTAGGTATCTATCAATCTTACTTATGTAATGTGTCTAAAGAGCAATGGTCAAATTGTTATCCTTACAGGCTCTCACTAATTCATGGGTTAACTCATTCACAAACAGTGGTGCTTCTGGACTCACTTCAAGAAAAACATTTGGGACAAGATGTTACAATTTTGGACCTCCTACATGAAAAACATTTGGAAACACATTGTGGAAAATTAAAGTGATATCTTCCCACAAAACACTTAACAAAATAAATTAGAAAACTATACTCGATGCTTTAACCCTTTCCTGTTCAATCCCTGGTTTTTATGTCTCTGTGATTTTATACTTGAATAAACATTGTGGGAAAAGAAGAAATTGCTTGTATCAAGCAATTACTTCCTTTCCCACAATACTTTCTAACCTGTAGGTTGGCTACTTTTCAAATTGCACTCACTTTTAGTTGTCGTCTTCAACTTCTTTGAAATATGGCTAGTGTATCGACGTCAGTGATGACATTTTAATTTTCGCTAGTCATTCACGCAATTAGCTAGGTCATGGAGATTTATGAAATTGTCCGTAAAGTTTAGTCATCAGCACATGGGCATATAAGAGTCAATGTCAAAGATTAGCAAACATTTCAGTAATGAATCGGGAGCATTTGACTCGATTTCAAAATGTAAACAAAAACTAGTTAAAATCAAAAACAATAACACGAAATACTCTTTCCAGAGAAACTCAATCTAGCCCTCTTGCATATTGATATGAAGAAGACTCTCATTTGGTCTAGTGGCCAAATAAACAATAGATTATTTAACCCATTACCACACAGTTTTAAACGCCCCCTCAATATAAAACGTTTGAAAACATTGTGGAGAATGAAGAAATTGCTTGTTACAATTTCCTCATTCTCCACAATGTTTTCCATCCATGAGGACAAAAGTTATAAAGATTTCATCAACTTAAGATTGTCATCTGTAACTTCTTCGAATTGGGACTGGTCTAAAATTTTATTGTTTGGTAATGGGTTAAACTTTTTTTCCATCCTCGGATGGAAGATATGACTTTAAGAAATTGCTTGTTATAAGGGATTGCTTCATTTCCACAATGTTTTCTACCCAGAAGGTTCTAAAATTTCATAAAGTTAAAATTGTTGTCTGCAATTTCTTTGAATTTGGACCAGTCTAAAATTTTGTTGTCTGGTAATTGGTTAAGGCAGTGGACTCATAATCTGAGAGAAGGCAAGGAATGAAGGTTCAATACCTTGTCATCTTCATGTCACTTGAGTATGTTCTTGGGTAAGAAATTTTAGAGCTCCAGCATAGTACATGAACTGGTGAACTTCTCTTTGATATCAGTGAAAGATTGTTCAAAGCATTTCAAACCCACACAAACAAACATCTCTCTTGTATAGGACCTTATTAACCCTTTCCTGGATAAACCCGGGATCTTACTTCTCTGTGATTTTTATACTTGTAAAAACAATGTGGAAAAAGGAGAAATTGTCTAGAATAAGCAATTTCTCCTTTTCCCACAATGTTTTCTACCACATAGGATGGTTTTATTTGGAATTGCATCCAATTTTCATTATCGTCTGCATCCTCTTTCAATTTGGACCAGTCTAAAATTTCAAAAACCAGGAAAGGGTTAAATCATTCCTTCCCAGCCTAGTACAGTGAAATTATGTTACTGGTAATTGGAACACCAATTTGTCAACACTTTTATTGCAATTGACCAGAAGCTGCTACTAAAAAGAGTTAATTGTTCTTTGAATCTAATGTTTGTGCATTAAATAAATTGTAATTAAGCAGTGAATTGCTATTATCAGGATTGCAATTAAAAGAATTCCACTGTACTAGTGATAACTAGGAAGCACATGAATAGGTGAACTTTTCTTTGATGTAACTGAAAGCAGCATAAAACCAGAACATTGAAACTGTTCCAACACAATCCTTCATCTTTATGCTCAAAACAAACAAGCAATTTCTTCATTATTAAGAATGTTTTCAATGTCTTTTTTTAAATCTTAATTTGGTCTTAATTGAAAGAAGATGCAGACAGTATTATAAAGTGGGCTTAAATTAGGGAATAAGTGCCAAATGGATAAGAAAACATTTTGAGAATACAAGCTTGCTACTTATATGTTCGTATTGCTAGAGGGTGTTAAGCCATTCCAACTCAATGATGCTTTTAGACTACCCCCCCCCCCTGAAAAAAAGCTTTGGGAAAACATTGTGGAAAATGTAGAAATTGCTTGTTGCAAGCAATTTCTTCATAATCCACAATGTTTTCTACCCCAAAGGTAAAGAAATTCAAAAACTTCATAAGCTTTGAATTATTGTCTTGAACTCCGTTCAATTTGGACCAGTCAAAAATTCTGCCATTTGGTAATTGGATAAAATAATTGTAGACCAGACCTTGATCAGTCTTGTTCTATTTAAGGCTTCGAGAAGATGGAGCGGGGTTTATCAGAACGATACACAGACAAAACTTCACCCGTAAAAAGACACATGGATCATATGGTTGAAATCGGAGCCGAACCAGGACTGATACAACCTCGTATGAATGCGATGACATCAGATGTTGTCAAACTCTATGCTTATGCAGCAAGGGAATATTTGAAGAAATATCCAAAGGCAAGCATAGAGGACTTTGTAGAGATTGCATACAAAAATCATAAACAAAGTGTTAACAACCCAAAAGCTTCAATTCCTAGAGAAATTAAGAGACAAGACATAAAAGATAAATCAAAGCTATGTGATCCAATCACATTTTGGATGTCGGCACCAGTGGCTGATGGTGGTGCAGCAGCCATTGTATGCAGTGAACAGTTTATGCTGAAGAATAATTTGCAAAATAGGTAATCATTTGAAAAATTAGTGAAAGTACTGTACAGTGAACATAGCATAGAAAATTTTGAAATACCAGTAATGCCTGACAGTCATAAAGTATTTCAACTTTGTTTACATAAATCCTTTTCAACCTTATACCAGATTATAATATTCAGATCAGTCAAATTTGAAAGTGGCCGTCTTCATAGCGCAGATGGAAGCACACCAGACTCATAATCTTCAATCATGGGATGTCATCGGTTCAATCTCCAGCGGCAGCACATATCCTTTCCGACATTTGTCTCCCACCAATGGGTGGATAATCGTAAACCTAAGTGGGATAGCAGCTGGAGGCTAGGAGCGGATGAAGTGGTAGTACTGATGTGAGAGATACCAGGAATCCATTGTGATGTGCTCCAGCCACGGAGATTTGCCTGAAATACTGTTAAAAGTGGTATCAAACCCCATTCAATCAACCAAGTTGAAAGTGAGCAGGACTACAATTGAAATTTCATGTAAATTTAGAAAAAACATAGAGCTAAATAGGAAAGGAAGTATTGTGTTGGAAAAAAATTTATGTCAGAGGTAATTTCTTCTGTTTTCCAATGCCATTTCAAGTCAGTTATATTTATTACATTGATTTTCAAAAGAATTAACGACCAATAACTAATGCACCAGTGCTTTCAGCCCTTTGAATTCTGGAAAGGATATTATTCAGCGTGACAAAGGTTAATAACAGGAAAGTATCGATAACGTATAATAGACACCAACTCCATGATGAAATATCAAAATACGTTAACCCATTACCAAACGACAACATTATAGACTGTTCAAATTCCAAAGAAGTTGCAAACAACAATTCATAGTTGGTAGAATTATAAAGATCTTTGACTTTTGGGATTGAAAAATTATGGATAGTGAAAAAGTTGCTGGTAATAAGCAATTTTTTAACTTTGTATAATATTTCCAAAGGTTTTTTTTCTTGACACGCATAAAAAGGGGGATCATTCAGGAATAGGTTAGCCTGTTACCAGAATATAGATTTGAGACTGTTAGAATTGTTGATAATTTGAAGTTGATTTGATTTGAAGAAAAAAGAGGCCAAGATTGTTAGAAGGCATTATGAAGAGAAGGAAGAAATGATTTGGGACAGGCAAATTCTTTCTGTCTTATAAATGTTGACCCTTATGCAATGTCTGAAATATTATTTCTTTCCTTTAAATATTGGCATTTATGCAATGCCTCACAAATCCTTTCTGTCCTATAAATGTTAGCCTTCATGCAATGTCAGGCAAATTCTTTCAGTCCTATAAATGTTAGCCTTCATGCAATGTCTGACAAATTATGTCTGTCCTATGAATGTTAGCCTTCATGCAATGTCAGGCAAATTCTTTCTGTCCTATAAATGTTATTTTCATGTAACGAATGTCTGACAAACAAATGAAATTGTAGGTGTTTATTCACAGAAATGGTGAAAGGTTACAAAATAAGTCAATTTTAGTGTCTTGTTTCCAATTGGAAGTTGCACAATCTCCTTACAATACTAAACCCACTATCAGTGAGTTACAAGTGGGCTGTTAACCCTTTTACCAGCCAATAACATTTTAAGCTAGTCCAAATTGAAGGAAGTTGCAAACAACAATTTCAAGTTGATGAAATTTTACTTTTTTGTCTTTTTAGGTAGTAAACATCTTAAAGAAATTTCTTCATACTCCACATTATTTTCTCTTGAGGGGTGTAAAATTTCAGGATTTAAGTTATACATTGTTCAGGGTTGATAAAATAATTTCTTCATTTTTCACAATGATTTTCAAAGACTAATTCCTGAGGATTGTACAAAAGCAGAATTGTATGGGAATGACTTAACAGATTGTGAAAATGTAGCTACTGTATATTGTCATAAAACCTTCATGTGTAAGGATTTATACATGAAAGGGGGTGGAGGGGAGAGGAGCATCAGAAACACCTCATTCTATCTAGTTCTGAAGTTCTCAGGGAGTGTATATTTATGATGTGTCACTATCAAGGTCTGTAGCTTGAAAGTAACTGCTTTTAAAGTGGCTCTTAAACACCTTCCCACATAATCCCTCCTTTTTATGCCCCTCAAGAAAAAAGCTGTGGGTGTCCAAAAGCGTCGTAGAAAAGAACTAGTACTAATGACAAGCAATTTTTTCTTGCTCCAGTAATTTTTCCTCTTTGTGACTTTTCCCAGACTGTCAATAAGAGGTTTTGGATGGCATTTGCTGATGTTACCATTGAATATGTTCTGTTTTGTTTAAATTATACAGAGCAGTAGAGATAATATCTCAACACATGGTGACAGACCAACCATCAACATTCAAGAAGAGTTTTATGGATTTGTCCGGGGCGGGAATGGCTAAAGAAGCTGCAGCAAAGTGTTACAGGGAAAGTAATCTTACTGCCTCAGATGTCGATGTTTTAGAGGTATGATATCTGTTTTGTTTCTTCTATACTAGATTTCCACAATCCATTCTTATCACTCTGAAAAAGATTTTATTGTGTACAATCTTTTATGCACAAAATGATAAAGTTTTTTCAAATTTCATCAAATACAAAATGTCATATCTTTTTTTCAATTTTGCCCAGTCTAAAATTTTGTTGTTTGTAAAGGATTAAAGCATCTTCTTTAACCCATTCCCACTCAGTGACGCCTTTAAACGCCCCTTAGGAAAAAAACCTTGGAAAACACTGTGGAAAATGAAGAAATTGTCATCTGCAACTTCTTTCAATTTGGGCCAGTCTAAAATTTTGATGTCTGGTAATGGGTTAAGTCTTAATTTCTTTTCAATAAAATGCTTTTTCTGTCACATATTTCTTTTGATTTTTAACCAATTATTTGATAATGTATTGATAACAGAGCTTATTGCTAATTGATGTTATTCAGGAGGCTGCCTTTTGTATGTGTCATAGACTCAACTGATGAGTAGAATTTAACCCTTTCCAGTTTTTTCTAAATTTTAGACTAGTCCAAATTGAAAGAGGTTGCAGACGACAATGACAATCGGATGCTATTTGAAATGAACCCATCCTATGTGGTAGAAAATATTGTGGAAAAAGGAGAAATTGCTTGTTACAAGCAATTTCTTCTTTTTCCACAATGTTTTCTCAAGTATAAAATCACAGGAACGTAAAATCCTGTATTTGAACGGGAAAGGGTTAAACACATTTATAGATGACAATATTTAAGACTGGTCAAAATTGAAAGTGGTTGCAACCAGCATTTTCAATGTGATGAAAAATTGAAAAAAAAAAATCCGGGTAGAAAAAACTTTGGGAAACGAAAAAAAAATTGCTTGTTAGAATCAATTTCATCATATTCCACCATCTTTTCCCAAATGAAAAAAACCCATGCATTTCCATTTTTCCATTTTCCAACTAAAAAAGTTTTTGATACGTGCAACCAACCTAAAAGTTTTTAACATTTTCACATTTATTTTGAAATGAAATATCCTCTGAAAGATCTTTTAATGTGCACTGGTGTAAGATTTGGTATCTTGTACAAGGTTTATAAAAGTAACTTTTACATTTGTTCCCAGGTCCATGACTGTTTCTCATGTAATGAGTTGTTTATGTACGAAGCTCTTCAACTGGCCAATGAAGGAAGAGGCATAGATCTAGTACGAAGTGGAGAATGGAAAACAAACAGTAATGGTGGAGAACAGTTTGTTCTGGGTGGTCGCTGGGTTGTTAACCCTTCTGGTGGTCTTGAATCTAAAGGCCATCCACTAGGAGCAACTGGTAGTTCTTGTTTATCATTGTACTGCCCTAAAACTTTATTTGGAGGTACTGGTATACAGGAGTCAGCTTGTCTGTGTGTGGATGGGTAGGTCTGTCCAATTGACGGACTGCAGCTGTCAATCAAAAGGTTCAATTGACCAATCAAATCATTCATTTAGATCTGAAGTGAGCTTTGAACACTTACATCAACATCCACAAAGAGCAAATGTAAATTTTTGTTCATCATTCCTTTAACGAATTCCCAGAAAACAAAATTTTAGACCGGTTGAAATCCGTAAGATACAGTTGCATATGATTATGTCAAAAACTTTTTCTGTTGGGGTACAAAACACTGTCGTTACCAGTATTAAAAGACTTGCTTGCTACAAACAACTTTCTCATTTTCCACAGTATTTTTCAAAACTTTTTCTAGATGGTCATAGAAAAAGCATGATTATATAGTAATGGGTTAAGTGTCATTAACCCATTGCCAGATTGGAAAAATCTAGACTGGCCCAAACTGAAAGGAGTTGCAGACAACAAATTAAAGTTTATGGAATTTTAAATTGTTTTCTTTTTGGATAGAAAACATTGTGGAAGATAAAGAAATTGCTTGTAACAAGCAATTTCTTCATTTTTCGCAATGTTTTCCAAAGCTATTTTTCTTGGAGGCATCTGAAAGTGTCACTTAGTGGGAATGGGTTTATTGAAAACACATCACAATTATTACTATCATAATAGCTAAATTTTCTCAGTTTTAATGATATATACATTTTGTTTGCTACCCAATATTTTACATGTCCTGTTTGGTGAATATGTCTAACAATTCTCTCACAATCCATCTTTTTTGTATCCTTGCCTAGAGAAAAGTGTTAGAAAATATTATGAAAAATTTAAAAAATTGCTTGATACAAGTAATTCTTCATTATCAATATTGTTTTCTAACAGAATATAAAAAGGTTTGTCATCTTGTAATGGAAACAGGCATTGATAAGACATCTAATGAATGCTTATAATGGCACATGCAGGCAATAAATGATGCTTTTGAACTTATGATGACAGCAAAACTTTAAAAAAAACGAAAAAAAGATTGTTACATTTCTTTTGAAATATTAATATAGATTTTTCAAAACATCAGGAAGATATGTTTTTTGGGGGTTCAGAGAATGTTTGGATTATTTGCTTGAAAAAGGGAGTAAATTTGCAGTCCCTATTATTTTCTGTACGGTTCATTTCCAGGGTTGGCACAGTGTGCAGAGTTAGTATCACAGTTACGAGGGGAAAGTGAAAAACGGCAGGTAGATGGAGCTCGCGTGGCACTACAACACAACTTTGGGATAGGTGGAGCTGCTGTTGTTACAATGTACAGAAAATATGCCGGGGTCCAGGCCAGACTGTGATATCCCATTTCCTGAAAACAGAATTTTAGACTGGTCCAAATTGAAAGATGTTGCAGACGACTAGATAATTTGAATTGATGTAATTTTGGATTTTTATGCCCCCGCATCAAAAGATTAGGGGCATATTGTTTTACCGTTGTCCGTATGTCTGTCTGTCCTTCTGTCTGCAAAACTAAACCAAAAAACATAACTTTGCCAATTACTACCAGCCTATTCAAGATACAATGCTCATATTTGGCATGATGATACATCTCTATAATACGCATCTCCTCATGTCAAGGTCAAAGTCATGTGATAAGGTCAAGGTCACATACCAAGGTCAAACGCAAAAAAAACCCCTCATGTACAGTGGGAGCATTGTGTTTCAAAAACAAATCTTGTTTTTTACTAAAAATATTGTGGAAAATAAAGCAATTTCCACAATGTTTTCAAAAGCTTTTTTTTCTTTGGGGGGGGGGGGGGCGACATCAAAAAGCGTCATTGTGTGGGATTGGGTAAAGTGTGCTTTCCTGCATCTTTTTGATGAGTCTGCATGTGACATTTTTAACAACTGAAAGTTGCCCTCTGTCAAAAATATCACTTGACAGATTGTAGCTGTCAAACAAAGAATGAATTGCCTGATCTTATCATTCATTTATACTAGAAGTGAAAGTTGGCCGACATTTATGTGAAGTATTTTTGTTTATTCGGCGAGATAAGTATTGTAACTACAGCTTATTCAAGCTGTAATGTATAGGTCACCAACCAACCAACTGATTTTTTTATACATATTACTGGCCATAAAATATGCAAAATAATCCTGTTTAATATTGAAGTGGAACTTCCTGTTGAAGCTCAGTCGGCCAGCGAGCTATTAATTGACCTGTCAAATCATTTACAAGATTTGCAACATTGAACTCTGACCTTCGTGTTAAACATTTTCATTGTTGAAGGACTTGACCTATTACCAGATTGCAAATGTTTAGACTGGTCCAAATTGAAAGGAGTTGCAGACATTACTTTAAAGTTTATGAAATTTAAGTGATTTTTTTTTCAACTTTCTAGGCAGGGAAGCATTGTGGAAAATTAAGAAATTGCTTATTACAAGTAATTTCTTCATTTCCCATTTGTTTTTCCTGAGGAGTATCAAAAAGAGCATTGAGTCGGAATGAGTTAACATCACTACAGCTCATTCAATAGCAAAGCAAAAAGTCTGGTGGACAGGCTTTTCTGAGTCGTTTCTATGTACACGGTTAGATGGTTGGAAATGTCGCAAAGGGTTCAACTGCTCTTTTTATCAAATATTGAGAAAAGTCAATTGCTGCTGTACATTGACTGTCTATAGTCTGAAGATTGTTTCAAATTCTATGAATCTTGAAAAATATGGCTTAATCCATTTCTACACAATTCCTCCTTTTTATGCCACTCAAGAATAAGGCTTTGGGAAACATTGTGGACATAGAATAAATTGCTTGCTTGCGTTAAAGCAATTTAAAAGTGGTTTTAGATTTGTTATGGGGTAATCATTCAACAAGGTATCCAAAGAAGTAATGCTAGTTTTGTTTTTGATAGTTCTGAATCTCAAAATAGGGGTGATTTTCTTTAGCTTCAAGCAAAAGAGCAAAACCTAATGATTACAAAGCAATATAAGTAAATATGAAAGTTATGAGAGATAAACTCTTTTGATAAAGATTTTTCCATTTGTATTTATTCTTCCAAAGTAGATTTGTGTGAAAACACTATACAAATATAATGTAAATATAATTATGACGTAAAAATGTTTTTCTTCTTTCAATTGATTTGTGATATATTTTTCCTTTCCATTTGCAATATTTTCTCTCCATTCAAAGATGTAAGGCCAAAGCCATAGCGCAGTTGGTAGCATGAAGGATTCCTGATTATAGGGTCCCAAGTATGATCCCTGGCTGCCAATGAATATCCTTTCTGAAATTTGTCTCAAACCAATGGACAGATAATCGTAAACCAAAATAGAATCAGCAGCTCAAGTGTTGAAAAGATACTGTGGTAGTACTAGTGAGTAAAATACCAGGAATCCATGGTTAGGTACTCCAACTTCCGCAATATGACTAAAATACTGTTTAAAGTGGTGTTAACGACAGTCCAATCAGTCAAAGATGCAAATATTTGGTGAAACTGCATGTGGTTTTTCAAATTAATACCTGATCCTTATGAATGTATATTAACTATTATATTTTTTATTTTTTAAATTTGACAGATAAACTGTTGACCGGTTAACATTACAAACTGTTACATTCAAACAGTGTGTGTACTTCTTTCAAATTGACATTATGGCAACAATTGAATAAGTTCATTTTGAAAGTGCTTTTCTTTTGATGTTCTTTAGATTGTTTTAAGTTTGGCTGGTTCGGGGACCAAAAGTTCGAGGAATTGCCATCACAATGTTGTCATTGGTTTAAGTGTAGTTCTAGTTGTTGGTGGCACAACAAACTATACCATTGCAGGGGTCGACACTAACAGTGTCCAGGGATCCCGAGGATCCCTAATAATTCGAAGGGACCCCAGCCATCTTAGGCTAGGGATTCCGTCAGGATCCTTCAATATTTCTCCAGTACAATAGATTTTGATGTATCTTGATTTTTTGTTTGCTTGTTTTTGTAGAAAACATTGTGGATAATGAAGAAATTGCTTGTAACAAGTAGTTTCTTCATTTTCCACAATGTTTCCGAAGCTTTTTTTTCAAGTTGGGCTTAGAAGGACAGGACTGCAAGTGAATAAGTTAATGTATATCAAGGAGGGATCCCTGATTATCTGGAGGAAACCCTGAAGTATTAAGTAGGGATTCCTGCGGGATCCCATTGAAACAAAGTTAGTGTCGACCCCTGCATTGTCTATATCTCATGAACATATGGTATGATATTTCTAAATCATACATTTGTGCACCATTGTAGCACAGTTGGAAGCGCATAAGACTCCCAATCTTCAATCATGGGGTGTTTTTGGTTCAATTCTTAGCAGTGGTACATATCCTTTCTGACATATGTCACCAATGGGTGGATAATGGTAAATCTAGGTGGGATAGCAACTGGAAGCTAGGAAAAGATTTAGTGGTGGTACTGGTGTGAAATATACAAGGAAACCATTTTTAGGTGCTTCAGCTGCTGTAATATGACTGAAATATGACTGAAAAATAGTAAACAGCGGTGTTAAACCCATTCAATCAAATAAACTAAAGCATCTTGATGAGGGCAAGTGTGCTGCGTGCATGAAGAAGGTTCAGAGCCATAAGATCAAGTTGGAAACAGAGCGTCAAAAGTCAAATTTTTACTTTGCCTTTGTATCTTAAACCTCTGGCCTGAATTTCCCATTTCACACACTTTAGATTTGGTCACTGAGTGGGAATGGGTGAAACAGTTTCCTAGTCTAAAGGTCAAGGTTCACTGCAGAAGGTCAAATTGAGCTTGCCTCTATCACTTTAACCTTTGGTCCAATTTTCATAATATTTTATACAATTATACATCTTGATAAGAGCACAAGCATTGTGCTTGAACGTTTTTCTGGGGCCAATGGTCAAGAACAAAGTATAGGGTATGAAAGGTCAAATTCTAACCTTAACCCTTTCCTGTTTGATCCCAGGTTTTAACATTTCTCTGTTTTTAGCTCTACTTGCTGAGAGCCAGAAAGCTATTGTCATGGCGTTGTGTCGGTCGTGTGTGCGTCCATCTGTCCGTCTGATGGTCAGTCTGTCCAGTCATCCGTCCGTAACCTTTTTCTTAGAAAATCTTCTTCTCAGAAAGTACTGGACGAATTTCAATCAAATTTCACAGAAATGATCCTTGGGTGTCCCTCTTTCAGATTCCTTCAAAGAATTTTTATTGGATGAATAACATGGCTTAAATTTGGGGGGGGGGGCTAACTTCCATATATGGTAAAAGCTTTGAAAATCTTCTTCCTAGAACTTTTTTGATGGATTTCAATCAAATTTCACAGAAATGATCCTTGGGTGACCCTCTATCAGATTCCAATAAAGAATTTTGATCAGATGAATAACATGGTTTTAATGGTTGGGGCTAATTTCAATATATGGTAAAAGCTTTGAAATCTGCTTCTTAGCACCTAGTGTATGGATTACAATCAAATTTCATAGAAATGATCCTATGGTGAACCTCTATCTGATTCCTTAAAGTATTTTTGATCAGATAAAAATCATGACTTTAATAGGCGGGGCTAGTTACCATATTTGGTAAAAGCTTTGAAATTCTTCCCAGAAAGCAGTGGATGGATTTTAACCAAATTTCACAGAAATGATTCTATGGTGAACCTCTATCTGATTCCTTCAAATAATTTTGATCGGATGAAAATCATGACTATAATGGGCGGGGCTAATTTCCATATATGGTAAAAGCTTTGAAAATCTTCTTCTCAGAAACCAGTGGATGGGTTTCAACTAAATTTCATAGAAATGATCCTAGGGTGAACCTTCAAAGAATTTATATCAGATGAGAAACATGGCTTTAATGGGCGGGGCTATTTCCATATATGGTTAAAGCTTTTAAATTCTTTGCAGAAACCAGTGGATGGATTTCAACCAAATCTGACCAGATCGACCTTCGGGTGACCTTTTATCAGATTATAAAAAAAATTTTGACTGGATGAAAAATATGACTTTTATGGGCAGGGCTAATTTCCATATATGGTATATACTGAAAACTTTGTAAATTTCTCAGAAACCTGTTGATGGATTTCAATGAAATTTCACAGGAATGATAACCACATGACTGTTTGTCAGATTCCTTCCTATGATTTTGTATGGTTGACAAACATCGCTATTATGTTGGAGGGTTATGTCTATGTATGGTATACAGTGAAAAATTTACAAAATGAAATTTGACTTGACTTTTGTAAAAATAATGAAAAGTTTGAAATGGTTCTCAAGAACTATTTCAAAGATTTCAATGATTTAGATTTATTTTCATTATAATCCATTTATTTTAAGTTCATGAAAAAATTTGCTTAATCAGTATGTTCATGCACATGTAGCGATACAGGCACTCAAGCGCCTCTAGTTATACTTGAGAAAACACTGTAAAAGGAAAATGCTTGTAACAAGCAATTTCTTCTTTTTAGCTCACATGTGAGCTCTTGTGATCGGTAAATGTCTTGCATCCCTCTGGCCATCTGAAAACAATCATTAACTAGCAAAGTTTTGTAGGTATCATTCTCCGAATAAGCACAATTTTATTGTTTGACCTTGGGCTTTGACCTTGAACTTGAAGCAATCTAAAAAATTATTTCAAATGGCACATCTACTCATGATGGAGAATAATTGTGCCAATTTATTTTGAAATCCTTCCATAATTTTAGGAGTAATTGTCCAGACAAACACAATTTTATTGATTGGCCTTGAGCTGTGACCTTGACATTAGAACTATCCAGAAATTTATTTCAAACGGCACATCTTCTCATGATTGAGAAAAATTGTGCCAATTCATTTTGAAATCCATCCATAATTGTAGGAGTAATTGTCCAGACAAACACAATTTTAGTGTTTGGCCTTGAGCTGTGACCTTGACATTAGAACTATTCAGAAATGATTTCGAATCATTATTGAGAAAAATTGTGAAATTTATTTTGAAATCCATCCATAATTGTTGGAGTAATTGTCCAGACAAACACAATTTTAGTGTTTGACCTTGAGCTGTGACCTTGACATTAGAACTATCCAGAAAATTATTTCAAATGGCACATCTTCTCATGATTGAGAATAGTTTTGCCAATTTATTCTGAAATCTGTCCATAGTTGTAGGAGTAAATGTCCAGAAAAAACACAATTTTAGTGTTTGACCTTGAGCTGTGACCTTGACATTAGAACTATCCAGAAAATTATTTCAAATGGCACATCTACTCATGATTGAGAAAAATTGTGCTTATTTATTTTGAAATCCATCCATAAATGTAGGAGTTTTTGTCCGTACAAATTCGGACGGACTAAGTAACGCACCAACATACATGCACTTTCTTGTCATAGTGACAACTATGTCGCATTCACCGCAGCGGGCTCGACAAAAAATCTTCTCCCCAACCACAAGGCCTGGAGCTTTGATATTGGTATATATCATTGCCTATTGACCCTCTACCAAAATACTTCAAAGAATTACCTTACTCTGAACATTAGCCCTTTTCTGTACGATCAATGAAAATCTTCTCCTCCCAAACCATGAGGTCTAGAGCTTTTACATTTGGTATAAATCATCATCTATTGACCCTCTACCAAAATACTTCAAAGAATAGCCATAATCCGAAAATTAGCCCTTTTTTAATGATCCCTGATTTATATAAATATAAAGATGTAAATATTTGAACAAGAGCACCATCTATGGGTGCCTACGCTTGGCTGTTGGGTGCTGGACAGTGGACAAAATGCATCTAGAGTTATCCCCGTTTCAAGTGAAGGCTTTTAGTAGAACCTGAGATATCACAAAATGTCAAAGTTTTCGCACAAAGACGACAACAGCCTAGCTAAAAGCTTCTTTTCCCAAACCATAAGGCCTAGAGCTTCAATATTTAGTATGAATTATCATCTATTGACCCTCTACCAAAATACTTCAAAGAATAACCGTACTCTTAAAATTAGCCATATTCTGTGCAATCCTTGACAAAATGGGTGACAAACGAGTTGTAACTGACTTTCTTATTTAACCCTTTCCTGTTTTGCAAAATGTTAGACCTGTCCAAATTCAAAGGATTTGTAGACTTAAATTTGATTTGGATTTAATTTCAAAAATAACCATTCAGTTGGGTAGAAAATATCGTAGAAAAAACAGAAATTGCTTGTGACAAGCAATTTCTTCTTTTTCTACAAAATTTTCTCAATTATAAATTCACAGGGATGTGAAAACCAAGGATTGACCAAGAAAGGGAAAAGCTGTTACAATGTTTCGATCAACCAGTGATAACTTGGGGCATGATGGGAATTGAATAAAGAAGCTACATATAAATTTCCTACTTGCACGGTTTATTATAAATCAATTACTGTGAATAAAGCAGTAGCTAAATAATAATCAACAATAGAAATAGTTCTAAACATGTAAATATCACAATAAAACACACTACTGAAACCTTTGATAAGTGGTCATCATTGAACCTTTTGTAAGTTTGTTTTCAGTTCTACTTAACCCTTGTGATGCTGAATAAAAATTTTTTTTCTGAATTTGCATTAAAATCAAAGGCCTGTGAGGACCGAAAACATTAAGGATAAAAAACTATTTTAAAAATTAAATTGATAAATAACTGTGAACTTGAGGGTACAAATAGAAGACACATATCAGACTGCTCTTATGTGCAGGCTGATTTTTATCTATACCTCCTGCTAAAACAAGAATATTACGGGTTCAACATGACAGCGATTAATCCTTTCATTTTCAATGATAAAGGAAAAACTGCTGGAAAGAGAAATTGCTTTGTACATGACTAATTGTTTTTGTTTCATTTAATAACCACTTTGTCTACTAATGTCTTTGCCTCTTTCAATTTGGACTAGTTTGAAATTGTTAGCAATTGAAAGCAGTATCAGGATAATTTGAGGTTTTTGAATAATAGTTTCAAAGATCCCTGTTATTTTGGAAGGATAAAAGGGGAAGCATATTTTACGTAGATAAAGAATTAGTATTTTCATTTGTTTTTCAATTATGCCCGATTTCTCATTCATAAACTTAAATACAAAGGCTTCAGTAATGTTTAGATAAATTTTCTGTAACAATAAATATGGATAAAAAGCATATTGAAGCAAGGGTTTATACAATTCAAAATAAAACAACAATAAATACATTTATAAATAAAGTTATCACAGATGTTAATTTTGCATATTACAGTTGGTTGCTCGACAAATTCACTGAATTATTTTTGCAGGAAGGAGTAATAATGTTTTAGTCATTCCAAAACACTCAAATTGTTCTTATATAATCTATTCTTTTTTTCTTTAAATCTTAAAATTTGACAAAGGGCCCAATTTTTTAACCTCCCATGACTCGACATCAAAACAAGTGTATTTAACAAGGAATCAACACAAGGGACCAAATTTAAAGCCATTTGAACAAATGTTGCCTAAAGAATGCATACAGCATATTTCTACAATTGAACCCTGGTAACCTACTTTTGACCTCACATTACTGAATAACAAACTTGTCTGAAATGTCATGCAGAAATAAAATTCTGACCTTGTATCAAGACATTACAGAATTGTGGCCTCTAGAATGCACAGGTCTTTGTTATGACTTATAAATCAAGTCATTCAAGCTAAAAATGTGGCCTCTAGAAAACACACAAGGTATTGTTAAGATTGGTAACACAATGCCCAAGCAACAGGACTTAAGTATGAAAAGTGTTGTTGACTTGTACATGAGTTTATTATTAATAGAGTATTTTAGTGAAAGTGACAAGGAAATTTTTTTTGGTGTTTGACCTTGGTATGTGACCTTGACCTTATCACATGACCTTGACATAAGGAGATGAATCATCATGCCAAATATGAGCATTGTATCTTGAATAGGCTGGTAGTAATTGGCAATATTAAGTTTTATGGATAAATTTTGCAGACAGACAAGACAGACAGAAAGACTGAATGACGGACAGACAGACGGACTGACACTATGCCCCCAATCTTTCGATGTGGGGGCATGAAAATATTGTGTAAAATGATTTGCAACAAGCAGTTTCTTCATTTTCAATAATATTTTCTACCCAGAAATTTCGTAAACTTTCAAATGCCCTCCACAACTCCTTTCAATTTGGACCAGTCTAAAATTTTGTCATTTCGTAATCACTTATTCAGGTTTCTCTCCTTGATTTTTGGAGAGAAATCATAAGAAAACATTGTGGATACAGAAGAAATAGCTTTCAACAAGTTATTTCCCCACATCATACAGTGATTTCTATTCTACTTTGCTTCTTTTCAAATTTCAACCATGTTTAAAAGGAGCTTCCTTTATTTTACCAAGCATCAAAATCAGTTGGCAGATACAGATAAGGAGAGCTAATTTGGTAATTTGGAAAAAGAATTGTGAAGAAATTTTGGATAATGAAGAAATTGCTTGCAACAGATATTTTTCCTTGTCCACAATGTTTCCTATCCTAAAAGACATAGGTTAAACCAATTAGAATTTTTCCACTGTCACTTTTTTCCAAGTTGGACAAGCCTTACATTTTGTTGCCATTTAATGGGTTGAGTTTGCCTTCTTACAATGACTAAGAACTTTGATTGCTGTATAGTGCTTTTTTGCCCATTGCCAGGCAACAAAATTTTGGATGGGTCCAATTCTAACAATTTTGTAGCTGACATTTTTATGCCCCCCACATCTATAGATCGGGGAATATTGTTTTACCGTGTCTGTCTGTCTAGTGTCTGTCTGTCTGCAAAACTTAACCTGCCAACTAAACATTTTCCTATAACTTCAACCCTGATTAAGTTACAATGCTACTATTTGGCGCAACTGGAGAAGGTCATTTCATCAAGGTCAAGGTCAAAATTTTAACCCTTTTCCCTAAAACAAAGAAAAAAAAACAATAAAAATCACCCGTTTCTAAAGAATTCCTGTTTCGGGGGCATAGAGTTTCACAAACACATCTTGTTAAATTATGAAATTTCTAAGATTATATGTCTTCCAATTGCTTGTTCCAATTTTTCTCTTGAAGATGGGAGGTGTTATAAAAAACAGAATTGTACAAGAATGTGCTCAAGACCACTGTTGTCAGACACAGCTTTTTGACAATTCCATGATCAGTTGTTTAATTTCTGTGTAACTACTGCAGTAACATCATACAGTACATCTGTTGCAATTATGATCTGAGCTGTTATCATGACAGTGTCTCGGCTCTTGCGTAAAGCTTACTGTATCTTTGACTGAGTGTCTGTGTGTTAGGTTGTACAAGGACTGGCTTGCCTTCATTCCTGTGGAAAACAAATATTTTTTGAAAATGTTGTCTCAGAATGTGCTAGAATTATTGAGAACAATGACAGCAAAGTCCAGTAACTCAGGGGACCAAACAAAATGTTTTTGATATTTCCAAAATCTTTTTTAGGCCATGTCCACAGATTGGCCCTTTTGGATGCTCTGAGAAAAAAAACTTTGGGAAACATAGTGAAAAATGAAGAAATTGCTTGTTACAAGCAATTTCTTAATTATCCACAATTTTTTCTATCTCAAGAGACAAACAAAAATTAAATTTCATCACCTAAAATTTGTTGTCTGCAACATCTTTGAATGTGGACTAATTTATAATATTGTCACCTGGTAATGGGATAACTAATGGCTGCTCTTGAATAAAGACCTTATCAGGACCATAAAATCAACAGAGGTCTAGATATGAGGGGGTAACAGCATTCTAAAATCCTTATTTCTCAACAAAAGGCTATGTTGTGGGTACTCATTTGAATCGTCTTGGCAAGATGATTCAAATGAATTCCTACAACATAGGGTTTTGTTGAGTAGTATTGGTGATATACATATTTTAGTCTAAAATACAAATTATGCACTCTATCTATAGCTCTGAAATCGATATAGTTATACGATATTTATATCATAAAAGAAATATTACGTTGTAGTTGTGATACAAAACCTTGTATTGGATTTGAGCTGCTCCACCACGGTATTCCATTGATTATATACCAACAAATTTTGACTAAGAAAATTTTACCATTTTAGCTCACCATAGCACAAAGTGATATTTTAATTTATGTTGCCCATTGTGCAGCGTCAACAATTTTAATGTTTACGATCTAGAGGCTACAGTTTTATCTCAATTTTGATGAAACTTTGTCAAAATACATGTAATTATTAGGTCATAAGGATAATCCCTATTGAAAATGAGAAGGTTCCATCAGAAAACGGGGGAAAAGCTGCCTTAATGACAATTTCTTTGTTAACACTATAATGGTCACATTTTTGGCTCAGTTTTGATGAAAATTAGTCAGGATGATTTTTTAGGTCATAAGGATGAAATCTATTTAAATTGGAAGGTTTTTATGGAAAACAAGGGAAAAGGGGCCTTAATGATAATTTCTTTGTTGACACTCTAGGGGCCACAATTTTTACCCAATCTCCATGAAACTTGGTCATGAGGATTGTTAGGTCATAAGGATGAACCCTATTGAAACTGGGAAGGTTCTATTGGAAAAGTAAGGAAAATAGACCTTAGTGACACTTTCTTTTTTTATACTCTAAAGGCCATGGTTTTTGCTTAATTTTCATGAAATGATAATTATAATGGCTCCAGTTTAAAAAAAAGTCTTTAATCATCAGATGATTAAAGTAAGTAATTTGGACCATCCTGGTTCTTTTGTTTAAAATCCCAATAATGTAATTCTCGGTGCGGAGTCATTTTACTATGATGTTGTCTAAAATATCCGTTCAAGTACAGTACATATCCAATACAGATTTTTTTCTGTTGCCAATGATTTTGTTGCATGCAATGAAAGTATTCTAAGAGGTAAAGTGGTGGGTATATAATGAATAAGAGATTTTTCACAAAAATAATTGTATCTTTATTCTTTTGCTTCTTGATTCTTTAGATTTCAACCAACAAATCATTAGAGAGCAGAGCTCTGATTATACCTGAACAGACATGATTTATACATCATTATTGATTGGCTTCTTATTCCTTGAGTCAAAGGATTCTTACAAATCAAAAATTCTATTATACATCAAGTTAATGAGGTTTTATATTATAATCTTTTATATGGGAATGGGTTTAGCATTTTTATTGGTTTGGGGACTTAACATGGTAACTACAGCTTATTGGTTTGGTTTAAACCTATTTATTTTACATCGATTGGGAAACAAGTTCTTCCAACTTAGATTTATCCCTCTCGATTTCTGCTTCCTGGAAAATGTACCAGTACTCGCGCCGAAAGTGTGGGCCAATGTCAGAACCAAGATCGATAGCCGCTCCCGGGAATCGAACTCAGGACCTCTTGATCGGGAAGCCGACGCTCTACCTCTCGACCACGGACACCACTTATTCATGATGTTACCACTGTCAGGTTACCTACCAGTGTGCACTTTGTTTTCAGTCTTTAACCAATAACAAAATAATGCTATTTATAACCGAAGTCAACATGTCATGTCAACGGTGTCAAAGGTCATGTCAGTAGGCATATCTAGCAATCTATCAGTGAAACAAAGCTAACACTTCTTTACCTTTGTGTATTTGGTGCGTCCTCACGATCAGAGTTAGTCTGAGTGGCGTTTTTAGCTTCTGCAGCAAACTGGTACACAATAAGAAGACAGTCCTTACACAGCTGAACAATTCGTCTACAACAGTTCAACTCTACCTCTGTCACTGTGTCTGAACTTTTACTGAATATCGTCTCCCAACTTGACTGGTTCCTGGAAATTCATGAGTTACAATTCCTGTGATACAAGTTTAAATAAGGATCTGTTAGATAAGGAAATCTTCACAAATCTCCAACAACAGCCGGCTTTCAGAATTTATATGAATGTATGCCTAATTTTGATGCCCTCACCTTTAGCTATTATTTTGAAATATCAAGGTTGGGTAAATTGACCATTCTACCATAGTGAAAATATGCCCAGCATTTAGTCTTTCAAGAAGCACAACTTGTTTGATGAAATTTCAAAGATATCTGGATCTGTTTCCTGTTCAATCTCTGATTTTACATCCCTGTGATTTTATAATGGAGAAAACCTTGTAGAAAAAGAAGAAATTGCTTGAAACAAGCAATTTCTTCTTTTTCCAAAATATTTCTACCCTACTGAATGTTAATTTTTAAAATTAAATCCTCCGAATTTTTGTCTGCAAATCCTTTAAATTTGGACAGGTCTAAAATAATGATAAACAGGAAAGGGTTAAGACAGAAAACCATGTGGAAAATGAAGAAATTGCTAAGCACAAGCTAATTCAAAAGCATTTTTGTTGAGGGTCATTTACTCATTCTCATATACTCCAGCTTTTACCCCTTTCATTGAAAAGCTTTGGAAAACATTGTGAACAATGAAGAAATTACTTGTAACAAGCAATTTCTTCAGCATCCAAAATATTTTCTACCCCAAAAGATTAACCCTTTCCTGTTTTTTGAAATTCCAGACTGGACCAAATTCAAAGGTTTTGCAGATGACAATTCAAAGTTGAATTTATTTTATAAATAATCATTCAGTAGGGTAGAAAATATTGTGGAAAAAGAAGAAATTGCTTGTTACAAGCAATTTCTTCTTTTTCCACAATGTTTTCCCAAGTATAAAAACACAGAGATGTAAAAACCGGTGATTGTACGGGAAAGGGTTAAGATTTTCAAAATTCATCACTCATAAACTGTACTCTCATTCTTCTTAGTACATGTAGTTTGAACAGTCGTAACTTATGTTGTCTGATAATGGGTTAGGTTAGGATTATGTGGTAAACGGTTGAAATATGATATTTACCCTGATGAGGAGAAGCAGTTCCACAGTCCCTGTCCGTGACTCCAAAGCAACCTATTGAACACCCGACTAAATACCCGATATAGCTGTAAATTGTCAACATCAGGAACCCGCCATGTTCTCTGTAAAACTGCTCGAACATTTGACCTCACTATGTCAATTACCTGTAATAGCATTAATCCATTATCACACAATCATTTGCCTTTAAAAAATTGTATTTAAGAAAAAAAAAAGATCATTTTAACAGCATTTCAGTCATATCGCAGCAGGATGGAGGATCTAACCATGGGTTCCTTATATTTCTCACATCAGTACTACCACAACATTCTTTTACGGCCTCAAGCTGCTCACTCCACTTAGGTATACAATTATCCAACTATTGGTGGGAGACAAATGCTGAAAAAGATATTTGCTGTGGCTGGGGATAAAACCCAGGACCCCATTATAAGGAGTCCTACACACTACCACTGTGCTATGGCTGCAGCCTGTGAAAATATAATAAATTGCTAAAGTAAATGATAACTCCTTTTCTCAAAATGATTGTTACCATGTATAATACTTATTCTTGATTTTCAATACACTTGAAATAGTTGTCAGTAACTTCTCAATTTTGACTATTCTAAAATTTCATTGTCTAGTGATGGGTTAAAAATGCTAAAAAAGAAATTTTCTTTTTCTGACAATACGTAGAAACACTTCCCCATAGTATTACTCAGAAAGTTTCAGTCATTGATAATCTACAATATAATAATATAATCTATAACTAACAGGTTGCGGCCATCAATAAAATAAATAACTAATCAAATCATTCATTTAGACCAGGTGTAAATGTTGAACTCCAATACTGGCCAACATTTATGTGAACCATTTGTGTTGGTTTGGTGACTTAAACGATAAACTAAAGCTTTAGTTACAAAGTTAAGATAATCAAATACCCATTTTACATTTTACTTTTTTGTTAAGTGTTATTGACCATGTACAGTTAAACTTTTATTAACTCATTCCCACACAATGACACATTTTAAATGCCCTTCAACATGAAAGCTTTGAAAAACATTGTGGAGAATGAAGAAATTGCTTGTTTCAAGCAATTTCTTCATTATCCACAATGTTTTCTACCCTAAAAGAGAAAAACTTTGAAGATTTCATCAACCTAAATTTGTTGTCTGTAACTTCTTTGAATTTGGACCAGTCTAAAATTTTGCCATATAGTAATGGTTTAAGTGGCCACTCAAGGGATGACCACATTGATGGTGTTTAGGAAAATGGTCATTTATGAAATAAATAATAAATAATAATGGTCGCTTATGAAACACATTTTATGAAATAATCGAAGGAACAGTACAACTGTACACATAAACTATTATAGGATTCTCACTTAATCCTTATCAACTAACACAACTAATTTTCTTTTGGATAAGACTTTAAACTGAGACCCAATGTGACTATGCTATCCATTGAGCATGTTAAAGAACCAGCAGTTTCATCCTGTATCCTTGCACTATCCCCCATAACAACAAACCGTCTTCTGGGGGTGTCGCTCATATGGGCATGTGCTATGGTAGCGACGATAAATAAACAGAAATACACACTCAGTTAATCCTATGTTAATGGATGTTATTAGAATCGTCTCAATAATGTAATTCACAAACGTAGGAGCTCAATTGGTGTGTCTAGCAATCTGTCAATCATCAAAATACCATGTACATGGTTAGATTGTTCTTCGATGGATTATTTACAAACAATTCTTTAACTCATTCTCGTACAGTGACACTTTTTGATGCTACCCAAGAAAAACAATTGAGAAAACATTGTGTGAAATAAAGAAATTGCTTGTGACAAGCAATTTCTTTATTTTACACAATGTTTTCTACTCAGAAAGGCGGACAAATCTAAAGTTTCATAAATCTTAAATTGTTGTCTGCAACTCCTTTCAATTTGGACAAGTCTAAAATTTTGCTGTCTGGTAATAGGTTAAATCTATTTCAAGTAAGGTAAAATATGTCTAGATCTTCTATATCACCATTTATTTTTATTCAATGTTAACCATTTCCCATACAAACCCTGTTTTTTTATGTCCTTGTGATATTGTACTTGAGAAAAACTATCGAAAAAGAAGAAATTGCTTGTAATAATTTCTTCTTTTACCACAATATTTCTATCAAAAAAGCTGGTTACTTTTTCAATTGTACTCACTCTATTATGTCGTCTGCAACTCCTTTGAATTTGGACAAGTGCACTTTTTAAAAAAAAAACAGTAAATTGTTAAATAATTTTCTTAAATAACATATTCAAAAGAAACTTATTGCATTTGTCTTGTTGCTGTATTAATCAGTCATATATTTGGTAAATCTTAATTTAATGTGCTCAACATTAATGTTTTTCTTGCAAAAATTATCTTAAGATAGATTTTTGCAAAGGGGACTTAAACCCCCAGGCAGCATTTTGTCACTCGCTTAGCACAGTTGACCTTTGACCTAAGTTACCCCAAAATCAAAAGGGAATCCCATTTGGACATGAATAACAATTTTATAAAGTTTCAAAGTCCTAGGTCATATGGCTTATGAGATCAAGCACTTAAACCATTTTCAATCATGGTTTGATTGTGACCTTGACCTTTCACCCTAAAATAATAGGGCACTTCCTTTTCTACCCCGATGAAAAAGCATTGAAAAACATGGAAAATGAAGAAATTGCTTACTACAATGTTTTCAAACATAAGCGATAAAGGTTGGTAAAATTCGATCAAATCTAATTGTCATCTGCATCTTCTTGAAGAAAATATAGTCTAGACAAGTACGAGAAAATGAACAGGCACACATAGGTAGATTGAGGTAGCTCTGTCTTCTGTCATACGAGAGGGGGGAGTTGTTAGGTTGTAATGAAATTTCTGGTTCAGTTCTTGCAATCAGAGTGTTAGTTTACAGTTGAAATAAATAGGGATGACAATTGATTCTTACCTTTCTTCTCTTAATAGAGTCAAGTTTTACCAGCCAATATGATGCTATTCTGGGTTTGTGAAATTTCCAGTTTTCATGAAGCTGAAGAACAAAGATGATTATGTTTATAATAACATACCATGCAATGAATGATAAGACATGAATTCAATTATTTTCAAAACCCAAAATGGTATCTTCAACCCCATCTATATCACAATAGGTACTTGTATACCAATATAAGCAAAGAAACCTTGAATAATTTTGAAGTAAACAAAAGTCTAAAGGTCTCAGATTACGTTTTAACTCATTTGAAGACAACAAAATTTCAGAGTAGTTCAAATTGAAAGGAGTTCCAGACACCTATTTAAAGTAGATTCAAATTTAAGATATCTTCAACTTTCTGGAGATCAAATTTTGACCTTAACCTCAACAAGTATTTGAAATGGTACATCTGCTCCTGATGGTGAATATTTGTGCATAATCAGTTCGAAATCCATCTTAACATGACACTTTTTCTCCTGTTGACTTACCCTATCAAGAATGATATCAGCCTCCTGGTCTGATTTTCCTGGAAATTTTATTCTCATCTCATTTAGAGACTGTAAGGTTCTCTTAGTCAACTCTTCCTCACGGTCCCTTATCACATTGTTTAGGAAAGAATCATCCTGAAAAATTTAAAACATGAAAAACATTTAGTAAATTGATGGATTGCTGACCTTGCCAACAGAGCTCTGACAGGAAGTCCAACTTAGAAATTAAACATTGATATTAGGCAGAATATATGACTAGAACAAGAGTACCACCTACAGGTGCCTATCCTTGGCTGTTGAGTGCTGGATAGTTGACAAAATGCATCTAGAGTTATCCCCCTTGATAGTATAGGTTGCTCTTTTGATAGTGAATAAGTGAGCTAAGTTTCAAGTGAATGCCTTAGTTTAACCAGAGATATCACAAAATGTCAAAGTTTTAGCACACCACAGAAGACAACAACGACACCAAAGCTATCACAACACCTCAGGTTTTCTCCGAAAACGGCCAAGCTAAAAATCTAACTAACACCTAAAATGGTTGGTTGGTGACCTTAAGTCATAACTACGGCCAAGCTAAAAATCTAACTAACACCTAAAATGGTTGGTTGGTGACCTAAAGTCATAACTACAGCTAAGGTCAAGATGTTTCAGTAGCCAAACTTCTACAGCTGGGTAAACTGGGGCTTGCTATTAAGTCTCTTGCCCATGAACACACCCCAGCGGTGGGGCTCAAACCCGTTCTATGTTTACAAACTCTATTTATAATATACACATTCCATACATAACAATTTCTTTAAAGATCTACCGATCTATCAAGTAATTCACACTTTGTCTTTTATCACTTTATTATTTAAAGAAGGTCCTACAAGTACACAAAAGCTTCAATCAGTTTGTCACAACTGAAAGATTTGGCACACGAAATTCCCACTCAATGTTGCTTCACACCTTTTCAGAAAAAAAAACTTGAAAAGCATAGTGGATAATGCAGAGATTGCTTGTAACAAGCTATTTTTCATTGTCCACAATAAGTTTAAGACTAAAAGATAGATTTTACCAATTCAAAATTGTCTGCACATTCTTTCAATTTGGAACAGTCTAAAATTTGTTCATGTGGTAAGGAGTTAATCATGATTTTGGTAACTTACCACTTGTGACCTCTGGATAGAACTGAGTTTGTTGTTTTGACCTGTCCTTGACAGTGACCTTGACCTTCCCATGTCTGTTTTACTAGAAGGTCGCAGCGGAGCACCTGGTTGGTTCATTCCTGAGTTTGGCCTTGACCCCACAGAACCACTCATCCTACTGTGATTGGAGCCCGGCCTTGATTTATTGTAAGGAGAGGCTCTGTGCATACCTGGGGAACCAGGGGGCGACATGGACTCACTCTCCTCATCATCTTCCTCTTTGTCAGTTCCTGGTATTGCTTCTGATGAGGGCATGCTAATTAAGGGCTGAAAAAGGATTTACAAGTTCTATTTGATGAAATCAGGCAAGCTATATCTTGGTGACCTGGCAGTTGATCAAAAAGTTTAAGATTTTCTAATAGTAAATTCAGTCATAACATTATCTTATTTCTAGGCTTTCTACCATAAATGAATAAGCTAAGCAATTGTCACCAGGCTTAAATTTGGGACAACACGTATTTCTCAGGTTATGCAATTTAGATAACAAATTGGAGTAATTTTATTAAACCTAATCCCTTCCTTGAATCCATTACCACACAATCTTGCATTTTTTTGTGCTGAACAAAAACAACTAAGGAAAAGATTCTAGGAAAGAAGAAAATGCTGATAATCAGCAAATTCAAGCTGAAGATGATGGTATGATGGTACAATCATTCAGTGAAAGTTTGAAGAAAATCTGATGAAAACTGTAGATTCTATAGTGATGTCGAGAATTTTTTAAGTTAATTTTCATAAGGCTCCCTTTCTGGTGTTTCTTGACAGATTTAATTTGAAAAATAACCATTCAGTAGGGTAGAAAATATTGTACAAGCAATTTCTTCTTTTTCTACAATGTTTTTTTAGTCATAAACAACCAGGGACATAAAAACTAGGGATTAAACAGGAAAGTTTTAAATTTTTACTCTCTGTCCATCACATAAAGTTCGAAATAAAAGATAACCCCATACCTTAGGTCCTATCACATATCCCCCCCATTGATTAACACCTGCACTGAACTGTAAACGTTTCTGTTGTCATCTAATTCAAATTCTACCATTATATAAAGTTTAAATTAAAAAATATCCCCATACCTTAGGTCCTCTTATATATCCCCCCCCCCCCTCAATTGACAGCACCTGTACTGAGTCATGAACAATTCGGTTATTCACTTGCTTCAAAGCCTACCCTGATATCAAATACATCAATTTTAGAATAAATGATATCCCATACCTTAGGTCCTCTCATATATCCCTCTATTTGACAGCACCTGCACTTAACTGTAAACAACTCAGTTATTCACTTGCTTCAAAGTCTACTCTGATATCAAATACATCAATAAAAATAAAAGATATCCCCTTACCTTAGGTCCTCTGACATATCCCCCTATTTGACAGCACCTGCACTTAACTGTAAACAACTCGGTTATTCATTTGCTTCAAAGTCTATCCTGATATCAATTACATCAATTTTAAGATAAAAGATATCCCCTTACCTTAGGTCCTCTGACATATCCCCCTATCGGACGAGCACCTGTACTGAACTGTAAACGACTTTGTTGTTCATCGGCTTCACATTCTGCTATCATATCTAATATGTCCGACTCCTACAAATAAAAAAAAAAGGTAAATATAGTCAATCAAAGTGATAAGGCCCCAACGTCCAGGAAATATCATTCTGTCTTTTAACCCTTTCCTGTTCAATCCTGGTTTTAACATCCCTGTGAATTTATAGTAGAGAAAATTTTTAGAAAAAGAAGAAATTGCTTGTCATAAGCGATTCCTTCTTTTTCCATAATATTTTCTTCCCTACTCAAAGGTTATTTATCAAATTAATGAAATTTTCGTCTGCAAAAGTTTTGAATTCAGAGAAGTCTAAAATTTGCAAAACATGAAAGGGTTAACCCATTCCCACACATTGATGCTTTTAAATGCCACTCTACAAGAAAGTTTTTGAAAACATTGTAAGAAATTGCTTCTTACAAGCAATTTCTTCCTTGTCCACAATGTTTTCTATCCAAAAAGATAAAGAAATTTCATCAACCTTAAATTATCATCTGCATATTCTTTCAATTTGGACCAGTCTAAGACTTTCTGATGTAGGAAAGGATTAACACAGATCACTATTGCAGTAGATTATTGATATTTCTCAGTGGATTATCAGTCTATATTTTTGCCAAATAAAATGGTAAAAGGAACAAAATGATATACTCACAGTAAATTTAGCCCTACTTCTATACTGCACTAATAGTTTGGATCATATAATACTCTTTTTCACTATCAATCTAGTGGTGACACAAAATCTTTATTATATGCTAACTCTTTATGTAAGTGTTCGGGCATTCATATTTCAAACTGTGTATTCTTTAGGGTTTAATTTTTTGATACTTGAAAAAGAGGGAAAAGAAGAAATTGGGTATAACACAATATTTTCTACTTTGTAGGTTGGATAAATCTTAAATAGCACTCTCACATACTTTGTTGTCTACAAATTCTTTGAATTAGGACAAGTCTAAAAAGTTAGAAACAGGAAAGGATTAACTTATGGTGATTGAAAATTCATTTAGGTTAACTTTGCTGAAATTGATCTTTCTAATTTAAGCCAAATGCCAATTGTAATAGACTTAAGCCTTTCCTCTTTTACCAAATTTTAGTCTTGTCCAAATCAAAGGTATTGCAGAGGAAAAATTTCAAGTTGATTTATTTGAAAAATAACCATTCAGTAGGGTTGTTGCTTTTTAGAAGCAATTTCTTCTTTTTCTACAATGTTTTCTCAATTATCAAATTACAGGGATTTAAAAACCAGGAATCAAACAGGAAAGGGTTAAATGTAAATATGAATTTTACTTACTCTAAGTTTATTATTATACATCAGCTGTATTTCTTTATGCATTGAGGTTGCCCTTGCAGACATGAATGTTGTGTAGGCTTTTTCTAGTAAACTTATGTACTTTTCTTGTTTGGCTTTGTCATCCGAAGGAAAAATTCGTATAAACCGTCCTCGGTTTCGATTCTCGTATTCTTCTCGGGTACCAGCCCTTTTTACACGAGACAACAACTCTTTCTGAAAGTCAGAAATTATTAAAAAATAACAAAATGCAAAAAAGATATATTGGGAAACAATGTTTTTTCATAAACCCTTAACCATTCTGACACAATTCTCCTTCTCTATGCCCCTCTAGGAAAATGCTTGGGAACACATAATGGAAAATTGAGAAATTGCTTGAAACATACAATTTCTCTATTTCACACCATGTTTTCTAAACAAAAAGGTGATGATTTTTCAAATTTTATCAACTTTAGATAATGGTCTACAATATCTCTGGATTTGGACAAGTATTAGATTTTGTAATGGGTCAATAGAAGAGTATGGGCCAAGAATTCTTAAACTGGCTTTAATCAAAAGAGGAAGCAGACAAAATTTTATGGTATATGTAAATTAGTAATAAGGCATTGTATAAAATAAAAAAATGGCTTAAATCTTTATACAAAAATTCATACAATTCTTTTTAAAAATGATTAAGTATTTCCAGATAAAAAAAAGAATATTTTCGTTTTTCCACAAATTCAAAATGATTCAACACAGCCTGTAATCATTGCATTTATATCTTACCAATTCATCTTTCCTCCGTTCTGCATTCAGCCTCCTCTTTTCTACCTCTGACGTATGATCACCGGTTTCCGAAACCCTCTTGTTAGGACGAAACAATCTTTTCTGGGCTTCTAGTTTTTGTGCAGCCATATTTTTCTTTCTATCACTCATTCTGTTGTCAAAATGAAAATGACATTTCCAAGTATTTCACATACTGAACAACCACAACAGAAAAGTTTTTTTTTTAAGAATATTATCCCTTTCCTGTTTTTCGAAAAGTTGAATTGGTCGAATTTAAAAGATGACTACAATCAAATGTGAGTGTAATTTGAAACAGATCATCCTATGTAGTAGAAAATGGTGTGAGAAAGAAGAATCTACTTGTTGCATTTTTTTCAAGTATATAATCACATGGACATAAAAACCAGGGACAGGAAAGAGTTAAATGGTTGTCTATAGGAACCTTGAGTCATTGGCTATCTACAGAGTGCAGAGTAAAGACTCTTAAAAGTCTTGCTTAAGAAATGGCAAAATTCTATCAATAATTGCATTTAGCGTTACAAGATAGTTTTGACAATTCTTAATGAGTGTGATACATACATACCAAGTTTTAATCAGTTCACAAATAAAATTAAATGTTATATGACAAATATTATACTTTCTCATGGCAACAACACTGATTAGAAGTTTGTAGTATACATGATCTGTCTCTTAACCCATTCCCACACAACAGTGCTTGTTTACTCCCCTCCAGAAAAATGCTTTGGAAAAACATTGTGAAAACGAAGAAATTGCTTGTTACAATTGATATAATATACAATATCATAAGGGTTAATATTGAAATAATTTAATTTTTAGTTTCATCTATCAAAAACGAGCGTTCTGATTGGTCGAAAAAAATTATTCATAACTCCATGAACAAAATTTTGAGCACGCAGCCATTTGGTATGCTTCCGCACAAAATAGTCCAATACAAAAAGGTATCAAAATTTGTAAAGCTTTTGGTTTTTTCACTCGATGCTATTAAATTATAAGAAATGAGGAGAATATTTTTTGTTTTCATGGAGGTATGAACCGAAAAACCTAATCACACAATGTATGAATCCGCTTTGCGTATTCATACAGTGTGATTAGCTTTTTCGGTTCATACCTCCATGAAAACAAAAAATATTCTCCTCATCTCTTAACTGGAACTTCCTGTCAGAGTCAATGGGTATGGTCAATGGAGTCAGTGGGTATGGCCAGCTATCCACCAATTGTCATACTTACTTGATATTTAAAAGTTTGATCGTATCCTCTATCAATGCTGATTTGATATCGTAGTCAATTTTTTCATCTGTTCCAAAACTTGGAGATCTGTTAATCTGTAAGATAATGAATGATTACATATTATGATTTTTACTTAGTTTTTACACTCTTTGGTCATTTTGCCTTTAATAGACTTTTGTGGACCCATTTAACATAATGGTTTGAAAGGATTTAACCCATTCCTAAACAATGACACTTTTTGATGACCCTCAAAAAAGCAATTAGGAAAGCATTGTGTAACAAGGTGCCAAACTGTCACAAGATACGCCCGTCACACTGTTTAATATTAACTGGGGATTTGAATAGAACAGGTTATTTTGAATAAATATTTTTTGTCAAACAAAGTATGAAAAACAACAAAGGGCAATAACTCAAAAAATAGGCTAGGTAGAGTTAAGGTTCTTCACACTGCACTCCAACTTGGTGAGCTCTATCCATCCATGAAATTTCATGATTCTAGCTATTATACTTTTAGAGATATATTCCGGACAAGATTCAAGTATGAAAAACAACAAAGGGCAATAACTAAAAAAAATAGGCCAGGTAGAGTTATGGTTCTTGTGCCCTGCATTCCTACTTGGTGAGCTATATCCATCCATGAAATTTCATGATTCTAGCTATTATACTTTTAGAGATATACTCTGGACAAGATTCAAGTCTGAAAAACAACAAAGGGCAATAACTCAAAAAATAGGCTAGGTAGAGTTATGGTTCTTGTGCACTGCAACCCCCCTTGGTGAGATCTATACACCCATGAAGTTTCATGATCCTAGCTATAATACTTTTAGAGATAAACTCCAGACGAGATTCAAGTATGAAAAACAACAAAGGGCAATAACTCAAAAAATAGGCCAGGTAGAGTTATGGTTTTTGTACACTGCACTTCCACTTGGTGAGCTCTATCCATCCATGAAATTTCATGATTCTAGCTATTATACTTTTAGATATTTACTCCGGTCAAGATTCAAGAATGAAAAACAACAAAGGGCAATAACTCAAAAAATAGGCCAGGTAGAGTTATGGTTCTTGTGCACTTCACTCCCCCTTGGTGAGATCTATACACCCATGGTGTTTCATGATCCTAGCTATAATACTTTTAGAGATATACTCCGGACAAGATTCAAGTATGAAAAACAACAAAGGGCAATAACTCAAAAAATATGCCAGGTAGAGTTGTGGTTCTTGTACACTGCACTCCCCCTTGGTGAGCTCTATCCATCCATGAAATTTCATGATTCTAGCTATTATACTTTTAGAGATATACTCCGGACAAGATTCAAGTATGAAAAACAACAAAGGGCAAAACTCAAAAAATAGACCAGGTAGAGTTATGGTTCTTGTGCACTGCACTCCCCCTTGGTGAGATCTATACACCCATGAAGTTTCATGATCCTAGCTATAATACTTTCAGAGATATACTCCGGACAAGATTCAAGTATGAAAAACAACAAAGGGCAATAACTCAAAAAATAAGCCAGGTAGAGTTATGGTTATTGCGCACTGCACTCCGTATTGATGAGAAGAATATAACTGCCAAGTTTAAAGTCAATCGGACTTACGGTGACAGAGTTATGCCCCGGACAAAGAAGTGGACACCGCCCAGACAACCGGACGCCCGGACGCCCGGACGCCCGGACAACCGGACGCCCGGACATCACGGGTGATCCCATAATACGTCCCGTCTTCGACGGGCGTATAAAAAGGAGAAATTGCTTGTAAAAAATCAGATATCTAAATTGTTGTCTGCAACCCCATTGAGATTGGACCAGTCTAAAATTTTACCATCTTATAATGGGCTAAGGGGATTTCAAACACATTGCTTTCAATAAAATTATTGTACCTGGTGCAATAAGATTTGTACTGTATTCAATTTTGCCATCAGTAAATTCACTCCCCAAGAACTATATGTCATGACCCCTATAAAGTCACTGTAACTCTCACAACTCAATGAAATAACCCATCTAAATAGCTGAACAAAACACCATCATTGGCCCATAGACTGATGATAATTGTTGTTGATATTCTCAATTGTTACATTTCAAAGGAATTTAAGGTTTGGGTAAAAAAATACAAACTATATTGGCAAAGGATGTGTTACTTTTTTTACTTAGACGCAGACAAGTAGATTTTATTTTGGTATTGTTCAAGGACAAGATTGAAAATATTGTGAGAAAAAAATCTTCTTATTAGATCTAGTCTTCAGGAGTGTCAATACAGGTGTTTTGGTTTTAAAACATTACCATACAATGATGCTTTCTCATGCCAAGCAGAAATAGATTAATGGAAAACTTTGTCGGAAAAGGAGAATTTTCTCCTTTTCTCATGTTTTCTACCCTGTTTGGTACTCATTTTCCAATTTAAACCCAATTTGAAATGTTGCTTGCAACATTTTTTCAATTTGGACCAGTCTGAAATTTTGTTGTCTTGTAATTGGCTAACCCTGTCCCCTTTTTAGAAATTTTAGACTAGTCCAAGATGAAAAAGGTTGCAGACAACAAAGAAATTAGATGCAATTTGAAATAAACTATCCTATGTGAGAAAATTATTGTGGAAAAAAGAGAAATTGCTTGTAATAAGCAATTTCTTCTTTTCCACAATGTTTTCACTAGTATAATATCACAGCTAGGTAAAATCATGAAAGGGTTAAAGGGCTTATGGAATTAAAAGACCTACTTCTAGAAGCCAAGGACGTAGCTTCCTGTCAATAAGTACATCAAATCCAAGCACTTCAAAACACACGCTATCACTTCCCGGCCCTGCTCCAGGCCGACACATTCTGTACGCATGTAAGATATGTGGCTCAGCCACTATCAATGTCTTAACTATCATATCACTTATATTCCTCCACAATAATGCAACATCGTAATCATGTCTGCGGAGGTATTCGTTGAAAGACTTAATTGATCGTTTACTCCCAGCATCTGTCGAAGCACCTTTCTCGTAGAATTCATTGTGCTTGTTTACTGAGTAGTTGGTTAAATGCATATAAAGGTGACTCTGAAAATGAATGAAAGGAAAACTATTGTCTTATGCAAAGGTAACCAACCTATATCCTTGAAACTTTGTATGAATGTTTAGGTTGTAATTTATTTTATTTTGATTTCAAAGAAAGCTTGATGCGTATATATTCGTTCTCAGAAACTTAATCCAGAAGTTAAAACATCCCTGAGAGAGTGGCAGTAGTGTACACCGATTGATACCCATTTTACAGTTACAGAGAAGAACTGGTTATCAAGAGTCTTGCTCATGAACACACTCCAGTGACAGAGGGGCTTAAACCTGTGACCCCCATGAATAGTCGTCCTTCACCTTATTAAAGTGTCTCAGACCACAGGAGGTGCTCTGTCATTTTAGTAACGGTGAATAAAGATACGGTTACCATTCAATATCACAGCTGGTAGCATGTAGGACTCCTTATCATGGGATCTCCAGTTTGATCCTCGACTGAGGCAAATATCCTTCCCAACATTGGTGGATAATTGTAAACCTATATGGGATGAGCAGCTGGAGGCTTGAAAAGGATAATGTTGTAGCACTGGTGTAAAAAGTGCAAGGAATCTATGGTTAGGTGCTCCAGACACCGCAATATGAAACTGGTACAGTTAAAACTGGGATTAAACCCCATTCAATCAGTCAATCAATAAACAAGTTAATTTTTCCAATACTTGAAAGTGTTTTTAGTATGGTATTGGGGTGTATTTCTCCACTTTGCAGTAGTTTAAATTTTTCATAAGGTGTATTCTCAATGTTTTCATGTCATTCCATTTTTTTTACAAATTAAAATAATGATTTTTGAAAAACAGGACTTTTTACTCAAAATCTGTTGTTTAATAGTTTTATCCCATTTCCAAACAACTCTGCATTTTCATTCAGAGTGGAGAAATTGATTGTTACAAGAAATTTCTCCTTTCTAACTATGTGTTCCACCCCAATTGGCATTTATTTATCAAATTTAACCTATTATGAGTATTTTCTACATATTCTTTCAATTTTAACAAGTCATCTGGTAATGAATTATAAATTCTAAATATAAAATTGTAGCCCTAGGTTTACAGCAAATACATGACCAGCAAAATATATCAAAGGGTTAGCACGAAACAGTTGTAACTGCCCATAAACAATTGGCAGTTACAACTGTTTTGCATTGACCCATTGATTGTTACGCAGAAAATTATGCAAATGTTTATATTTACTATATTATTATCTGAAGGTGGCAGGTATTTTTCTGTGCTCATTCTCACTAGTCCATCGTTGAATAAAAACACACGTAGAGGATCACATGAAGTTACAAGAACGTAGATACGAAGATCAAACTTAAAACCGTCCATTAACAATGGCTTCTCAACATATTCTTGCACAATGAAATGTTCTGAAGGTGGTATCTTTTCTGTGTTCTGGAATAGTCTTATTCTGAAAGAAGAAGAGAATCAAGTTGGCACTGAACATCATAAAACTTTAGATAAAAATTAACCAAATATCAGCCAACAAAATCATTGACTGGTCAAAATTGAAATAGGATGCAAGTGACAATTATAATTGAGTGAAAACTGATAAATGAGTGATTTAATATGTAAACAAGAGGACCATGATGGTCCTAAATCGCTCCCCTGAGTATGATGGTTCATGGCTTTATGATATAAACAAAATAGCAAAGTCCTCTGTCTAATTATTTTGGAGAAGATGTTTAAGGATTTCTCTTTTAATCCTAGGTATATTGATGATCCCACCATATAGCACTAATTTCCTGAATATGCCAATGCTTTGAAGTATAGACATCAATACATACCAAGTATAAAAGCTGTAAGCCTAATGGTTTAGGAGAAGAAGGCTTTCAAAGGTATCATTATTTATTCCTAACTAAAATTAGGGATTGCACAGAAAAGGGCCAATTTTTTTTCAAGTAATTTGGTAGAGGGTCAATGGCTGATGATATGTAACAAATATCAAAGCTCTAGGCTTTATGGTTTGGGAGAAGAAGATTTTCAAAGATTTCCTTCTTTATTCATTTGTAAAATCAGGGATCACAAAGAAAAGGGCTAATTTTCAAAGTATGATTATTCTTTGAAGAATTTTGGTAGACGGTCAATATATTATGATATCTACAAAATACCAAAGCTCTAGGCCTTATGGTTTGGGAGAAGAAGATTTTTAAAGATTTCATTCTTTATTTCTTTGTAAAATCAGGGATCACAAAGAAAAGGGCTAATTTTCAGAATATGGTAATTCTTTGAAGTATCTTGGTAGAGGGTCAATAGATGATGATATATACCAAATATCAAAGCTCTAGGCCTAATGGTTTCGGAGAAGAAGATTTTTAAAGATTTCCTTCTTTATTTCTATGTAAATCAGGGTTTGCCTAGAAAAGGGCTAATTTTCAGAAACGGTAATTCTTTGAAGTATTTTGGTAGAGGGTCAATAGATGATGATATATACCAAATATCAAAGCTCTAGGCATTACCGCTTGGGAGGAGAAGATTTTTTAAGTTTTTTCATTCCGTTGCCATGGCAACCAGAGTTCTTCATCGATTTCAATTCTTTAAAGATTTCCTTCTTTAATTCTATGTGAAATCAGGGATCACCCAGAAGAGGGCTAATTTTGAGAATACTGTATTTCTTTGAAATATTTTGGAAGAGGGCCAATAGATGATGATTTGTACCAAATATCAAAGCCCTAGGCCTTATGGTTTGGGAATAGAAGATTTTAAAGATTTCCTTCTTTATTTCTTTGTAAAATCAGGGATCACAAAGAAAAGGGCTAATTTTCAGAATATGGTAATTCTTTGAAGTATTTTGGTAGAGGGTCAATAGAAGATGATGTATACCAAATATCAAAGCCCTAGGCCTTATGGTTTCGGAGAAGAAGATTTTTAAAGATTTCCTTCTTTATTTCTATGTAAAATCAGGGTATGCCCAGAAAAGGGCTAATTTTCAGAAACGGTAATTCTTTGAAGTATTATGGTAGAGGGTCAATAGATGATGATGTATACCAAATATCAAAGCTCTAGGCCTTACCGATTGGGAGGAGAAGATTTTTTAAGTTTTTTCATTCCGTTGCCATGGCAACCAGAGTTCTTCATAGATTTCAATTCTTTGAAGTATTTTGATAGAGCATGACCTAAGGATCATTTCTGTGAAGTTTTGTTGAAATTCCATGGTTTGTTTAGGAGGAGAAGATTTTTTTGTAATTGTGAACGGACGGACGGACAGACGGAAGATGACCGATCACAATAGCTCCAACAGAGCACTTTGTGCTCAGGGGAGCTAAAAATATAAAACAAAACAGAAACTGCTTATGAGCAATTCCTCCTTTCCCACAGTGTTAAAACGGTGGATTGCTTACTTTTCATCCTTTTAACTATACCAAAGTTTAATCTTCAAATTTCAAGACACTTCAGCTAGGATTAAAACTCCTTTCTCAGAATTTGTAATTAATAGGTCAGGGTCATTTTCTCTTTATTACAAATTTTCCTTACAACATTATAATGATACTGTTTATTAACTAATTGTATGAAGTTAAATGCCACTTTTAACAGCTTTCAAACTTTTAACAATATCAACTATAATAATAAAGACTTTATTATTGAGAAAGCACAGTTGGGATAAGCCAGTTTTTTTTGTTGGCCTCTAAAAAAATATGTTCAGAGATTTTAACATGTGACAATAAAATCAAACAAAGACATCAATGAGAGAAAAAACATACATTTTGTAAATGTATCATGGTCATTTGAAGTTTTGTGGATGTAGTAAAACAATATCTTAAAGATTTACTCTTCGATTGATCAGTATTAATCAATGTCAACACAATGATGCTCCCTGATGCCCTGAAGAAATACAATCATGGAAAACTTTGTGAGAGAAGGATAGTCACTCATAGCAAGCAGATTTTCCTTTTCTAAAAATGTTTACTACCCTATTTGGCATAATTTGAACTTTTATCTGCAACTTCTTTCAATTTGGACCAGTTTAAAATTTTATCATCAGTTAAGGGTTAATACATGTGAAATAATAATTGAATAAGTCAAGTTAAGGTATTGGTATTCAATGTGTTTTTCCCACCAGAGTTCAACCAATTTAGATAGGATGTTTTGAGCTAATGTGTCCTATCATTTCTTACACAGTACAAGCATAATATCCTATCTGAACACTAGCTTCTCATCTGATCTTAAGCCATAATCAGACTTTTTTGAAAGAAATTACAGGACAAAAATTCTAAAATTTACGAAATTTGCTATTTTTTGTGCCTTTCGGTAGAAAAAATGTGGGAAATGAAGAAATTGCCTTCTTTTGATGTCAAAAAGGGGCCCCATAAGGGAATGGGTTAATGAGGTAGAAATGATGCATGTCACTATTAGTATTAACAATAGTTTGATAGAATATTAGTTGAGCTCGGATTATAGCCTTATCCCATTCCCACAAAGTGACTCTTTTGGACGCCCCCTCAAAAATATCAATTAGGAAAACATTGTGTAAAATGAAGAAATTGCTTGTCACAAGCAATTTCTTCCTTTAACACCATGTTTTCTATGCAAAAAGTTGAACAAAATCTAACATTTTATACACTTTACATTGTCGTCTTTAACTCCTTTCAATTTGGACTAGTCTAAAAATTTGCCGACTGGTAATGGGTTGAACCCCATGAGTACGAACACAGCATGTTACACACTGATCCATGGCCAAGTCCAGTGATCCTATTTTCAACAAATTTATTTTTGCAATAGTGTAGTTAGTTATAAAATATTAACAATATATCCATAGCTTAGTGATAAACATCATAAGTGTCTATACTTTGTATAGACACTTATGCTGTTTTTACACTAAGCCACTGATATAATTGTTGAATGGTTGATAAATGAATATCAATTCTACATACCCATGTCCCTGAGCCCCATTAGAGGGTTTAATGATAAATGTCTTGTTTTTCTTCCTCGCTTTTAAGTCTTTAGTGTAGTTCATCAACATATTGTGATCTGATGGAAGGATCCATGTTCTCGGTACAAAATTATACTCTTCTGGGCAGGTTTTGGCCATTCTAAAATAGACGTGATTGAAAGGCTTTGTGAAAGCTTTAATTTTCTTATTTCAACATAAACTCTAAACCATTAACTAAATTATAAAATTCTAGACTTATACAAATCAAAAGATATCGAAGGCAACAATTTTTATTAGATGAAACTAAGTAATTGTATTCTTGGGTAAAACACTTTGTGGATAATGAAAGAAGTTACTTGTTACAAGCAATCTATTCATTTTCCACAATGTTTTCAAAAGCTTTTCTTCTTGAGACAAGTAAAAACTAGGTGTGTGAGTGTGTGAAAGGGTTGGCAAACTAAATTTAGATGTTTTATTGTAAAGAAAATATCTGGCACAAAAATTTTGAAACATCAAAGTCTCAGCTAACAGCAAATATTTATTTAAAGTTTGATATTTATTGTTGCCCTACACCTTGACAGTTTGATTTGGGCTTGTTAGAGGATATGGACAAAAAGTACTTACATAACAAAATTTTCCAGTCCAAGCCCTGATTATTCTGTCTCTGTGAGTTTATATTTGAAAAACATTGTAGAAAAAGAAGAAATTGCTTGTAACAAGCAATTTCTTCTTTTTCCTCAATATTTTATTTCCTACTGAAGGGTTATTTAAAGTTAAATCCATTCTAAATATTTCTCTGAAAAACCTTTGAATTTGGACAGGTATAAAATTTTGCAAAACAGGCCAGCAATCTGTCAGAATAGGGCTTTTATTGATTGATTGATTGAATTGGGTTTAACACCACTTTTAACATTATTTCTGGCATATGGCGGTGGCTGGAGCACCTAACAATGGATTCCTGGTATTTCTCTCACCAGTACTACGACTACATCCTTTCCTGGCTCAAATTCTATCCCACTTAGGTTTACGATTATATACCCATTAGGGAGGGACAAATGTCGAAAAGGATATCTAGGAACCGCCACCAGGAATCGAACCAATGACATTCTTTGATTGTTGATTGGAGGTCTTTATGCTTAAATATGACTAAGAGATGAAAACTCATGGAGTCTTACTTCATCATGTTTCTGGCTAGGTTATCTTTTCTTGTGACTTCTCCCATCCCTGGAAAATGGTTTATTCTTTGGTATGGCTTTAACTCTGCAACCTTCTCTGTTGACACAAATGAGTCATTCCATATAAGGAAACTGCAAAAAATTTGCATGAAATAATTAAATTAGATTTTGTAATGGACATGGGCTTTCATGATTATTTATTTAGCCACCGGCTGCTGGTGCTGGATAATGAAAAAATTCTAGGTCGAAAAAAGGGCATAACTCTTACAAAAAGGCTTTTAGAGTTATCCCCCTTGGTAGTCTAGACAGCTCTTGTGATGGTCAAAACACATGTCAAGTTTCATGATGATATCTTCAATAACAACAGAGATATGACCAAGGTTAAAGTTTGTCACGCCAACACCAACGCCAACACCAATGCCAACACCAACGATTCTCAGGTAATGACAATACCTTCGGTTTTCTCCGAAAAACAGCCTAGCTTAAAATGAACAATGAAATACAATACAAAAATTATGGATAAAATAGATCAATCTAAGTTCTGTGATACATTTTTCACTTGGATTTAATGCTACTTTAAACGCATTTTGAGTTCTGTTGCAGTGACAGATACACCTGATCATTCATGGCTATCCATAATTTCCATTCCATTTTCCATTCCCCCACAATGAGGCTTTTGACAATCCCTAACAAGAGTGTCATCATCACAATATACGCCGCCACTTTGCTGATGTTTCAAGAAAAAATAAATGTAGACACTACTTATTTTGACAGAACCAATTTCAAAACATTTGCAGACTACCTTTTTGAATTATCAAGTTCAAACCGTTTTTTATGTTTGATTGATTGAAAGGGCCCAGGGGCATAACTCTTGAAAAAATCAATGAACCATAAAATCCTTGATCCATGTACACCTACAAATTATGGTGTTGACATTGACTAAATTTCATTTAAATCAAGACAAAAAGTAAGAAGGAGTTGCGTTCACAAGGCTGCAATTTCAATAAAGTCCAAGATACTAAGTTTTAAGGGGGCATAAGTCAGGGAAAAATTAATGAACCATAAAATCCTGATTTCATGCACATCTACCAATTTAGGTTATAACATCCACCAAGTTTCATTTAGATCCAGCCAGGAACTTAGGAGGAGTTGCATTCACATGGGTGCAATGTCAATAAGCCCCAGATACTAAGTTTCAAGGAGGAATAACTGAGGCAAAAATCAATGAACATAAAATCCTTCCTTCATGTACATCTACCAATTTAGGTTATAACATACACCAAGTTTCATTTAGATTCAGCCAGAAACTTAGGAGGAATTGCGTTCACAAGGCTGCAGTTTCAGGAAGCCCCAAGGACTGAGTTTAAAGGGAGCATAACTGAGGCAAAAATCAATGAACCATAAAATCCTTCCTACATGCACATCTACCAATCAAGGTGATAACATCCACCAAGTTGCAAAAAGATCAAGCCAGAATTGTAGGAGGAGTTGAGTTCACAAGGCTGCAATTTCAATAAGCCCCAGATACCAAGTTTAAAAGGGGGCATAACTCAGGAAAAAATCAATGAACCATACAATTCTTCCTTCATGCACATCTACCAATTAAGGTGATAACATTGACCAAGTTTCAAAAAGATCCATCCAGAAACTTAGGAGGAGTTGCGCTCAAGAGAAAAGTGGACATAGGTACGGACAGACGGATGGAGGGATGTATGGATGGATTGACAGACGGAGAAGATGACGCAAATACAACCGCCTCTGGCGGCATATAAAAACAAGTAGGAAAATTGTGGAACATAAAGAAATTGCTTCATTATCCAATAAACCTCATGACTTACTTGAACTATCTTCTGCAAAATGTAGAAAAAAAACTGTGGGAAAAGTAGAAATTGCTTGTTACAAGCAATTTCAACTTTTCTTGAAATGTTTTCCAAAGCTATATTTCTATGGGGCATTAAATGCAGAACTGTTTGACATTAGGTAAAAAAATATCCTGATAGGCGAAATGGCTTATCAAAAGATTTTTTTCATTTCCCTTAATGTTTGAAGCATTATAAGATGACCTTGTTCTACTTCTTTCAATGAATACCCTCAATATCCCACCATGTTAACAATTTTAGAAGTACAAGCAGATTGAATATGAAGGCTCTATTTACCTTTAAAGCTTGATAAATGGAGACAAGAGATACAAAGTTAACATTTAACAAAGAGAATAATATTTCATAAGCAAGCTTAATGTAGTAACCAGCATGTAGAAACATTTGTTAAAAAACATCCAATTATTTTTTAGGAAATTGAAATCTTCCTAGATTCTCAACTTAAAGAAAAATAATTAACAACTGTATCAAATAGATCAATATTCAGGGAATAATAAACCATAAAGGAATGTGATAATTAGGATGAAAATGATTTTTCCAAGACAGAAATATTATAATAATGTTTTGTTTCCTTGTTCGATAAATCTATCTTCCTGTACATGAAAAAACAATTGTATCTAAACATATTTGCTGGACCACTCTTACAAAGAAAGCTTTTGTTGTTGATCTATCAACTATTCATTTTCTGATTAACCCATTCCCACACAACAAAATTCTTGACTGGTCCAAATGACAGAAGCTACAGACAATAATTTCAAGTTTTATTTTTTCATCTGTTTGGATGGAAAATATTGTGGATAATGAAGAAAGTGTTTGATACAAGTAATTTCTTCATTATCCACAATGATTTCCAACGCTTTTTTCTTGAGAGGCATAAAATGGAGGGTTAATGTGAAAATGGGTTCAAATGCTTTAAACCATTCCCACACAATCACCTCATGACAAAAGCTTAGAAAAACATTGTTAAAAATGAAGAAATTGCTTGTGTCAAGCATTTTTTTCATTATCCACAATGTTTCCTACCCTAAAAGACAAGTATATTTAAAATTCCACCAACTAAAAATTGTCACCTGTAACTTCTTTGAATTTGAACCAGTCTAAAATTTTGTTGTGTGGGAATGCATTCAAGTCCCAGTAACAATTTATCTACAGCACAGTGAAATTAACCCTTTCCTGATCAAACCTGGGATTTTACAATGCTGTGATTATATACCAGAGAAAATATTGTTGAAAAAGAAGAAATTGCTTGTGACAAGCAGTTTCTCCTTTTTCCACATTATTTTCTACCATATAGGATGGTTTCACCTCAAGTTGAATCCCATCTTTATTATTGTCTGCAACCTCTTTGATTCCGGACCAGTCTAAAATTTCATAAACAGAAAAGGGTTAAACAGTTATCAAGTGATATTCCAGAAATCTCAATAATCCAGCAGAAAACATTAACTCAATTTCCAAAAAAATGATGCTTTTTGACGCCCCTCAAGAACAAAAGTTTTTGGAAAATACTGTGAATAATGAAAAAATTTCTTCATTATCCGTAATGTTTTCAAACAAACGACATTTTAATTTTTTTTAAATTTCATCAAATAAAATTTGTCGTCTGCAACTTCTTTCAACTTGGACTAGTCTAATTTTCTCATCTGGTAATGGGTTAAAGCAAGTAGGATAAAATCCATCTAAAACAATGCATGAGTTTATGATTGTGATTACCTAAGGGGTCTCTTACTTAAACCTTACCTAAATAAATAAAAAAGTGACATAAGTTGTGGAGGGTATGGTTTGAAAATTAAAAATGAGTACCTTGTAAGGTAGAAAAAAAAATTGTAAGAAAAGGAGAAGTCACATATAATTAGCAATTTCTTCTTTCCTTCAATTCAAGAAACCAGTAATGTTTTTAACCCCTGCTAATATAATGTAACTTTTTGATGCATCTCAACAAAAATAATTTGGGAAATATTCTGTAAAATGAAGAAATAGCTTGCAACAAGCAATTTCTGTGTTATCCACAATGTTTCCTACCTAGAAAGAAGATAAAATCTAAAATTTTCTAAATTTTAAATTGTATTCTGAAGCTGTTTTCAATTTAGACCAGTATAAAATTTTGCAATCTCATTTAACCCTTTCCCGTTTTTGGAAATTTTAGACTAGTCCAAATTGAAAGAGTTTGCAGCCGACAATGAAAACTGGATGACATTTGAAATGAAACCATCCTATGTGATAGAAAACATTGTGGAAAAAGAAGAAATTGTTTGTTGCAAACTTTTTTTTTCACTTTTTCCACAATGTTTTCTCTAGTATAATATCAAAGGATCGTAAAATCCTGTATTTGAACGGGAAAGGGTTAAAAGACAACATACCTATTTGGATCGTCATCTTTTGCTATACTGTATCCAATGTGATCTACCATCTGACGAACTGAAAAACACATACAATTAGCGTAACTTTAACCTTTGGTCTGTTGTATGCTACAGCATTGCAGCTAATTTGGCAAAGTAGAATGGAAAAGTAGAATATCAACCCATGTCCACACAACAAGATTTTTGACTGGTCGAAATTGAAAGAAGTTCCAGATGATTTTTCATATTGCACTAAAATTGGAAAGTAAGTGTCAAATAAGGAAGAAAATATTGTGAGAAAAGGAAAAATTTGCTTGTTACAAGGAATTTCTCCTTTTCCCACAAAGTTTTCAATGATCATGGCTCTTCAGGGTGTATAAAAATGCAACATTATAAAGGAGCTTAGTGGATTCATAAAGAAGTATTATTAGAGTGTTACTAAGTGTTTTCAGGTTTTTAGATTCATACGATGTACATCATAAGTTTTAGATCAAAATATACATCTTTCTTGACCAGAAGCTTTTATATTTCTCAGATTTTCCCTCATAAAATGCAACATATGATGTGTTTGTTAATGACAAATATCCTATCTTACAGCCAAAAAATGGAAACTGGGATAAATTTGTTTACCTTTACCAACTTTTACCGACAGAAAGGCTTCAGAAAACATTGTTGGAAATGAAATTGCTTGTTACAGACAATTTCTTCATTATCCACAATGTTTTCTACCTCACCAGATAAATATTTTTGAAATTTCAAGGACTAAAATTTTCTTTAACTTCTTTAAATTTGAACCAGTCTGAAATTTTGTCTTCTAGAAATACACAAAAAATGTCATGTCAAACATGAAAGCTCGTACTAGTCAAAAGTTATGTCCAATGTAAAAAAATTTTGCTACTAAACTGAAAAATAGACTGACACACAGACAGTATAAAAACTATTAATCCATTACCACACAGTCTCATATTTTTATGCACCTCAAAAAAAAGCATTGAAATCGTTGCAGAAAATGAAGAAATTGCTTGTTACAAGCAATTTCTTCATTATGTCAATGTTTTCATTGCTAAAATTAGGGATTTTTTGAAATTTCATTAACTGAAAATTGTTGTTTGCAACATCTTTGATTTTGGACCAGTGTAAAATTCTATCATCTGAAAATGGGTAAACCTCCAATTTATTGCTTTGAGGGGATTAACAATTTCATCTCTTTGGGTTTACTTACTGACTTCATATCTGGTTCCACTCAAGTTTGCAGTAATCATATTTCGCCTCTTTTTCCGTTTAGTTTTTGGTTGAGATCTTGGTCTTTTCTCCTCTTCGTGATCAATCCTATCCATGTGAATATCTGACTTATGATGTACCAGCGGGTTATGTTCCTCTGATCGGTGAGATCGGTATCCGGTGGCTGGACCTCCTGGACCCAGCACCATATTGGCTGCTGTACGATGAGCATAATGCGAATGTAGAGAAGAGAGAGTCACATCTGAAAAGTAAAACAAATATAGTTTGTATGCAATACGTCACAGAGGAGATGTGTTGATGATTCTCTACCTTATGTTTTTCTACATGAAATATGATACATATACTTATGTCAATTCAACCCATTTCTACACAGTGACGCTTTTTGATGACTCTGAAGAAAACATTAGGAAAAACATTGTGTAAAATGAAGAAATTGATTGTAACAAACAGTTTCTTCATTTTCCACAATTTTTTTACCCAGAAAGTTGAAAAATCTCAAATTTCATATACTTTTATTTATTGTCTGCAACTCCTTTCAATTTGGATGAGTCTAACATTTTGCCATCAGGTAATGTGTGAACTCTTTCCTGCACAATCCCTTTTTTATATGCCCATCTACAAGAAGTTTCTTCATTAACCACAAACTTTTCTCCCCCAAAAGACAAAATATATAAAATTTCCTCAACTTTGGATTGTAGTCTTTCAACTTAGACCAGTCATATTTTTTCTCTTTTGTGGCTAGGGCTTAAGTCATGTAGAATTGCAATTCTTGATAGTATATCTGGTTGTCTAGCTCTAGCCAACCCCATCATAAGACAACAAAATTTTAGATTGATCCAAATTTAAAGAAGTTGCAGATGACAATTTTAAGTTGATATATATTTCTTTGTAGAAACAAATGCAGAAAATTAAGAAATTGCCCATAATAAGCAATATCTCTTTTCATTTTTGTTTTCCTGAGACAATTTCTTTACAGGCGTAAAATGTAGGATTGTATGAGAATGGCTTAACACTTTTGTACTTTAACCCATTCCCACATAGTGACGCTTTTGTTGCCACACAAGAAAAACAATTGAGAAAACATTGTGTAACAAGAAATTTCTTAAATTTCCACAATGTTTTCCACCAAGAAGGTTGACAAAAATTTAAAATTTCATAAACTTTGAATTATCGTCTGCATCTCCTTTCAATTTCTACCAGTCTAAATTTTTTCCCATCTGGTAATGGGTTAACAGAATAAACATGTTTGATGTGAAATCTTAACCCACTCCCTCACACAAATTTTTTGGATTGATCAAAATTGAAAGAATTTGCAGACAAGAATTTCAAGACAAGCAGTTGCACTAGACCTTTTCACGCAAAGCACCTGATGACTAAAAAGTCTGTGTCTGCAACATGCTTTCAAAGAAAAAACAACAACAAATTTCCACTGCAAGTGGATTTACTTCTGGTTTAGTTTTTCAAAAGCCTTATTATTGCATCTAGTCATTTTAACTTAATTTTCTGATGTTTTACAATGAAAGCATGGGCTAAATAATGTAGATAACATTGTTGGAAATTTATTTGTTACTCCTTCTTTCTCCTTTGTTCCAGTACTGTTTCTTCAGAAGCATTAAAAGCATTCTATATTATCTGCCTTAAGGAACCAATGACAGGTGTTTTGTTTCATGATCAATGTTTTGCCATAATATATACATACAATAAAGTGTATCATAACCCGGTATATAAGTTATGTTGAAACTATGATTAAGACATTATATAGTCCAGTTGGTGACCAACATTTTGAATGAAATTGTATTTACAACCCTAGTTGGCCCATCAATGATATTCTGATTATAATATGCTCATTGACCCCTTGATCTAGAAGTAAAGATATAATTTTCAAATATGCTAGATTTTTGAAAATGAAAGCCTGTCTCACAATATATCCTGCAGCGAAAACAATTGTTAAATCCATTCAATGAAAATAAGCGTATTCACTTCATTTGATTTTGGAAAAATTGATGAAAAGATAAACACCATGTTATGATATTACCGTGCTGGTTGCAACGACGCTCGGTTGCATCCTTTGATCAGTTGACAAGAAATAAGTATTTGGCGGCATATCGGTTGAAACATAAAAAGATCAAGTTTGTTTCATCAAATCATAAATTTCGTAATTAAATGTAAGAGTGTTAATCCAATTCTTGTGACATGTTGCCGTTTACATAATAACCCCATATGTATTGCGATTTACCGAAGGGAACCTTTTACACTAAATGATCATTTCTCTGATCTGCTCAATCTAATCATTATCATTACTTTAATGATTGCATTTATTTTTGTAGTTTTCTTTGCACTATAATATCGTCATCATCAAAATGGTTTATATCATTCATTCATCATCAAAATAATGCTACCTGTTTTCGCATTTCAATGTATTCAATGCATGAAACTTTTAACAAAATGTTAATTATTTATATCAAGAATATGCTTTCTCCTTTTATTCGACATTTCTATTGTTACAACACTGTGAGTATTAAAACAAGAGGGCCAGAATGGCCCTAAAATCGCTCACCTGACTAATGTAAGATGATTTGAAATTTTGCCAACACTTTTGAAAAGGAATATCCATTTAAGTTTAGTTGAAATTGGCCCAATGGTTACTGAGGAGATGTTCAAAGTAAAAAAACTGCCCCGCCCTGCCACTCCCATATTTGGGCGTAAATCAAAATTCTGCAAACACCTTTTGAATAAGGTCACCAAAGGAACATTCATGCCAAGTTTTGTTGAAATTGGCCCAATGATTACTGAGGAGAAGATATTTTAAGATTTCTAAATAAAAAACTGCCCCACCCTGCCATGCCCATATTTGGGCATCAATCGAATTTCACAAACAACTTTTGTAAAAAGTTTCACCTAAGGAACATTCATGCCAAGTTTGGTTGATATTGGCCCAATGCTTACTGAGGAAAAGATATTTAAAGATTTCTAAATAAAGAAACAGCCACGCCCATATTTGGGCATCAATCAAATTTCCTAAACACGATTTGAAAAGGGTCACCCAAGGAACATTCATACCAAATTTGGGTAAAATTGGCCCAATGGTTACTGAGGAGAAGATGTTTAAAGATTTCAAAGACAAAAACTGCCACGCCCTGCCACACCACTATTTGTGGGTCAATCAAATTTCCGCGAACAACTTTTAAAAAGAGTCACCCAAGGATCATTCATGCCAAGTTTGGTTGAAATTGGCCCAATGGTTACTGAGGAGAAGATGTTTAAAGATTTCTAAGTCAAAAACTGCCATGCCCTGCCATGCCCATATTTGGAAATAAATCAAAATTCCACAAACAACTTTTGAAAAAGGTCACCTAAGGAACATTCATGCCAAGTTTGGTTGAAATTTGCCCAATGGTTACTGAGGAGAAGATGTTTAAAGATTTCAAAATCAAAAACTGCCACGCCCTGCCACGCCCATATTTGGGCATAAATCAAAATTTTGCGAACAAATTTTGAAAAGGGTCACCCAAGGAACATTCATACCAAATTTGGTTGAAATTGGCCCAATGGTTACTGAGGAGAAGATGTTTAAAGATTTCAAAGTCAAAAACTGCCAGGCCCTGCCACGCCCATATTTGGGGATCAATCAAAAATCCGCCAACAAATTTTGAGGAGGGTCACCCAAGGAACATTCCTACCAAGTTTGGTTGAAATTGGCCCAGTGGTTACTGAGGAGAAGATGTTTAAAGAATTGTTGACACCTTCCGACACACGACTGACAAAAGGTGATACCAAAAGCTCACCTTGAGCATGTTGTGCTCAGGTGAGCTAAAAATAACATGCTTTTCTGTGGGTGTGTTTGATATCAATAAAAGCAAAGAATAGAGAGAGAAAGAGTGAGAAGATAGAAAGAAAGAAAGAAAGAAAGAAAGAAAGATAGATAGATAGATAGATAGATAGATAGATAGATAGATAGATAGATAGATAGATAGATAGATAGATAGATAGATAGATAGATAGATAGATAGATAGATAGATAGATAGATAGATAGATAGATAGATAGATAGATAGATAGATAGATAGATAGATAGATAGATAGATAGATAGATAGATAGATAGATAGATAGATAGATAGATAGATAGATAGATAGATAGATAGATAGATAGATAGATAGATAGATAGATAGATAGATAGATAGATAGATAGATAGATAGATAGATAGATAGATAGATAGATAGATAGATAGATAGATAGATAGATAGATAGATAGATAGATAGATAGATAGATAGATAGATAGATAGATAGATAGATAGATAGATAGATAGATAGATAGATAGATAGATAGATAGATAGATAGATAGATAGATAGATAGATAGATAGATAGATAGATAGATAGATAGATAGATAGATAGATAGATAGATAGATAGATAGATAGATAGATAGATAGATAGATAGATAGATAGATAGATAGATAGATAGATAGATAGATAGATAGATAGATAGATAGATAGATAGATAGATAGATAGATAGATTGATTGATTGATAGATAGATAGATAGATAGATAGATAGATAGATAGATAGATAGATAGATAGATAGATAGATAGATAGATAGATAGATAGATAGATAGATAGATAGATAGATAGATAGATAGATAGATAGATAGATAGATAGATAGATAGATAGATAGATAGATAGATAGAGAGAGAGAAAGAGAGAGAGAAAGAGGGAGATATCTACATTAGTGGACACACAGACAAAAAACAAATATTTTAAAAAAAGCATGCTTGCTGAGTTCTTTATTTTCTTAATGTTTAAGTTTAAACGCACATTCTTTGTAACAAAGTATCTTTTTTAAAAAAAAAAAGTTTTTTGATGAAGACTTTTGGAGATTGGTATCAACATAGGCAACTTTTATGGCATATTTAAAGCAACATTTATCTGTATCTTCCAAAATGTGGTAAATAGTATTTAAATGCACTACAAAACAAGCAAATTTGTTGAATTGATATCCCCCACCAAAAATATTTTGTTTGTCAATGGAGTATATCAATCTTAGGATATCACTCCGTATGTATATGGCTTCACTAATCAGGGGCAGTAACTCTAAATTGAATAGACGAACCTGATAACCTGACTATATGCAAATCTCCTCTTTGTAGTCATTGCAATCCAGTCAATGGTTTCCAAGAAATACCGCATAAACAAATATTACTCTGTATGTATAATGCTTCACCAATCAGGGCAGTAACTCTGAATTTAATAGTCTAATCGGATAACCCCGATGATATACACATCTCCTCTTTGTAGTGAAGCTTTCCACAAAGTTTCATTGAAATCCAGTCAATAGCACGGAAACGAAACTCGGAAGGACGGGCAGAAAAACGGACGGACATGGCAAAAGCAATATTTCCCCTGATGATTTCATCTGCTGGGGATAATTTATTAAGCCAATCATGTCAATCAGGATTATTTTCACTTGTTCGTAGGTTTTGCCATGCATGACATGCCTATGATTGATGCATATTGGAAAATTTAACCAATCAGAGTACCTGAAAAAATTGGGATGGCTAACTTCTTTTGTGTAGTGTTGATAGTTGTAAATTTTGCAAAACTATTTATTTCTGGCATCAATTACTTATGGTGATTTGTTTGACATTATCGGTATAATTATTCAAAGTAACCATTCAGTGTTAGTATCGAGTGTTAAACTATAACTCTATATTATATTTTTACGTTCTTGTATGTGTGTGAGGGGTGGTGGGTGTTAAAAATTTTTCAAAAAATCTTATTGCATTGGAAATATTATTGTATGAAAAGATAATTATATCAGAATTCGAGGCAACTTATATGTCAACTAATATAGCCTAGATACCAGGCTGTCTTAAACTCAATTTCATTGCAAATTCATGATAATATCATCAAAATCACTCGCTACAATGGGCCTACATTTGTCTGCTCACAGATTGAAACTCTTTTTTCACAAAGATTTTGATTTTTAATCTTCATTTTTGCTCCTTCAAAATAGGTTTATATAGTGATAATTTATCAACTCCCCGCAATCGGTCACGTGACAGGCTCGGATAGATACTTTATTTAACAAGATTTGGTTTGACGCATGCGCACTCACAGCATGAAAAGGTCTATTCTAAAAATCTTTGTCTTTTGGGGTAGAAAACATTAAGCATAATCAAGAAATCTCTTGCAAAAAGCAATTTCTTCATTTTCCATGATGTTTTCCAAAGCTATTTATGTGAGAGGACATTAAAAAGCAGGACTGTGTGGAAATGGATTAAGTCTATCACCTGCTAAGTTTAACTATAAAGCAGAGATGTCTTAGGTACTTATAAGCTTTCAGAAAATATCTAGGAGCCCTTTATGGGGCCATCATCAGAGACATGCATGTGTGAAATCAAAGCTCTGTACCGTAACAAAATAACTGAGATACAAAGTTTATTAAAGCTGGCCTCTAATGCAACCAAAAACATGGTAAACCCATTAAACAACAAAATTTTTGACTGGTCCCAATTCAAAGAAGCTGTAAATGTCATTTCATATCGCACTAAGATTAAAAAGTAGGTGCCATTTTGGATAGAAAACATTGTTGGAAAAGGGGGAAATTGCTAGTCACAATTTCTCCTTTTCCCACAAAGTTTTCAGTGATTATATTTCTTCAGGGTGTTAGCAAGTGACACTGTGTGGGAATGGGTTAAACAAGAAAGGCAAAAGGCAAAAACAGGAGTATTCTAGGTATTGCTGGTAACGGGCAGTTTCATCTTTCCATACTAAATTCTTCCACAATAAAATATCCCTGTCTATCAACTTTTTCTATTGTATGGGAAACAAGCAACTTCTCTATTATTGACAATGTTCTCTACCCAAAAAGATTCCTTTAAATTTCATCAACTAAGAATTGTTGTCTGCAACTTCTTTTAACTTTGATCAAAGTAAAATTTTGTGATAATGGGTTAAAAAATTAATCATGCCATTTATAAGGAAATTCACTGACACAAAATCAATGTCTTAGTGATTTTAACAAAAGTTTAATAAGTAATATAATATGTAAAGAGAGATACAGGAAGTTTTTACCAACCTTTAAATGGCATTTTCTCCTTAAAATTCAAGATCATATTGTACTGATAAAAATATTCCATGGCTGAATGCATGATTCAAATTATTATGTTCCACTCATGACTCTAAATTATACATCAAAATTGTTGTTTTATATCATTTCCCAACTTTATTTTATAACCTGGTCCATAGGAACTCTGTATGAGCCTTTTAAATTATTTTACTGTGAATGACTGAACCCTTTAAGTAAAGAGACCTAACTGTCACGAGAAATAAAGTTTTTTGAAAATGATAAGATCAAAGCAAAAAATGGTAGTCAACAAAAATTCTAAAATCTTAGTCTATCTCATCCAATCATTTTTCTTCATTTTCATTTTGGAGTATTTGATTTCAACATACTACATTATCTTTGTTTACTTTTTATTTTAGTCTAAAGCTTTATATTAAAGTAAAGTGCTGACTTTGTATTTGTCAAAAGGCTGTGAACCATATTACGAAAAAACAATAGCCAATATTTCAAAGTTTATGAATTGAAATTTTACCAAATTACACAGGTCCAATTGGCCTAATGACCTACAAAATTATGTGAACCAGGTTTAGATGCCCTGACATGACTTATTGATGTTATAACTTTTTTGAGACCACTGAAAGCCGCAAAAAGTAATTGTAGGAAATAAAAATGCTCACTTTTCAATCGTTTTCAAAGATAGTCCTTGAACCCATTCCCATACATTGATTCCCCTCAAAACAAACAATTGGGAAAACATTGTGTAAAATGCAGAAACTGTTTGTAACAAGCAATTTCCCCATTTTCCACAATGTTTTCTACCCAGAAAACTGACAAAATCTAAAATTTCATTAACTGTAAACTGTTGTCAGCAACTTCTTTCATTTTGGACTAGTCTAAAAGATATGTGATGATTGGGTTAATCAATCAAATATCTTAAAGTTTAGAATGTCTACTTATTGTATAAACTCCTAACTAGATGACAACATTTTAGACTGGTCTTGAAATGTTTTACACAGTTAAACTTCTTCACTGTGTAAACAATTGTGCGGTACTGGATTAGATCATTTAACCCATTATCAGAGGACACAATTTTAGACTGGTCCAAAATGAAAGGTTTTGCAGACAACAATTTGAAATTTATGAAAGTTTAGATTATTTCAACCTTTAGGGTAGAAAACATTGGGCAAAAGGAAGAAATTGATTATTACAAGCAATTTCTTCATTTTACCCAATGTTTTCCAAATAGTTTTTTCTTGAGGGGCGTCTAAAAGAGTCACTGTGTGGGAATGGGTTAATAATCCTTCACTTATTTTGAGGTGTTGAAAGAGATCAAAGGCGTTCTTTTAACACTTTCCCACACAATCACACTTTTTGGTGACATTAAAGAAAAATAAATGAAAACATTGTGGTAAATAAAGAAATGGCTTGTAACAAGCAATTTCTTTATTTCCCACAATGTTTCTATCCAGAAAGACAAAGATTCTTAAAATTTCATCATCTTGAAATTATTGTCTGCAACCCCTTTCAATTTGGACAAGTTTAAAAAAAAATGTGTGGGAATGGGTCGACCTTTCCCTGTTTAGCAAAATTTTAGACCCACCCAAATTCAAAGATTTCACAGATGAAAATTTAAAGTGAATTGATTTGAAAAATAACAATTCAGTATGATAGAAAATATTGTGGAAAAAGAAGATATTGCTTGTTACATACAAATTCTTCTTTTTACAACAATCTTTTCTCAATTATAAATTCTGAGGGAAATAAAAACTAGGGATTGCACAGGAAAGGGTTAAGTGTAGTCAGGACTGAATATCAGCAATAATATAAGAATGAAGATTTAAGCCATTCTCTGAATATTTTAAGTACCACTTATTTCCATAGCTTTTATCTTTCTCTTCAAAGCTTCATCGGTTAACTACTTTTGTTATTCAACCATTTTAATTGCTAACAGAAAATCCTCTCTTTCTAATGCATCTATTTTCTAATTGAAATCAGTTGCAATATATAATGTCATGTGATGAAATGACGACGCACTGGCAGACAGTTTAGTGAGCCCATCTCATAGTTGAATGGGGAATGAACTAGAGTGCAAGAGAATGTATTATGCAGATGCATACTTCTAAGTTGTTGAGATCTGGAAAAAAGTGCCTGTAAGCCAGACCAGAGATCACCAATCCATAGGTGCCAACATGTTGCAATAATAATTTATATTATATAATCTACCATCTTCATACAAGGCAAAGTAGATCTAGATGAAGCCTTATTGAACCTGATTCACATACATGTATCACACAGATGGTGATCGGTGTGATGAAGGACAATTTCGTTAGACTATAATGATGAGGATTGGATAAAGTCACTGCATGCTAATACAAACGGCAATGTTGTTAAGATGCTCTAAATTGGATTGACCTTGATTGTTTTATTAAAGCTTACTCAAACATTAATGAAGCTCTCCAATTATCTATATATCATCTTCTGAAGTTATACAATCATTAATATAGCTCATATGTTGGCAGTGCAAAGTCTTATGAAAATAAATATACTACAAGCAAAAAATCCTAGCTAAAATACAGTTTACTGGTGTGCTTGTTGTAAAAAACAATTTCTCCTTTTCTAAAGTTAAGTTTCTCAAGTTATATGGCACTTTTTTGTTTGCTTTTTAACTGAAATGTTCCTTGTTTTTTACGTGAAGGGTGTAAACTAGTGGGATTGTGTGAGAATAGGTTAGCTCATTACCAGGCAAGAAGTTTTTAGAATGGTCAAAATTGAAGTTAGTTACAAGTTGGTGAAATTTTAAAATCTTTTAAAATAGAAAACATTGTGGACAATGCAGAAATTGCTTCTGCGTTGATCATTATGTTTTTCGAATCATTTTTCTGTAAGGTCATAGAAAAGCTGGATTTTGTGGAAAGGGTTAAAATGAGCAAGTGTGTGACATAAATTCAAGTTTCACATGATAATTTATTTGGATAAATCTCAGATCAGCCTGTACGTCCTCAGTCTGATCTGTGTCTTCACGATACAATTTTTTAGATTATAATTTAGATAACTAACAAAAATTTCTTAAGACAACCAGCAAATATTCTACTTGCACTGTTTGTCTATTGATACTGCACAGTGTCTACACTTAACACACATGTAAAATTGTTGAAAATGTCACTGACAGGTCAAAATGTACACACCATTTTCCTAATCCATTACCAAATCGCACAATTCAAGACTGGTCCGAATTCAAAGGAGTTACAGGTGACAATTTAAAGTTTATGAAACTGTAGATTTTCCAATTTCATGTATGGAAAACAATTGTCACAAGTAATATCTTTATTTTATACAAAGTTTTCATTAATGTTTTTTTTAAGAGCTTCAAACAGCGTCACTGTGAGGGAATGGATTAAAGCAACTACCTTTGTATATGTTCACCCTTTGACCAGAAACACATGCCTTTTCTTTCTCAAGAACCACAAATATTTTTAAGCCTTTTCTTTTTAAATTTCAGACTCGTCCAAATTGAAAAAGATTAAAGTTAGCAATAAAATTTGGATGAAATTCGATAGAAACCATCCTATGTGGTAGGAAATATTGTAAGAAAAGGTGAAATTGCTTGTTACAAGCAATTTCTTCTTTTTCAACAATGTTTTCTCAAGTATAAAATCACAGTCACTTATAATCCAGGGTTTGTACAGGAGAGGTTTAAATGGCACCCAAAAGACTAAATTTGATACCAAGTAAGACTATAGGCTAACAAACCATTAATTTTTCAGTGCTTTTCAAGCAAACTTTTTTTTCTCCATGAGTATTTTTTTTTTATGTTAAGCCCATACCAGTCTTCTAAAAAATGGATTGCTGACCACACCAACTGAGCTCCAACGGGAAGCTCCACAAAGACGTTAAACGGTGTTATTTCACAAAATTTGTTGTCAGTTACATGTGACACAAAAAGTAAAATGGTTTGTTGGCTACCTGTATGTGGTAACTACAGCTTGAATAAGTCGTAGTAATGATGTTTAACTCACCAAAGCAACAAAAATGCTTCATGTAAATGTAGACCAATATGTCAGAAACCATAGTTCACTTTTGGTCTATTTAAATGATTTGATTAGCTTGAAAAATAAGCAAGGGACATGTTTGGAATTCATACCGTTCTCAAAACTTACAAAACCTCACAAATGACAAAAATAATAGCCTGACAATGGTTTTCAATTGAATTGATAGTTTGCCATGTTAGCAATACATGTATAAATACTATTATATAAGATAATGACTGATCTAAGTACATTTGCACTTGGCATTCTATTATGATACATATGAGGTAAGGGGTATCATATTATAGGATAAGTCCAGCGAAAAGGGACCTCCTGGTATATATTTAACCTATTCCCACTCAGTGACCCTTTTATACAACCCCAAGAAAAAAAGCTTAGGAAAAAATTGTGGAAAATGAAGAAATTGCTTGTTACAAGCAATTTCTTCATTTTCCACAATGTTTTCTACCAAGAAAGTGGAAAAATCTAAAATTTCATAAAGTTTATACTATTGTCTGCAACTTCTTTCAGTTTGGACCAGTCTAATATTTTGCCTTGTGGTAATGGGTTTAAGTATTGACCCTGGTCAGACTCAGCAGACTGCACAAACTGATGTGGGTCAACAATTTTCAATCTTTCACAATTTTCAGAATCTAGAATAACAACACAGTCTACCTGACTATATGATATTTTTGTAATGCAACCTCTGGTTAGCCTCTGTGGGATCCAATCTATTTTTCAAGTATTAGTTTAAAGGAACCCGTTGAAGGTCCTTTTCTACTTGATGGGTCCAATTGACCAATCGCGACTGTCAATCAAGAAATATATCAACCATTCAAATAATTCATTCAGCAAAGAATTAGGATTTGAAATCAAACATTGGTCGCCATTTGTGTGAAACATTTTTGTTGGTTTGGCAACTTACACTTTGAAACTACTGCTGTCAAAACAGCATTAAAAACCAAAGAGCCAAAAGCAATGAATTTGCTATTTGTGACTCTATATTTATTTTTGAAATTAAATTTCAACAACTCTGACTAGAAAAGGACAAGCAGGTGGTGTAGACAAAGATCAGAACACACTTATGTAGGCTTTTTTCCTATACCTCCTGCTAAAACAGGAATATTCCAGGTTCAGCATGGCAAGGGTTAACTGTGTTTGGTTTATGTTTAATAATATTAATAATAATGACCTATGGGTGAAAAACAGACTAATCAGGGTGACAACTCTTGCACTGATTATCAATAAACCACTAACAGTAGAAAATTATTTAGATTGGTCCAAATTCACAGAAGCAATTGAAAACAATTTTATTTTGTAAAATCTTAACACTGTAATGTTTTTTAGGGTAGAGAACATTATGGATAGTGAAGAAATTCCTCTTGAAGGATTAATTAGTTTACAGAATGGTGTTTAACTCATTACCAAATGACAAAATTTTAGAACAGTCCAAATTGAAAGGAGTTGCAGTTGACAAAAGTTTATGGAATTTAAGATTTTTCAACTTTCTGGGTAGAAACATTGTGGAAAATGAAGGAATTGCTTGTTATCAGCAATTTCTTTGTTTCACACGATGTTTTCCCAAAGTTTTTTCTTGAGAGGCGTTTAAAAAGCGCCATTGAGTGGGAATGGCTTAATGCCACTTTAAACAGTATTTTGGTCACATTGTGGCAGCTAGAGTAGCTAACCCCATGATTAGTGGCCTACCAACTACTCTATGGCCATGGCTGCTTGTTACAAGAAATCTATTTCTTTTCCTTAATGTCATCAAAAAGCTTGGATGTGTAGTAATGGGTTAAAGATCAAACTTACTTAACCCATTTACAGGTGACAAAATATTAGACTATTCAAAGTTGAAAGAAGTTATAGATGATAATTTGTCTTGCTATATAATTGAGAAGTTATAGTCAAATTGGGTAAAAGATATTATGATTGAAGGAGAACCCAATGTTTTCAGTATACATATACCCACCTGGAGAGAATATCCCAATTCTTAACTTAGTCCCAACCAATTATCTTGAAATTATCCAAAATTAGCAAAATCAATTTTGAAATGATTTTTACTGGCCTGTAGGTATAAATGTTTTTTTATGGACATTTCATGATCATTAATTTTCATAGATATGTCAGTCTTTTTAACCATGAATCAGCCTAAGAATCAGCATTGCAGCTAGTGTAAGCCATATAGAATCCCAAGTAAAATGAAAGATGATAAACACTATTAAAAGAGCTAGTGTCTGCATTCACCAACCCAAAATCAACAGTTTGTCTTTGAATTTTATAAAAAAAGGTTTTTGAATGGCAGAGATTAATGTGCATGTAAAATATGACTGGTGAGCAAATATAAGCTCAGTATATAAAGAAATAAACATAAGAGGCAAAGAGTTGTCATGGTAATTCTAGTATCTGTAAGTTTAAACCATTAACCCATACCCACATCTTTTGTCTTTGTGGTAGAAAACATTATGAAAAATGAAGAATTTGCTTGAAACAAGCAATATGGTTCATTTTCCACAATGTTTTCCGAAGCTGTTTTCTCATGGGCATAAAACTGGGTAACATTGTGGGAAATGACATAAGATCTTACCTTCGTTAGCTCTGTCCATGGATGCCAGTGAGGACATTGAAGTACTGTGTCTCATGACCCCTGACATTGTATTGCTACTTGATCTCCTCACAGCAGTAAAGCCTCAATTCTCTTATTGTAATATTCCTGTAACATCTAATGATACGTCCTCAGATTTCACAGCTCAAACTGGTCCAAAACACATCTGGCCAAATCTTCTTCTCTTCATCTTGTGAGTGCTTAAAATCAAACTGTGAAAAACAGACAGAACAAAATACATGTACAAATAAAGCAAAGACCCAAAAATGCAAACCATACAAGGGTCAATCTTTCAATACATAGCACAACCCTTTACCTAAATTGATAGCTATAGATACATTTCTACAAATAGATTTACCAGTTCTGCTTCTTACGACCTGCATGAAAAAAGCTGTGTAAAACATTATGGAAAAAGAAGAACTTACTTTTTAAACAATTTCTTCATTTCCAATGATGATCTATTTCTACCTAGATTGACAATGATTTTTGAATATTCATCTCCTTGAAATTGTCTTCAGCAACTTCTTTCAATTTGGACTATCTAATATTCTTTCTTCTGGTAACGGGTTAAATATGTAGCTTCCCATTATGCCAAGCGGTCAAAGAGTAAAATCATGATCAAATGTCCTGTCAGCAAAGTACAAATATTGATACCTATAAATAGCTCTGCTTTATTCATCATCTCACTTTGATATTCTTACTTATTACATGCCTTCAGCCGCCGTCATATCGAAGTCGGTAGCGCGACAGACTCCTAATCTTCAATCATGGGATGTCATGGGTCCGATCCCCAGCGGCGGCACATATTCTTTCCGACATTTGTCTTTCACCAATGGGTGGATAATCGTAAATCTAAGTGGGATAGCAGCTGGAGGCTAGCAAAGAATTTAGTGGTAGTACTGGTGTGAGAAATACTAGGAATCAATTGTTAGGTGCCCAAGCTGCCACAATATGACTGAAATACTGTTAAAAGTGGCGCTAAACCTCATTCAATCAATCAATACATGCCTTCAGGTTTTCCTTATAAGAGAATTTCACTTGTTTTAAGGCAGACAAAATCACACTCAACAGAAAAAATCAGTATCTGCCAGGTATAGAACTGATACAGAGATAGTTAGATGATGTCATTTTCCTGGTAATATTTCATCATGCCACAAACAATGTGGATTTTTGGAAATGAGAAAATTGTTCATTCAATGAAGCTGCAGAGTTTCATGATGTTCTCTTATTCTATTTAAGAGAATATTTTTTGTTTTCATGGAGGTATGAACCGAAAAACCTAATCACACTGTATGAATACGCGAAGCGGATTCATACATTGTGTGATTAGGTTTTTCGGTTCATACCTCCATGAAAACAAAAAATATTCTCTTCATTTCTTATAATTTAATAGCATCGAGCGAAAAATGCAACAACTTAACAAATTTTGATACCTTTTTGTAGTGAACTATTTTGTGCGGAAGCATTCAAAATGGCTGCGTACTCAAAATTTGTTCATGGAGGTATGAATTAAATTTTTCGACCAATCAGATCGCGCGTTTTTGATAGACGACAACTAACAAATAAATTATATAGCAATACTTTGTTTGTATTTCTTAAATAGAATATCATAATTTTAAGTAAAAACTTGAATTGGTTGTGGCCGCATGAAATATCAAAATTTTCCTCTGCAGCTTCACATATCCAATACAAGGTTTTGTATCATAACTATAAAATAATATTCCTTATTTAACTTTTTGTACTTCTAAAAACTTCACATAAATGATTGAGTGAAGTAAAACAAAACAAAAAAACGAGTATTTGCTGGGCTTATATATGCGTATAACAACTGGTTATATTCTGCTCAATAAGTAAAGTGGAGGTGTTATCATCTTAGGGTATAATTATAGGTTCAAGTCTCACATTTCATCATTGATTTACTTTATTTTTGTCAGGGGTAAATGGCTATAATTATAAGCCAGTGGCAAGGTGCGCCACTATAATTAGGGACTAAAAGACAATTCATGGTTTGGTAAAATAGGTAAAAGGCAGAAGAGTATGAAGAGTCCACATTAAGTAGAATTATGACAAAGTGCAAAGCTTCTTTTGTTGGCAAAACAATTGTCCTCATGTGTTGGTTTCCCACTTGACAAACTTTTCCTCATTTCCAAAACTGTTTACTTAAGCTATGGGGAACGTAAATTTAATGTACATTGGTTTGTTATCTTGCACATAGGAATGTACTTTGCTTACACGTACATTACGTAGTATTAACATATCACTTTACCTAAACTGTCGAAACTTATGACATAGTAACACTGATTTTAGTCTGCATTCCAAGCACGGACCATTCTACACATTTCCTATTTACAGGTGATCGAAGTGTAAATAATTTTGAAATTTGCAGCATGGTGCTCCGGAAACCTACCGTTTTATACAAAAATTTAAAGGTCTAGAGCTTAAATCCAATGAATTGGCAATCTTGAGTCTTTCAGTCTTGAAGAATGTCCAATTAAGCGTAAAATTTTGGAACTAGCAGGTACTTGTTTAACATGTCCGCCATATTTGTGTATGCCACGTGATAAACAAATAGCTAGAGGCAGAGACGCACTTTGCTTAGCAACCAGGTGTTCGATTGAATTTTTTTTCTTGTATACGGTTTTCAACAATTTTATATATTCAAAACTTTCCAACAAGTACAATGAATTAACTACGATGATCGGTTAGTTGGTTTGTTGATGGATTCGTCCGTTGACTGGTTGATTATTTGAATGATTGATTGGCTGGTCTATTGATTGATTTACAAAATGGGTTGAAAGTAGAGCAATGTCGGGTTCTTTCGGACAGTTAAGGAATAGCCGAGCACAACTCGCCGAGATAAAGAAAGAAGTTGTATCCGATGTACTGCACTGAAAATTTTGAGTTTTTCCCCTGCACTTCCGCTGTCAAATATATATTTCACGCACAAAATAAGGAACCATATAGAATATAGGCGAAGTGGTATATGAAGGGTCCTATCGGACACATCGGGTCTGATCGGACAAGTCGTCGGGGATTTTCGGACACAATTTCGAGATTTAGAAATGAATCGTAGTTAGTTTACCTGTTCGCTTAAAACATGGTCGCCTACGTTTTACTAAGTTTTGACGCCCATTTATTCCGCAAACCTATTTATACGTGAAACCGAGTAACGATTTGGACGCATCTTAGTCGCCCACGTGTCTAGTTAAAATTAGAAACACCCCGGTCAAACAATCAAAGAACTACAGGTAATACATCGTGAGTGTTTGTTTGAACGGCGTTCAACGTCAGTTTTAACAATATTTCAGTTACATTGCGGATGATGGAGCATCTAACCATGGATTCATTGTATTTCACTTATACTACACCTACATCCTTTCCGAGTCTCAAGCTACTAATCCCACTAATGTTTAAGATTATCTACCCATTGGTGGGAGACAAAAGTAGGAAAGGATATTTGCCGCGGCCGGGGATCGAACCGGGGACCTAAAGATTGAGGGTCCACCTAGCTTCAAACTGCGCTATTTCGCATCGTGATAGAGAAACCAAAGCCTAGTAAGTACAGCTAGAATAAGCTTAAATGGTTTTGGTCTCCAATTAAAGATATATACGCCAGCATATCTTTGGAGTCTAATATAAATGCATCTTTTCTAAAAATGTTTTGTTGGGTTATTTTACCGCGGGCGCTTTGATATGTGAGTGATGAAAGTAAATCAATCGTGTTAAAACTGATCTAATTTTGGAAATTTTTGGACTCGTTCAATTTAAAAGACAGTGGGGAATAGAATGAAAAATGAGTGCTGTTCGAAATTAAACCGCCCTATTTTCATAAGTATAAAATCACACGAACGTAAAAAACAGGGACCTTGCTATCACCTGTGCGAGGCTGTGACAATTGAAATACTTTTCTCACTGACATACCCTTGTCAGATGACCAGCGACGGGCAAAAGTTCGTAAGTCTCGAAGCCAGTCCAGTGATGACTGAGCACGCAGCCGGAGTAATTGCGGGCCATGCAGGACCCCTCAAACGAGGTCAAGTCAATGTGTAATATTTGGACAAGTTAACAAATTACTGGAAAAAAAGTGTGCAGACGACATCAATCAAAATGTAGACACATTGAAAAATAAGTAGAGCCCTGTCTCATATGAAAGTTTTAGGATCTAAAAAAATGATATTGCTTGCTTAAAACAATTTCTCCTTTCCCGATAAATACATCGAATCCATTGTATCGTACGTGGGCGACCTAAACATCATACATACGGCTTTAATCGAGCTGTATTTACGGTAATTTTGTCACCCAAAGACCTATAAACTCGTGTATTTCTATGACACCAAAGCTTGGGATTGTGTAGTATAGCGGCGGTCGAATGGCGTGTTCGAAGCGCCTGTTCGGAGGGTAATGACTTGATTCTGCTTAAATACATAAAGCATCTTTTCTACTGAGTGACATTTTTGACGGGAAAAAATATATATTGGGGTTGCGAACGACGATGTTAAGGTTTCATATGCATGTAGATATATATAATTCATTAAATGAAGTGGAACCAACCAGAGAAATAATGGGAAACTATTGTCTATTTCCCCCCTAATAATATTAACAATATTGGACTTGTACTGCCTTACTCTTAAGAAGAAAGTTTATCAACTTTACTGTTTCATATTAACAATAGTCACATTCAAAGGCAATATCTTCGATTTCTTCTTCAGACAAATATGAAAGATCGATGCTTTTAACACAAAGCCGGTGCATGTTTCGGCCACATCTCGTACATCGTATCCAGAAGGGACTACCATCAAAATCTTCATCACATGCAGCACATTTCTTAATGTTGATATTCAGGAAGGATTCGGTGTCTGAGCCATCACTATATACAACTTCATCGGAATCTGTATCAGACGATGACGACAAAAACTGTCTTTCTATTCTTGTTTTTTTCTTTCTCGCGGCTTCTTTTTGGCGCTTCTGTTCCTCTCTAATTCTTTTCTTTTCTTCCCTTTCCTTCTTCTTTCTCATTTTCTCGTTCTCTCTTTCTTCTTTCTTCTTTTGGCGCTCCCGTTTCCTGTCTTCTTTCGCCTGTAATTCTTCTGCCTTTTTCTTGTCCTTTTCTATAATCATTTCTCTAAACTTATTTCCTGTAATTGCCTTTGGCATGGTGACCTTTGTTTGTTTCGGTTTTGATACTTGTACCAATGGCACCTTTAAGTGTTCCATAACAACATGCGACACATGTTCACCCCCCATATCAACCCTATCCTTGGATAGGTTTTGGACGGGTTTCGTCAATGGCTGTTGCTGAATGTGAATCTGGTCATCTGGCTGAGTATGTGCGTCTCCTGCCTCCTTTGGTGTCGATGCGGATGAAGCAGTTGGTAACGATGTATCCTTTTCTTGCCTAAACAATGTGGCGGGTTCAAGTTTCAAACTGTTTAAAACTTTGGATGGGTCAAGAGGAAAGAGACCAGCCTCACGAAATCCGTTTACGGCATTGGCTATAGTTGTGGTTTTCTCCCAGGCCCCTTTGAATACCTCTGCAAAAGATTGCTTGGTGACATATTCCCCAATATGGTTCATCTGGTAATCTCTGACTGCATGTCGCCAAGCTTCTTTCAAAGCGTGAAATAATCTGAGGTCACATGGCTGGAGAACATGTGAGGCGTGTTCAAGAAGGCAGTATAGTTCTATCTTATTTGCGCGACATAAATCGCTCAATCTCATAGACATATGGGTTGAGTGTCCATCTACAAATAGAACTACTGGTTTCGGTATACCGCGTTCGTCTACAGAGGGGATAAATATGTCTTTAATCCATGTGTAAAAAAGATCAGAGTCCATCCATCCGTTTTCTGACCGCCCCATGAATGCATCTTGGAATTTCTCCAAAGGGTTATACGAGAACCGCTGGCCAGGGTATACAACCATCGGTTTAATATAATGCCCTGTTGCACTCATACATGCCAATACGGTGATTTGGGTTTTATCCGAGCTTCCGAAGTTGTAAACAGTGCGAGATCCTCTTTGTGCGACAACTTTCCCTGATTTAGGGCATAAAGAGAACCCCGATTCATCAGCATTATAAAGCCTGCTAGGATCTAGGAGAAGTTGTGGTTCCGATATTTCTTGACAAATATACTTTTCGTAGTCCTCAAACCATTTTCTAACTTTCTCTGGTGATATAATAGCCCTTTCTTTTCCGAGCAGTTGAGGATTTCGTTCTCCAATCGATGGGTTCCTCTTAACAAAACCGAACCACCAATCCTTTCCAGGTCTGTTGTCCTTAAAAGGGTTAGGCCGTTTGTCGTCGTCTAGAATGTGCTTGACAGTCTGCATTATCTCATGTCTTGTGCGCCCATATCCAATGCGAGCCATGTGTAGAGCCCAATCCGTAATGGCCTTCTCTTCCTCGGGAGTTAATACTGTCCTTGGAACAGACACAAGTGGTGTCTTCTCCTTTAGTTTATCGTGTAACGTGGACTTTGGGATAGAAAAGACGTCAGCTGCCCTCCTCACCGACATAGCATTGGATTGTACTGCTTTTAAAGCCGCGGACAGATGGTTCAAATCGTGCTTCCTTCTTTTCTTTGCTTTGAGTTGGTTACTCATTCTGAAAATAAACAAATTAAAAAGTTCACACCATTATCTACAAAAAAAGGCACGACCTAAAGTATTGACAATTTGCGCAGCATTGTCCTAATATGAGTACGAAGTCAAAGTATATACGTTAGCCACAAGCAAAATCGTCTCCAACAATATTATTTAAATGAGGGGTCAAATGACGTTAGTTAGCATATCAGTTATTCGGGGGGGGGGGGGGGGGTCGTAAATCAATAGCCAAATAGAATTGGTCAATCGGATTTTAATTGACAGTGGCGATCCATCAGTTGAAAGGACAGTGTCAAGATATCACCAGGGAAAGTGCAAAAGTATATTTCTGGGTATAAACTATATGGTCCCGTAGAATCTCCATATTCAAACCAAATGATATAGAAAGTAAAAGACATTTGGAATAATACTCAAATGCACATTCGATAATGAAATATCATCGTCGGGCGACAAAATATTCAAACCACAATTTGATTAAACTGTAGTTACGACATTTTCAAACTTGCTCGCCCAACGATGATATAGACGAAAGTAATTTAACACCTTAACATTAACAATTCGGACAGTTATATTTACGACGCAGTTATTTCTAAATATTAATTTAGACCCTTTTAACATTTTTGCATCTTTTGGGGAAAAAAAGATAAAAATAATAGTGCACTCAGAACTGTGCAGAATGTCAGAATCGGGTTAGGTCTAAACCCTATCTAACAAAAAATTAAGAAAAAAAAATTCCTTGTAATACGCTTCGAACCGTCAACCTTCACATTGCAGGTCTACGTCGCTACCGTATCCGCTAACCGGACTTACATTAATCCTGATGTGTAGAATTGTTATAAAGATAAATTTGTCCGATCTGACCCGACTTGTGTACTTTTCGTCGGGTCAGATCGGACAGTATTCTTTAACTATAAATAACAGCCATATCTTTCTCCGACATATAAAAACATCACACAAATTCATTAAACGTCATTATGATTTAGGATAACAACTATTTTCGTGTAAAGATACACTAGCACAATCTTACGTTCACAACGGATCTATTTATAGGTCATTGGTTACGTACCTGTATGAAATAGGGATATCCCGGGGGAAAACGTATACGATGACTAATGGTGACGGGTAGTGATTTTCAAAAAATGGCCGCGCTGGAACTCTTCAAGCATGCGCAAGGCTTTGTAAAATTCGCGCGCATTTTGTACGGAGAACGTATGTCCGAATCGATACGACGTCCGAATGTACCCGACATTGCTCTATGCCTTTTTTAAAAATAACCGCTTCAAACCTATCAAGTCTTAGAGTGCATATTTTAATTGTATTAGCTTACTTAACCTTATTGATCATTGAGCCACCTTGAGATCCGACCACCCGCCTAAGAGTACCACTTTCAGATATCTTGTGTAAAAAAATAAACAACGGACCTCCACATGAGCGCTTGATGCTAAAATAAATTAGCAGCAAATGAGACTTTTGATGCTTTCCAAAATGAGTAATTACCTGTGTTCAGGTTTAGCTAAGTTATCGTACAATCAGAGACAGACTAGCAGGTCGCAAGCCTAAATTGGGATAAAACTCTGACCGAGACCTTGACGGTCAGCGTGTCACGACTTTTTGTAAATTAATAAAAATACATCGATCAAAATAAAAATCTACCAACTGAGCTTATGGGACTGACGCCAAGATTATGAAGCTGTGATGGCCATTTATCTATCGTCGTCAATGTTTTCGTTTAGCCCATTAACACACATCCCACTTTTTTATATCTTTTTTTATATATATATATATATGGATATATCTAAAATGTGGTCTGGTAATCGATTAAACCTTTGTTTTCATCCAAACCTCTGAGGCAGATGTAAAAAAAAAAAAAAAAAAAAAAAAAACCATACACACCACCTCCTCCAACAAGAACAACAACACAATTTTGAACTTGGATAGATATCTGAGATTCCTAAATGGGATGAAATATTTTTTTCCCTTTCAATCGCTGGTTTTTACGTCGTTATGATTTTGTAATAGAGAAAAAATGTAGAAAAAAGAAGAAATTGCTTGTAACAAGCAATTTTTTCTTTTTCCAAAATACTTTCTACCCTACAGAAGGGTTATTTTTCAATTTAAATGCTCCTTAAATTCTCGTCTGCAAAGCCTTTGAATTTGGACAGTTCTATAATTTTGTAAATCGGGAAAGGGTTAAAAAGGCCTTTATTGTGGCTTGTGTATAGTGCAAAATGAAATTCCGCTTCAAATGTGATTTACTGTAGCTGCTACTATAAGATTACAATCGTTTCCTTTTTTAAAGCAATCCTTCGACACCCATCTCAAATTTTTGCATGGGATTTGATTAAATGGTTAAACTCTCCAATCACTTCTAAAAATCTTACATAGGAAGTCAATTTTAGAATTTTTGGATGACAAATTTTTGGAGAGGAATGGATGATATTCTTTTTAGAATGATTGATTAGAAATGGATAGTTTTAAATAATAAAAATATTAAAAAAAATTCAAGTAAAAGCCCCTAAATCTTGAATGAATGAAAAAAGATTTTTTTTTTTTTTGGGGGGGGGGGTGTTCACTTGTTTAAATAGAGACTTGAACGAGCTCGTTACAATATGTACCGTAATTTGTCCATATATTCGGACACTCCAAGAATTCGGACACCATTAATTATTTCATGAAATAATTAATTTTGTGCCTCTAATTTCGGACAAATGGTGTCTTGAATTTATCTATAAATTCGGACACCGAATTTACGAACATAAAATATCAGGTTAACAAATACCGCATCCATTATCGGTAATTTGGAATCTTGGCGATCGGTATCTCCAAACTGTCTGGGTTAAGTGTCAACAGGTGTATATTGTTTATAACAGTGACCGAGAATAGGCACGCACCTCGATATGCTTAAGCTACGAACCGTGAAGGTGATGCAATTAAAATATCACGCTTGGTTTCTCTCTCTGATTCCTAATTTTCTATCCCCGACAGGACCTGCTCTGAAAGGTTTGCTACGATTAACATGTGCGACCCTATGAAATTAGTCAAATTGACCTTAACCTACTTTCGATTTTACTACACTTTCCTCGTATCCGGAGCTCATCGAGGGTATCGTCATCGGCCGTATCAAATCAAGAAAAAAAAATGCAATGATATGCTTCGAGAAGAATGAGTCGTAGCAACGACGTTTTCCCTAAATACGGAAAATGCGAGAATTTTACTTGTTAATTTGTCACACAATTATTAACTTCTCATCCGATATATAATATTGGTAGATTAAAATAAATTACCTTTTCTTATCCCCGCTTCTTTTAATAATCCGAAAATTTAATCTCATACTGTTCAATAAAACACACGTAACAAGTCTCGTTTGACAAATATAAAGTAAAGGTTTTCGGGTAAAGTTTATTTTACTACGAGGGAGGAAAGGTGATCAAAGGCGCCGCCGCCAGATGTTCAGCTATATTTGGGAGAGTTTCCGGAGTTGGCACGTGCCAGACGCGTACCCCGTGAGAATTCTTGGTGACCGAATTTTTATCCTTGTCATTATGCCGAAAGTTTACATGGTTTAATCGACTGTCTGAATACTCTTAAAACATTACGGATATAATTTTTAAAAAGGGATTTTTTCTCACAGGTAGGCCACCGCATTTACTTTAAATTTGCGGGGAATATTACGCGATGATTTATGTGAAGCAGATCAGAGAAAAACTGTCGTAATTGACCGATGCCGTGATTTTATTCTGACAAATTACTTCTTATCTCTTGGTGACTTTCATACATGGACAATTGACATGCGAAGATTTTGTTTAGCTCTCCATATCAATATCCCTTTTTTTCAATTCAACCGACGATGATTGTATATAAATGACAGAAAAAGAATTTACTATACTCTCAAAATCGGACTTTGACTACCGAAACGTCGTAACAATTTTGCCTGAACATGCTGCAGTTACGATCTTGTCGTATTCTTACGGTGATATGTGAGATTCTATCAATCGTTAAAACTAAGAAAAACAACAGTTTAGAAAAGTAAATCGTTTATTAACGTTTTTAATCAGTAAATGATCATTAAATTCACGTCATCTTCGCCGGTATCTTGAAACAATCTGAAAAAATAAAATAATAATAAATAAATTTACGAACGTAATGCGTAACACATATCAAGTTTAATTACTGTTGAAATGAATTCAGTGTCTGAGCAAAACAGTTAGTGACTCATGAAAATCGGCAATGGTTGTTCCCGGCCGCACGACGATTTATCTATAAATTCGGACACTGGCTTGAGTAATTATCTATGTATTCGGACATGAAAAAAAATAATTATTTAATTGTGTCCGAATATATGGACAAACTACGGTATATACATATGTATTCATTACCCTCAAATTCTCCTACCATAAATGATAAAATGAATATTTAAAATTGTCGTTTGCAACTTCTTTGGTTTTGGATCAGTCTGAAAATCTGTCGTCTGATAATTGGTTAAAGTTATTCTTGTTCCTAACCAACATAGGCATTTATTATATATACCTATCAATATTTCAAGTAAAAGAAATACATTCCACACAGACAAAATCGGACAAGTCAGATAAACTCCGTATCTTACAGTGTCAAATACGGTGCCATATAAGGTAGTCTAAGATGACGACTTTATCATAATATAAATAGACGTTATCAGAATGGTAAAAGTAGAAATACATATTGTTTTATCATTTCACCAAATTTATGTAATAAAAGATAAGTGTGTAATAGATGGAATATTACGTTACGATTGTGACACAACATCTTGTATTTGCCTCTCGCTGCGGAGGAAAATTTGACATTCCGCTCGACCTATCAAAATTTTCCTCCGCAGCTCAAAGTAAATACAAGATGTTGTATCGCTACCCTAACATAATAATCCCTATCTATATTATCGAGTATGCAATGTAAATTGACGGATCGCTGGACACGCTAACTGACTTCGACATGGCAGTCCAACCGAAATTTCAAACGACATTAGTATTCAAAATACATGTATGTTTACAGGGCCATAAAACAAATAGCAAATCGTTGGTGGGCGAGCTAAATATCGTAACTACACCTACAACAAACCGCCAAACTAGCAAAATGCCAGGAGCTAGATATTCGCTTGCGCTCTAAACGAATAATCTGGTTGATCAAAAGAAGAAGTGATTTCTAGATCACCGGTCTGACTTAAGATCCTTTACCACTCGCTCCTCATCCGACAAGATGCTTTCTCCTAGAAATGTCAATTTGCCATGGTTTATTGTGTGATAATGATTTAAATCCACTACCAAATAATAGGAATTTAGATTGTCCAAATTGAAAATAGTTGCACGAACAGTATTTTTGGTGGACGTCTCGGCGTCCACCAGTGTTACCACGTTTATAAAATCCAGTGGGATCTTACTATGGTGTAGGAAAAGTAGTAACGTTACCCAATTAAGTTCAATTTATCAATTTTTAAAGATTCATTTCCTCAAATCAGCGGTATATTTTAAAAGGGCGTTTTCAATAGGTTTCATACATTGAGTAAAAACGCCCTTGGTCTGTAGACCATCCCCTTACATCACGCTGTATCAAGCTTCGGTCTTGTGCACAATATAAATTGAGCATTTTGTTACCCATGAGATCCATGATTGAAGATTTGGAGTCTCGTGCGCTACCGACTGCGCTATGACGGCGGCCCGAGTAGCCAATCTTCAATCGTGGGGTGTCACGGGTTCGATCCCCGGCGGCGGCACATATCTTCTCACCAATGGGTTGATAATCATAAATCTAAGTGGGATAGCAGCTGGAGGCTAGGAAAGGATGTAGAGGTAGTACTGGTGTGAGAAATACCAGGAATCCATTGTTAGGTGCTCCATCTACCGCGATATGACTGAAATACTGTTGCGTTGCGTTAAACCCCATTCAATCAATTCAATAAATGAACGCCATTATTTTCAAAACTGAGCGTACCAGCGGTATACCGCATAAGTGATAAGCCATACTACACTACCTAGAAATATACGGTCACAATTTCAGTATGCTGTAGGCCTCCGTATGTTTAAAGTGGTTCCGTGGATGTTATTTTGAATTGCTCTTAAAGCTACTTTTGGGTCATAGATGATACAAAAGATATGTAAAATCTCCCGCTTGTTTCGTGTAAGTAAATATTCGGAATTAACTGCCAATCTATGTTTCTTTAATGACATCTTAATTGTTTGTAGACTGTCATGGGAAAGGATCGTCTGGGAAAGGTTATGAAATAAAGATCTTGAAAGCCAGTAAGACTGTGATTAAGTGAACTAAGATTAACATCTATTTCAATCGTATTTTCAGTAATACTAATGTTTGCAGGTACACCTAACCATGGCTTCATTACATTTTCACACCGGGTCACGTACATGTACAACTACAACATTAAACATGAGCCATTAGCTACTCGTCCAACTTAATCCATTACCACACAACAAAGTTTTAGACTGGTCCAAATTGAAAGACGTTACAGACGACAAATTGAATTATAAAAAAATCTTTATTTTTGTCTTTCTTGGTAGAAATCATAGTGGGAAATGAAGAAATGGCTTGTAACAAGCTATTTCTTCATTTTTCACGATGTTGTTTTTTTTTTTTTTTTTTTTTAACTTTTTTTCTTGGGGGCGTTAATAGGAGGGATTGTGTGGGAATGGGTTATAAGGCAAATTACTTATCATGTTTCTATCGGTAGAGGAACAAATGTCACGTGGCAATGAGATTTTTGTAGAATTCGGTCTCTTGCTCTTCACACTACAACAGAAAATATCTGGAATTACCTACTAAGATAGCCGGGCTAGGCGACACGTTTTGCTGTAATCAGATTTTCTAAATGAAAACTGTCATTTTATACTCCAAAAGGGTATATCAATCTACTATGCCGACAAGAAAGCCCACCATCAGTACTTTCAGTGCTTTGATCAGTTGAAGGATTTTTGGCGGGGGGGGGGGGGCAGTAATACGACCCTTTGACATGTACAATAAGTGTTTTCTGAGAGTGATCATAAAATTTCATAGTCTTAGTATTGTTCATACAGGAAGGTAACCCGACCCTTTGACATGTAGAAAAAATTACTAAATGCGTGGAAGTCACAAAGTATACGGCATTCGGTTACTAGTAATACTTGAAATGTAGAAGTCTTAACATTAAGAGGTACAAGCAAGTTAGTTTAGTCAATTTCTCCTTTTCACAATGTTTTCTATCCTTTTTGGCATTTATTTTCCAATTCTAGCGTAATTTAAAATGTCGTCTGCAACTTCTTTAAATCTTAAGACGACCCCCATAATATTTAGAAAATAGGTAAATGCGTGGAAGTGACACAGTTTACGGCATTCGTTAACACGTAAAACATAAGGTTAAAACACTATAGATGTCAAGTTTACACACAATTAACCTTTGACCACTCACTATAACTTTCAAATGAGTACAAAAAGAGGTTTTAAAATCTTTGGAACTGGTCTACAGCCCGCAACCTTAGACGAGTTTATGAAACTTTATCTAATATCGAAGAAAACTTGTACGATCAACATTAAAATAAATTATGAGATCCAAGAAATAGATATTTAGATCGTACATGAGAAGATACCAAGTGTTTCCCATTGCCAATACAATTGACGGAACTCCACTGTCAAGTAATCGATTGGCCAATCAAATTATGTTTAAACAGAAAATTAAATTGAATTTAGTAATACGACCCTTTGACATGTACAATAAGTGTTTTCTAAGAGTGTTCCTTAAATTTCATAGTCTTAGTATTGTTCAAACAGGAAGGTAACCCGACCCTTTGACATGTAGAAAAAATACTAAATGCGTAGAAGTCACAAAGTATACGGCATTCGGTTACTAGTAATACTTGAAATGTAGAAGTCTTAACATTAAGAGGCACAAGCAAGTTAGTTTAGTCAATTTCTCCTTTTCACAATGTTTTCTATCCTTTTTGGCATTTATTTTCCAATTCTAGCGTAATTTGAAATGTCGTCTGCAACTTCTTTAAATCTTAAGACGACCCCCATAATATGTAGAAAATAGGTAAATGCGTGGAAGTGACACAGTTTACGGCATTCGTTAACACGTAAAACATAAGGTTAAAACACTATAGATGTCAAGTTTACACACAATTAACCTTTGACCACTCACTATAACTTTCAAATGAGTACAAAAAGAGGTTTTAAAATCTTTGGAACTGGTCTACAGCCCGCAACCTTAGACGAGTTTATGAAACTTTATCTAATATCGAAGAAAACTTGTACGATCAGCGTTAAAATAAAATATGAGATCCAAGAAATAAATATTTAGATCGTACATGAGAAGATACCAAGTGTTTCCCATTGCCAATACAATTGACGGAACTCCACTGTCAAGTAATCGATTGGCCAATCAAATTATGTTTAAACAGAAAATTAAAATGAATTTAGACCGCGATTTATCTTAAGCGTTTTTGTTAGTCTGACAGCTTAAATGTCTTAACCATAGCTTATTCAAGCTTTAATTACGGAGTTAAGGCCGCCATCCAACCAATTTACTATTTTGTTACATGTTGTTTTGTTACATGTTACTATCGATAAATTCTGCAAGATAACGCCGTTTAAAATCTTAGTTGAACTTTATTTCGGAGGTCAATAGACGAGACAAGCGATCCGTTAATTCTAAGCCCATCGCGTGCATTGCAGTCGATGGAAAAGATAGAAATTGGTCCATTTATAACAGTGATCAAGATCAGTATGTATACTCTAACAGCGATAATGCGTGACGTGGCGCTGACCGACTTGCGCCTCTGTTTATATAATGCCGGTTATACAACTTTAACCCATTCCAACTCAATCCCTCCTTTTTACGCCCTTCAAGAAAAAAGCTTTGGAAAACATTGTGGAAAATGAAGAAATTGCTTGTATCAAGCAATTTCTTCATTATCCACAATGTTTTCTATCTAAAAAGGTGAAAAAATTTAAAATTCCATTAACTTGAAATTGCTATCTGCATCTTCTTTCAATTTGGACCAGTCTAAAATTTTGTCAAGTGGGAATGGGTTAATAGCTTATAGTCGTAGTACACTTAACAAATTACAGATAGACGCTTATAGGTTAGAACAACTCAATCGTCAAAATTTTAAAGCTTTCAGTTTATAAACAAGTGATATTTTATCTCCGGTGAAGTATACAATGTATACATGTAACTATGTTTGAATTACCCTTTACAACGACATTTGATCACGTTTGTCATTGATTTCACCAAAGATATCGATAAGCACCAAACAATTAACCCTTTTCTGTTTTTGAAATTTAAGACTGGTCCAAATTGAAATAGGTTGCAGATGATAATGAAAATTGGGTGCAATTTGAAATGAAACCATCATATGTGGCAGAAAATAGACGACAAATTCTTAAACTGGTCCAAATTCAAAGATGTTGCAGACGACAAATTTTGAATTCATTAAAGTTTGTAAATTTTAAGATATTGCCGACGGCAAGTTTGATTTAATCAGTTTTTTCATATATAGAATTTCATGAATACAAAATTGTGGTCTATAACATCTTTAAAATTTTATCAGTCTGGAATTATTCGAAGTTTTATAGTAAAAAAAAAAAAAAAAAAAAAAAAATGAAATATATATGGAATTATTATCAATTTCCAATGCATTTTCAGTTGGGGCACCCAAGTTATCATTGTGTGAGAATGGGTTTAGGATTTATCTTTGTACACACATATATATATATATGTATATATATAAATATATCCATATATATATATGAATGAATCAGTGTTTGAAATTTCCAACTACAATGTTATATCATATGTGCGTTTAGTGCGTACATTGTGTATAACGGACATATAGAATATTCCCTAGTGGTTTAAATGCAGAAACAAAGATTAAAAAGCTCATAATGAAGGCTCTGATTAGACTAGCTTCGATATCGTAGCCCTCTTTCTGATAATCTGCTGGCGAGGCAGCAGATTATCAGAAAGAGGACTACGATATCGCAGCTATGATTAGGCTGGCTGACATGAATCTTTAGTTTCTTTCCCGTGAAATCGACGGAAATGTCACACTTAAACCCAAATTGAAACATTATCTGGGTTGTTTAAAGGGTATTTTAACTTCCGCGTATTATGTTTGATAGATAAATTCGGATTTTGCTACACGGTAAGTGAACATATTTAAAATTCTTTAAAACATGTATGATGATGCGACTGTCAGACAGACAGACAGACAGACAGACAGACAGACAGACAGACAGACACACACAGATGGTTCAGCCCTAGATAGATACTCATACAGATTGACATGGAATGACAGATAGATAGTCTTATAGTTTTACGTCGCGCCTGTTGTACGGAGGTGGGGGAACCCCTCAAATTATTAAGAGTTTTTGATTGTGAATATCCTCGTTCGAAAATCTCTCGGTTTACAAGTAAATCCCTTTCCAGCCGATTCGAGGTGTCTACATATCAAATCCCACCCCCTCTTGAAATGCTTCCTTCTGGCTTGTGCGTAATACAAAGTGACAGTTTGACACAAACCCTCTCAAATAATTAAGAATGGAGTTTTTGATTACAAACATCATATTAGGAAAATATTTTGTCCCCCCGCCCGCCGATTTGAGGTATTAACATGTTAACACCCCCCCCTGAAATGCTTTCCAATGGGGTGTACGTAGGACAAAGTTACGGTTAAACACAAACGGCGAAAAGGACTGACAGACAGACATAGGGACAGACGATGGCAGACTCTAAAGCAATTACACACGAAAAGAGGGGTGTCAGAATTTAACTTATTCGATGTTCAAATTATTGTGATCACTTTAAAATAATGATTGCTTTGTACAAGGTTAACCACGAGTAATGTCTTGATAGAAAATCAAAAGATTAGTAATTTGAGGAATTATTTCTTCTTTCCTTGAAAAACACTGACCCAATTCCATACTGCAGCACTTTTTGAGGCTCCCCCCCCCCCCTGAAAAAAAGTATTGAAAAGATTGTGGACATAGAAGAAATTTCTTGAGTCAAGAAATTTCTTCAATGTTCACAATGTTTTCTACCACCAAAAGACAAAGAGTTTTAGAATTTTATTAACCTGAAATTGTCGTCTCCATCTTTTTTCAATGTGGACCCGTCTATAAGGTTCTCCTGTGGGAATGTGTTACAAAGTTTAAACGGGTCTTACATAAGAATAACAAGATTACTATGCTAAAATAATCACATATGACGCAGTCTGACCAGAGTCTATACTGTATGCTTGACATATACTATTACCGAAATAGTTGTTTCAAAGATGAATTACGATTGGTTGAATCGGCGGATCACCAACTCCGACAGAAGAATTTGTCTGAGACCAGGCCACATGAGTTTCTCAGTAGCTATGACAACAACAAAACAACAACAACAAAAAATAAATGAAAATAAGAAAAGGGGTGTATGGCGCCTAAACGTCGCAGCTACAGCCTACAAAGAAACAGTTTCACATAATTATATGTAGAACATAAACATGGCGGCTCTGGAGGTAGTTCCGATTGATTTGCTGTCCACGCCCACTGACCTCCGCCATGTCGCCTCAGGTAAAATATATGGCAGATGGATAAATAAAGGCAGAACGTTGGTGGGCGATCTATACTCTCTAAATGCAGCTTGAATAAGCTGTAGTTACGACGTATAAGTGGCCCACACACGAAACCTTCTAACTTATTTGTTGGAGTTCAGGATATTTCTTCCGGTCTAAATGAACGACTTGACTGGTCAATCGATTTTTGGTTTGACATCGTCGATCCCCTAGTTCTATGACCAATTAAAGTCCTTTTATAAGTCAGCAAGACAAGCTCAGAGATCGAAAGATGGATGAAATGTGCTGGTTCTGGGGAGCAGCAGACCGATCTAGCGTCGACACGGCTTTGAATGACGAACCCGATGGTTCTTTCTTAGTATTTATAAACATGGACACAGAACAGCCCGTTCTGGCTTACAGGTACATTTAGGCATACTTTTCCTTTATATATACAGGCGAGCAGAGTTTACAAATACGGTCGTTCTTGCTCCATCGAATACCTCTGTCAAGCATCCACTTCCATTAATCCTTTTCCCATACAATCCCTGTTTTTTTACGTCCTTGTGGTGTTATACTTGAGGAAACATTGTGGAAAAAGAAGAAATTGCTTGTGGCTATTTTTTAAGTGAAAATTCTTCTTTTTCCACAACATTTTCTATCATATAGTACGTCTATCTTTTAGGTGAAATTTCTTCTTTTTCCACAATATTTTCTATCATAAAAGACGGTTAATTTTTTAAATATACTTACTTCCTAATAACACATGCTACCCCTTTGAAATTCGACACGTATAAAAATGAAAACCGTAAAGAGTTTATAGAGAATATAATCGCAATCCCCTTTCAAAATCAAGAATTCACACCAAGAAGTGGTTGTCGTATTTGCTATAAACATACCATAACTAAATCCAGCGTTGTTGGAGCTCATTAGAATCGAAATGAGCTCAAATAACATGGGGTTTAGCCACAGTTCTGTAATAATGTATGTATGCAATCGAATCAAGCCTTCATATATTTAACAAAAATGTGTTTAAAGCGACTATTCTGTTAATTGATTGAATGGGGTTTAATGCCGCTTTTAACAGTATTTCAGTCATATCGCGACGGATGGAGCACCTGACAATGGAATCCTGGTATTTCTCACACCAGTACTACCACTACATCCTTTCCGTACCGCCAGCTGCTATTCTACTTAGGTATACGATTATCCACCCATTGGTGAGAGACAAATGTCGGAAAGAATATGTGCCGCCGCCGGGGATCGAACCCATGGCATCCATCGATTGAAGATTTGGAGTCTGACGCTCTACCGACTGCGCTATGACGGCGGCCGACTATTCTGTAAAGCGACAACTTTTAGTCGCCCCATGGGCGGTCACTTGTAATACAAGATGTACTATAGTTGACAACATAGATACCAAACAGGGAATGAATATAGAAACAGCACAATCGCAAAAATGGATTTGTTTGACATGTATGTATCTATTTTGATTAGACTTAACGTATAGGAACACACACACGCATTCAAACATACACCCCCATGTATGGATTACAGAATCGACATGTATACAGAAGACCGATTACCTTTGCGATACCACCGATTTTGAGCCGTTACTTCTTCGAAAAGTAACCAATTCAAACGGTGACGCTTTTTTATGCCTCTTCAAGAAAAACAATTAGGAAAATATTGTGAAAATGAAGAAATTGCATGCAACAAGCATTTTTGTCCTTTTTCACAATATTTTCTTCCCAGAAGAAAAAAAATGTCGCCTGCAACTCCTTTCAATTTGGGTATTTGTTACAGCGTAAAGAAAATAGCGAAAGCAAATAATTTTCTTGTCCGATCATTGAGCATACTGAAAAGTTTGAAACAAACAGCAAATATCCTTGCAAAACCGAAAATAACTTTAAACTATTTTAAAACGCCCACCGACAGGAAGTCCGCCTGAAATAGCAACGGCGTTATTGTTTATTTATTTATTTCTAAATTCATGGTCAGTAGCAAAATTGAAATAGTTGGTCAAGACCCCCAACAAAAAACAACAAACAAACAAACAAAAAAAAAAAAAAAAAAAAAAAAAAAAAAAAAAAAAAACCCCACCGCTTAACGTAAATGCCGGAGTTCAAAGTTCACACCCGGTCAAAATGAATGATTTGTTTGGTCAATGGATGTTTATATTGACAACGGCAATTCGTCATTTTTTCAAATAATATTTTTTCTCAATTTTTGTATGCACCTATAGTGACAAAGCTATTTGAAATTTCAGACACAATGCTATGAATATATACAAGGACATTATATTCAAGGATCATTATTATGGATTCACTGAACCTCTGAGTTTCGAATCTCTGTCCGACCTATTGGACGCTTACAATTGGTCCCCGCTTACACTCGATGTTCTGGTTTCGCCTGTTACAAGACCGAATGTAAGTATTAACCAATCGCGCATCTTGTCTCATTAAAGAAAACAGCTACTGATTTAAAAGTTAATTGGTTGAGACGGTGAGAACCCTTTATGAATTAAATATATAGTGGGGTGATGCCGAAATAGGTGACTATTTTGTCATTTGACCTTGGTTGGTCCACGGCTTACTTCGGATCTCTCCATAGTTGTCTGTACAAAATGGTCCAATTTAAGCGAGATTCTTGAATTCACAAGCTCGTTGTCTCGCGAATATTAGCGAAGCGATAAAGAAAAATATCAATCGTTAGGTAAGATACTACGGTGGCATATGGTTGACATGTGCGTTTTTTTTCTTTTGTTTTGTTCAGACCTATCACGTAAAAAAATTGAAAAATACGGTGGCATAGAGGCGACATGTGTCCTAATATTCAGAGAAGTTTAAATTCCGTTGTAAGCCCGATTTAGAATTAATCACGAAAGTGGACCAAACAATATAATGACGTGATTAAAAAAAAAACAAAAAAAACTTTGATACAATTGTATACGGACAGACACGCTGATTTACAACTAAAGGGCTGTTACAGGCAAATTTAATTCTTTATTGTGTAGGTCAAGTAGATAAGCTTTTATCTGTTTTCATTTAACTGTATATGGTTTTTACCTCCCTTATGAAAGAAGGAATTTTATTTCATACTTCCATACTGGCATATAAGAAAGCATTTTTCTTAAAAGTCGTTTTGTATCTAGAGTTGGTAATATCACGACGGGTAGACGACCTTAAGTTATACGTAGAATTACTAGAGAATGAAACAATGTCTGTAATGTATTTTGGTGTGAGATTTTTCAGAGATTTATATATTAGGAGAGCAGTGTGGTAATTACCAATTTTTTCGAAAATTAATCATTTAAGTTGCTAAAAGAGAGATTTTGATTTTGTTCTTATTGAAACTCCTAGTATAATACGGGCAGCTTTTTTCTGAAGCATGTTGAATTGAGATAAATTCAGCTTAGTAATCCTGCCCCAAACAGGACAACACTTATCAAAACACGGTAGTATGTGTGAGCTGTAAAAAGTTGTTTCATTTTCTGATGTAAAGTAAAGCGATATTATTTTGAGCAAAGCGATTTTACTGTTAATTTTCATACATGCTTTTATCAATATGATCCGCCCAAGACAAACGTATGTCTGCACTCACACCTACTATCATGTGCGATTCAATATTTGCTATCGGAATATTGTGCGTATAGAAGATTCAGATTAATTTTTGTATCCAAAAAGCATACACTTGGTTTTATTTGTATTTACATGCATGTTGTTATTCGTGCACCAATAGAGAATAAGAATTTAAACTTCTCTGAACGATTCATATCCAGATAAGTAAAGTGTTGAGTCATCAGCATAACGATCCAAATTTTAGTCTTTGGTAAATAAACTAAAATCATTTTTATGATTTAAGAATATTATTGGGGCCTAAAATAGAGCCCCGAGGGACATCGCTCGCTAAATTTTGCAAAGATGAGTACATGATCTTGTATTTATTACATTGTGTTCTTTCGTTCAAATATGATTTGAAAAGTAACAATGACTTCTCAGAAAAATTAAGCAGCTTTAACTTGTGCCCTAGAATTTCGTGATCGACCAAATCGAAAGCTTTTTTAAGGTCTATAAAAACAGAACCAATGACTCTTCCTAAATCGGTGCCATTCAACCATTCATCTACTTATCGAACAAGTGCTGTTTGGCATACGTTTTTTTTCCCTAAATCCGGATTGTAAGGTCTCTAAGACATTAAATTTGCTAAGGAAAGAATTTTTAAAATTGGTTTGTTAAATGTAGTTCAAAGATCTTTGATAAGGCAAACAGAAATCGGTCGATAATTGTTCGGATCTTCTTTTGTTGATCCTTTGTGCAAGGGAAGCACATAATGCTGTTTTAATGCTCTGGGAAAGATACCTTTAGCTATGCTGTTATTTATAATGCATGTATTTGACAAGACTATATTGTCCCCACAAAGTTTCAAAACATTAGCACTTATTTAATCTATTATTGTTGCTTTTCTGTTGTCTAGTTTCTATACAATCTTACTAACATCAAAAGACGTTATGAATAATAGATCGAAAACTTAACGTTTTAGTTTATTTTGTTGGAATAAATATTAAAAAGAAAGAATTTTCTTTGAATTTTACCTCATTTACAGCTTTTGCTATGTCTATAAAATAGTAACCCATGCAATTTAATAACGCACGAGTGCCTTCAACTTCGGTTCCATTATAGATTATTCTATAGGGAAGGGAGGATATTTCCGTATCATCTTCCCTCATCTTTCATTTTTCTAAAAAAAAAAAAAAAAAATAAATAAATAAAAAAATCCATTCTTTAGAATTTGTGCCTTTTTGAACAGCAGTATTATAATGATTTTTTTTACTTTTGCGTATATGACGAATGGATTTGACTTCGCATTCGTTCGTAGTTTTTCCAGTCCTTTAACTTTTGAAATTTATCTCGTTCATACCATGCTTGCTTGACTTCAGCATTAAAATATTGTGGTAAATAATCACGTTTAGTTCTTTTATGTTTAATTGGCGCATATTTTGACAAATGTCATTGGGTATTGTGTAAAAAGAGTCTTATACTTTATCTTGATCTACCTCTGCTTCAATCCTTTGAAAAGGAGATAAACTTAGATCATTTTGAAATAAAGTCGTTCTCTATCGACTGGCCTCTATTTCTGCACAAACCTATACAATAATGATGCTGCAGGAGCGACAACGCAACTTTAAGGAGTCATTTTAAGCAAGTGTCCTACTAAATCAAAATAAATTCCTTCAAATATTCATATTTTCTTTAAAATATTTTATATTTTATTTATTTATTTACATAATATCCGCCAGTCTTAAAATACTTAATTCTTCGCTTTTTTACTCTTACCCCGCCTTTCAAATTATTGACAATGAATGTCCATGATGAATATAAGATTTTCATGATAATAAAGTGAGAGGCATATTTCGCAAGCCTATGGGATTATAATGACAAATGAAAAACCTTATTCAATAACAATAATTCTAGATTTATTTATTGATTCTTTTATTTGTTTATTTATCTGTTTTCAACAACTAATGATTTTTAGTAAAGGCTTCCGGCCTGATTCCCTTATTTGCGATAGACTACAATCATCTCGTGTCATGTTGACTGTTAAACCATTACCAGACGGCACAATTTTAAGTTGGTCCAAACTGAAAGGAGTTGCAGACGAAAATATAAAGTTGTTGAAATTTTAGATTTTTTATAATTCTGGGTAGAAAACGTAGTGTAAAATGAATGAATAGTTTATTACAAGCAATTTTCGGAATTTTCCACAATGTTCCTCGGTTTATTTTTCTCGAGGCGTGTCAAAATGTATCATTGTGTGGGAATGGTTTGTTTTTCTATCTTTAATTAATTACCAGTGACTTTGAATGAATCCTAAAAGACAAATTGGCAATTTCTTTGCACGACAAAACGAATATGATGTAAAACCAAATGGCATGCTTAATCATAAATATACTTACATCAAATTAATATCTCCAAAAACGATATACAATGTATTTATAGGTCGATACAATGTGATATTTAAACTATATTCGATAACGCCATCGACTAAAGGCGTTTTCTTTAATTTCGTCGATTTGGTATTACATTATTTTGATTTTGTATTTAGGCATTTGTAAAATTTGCACTTTTCAAACTCGAATACAAATAACACCGACAAAACAGATTTTTTTCTTGAAATCAAAACTTTTTTGCGATTTCCGCCTGGTATACAAAGGACTAAGGGTACATGTAAAATATCACCTCTACGACGTTAAGCAATAAAAATCTTAAAAACTGATACTATATAATAGGCAAATTGCTAAATAATTATTTAGATGAACGTTTAGTAAAGAATTTGAAAGATATTTCATTAAATTTCCTTATAGAAATACTCATTTCATCGCATTTACAAGCCAGAAACTGCATGCAGACGTTTTCATAAAGTTTTACCAGTATTTTGAGTAACATCCTAGCAGGAAAATGTTAGGGAAAAAAGCGTTTAACATTTACAAGTATGGAAAAACTAGATAGAATAGAAAATCTCCCAACATGGTTTTTCTGGTACTTTTTTCTTATTCAATGAATGTAAACTTAAAATGACAGTAATGTCATTCCGAAACAAACAGTCATATTGTATTTAATTTTAGAGCGTAGGTGATGACCAAATTGATGCCATAGAACTTCTAATAAATATACGAACAACGGAGAGAGAAATTTACTCCAAACTAGATGAAGCTGATACTATACAGACTGAGATCAGACTTATGGACGAGGTGAGGCTTGCAGGCAAAGGGCGACCTAAACCGATTACCATATAGTAAAAGATGGACTGGTCCAAAGTGAAAGGAGATGCAGATGACAGTTTAAAGCTAATGAAAGTTTAGATTTTTCAACTGTCCGAGTTAAAAAAAAACAAAAAACGCGTAAGCAATTTCTTCATTTAACACAATTATTTTTCTTGCCGGCGTCAAAAAGCTTCAATGTGTGGGATTGCGTTAACTTTTAAAATGTTGAAAGTAATCTATATTAGGCTGATTTTTTACATTAATCTGAGCCATAGAATATTAATCCGTTACCACTCAACCCTGAATGAAAACATATTTTGAACCCGTCGAGAAAATGAGAGAATGAGAAATTGCTTATTTGTATCAATGTTTCATTTCTAAAATTGCCCTCTATTTTCATTAATCAAATTGTTATTTCGGCAAGTTTAAATTGTTCATCTGGTAATCTGGTATTAGCAAAATGGCTAAACGGAAACCCTTCGGTGTAATCAGGCCTTACCTGTCTCGTGCTGAGACACATAATAATTAATATTCCAGCAAACCGAAAAGCTACAGCAAGAAGTAGATGGGTTAAACAAAGTACTGCGAGTCCTTCAGATACAGTTAGATCGTCATAAAGATCTAAAACGACGCCTGTCTTCTAGCTCTACAGAAGATGCTATGTCGTAAGTTTAACCCATTCACAGATAACAATATGATAGACTGGTCCAAATTCAGAGAGGCTGTAGACAAAAATTTTGAGTTTACGAAAGTGTAAAACATGTGTTTTTCTGTGTATAAAATATGGTTGGAAAAGAAGAAAAAAATATTATTGTTCACAATGCTTTCCCACTCTTTTTCTTTTGCGGCTTGAGAAAGGGGGATTTCGTGGTTACTTTTCAAAACCAAGTACAGCATTTTCATACATATTGATACTCTCATGGAAAACATGCAAAAAAGAGAAAATGATAGCTGCATGTAACTTCTTCTCAATCACCAACAATGTTTATCCTTTATCCCACTTTTATCTTTGATCAAATACAACTCAAATTAATATCCAATTATCTTTTTTTTTTCAATATTTATGAGACTACTTGTTCTATGCAACAAGACATCCTCTAAGATACCTACAGCCAATTCGACCTCTTTCGAATTGGACAGATCTGTTATAATGTGGACCTAAATAGGGTAATAGATTGATAGACTGATTGATTGATTGAATGGGGTTTAACGCCTCTTTAACAGTATTTCAGTTATATCGCGGTGGCTCGAGCACCTAACAATGGATACCTGGTACTTCTCACCACCGTACTACCATTTCATCCTTTTTCTAACCTGCTGTTCAACACTCGTTGTCTGCAACAGCTTTCAATTGGGACAGTTCTAAAATGTTGCCATCTGGTAGCGGGTTAACCCATTCCCACACAATGACGCCTTAAAACGCCCATCCAGCAAAATGTTTGGAAAATAATTCCAAATATTTCCAAATATTTTGGAGCAATTTCTTGATTTTCCACAATGGTTTCTAATCAAAAAGGTCAAGTTTTTTTTAGAATTTCATGAACTGTTATAATGATATTTATCATTTGCAACTCCTTTCAATTCGGACCAGTCTAAAATTTTGTCGTCTGGTAATGGGTTAAGAACTCAATTTCAGTATGTGTGACCATGAAGAAAACCACGATCTCTCAGAGACTCAGTATAGCAGTTATTTAAAAAAAGAGATCAGATCCAGCAGATTTAAATTAAGAGTTGAAGAGAATATTTTTTTTATTTCTAAGGTGGTGTGAACCGAAAAGACTAACCATACTGTATGAATACGCTTAAATAGCAAACACTTTACAAATTTTGAAACTTTTTTGTATGGGACTATACAAAATGACTCCGTTCTCAAAATTTTGTTCATGGAGGTATGAATATTTTTCGACCGATCAGATCTCCCTTTTTGATAGACGAAACTGAAAATTAAATTATTTAGATATAGTCTTTCGAAAGTACACATTATGGCAGAATGATTGGTCTAGAGTCAGAAAATTTACAAGAGCGAAATGTTTCGACCCTGTGCATGCAGTCTGACTATAGCTTTTCGTACCTCCCAGCAGGTCTCCTTTCTCCTGACGGATAACACACAAAGTGCGCAGAAAAGTCTCCGGATTTAGTCCTAATCATCGCATACTGCATTTAACCCACTCCAACACAGTGGAATTTTAGACCGGTCCAAATTGAACGGAGCTGCAGACGACAATTTCAAGTTGATTGAATTTTAAATTTTTTCGTCTTTTTTGGATAGAAAACATTGTGGATAATGAAGAAATTGCTTGATTCAAGCAATTTCTTCATTTTCCACAATGTTTTCCAAAGCCTTTTCGTTGAGGGGCGTAAAAAGGAGGGATTGAGTGGGAATGGGTTAATATGCTTATCAAACCACTCTAGTAGAACACACATTGTCTATCATTGCAGGGACGTAGACGGAAACAATACAATTTTGCTGGACCGTCAGAATAAAGTTAATTTAACTAAATCAGAGAAGGAATCGAATCGAAAACAATGTGAAGAAAGGAGAAATGAACTACAGAAAGATTATGACGGCACAATGCTTTATATAGATGACTTACAAAGGCTTCAAGAGGAAGATAAAAGGTAGAGGTATAAATAAAACAAGTAAATCGACGTCACAGAGCTACTGTCAAACTGCAGGTGGATTTAGAAATAGGCGATATGTGCGGGAGAAAATGAAATTAGAAAAGAAATAGAAATGCTGAAATCATTTTCTTATTTTCTCAGAAAGGGTAAATGCTGTTTTTCTACAGCGCTTTCATAAAATGCCAAATATATTAAACCCATTAGTAGTAAGGGATGCGGCGAGTATTCCGTAATACGATTACATGTAGGCCTACTTGGAAAAAAATCTCATTTAAATAATACTTCATCCAGTAGTATCATGAAATAAGCATATGATAAGGTAGAATGACCATTCTACATTCAGAAAATTTACTAAAAGTGAGAAGTTCCGATCCTAACCAGCCCGTACATTCCACGTAGTCTTACCAGGCTCGGTACTTTTCGAACTTCCATTCCAAGGATTTCCTAACTCACCTGACGGGCGACAAATCTTTATAAAACATTGCTTTTTACAGATGAACGTGTTTTACTGTCTTTATTTGTTGGTTACAAATTTGACTGTTCAGATTTAACCCATTTTCGGTCGACAACATATTAGACCGGTCATAATTCAAATATGCTGGAGACGACGGTTTTTATTTGATGAAATTGTTTTGTCTTTTGATGTGGTCAATATTGTGGATAGTGAAGGAATTGCTTGTGACAAACAGTTTCTTTATTTTCCATAGTTTTTTCCACAACTTTTCTTCTTTGGGGCGTCAAAAAGAATCACTATGAGGGAACGGATCAAATAACAAAAACTTTAGATACCCAACATTGAGTCTCTTAACACATTCCCCCAAAAAGCCCTCCTTTTTACGCCCCACCAAAATAAGAGCTTTAGAAAACATTGTGGGAAATGAAGAAATTGCTTGTATCACGCAAGTTCTTCATTATCCAAAATGTTTTCTACCTAAAAAGGCGAAATAAAATCACCATCTTGAAATTGTCGGCTGCAGCTTCTTTCAAGTTGGACCAGTCTAAAATTTTGCCGTTTGGGAATGGGTTAAATGTCTTACCTAATGTATACATGTAGGAAGTGTTCGTAAAAACCCTAAGCTCGAATTCCACGAGTATATCCGATTTTTAGACATGATACTGCAGAAAATATCTTTGCAAAACAGAAATTACAATTACTTACAACTTCTTCTCTTTTTGTGCTTAACATTAGAAATCAAAGAACTGAAAAGTACAGTGAGCTAGCAAAGCGTTGTTTTGTTCAGTAATCTTCCTTTTCAAACGTTATCATGATAAAGAAGCGAGGTTAAAGTAACCAAGGAATTAACCCATTCCCACACAATCCCTCCTTTTTACGCCCCCCAAGACTATAGTGGAAAACAATGTGGAAAATGAAGAAATTGCTTGTTACAAGCAATTTCTTCATTTTCCACATTGTTTTCTACCAAAAGAGCTGAATGTTTTAGAATTTTTAACAATTCAAAGTTGTCGTCTGCAACTCCTTTGAAGACTCTGATCATAGTCATTTTGAACAGGATGTGCTCAAGTGAGCTAAAAATACCTTGGAGATGAACTTGCACGCAGAATTTGCAATATTCCTGAAATACATAAGAACTACTTTTTATGGCATATGCATTTAACGGATTTAGTGGTTAAGCCTCCAGTGGCAGTTTGCACTCGCTGAACTTTGAGACGACTCCAAATTTTGTCTGTTAACTTAAGTTATCAAAGCTGACGCTTTGCTCGCTAAAAATAAATTTAAAAATCTTCGCAAATAAAACACGTTTACTTTTATCTAGACATCATTTCTCCATCAGATTATTTTTTTTGACAAATCAACAAAAAGTGATACTCAGATTCGATTAAACGTCTAATAGCCTACAAATATAACAGAATCGTTGTTTAACAGGAATATTGCTATAGTGTCTAGCTTTTTAATGGGTCCCATGTTTTTGCTGCCTCTGTCGTTAATACGTAAAGTTGCTATCTTGGGTGAATCGAAGGTTTAACCCTTTCCTATACAATCCCTGGTTTTTACGTCACTGTTAAATTATACTTGTGAAAATATTGTGGAAAATGAAGAAATTGTTTGTTACAAGCAATTTCTTCTTTTTTCACATTATTTTCTATCGTATGGGATGGCTACCTTTAGAATTGTACTTACTTAATACTGTCGTCTGCTATCCCTTTGAATTTGGAAAAGTTTAAACGTTTGAAAAAAAGGGCCAAGATTAATCGAGTTTTACTAGGTTTCATGAGTAAGTGACAGCAAGGGCATGGAATTATACATATCTAGTATGTGAGCTCTTATCGATACACTTTTCTTACAAACATATATACGCATAAATACCCAAAACAAATCTTAGGGCATTCACCATAACCTTTCAAACCATTTCAGACGACTTCTACGATATTTTCCGGAACTAAGTGAATATGTAGATTGTCTTCTACAAGAGCTCTCCCGGACTTATCCCGATCCGATAGTTCACGATAAGCGGACAGCCGATGTTACACAACTACTGAAGAACACGGAGACCGGCACCTTTCTGTTTCGAAGAAGTCGGAGAACGGAAAATATTCCTTTTGTTCTAAGTTTGTGGTAAGAGTATTTGATAGTGCGTATAAAATGAAGAGCATCCAATGATTGTGTGCTAATTGCTTTCAAGAGACCCCCCCCCCGTAAAAAAGGAAAAACAAAAAACACACACATTAAAAGAAAGGAAAAGAATATTTGTCCTTTGGCGTGCAAAATGTCGTAAGTACTGCATCATTAAAGGTGTAGCTACGACATTTTGCTCGAGCACCGACAAAATATTATTTCCAAAGACAACTTTTGGAAAATCGGAGAATATTTTCAAATAGGCTTCCAGTATAAAAGAATATTGGTACAATAATGAACAACAACAACTAAAGATATCTTTTAAACGATTATTAAGGAAATGACAAATTTCAGTTGTCAATCAGAATGTCAAACGACCAATGAAATCTATGATGTGAACTTTGAACTGCAACATTGGTCAACATTTATGCGAAGAAATCTTGTTGGTTGGGCGACTTGACGTCGTAACTACAGCTTATTCAAGATGTATTTATGACATTAAGGTCGCTAATCAACCATTCTGCCTTTTCTTTTACATTATTCTGACCATAAATTTTGCAAAATAACGCTGTTAATGGCGAATTGGAACTTCCTGTCGGAGTCTGTGGGCGTGGCCTGCGGGATCAGTGGACGGGGTCAGCGATCTTTCAATAATCTTTGTCGATAGAGATACTAAACAACCTGGTTCCTTCTAACAATTATAAAAGCTCAATGTGTCTTAGATGCAAGCTTTGGCCCAATTTTTCCAGTTAATAATTTTTGAAAAAAAAAAAAAAAATAATAAAAATAAAATAAATAAATAAACCAACAACAAAAAACATTTGTGTACAATTTCTTATTCAGTCTACAAGGACCACTCCGTAATAGCGTTGTCTAAGCACGGATTGGATTGTACAGCTGATCTTTTTCGATGCTTTCTACCCATAGAAAAATAATGTGTGATAAATAAAAGATATGTTTAAAATTTATGACCCGTTGAATGAAAAACTAAGGACCTCCTTAGAAGTGTTAAACGGTTAGACCCAATCAGACTGCACCGACTGACAATCGTCGAAACTTTTCACTTTTGGTAGATTTCCTGAATCCATAAATGTCATTCTACCTTACAATAAAATTGTTATCGAACTAATATGGCCTCTGCTTAGTCCAATTTCTTTTTCATATACATATACTTGCATCACAAAGTTCTAAGGAGTTCTCCTTTTTTGCCATATTTTGGCTTCACTTATCTGATCTACAAACATTTAACTCGCAACACGACAATGACAGTCTGAGAATTTCATTAACTCTTTCCTACTTTTTATGTCCCTGTGAATTTATCATTGAGAAAATATCGTAAAAGAAGAAGAAATTGCTTGCAAGCATGTTCTCATTTTTCTACAATATTTTCTACCCTACTGAATGGTTATTTTTCAAATTAAAACCAAATTGAATTTTCGTCTGCAAAACCTTTGAATTTTGGACAGGTCCAAAATTTTGCAAAACAGGAAAGGGTTGAACAAATATTCACAAATGAGATGGAGTCCAATAGAGGTGAATTAGGACAGGTACTTCAAAAAGAAAAACAAAAACCAAAAAATAGCCAAAGAATGGACGGCTCACTACCAGGAATTCTACCGAAATGGAACAGTTTCTGCTCTGGTCTGCTTACGCAACCCGGTTAGGGCGCTTACCCCCCCCCCCCCCAAAAAAAAAAAATATATATTCTTGAAAGCTTTTTGGTGGATCATTTGGACTTCTCGATGGATTATCATTCGATGATTTCACCGAAACAACAACAACAACAACACACAAAAAGCAACACCCGACCCAGTAATATTATCAAAATGAACTCGCTGCTTAGCTAGATTTAGCGCTACTTTTGTTCGTTCGTACTACTGAACGTCAACTACGCGGGACCAAAACACGTCATCAGTTTGTCATGTATTTCACGTGCGAAATCACTCGCTTATACATTTTGTCTTATTTTTGCAAAAAGGAGACGGAATAATCGTTTTATTTTCGTACAAGATCGATTTATCGTTCGATTCGTGAACAACTCATAAACGCCAAGATATAGCTTTTGCTTTAAATGTAAGACGATAAATAGATCTTACACTGAAACAAACAATTGATCAATCGTTGGCCTGGCCACTTATTCAGTTGGCCCGCCCACTTACTCTAACAGGAAGTCCCACTGCGATTTAAAGCAAAATTTATGGCAAGCAGCATGCAACAAAAATTGTGAATAGGTGGTTGACGACATAAACGTCATAACTACAACTTGAATAAGTACGACATTTAAGTCAACAAACCACCAAAAAAGCTTAACAAAAATGGCGACCAATATTGGAGATCAAAACTCATTTCTGGTCTAAATAAATAATTTCATTTGTCGACTGGTTATTTGATTGGCAGCCGCGATTAGTCAGTTATCCTCTAGGAATGAAGAATGACTTAGCATGTGAACTGAAGGTGTTTTGATAATTTTCACTGTCCGAATATGGCCGTCCATTTTTCGCATGACAGCTCATAAACACCTATTGAATACTGATACCCCCTACTTATTTTTCACTTATTTTATTTTTAGTTTCAACGAAGGTGTTGCTCACTTTCCGGTGTACAGAATCAACGGTCATTACGGTCTGAATGAGATGCTCTGTATTTTTGATAGCCTTCAGGACTTAGTCAATAAATATGCGGTCATTCCATTCCTTTTCCACGGTGAACAATATGGGCATTTGAAATTATATGGTGAACTGATTTTGAACGACTCGTGAAAACGACGTTCACTATGAAGATTAACTGAAGTAAAAAACAAACAAACTTTTTTCTATGTGTGTACTTGATATTAGTGAATAAATGAATAAATAAATAAATAAAAGAAACAAGGTTAGCGCCTATTTCATCTCTATAATTTTGTATTTGTTTAAAAGGGATGAAATTAATCCAAAATTTCTGCCAAAATTTGACGTAGCATTGTACAGAAGCAAGCAGGTTTTCGGTCATATCCAATCGTTAAACTGAATATGCCCTGTGAAGGATTGTAATATATTCCAGGAAATTCAATTTATACCGGGCAGATGACAGACATTCCTCAACAAATCGAGAAATCACTTCCAGCTCGTCGACTCATCGTGCAGTCTCCGTAACTGTTTAATATGTGTTGCCATCTCCAGCCATTATTCTTTATGCCTCATTTCCCGCCATATTCTTAGAGTCTCGTTTCGTTTCATGTTACGTTAACGCTCCGATTGGTTCCCGCTTTCAATACCGATTTGTGGAGTACGCATGACCGGAAATAGAGTAGTTACCGCCAAGACACGAGAAATAATACAGCCCTTGAAACCGTCTCACTTGTCACATGGAATACCTCATCATTTCTCGACAACAATACACGGGGTCTTTCTCTCTGTCAGGGAGCCCTCGTCATAACAATAACAAACCAAATCGTTTTCTTTATTGTGGCGTATCGTAGATACGCTTTAATCCAGTCCCACACAACAAAATTAGAGACTGGTCCAAATTCAAAGATGCCACAGACAACAATTTCAACTTGATGGAGTTTTATTTCTTTTCGTCCTTTTTGGATAGAATTATTTAGGATAATGAAGAAATTGCTTGATACAAGCAATTGCTTCATTTTCCATATTGTCTTCTAAGATATTTCTCTTGGGGGTGTAATGTTGGTGTAAGTTAAAACATGGTCAGTTTAAAATGATTTTCTCTGGTTAAATATGATTTCTATTTTCCCTTTTTTTTATTTTAATAGAAATTAATAAACAAAAGATTTAAATTTACTATTCCTCCAATCAGCGTTCTTGGCTGTGCTTTGTTAAAAAAAAAAAAAAAAAAAAAAAAAAAGAAAAGAAAGAAAAGCGAAACTGAAAACAATTTTCTTTGTTGAAGCTTAGAAAAAGACGAAACTGTGTTTAAAAAAAAAGAAAAAAAAAGCGAACTGAAAACAAATTTCTTTGTTGAAAAAACAAAATATCGTTTAATATATGTCTTTTATCTAATACCTTTTATGTATAACCCTTTCGCCTCCTGGTTTTCATTTGAATATAATAAAAGATCCGAAAAGGTATTTCATTTTTGTGTGTTATCCCATTCCCACACGACAAAATTTAAGACCATTCCAAAATCAAAGAAGTTGCAGACGACAATTTTAATTTGATGAATTTCTTAAAATCTTTGTCTTTTTGGGTAGAAAACATTGTGGACAATGAATCTTCAAGCAATATGAAGCAATATCTTCATTGTCCACAATTTCCAAAGCTTTTGAATTGAGGGGCATTTAAAAGCGTCATTGTGTTGGAATGTGTTAGTGACTCAGTGAAAATGGTGGCAAAATAGAGGTGATCGCTCAAATAAGTTCCGACTGTTAAACCATAAGTAGACGACATTTTCCAAATTCAAGACGCCGTTTTATAGTGCCTGTAAATTAAACAGCTATTCACTTGATGGAATTAAACATTGCGGGAAAAAGAAAAAAATGCCTGTAACAAGTAATTTCTCCCAAAGCTTTCAAACGCTAGCTTACTTTACTTCGGTAAGATTAATTTCGGGATTGTGTGATAATGAGATAAGTATTTATTTCTGAGATTCAATGTTCTTTTTTTCTTTTTTTATTGACTATTAACGCATTTTCTTTAAATTTTAGACTTATAAAATCGGTGAAGTTTGTATAAAAATTCTAGCATGAAAAAAAGAGAGAAAAAAAAGGCGAACAACAATGTGTTACCATCAGCATTTTCTTCTTTACAACATACTTTCCAAGGGTTTATATCTCGATCGCGTCATTAAGACGGGATTACGCGAGAATTAGTAATAAACGACAACCTATTCACACTATTAGCCATTTTCTGCACAATCCCTTGTCTTTACGTCCATTTCACTTTATCTTGGAAAATATTGTGGGAAAAGAAGAAATTTCTTTTTCTTTAAACTGTACACTGGTTACTTTCCAAATTGCACTCATTATTAACTGTCGTCTTCAACTTCATTCAAATTGGACCAGTCTTAACATTTTAAAAGCAGGAAAGGGTTAAACACATGAGATAAAGACAATAGATGGATCGTGACCCGCACATTCAGCTCGGACAGGAAATTCCAGTTGGATGTTAAACGCCGTTATTTTTCGAATTTTATGGCTAGTAACATGAAAACAAGTATAATGTTTGACTGGCGACCGGAACGCAATAACTACAGCTTGATTAACTAACAAAAATGTGCAATAAAAATCGATGTGGAGTTCAAAGTTCATTTCCGGTCTAAATGAATGATTTAATTGGTTAATTGATTCTTTGATTGACAACGCGATCCGTCAGTTAAAATGCCCGTCTGAGTTTCAAAAGCAACACCATATTTTCACGAAAATATACATAATATGTCCATAATAAACAGGATTTTATTTCTCATTGGAGAGGGTGGAATGTACTTCAACTATTCGAATTAATTTAGCCATTTCTAGGAAAAAAATGTTCATAAAAACAATCCTTTAGCCCACTGCCTACACAACAAAATTTTAGACGGGTTCAACTTGAAAAAAAATTTATTATATAAGTTAAGGTTACACAACTTCTCTTTGAATTACTTAGCAATATTTGAATCTTATTTATCTGGCAGAAAACAATATGTTAAGAACAATAACAACTTCTCCTCTTCACGTACTATATCTTGCGGTGTCCCACAAGGTTCTATATTAGGACCGCTCCTGTTTTTAATTTACATAAATGATATGGGTTTACATATTAATGACTCAAGCTTAGACCTACATGCAGATGATTCGACAGGAGTAAACATTAATGAAATACAAACTAACCTACAAAATGGTTTGCAATCTATACTGTCATGGTGTTCAAATAATAACATGCTTGTCAATCCAATTAAAACCAAGTGTATGCATGTCGGACCACAATATAGATTAAAGAATATTAAGTTAGGTTTAAAAATAAATGACGTTTGCGTTGAAGTCGTTGAGTCTCATAAGATCTTGGGTGTACATGTTGACAAACATCTGTCCTGGAATATCCATATTGACAAAACTACCTCTAAAATTAACAGTAAAATTAGTTTGCTCAAACGAATTTCGAACTATCTCACTCTAGAAATGAAGCAACTATTTGATAGTTCGTATCTACTTCCTCTCTTTGACTATTGCTGTACAGTTTGGTGGAAAAGTGCTAAATATACGACCTCTAAATTATCTGTACTCCAAAAAAGAACAGCTCGCGTTATTTTGGGCTCTGCGCAAAGAACACCATCTATTGAACCTTTAACTAAACTAAATTGGTTGAATTTTGAAAACGATTTAATTATCACGCTGGTGTTTTAATTTTTAAGTGTTATAACAACCTATCACCAGAATATATGAATGAGGTCATTTCATTTTGTAACAACACTAACTATAGCTTAAGATCAGCTGCACAAAGTGACATCACACACTTGAAATATAAGACTTTGTACAAGAAACGATCTTTCTCATACTGAAGCATGAGTGTGTGGAATGAAATCCCTATTTCAATTAGAAGTTCAACTTCGTTTATATCTAGCTTTAAAAACAAATTCCAACAGCAACTGCTATTAAACAAATCAATTGACCAAGCAGAAATTATCTAAATTATTTAAGTACAGGGTGTGACTGTCCAAGAATTTAATAATGCATGTATTCTTTTAATTTGTTCCCATCAAACCTATCTATCGTAATTTCATAATATGTCATCATTTTTACGTCATCGTATATTGCATGGTTATAGCGTGGTATCATTTTTTATCAAATTATCACATTCACTTAATTTTCATCCAGTGAAGGCAACATTGTAAAAAAGATTTATTTTCAAATTGTTTTATTTGAAATGATTGTCTTATTGTTTTACCTTCATGAAATAAAGACATTATTATTATTATTATAAGAAAACATTGTGGACACTGAAGAAATTGCTAGATACAAGCAATTTCTTCATTTACCACAATGTTTCTCAAACGTTTTCTCGGGGGGGGGGGGGGCTAAAAAAGGAGTGATTATGTCGGAATGGGTTAAATAACTTGTAAGTGCTTATTACTATTCCCTTTTCTTCCACCTTTGAAATAGCACGTGTATTGTTCTTATACGAGGCTTAGTATGAGCGTGTTATTGTTTAACCAGTTCCCTCATTATGCCGCTTTTAGACTTCCCTTAGCAAAAGACATTGGAAAACATAGAAGAAAACGAAGTAGTTTCTTTCTTTTTCACAATGCTATCCGTACAAGCATTTTTTTGTGCCTAAAAATACGGAATTGTGTGGTAATGGGTTAAGCATGCGTCTACCCTGAATTCATGGTTTAGTTTATACTAATTTAATTTAGTTCGAATGAGACGAAAGCATTTGGCTTATATGATCGCTCTCGAACATTGTTTTTACACCCCTAAAATAGAGACAGTGACTTAAACCAACTCTACAGCTGGGTAGAGTAGGGCTGGCTGTTAATAGTCTTTAATACACCCTTGTAACGGTGGGAATCGAACACATGACATTCAGATCATAAGTCATGCATCTATACCAATCAGCCACCAAGGCAGTTTAAATGAATTCATCATTAGTTGCACTTACTTGTTTGAGTGGATGAATTTTCCACAATGTACGACACCCGAATCATGTAAGGGAGACAGACGCTTTATCTTACCCTTTAGCTCCTTCAGGTGAAGATTAAAACGTGATGGGGAATGAAATTTTAGGTACGTAGTAAGTCATACATCGTTAGTATCGTGGACATAATCAAGGTACTGAAATTACTACATGTTAGCAAAGCGTCGCTTATATTAAGTAATCTTCTTTGTCAAAGGTTATCATAAATTGTTACAAGCAATCGTTCGTTGTCTGCATATATTGTTTTCCAAAGCTTTATTGAGATGTATAAAAACTAGGATTTGGTTGGAATGGGTTATATAGCTTTTGAAGGAGTTCTCTACAATTTGGATGAAGTTAATTCATGAGGCCATACAAAGCAGCACGCATAGTAAACACTCTTATCAGACTCATTTTGAATACAATATGCCCAAGTGAGCTAAAATACTAAGGAGATGAACTTGCAGGTAGAGTTGGCAATATTTCTTAAATACATAAAAACTTTTTTTAACGGTGTAGGCATTCAATAGATTTAGAGGTTAAGCCGCCAGTGGCAGTTTGCAATCATTGAAGTCTGAGAAGACCTCAAAATTTTGTCTGTTAGCTTAAGCTATCAAAGCTGACGCTTTCTATGTTAGAAAAGAAGTAGTGCTAAAATAGGTTCGATTAATCATTTTTCAAAACCTGCCTTCCCCAAACAACTTAACATTTTAAAAAAGGCGTAATACGGGGATTCCTTATTATTCGTAGAACGCGTAAAGACACCTACCAATAACCAGCTTAGCGTAGATGCGGTCACGGTTTCAAGAACGCGGGGTCTTTCAATCATAAAGTGAGTATTTTGAGAACTCAGCATACTAGCAGTATTTCGCGGGAGTGATAAGCTATGCAAAAGATGTTTATTACTATTTTGTTAGCCTTTCAAATCCATTACCAAATAACAAAAAAATGGACAAGTAACAAACGACTATTCAAATCGCTTTCGAGACAAGCAATTTCTACTTTTCTCACAATGTTTTCCTTATTACAATTCTTCAGGGTCGTGTTTGTGTGGAAATGGGTTAAGCTTCTACTAGATCACGGAAGGTTTAAAGGATATACAGAATCCCCCATTTGTTTCTTATTGGTAATAATTCTGAATGAATGTTGCTAATCTAATACTGTCCAAATCTTAAATGATGTCTTAGCTATTTATGGAATGTCCTCGGAAAAGGATAATATCGGAAAAGTAAAAAAAACCAAAAAAACAAACAAACAAAAAAAAATAATAATCATGAAAGCTAGAATGCGATCAAGTGAATCTGGTTTGACGTGACTTTCAGTAGTATTTCAGTAAAACCCCGGTTGGTAGGTGCACCCAACTATGGATTCCTGTCATTTTTCACACCAACAATATGTACAACTGCAACGATAGATTTGGGGCATTGCATGTGTAGCTGCTCATTCAACCCAACAAGCAAATTACTTATCATATTTCCATAGGTGAAAGACAAATGACGTGTGTAACAATGGCAATTTTTCCTAACTTGTGATCTTGCCCAGGGCTCTAGGAGAGAAACACCCTCTATTACATGTATTTATTAAAAGAATAAACTAGGCTAGGCGAGAGGTCTTGCTGAAAAAAGGATTATCTGTAAGAATTTTTGTACACGAAAACGGGCATATCAATCTTTTCTAACACGGACATCCATAATCAGTACTTTCAGTGCTTTGATTTTAATAGGTTTTAACGTATGTGCTTCCAGGGTATCACCAGTACTAGACTTGGGCTCTGAAATGTCTAGCCTAGGGACATACCATGTAACTAGCGGGGCGCCCGGGGTTAGAATCAACAACCCCGGACTTCCCTTCGATTACGAATCTGAGCCTCGCAGCCCTCCTCCACTGTCCTTAGCGTACAAAAGACACTGGTGACGTCATCATTGTGTATGTATTGGGACAATTTTAGAGACTCCACTCCTTGTCTCTTTTTTTTAATTAAAGAGATAGAATAACCGTATGTTTCAGATTAATATTGATTTATCTTTGGATTGGTGAATAAGACAAATTATATATTCATTTTGAAAATGTAGTAAGAAAAAAATTGAATACAAATAAATCAGTCTTATATTTACCCAGACGATTACCCTCTATCAAACTACTTGACTCAATTGTTTTTAACCCTAAAACCTATCATTCCTAATGTTATTGTTAGGGTCTACTTTTATAATCGTCTCGAATAGACGAGTTTATTGGGTACTAAAACTATTAAGTAAGTTGTATATTTTCCCCAATGTAGAACACGTAGAAACCAGGTGTCTTACATTTATTAATTTTAAACGATAGATCGTTATTTAACCCTTTCATAGACAAAATTTAAGACTAGTCCAAATAAAGAAAGATGTTAAAGACGACATTTTCCGGTTGACATTCTTTTTGTCTTTAGGGTAGAAAACGTTGTGGATGATGACGAAACTGTCTGAAACAAGCAAGAACGTTTTCCTTGTTTTCTTCTTTCGGCATTGATGATTTTGGTGATTCCACAGAAATACTACATTCATCACTAGGCTTAAACCTCCATCCCATTTTCTGGTCGCAGCCATAGCACAGTGGTAGCGCGTAGGACTCCTAGTCATGGGGTCCCGGGTTCGATACCCTGCCGTGGTGAAAATCCTTTCGGACATTAGTCTCCTACCAACGGGCTGATAATCGTAAACCTAAGTGGGATGAGCAGCTGGAAGCTCGGAAAGTATGTAGTGGTAGTACTGGTGTGAGAAATATCGGGAGTCCACGGTAAGATGCTTCAGCCGCTGTGGTAAAAGTGACGTTAAACTCAATTCAATCAATCAACCATCCCATGTTCTTCTCTCTCCCCCCTCCCCTTCAATTCAATGGATACTTATCTAAGAATTTTTTTTTTAACTTTCTTATAATGTTTACATATTAATTTGCATTTTAAGGGATAAGTATCCATAAACAAAATGAAATTAACAATCCGTTTCTTCTCTCACCAACTCCAGCCTTTAATTTCCTATTTTCGCCTTGTTTGGTCTTCCTTATCAATTAGAAAGATAAGTCATCAAACGGACTATTTTGTCTTGCTGTGAGTAGACGTCAAAATCATATTAGTCAAAGGTGTTTTGTTCGCTTGAAATATCAAATGTGATGTTTTTGTTGCTTTTGAAGACGAAAATATCGACAGAGGAATCAGAGGAGAAAAACAACATTTGTTACGTCAATATAATATCTACAGATGCGGGTATGAAAATCGCAAGTAACGTAACTAAACGACAAAACTATGATATTAGGCTATCCTTGTTTCGCACCTATTGGTCGTATTTCAATGCAACAAAATAGACCAAATCTTGTTGAAATTGTAACTTTTAACACTTTCCCGCATAGTCCCTGGTTTTTACGTCCCTATGATTTTATACTTAAAAATATTGTGAAAAAAAGATAAATTGCTTGTAACAAGCAATTTCTTCTTTTCTCACACTATTTCTACCGCCTAGGGTGGTTTTATTTCAAATTACACTCAATTGTCATTGTTTTCTCCAACGTCTTTCAAATTGGTTCAGTCTAGAATTTAAAAAAAGAAAAACAACGGAAATGGTTAAAATCGAACACTGTAAAGACAACAAGGCTGATAGATCTGCAAGATTTCCTTTATTTTATTATATTAACCCCTGCTCCCACATTTTTCAAGTGAAAAGCATTTTTTAAAAAGTACCACCCCCAAAAATAGAGAAAAGATAACATATGATACCTAAGAAAGCCTCTATTTTGGGTACTTTTACCGCTTTTCACGGCTATTTATTCATACAGACAAGTCCGGGATTTTACGTTTCATAGCATTGAAAACTCGGTATATAGTAAACTAAATTGAATGCCATTACCTCTATTTTTACCTACAAATTTGAGCCTTATTTGAAATTGGTATATCTGAAAAGTTTCAAACAAATTAATAACCCCTCCCATCCTAATATCACAATTTAGATGTTCATAGTTGTCAGAGTGCATCGCTATGAGTTTTTACGAAAACTCCTAGAAGAAAACGGTCGGATGATTTAATAAACGAATTTAAAAAATGATAAAATTTGGATAACGTCGTAAATAAAACTACTCGCCCACATGCATGAATGATCGACGACGTTTCACACAAAATTTAGTAAATCCGTTTTTGGCACATTTTAATTAAGCATACTTTAATCCGAGATCTGTGTAAAAACAAGAGATTTCTATGGGAGGAATCTAATTCTAGAAATGCTCTTTAATCCACTACCACACAATGGCGCTTTCTGATACCCTGAAGTAATATAAGCATGGAAAACTTTGTGGAAAAAGGAGAATTCGCTTTTAACAAGAAGTTTATCCCTTTCCCACGACGTTTTCTACAATAGTTGGCGCTAATTTCCGAATTTTGCCATACTTGAACTTCTTTCAATTTTGAGCAGTCTGGGTTAAGTAAAGAAATATCTCTGGAAAAGCTTGTTAGAGGAAGTCTCTTCCTTTCATGTTGGTTTTTCTGTCCTGATATGGAATAATGCTAAAACTCGTTTTTCTTTTTCTAATATCAATATGTCGATGTTTCCTGCATGTTTTATTAGTATCGTAACTTACCTTTTAGCGTGTTGTGGAAAACTGCCATTAACGGGTACGGGAAATATCTTTTTACTTTTGAAATGACTAGAAGATAATAAATCAGCTCCCGTGCAATACTCGACATTTCGTGTCCCATCAAGCTAAAAAAAGTATCTGTGAACTTATAAATCTATACTGTTTATAATCGACATTTCCATTTGAGGATCAAAAAGTTTAACTTATTACCAGATGACAAAATTTTAGAATGGTCCAAATTCAAAAAAGTTATAGACGACAAATTCGATTTGTGAAAACTCTAAAACTCTTTTGTCTTTCTGGGTAGATACATTGTGAAAACGTAGAAATTACTGATCACAATCATTCTTTTTTTTTCTCAATGTATTCAAGCCTTTCCCAAGAGGAACGTAATAACTCGACATTGTGCGGGAATGACTATGAAAAATAAAGAAAAATATGCAAGTACAAAGAAAAATGAATTCTTCTGCCATTTCAACTTTTCGTGGATACGCTATTTGGAAATCTTAGATGTCTTTTTTTCTCATTAATTCCGGGAGCTATGACGTCAAAGTAAAGGCGGTACAGATTTATAGAGTAGAGTGATATGATTCGTCACTTTTCGATACCATTTCTGGATTGCCTTTTAAGACTGGCCAGTTTTTATCGGGTTATCGGGGAAATTCTTGCAACTCTTATCTGGTGTGTCGCTAAAATAACACTGATATCATTTGATTGAAACATAACTGTGTAACATTTTGAAAATCGGAATGTCCACAAATTTCACCGTTGATAGTTTTTTATCTGATAAGTTCGGAAATAGTTCACCAGGGGTTTCTCAGTCCAAGACGAAAGCGGATGTGCACGTGGCGACCGAGCAGCGGTATCCTAGGACCCCAAAATGTGCTCGCTGTCGGAACCACGGCGTGGTCTCGGCACTCAAGGTAAAATTTCTTTGTTGCACTTTTTGAGTTCATGCATTCCCACACAATCCCCCCTTTTAACGCCCCCCAAGAGAAAACTTTTGGAAATCATTGTTGAAAATGAAGAAATTGCTTGTATCAAGCAATTTCTTCATTATACACATTTTTTATATCCAAAAATGACAAATAATATATAAAAATCCAACACCTTGAAATTGTTGTCTGCAGATTCCTCCAATTTGGACCAGTCTAAAACTTTGTCGTGTGGTAATTGGTAAATAGAGGATACTTGTTATAGCAATCCTTTGACGAAACCATGCTTTCAAGCATGTTGCATCATCCTCGTCTCAATTGTAGGAAGATATACACCCACCAAGTTTGACTCAGCGGGTTTTTCATTTCATTGCGAAGAAATATAATTTCTTCATATAGCCATTTTGATAGAATGTGCAAAATACATTTCACCTTTATTTTTTCTAAAAACAAAAACAAACAAACACAACACCACCACAACAACAAAGACCAAACTACCCCAAACCTCACACAAATAAAACATATTTTTGTAAAAAAGCAAGAAGAAGAGAAAGAATTAGAAATAATTATAAAAATCCCCCTTGCCAATTTGAGAGTGATTCTAGAATTTATCACTGTTCCTCGGAAGAAATGACGAAAAAGATTAACCAATTTCCAAACGAGAAAATTTTGGATTGGTCCAAATTGAAAGAAGTTGCAGACGACAATTTCAAGTTGACGGAAATTTTTTTTTGTCTTTTTTTGGAAATAAAAAATTGTAGAAGGTGAAGAAAATGCTTGATACAAGCAATTTCTTTATTTTCCAAAATGTTTTCCGAGGCTTTTTTATTGGGGGTGTAAAAAGGAGGATATATGTGGCTATACTAGATAAATTACAAAGCAATTTATCATGTTCCGACATTGTTTACCTCAATCGCTCAGTCACGAAGGTGCTAAACACTACTTTTACCTTTTTTATTCTACAATTGGAAAATTTTGATGTCTCTTCGACCTATTTACATCTCTAACGTATCGTCAATAAGCTGCCAAAAGTTTGTAATTACAGCTTTAACCCGTTACAACACAATCCCGCTTTTTACGTCCCTCGAGAAAAAGCTTTTGAAAAAGAAATGTGAAAAAGAAGAAATTGCAGGTATTAAGCAATGTCTTAATTTCACACAATGTTTTCAATCGAGAAAGACTAGGATTTTTTAAATTTCTGCTAACGTCTGCCTCTCCTTTGAATTTTGACCTGTTTAGATTTTTGTTGTATGGTAACGGGTTAAGCCACTTTTTCGATAGGCCTACTTTAGTCGCGATGCTGGTGTGACATGGGTTCAAAAACCGTTTAAACCGTCACTGAGCCATCTTGTCACACCAAGGGCGGCGAACGTTCTACTTATTTAAGATACTCGAGAAAAATATGATCTCGATATCCAGTCACTCGTGAGGATGTCACTGAGCTAGTTATTACTAAGGGTATATTATTTTGGCTTTATCTTAGGTGATCTATCAAAATAGACATCGGGTCATTTACCGATTGTACCTTGATAAAATATATGCATCAAAATATGATAAATCTAACCGTCCGGCCTGGCCAGATCCAGATGGAGGGAAGACAGAACAACGGCTATAACATATAAACATTACTTCAGCTGTCATATCAAGTTTCTAAACAATTGATTGATCGTTGGCCACACCAATCGACCTCCAACAGGAAGTTCGGTTGAGATGTCATTTTTTTGCTAAATTTATGGATAGTAGCATGTAGCAAAATATATAATCATTAATTAGCGACCTAAATGACGTAACTACAGCATAGATAAGCTGTAGTTACGATGGTTGATTCGCTTAATTAATAAAAATGCTTGGCACAAATGTTGGAGTTCAAAGTTCATCTCTGATCTCAGTGATGGATTTGAGTTGTCAATAGATTCGTGATTGACAGTAACGAACCGTTCATATAATCAACAGATGATTCAGTTAATTTATTTTTATCGAAAAATATATTATTTAATGAAATAAATAAGAACGTAAATATGAACAATTTCTCAATAAAGTATTAACCCATTCCCACTCAGTGACGCTTTTAAACACCCAAAGGAGAAAAGCTTTAGAAAACATAGTGGAAAATGAAGAAATTGCTTTATTTTCCACTATGTTTTCTACCAAAAAAGAAAGAAAAGAAAAAAAATTAATAAAATTCCATTAGCTTGAAATTGTCGTCTGCAGCTTTATTTCAATATGGACCTGTCTAAAATTTTGTTGTAACGTATTTAGGACGGGAACTACGGTGAGAAACAGAAAAGAATAGGCCTACTTTGTTTGTGATATCAGAGTGCTTCAACCTATTTTCAGACGACAAGGTTTTAGACTGGTTTAGCCCATTCCCACACAATGACGCTTTTGAACGCACCCCAAGAAAAGCAATTGGGAAAACGTTGTGCAAAATGAAGAAATTGCTTTTAGGCTTTTAACTAAATAAAGCCACAGACAACATTTTTAGTTGATAATATTCTAAACAATTCTTTGTCTTTTGATGTAGAAAAAGTTGTAGATAATGGAGAAATATCTTCATACAAGCAAATTCTTATTTTTTCACATTTTTTCTAGTTTATTTCTCGAGGCTCGTAAAAAGGAGGAATTGAGTGTGAATTGTTGAATACATGCAGCAGTCGCTAAACCAACAAAAATGCTCCATATTATTATCCGGGTTTTGCTTTTCACTTCCGGTCAAAATGAATTATTGTTTGATTCACAGCGGCGACCCGTCAAATTCACGCGGGAGGGATAACACTGACTTGTGGTCTTGATTTCCATTTCTCAAAACGATTATCTGAGACTGACGATGCACTCTGATCACACGCCTGTAGTTCATTCCAGATTTTTCTAACCCATTACCAGACAACAATATTTTAGACTGGTCCGAATCGAAAGAAGTTGCAGACGACAAATTAAGGTTTTGAATTCAAGAGTTTTTGAGTTTTCTGGTGAGAAAACATCGTGGATAATGAAGAAATTGTTTGTGACAAGCAATTTCTTCATTATACACATTGTTTTCAAAAGTTTTATTTCGCTGGAGGCGTTAGAAAGTGCCATTGTGTGGGATTGGGCTAAATCGCTCCCCAAACGATCCCGCTTTTTACGCCCCCAAGAAACGAGATTCGAAAAACATTGTGGAATATTTAGAAATTGCCTGGTATATAATTTCCTAGCGGTTAATACGTTCCATTACAACTCAATTATTGGTGAACATATAGGCTTATTTACCATGATGATTCTGTGCAACTGAAATTCTAATGCCATTCAGTTAAGGAATTTCGATGTAGGCCATAAAAGTTATTGACTTATATAAACCAGGTAGACATCTTTATTATTCTAAGACAAATACGGAATTCGAAATATTTACAACCAAGATTCATAGAGATACCAAAATCACAAATTTGTCCAGCCGAAAAAAAGAATGTATATATATTAGGTTGGCACAGCTTACATACCGCAACAAACCGGATAACTAGAAATAATGAAACTTCCTTAGTTTCATCAAGCATTTTCAGTAATTGTCACTGTTTTAAGAACACTTTTTTACTTATAACACAAAAGACTATAAGAGACTAAAGTATCTTGTTATATTAAAAACTACAGTAACTGTTAAGTTTGCTCAGTAATAATCGGTTTACTTTCATAATGAAGGTAACTAAAAGAGTAAGGTTGATATGGAGGATAATGTACTTACCTACCTATCTACTTATCTGCCTAATTACAAACCAACCAATCAATCAATCAATCAATCAATCAACCAATCAATCAATCAATCAATCAATCAATCAATCAATCAACCAATCAATCAATCAATCAATCAATCAATCAATCAATCAATCAATCAATCAATCAATCAATCAATCAATCAATCAATCAACCAATCAATAAATCAATCAATCAATCAATCAATCAATCATCAATCAATCAATCAATCAATCAAAGGAAAATAGTTGGACTGACAAATGCAAGTAGAAACATTAAAAATATTTGAAAATGATTTGTGATCTGTCTAATGTTACTATAAGCTATTGTTTAACCTATTTCCAAACGACAAAATTCTAGACTGGTCCATATTGAAAGAGGTTGCAAATGTCAATTTCAATATGATGGATTTTTAAATTTTTGCGACTTTTGGAATAAAAATGTCGTGGAAAATTTGCTTAATACAAGGAATTTCTTCAGGTCCCATAGTATTTCCTAAACCCTTTTCTTCAGAAGCTTAAAAAGGGAGATTGTGCTGTAATGTGTTAATCTGTGCATGTGTGCAGTACGCGCTATGTGGTCTAGGTCGATTCTTTTCACAGTTCTAATTTGAATCTGATCAAATTTGAACTTTCCATAATGACAGAAATCACGACAGAAATCACGCAAAAGGGTACTCTATTTAATTCCACCATGAATATTTTTTCTGTTTTATTAATGTTTCTGACATTTTTGATACCAGTTAAGAGATGAAGAGAATATTTTTTGTTTTTATGGAGGTATGAACCGAAAAACCTAATCACACTGTATGAATACGCGAAGCGGATTCATACATTGTGTGATTAGGTTTTTCGGTTCATACCTCCATGAAAACAAAAAATATTATCTTCATTTCTTATAATTTAATAGCATCGAGCGAAAAATGCAACAACTTAACAAATTTTGATACCTTTTTGTAGTGAACTATTTTGTGCGGAAGCATTCAAAATGGCTGCATACTAAAAATTTTGTTCATGGAGTAATAATTTAAATTTTTCGACCAATCAGATCGTTCGTTTTTGAAAGACGAAACTAACAATTAAATTATTAGAATTTGTCTGATCGATTGACACGTCCACTGACTCTGACAGGAAGTTCCACTTAGATATCAAACGGTGTTATTTTTACAAAATTCATTGTAAGTAACGTGTAAAAGAAGTTATTGGTTGTTTGGCGACCTAAGCATCGTTACTTCATCTGGAATAAGTTGCAGTTCTGACGTTTCAGTCTCCAAACAGACAGAAACGCTTCACATAAATGTTGGAAATTCTCGGAGCTCAAAGATTACCACAGGTCTAAACGAATGATTTGATTGGTCGATTGATAGCCCCAATATGTCACTTACATTATTGATTATGCCCAACAAATGTCAATACAACTAATTTCTCACTCTTGAGATGTTCAAGAATGAATGTGAGAAAAACCAGGAAGCCATTGTTAGCTGCTCAAGTCACCGCGATACGACTGAAATACTGTTAAAAGTGGCGTTAAACCCCAATCAATCAATCAAATATGAATGTCAGGTTTTTTTTGTTTTTTTTTCAAAAGTATGTTAGCCGAGCCAGGGATCAAACATAAGATTCTAGGATCGATAGCCCTGTGCTGGGCCAGGTAAAAGGAAGGGTCAACGTTTCTCTTAATTATTGGGAAATAAGCAAGAGTCCGTTTCTTAGCAACTGTTTTCTTCAATCGATTAGATCATTATTTTCAAAGTAAAGGTTAGACTATTGAGACGTACAGGTTGGTTACCTTTAGAGATTTTTTCGGAGTTTTCTTTTTAACTTTTTACCCATTACCAGACGATTTTTTTATACTAGTCCAAATTCAAAGTTATTGCAGACAACCATTCAAATTTTATGGAATTTCAGTTTTTTCTTAATGTTTTTGGTAGAAAACATTGTGGAAAATGAAGAAATTGCTTGTAACAAAACAAAAACAAAAGTTATTAAATAAGTCTTGGTTAAAACAACAAAAGCGATGATAATAAATAGGTGATAATGATAATAATATTAATGAAAAGATGAAATAAGTATTGATGATAACCATAATAAATTCATGTTATAGCATATTGAATACGAAATATTAATTTAGATTATGATATTTATAGTACTAAAGAAAATAACGATGCTAATAAAATGCTGATAATGATGATGATTATATTTCTTTTCACGAGAACTCTTTCATATAAGAGACAAAATACAATAGTAAATTTGTTTCAGAAGAAACACATGTTTCTGTCATTTTTTAATGATTCTGCGAATTGAAAAAATTGGTCGGATTTTCAATTCAAACAGTTAACTGACAGAAATTATAGAATTATAAAGTCGCCATTGACTTTACCATATTTGTGTGTGTGTTTTGAATCTTTTAGTGTCTTTCAAATGTCGACCCATGGTGGCGGCTCATATCCTTCCCGACATTTGTCTCACGCCAATGGGTGGATAATCGTAAACCTCAGTAGGATAGTAGCTGTAGGCTAGGAAAAGATGTAGTGGTAGTACCGGTGCGAGATATACCGGGGATCCACTGTCAGGTACTCTATCCGCCACGATATGACTGAAAAATTATAAAAAGCGGCCTTGAACTCCCATTTAAACAAGCAAACAAACAAATTTCCAAATGTTAGGCTTGTCCTAATTAAAAGGGATAGAAGACATGTAGCAATCCAGTATAATAAAAATATTGTGGAAAAAGAAAAAAAAATCTTATTGCAATATCAGAGTGACGTAAAAATCAGGGATTGTTAGGGAAATGATTTCATTCCATTTCGGTGTACTAATGTTGAATTTAGAAGGTCTAGAGCATTCGTTGACAGCATATGCACAATAACATTCTGCTCCTTTTTTCTTCAAAATTTCTTCATTTAGGGCGGGTTTTTTTTTTGCATTATAGAAATGGTTCGACACTTCGTATTTCTCGTTGGCCTCAAATTGAATCATCTTTCGCCGAAGGAAAAGGAAAACAATACTGTCTCTTGTTGCATTTTCACGCTTTTGAATAACTCACAAAAAAAGAAAGGTAAATCGGTATCAAATCAAAACAATATAGTGAGATTACTTGTCACACCCACCCACTATACTCTATCTGGAACTTTAACCCATTACCAGATGGATTTTTTTAGGCTGGCCCAAATTGAAAGGGGTTACAGACAACTATTCATAGTTAATGAAATTGGAAAATGAAGAAATTGCTTGTAGCAACCAATTTCTTCATTTTTTACACATTGTTTTCCAAAGTTTTTTTTCCCTTGGGGCGTCTAAATGCGTCACTGAGTCGGAATGGGTGACGTAGATATTAAACGGCGTTAATGTGCAAAATTGATAGCAACAAAAAGGAAAGTGATTGGTTGGCGATCTAAGCGCCGTAACTAAAGCTTGAATAAGCTTCAGTAAAACTTCAACTTAATCAAGCTGTAGTTATGACGTTAAAGTCGCCAAACAAACAAAAATGCTTCACATAAATGTAAGAGCTCAAAGTTAACTTCCGGGCTAAGTCCATCATATGATTGGTCGATTTAGTCGTTGATTGACAGCCGCGTTCCCTCAATTCTCTAAAGTTGTCACACTATTTCAGGGCCACAAGCGATATTGTCGGTGGAGAGATTGTTTGTGCGCCAAGTGTACACTCATCGCAGAGAGACAACGTGTGATGGCAGCCCAGGTGGCACTTCGGCGCCAGCAGGCACAGGAGGAAAACGAGGCTCGAGAGATGGGGATGCTGTATGGTCCCAACGGCTTACTACAGTTAAACACGGACGAAGATACAGACAGCAACAGCAAGAGTAATAAGAAAAGACCATTAGCTGAGGATGAACTTAATGGAGTTGGTATGTATTTTTTTTGTTCAGAAATTTGAATTGAACAACTGGAGAATCGCAGCTGTCGATCAAACTAGCAATCGATCAATCAAATCATTTATTTTGACGGGAAGTGAACATTAAACATTCAACTCCAACATTGGCTTACATTTATGGCAAGCATTTCTGTTGGTTTGGAGACTAAAATGTCGAAACTACAGCCTATTCAAGCTGTAGTTACGACATTTAAGTCTACAACAAACGATTTTACTATTGTGCGACACATTATTGACTATACATTTCGAAAAATAAATAGCGTTGTTGAACATCGAAGTGGAACTCTCTGTTTGAGTCAGAGGTCGGGGCCAGCTTGGCCAACGATCCGACAATTTTGATACATCGTATTGCGTGTATTAGACGCAGATTATTGCTATTCCAAAACTGCACACAGTCTATGTCTGGTGTAACAAAAGTTCGTGCCTTTCTAAATGATAAGCAGAAAGTCAGAAGAACAGCACGTCTTGTTAAGGTCTATCTTCAAAAGATGTTGTCTCTACATGTAGAATTTTTGGGAGCCACTGTCAATTGATTGATCACCGGCCACGCCTACTGACTGCGCTGGCCCCGCCCTCCGACTCCATCATTGAGTTCCACTTCGATTTTAAATAGCGTTATTTTGCGAAATTTATGGTCAGTATCATGGAACAATCAAAGTACTGAAAGTACTAGAAGCTATCAAAACATGGTCTTAAAGGGTCGGGTTATCTTCTATGTCAGAGGTTATCATGCTAAATAAACGAGGTTTAAGTATCCTAGGAGTTATAAAAACATGCTTGTGAAGCAGTTTAGTAAAGACTCTGATCAGACTTATTTTGAACACGATGTGCTCAGGTGAGCTAAACTATTTACGAGATGAATTTGCAGACAGAGTTTGAAAAATTCCTGAAATAAGTAAGTACTATTTTTCATGGCGAAGGCATTCAACGGATTATTGGTTAAGCCTCCAATGGCAGATTACACTCATTGAACTCTAAGAAGACCTCAATTTTTTGTCTGTAATTTAAGCTTTCAAAGCTGACGATTTGCTACATAAAAAATATAAAATGGTTGGCCGGTGACCTTTTCATTGAAACTACAGTTTTAATGATGAATGCTGAACAAGAGTTTAACCGTGACGAAAGAACAGAACACTCCGAGTAATAGTTATGCAGATATGAACTTTACTTGTTGACTCATTCAATTTTGCTATTCCAAATTTATATCAAATGAAAGATTTTTCTGTAAAATGATTATTCTTACGCTTACCTATTTATTACAGATATGGACGAGGAAAGCCAACCGGCTCTCAAAATGCACAAAATGGAATACGCTTGTACCACTATATCAGAGGAATCCGAATCTTCGGGAGACACGCCCACCCAGGAGTCACGTAGTTTAAAATACGAAGATTTCTGCATTCCGAAAACAAAACTCTTCCCATGTTCAATATCTTTGGCTGCTCCATGGGGCTTACACGTCGATCCAGATATGGCACAAAATAGGGTACCCAAAGATCACCCTAAACACGTGATCAAGTTGACAGAGAAGAAAAGGCCAGCACATCCTGCATTTGAACAACAGACCGCCATTTTATGTAAATTATTCCCCCAGATGAAGCAGGAGGTGGTAACTAAAGTATACGAAGATTGTAATGGCGATGCAACAAAAGCGATCGACCATATTCTATCTAAGAATCTTCAGTCAGTCGAGATCGAGGCTGAGCGTCAACAGATCAGACGAACCGCCCTATATTCCCCAAGTATGTTCGCCGCTTCTCAGCCGTTCATACCAACAGCGTCGTTTGCCGCCTATCCGCACCCCTGGGAGATTTTCAATCGATGGAAAAGCCTTCCTGTCACATATTCTCCTTTGTCCACAAATGTTTGTCAAAGCGAGGATAATATGAGAAGCCAGAAATTCGAAGATGATGAGTAACTAATTTTCATGGCGGTATAATATTTTGTCTTTTTAGATTTACAGTTTCGCTAGAACGTCCACCTCTTTAAATCAAACGTTTTCACTACACGACCGTAATTCAACAAGGCTTTAACGCTTTTAAACGAAATCTTAAAGGTATTTATAATATTTAATTTAGAAAAGATGCATTAGTTTAACCCGCTCCCACACAGTGACGCTTTTTGACGCCCAAAGAAAAAATATTGAGAAAAATTGGGGAAAATGAAGAAATTGCTTGTTACAAGTAGTTTCTTCATTTTCCACGATGTTTCTAGCCAGAAAGTTTTCTTAGAATTTCATAAACTTTAGATTGTCGTCTGTAACACCTTTCAATTTGGGCTAGTTTAAAATATTGCCGTCTATGCTTGAGTCAAGCAAAAAGCAAATAGAATAATTACAAAAAGTACTACTGTAGATATTGAATCGGTGATATCATATACCTAATGAATAAAAGGTTTTTACTAAGGCATGGCCGATCATATTAAGAAGTCATTACATTTTAATCTCTAAGTTCATCCAAAAAACAAGAAATTAACCTGAAACCAGAAATTCTAGGAAAGGTATTAATTATTTTCAGGTAACTAGTTGTTGTAGTTGACTTATATGTATAGATGCATATTGTTTTAAATAAAGAATGTTAGTTGTGTCCGTTTTTTTCTTTAATATATCAATGAACTAGCAGTTTTGTGATGTTGAATTTGAATTTTATGCGTTATTTAATGCACTTGTTCAAAGCATTATTTACCCTTTCCGTTTTTTACGAAATTTTAAAGTTGTCTAATTTCAAAGAGGTAACAGATGACAATTCAAAATGAGACTTAATAAAAATATCACTAAACTATAGGTTAGAAAATATTGTGGGAAAAGTAGAAAATGCTTGTAATAAGCAATTTCTTCTGTTCCCACATCTTTTTCTCTTAAGTATAAAAATAATCTGGGCGTAAAGGCCTGTTTGCACATTCACGATTTTTTTCTACGGTGCTGCTACGATTCGTCATGGTTTGTAAAATCGTCGGGTACCGTGGTGCCTCGTTGTAGAACCATGGTGAATCTTGATGAATCGTGATGATTCGGGAAACTCCAAGGTAGCGCTACCGAGTTTAAACTGATTGAAACATTCGTGACGAATCGTGGTAGTTATTGGCCTAATTCGTAGTGCAACTGTAGCGTAATCGTGCTTATTCGTACTGACACCGTAGCTATATTCGCGGCTATTCATGAGAGATTGTAGCGGACACCACGAATTCGCACGATTCACCACAAAGTGTTTACGGTTGTCCTACGATTTATTCACGGTTTCGCCACGGAGCTCTACGATTCGCTCGCGTCGCTACCGCCGTGAATCGTACTAGTACCGTATCGCACCGTACAAACACCATGATCATTCGTTGTACCACCTTGGTTAATCCTCATTAACCGTAGCGTTGCCGTAATGATTCGTAGCGATACTTTACAAACACCATACTGATAACGTGGACATTCTTACTGGAATCGTAATGACACTGAATGGTTCTACTTTTCCCTACGATTCATTCCGATCCATCCCGATTTTTCTGACCACGAGAAATCTGGGTGAAACGTGGTGAAACGTAGAGAAAATCGTGAATGTGTAAACGGGCCTTAAAATTTCAGGGATTATACCCCACGTCGCACTTTGAAAAGGGACATTACTCCAATTGACGTGATAGTTGTCTTAGACGAAAGAAATTCGCATAAACCCAAGATCTGCGTCGCACAATTAAACGAGTGAATGTGATGGATGTTCTGACACTTCATCTCGCGCACACGGGTAATTTTTGGTTTCGCGTTCTAGCTAGAGTATTCAATTTGAACTCACGGAGAAAACATTTTAAGACAGAGAAAAATGGAGGAAACCGATATTCCCTTTTCAAAAGCTTGATAGACCGAGGTGGAAAAAGACTGGGTTGGTACGTATAGGTTTAAATATTATTTGCATATATATACTTTATTATTCCTCCTTTAAAGAAGATAAGCATATACAATTACATTGATTAACAAACATTCGAACATTACAAGAAACATAAAACTAACATAGCATAACTACATGAGACAGTGCTACAAAACATATATAAACAGTCATCTATATGAAACATACAAAACAAGTATTCATTTATTTACATTGAAATAGGTATGAAAACCTGGAGTTTACACTTCCGTATGATATTACCGAAACGAAATGCAATACCATACAGTGTACAAAGAAAAACGAGTCTAAATAATTAAAGTTTGTTGTCCTTATTTGGTTGATTTATAGATTGATAGATAGATTAGTGAATTGATTGATTGGTTGATTGATTGATTGATTGATTGATTGATTGATGGATGGATGGATGGATGGATGGGTGGATGGATGGATGGATGGATGGATGGATGGATGGATGGATGGATGGATGGATGGATGGATGGAAGGACGGATGGATCATACTTTCGATCGAATGAAGGATCGGTCTAACGATAAGTTAGCCTTTAAACTTACAGCAGATATCGCTCGAGCGACCACTTCTATTAAGCAACCGATTTTTTTTTTTTTTTTTTTTATCTTTTTTTTTTTTATTATTATTTTTTTCAAAATCTTTAGCAAGTAGACATTTTTAACCGAAAAAATGTTGTAAGTGAATCTTATGTTGTTGAAACCCACCAGAATCGTCTCAACGAGTCGATTCTTAAGGGTTCGAACACAATAGGATTCACTTAGAATTATGCGACAATCTATATATACTATCAAAACGACCGTCTTATTTATCATGAAATAATTTATTAAGCGACCATTTCCTTAAGCGACCTTTTTTTTGGTGGTTCCCGGAGCGGTCACTAAATACGAGTTTTACTGTAATTGTAGTACCTTTGCTGGTAAAATCTACATGAATGCATTTTTGAAACATTTACATGTTTGTTTATAAAATTACAACATTTTCTGCAATAGTTTTAAGACAGCAGGGTATAACTCAATATATTCTGTATTGAGTATGTTTGTAAAACCTGTAAGACAATCAAGGATCTGTAGAACAGGGTGCTTTTTTATGAATAACCTATAGGTATCAACATCGGTCAGATCAAAGATTGTTAACCACAGTTGTTGTCTAATATGAGTATTTTTAACACAAAAACATAGTTTGTGTGTTATAACATTGTCAACAGTATAATTGCATTTATTGCAGATTTCAATATAGGATCTTGAACATAATTTACCAAGAATATACATTCCTGAATAACACGGAATTTTTTGAGACGGGTGGCTGTTGAGCATGCTCCAGATAACGCATTTGCTACCTGCACTAAATAGCTTATCAAAATATGGATTTGGTAATTTTTGAGATAGTTCGGATCTGTGTCGTGCAAGGTCACTTTCCCATAGTTTTCTACGAACAGTACATTTCCATGCGTACTTTGAGGGGAAAAAAGCTGTTCTTTGAAAATTTGTAAGAATATCGTAAAGCTCATGATAACGCAATATTTTGCAAATATCGGGGATAAATCCATGTCCAAACAAGGAATTTTTCGAGATATATTGAGTTAACCGATGTACAAAAATTTGCTTTGCGAGGTATTTTGCTGAAAGTCTGCATAGTTGCCCGAGAAATATCAGTTTTCTGTATTCTATTTCAATAGCGATTGACCAGATTCCCGCAGAACATAAAGTAAAACTATTACTAGTATTTAAAGGTAACTTTTTGTACATATTTAAGGCCAAATAGTTGAGCTCTCTGTAATTGCAATACATTTGACTTCGACAAGTTATCCCATAATTCGCAACCGTACAGCGATGACGGTAAAACTACAGTCTTAAACAAGGATATAAGGGTATTTGCATTGAATTGCCCACTGTTACATATGCTCAACACAGAGCTCTTAAATTTGTTGCACGATTCACGCAAATTTTCATTTAAGCTCATGAATTTATCTACATTTATCCCTAAATGCTTATAATTAGATGACTCGGTGATCTCTTCGTCACCCATTTTCCAAGTTCTTGTTTGACTAAGGTTTGACTGTTTACTTTCATTGAAAACAATGATGCTACACTTGCTTGCATTATATTCAAATCTCCATTTACGGGAGTAATTGTAACATATATTAAGCATTTTGTCAAGACCGTGCTTTGACAGGCTTACTAGGACCATGTCATCAGCCACTGTGGGGCTAGCTATAGATCTATTAAAAATACAGAAACCTAGGTTCGAGTTTTCTAGCTCCTGTATGAGACCGTCTATGTAAAGAAGATACAAAATTGGTGAAATTTTACCTCCTTGACGAGTTCCTTGTTCAATTTTAAGGCTGTCTGACATGAATGTCCCATATCTCACTTTACTGTTAAGGGAACTATACATATCAATTATAGTTTTAATTATATAAGGAGCTATGCCTATTTCAATCAATTTAAAAAATAAGCCGTTATGCCAAACTCGGTCAAACGCCTGTTTGGCGTCTAGAAAGCAAACAAACGCTTTACTTTTGTTTTCCTCGGCATACAGGATACTCTCTTTTAATGAGAATGACGTCATTATGCATCCTAAGTTAGATTGAAACCCCCCCTGTTGTGGATTTATGACATTTAAAATAGTTTTCTCGATACGGTTAAGAATAATACCTTCAAAAACTTTTAATATTGACGAAGACAGGGTTATTGCCCTATAATTTGCCGGATCGTCCTTGCGTTTCCGTCCGCCTTTATGAAGAGTAACTATAACGCCTTTCGTTAATTTCGGTGGTACATAGCAGTGAGACAGCATAGCTGTAAATAGACGTGTCAATACCTTTATCAAAGTATCACCGCCGTATTTCAAGTGTTCATAATATATTGAGTCATCACCACACATTTTACCATTTTTACATGACGTAAGTACCGATCTAACCTCCACTGCTGAGATTTTTTCGGAACAGTTATTGTGAAAGTCATTCAAATAGTCGTTTACTATTTCATCTACATGTTGTTTAGTTTTTAACTTTAGTGTTAGTCGAAATACAGAGCTAGAGTATTTACCTTAGTGCCATGTGTCCCAAGTTCGATATCCCGCTCCCCGAGTCATTCGTATGTGACTTTGGCATGCCTCGTCTGCCTATTTCATCCATCGTTAAGTGGGACGAAGACCACGTACCTTACAACTTTGGAAAGCTAGTGGATAAAGAACACTTTAAAATCAATCGACTATGCATGTGATATTCTTCGCAATTAAGTAGAGGTGACTAAAGAATTTAATGCTGGACCTATTTCGTAATTCATTACTGGCAAAGTTTCTGGCTTTTTTATTTGTAACTCGCTAGGAGAAAAGTCTTCATGGCATACCAGGAAGACTTTTTTCCTTTTTCCCAAGTATCGATCCTGGTAAGAACGCGCAGGCCGACCAGACTTGTCGAAAGTTTTCGCTCTTTGCCAGTTGTCTGAATCAAGACCCACCGTTCCACCTATATACTGTAATATTTTCGAAATACGACCTCTGCTGGATTATTTTCTAAATGAGCGTATGCGTGACATTTCCAACCATTACACATGTGCGCCAAGTAAAGACTCAGATCAGTCTGTGCATCCGCACAGTCTGATAAGAGTCTTCACTCTGCGCTCTGTAGATAGATACTGTCCCAAAGCTTCTTTAAACAATCAGCGAATATTCTAATTGCCCCGAATGGCTGTCCAGTGTGCTTTATTTGTGCGAGTCACGCACATGCGAAATTGTTGGAAATGGCACGCATGGGCTCAAATAATGATAAATGATGGCAAATAACCCTGAAACAAAAACTAGTATGGAAAGGTACTTTAAAAAATTGTCTTCATGTTATTCCGCAACATACGTTGAAAAGAAAAAAAATCACCGGGCGTAAAAAATTGGCGTACTAGTTACCATGTATCGAAGTGGGACTTCCCGTCGGAGTCTGTAAGCGTGGCTAACGGAGTCACTTTGGGGGGTCAGTGATCCGCCAAGTGCTTACATCAACTCATTCCCACATGATAAAGTTTTAGACCAGTCCAAATTCAAAGAAGTTGCAGCCGATATTTTTAAGTTCTTGAAATATTCTAAATCTTTGTGTTTTGGGTTAGAAAACATTGTGGATAATGAATAAATTACTTGTAACAAGCAATTTCTTCATTTTCCACAATCTTTTCCATTTTTTTTTCATATTGAGGGGCATTTAAAAGCGCTATAGTGTGGGACTGGGTTAAACATCATACCTGCTTGTATTGATCTATCGCGATTGTCAGTCAAAAATTCATTTAAACCAGAAGTGAGTTTTGAATTTCGACATTGGTGGCTATTTTTGATAACCTTCTATATTAGTTTGGCCACTTAAACGCCACAACTGCAACTTATTTAAATTGTAGTTACGACGATTGGGTCGCCAACCAACCGTTCTACTTTTTAGTTACATACTACTGGCCATTTTTTGCAAAATAACGCCAGCCGATTTCTCAGTGGGCGGGGACAATGGAGTAAGAGGCCAGGGATTGGCCAATGGCAGTAAGGTTAGTACTATAGTGAGCGAAGACTTCAAGAAATGATTCGTTGGACTAGTCATTAGATATAAACATGTTACTTCTAATCAGTCGACACAATTTCAGACTTGTCCAAATTGAAAGAAGCTGCAGACAACAATTTCAAGTTGATGGAAATTTACTTATTTATTTATTTCATCTTTTTGGATAGAAAACATTGCGGAAAATGGAATAAAGAAATTGCTTGTTCGCTCTATTCTTGAGGGGTGTCAGAAAGCGCCAATGTGTGGGAATGGTTTAAGATAGTGCAAACGCTTTCAAAACATTTTCTCAATTTTCGGATAGCATCGACAGGATTTTGCGGAGAGAGTCGCAACTGGCGTTGTTGAGTTGATGACATTCAAGCGTAAATTTTTATGTTCGTGAAAACTTGCACAGTTTGAATCGGTTTATTCCAAAGAACTAAATTGTCTCCAGATAAAAACAGCAAGCCTATCTGCCAGAAGCCAGCAAACGTAGGAAATACGATTTTTATGCAAGAGGCTTATGCGATCAGCATAGGCAATAGGGTAGCTGGAAATAGCTGGTCGGTAAGAAAAGTTAACGAAACTAAATCGAAATAAGCAATAAAAACGTTTCAGACGACAAATTTTAGTTGACGTATCACTTTGTTTACTTTTGGGGTAGAAAGCACGGTTGTAAATGGGAAAAATGCTTGTAACAAACAATTTCTTCATTTTCCACAATATTTTCCAAAGTTTGTTTTTCGTGTGGCGTCAAAAAGCGTCACTATGTGGTAATGATTCAAAGAGCTACGATGTTTTTATTTTACCCACAATATTTTCAATAGTTTATTTTTCGTATGGCGTCAAATAGCGTCACTATGTGGTTATGTGTCAAATAGCTACAATGTTTTATTTATCCATTTCCACACAATGAAGTTTAGGAGCAGAAGCTTTCTAAAGAATGTGTTCTGTATTTCCATGTAATTCCAAGTACCCACTATACTTAGGTTATATAAATCACAACATCTGAACCTGACGTATTCTGGTAGAGGACAATGAGACAATCGGTATGACCTGAAGCATTTTAGTAGAGGACCAAAAGATGCTGCTACATACAAAATTTACAGTTTAGGAGGAGAAGTGGTCTTCTTTTTTTAAGATTTCCGTAGGAATTCCTTCCGGTAGCAATGGCAACCAGAGTAATCAATCGATAACCACCCTTTAAGTTTTTTTAAGGCCATCACCCAAGTATCGTCTCTGTAAAATTTCTTTGAAAGCTGAGTGTTAGTTTAGTAGGAGATATTTTTTTTCAAAAAATCTTTCATTATATCTATGTGAAATCCAAGTACCTACAATCTAAAGTATTTTGATTGAGGACTATAAGATGATGCTACATACAAAATTTGACAGCTCTAGGACTTAAAGTTTAGGAGGATAAGATTTTTAAAGAATTCCTTTTGAATTCCTTTCGTTTGCCATAGCAACCAAAGTTATTAACCGAATACAGTTCGAAGATCAAAAGCAACCAGAGTAACCAATGCAAAAGAACATTAAAGTCGTTTAAATCGTGAGGGAGATAAGTTTTTTATCACTGGAGATGAGATTTTTGGTTCATTATTCCGAACCTGAGACAAAAGCTCAGTCAAAGCAGTGGAAACGAGCTGGTTCCCCACCAGAGTTTAAGTTGTCTCTTTCGGTTGGCAAAGTCATGCTTGTTGCCTTTAGGATTCCTGAGAAAAGATACTTACTCATTTCAAGCCAAAAGGTCAATCTGTCACTGCCAAGTACTATTATGAAGTAATTCTGAAAAATCTCAGAGAAAAGCTCAAGCAAATGCCTCCTAGGTTAGCACAGAAAAACGTTCTCCTTCTCCACGATAACGCCCCCTCCAATACCACCGCAGCTACAGTGGAGCTTATCAACTTTTACAGTAGGCAATTGTTGTCTCACCCTCCTTATAGCCCAGACCTCGCTCCCTGTGACTTTTATTTGTTTCCCGAATTGAAAAATTGCTTGCTCGAAAGAAATATAAGACCAGGGCGGATTAGATATCTGTTGTTACTCAGCTTAGAATACAAAAGCTCCCACGAAGATGGCAAAAGTGCGTAGAAGTAGGTGGAGAATATCTTGAAAAAGAGTAGAAATAATTTTTTTAAAAGTTGAATGGTTGATGAGATCGATTCAAAAGTCCAGATATTTGCTGATCGTCCCTCATATTTTCAAAGTAACAGTCTTTTTTATTTCCTTTATATTAAATAATCCAATGACAGAGACGTAATTCCTCTCTCCCCCACAATTTCCTAGTCATGAGGTCCCGAGTTCAATCCCCAGCAAATATCCTTTCCCACAATTGTCTTCAAACGATGGGGGGGGGGGGGTGTAATCGTAAACCAATGCGGGATGAGTAGCTGGGGGCCCGGACAGAATAACGGTAGTACTGGTGCGCGAATTACCAGGAATCCATGACTACGTACTGCAGCCGCCGCGATATAATTGAAATACTAGCAAAAGTGGCGTTAAACACCATTCAATCAATCTATGTTTATATATAATTGTCTCATAAACTTGAATTATTATATTATCTGATAACCAGAAACGAATGTTATACATCTTCAAATTTCATCAAAAAGAAACATGTGCAACCAATATGCATTAAATCAAACTTTTCGAGCACAAAATATGCTCACATGTATTTACTGCATGTATATGTATATGATACTAAAGGGAGGGCAGGGGGTACCAATGACCTTGTGAAAAAGAAAAAGAAAATAGTTTGACTTAAATTACCGGCTCGGGTATATATCAAAGAGTCCCAGGAAATAATCAATTTACTTACTTAATTTACTTAAAGGTTCAAGTAATATAACGAGAGAGACAGGGGGAGATATATAGACAGAGAAAACAAGACAACAACAAGAACAACCCCAATAAATACACAAACAAAGCAAACAAGAAATCCGACGGATACAACTCTCTAGATGTTTATTGCTAAAACAACAACAACACAAATCGTTCATCTTTTGAATGTATGTGGACAATAGCAATGTGATATGATAAAACTTGTTCGTAAAAGTACACCGTTTATTTCAAGGCAGATCATGTTATACAATAGATAAAGAAGAAAGGTAACTCTCTTCCCTTCCTGTGTAATTTGGAAATCGACTTGATGTCGCAGTTGACCAGTCTCTGGATCCGCCCATTGACTCCCTCGCTCATAAAGTCAAACAGGAAGTTCCGCATCGTTTTTTTACGGCATTATTTTACAACATTTATGGCCATTGGCATCTAACAAAAAAGTAAGATTGGTTACCATAACGTCGTAACTACAGCTTGAATTGGCTGTAGTTTCGACGTTTAAGTCGCCAAACCAACAAAAAAGGTCAAAATGACGGCCAGTGTCGGAGTTGAAAGCTCAGGCCCGTGCTGAGTAAATGATTTGATTGGTCGGTTGATTCCTTGATTGACAGCGCGATTGGTCAATTTCTCGTAACGTTACCAAAAAGGCTACGAAACTTAACATCACCCAAGGAATCCCTTTGTCAGACAGGTTTCAAAATTTCTCTAGCGGAATGGGTTGGAGGAATATTTTAGAATAGCTTAAGGGGAAATTATGTAAAAGTTTCCGTGTGTCTATCAAGGTCAACAGCTCGCCAATGGCTGAAAATCTATTGTCAGGTGGGAACCAACGGATCGCGGCTGTCAATCAAAAAATCAGTTGCCGAATCCAATTAGTCATTAGAACGTAAGTGAACTGTGAACTCCGAACTTTGATCGACATTTACGTTCAAGTTTTGTACGTTCGGCGACTTAAACGACGTTACAACAACTTCAACAAGCTGTATTTACGACGATTAGGTCGACAACTGACCACTTTACCTCTTTTGTTACATGATACCAACCATAAGATTTACAAAATGATGACATTTGATATCGAATTTACTGTCAGAGTCAGTGGGCGCGGCCAGCGGAGTAAATGGGCGGGGCCAGAGATCCGTCAACTAATCAGTATTCTTGCACATTGTAATTTTAACAAACTGTCAATCTGATTATGTTTGTAACATTCGTCATTCATATGTCTTAATGTTTTATGCTTTTGTGAAATTGAATTACAATAAATGGGGATAACATTTTCCCCTTAGTGCGGTTTGAAAACCTAACCAGAAATACACAATCTGCCATATGAGCCGCTTCGAAATTATTGTGACTGGTCGAACAAGACATCGGTGGCAGTATCATGCTTTAAACCTAAATTTAAAACTAGTACAATATATGTTTTTGTTTTGCTTGAAAGCATTAAATTGTAAGAGGACGGTTGTTGTTGTTGTTGTTTTCGTCGAGATATGAGCCGCTTCGAAATTATTGTCAAATATCGCGTTGACAATCGGTGGCAGTATCATGCTCTAGACCTAAAACGGGATGTTCATAACACTTTTATATTCATATCATTTAATTCTAGTTACATCTCTATCTCTCAAGATCAAATGTTCTCATTAGCTGATGGTTTTTCATATTTCCATTTTTTTAAATTTAAAACTAGTACACTATATGTTTTTGTTTTGCTTGAAAGCATTAAATTGTAAGAGGACGGTTGTTGTTGTTGTTGTTGTTTTCGTCCAGATATGAACCTAAAAACTTAAAGACACAAATGTATGAATCTCCTTCGCGTTTTTATATAGTGTGATCAAGTTTTCAATTTTATACGCAAATGAAAACAAAACAATCAAAAATATTCTCTTCACTTTTTAAATACACATTTTTTGATATTCAAACGATTTTACATTAAAACTTTTGTTGGACGGAAATACATCAGATCCAATCTAAAATTAAATCAGATAAACTAAGTCTCGGTGATAACAGAAGACTCAGGCAGCCATCTTTTCATCAGAGTATCCTTGAGTGCCACCCGGAAGTCGCGATTTCTCATGACGTAAATGATTGGACCGGAAACACATGTTGATTGCATGAAAATTGGAGCAGCAATGGCGACCATAGCATTTAGATCGGACATATCGTTGAACATCGACCAAATGGCTGTTATCCAATAGGGGGCCATCCCAAGAACAAAGGCAACTAAAAATAAACAGAAAATATAGTTACCACATTTTAGAATTGTCTACAATTGACTTAGAAGGGTACCTTAAAATTGCAGTGTTTTTGTATGGAACATTTTTAATTGGAATGAAATGGAACTTGCCACTATATTCTCTATCATGTCAAGCTGTGCATGAGACATACATGCATATCTTTTATGCCTCTGCTTGTTTTGGAATTGACTGACCTTGTTCTAGCAAAATAGAATTGTGTGCACAATTCTATTTTCCTACTAGTCTAATTCAAAGATTTAAAGAGTGTCACTCAGATCACGTTTGTACGCTTCAACTTTTTTTTGTAAATGCCTAGGTACGACATGACCTCTCGACTGAGGTAAAAAAAAGGCAACATTTTGATATAAAATATGAGGCAAGGGACTAAATACCAAAAGAAAATTTTGGGGGGCGAACTAAGCTTCGCAACTAGTTCGAAAATGCTGTAGCTACGACGTTTATGTCTCCCAAACAATCAAAATGCCAAATCGGAGTCCAAAGTTCACTACCTGTCTGAAACGAATCGTTTGATTGGACAGTCGTTCTTTTTTATTGCAGCATCAATTCGCCAAGTATCCTTATCATCAAACTGATGTCCTATTTTCGATTACATGTTCGCACATTGGATAAAATAGCATCGAGACGTAGAAAAATACTTTTTAACAAAAATTAATAGGCATAAAGCTACATAACTTACGAATGGCTATGAAAGCGGCATAGGCAACTTGAATCTCTTTCGACCTGGCTGTTTGAATCTGCAGTGCCACGGCTAAGTCAGTACTTCTTGGGGTGACACTATTTGTGGATACCTGTAATATAGATATATATAGCACGTTCAAATGATAGTTAAAAGTAACGTCTTCCTTTTACACAATGTTTTCCCAATCGTTCTTCTTCAGGGGCGTCAAAAAGCGCCATAGTATGGGAATGGGTTAATGTGTCTTCACTACTTTGAGTCTTCATTAAGTAAAGCTAACAGCAGACACACTCGATAAAAAATGTTTCCCGTTGGAGAGATAACAATGATTGAAAAAAATTCAATGACGATGAAATTAGGACCAAAATGGTCTTTCCTTAACATAACGCTTTGAGAACACAATTTTGGTCATCGAAACTTTGATTCCCTTTACAAATGAAAAGACTCGGACGACCCTTTACATGGGCAAATAAAATAGTTAACTTATATGATAGAAATCGACAATATATTGAAATATTAGCAATAAGTGATATGATGGCTTGAAATTGGGAAGGCCTCTAAATGAGCCATCACGTCCACTGGATTCGAATAAATACTGTTTTAAGATTATAATAAATTTTCGTTCTAGCACACAATCAAAAGTGATTTAAGAAGTAATTTGCGAGATTTAGGACACTTTAATATTCGTAAAGATATTTGTGTATGTCTGTATGACCTCTGTCATACAATTGACAAATCAAATCATTCCTTTATACCGGATGTCAAGGCTGTCAGTCGACATTTTGTCAAACATTTCTTCTTTGAGGGTTCAGGTACTTAAACGTCGCATAGAACAGTTTATTCAAGCTGTAACTACGACATTTAGGTCGCCAACCAATTATTTGCTTTTTGTTTACTGTTCCTGACTATAAAATTATACAAACTAACGTCGGAATGCCTTGTAGGAGGTCACGGGGCGTAATTAGCGATTTGTTTGATCAGTCTAGAATTTTTTCGTCTGTTATGTTCTGATGCTAAATTAACGATATCGACCGACCCTTATATGGTGCTCTTTGAGGTTTCGAAAGGCTGAAATAATGGACATCATCTCAAAATAAGTCATTATTTCCATATTTATCGAGTCCTACTGTTATTCGCGGCAATTACCAATTATGACCATTTTCTATGTACTCAAAGTGCTTGCAGCTTCTAGAAAAATATGGCTAAAATAAATTTGAATAAAGTCAACAGACACGGTTTTCGAAAGATAGCTTAACCCATTACTAGACGACAAAATTTTTGGATCGGTCCAAATTCTAAGATGTTACAGACGACAAATCCTAGTTTGGATTCTTTAAAAGCTTTTTGATGAAAACATTGTGTATAATGAAGAAATTGTTTGTAACAAGCAATTTTTTCATTATCCACTGTGTTTCTCAACGCGTTTTTTCTTGCGGGCGTCAAAAAGGGTAATTTTGTGGGGATAGGTTAATACGAAGCGAAAAAAGAATATTCGCCCAATTTTTAATAAACTCGACGGACCGCTGATCACCCACCTGACCTTCGACACGGAAGTAAGACTGGGGCATCAAAAAACGTTCCTGTCTAAATGTACGATTTGACTTGTTTATCGACTTGTTTTTATTAACAGCTGCGATCCATCAAATGCATTACCTGAATCATAAACTTTATATAGCAGAAAGCCTTTGCGCTGACAGGGAAGATAAGTACTAGAACGATCAATGTAACTCCATACGAATACTGAGAGTCGGCGTCGTCGTCCCATTCCAGTCCGCAGCTCGTGCCAGCAGCATCGATCCGGTAGTTACCCCATCCAACCAGTGGAAATGCAGCCCACATCAGTCCGTATCCAAAACAGGACAAGATGGTCATACAGGCCTTAAACATGGTGATCTTCTTGGCGAATGTTGTATGGGTCACCACGAGGCATCGCTCAAACGCCATGGCCGTATATATACAAACACTAGTCACCCATAGCAGAGTGACAACAAACCCATAGCCATGACACCACTCAATCCCGAACAACCAGGCCCCGTAAAAATGGGAAGCGATCTCGAAAGGAACACAGAACAGCAAGACGAGTAGATCACATAGTATATGTCCTACGGCGAGAAAGTTGCATGGCGTGTGGAGAATGCGAGATGATCTAAACGTGTGGATAGCAAGTGAGTTGAAGAATACACCAATTATAAAGAATATAACTAGACAAATTCCTGCGGCATCTTTTACAACTTTAACCGCCGACTCATCTCGAACCTTATAGCTCAATGATCGGTTATAAATCATTTTTCTTGCAATTTATCCTATTATTCTGATTTGTTCATATTTATTGAAATAACACTGGCACTAGAAAAAGACAGAGAAAAAAACGCTCGATGAAAGCTGTCTATCCATCAAATTGTGTGCGTAAAAAGTGAAACTACCAATATCCTAACTATTACCAAGTTTTGTTACCATGCTTACGGGGATATGTGTGAAGAAACGATAAATACTTTCCTAGACTCATTAGCAGCAAATACATACACAACTCATCCCCCTTTTAAAAATTTGTTAAATACAAACGAGAAACTCGCTTTGCTGAGCAGAACTGGCTAATCAATTTGTCAATCAAACAACCAATCAACCAATGAAATCATTCATTTAAGAGATGAAGAGAATATTTTTTGTTTTCATGGAGGTATGAACCGAAAAACCTATCACACTGTATGAATACTCGAAGCGGATTCATTCATTGTGTGTTTAGGTTTTTCGGTTCATACCTCCATGAAAACAAAAAATATTCTCTTCATTTCTTATAATTTAATAGTATCGAGCGAAAAAAAGCAAAAACCCTGCATCTTTTGATACCTTTTTGTATGTGACTATTTTGTGCGGAAGCATACAAAATCACTGCGTGCTCAAAATTTTGTTCATGGAGGTATGAATTAAATTTTACGACCAATCAGAACGCTCGTTTTTGATAGACGAAACTAACAATTAAATTATTTAGACATGTTGAGAACTTTGAACTTCATCACTGTCCAAAATTTATGTATAACAATTTTTGTTTGGTGACTTAAACGTTGTTCGTAAATACAGCCTATTCCACATGCAGTTACGTCGTTTTGATCGCCAAGCAACCATCTGACTTTTTTTACATGTCCACAAACTTAAAAAAAAATAACACACTTGAGTATCTGAGTCCAACTTCCTGTTGAAGTTGCATGGGCAAGGCTAGCAATCGGTCAATAATGCTGAGAGGACCGACTACGTATCATTTCTACCCAGCCTGCTTCAAATTGGTCGAGCTGATTCGAGTATGAGCCTGATCATTTCCAACAATTTCCAACGCCCACTAACCCCTTTGGCCCCGCAAATTGACTCCGAGAGGAAGTTCCGCTTCGATTTTAACGGTTTTATTTTGCACAATTTAAAGTCAGCAGCATGTTACAAATAAGAAGAGTGGTTGGTTGGCGACATAAACGTCGTAACTACAGCTTGAATAAGCTGTAGTTACGACGTTTAAGTCGCCAAACGAACAATAATGATTCACTGAAATGGCGGCCAATGTCGGAGTTCAAGCTGAATTTCTGGTCTAAATGCATTATTTCATTGGTCGACTGATTATTTGATTAACAGCCGTGATGGGTCAATTATTCGGCGTATGTTGCTCGCTATGAGGAGTAGTCACTCTAGTCCATAAGAGACTGAGATCTAACGAGGTTGAAAAGGCAGTTTTGGTGACAAACATTCTTCTTTTTCACAACTCCAAACACCTTTAATTGACGGACGGCGATTGTCAATTAATTGTTCAATCAAAACATACAAAACGTAATTAAACTTTGAACCCCAACGTTGGTCGACAGCTTTGCTAAGCATTTTTGTTAGTTTGGCGAGGTAAACGTCGTAAATGCAGCTTTTTCAAGCTGCAGCTACGTCGTTTAGGTCGTAACAAATCATTTACTTTTAAGTTACAAGTGTCTGACACAAATTCTACAAAATAAACATGTTTTGAAATCTGAGTGGAACTTCCTGATTAACCCTTGTTATGTTGAATTATAAACCCACAACAGAATTACATATAAATCAAAGGACTGAAGGTTCTGGAAGCACCAAATTATTGGTCAATATCTATATGAGTATTTATCCGATTCTGGCGTAAAAAGAAAAGCAGGTGGTATGGACTAAGATCAGCCTACACGTATGTGCAGGCTGATCTTTCTCCATACCTCCTGCCAAAGCAGGAATATTTCGGGTTCAGCATGACAAGGCTTTAGACCAGACATCCGTAAATTCTCGGTCATATTTATTAACCCTTGTAATGCTACATAAAAAATCCTTTTTGGAATTCCATTAACATCAAAGGACTGAAAGCACCGGGAACACTAGTTTTGGGTCAATAATTCGACTGTTGAAATAATCTAACAAACAATTTGGAAGGAAAGGACAAACAGGTGATGTAGACTAAGAAATTATTCGCCAGGGACCTACAACAAAAAGCAAATCGATGCTTGGCGACCTAAACGTGGTAACTATAGTTCGAATAAGCTGTAGATCCAAGTACTTAGCACAAGGGAATGTCTTTCATTATCACTTTAAGCAAGTCGATAGCCGAGGAAAGTCAATTAATCAATATCACGGCTAACAGTGTAACAGATGGGTTTTTCCTCAACCTCACAGTGGTGTCCCTTTCATGTTTTTTCCATTAAAAAGCTGATACCGAGTGATGCACACATTTCTTACTAAAACTGCTGTAGAGAAAATACACCTCTCACCTAAAACATGACATAGGTAATAACTAACGTATCGCCTCTGTCAACCATAAATCGACAGACTTTTCCTAACAGAAATGAAATGCTGGCTTTCGATACTTATTCAAAAAATGTTAGTTGGTTGGGCGACTTAACCCATTACCTGGCGACAAATTTTTAGACTGTTGTTAGAAGATGCAGACGAGAAATTTTTGTTAGTGAATTTTTTTTCTTAAAATAAATCTGTTTCTACGTGAAGAAAACAAAGTGGATAGTGAAGTTATTTCTTTTAACAAGCAATTTCTTAACTTCTAATGTTTTCAAAGTTGTAATTCTTGGGGCGTCATTTTGTGGGAATAGGGAATAACCCTTTACCACACATTCCCATTTTTACGCCCCCAGAAAAATACCTTGGAAATGAATGTGTAAAATGAAGAAATTGTTTGTTACAAACAATTTCTTCATTTTTCACAACCATTTCTTCCAAAGAGAACAAAGAATTTCCTAATCCTAACAACTTGAAATTGACATCTACACAATTTTTTAATTTAGGTAAGTTTAAATTTCTTTTCGTGTGGGAATGGGATTAAAAGTCGTAGCTTTAGTATACTCTGTTCCAGGTAAATGTACAACATTTAGGTAATGGACATATGATTTACTATTGTTGATTACTGTTCTCTTCTTTGTATTTTATAAATTAGTCTCATTTTCATAGCTCTAATTGGCGATGTTTGGCTGTCAGTAAAGAATCAATCGACCTCTCAAATTATATTTAGACCGAAATTGTAATTAAAACGTCGCCTTTGTCGACACTTATGTAAAGCATTTTTTTATGATTTGGCGACTTAAACGTCGTAACTACAGCTTATTCAAACCACTAACCATTTAACTGTTTTAGTACAAGTTACTGGCCATAAATTTTGCAAATAAATGCTGTTTGAGTATTTAAGTTGAATTTCCCGTAGGAGTATCGTGGGCGTGGCTTTAGAGCGGCCAGCTGAGTTCTGAGGGATTGAGTAAGTACTTAAAACATCTTCTAAAGGTAGGGGAAAAACACAAAAACACTAGTATTTGGTTTGGTATCTTAAACGGCCTTTACGTCGAATTGTAAAAGAAAATTTATTGGTGTAGTAAATGATAATAACATTTAATTGAGGACTTTTGAGGAAAACAAAATAATTCGCAGTAAATTCCGAATACTTCATATCTGCATATTTTGACGGATTTGGTCTTTTTATCTTTTTGAGATGTCATTAAAAAATCCAGAATATCTCTGATTGAAAGGATGTTTCTTCTTTTCATGGCTGGTATGGCTTCATTTTTCAAAACTTGAACAACGATTTTCTTATATAATATTGTCATGTAAAATTGTCTGTTTCAGCTGCCCCTTGTTTAAAGTAAGATGTTACGTAAGAATTGTGATTTTGGTGTCTTTTGTAAAGAAAGCTTCGTAGCTTTAACCGTACCTGTCAATAAAAAGTTTATTTTAAAATAATTTTCTCCTGGATAATTCAAAATTGAGTGGCCTTTTCAGTTAACAAAGTCCGACACAATTCCGCTTTTTGACGTCCGAAAGAAAAATGGTGAGGGAAAACATCGTAGAAAATGAAGAAATAGTTTATCACAAGTAGTTTCTTCATTATCAACAATATTTATTAACCTAAAGGACAAATATTTAAAGAATTTCAGCAACTTAAATTTGTAGTCTAGAACTGCAACTCTTTAAAATTTTACTAGTCTGATATTTCGTCGCCTGGAAATGGGTTCACCCATTACCACACAGTGACGCTTTTGGAACGCCCCTCACTGAAGAAAGACGATCGGGAAAACATTGTGTAAAAGAAGAAATTGCTTGTCACAAGCAATTTCTTCATTTTACACAATGTTTTCTATTCAGAGAGTTAAAAAAAATCTAAAACTTCATAAACTTTAAATTGTCGTCTGCAACTCTTTTCAATTTGGAACAACCTGAAATTGCCTCGTGTGGGTTAATGATACACATATTGAAAACTCTTAGAAAATAAGGGCGTTATTAGTCCTTAACAGTTTAGATACTAGTCGGGATTCAACCATTGACGGATCGCGGCTGTCAAATAATCAATCGACCAATCAAATAATTCGTTGAGATCGACATCTGTGAGCTCTGACATTGGCAGACATTTATTTTATTTTTTTTTTGTTGAATTTGCGACTTAAACGCCGTAACTGCAGCTTATTCAAGACGAGTTCCGACGTATAGATCGTCAACCAACCATTATATTATTTTTGTTATATGTTACTGGCAATAAATTATGCACAATAATATTTTTTACAAAAGTTGAATATCTGCTGGAAGTCTGTGGGCGTGGCCAGCGACCTGCGAATTGTTCAAAAGAGTCGCAATATGACGAGCTGAAGGAAAATAGGAATGCAAAACATTAAGGGAATGAGAAATTGTTTGGCACACACTTTTTTTTCAAATTTTAAAGCACGTTGATAGTGTCGTGTGTAATCTCTTTGAATTTGGACTTCTCTATAAAATATTTGGTAATTGTTAAACCGAGGCTCTGAAGTGCCTTGACAAACACGTTTCAACCTAACAAGTAGCACTTGCGGTTCAAAAACGTCATTCATTTGATTCGATTCCAAATATCTTGAAATTCGACCTTGACAAACGACCCTGAACTGATACCACAAGAAAGGTCTTACATAACTTTTGAATATTTAAGTACTGGCAGTCTAAGTATATTCGTTTCTTGTGTGGGAAGACAAAGTAAATGACACGAAGATATCGTCGTTTGGCGAGCAAAATGTAATCTTATGCACTTCGTCCGACGGGGCTAAAGCATTCGGATATCTTTACTGTAGAAGGGCCACGAGAATGCGTAAGCAGTTTGTCTGACGTCATTAAATGACGACCGCTGCGGGGTTTTAACCGTCTTTGTGAATAGACAATTTGTCATTTGTAAATCATTATGGATAGTGCATGGACTTGTTCATGCCATATATCTATCTGTATACAACTCAACTTTATTTGCCAATCGGCAAAAATATATGCCACAGGCAAATTACAAATTCTTGCATGGAAATAGGGCAATGACAGAATAAACATTAACATACCAGATTGCATTCAACCAAACAATTAATCAACTAAATAAGATGCCCTGACTTGAAAGGCTTCCTTAATGATTTTTGCGGCATTTATTTGTATCTTTCTATTTTTAGACGATAGTAATCTAATAAATTTATTGATATCAGGCCATGTACATGCAATATACTATTAAATCTTTTACATTTACATAGAAAATGATATTCAGACTCGGTTAAAGAACGATCGCATAATCGACAACTTCTGTTGTTTCTTTAGAACTACGTTATAAATTCTACCGATTTCAATTTCTAGTTTGTGGGATGATAATCTAAACTGTGTGAGTTTTATTCTTAATGATTCGATTTTTTAGATTATCTAAGTAAGATTCGAACTCGAAATATTTTTTAAACTTGCAATAGTATTCTAAATTGGCACATTTATTTATAAGGCTGTTCCATTCTCGTATGAAACCATCTCATATGCGCTGTTTAACTATTTCGAAATCTCCGCCATTTATTTTCTCTGACAAATATGATAATCCATTATAATTCAATGATTGTTTTATTTTATTGATCCATAAATGATTAAATTTGTTTCCTAGAACTACTTTCAATATAAACTCTATACACCTGGCTGTTCGGTGTGGTTTTTATCCTTACCCAATATTTCGAAGCTCGTTCTTTTGCTGTAGCTGAGATAGGATATCTGCCAAGCTACCATATACCACAAGGTTTGGGGTCTGTGTTCAAACACCGAGGATTCCTTTGAAAAAGATTAATATGCAGCTTGTCGATTTGTTTAAGATCATTTATACCCCAAACCTAAGCGGCATATAGCAAAATGAGATGGTCAGTCTATCAAATAAGAGTAGTTTAGTTTTCATATCAAGTTTCGTTCTATTAAATAGTTGATAAAGATTCACCAACGCTTCGTTTGCCTGATCAAGTAAAGCGGTAACTTCTTGCTTGAATAACCCATTTTTTGAGAATTTTACACCCAAGTAATAAAAATTGTCTTCTTTTTCATGGCCCTTATTATCTATGGCTCAGGTAAAATTGTGATTTATTCTACTTTTTTTTTAAATAAATATTAACTTTACTGTTATCGACATTTATCTTAAGACCCCATTTCTTAACATAGTTAGATATATCATTTAACTGTTTTTGAAGGCTATTCTTGTCTGTTGTGAAAAGAACCATATCATCTGCAAACAAAAGTATGAATATAGAAAGGTAATCTATATCACTTTGACTCAGACTTTCTAAATTCAATGCCTCGCTTATGTCATTCATGAAAAGAATAAATATGACAGGTGACAAAGACTCGGCTAGTTTTAATCCAACTAATATATCCATAAAAGATCAGAAGGTAATTTGATGCACGATTTCACACTGTTGTAGAGTGATTTGACCAAATTGATCTAAACATCTATAGTCTTGACTACAAATCGAGCTGCCCATTTCTTCACCGTGCTAACTTATTAGTTTCCTAGGCGATAAGCCTTTGAAACCAAGGCATTGAATAATCGCATGATGACGGACACTTTCGATTTTCTGAAATACTAATGGTGGGTGGATTTGAGAATAAAATATCTGTCAAAGAACAGAGAGAATATATTATACTGTCAACGAATGGATTATAATACTATAACTACATAATCCTCGAATAGACCTAGTATGCTTATGTGCCCTAGGTCATAGACTTTTCAATAGCCCCCTCGTGTATCGAAACAAGGCATAGCTTTGCAACAAATCATCGGAAGTCACTATAAAATCCAACGAACTGTTTGTGGGAGATTTTTTATATTTCACTTCATGCAATTGAAAAAAAGTACATTAATGTCTTATTTGTCAATAAATCAGTCATTTCAATGAATTTGACTTTTAACAGTATTTCAGTAATATCGTACCAAATCATAGATTCCAGGTATTTCACACACCAGTGCTACCACTGCATCCTTTCCGAGCCTCCAGCTGCTCGTCCCACGTAGGTTTACGATTATATACCCATAAGTGGGAGACAAGTGTTGGAAAAAGGTATTTTTCAAGACCATTCTGCAAAGGAACAACGAAATATAAACCCAACCCATAATAGCTGCATTTTTGACGAATCGAAATGATTTGAAGAAATTGGGTACTTTCAGGAAGGGAACATTGTATCAAAGGAATATTGAAATTTAATGACGGGTACGAAAGATTTCTTTTAAAATTTCAAATGTAGACCATACATTAATAATGTGTGTTAGTGAAACATAGTGGCCCAACAACAGGACTAAACGTTTGACCTTGGTGTGTGACCTTAACCTTATCACATGACCTTGACCTTGATATGAGGCGATGCGTATTGTGGAGATGTATCATCATGCCAAATATGAGTATTGTATCTTGAATAGGCTGTTAGTAATTGGCAATGTTAAGTTTTTATACGCCGCCGGAGGCGGTCGCATATTGGCGTCATCTTCTCCGTCCGTCCGTCCATTTTTCTTGTGAGCACAACTTCTCCTAAGTTTCTGGTTGGATCTTTTTGAAACTTGATCAATGTTATTACCTTAATTGGTAGATGTGCATGAAGTAAGGATTCTATAGTTCATTGATTTTTGCCCCAGTTATGCCCCCTTAAAACTTAGTCGCTGGGGCTTATTGAAATTGAAGCCTTGTGAATGCAGCTCCTCCTAAGTTTCTGGCTGGATCTAAATGAAACTTGGTGGATGTTATAACCTAAATTGGTAGATGTGCATGAAGTAAGGATTTTATGGTTCATTAATTTTCCCCTGAATTATGCCCTCTTAAAACTTAGTATCTTGGGTTTATTGAAATTGCAGCCTTGTGAACGCAACTCCTCATAACCTGTCTATGTCATCACCATAATTTCTTGGTGTACATGGATCAAGGATTTCATGGTTCATTGATTTTTGCAAGAGTTATGCCCATTGACACTTAGTCTATGTTTTTTTTTATTATCATTATTAGTTGCAGTTTAAAGAGACGTTAAACCCCATTCAATCAATCAATCATAACGAACAGTTTGAACTTGACAATTTACAAAGGTAGTCTGCAAATGTTTTGAATTTGGTTGTCAAAATAAGTAGTGTCTACAATTATTTTAGTGAAACACCAGCAAAGTGGCGGCGTATATTGTGACTATGGCACTCTTATTTGGTTAAGTTTTGAAGATAGACAGACCGACAGACGGAAAGATAGACAAGGCAAACGATATGCTCCGATCTTTCGATGCGGGGGCATAAAAATGATCCCGTCGCATAAAAGGGGTGTTTTTGATTAAAACAATCCTGCTTCAGCAAATTTGGCAGACATTCACTTAAGCAATATACATGCACAAGAACGATGCTAGTTTGAAAGATGAAGATCTTTTTCAGATTTTACTATATACCACATTAGAAAATAGGCCGCACTAATTAAAGCGGCCACAATTCCAAATTATTTCAAGGAATTCGGTATACATTCATCAAGAATTATTCTTGCAAAAGCACAATGAAATCCATCGAGATGTTTGCGAAAATAGCGTTTTTTTAACTTCAGATACCAGAGCAACAAGACTTCTTTTTAAAGGAATCTGAAATATAAACATATAGGAAACATGCCCGTGAGTAGTTTTAAAGGAAATGTCTAACGAAAAAGTTTACGCACATACATACATACACTTCCCCCATTTTCCAGTGGAGCCAACAACTGCTTACTATTTACGTGTTTTAAACAAACAAACAGACAGACAACTCTGCCTCATAAGAGGGATTCTCAAACTACTTGTATATACTGGGTCGCAAATCAAAATAGTCAAATTCATTTCGTACTTGAATCAATGCAAACCGTTTCTACACATAAAAATAAGATGTGTCTGTGAAACACTAATGTTCCCAAAACAAAACTTTTGCACATAAGTTTTACCTTAACTCATTACTATTCTCTCATATACTATACTCTCATTACTCATGAGAGCTATTTCCATACCAAGTATGAGCTTCGCATTTTAAAGAGGCTAGAAGTAAAATGCAATTTTCAGTTTATAGGTTACGTTGAGAAGGGTTTAACAAGAGCACCGTATGGCGATGTAAATACTCATCAATGCTTGATAGTGGGTAAAACTTCAAAGTCGAAAAACGCATAATTCTTTAAAAAATGCATTTATAATTTTTCCCTTGTTGGTATACATAAATCTTTTGATAGTGAACATGTATTCAGATTTTCAAAAGAATGTGTTAGGTAAAACAGAGATATAACAAAACGACGACGGCCTGACTATAACACATCAGGCTTTCTTCAGAAAACAGCCGACTTAAAACTAGAGGCGCTTGAGCGCCTGTATCGCTCCACAGGCATGAATGTAATGAATAAGTAATTTTTTCATGAATTCAGTATAAACTGATATAAGGAAAATAAATCTAAGTCACAGAAATCTTTGAAATAGTTTCTAGAGAAGCATTTAAATTTTTTCATTGTTTTTACAAAATCACGTTATGTATAATTCATTCACTGGGAAGATGAAAAAGTATTAACAAAAATTAAAATCTTTAACTGTATACCATATATGGACATAAGCCACAACCATAATAGCCAAGCTTTTCAACCAAGCATATGAAGGAATCCTACAAACAGTCATCTGAGCATCATTGCTGTGAAATTTATTTGAAATCCATCAACAGTCCATTTTCAGTATATATCATATGGAAATAAGCCCTGCCCATGTGAGCCAAATTTTCTCACGATCTTTTTGATAATCTGATAGAAAGTCACTAAACGATCAATTTTGTAAATTTTGGTTGAAATCCACCCAACTGGTTTCTGAGACAAAGAATTCAAAGCTTTTACCAAATATGGAATTTAGCCCTGCCCATTAAAGCCATGTTTTTCATTTAATCAGAATTCTCTGAAGGAATCTGATTAAGAGCCACCTAAGGATCATTTCTGTTAAATTTGGTTGAAATCCATCAACTGGTTTCTGAGAAGATGATTTTCAAAGCTTTCACCATATATGGAAATTAGCCCCGCCCATTAAAGCCAGGTTTTTCATCCGATCAAAATTCTTTGAAGGAATCTGATAGAGGGTCACCCAAGGATCATTTCTGAGAAATTTGGTTGAAATACATCCACTGGTTTCTGAGAAGAATTTCAAAGCTTTTACCACATATGGAAAATAGCCCTGCCCATTAAAGCCATGTTATTCATTCGAATCTGTTCAGTACTTTCTGAGGAGAAGATTTTTAAAGGAAAAGTTTACGGAGGGACGGATGGACGGAAAACTGGACGGACGCACGACGGACACCACGCCAAGACAATAGCTCGCTGGCTTTCAGCCAGTCGAGCTAAAAATGACCTTGATATTGATAACATGAAAGTGAATAGTTTCATCCAAAGTTACCTGCAGAACAAATTTGTGTATTCTAACTTGAATATCGTGTAAGTTAAAGGAAAATGTTATGTTCTTGATAAAGCTGAAAGATGGAAACTGGTAAAATAATATGCCCTACTCTATTGATGCATTGATATTTATTTTCATTTCATATCTAAATAAAATTCAAATAAACGTGGTTTTCATGGGGTCCCCAACTCAAATCTTCATACAAAATATTTTGGCTCTAGGCTTCTTGTGCACAAGGGGGTTTTCATTATTATCATTATCATAGCCATTTTCTCAGAAATTTCATTTTTCAGCAAAGACAAGTGAGAGAAAATCTTTGCCAAAAAGGCTACAATAGACAATGATTATGTGTATTTTAAAACATTACAATACTGAAACTTGAAAACTTCTCCATTTATCTTTTTTCCATAAATTTGGACTACTTATGCTAACCTATTCCTACACAATCCTTCATTTCTAAGCCCCCAAAACATTCTTTCATGTGGGAATGGGTTAAAGAAGAAGGGATACACAAAAATCAAAATGAACTCTTAACTAAGCAGCATATCAAGTTTATTTCCATTATAAATGAAAGTTTACTTTATTCAATGTCAACTTCAATTTGTAAGTGATCTTTAACGTACAATACAATGTCTTTATAGTATCTTTCTTTAGGAGTAGTCAAGTTGAAATTGGTGTTACAGGATCCTTTAGCTAAGAGCATATTTACAATTCTGGTGAGTACAATATAAATCAATTCTGTTATTTCCATTATGCGGACCTATGATCTAATTAATCATTTCTTGGAACCAGATAATTATACTACATTTTTTTCCAATAAGAAGCAAGCACTAAATTGTCACCAATGCTTTCTGTCCTTGTATAAGCTGTAGTTACAATTGACAGAACGCTGCTGTTAATCAAACAAAATGTGTTTGTGAAACACCATACCTCTAAAATAGCCTTTTTTTAGAAGTATGACCTTGATAAGTGACCTTGTCACATGACCATGACATCTGCAGATGCTCATCAATGGGATCTATCATAATGCCAATATGAGCACTGTATCTTGAATAGGCTTAAAGGCTTAAAGTAATTGTATTTTATGATTTTTGGTTTTGCAGAAATTTGACTGCATCAAATGGACTTGACCTTGTCACATGACCTTGACCTTGCATCTAAATTATCAGACCTATCAAATCTGTCATTTAGACCCCTCCCTGTACAAACCCGGATTTTAGGTCTCTGTGATTTATACTTGAGAAAACATTGTGGAGAAAATAGAAATTTCTTGTAATAAGCAATTTTTCCTTTTCCCACAATATTTTCTACCACAAAAAATGGTTTCATTTCAAATTGGATTCCATTTCTATTGTTGTCTGCAAAATCTTTCAATTTGGACCAGTCTTAAATTTAAAAAAATGGGAAAGGGTTAATATCTCAGTGAACCTTCCTGGTCTAGCTCAGTGGGCGTGGCTAGCAATCTTCCCATTACCATTTTTGATGGCTAACATACAATCCTTGTTTTGGAATGGTACCTTTATATGACAAAATGTCAATGTTTTTACAGGTATATACTGACAGCAACAACAATCATGCTATATCAATACCTCTAGTTTACTTGGAAAACAGCCAAGCTGATGGAGTGATCTTGATACTCATCAAGACAGGTGGTGATTCCGAAAAATGCATTACTAATATTTACACAATTTGTTTGTTTGCAGAGAATTCAAAGCACTTTATGGAATAAATTACTTCTACGGTCATGCTTGTTTTGAGTCAGTCATATTGAAATCCTGATGCTGAACAATGTTTCAATAAGCAAATAAGTCTCAAATTAATCATTTTAAAGCCAAAAATGAAACTTTAGGATTTTTTCGTAGATGGTTTTAGCTCATCAAAACAGGCGCGAAGGAATATATGTGGCTTCATCTTCTGTGGATCAAAGCCTTCATGGCCCTGAAATTAGAGCAGGACAAATTGAAATACATGAGTAAAGTGAAACGGTGTAATAACTCTCCTAAGAGAGATTTAAGAGATGAGGAAAATATTTTTTGTTAACATGGAGATATGAACCAAAAAAACTAATCACACTGTATGCAAAGAGGATTCATGAATAAGTGTGATTAGGTTTTTCAATTAGAAAAATATTCTCTTCATTTCTTATAATCTAATAGAATCGAGCAAAAAAAAAAGAGCAAAAACTTAACAAATTTCAATACCTTTTTGTATTGAATTATTTCACAGGAAGCATACAAAATGGCTGCATGCCCAGGAATTATATCAAGGCAAACATTGTAAGAAAAGGATAAATTTCTTGTATAAAGCAATTTCTCCTTTTCTCACTATGTTTTCTATTCTCTTTGGCACTTGTTTCTTTATTCAAGCCACACTGCATTGTTGTTTGCAAATGCTTTGAATTGAGACCAGTTTAATATTTTATCAGCTAGTAATGGATTGAATCTTTGGGTCTGTGTTTAACCCATTCCCACACAGTGACGCTTTTTGATGCCCCTCAAATTAATCATTTAAAAGCCAAAGATGAAACTTTAGGATTTTTCGTAGCTGGTTTCAGCTCATCAAAACAAGCGCGAAGGAATATATGTGGCTTCATCTTCTGTGGATCAAAGCCTTCATGGCCCTGAAATTAGAGCAGGACAAATTGAAATACATGAGTAAAGTGAAACGGTGTAATAACTCTCCTAAGAGAGATTTAAGAGATGAGGAAAATATTTTTTGTTATCATGGAGGTATGAACCAAAAAAACTAATCACACTGTATGCAAAGAGGATTCATGAATAAGTGTGATTAGGTTTTTCAATTAATAAAATATTCTCTTCATTTCTTATAATTTGATAGAATCGAGAAAAAAAAAAAAACTTTACAAATTTCAATATCTTTTTGTATTGAATTATTTCACAGGAAGCATACAAAATGGCTGCATGCTCAGGAATTATATTAAGACAAACATTGTAAGAAAAGGATAAATTTCTTGTATAAAGCAATTTCTTCTTTTCTCACTATGTTTTCTACCCTCTGTGGAACTTGTTCTTTATTCAAGCCACACTGAATTGTTGTTTGCAAATGCTTTGAAATGAGACCAGTTTAATATTTTATCAGCTAGTAATGGATTGAATCTTTGGGTCTGTGTTTAACTCATTCCCACACAGTGACGCTTTTTGATGCCCCTCAAGAAAAACAATAGGGAAAACGTTGTGGAAAATGAAGAAATTGCTTGTTACAAGCAATTTCTTCATTTTCCACAATGCTTTCTACCAAGAAAGCTGGACAAATCTCAAATTCCACAAAATTTAAATTGTGGTCTGCAACTCCTTTCAATTTGGACCAGTCTAAAATTTTGCTGTCTGGTAATGGGTTGAATCGCACATAGTGAAAGTTCTGGTCTGACTACACAGGCATGGAGACTGTTTGGAGTATTTATTGCATTGCCCACTGACAGGATGTTTGACTGCAAAATGTATAATCATTGATATAAAACAAAAATTAGTTTTTGGAAAGTTAAGTCTGAATAAAATGTAGTTAAGATATTCAACCCTTTTCCCTTTTTTGAAATTTTAGATTGGTCCAAATTGAAAGAGGTTGCAACACTATTCTGCACTTGTTGAAATTTAGCTTTGTAAACTTGGGCACAAAAGAAGGAATTGATTGTAACAAACAATTTCTCCTTTTCTCACAGTATTTCCTACCCCTTTATGCACATTATTTTCAATTTAGATACAGTACGATTTCAAGTCTGCAACTTCTTTCAATTTGGACCAGTCAAAAATTTGGTTGAATACTGAATTAACAAACCTTTGACCAGTCATAACTTGTTGCGTAGGCAAAGATGTTTCCTTGTTGGTTGAAATTGCAGGATGTCAAAGGTATGTCAAATTGTTCTGAGGTCTTAAGCTTGATTCTCGCATCTTTATCCCAGAAACTGAAGCGTCCATCTGAACCCACTGTGGACAAAGTTCCATGGACAGGGTGGAAAGAAATGTCATTCACCTACAAAAATAAAATTCAACAGAACAATAATCTTAAAACAAATTTTAAAATCAGCCTATATAACAACGAAGACTTTAATCCATTATCACACAATCAAACTTTTTAATGCCCCTCAATTTAACCCTTTCCTGTGTTGGGAAATTTTAGACTAGTCCAAATTGAAAGAGGTTGCAGACGACAATGAAAACTGGATGCCATTTGAAATGAAACCATCCTATGTGGTAGAAAATATTGTGGAAAAAGGAGAAATTGCTTGTTACAAGCAATTTCTTCTTTTTCCACAATGTTTTCTTGAGTATAAAATCACAGGAACGTAAAATCCCGTATTTGAACGGAAAAAGGTTAATGGTTCAAAAAAACAATGTGGAAAAATGTAGAAATTGCTTGTAACAAGCAATCTTTACATTATTTTCTACCTAGGAGGTCAGAAATATTTGAAATTCTATCCACTAGAAATTGTCGTCTGCAACTTCTTTCATTTTTGACCAGTCTAAGTTTTTGTCATCTGGTCATGGGTTAAAATCTCATTCTTATCAATCTTCAAGTAAATATTTCTGAAAACAAAGGGAAAGTAAGTGATTAGCTATTTCCTTAAATCAAGTATGTTTTTGGAGATTCCATGCAAATCTGAAACACTAATTGTGTTCCTTAATTATACTTACAGCATAGATATCTTGCATGTTATTGGTGGCTCCATTTGATCGATGACATGTGAAGGTGATGTTTTCTTTAGGATTGGTTGGGTTCCCATAGTGAATTTTTGTAAATCTAGTGCGTTTTTCTAGATTCCATGCATTCTGAACCAATAGTTATGTCCTTAATTATACTTACAGCATAGATATCTTGCAAGTTATCCATGGATCAATTTGATTGATGACATATAAATGTGATATTGTCTTTAGGATTGGTGGGGTTCCCATAGTGAATTTCTGTAAATCCCGTGTGCTTTTCTAGATTCCATGCACTCTGAAACAAAAATAGTTAAGTGCCTTGATTTTACTTACAGCATAGATATCTTGCATGTTATTGGTGGCTCCATTTGATCGATGACATTTGAAGGTGAAATTGTCTTTAGGATTGGTGGGGTTCACATAGTGAATGGCAACACGACCTTCAATACTTCCTAGTGCAAATCCTGTAGGCTGATTGGTCTTCTTGTCTGTGAATATGCTGACACATCTGTGCTGTAATTATAATAACAATAAATCAGTAAATCCTGTATTAAGTAACCACACATGGGACAAGCAAAAAGTGATCACTAACCCGTTCCCACACAACAAAATTTTAGACTGGTCCAAATTGAAAGGGGTTGCACAAAAAATTAAAAGTTTATAAATTTCAGATTTTTTCAAGTTACTGGGTAGAAAACATTGTGTAAGATGAAGAAATTGCTTGTTACAAGCAATTTCTTCTTTTTACAGAATGTTTTTCCTATTTTTTTTTCTTGAGGGGCGTCCAAATGTGTCACTGTGTGGGAATGGGTTAAGAAAATGGTCACTCAAAACACATTTCTATGAAAAATATCAAGGATTGATTTGATTGCAAACACAAGCTTTAAGAGAATTTTCGCTAAATCATTTTGTTGTGACTCATTAGAATCATCTCACCGACACATTTCTAGTGGGTTTCAATAACATTAAATTTATTCATGATATGCTTTTAGCAAATAAGACCACCACTTATGTCAATTTTTGATTTGGAAAGGGGATCTGGATTGTGGTCACTTAATGCAAGTAGTCGCTTAATAGATGTGGTCACTCAAGCAAGATTGACAGTAAACGAAACAGTTTCTGTTTTTCTATAGTTTTACTTGGTTTCATTATAATTTGGTCATTACAATCATGCCAAACATTTGTAGCAAGGAATCTGTAAGTCAAAAGTATTACCTTGCTTGTATAACCAATTGTAAAATTGTTAGACATGCCAGGTCTAGAAAATAGTGGTTAGAGTAAATAGGTCACAGATCTTTTGGTCCTAAAAATGGTACAGTTTAAATACACTTATCCATAACTCTTTCAGTAACTATGGATCATCATTAACCCTTGTCATGCTGATCCAAAAATATTCCTGCTTTGACAATGGCTTTAGAAGGCATATAGACTAAGATCAGCCTGCACAAATGTGCAGTCTGATCTTAGCCTACACTATCTGCTTGTTCTTGTTATGATGAGAAAATCTTGGAACTCAATATTGACTTATCCAAGATTTCATAGAGACAAACATACTGATTGAATATCTAAACTTTTTGACCTAAAAAAGGCCCTAAAATGTAAACAAGCTATTCTAAGATTTGATCTAGGGACCTGTCTCTTTGGAAGTCAAATATATTTGTATCAAATCCAAACTCATCAAGATGTCAGGCAGACAAACATTCAAATTAAATTAGAAGACGTTTGAGCCAAAATTGGGACCTGTAAAGTGCAAACAAGACATTTCTAGGATTTGATTTAATGACCTATGCTTTGACCCAATTCGATCCAAATTTGAACTCGGATAAGACATCTTAGACTAGGACAATCATTCTGACCAAATATAAAGACATTCAAGCCAAAAATGTGTGGCCTCTAGAGTGCACACAAGGTATTTCTAAGATATGAAATAGTGACCTAGTTTCAAGCTTGTCTCAGATATCAGTGAGACAAACATTCTGATAAATTCTAAAGAGATGTGGAGCACAAATGAATCCTTTAGAGTGAACAAATATCAAGTAGATAAACATTCTGACCAAATAATAAGACATTTGACCCCAAAATGCAAGCAAGGTGAGCTACAGCCTTCAAGTACGATGGTCTATATCATCAAAATTCTTATAATAACAACCCTGTGCATTTCTGATCAAATCAAGAATAGCAAGTGCCAGTATTTTACAACTTCATGATTTTTCACATTAACCCTTTCCTGTTCAATCCCTGTTTTTTATGTCGGTGTGATTTTATGATTGAGAAAACATTGTAGAAAAAAAGAAAAATTGTTTGTAACAAGCAGTTTCTTCTTTTTTTTTTTTCAATAATTTCTACCCTACTGAATGGTTATTGTTCAAATTAAATTCACTTGAAATTTTCGTCTGCAAAACCTTTGAATTTGGACAGGTCTAAAATTTGATAAAACAGGAAAGGGTTAATCTAAAATTCATCTTATACTCAAGCTTTCAGAACCCTAAAGATTATTTCACGAGCTAGAAGGTAATCAAACCTCTTAACCCATTAGTAGGGGACAAAATCCTAGACTGGTTAAGTTTAAATTTCTTTGTATGTGAAAAAACAATGTTGAAAATGAAGAATTTGCAAATAACAAGGAGTTTCTTCATTTTAATAATGTTTTCCAAAGCTGTTTACTTGAGGGGAAAAAAGTGGGATTGTGTGGGAATGGGATAGAGGAGTTTCAGTAACAGCAATTTGGTCTCTTATTAAAATTTAATTAAGAATAGCAGGTGCTTTTGTCGTAAACTCTTGGGGAATGACCCATAATCTATTTACCTGATATTTCAATGGAGATTCAAACTTTCTAAACTCTTGAGGTTGATTCTCAAGTTGATAGATTATCAAACCTCTTCCAGCAGTGCCAACAACAGCCATCGGGTATTTCTGTGAAAATATTGTCAGTTAACCATTTTAAACACAATGCAAATAACATTACTTTGAGTGAAAAGGTTTACGAACAATGTAGCAGACATGATATTTCTTAAGTCAAGCAATTGACCAATCGCGGCTGTCAATTAAAGGAACAATAGACCAATCAAATAATTCATTTAGACTGGGATTAAAATTTGAACTCCAACATTGGCATCCATTTATGTGAAGCATTCTTGTTAGTTTGGCAACTTAAAGTTCCAATAAGCTGTAGTTAAGATGTTTAGGTCACCAACCATTCTACTTTTTTGCTACATGCTACCAGCCATAAATTATGCAAAATAATACTGTTTAAAATTGAAGTAGAACTACCTGTCAGAGTCAATGGGCGGCCCAACCGAGTAAGTGGGCAAAGCCAGCAATTGGTCAATTAATCCCTTAGCAATAATATTTTCTACCATAAACTAGAAACAGGGGTACATTTATATAAAGTATAAAGATAGTGGATGAAATGGCTTTTGAGTTAAAGCATGATAAAGGTTTTTAAGAAAAGGCTTGTGACCATGATCTTTGACCTACTCTTTGCCTTTTTGGTCAAAAGGCGTTACTGTGTGGAAATGTGTTCACAATTTTGATTTGTCAAAATTCATCTCTTCACTTTTCAGCAGTTAAGTTCATTCTAATACTGGACAAGTAGAAACTCATATCTTAATTGTCCCAGGATAACTGGAGAATTTTTTTTTTTTCGATATCACACCTTTGGTCTTAGGCAGTGCTTGTGTAAAGTTTCAGGGTCCTATGTCAATTGATTTATGAATTAGAACACAGAAATGAACTTTCTATGGATAGATGAACAGACCAACATTGTGTAACGATTTGCCCCCACACATTACTTTGTAGGTGGACTTATAAAAAAGCATTTAGCTTGATTTCAGTTGTTGTCTACAGTTCCAACTAAAGACTGAGCTAATAATCTCATCATTAATTAACCCATAACCCATAATTAACCAATAACCTGACAACAGGTTAGACTTAACAAAATTTGATCATGATGCAGAAGAATATTAAAGAATTTTTGAATCTCAAATTTCTTTGCTTTTTCTAGGCAGAAAACAAGGTTTTAGAAGAAAGAAATGCTTGCAAGAAACAAGTTCTTCATTTTTTCACACTGTTTTCTTGATGGATAGTTTAAAAGCTGGGATGTGTGGGAATAGGTTATCCTCTTACCAGATTACACTCACTTCCTTTTATCCAAAACATCAATTAAGTTGGACCAGTCACAAGCAATTTCATCATTTACAACAATGTTTTCTTCCCAGAAAGTTGAAAAAATCCAAAATTTGATAAACTTTAAATTGTCTTCTGCAACTCCTTTCAATTTGGGCCAGTCTAAAATTTTGCCGTCTGGTAATGGGTTAAATCAGAAAACCAGAATATTACCACATCAGCGCAGTAGCATCTCTCTGGTAAAGCGATGTTCATAATTGGAGTGGACTGGCGAGTGTCCCAAAACTGGAAGAAAAAATATATAGATTATACAAGATGCCTTTTTCATGAGAAACTAATGCTCCCTTGTAACAGCAAATTTTCTACAGTAGGGCATTTATATTTGATTTTGAGATTGACCTTGACGACATTGTCATCAGCAAATGTTAAGCCGTGACAAATATGATCATTATGATGTTGCTCAAATAGCTGAGGCAATACAGATATTTTTTTTGGACTGGTCCAACTTTGAAGAAGTTGCAGACTAAAATATAATGTTTATGGAATTTTAGATTTTTTTTTTCAATTTTCTGCAAAGAAAATATTGTGGAAAATGAAGAAATTGCTTGTAAATACTTGTAACAAGCAATTTCTTCATTTTCCACAATTTTTTCCAGAGCATTTTTCTCAAGGGGCGTAAAAAAGCGGAATTGTGTGAGAATTGGTTAAGACCATAATCATATGAAACACATTTGATGTGTATTGCTGACATTTACATATGAGAGTTGCCACTTAATTACCCATTCCAACTCAAGCCCTCCTTTTTACGCCCCACAAGTAAAACGCTTTGAAAAACATTGTGGACAATGAAGAAATTGCTTGTAACAAGCAATTTCTTCATTATCCACAATGTTTTTTATCCAAAAAGATGAAAAAAAATAAAATTCCATCAACTTGAAATTGTCGTCTGCAGCTTCTTTCAATTTGGACCAGTCTGAAATTTTCTTGTGTTGGAATGGACTAAACAGTATTGAGTTACCCATTCCAACACAATCCTGCTTTTTGACAACCCTCAAGAAATCAACTTGGGAAAACATTGGGGACAATGAACCAGGAATATTTTGGTTTCGGCAGAAGGTATAGACAAAGATCAGCCTGCTCATAAGTGAAGTCGAATCTTGGTCTTCACTTTCTGCCTGTAGTTTTCCTGCAAGAGAAGCTATGAAATTGATTTTTAAAAGGAATATTGATAATTGAAAAACAAGTACTATCAGTGCTTTCAGCCTTTTGATCACAGTTCCGTAAGTGATATTATACAGCATGACAAGGGTTAAATTTATCAGATAGAAGGTTGACCAAGTCAGGATTTGAACTCACAACTCAAGAAAGTTTTGATCTTTTCAACTTTCTTGATAAAAAAACATTGCGTAAAATGAAGAATTTTGAAGAAATTGCTTGATTCAAGCAATTTTTCATTTTACACAATGTTTTAAAAGGTCCAATGTCAAATGACTTGCGTTAAAGCACAGATTATTTTTCTTTTTCGATCAAAGTTCAATTGTGACCTTGACCTTTAGGCCCTACACTCCACAACTCTCCTTTTTCAATGACACATTTTTGTAAAAAAAACCCCTAAAACAAGAGGACCATGATGGTCCTTTATCGCTCCCCTGAGTATGATGGCTCAAGGCTTTATGAGATAATATACAAAATATCAAAGCCCTACACCTAATCCTTTTGGAGAAAAAGATATTTTTAAAGATATTCTCCTTTAACCCTAGGTATAGTGAAGATCCAACCATATTGAGCTAATTTCAAGAGTACGGTAATTCTTTGAAGTAGTTAAGTAGAGGGTCAATAGGCATTAATACATACCAAATATCAAAGCTCTAGGCCTATTAGTTTAGAAGGAGAACATTTTCTATGATATCCTTCATTACTCCTTTCTGGGTTTGCACAAAAAAGAGCTTACTTTAAAAATACAGCAATTCTATGAATTATTTTGTTACAGGGTCAATAGGTATTATTACACACTAAATATTAAAGCCCTTGGCCTTATAGTTTGGGAGAAGAAGATTTCTTAAGATTTCCTTCTTTACTTCTATGTAAAATCAGGGATCGCAAAGAAAAGGGCTAATTTATAGAATACAGTAATTTTTTGAAGTATTTCGGTAGAGGGTCAATAGATAATGATTTGTACTAAATATCAAAGCTCTATGCCTTATGGTTTTGGAGAAGATTTTTAAAGTTTTCCTTCTTTTTTCTATGTAAAATCACGGATTGCACAGAAAAGGGCTAATTTTCAGAATACAGTAATTCTTTGATGTATTTTGGTAGAGGGTCAATAGATGATGATGTATACCAAATATCAAAGCTCTAGGCCTTATGGTTTGGGAGAAGACTTTTAAATTTTTCCTTCTTTATTTCTATGTAAAATCATTTTAAAAATCCTTCTTTATTTCTATGTAAGTCCCATCCCCCCTGGGGCTCTGCCCCTGGGAACCCGAGGGCAAAGACTTTAGCTATTTTGAAAGAAGTCAATGTACTGATGCTTCATGTGAAATATCAAGACTCTTCACCTCCTGTGTCAGGAGAAAATAATTTTGAAATATTTTACCAAAATTTCAGTTTTGTTACCATGGCAATCAGAGTTTTCAACAGATTTCAATCCTTTTAGCAAATTTTTAAAGGGCACCACCAATGAATATATCTGCCAAATTTGGTTGAGGTGGTTTGGGAGGAGATGTCCTTTTTTTCTAAATAAGCCCCATCCCCCTGGCGCTCCAACCCTGAAGACCCGAGGGTGGTAAATTTAGCAATTCTTAAAGAGTTTAATGTACTGAAGCTCCATAAAAAAAATGTCAAGGCTCTAAGCCTTCTTGGTCAGGAAAAGATAATCTTTAAAGATTCTATTAAAATTTCAGTATTGTTGCCATGGGAACCAGAGTTTTCAACAGGTTTGGATTCTTTGAGCAATTTTCAAACAGCTTCTCCCAAGGAGCATTTCTGCTAAATTTGGTTGAAATTGGCCAGGTGGTTTGGGAGGAGATGACGAGTCAAAATGCCTTCTATATTTCTACATAAGCCCCACCCCTGGGGATCTGAGGTTGATGATTTTAACGATTTTGAAAGATTTTAATAAACTGATGCTTCATGCAAAATATCAAGGCTCTACACCTTCTAGGTCAGGAGTAGATCATTTTAAAGATTCTATTAGAATTTCAGTATTTCTGCCATGGCAACCAAAGTTTTCAACAGATTTCAATTCTTTTAGCAATTTTCAAAGGGCACCTCCACAGGAACATTTCTGCTAAATTTTGTTTGAAATTGGCCAAGTGGTTTGGAAGGAGATGTCCTTTGAAAATTACTTTTTTATTTCTATATAAGCCCAATCCTCCTGGGGCTCCGCCCCTCGGTACCTGAGGGTGATGATTTTAGCAATCTTAAAAAAGGTTAATGTACTGATGCTTCATGCAAAATATCAAGGCTCTATGCCTTCTGAGTCAGGAGTAGATATTTCTAAAGATTTTTTCAGATTTAAGTTTTGTTGCCATGACAATCCAAAGTTTTCAATGGATTTCAATTATTTAAGCAGTTTTTTAAAGGCACCACCTAAGGAACATTTCTGTCAAATTGGGTTGAAATTGGCCCAGTGGTTTGGGAGGATATGTCCTTTTAAGAATACTTCTTTATTTCTAAAATAAGCCCCCCCCCCCCCGGGGACCTGAGGGTTATGATTTTGCAATTCTGAAAGAGGTCAATGTACTGATGCTTCATTCAAAAATAACAAGGCTCTAGGCCTTCTCGGTCAGTAGTAGTTAATTTTCAAAGATTCTATTAAAATTTCAGTTTTGTTGTGATGGCAACCAAAGTTTACAACAGATTTCAATTCTTTTAGCATCTTTTAGCACCACCTTAGGAACATTTCTGCCAAATTTGGTTGAATTTGGCTCAGTGGTTTGGGAGGAGATGTTGTTTTGAAATTGTTGACACAAGATGGACAACCGACTCCAGACAGAGGATACCTCACCATGAGCACTTTGTTTTCTGGTGAGCTAAAAACTATATGGCAAATATTTAAAGGAGTTCATATATAAAGTTTTATCAAATTTGGTCCAAGAGCTGAGGAGAATGGCTTTGGAAGATCAGAGGGACAGACAGATTCATAGCGTGGGAACTATAATATATGCTCCCTGACAAGCTTTCCTTATTCATTTCTAAGTAAAATCTGGGATCCTACAATAAAGAGCTAATTTTAAAGTATGAGCTATAATTTGTACAATAAGTATTTTGGTAGAGGGCTATGAGGTCATGTCACATGCCAAATATCAAAGATCTAGGCCTTTTGGTTTGGAAGCAGAAGATTTTTCAAGATTTCCATCTTTACATCTATTCAAAATCAGGGATAACATAATAAAGGACTACATTTCAAGAGCAATAATTTGATTCTTTTTGTAGAGGGTTATAAGGCAAAGTAATGTACCAAATATCAAAGCTCTAAGATCTTTGTTTTGGAAGCAGAATTTTTTTCAATTTTTTTTCATTTCTATGCAAAATATGGGATAGCCCAATACAAGGCTAATTTTCTAGTATGAGCAATAATTTGAAGAATTTTGGTAGAGGGCCATTAGGCAATTTCAAATGCCAAAATTACAAAGCTCTTAACTTTTGGGTTGAGAGTAGAAGATTTTTTAAGTTTTTCCACTCTGTTGCAATGGCAACATAGTTCTTTATGAAAGAGGACTATCTAGGGAACAATCCTGTAATGTTTGATTGAGATCTGACAAGAATTTAGAGGAGAAGGTTTTTTAAGAAAAGTTTATGCACTAATGGATGCACACACACACACACACTTCTCAAAATGACAATAGCTTGCTGGCCTTCAGTCAGCCTAGCTTAAAACCATACAATCAAACAATCAAAATGGGATATACCAACCTTAAGTGTTTTATCCCAGCTTCCAGTCATCACACATGAATAGTTTGGTGCTTTAATCCAGTGGACTGTTTTGACAGGAGCATCATGCTAGAAAAAGATTGGTCAAATGAATTTCAACCTTTCTTCTTCCAATCGAAGAATATTCCTTGGTGAACCGACAAGTTTTCACAAAATTAATGGATCTCTATAACACTGATCTATCTACGTATAGAACAGTGTTCCCATGGTGTAAATCAGGTGGGCATTAATTTCTTTGGGGGGGGGGGGAATAGTGCAAAAGCACAGCCTTGGCAGTTACCTAGGAATTCATGTGCAGAACGAAAGATCTGCCTACCGATAACAGACTATAAACCCCAGACTCGGTAGATCCTATTAACTCACCTTGTGCTAAAAGACAACTTAGATTGCTCACTAAAAGGAAATTCTGAATTCAAGAAAGGAAGATAACATCGAAACTACAAAGTTGGTCTTATCTCTGATGACTTAAGCAAGAAACCCCTAGAGAGTTGTATTAGATGTGCTTTTAAGACCACTTTTGCTGTGTTTACAAATAGAACTAACAATTTCCCTATGTTTTTATATAAAAGACAAGTAAACAAGGAATATGTAATTAAAGCAACTTTAGAATGTTTTCTTATGATACAGTACCATTTTAGATAGTTATTTGTCGTTTGACTTTCCAAGTATTCTAAGTCTCATAATAATTGAGCCATAACTCGGGCCCCTAAAGTGTAAACAAAACAAAAGCATCGCCTATGGGTGCCTACGCTTGGCTGTTGGGTGCTGGATAGTGGACAAAATGCATCTAGTTATCCCCCTTGATAGTATAGGCTGCTCTTTTGATAATGAATAAGTATGCCAAGTTGGAAGTGAATGCCTTTACTAGAACCAGAGATATCATAAAATGTCAAAGTTTTCGCACAACGACGACAACAATGACGATGACGACACGAAGGCTATAGCAACATCTCTGGTTTTCTCCAAATACAGCCAAGCTAAAAATCATTTAAGTACCTTTAATCATGTTTTCCAATGGATCTTTCAATTATTTAAGAGGGTTTCTGATCTAAAAATCATTCTTACAAGTATAATCAAGATAGAGACAAGAGCTTTGTCCACAGGACACAGATGCCCCCACTGGTAGCTTTGATAATAACAAAGGGGAATAACTCCAAAATTATGCAAGAAAGAGTTGGGGTTCTTGTGCACTGCACTTCTGCTCAATGAGGTCTATCCACCTGTGAAGTTTCAAGTTGATAGCTATTATACAATCAGAGATATGCCCCAGACAAAATGTAAGTCTTTAAAATAACAAAGGGCAATTACTCCAAAATTATGTAAGAAAGAGTTGTGGTTCTTGTGCACTGCACTTCTGCTCAATGAGGTCTATCCACCTGTGAAGTTTCAAGTTGATAGCTATTATACTTTCAGAGATATGCCCTAGACAAAATGTAAGTCTTTAAAATAACAAAGGGCAATAACTCCAAAATTATGCTAGCAGGAGTTGTGGTTCTTGTGCACTGCACTTCTCCTCAATGAGGTCTATCCATCTATGAAGTTTCAAGTTGATAGCTATTATACTTTCAGAGATATGCCCCAGACAATTTCGGGACAGACAGAAGGACAGATTGACAAAGGCAAATCTATATGCCCCCCCCCCACACACACACACATTATGTGGTAGGGGCATTAAAACTGTGGTAAAATAGTGCTTAGATCAGGTTGACACAGTCCAATTACAATTTTCATATTAACTATTTATCTGGACTGCATTGTTAGCAAATCTCAAGTTGTTCCTGCAGTATACCTCTTTAGGCAGGCAGTATTGACAAATATCAACCTGCATACTAATGTAGTCTGATCTTTGTCTATACAGCCTGCTTGCTACTTATTCCAGAAGAATTTTGTCAATGAATTGTGAAAGGAGTTTTAACTCATTCCGACACAATGATGTTTTATGACGCCCCTTTAGAAAAACAATTGAGAAAGCAAGCAATTTCATCATTTTCAAAATTGTTGTCTGTAACTGCTTTCAATTTGGATACGTCTAAAATTTTGTCATCTGGTAATTGATTAACCCTTTCCCAGACAAACCCGGGAATTTACGTCACTGTGATTTTATACTTGTAAAAACATTGTGGAAAAAGGAGAAATTGCTTGTAACAAGCAATTTCTCCTTTGCCCACAATATTTTCTACCACATAGGATGGTCAGATTTAAAATTGTGTGCATTTTTCATTGTTGTCTGCAACCTCTTTCAAACTGGACCAGTCTAAAATTTCATAAAACAGGAAAGGGTTAAATATTATATGACCAACCTGTGCAATCTGTACAAACTGGTTTGTGTTCAAATCCCACATTTTCGCTGTTTTGTCACAAGATGCTGTGAACACTTTTGTTCCATCCTGTAACATTAAATCCATTATACATTTATGTAATTACAGAAATGCAAACTAGTATAGAACAGCATGTGGCTTCTTGGTGAATAACCCTTTCAATATATTGTCTTACATCATTCTTTTAAATTTATGTAAAGAATGGCAAGCTGATTATCCTTTGTTTCACAAATTAGTAACATAATTCATGATTTAATCAAACTACAATATGATTTACTGATACAATGGTAAGATTTTGTGGATTTCGGGAAAAAAGAAATAGTTAAAACATTTATGATCAATATCTTCAAATTCATAGAATATTTCTTTAATCAACCCATGTCCACACAATGACCCTTTTTGACATGCATCAAAAAATCAATGGGGAAATCCTTGTGAACACTAAAGAAATTTCTTCATTATCTACAATGATTTCTACCCTGAAATGCAAAGAATCTTAGACTTTCATAAACCAAAGTTGTCTCACTCATCTTTTTTTAATTAGGACCTGTCTACCATTTGGTTGTGTGGTAATTGGTGAAGGGACAATATACATGTGTCTGTCTGGCAAAAAGGTAGCTTCCTTTGAAAAAGAACAGAGGCATCAGGGTTTTACTCTGCCATCAACAAAATGATGTTCCATAGTCTCAATAGTAGCAGTCACAGAGGTTCTTGATGATTTTTGGGGGGGTCCCCTGTTTTAAATAACTTTTTAAACCATCAAATCATTTTTCAAATAAATATTGAATTTATATCAACCCATGAGATGGCAAAATATTAAATTCAAACATGTTGCAGACATTGTGAAAAAATAAGAAATTGCCTTTAATAAACTTTTTGATATTGCTTATTATGATGAATGATTTCCAAATCTCTTTTCTATTTAAGAATTTTATAGGACAACTTACATCACTCCAGTCCACATCCAGTACAGGTCCAGTGTGAGTCTGCTGTGCTTTAGGTACTGTTTGACCTGACTGTTGAACCTCCCAACAACGAACCTGGCAAATACAACAACAGTTTTGTTACTAATATTCACAATAGTCTTGACCAAAAACAGAAAATATCACATTGATCCTAGATTAAATCAGACATAAGACAACATTTCAAATGAAACATATTTTGTATTGCAATGGTTTAAACTATTCAAAAATGATAAAATTAGACTGGTTCAAATTGAAAGAAGATGCAGACAACAAAACAAGAGCACAGCCTACAGGTGCCTATGTTTGACTATTGGGTGCTGGATTGTGGATGAAAGCATTTAGAGTTATCCCCCTTGATAGTAAAGGTTGCTTTTTTGATAGTGAACAAGTGTGCCAAGTTTCAAGTGACTGCCTTTAGTAGAACCAGAGATATCACAAAATGTCAAAGTTTTCGCACGACGACAATGACAACAATGATGACGACACGAAGGCTATAGCAATATCTCAGGTCTTCTACGAAAATAGCCAAGCTAACAAAGTGAATTTAAATTGAAACATAAGGGCCATACGAGGTAGAAAAAACTGTGAGAAAAGAAGAAATTGCTTTTACAATTGGTTTGGTAATTCCCATTAATGATTATCAGAGCCCTAAAGCCCGAGAGTTGCAACAATAGACAGACTGTCTGGTATTCATTGCTAAACATAATCATAAGGCTGTTGGCCCCTGACTGATCAAATGAGATTGATCCATGTAGAGGAGACCAATTCAAATAAATTCTGTGTGAGTTCTATTTTAAAAGCCTATTGTGATTGGATCATGCATTTAGGTACCATTTTCTTACCTTTCACTTCACATCACACAGGTTACTTCACCAATTACCAAACGGCAAAATTTTAGACCAGTCCAAATTCAAAATAGTTGCTGATGAATATTTTTGAGTTGGTATGATTTTTAAAACCTTTGTCTTTTAGGGTAGAAAACATTGTGGATAATGAAGAAATCGCTTGAAACAAGCAATTTCTTCATTGTACACAATGTTTCCTTTGCTTTTATATACAATAGGGCATTTAAAAGCCCTATTGTGTGGGAATAGTTAAAAGAATCATGGCTTATCTGAGGTGAATTGTGTTTTGAAATATGAATATTTTTCCTACTATTAATAGACATCAGGGCATATTTCTCCTTAGTGTTGTACAAGCTCTGGAAAGCAGTTTTTAAATTGTCTGAGCAAATTCAAAGGACTTAATATATTGGGTAGAAAGTAACTTCTTGTTGTGTAAATCTGGTTTCAATTTCTCACCAGGGGTACTTGCAGTGCTTTGATTTTACAAATAATGAACTTCAAATCCGAGCTGAAATGATTACTTAAATAAATACCACCCTCCCCCCCCAAAAAGATTGGTTTTGGTCGAACATTTTTGAGTACATATGGTGTGATAAAAATAATCTTTTCTCTGCTTCATAAAGGTATATAACTAAAAATTTGTCTGTATCTTCAGATATGTCTCAATTCGCTTGGACTTCAAAGAAAACATTTCAACCATGTATTTGCTTACACTGCATGCAATACAAGAAGGGCCGAATAAAAGTCATACGGCATGTTTCAAGTATCATATGTATTAATGCTCAATTTCATTTTTGATGCTTTGCTTCATCAAAGATAACCAATGTGAGATTTATATTGCATTTGAAGATTTATTTCGAAGAAATACAAAAATGATGTGAAGATACACTCTGTCCTTTCAAATTTATATTCTATTTATCATAACTGACGATCTAATTGTTTGTATGTATTGTGACTATTTACCTGTAGATTGTAGTTTGCTTTTAAAATCAAAAGTTTTGAAGAATAATTTTGTATTGAAACCTTCCAAAATGAAGTCACTTTTTAAGAGTGTCCAAAAAGCTATAATTTTGTCAGACAGCACAGAATGAGCCTATTTAAGAAACAGGACTGTCAGTGTGGTGAGTTGTCCCGGGCCATAGGAGGAATTCATGATATAGTAAAAACCTTTGATGACAATGAGTAGTTTCACAGCTTCTGTCTGCAGCAACTCAAAAATGGCACACCTACTCAAGATTGGGAACAAGCATGCCAAATAATGTTGAGAACCATGAAGCCAATTTTAATTTTTGACAAGGACATTTCACTTTGAACTTAAGGTTAAACCATTTGTTTTTTTCATTTCTTTTTTTTTTCTCCCTCTTGAACAAAATATCCACTAATCAGTTCAAAATTACATCTACTTTTAAAAATCTGTCCATAAATGACATTCAGCTCTGGACAAGTTCATATTTCAACATTTGACTGTAACCTGTGATCTTACAGCTATCCCAAAAATTTGTTTAAAACAGTACATATGCAGATCAAATATATCTTTTTCAAACCAAAATGTTTATGTTATGCTCCTAACCAGATTGGTTAGATGCATGACGGACGGATGGATGGACACTATCAAAACAATATCCTTCTACCTATGGGCAGGTGATATTTATGTAGACTTACATTGTTATCCCAACTGCCAGCTACTAGGAATGTATTCTGACCCATAGATATTGGACTGAACTTTACCACACTAACACTGTCATCTGGAGGGGATGCCACCTGAAAATAACAACTTTTCAATAATCCTGTCTCTTTGTTCAATGGGCAGACCATCATAGCCCAGTCGGTAGCGCCTCAGTCTCCTAATCAATAACGTCATGGGTTTGATCCCAGGCAGCCGCACATATCCTTTCCGACATTGGTCTCTCACCAATTGTTGAATAATCCAAAACCAAAGTGGGAATCCCAGCTGGAGGCTAGGAATGGATAAAGTGGTAGTACTGGTGTGAGAAAAACCAGGAATCCATTGTTAAGTGCTCCAGCCGCTGCGATATGACTGAAATTCTGCTAAAAGTGGCGTTAAACCCAATTAACCCATTCCCACTCAGTGACACTTTTAGTGGCCCCTCAAGAAAAATAGCACCAGAAAACATTGTGGATAATAAAGAAATTGCTTGTTACAAGCAATTTCTTCATTTTCAACAATGTTTACAACAAACAAACTTGAAACAAGATGACCATGATGGTCCTAAATTGCTCCCCTGAGTATGATTGTTCATGTCTTTAAGATATATGCAAAATAGCAAAGTCCTCTGTCTAATTATTTTAGAGAAGATGTTTTAGGATTTCTCTTTAAATCGTAGGTATATTGATGATCCCACCATATAGCACTAAGTTCCTGAATATGGTAATGCTTTGAATTATAGACATCAATGCATACCAAGTATAAAAGCTCTGGGCCTAATGGTTTAGGAGAAGGTTTTCAAAGATATCATTATTTATTCTTAACTAAAATTAGGGATCACACAGAAAAGGCAGGGTTCTCCCCAGGCCTTTATGGCGTATCGGCCCCGATACGCCTTCATAAATTAGAGAGTTTGCCGATACGCCTTCAGATCGCCGATACGCGTAAATTTGGTCACCGATACAGCTTAAATTCTAGCTGAAGAAAGGGTCAAGCAAGCCACTAAAATTGGTTGCAGAAGCGTGGACACGACAGCCGTATATTACGTAACACCGACCCTTACACTCTTACTAATTGGTGATTATTGATTTTTTCTCGCGTTTACCACTGGTACCGCGCTATCAGTCAACAAGGATGATGGGTACCAATATGTAAACAATGAATTCAAAATGGCGACCCAGTTTCGGAAAATTGTCACTTCGGCTGAGATTTGCCGAGGTAAAATATGTGGTTATTTGATGTGACAACTATCAAACTATAGCCACAGTGGTTTGAGAAGGAAAGATTGATTTGGTCAGTTTATTTCATACAATGATCGCCGAAACATGCCAGTTTCGCGATCATTTTCTTTCCGAGAATTTGCCGAAATAATAAAGACAGATTGGTATATAAGCCATCCTACTTATACTTAGCGCTTGTTTTCAACCCACTTTAATGATTACATACATGTATCTTTCTGATCAAGTCCGTTTATTTTTTATCCAACATGGAGGGTATTATCTCACACATTCGTACCCTGGTTTGTTCAACCCCTTTGTAAAAAAAAAAAAAAATGTTTTTAAATTTTGATTAAAAGTATTATTATAATTTTAGTAATCATGTAATGATATCTGGCCCTCTCATGATTTTTGCTTAAAAAGAAATAATACCCCCATAAAAATCAAAGTGCTGAAAGCACTTCAAGAAAAGAATGCCTTAGACCAATTAGGTTTTCTTTTTATCAAAAGTAATGGTTGAATACTTATTTAGAATCAGGAAAAGATAATTCACTCTATAAGATTCTGTAAACAAAAAACTTTTGAAAATCAAAGTGCTGAAATCACTTGAAGAAGAGAAGAGTAAGGACACTTGATTTATGAATTTGATCAAGTTTCATTTTATAATTTAAGAATTAAGCTAAGATTGGACACTGCTGATATATACTACATTTTTGATTAACTTATTCAAATCAAAGAGTTGAAAGTACTGTTAGAAGAATAGTTATAGTGTCAGACAGTCAAAGGATTCTGAATGGGCAAATAATGAACCTTTCAAATTTGACACAGAGAATCTGATTGAGCTCTTTAAGATGCAAAATTTGAAGATGAAACCAGGTATTTTACACAGGAATCTTATAAATAAATTTTGGAAAATACTGAAAATAATATCTATTTTTCTGAAGAAGGGCATTTTTTCAATCCAACACTCCATGCTTTTTTTAAAGAGTCCTCAAGGATAGGATTTTTGGACAGACTTGTTAAAATGGCCAAGCACGAAAAGATATTCCTATCTAACAGACAAGCAGCTGACACCTTTTTTTACTCATTCCTTTGAGACTTTGTGATTTATTCTTTCAATTGACCAATTGATACCTTGATTTTATTTGACTCGCTGTATTTTTATGGCTTTTGGATATATATATTCTTTCATTTTCTTTCCTTTTCACATCCCTTTTTAATGGGACAATTTAGTGCCCTTTCTAACAAATAGGATAGAGAGGCAAAATGAGCTGAGTAATGTCACAATTGATTGATATCAAAATCAGCCCCAGAGTAGAGAAATAAAGCTATAATAATTAAAAGGTTGAAGCATATTATTCAAGAATAAAACTCAATAAAAATCAAGATATTAATAAACAAACTAAAAAGCACTTTTAATGACCTTTATTATGTATAGTCATACCATATGATAACTGACAACATGCAGCGCATTTGCCACTACGCCTTCAAAAAATTCTGGGGAGAACCCTTTAAGGGCTAATTTTCAGAATACAGTAATTCTTTAAGTATTTGGTAGAGGGTCAATAGTTGATAATATGTACCAAATATAAAAGCTCTAGGCCTAACCGTTTGGGGGAAGAAGATTTTCAAAGATTTCCTTCTATATTCCTTTGAAAAATCAGGGACCGAACAGAAAAGGGCTAATTTTCCAAATACTGTAATTCTTTGAATTATTTTGGTAAAGGGTCAATAGGTGATGATATGTACCAAATATCAAAGCTCTAGGCCTTATAGTTCGGGGAGAAAATTTTCAAAGACTTCCTTCTTTATTCCCTTGTAAAATCAGGGATTGCACAGAAAAGGGCTAATTTTCAGAATACAGTAATTCTTTGAAGTACTTTGGTTGAGGGTCAATAGATGATGATATGTACCAAAATATCAAAGCTCTATGACTCATGGTTTTGGAGAAGAAGATTTTCAAAGATTTCCTTCTATATTCCTTTGAAAAATCAGGGACCGAACAGAAAAGGGCTAATTTTCAGAATACAGTAATTCTTTGAAGTATTTTGGTTGAGGGTCAATAGATGATGATATGTACCAAAATATCAAAGCTCTTGGCCTTATGGTTTAGGAGGAAAAAATTTTCAAAGACTTCCTTCTTTATTCCCTTGTAAAATCAGGGATTGCACAGAAAAGGGCTAATTTTCAGAATACAGTAATTCTTTGAAGTACTTTGGTTGAGGGTCAATAGATGATGATATGTACCAAATATCAAAGCTCTATGACTCATGGTTTTGGAGAAGAAGATTTTCAAAGATTTCCTTCTTTATTCCTTTGTAAAATCAGAGATTGCACAGAAAAGGGCTAATTTTCAGAATACAGTAATTCTTTGAAGTATTTTGGTAGTGGGGTAATAGGTTTTGATTTATAGGTTTATACGAAATATCAAAGCTCTTGGCCTTATGGTTTAGGAGGAGAAGATGTTTAAAGATTTTCTTTGTAAAATCAGAAATCGCAGAAAAGATTTTGAAAACATTGTGGAAAATGAAGAAATTGCCAGCCAGAAAATATTGTTAAAATTCCATCAACTTTAATTGTTGTCTGCAACTTTTTTTCACCAAGACTAGTCTAAAATTTTGTTGTCTGGTATTTTGCTTATGTCTTGAAGATAATCATACAAATCATTTTTGAAATCTCTCTAATTCCCTATTACCACTATTTCCCATTAGCCCATTGCCATACAACAAAGTTTTAGACTAGTCCAAAGTCCAAACTGTAAGACATTGCAGACAACAATTTTATAATGGTGAAATTTAAAACAGCTTTGTCTTTCAGGTTAGAAAAGGTTGTGGACTAATTTGCTTGTTACAAGCAATTTCTTTATTGTCCTCAATCTTTTCCAAAGCATTTTTATTGAGGGGATAGAAATCCGAAATCGTAAGGTTATAGGTTATGAGCCCTTCCCCTTATAGTAGCCTTCTTTGCAATACAAATTCACAACCCTCATTAACTTGCCTTACATGGGTATTGAATTTTCTTTAGGAGATATAATGCTTCGTAAGAAACCAACAAATAGACCCTCTGGTTAATTATTACAACGCAACTCCACTACAGCTCTAAATCCATTATAACCCGGGGTCTACAAGGCACCAGAAATTTGGGGGGAACATTTTGGTTGCTGCCTTGATGATTTCCTGTTCGATGTTAATGCTGATTTAGCTGCAACTCTTACCATCTGATTAGGTCATAGTAAATTGCTTTGTTATGTTTGAATCAATCAATTATTAATATTGATCAGTTAAGCAAAGATTTTTCTTAAATCTCGCATCATGCAAGAATCCACTTCAAAAGGTTTTGCCAGGGAAAAAACTAAATAGAAAGTAGTACAGTACCATCAATACCTTTTTAATACAATGAACAGAATTATGAAGGATACTCTAAAGCGAAACTAGGTTTCTTGCTATCATGTCGATTATTGTGACACATGAAGAATTATTGATAAAATCAAATGAATTTTTATACTGGATAATTTTTTTTTTTAATTGAATTGACTTTTCTACATATGTAGATTTTCGGCCTAAATCCGAATTTGTATAATAATGACTAGGTTTAGATAATTTATCATAATCATACTTTTAATGACAGTGAAGAATTTAGGCAAAGTCTATAAAACAGTTTGAAGGTCCAGATGACATTTTCTCAACACATCACTAAACCTAGATGTTCAATAACAACTTATCAGTCTTAGACCTAGTCTGAAGTGAGACTAAACATCCCGTCATCTCGGAACTTTTTCGATTTTTATAACCTTCGTTGTATTAAAAGCGAAGTTGTTTGTTTACCGATTACAATCTTTAATCCATTTTTGTACATGTGCAGCTGGTCTGTGTAAATCTTGATTCGTAAATGTTAAAATTTCTTTGTTGTTTTATTGTTACAATATTTTTCATGATGTTAAAGAAATTAGACCAATTCTATTACCGCAAAGAGGTCGGAAGATTGTGCCACTTGACATTTTCTCAAGGCGTCAGTAACCCCAGGTGTTTATCAACTCGTCGGTCTTCATAGAGACAACACTAGGCGGGATACTTAGATTTTTCCTTATTGTCTAAGGATGGAAATATTTATGTCCATGTGAAACTAAATTTAACAAAATTGTGACTGACAACTATGAATAACAAAAGAAAACCAACTGTACTTATATTTCTTGACCAGTGAAATAAATATGTTTGTATGAATAACAATGATCAAAAAGTATTTTTATCCCAAAAACCTTATCTCATAAATGCGTTTCTCAAACAACAGCTGCAATATTTGTGAAACAGGAGAGTGAAATTCCCATGCCCGCCTTGTCTGGCATGGGCATTTCTACTTACAAACAAAGCTTTGGCTAAGATATGGAGAAAAACATATTCAAATATATTGCCTCTAGAGAGCATATCTCGGGTATTAGATGCTTATCTTAGAGACCTATTTTTTTCCCCAATTTGATTCAATATAAATTCTGACCAAGAATTCATTGACACAAACATTCTAACCAAATAACAAGCATTAAAACTAAAAATAAGGCCTCTAGAGTGCATAAAAAAAATTTTCTTAGATTTGATCCAGTGACCTAGTTTTTGACACATTATAACCTAATATTGACTTTGACTGAGATTTTATGGAGACCAACATCCCGTTCAAATGTCAAGACATTTGAGCTAAAAATGTGGCCTCTAGTGTGCATTCAAAGTTTTTCTAAGACTTGACCTCATGGCCTAGGTTTTTACCATAATTTATGTGACCCAAAATTGAACTTGACTCAGATTTTATGAAGAAGAAAAAAACCTGACCAAATATCAAGACATTTGAGAAAAAAATGTGGCCTCTGTACTGCACATAAGGTTTTCCTAGGAATTGTCCTAGTAAACTATTTTCTTACCAAATGTGACCTAATATTATACTTAACTAAGATTTCAATGAGACAAACATTCTGACCAAAAATCAAGACATTTGAGCCAAAAATGTGGCCTCTAGTGTGCACACAAGGTTTTCCTAAGATTTGATGCCATGACCTAGTTTTGGGCTTCATGGAACTAATATCAAATTTGACCGATATTTTATGAAGATAAACATTCTGACAAAAAAACCCAAGACATTTGAGCAAAAAATGTGGGAGCAAAAAAGATGCTGATAGATGAAGTATGATGCACGACTGACAACGCAAGTTGCATGCCAGACAAAGTAAGATTACAAAAGCTCACCTTGAGCATGTTGTGCTCAGGTGAGCTAAAAAACATAGATATTTCCAAATCTTTCATTCTCAAACTTTCTTCTACAACTAGATGGAATTGGAATCAGTCAAAAGTTTTTGTTGTCTGGAAATGGGTTAATTAGTGACAGGATAGCACAATTGTAGTTCAGTCTTAAGTTTGAATTGTACACAACAAATGGATTCTAGGTGAATGCTTCTTTACAACCTAACCTCCAAAGCAGAGGGGTGGGAGGATGGGGGTGGACATTTTATTTCTGTGTCCTTATTCAAGAATCAATATAGTTAAGACCCTGAAACTTTACACAATACCTTCTCAATACCAAAAGACAGTGATGTGGAAAAACACAAAACTGTAAAACATGATATGTTAACCTATTTCTTTTATTACGAACTTCCATTTGTATCACAGGAATTGTCATCAAAGCCAAGGGTTCTGACTCTACTGTCTTCCTCATAAACAAAGAGGAGCTAGAACTCTTGGACAAGAAGATGTACAGCAATGTGTAAGTTGGCTTTTTCATTATCAGCAAGATTTGGATAACACTCTGATAATATCATTACTTTCCAAGAAAGAAACCTGTATGATTATTACTTGTCAAGAAAACCCCCATGGGACCATGTAGGCTTTGTACCTTCTCTGTCTAGTCTCAAATCTGAATACTTATGCCAACTCTAGTATGACTGATAAACCTCAGACCCCAGAGTCAAAGCGTCAGATAAAGGGAGGGTGTCTTATCTTTATACCTTTATCTAATATCCTTCAAATCATAATCATAATGGTTAGTAAATATTCCTCCTTTCAATCCTATGTGGTGAGTAATCATTGGAATTCTCTTATCAAGATGTTTCCAATGAATTACCATAGCATTGGGTTTGATTTAGAAAAAAACAGATTTATTTTTAAACAGTCATCACTACCTATTGATCTACAACATACTGGATTATAAAATACCGGATTTTGTAAATTGTTATTAGTGTTTTTCTCAATTTTGGAAACAGGCAGATATAATGGGAAACTAGAGGCGTTTGAGCGCCTGATTCGCTCCACCGGCCTGAATTTACTTATCATTCCTGAGAAATTTATTTGAAAAAAAATTCTGCAGTTTGCAAGAATAAGAGTTTCAAAATTTTACTATAAACCATATATGGACACAAGCCCCCCCCCCATAAAGCCATAATTTTCATCTGAGCCATATTTTATAAAGGATTGTTTTGTGAAATTTTGTTGAAAACAATCATTTGTAATTTGAGAAGGTTGTAGGTTTCCGCTGTTTACCATACATAGAAATAAGCCCAATCCATTAAAGAAATGTTTGCAGCCAACCAATTCTTTTTTTAGCAATCTAACAAGGGGTCATCAAAGGATCAATCCATTGAAATTTGGTTGAAATCCTTCAAAGGGTTTCTGAGAAGAAAATTTAAATAGCTTTCAGCATTTATAGAAATTAGCCTCATCCATTAAAGCCACTTTTTCATCAGATCTTAATTATCTAAAGGTTCACCCAATGAGCATTCCTGTAAAATTTGGTTGAAATCCATCAATTGATTTGTGAGAAGAAGACCTTAAAAGATTTAACCATATTTGGAAATTAGTCCAACGCATTAAAGCCATGTTTTTAATCCGATCAAAATTCTTTGAAAGAATCTGATAAAGGGTCACCAAATGATCATTTCTGGGAAATATGGTTGAATTCTGTTCAGTACCTTCTTAGGAGATGATTTTTAAAGTAAAAGTTATGGACAGACGGACATACAATGGACACAATACCATGACAAAATCTTGTTGGCTTTCAGCTAGTGGAGCTAAAAATAGGCTTTCTCAAAAATAAGGAAAAATATTTCCATTATGATTTAGAATGTAGTATTAAGTCCTGTGTATTATTTACTTCCATGATAAGGGCTCCTTTAATGATTAAAACTGAAGTCATTAGAAGAAACATGTTTAATGTTTATTCTTACTTTTTTATTTGGTCAGACCCTCCACTTTTATGGGGGTAATCTTGTTTCCTAAAATTGGTAAAAATTATTATTTTTAGTGGACCCGTTCAAAGAGAAAAAAACACAACAACAAAAAAACAATGTGTAAAGCTAATTTGCAAGTATATTATACTTTCATGCTTTTACATTTAAAAAGATTTTGAAAATAAAAGGAAGTAATCATTCTTTCAATCCATTTGCTCTTAATTTCTAATAAAAGCTATTTCAAATAAGCAGTAAATAGACCCTAGAATTGTCATAAAACGGAATTATTACCACCACCTGCACTTTGTCACTCAGTCATGTAGCAAAATTGCCCTGTGACCTTTACCAAAAACCAATAGAGCACCTCTTTTGGTAATGGATGACATTTGTATAAAGTTTTAAGATCCTTTGTCAAACGGCTTATTAGTTACAGCATGAAAATGATTTTCAATGAAAAATTAATTGTGACATTGACCTTTGACCTACATGACCCAGAAACGTTAGGGCATCTAGTTGGATCATTTGCCATAATTGTATAAAATTTCATGGTTCATGGTGAAACCAATATACACCCAACTGTATGTGTGTCGGAGGTGTATAAATGTTAAAGTGCATAGATTAAGTGGGATGAACACTACCAGGAATTGAAATTAAGTAGACACCAAAATAATTTCAATATACATACCTCAATGTCTTTCATAGCATTAGAGTTTGTGTTGGTTGCTCCCCCAAACATGCCTCCAGTGTTAGAAGTTCCGAATCCTGTTGTTGAAGAGCCAAAAAAAGTCATTACTTGTGCTCAATCCAAGGTGCTAGTTGTCTCTGTTTGGAAGAAACAAAAATAATAATACTGTTAGAGCATAGCTTCAATTTTCCATTTGTGTTAATCCAAATACATGGAGTGATTTCAATTACAAAATTAGCCTATGTATAAAATTTCCAAAAAACTTAAATGCATGTTTCATTAAAATTTCAGTTTTGTTGCCATGGCAACCTAAGTTTTCAACAGCTTTCAATTCATGTAGCTATTTTTTAAGGACACCACAAAAGGAACATTTCTGCCGAGTTTTGTTGAAATCCACCCAATGGTTTGGGAGGAGATGTTAATTTAAAAAGCCTTCTTTATTTCTAAATAAGCCCCACCTTCCCTGGGAACCCAAGAGTGATGATTTTATCAAATCTGAAGGAGCTCATTGTACTGATGCTTCATGCCAAACATCAAGCCTCTGCACCTTCTGAGTCAGGAGGAGATAATTTTTAAAGTTTTCATTAAAATCTAAGTTTTGTTGCCATCCCAACCAGAGTTTTTAATGGATTTCAATTCTTTTTAGCAAATTCCAAAAGACGCCGGCCAAGGAACATTCCTGCCCAATTCGGTTGAAATCCGGCCAGCAGTTTGGGAGGAGATGTCATTTTAAGATTGTTGATACACGAAGGACGGCACATGAGGGACGCTGGACAGAGGACGATCAAAATACCTCACAATAGGTGAGCTAAAAACAAGACGCCTCATCAGTCACCTCATTCCTGAGAGCAGATCAACAAATAAGAGATAAGGTGCTGCATACCAAATATCAAAGTTCTAGGACTATTTGTTTGGGAGAAGAAGATATTTTAAAAGTTTTCACTATGCAGGAATTACCAATATCATTAACTATGAAAATAGTTATAATCATAGATTTAGCTAAAACCTTTACAGCAACACCAAGTCTGATAAAATTTTGAAATGACACCTACAGCTCCCTTTCAATCAGGATTAAGTCAAAATAATGTTTGGTCTCGATAAGTTGATATTATATGTTCATTCCGATTTTGACAGGAGGTTTAGACCACATAAGTGCAGTCTGATCTTGATCTTCACCTCCTGCTTGTACTTTTCATGCCAGAGTTGTTTATGAAATTGATTACCAAAAGATATATTAATTTTTGAAGAACAAGTACTATAGTGATTTCAGCCCTTTGATTTTACAGCAATTCAGTAAGGTAATTTATACAGCATGACAAGGGTTAACCCATTATCTGACAGCAAAATTTTAGACCAGTCCAAATTGAAACAAGTTGCAGACGACAATTAAAAGTGTATGAAATTTGAGATTTTTTCAACTTTCTGGGTAGAAAACATTGTTTAAAATAAAGAAATTGCTTATTGCAAGCAATTTCTTCATTTTACACAATGTTTTCCCCATTGTTTTTCTTGAGGGCGTCCAAAAGTGTCACTGAATTGGAATGGGTTAAGTACTTTCATACATGTCTTGATGTAAAAGCTGTATGTGAACATACGTATTTGTATGTGAATAACTTAATGCTGTGTGTGAATCGGCACCCTGTTAACTCTCTTAACCCATTACCAAACAATGACGCTTTTGGACGCCCCTCAGTGAAGAAAATTGAGAAAATTTCACCTAGGGATCGAGTTAATTTTCTACACTTTTCATAGCTAAACTTGGCTATAAGGTTTGAATTCAGATTGTGATTGTAGATATCAAAACATTTTGTGAATAAACATAGGCAGTCAAAAATTGTCAGTGTGGCAATATAATTGGTTCCACATTAAAAGCTACACAAAGGATCCATAATGAGAAAATAGGTAGAAGTAAAATCATATTAGACGTGTCTTTCTTTTAACATTGAATTTTGCATGTGTTTATGAAATAAGGAATAAAATTGTTGTGATCAATAGTGAAAAAAATATAAATAGTATAAACATAAATAGACGAGACAAATAATGTCCGGAAAGGACATACCCGAAAACTATTCATGTCATTTTCGGTTTTGGTTTGTCTCTGAATAAAGGTGTGTGTTGCAATTCGTCATTAATTTTTTACAATCATGTATCAAAATAGCCAAGAGACCATTACGTGGTCTTTTAAATTAACTTACAGCTTTCCCTGATTATAAGTTGGATCTATTTTACCACGGTTTTGTGGGGGCAATATTTTTTAGTTGTTGTTCAAACAATCTTTCGTCCAAACATCTTACGTTCCAATAATTTGGTTGAACCCAGCAATGTTTCGTGTGTGTGTGTTGGGGGGTGTTTATAATACACTTCATTGTTATAGGCATTGACTTCTTTGTCTAAAATATAAACTATATGACATGTCAGGCGAAAATTGTCAAAAAGGCCCACTTTTAAAACTGACCATAGAGGCTCAGTACAAAAGCTGACCGGTCAACTCGGCCCATTTTTCACTCGGCCCATCGGCAACTTGGTCCATCGTAGTAACTCGGCACGGTCAACTCGGTCCAAATATATTATATAGTGATATCTGTATTATTTCATTTTGGACTTTTTTCTAAAGAGAAAAGAATTTATATTTTAATCTTATCCATTGTTAATACATGTTTTAATGAGTACTTATAAAAAACAAATTTTAGCAATCATCAATCATTTGTTAGAAAAACCTATCTAGATCGTTGTAGATTAAAATGTACTTTGAAAAAACTCAACTGTTTAACTCGATGCGATTCCAAAAATGTTTACGTTTCTATATTACAACAATAAAATGATAATGAAAAATAAGTTATATGATATTAATTGTACAATAGTTTCAAATGATTACGCAATAAATATCTACTTGCATAACTATATACTATATATACGGACCGATTTAACCGGGCCGAGTTGACCGTGCCGAGTTATTCAATGGGCCGAGTTGACTGGTAACCCTACAAAAGGGCCCTTATATACAAGTGATAGCAAGTCAGTAAGATTGTATTGAATCTAGGACAATTGCCCCTCCGGACAAAATCCCCTTCTGTGTATTTTGACAAGATGGATATTATCCCCTTCACAAATTGAACAGAGCGACATTAGCCCTTCTTTATTTTGACAGGGCGGATAAAATAATATTAATAGGGTGGACAATATCCCATTTGTCGTTTTACTTGTGCGGAGAAAGCCCCTTCCTGAAATATATAACAGACAATGTCTAGACCCATTTTACGATTTCTGGGTCGGTTACAATTCTGAAAATGAGAATTTTTCTTTCGTTTATCCATAATGCAAATCCCAACAATCAACGTAAAACCTATTTTAAACGTACCAGACATGCCTCGTCCATTGCTTTCAATTATTTCAGAATATTGAAATTGGCGAGAGTATCTCATTGATCATGTTGTTGTTGTTTTGTTGGGGTTTTTTTGTACTTGGCCAGAGTACGGCTGATGTCACGTCTTGGAACTTTGACGAAATAAAATCGTAAATGCGATCTCGACACATTTGAGTTATCGGTTTATGCGGATTTTATATGCCTAAAATCACGAGACAGTCTATCTAGCAAGACGATCACCATGTTGAACTTAGGCTGTCGCGTTAACTCCTTCCTTGTTTAGATAAAATTTGAAGAGAGTGGGTAAGGAAACTATTGTGTGCTCGATGGATAGCACGTCACACGAGGCATCGGTTAAACATTTCACCAGAAAGACGATGAGTTTGATCAGCAGAGGCTCTAACTCCTGATCTTGAGGTTTGAAGTAAAGTGCTCTACCAAATGACCACGGGTTCGAGCCCCGGGCTGACCAAAGTAACAATCATACTGTTAAATGAAATGGATTTCTTTTTATATAAAAAAAAAACAATAAAAAAAAAACACCACTATCTTTTAGCCCTTTCCTATTCTACACAATTTTAGACTTGTCCAAATACAATGGGGTAGCAAGCATGTAATGTTATGCTATTGAAAACAATTTACACGTGCAAAAAAATAAAGGTATCGGGTAATGCGAAATCGAGAAACTACACCTATATTCAATATTTAGCCGGTAATGTTCCTATGATTTTTAGACTATGCCGATTGGCAGTTTGGTTCTCGGTGAAAGTTGAAAGAATTTGAATAGATGTACATGTATTTGGAAGGGGATTTTGTCCGCCTTGTCAGAATGACGAACGGGCTAATGCCCCCCTATTAAATTTAGGAAGGGGATAATGACCGCCTTATCAAAAACATGCAAGGAAGGGGATTTCGTCCGGATGGGATGAATGTAGGACGTTTTGGCCAGGACGTTTTGGCCAGGATGTTTTGGCCACGAACGTTTTGGACACCACTATTGGAAAAACCGACGTTTTGGCCAACTTCATTTTATATGTACTTATTTTAGATTATTAAGCCAAATTATTAGTATTTCTTACTAAAAACAAATAGAATTATGTAATGATTATTTGAAAATTGTGATTTTGATTTTTTTTACTCAATGTTTTTCTTAAGCACCATGGACATCAAAACAAGGTCCTGTTTGAGAAAGGGTTAATAAGCCCTTATAACAATTTGTTTTTTGTTTCTTTCTAACGATCAAATAATAAATCTTTGAAATGTCCACAGCAGAAGCTTTCAATAAAGAAGAGTTTATATGTCGCTTCACTTCATCATGGTCAAGGCTTGGATTGTCTAATGATAGCTATTTTGAGTACAGGTTTAAATGTTATTAACATAGCTTTGCATCTTCATATCTGACTAAGAAAATTAAAGTTTCATTTATATATTCTCTTTGTTTCTTCTTATTAATTGACCATTTCCAAATTACAAATCTTACGCTGGTCCAAATTAAGAAAGCATTTTAGATGATGAATTTATTGTTAGCAAACACTGCAAAAATTGATGAGAAATTGGTGGAAAATTGTTCTTTTCCTTCTTTTTTTTGATGTTTTCCAAAGTTTCCAGTACTAGGGTTGTCAAAACTAAATTATCATGAAACTGTTATTCAATGAGAATGATTAATGGGAAAATGCTGGTTATCTATATATTTACTAAGAAATAAAACAACCATTATGATCCATAGGAGAGGAGAAAACATTTATGAAAGATGAAAAAATGCTCATTTATAGCATTTTCTTCTTTTTCCTTGATGTATTCAAAATGTTCTTATACTATGATTGTCAAAACCATATTTACATCATAAGCAAGTAATTAAGAAAATATAAGGACATGAGAAAACATTTATGGAAAAGAAGAAAATACTGGTTATAAATTGCTCATTGAATATATAACTCATTATTATATGCACTTATTAAAGACTACAAACAACACACAAATTATACATAAAAAAAACAAAGTCACAATTTTCCAATAATCATTACATAATACTACAAGATTTTAGTAAGAAATACTAATAATTTAGTTCAAAATCTATAATATAAACATTTAAAATGAATTTGGTCAAAACTTCCGTTTTTCCAATAGTGGTGGCCAAAACGTCCGTGGCCAAAACGTCCGTGGCCAAAACGTCCGTCCTCCGGATGGGATATTGTCCGGTTACTAATTATATTTTACTCAACTGTTAGAAGTAATACATTTTAAGAAGCGCAAATATTTTATGATCTTTATTATATAACTCTTTTCCAGATAACAATTCTATATACTGTACAACGTACAAAAGAATTAACATTTTATTAAAAAACACCTTGCTTTCCAACATTTCTATAATGACAGAAAACAATGTTTGAAAAGTAGAAAACGTTTTTCAAAAGCAGTCATGATTTAACTTTATTATACTTGGCTCTGTATGCCAGTACATTTTAATAAACTTAATAAACGGATTAACATAAAACCGCCATTCTCTAATTAACTATTGGAAAGTGTTTCTATAATAATCAATTTTAAGTCAGTTTAACACATTTCCAACTTCAAAATTCTAGACTGGTCTAAATTCACAGAAGTTGCTGACAACAACTCAAGGTGAGTGCAATTTGAAAAATGTTTGCCTTTTTGGGTAGTAAACATTGTGGACATTTAGTATATTACTTGTGACGAGCATTTCTTTATTGTCCACAATGTTTTCTTAAGTTCTTTTCTTGAGGTGCAAAAAAAGTGGGATTGTGTTAGAATGGGTTGAAAATAAATTAAAGAAATATAGATTTTCATTGTCAAAGTAATGTCAAATGTTAAAATCAAACAGTGGGCCTTCATTGTCAGATTTTTTAGTGGTCCCTTCTGGTCTGGGCCTTTTTGGACTGGGCCATTTTGGTCAGTTTTAATAGTGGGCCTTTTTGGACTGGTCTTTTAATTTTGGATCGGGCACTTTTGACCCGACACCGTTCAAATGATTCAATTTCGACAATAATACAAGCGAAGCCTTGTCCAAACCGACATCTTTGCATGTTCTGTTTACACTTGCCTAAAGTTTTATATTGTGATTTGTAATGTATACTAATGGACCATGATTTTCAAATAAACTTTTCTTATCTTAATCATCTTATCTTATCTGAAACTACCAGTTGAATAGTATTCATTTTTGACAGGAACGTTCCTTGCAACGGGTTAACCTCTTCCAGATACTTTAAGAAATTCTAATTTGCCGAAAAACATTCGTGTCATGGTTGGAGCTATCGGGAACTTGAATGCTGAACCTGTCACATCTTCGCTGCTCTCCGATATTGGATTTAGAATCTTATGTCGACCCGTAGGAGTTATCGACCCCTTTACTGACTTAATTTGTTTACTGAGAATACATATACCGGTCCTTTTCGGCTGGTACTAACGTTCTTCTATAGCAGATTCAATCCAATCCCCTCGATCATTTCTACGAATCAAATAAGAGTTTAGAAGGGGTTAAAGTTTAAATGCTCTATTCTTGTTCGACTGTGACTTTAGTTGAAATGGTAGGAACGTTGGTCCCAATCGAAAAAGCAGTCGAAAAAGGACACTAATTCGATCCGATGAATGGTATGACCTGGGAAACACATGACGTCATTATGTTGCCATGAAAATCGAAACACCCTTCTTTTTCTATTACTCATTTTTTTCTATAATCTGTAGCTTTTTGACTTGCAATTAGAACATATAGTGAAACATGAAATAATCTTCTTTGAAACTGCTCATTGGATATTACGATGATTCTTTGAACGACAGATCCTAATCTTGATTCTTCAAAAGACTAACACCTTAAGTTAGTTAATTTTAAGAGACGAAGAGAATATTTTTGTTTTTATGCTAAAAATTATGTTCGTGGAGGTATGAATAAATTTTATCGGCCAATCAGAACGCTCGTTTTTGATAGACGAACCAAAAAATGATATTATACTACTCCATTCTGGTTCGATTGCAACGAAAGTTTAAAGCTTAGAGAGTCGCTCTCGAATACTCAATCCAAATTATTCTGTTCTTTAAAAAACAAGGGTCCTGACAAAAACGGCATAAATGGCAAATCACAGTATTGAGTACAGTACTATCGGATTTTAATAATTAAACTCACTGCTACTAACAACTTTCACAAATGAATAGACTGTGGCTGGCTAAAAGGTGTTTGCCCAAGAACACACCTCGGCGACAGTGGTCTACGAGCTAGTGACCCATAGACCACTATTCAAGCACCTTGAATTTAACCATTGTCATGCTGAACCCGGAATATTCCGATGTTGGCAGGAGGTGTAGACAAAGATCAGCCTGCACATAAGTGCAGTCTGATCTTGATCTACACCCCCTGCTTGTACTTTTCCTTTCGGAGTAGTTTATGAAATTGATTTTCAATAGAATTATTGATTATTTAACAACAAGCACTATCAGTGCTCCCAGCCCTTTGATTTTAATGCAATCCGGTGAGGGATTTAAGGCAGCATGACAAGGGTTAAACCTACTTTCTGAAATGTTGAAATATTGAGTTTATGACTGTATTATGTAAATAAATTGTTGACAGAATCTGTCTTTCGTCTGGAGTCAAGTTAAGCTTTTTATCTCGACTCCGAAATTCCGAAACTTTGGCTTTCGGACTGTTAGATCAAATGGTTATTCATTTTTTTATCTGAAAATCCTTTCAGCATTTGTTTTTGACCTCTGATTATCAATGTTTAAGCAAAGAAGATTGTTCAAAAAGAGATTGTTTTTCACTGGCATTATATTCAACCGTTGATCTTTGACATATTTTCTTTTTTTTTTTTTTTATTCTAGTTAATAAATTTTATTCTTTTTAATTATTTTTTTCAAACACCTTTTGATGATCTTATGCCCCAATTTGCCCAATTGCAATGGCTATGGGAGAGATACAGGCGATTTTGGGACTTTTGTTTACACGATGTTGTATGAGCAGAAAGAACGGTCCACGCGCCATACTTTGTGGCATTGTGTGTGGAGACACATCGATATGTATGGCCTGAATTTTACATTAGTTGTGTGCATTTTTGAATTACCAGAAGAACGGGCGGTTATTTTTCACTTTCATCAGAATAAAATGTGGTATTTCCTTAACTGACTAGGTATCCAGTTAATTCATTTCTAGATTTCACTTGGAGAGTTGCCACGCCTAACAACCAACGTCAACATGATGTCACTAGGAGTTGTATTCGCTTGCCAATTTTCAATTAAGTTCAGTTTACTTCAAAACTGTCGTAAAATCTAACATTCATAAGGGCCCTTTCAACAGTTTTGCGCTTATCCCTTGATGTGTTTGAGATGGCTTGTCATTGTGTTTCCTTCTTTTGAATTTGTGTCTGCAAATGAGGTCACACTATGTCGACATCCGAATGGCATTAATTCTAAAAGATCGCTGACCACGCCTACTGAGCTATAACTTTAGCTTTAACTTAGAAATTAAACGGGGTTATTTTGCCAAATTTATGGTTAGTAACATGTGAATCGGTTTGGCAACTACCCGTCCGATAGGACAACGGTACTCGGCTATTCGGTGTACCGCCGAGTACCGACAATTCTCTGCGAGCAAGCGACCCAACTGTGTTGGGGGTACATGTCGGCTTCCGATAAGTCTACTTTCAGGGGAAAAGACTGTAGATTTCAATTAAGGGACCCAGCTGCCAAATTTTCAATATTTAAAATTAGGGGAAAAGGCATTCTCTCCAAAAATACTGGGGCCCAGTCCAAAAATTAGGTGCCATGGACGACTAGGCCCCTATTTCTGTTGTCTTGACTTGGTGTCGTTGTTTCACAAAAGTCCGGTTCAAACAGCCATCCCGATCAACACGACAACTCCTACCTCTTTTATTAAACATTAATGAAAGTGAGAGACCGAAGGTTCGAATTTCGACCATTTTTCACTATGGTATGTCCTTACAAAAGTATTTAAGAAGCACGAGTGATACCAAGTAGGAACAATAATTAACTGCTTTGGTTAACCTAAAATTGTTGAAACCGGAGCTAATATGTGTAGGTTTCCAAAACCGCGTAAATATTGCTAAAATACCTGCTATCACTGCGTTTTTCTCAGAACTTCAAACACGCACTTTATTGAAACGGTATTGTTATATATCGAATGCATGTGTAAAAAAATATTCTGAATGAATTCAGGAGTTTTTAGGTAGATGCTCAAACAGTTTAAAACCATATTCCTGAATAGCAGCATTGGAAACAACGGACTTGTGCACTGAAGTCTTGTATCGACTAAAGAGCATACCTAATATCAGATTTCCGCTCAAGGTGAGGTATTGAGATCACCTTCTGACCGGCGTCCTTCTTGCGTCAGCAATTTCTTTAAATGACATATCCTCCCTAACAATTGGGCATATTTCAATAATATTTGTCAGGCTTGTCCTTTAGATGGCCCATTTAAAATACTAACAGAATTGAAATCCGTTTAAAACTCTGGTTACCATGGTAACAGAAATGAATTTTTAAAATAGTTTTTAAAGACAATCTCCTCCTGTCCGAGGAAGCGGAGAGCCTTGATAAAATCATAATCCTCGGGCACCAGGGACGGAGCCCCAGGTGGTTGGGCACATATAGATATAAAGATGGATGTTTAAACGGCAACTCCAAAACTACTGGGACAATATCAACCATATTTGATAGAGACGTACTGTTAGTGGTCTCCTTTAAAATTTGCTTACCGGACTAAAATCCATTTAAAACTCTGGTTGAAATTTGTACAAAAGTGAAATTTAAAAAAAAAATCTTTAAAAATCATCTCCTCCTGATACAAAAGGCATAGAGACCTGGTATTTTGCTTGGAGCATCTGTACATTGATCTCTTTCGAAATTGCTAAAATTATTACCCTCATGTCCCCAAAGGCGGACGGGCCTATATAGAAACGCCAACTACTCCCAAAGCACAGGTCCATTTTCTACCAAATATGGCAGGCATGTCTCTTAGGTGGCCCATTATAAAAAATCGCTGAAAAAATGAAATCCATATAAATTTGTGGTTTTCAGGCCACAAAAGTGAAATTAAATCAAAGGACTGAAGGTCCTAAATGTCGCCATGATCAAAATTGGAGTATGATTCTATTATTCTCAAATATTGGAAATGAAAATATCTGAGTAGCATTCTCAATTTCAGGGGAATATAGATGTAGTCAGACTTAAATTTAATACAGTTTTTTTTTAAATCTATGAATGTACATATATGTTTGAGCCTATCGTGCTTCGAAAAACATTCATGAAGGATTTATGAAAGTGAAAATTGATTAAACGTACTTTTTAGAACAAAGGGAAAAATAATAATCAAAACTCGTATGACCATGTAAATTATATTTTTAGGAAGGCTCTCGGTTTTAAACAGGGCATCGTTGTTGGACGTGCAAAATATCGTAACTACCCCATTATTAAAGCTTTAGTTACGATATTTTTTACGCCCAACAACGGTACATATTTCAAATCTTAAATTTTGCCGAGTAATAACAAAATATTAGATTCGTCCAATTTGAAAGAGGTTGCAGACCACTTATAAAAGTGTGTCTACATAAAAAAAGCTTGTAAATTAGATTAAAAAATCATTACTTCCATGTGGTTCGAAAACCTTGGTGGAAAGGAGAAACTGTCTATAACAAGCAACTTCTCCCCTTTCCACAACGGTTTCCAAAAGTATATTTCTTCAGTGTGTAAAAATAGATCGAACTAGAACTGTCGCCTGTAACGGCTGATGAATACGCCCCCCCCCTTGCCGCCTGTTCTTAAATGCCACATACCAAATATCAAAGTTGTGGGCCTTTCTGTTTTCGAGAGAAGATTTTTAAAAGTTTTCACTTACATGCACCTATGTAAAACTTCTATTACTTATGATCCCCAGGGACGGGCAAATTTTGATCCTGGGGCCATAATTCCAACAATCTTGATAAAGATCCACAAGATGATGCTACATACCAAATATGAAAGCTGTAAGCCTTATGGTTTTGGAGAAGAATAATTTTTGAGTTGTCATTTAATAAGCCTATGTAAAACTTGTGAACCCCGGGGATAGGCCAATTTCGACCTGGGGGCCATAATTTGAACAATCTTGGTAAAGTTCCATGGGATGATGCTACATACAAAATATTAAAGCTGTGGGCACTTCTGTTTCGTAGAAGATATTTTTCACTATAACAGCCTATGTTCAAACTTGTGACCCCAGGGCCGGGCCAATTTTGACCCAGGAGGCCTAATTTCAACAATCTTTTGAGAGGTCCACTAGATGATGCCAAATACCAAATATCAAAGCACTTGGCTTTTCTGTCTCATAAAAAAAATATTAAAGTTTTCACCACATACACCTATGTAAAACTTGTGCCCCCTGAGAACGGGCCAATTTTGACCCTGGGGCCATAATTTGTACAATCTTCATAGAGGTCCAATAGATGATGCTACATATCAAATATCAAATCTGTAGGCCTTATGGTTTCAGAGAAGAAGATTTTTGAAGAATTCCTGAAATTCGCCCTTTTTGTTGTCATGACAACCAGAGTTCTGCATGGACAGACAGACAACCTAATTCCAGTATACCCCTATAACTTCGTTGTGGGGGGTATAATGACATGTTTTTAACCCAAGCGACCCAATTGTTTCCTTGCTTGAGATTTTGATGATTAAACATTGACCAATATCATGGTTGAAAAAAAGTAGCCTCCAGAGTGCCCAAAAGGTTTTACATTGTGACTTAGTTTTCTACCCCAAATGACCTTATTTCAAACACATCATAGATTTTTTTCCAGACGAACAGTCTGGTCAATTTTCAGTTTGATTGGGCAATTAAGGCCCCCTCTAGAAAGCGCATATGGGTTTTTATGAAATTTGACCAAGTGACCTAGATTTTGACCTAATCAAAGTGATCCAATCCCTAACTTGAAAAAAATTCCATCCATCCAACATATTCCAAATTGATTGAGCATGAAATGTGGCCTCTTGAGTACCCTCAAGGTATTTTCCAATATATGAACTAGTGGCCTACTTTCTGGTCTCTATAGGCCAAATTTTGAAATTGTCAAAGATTTTATCAAGACAAACATTTCGACTCATTTTCAAGTTAATTGAGCATGAAAAAATTGCCTCTGGTGCTCACAAGGTTTTTCTAAATTTGATATAATTACCTAGATATTTACAGAAAGTGACCCATTTTCAAACTTGTCAAGGATTCCATTTAAATATTTTGACTATTCTTAGGTTGTTTGAGCATGCTATTGGCCTCCAAAGTGCCAACAAAATTTATCATGTTCTGACTAAGTGAGTTTTTACTCAGTGACAGAATTTTCAAACTAGGTCGATATTTACGCAAGACAAACATTCTGGTCAATTGTTAGGTTAATTGGGCATAAAATGCAGCTTCCAGAGTTTTCTAAAATTTGACCTAGCGTTTACACCAAAAGTGGCTATATTTTGAACTCAGAATCTAATCTGAAAAGTATCGGACCAATTTTTAGGATGATTCAGCACAAATTGTGGCCTTTAGATTGTCTGCAAGGCAAATGTTGATGACAAACTACTGCAACAGACATCAAACAACCGCAAAAGCTCACTGTAGCACACAAGTGAGCTAAAAGAGTTGCCCGCAAATAAACATAGCTCGCCCTTCTTGGTGCTTTTTACAAGATTAAATGTTATTGGCACAGAGACAAAGAGACAAGGTCATTGCGTCGTCCTGATAAATGCAGGTCTGAAATATGTGCATCCTAGGATGAACTAGAACTATCGCCTGTAAGGGCTGACGAATACCCCCACTGCCGTCTCTTTTAAAATGAGGCCAAATTGTAACTGATAATTGAATTGTTGGCCCATCATGATTTATCAAGTGGACATTTTCCTTTTTTACAAATTTTAAGTCAATGAGGGCAATTACTGTGTAAAAAATAGGGATTTTGTTCAACATTGAAGATGGAAATTATGGACATCATGCTAAGTCGAACATGGCGTTTATGTTCTGGAATAAACTTGTGAACCACTTTTATTTTTTTAATCTGTCAACCTGTTCAGAAGTTATGATTTATTCTCTATATATTGTATATAAGAAAATAAATCAAAGTGGCATAACTCATAAACAGTTGATTTATCATTACGGAAATTGCAGGTGAACAAGTTCCCATTGCATAGAAGATTTCGGTAAAGTTTAAGCAAAATTGGTCTGGAAATGTGGGAGGAGATGAAGACACAAAACTATGTCCACGGACGGACAGACAACGGCCGCACAACCTATTTCGAGTATATCCCCCCCCCAATAACTTCGTACATGTGAACCACTTTTATTTTTTTAATCTGTCAACCTGTTCAGGAGTTATGATTTATTCTCTATATATTGTTCATAAGATAATAAATCAAAGGGGCATAACTCCTGAAGCAGTTGATTAATCATTATGAAAATTGCAGGTGCACAAGTTCCCATTGCAAGGAAGATTTCGGAAAAGTTTCAGCAAATTTTGTTTCGGAATGTTGGAGGAGATGAAGACACAAAATTATGTCCACGGACGAACAACGGCCGCACAACCTTACTCCAGTATACCCCCCCCCCCCAACATCGTACATGTGAACCACTTTTAATTTTTAATCTGTCAACCTGTTCAGAAGTTATGATTTATTCTCTATATATTGTAGTTGATTAATTATTTCAAGTGCACAAGTTCCCATTGCAAGGACGATTTCGGTAAAGTTTTCAGCAAAATTGGTCTGGAAATGTGGGAGGAGATGAGGACAGAATTATGTCAACGGACGGACGGACAGACAGACGTTCAGACGGACGGACAACCTGATTCCGGTATAAACCCCCCAACTTCGTTTAGGGGAGTATAATTAATTGGAATTGATTATGTGAATTGACTAGTTGCTTCTTGGGACAAAAAATACAAACGACAATTTGCCTTTTCCTAGTTTCTAACATTTTCAATAAGATTTTCCCATAAAGTAACAAAAGCTTCCTATCTTGAAAATTGGCATTATAGCATTATAAAGTTGGTTTTTGCCATTGAATAAACATCTAACTACCAAAAGAAGAGATGAAAGAATTAAGGGCCAAAGTTTGCATGTTGGCAGATAAAATACTTTCAATTTAATAAAAATGATTGAAAATTGAAGTTAAAAAGACGGGTAAAGTAAGGCATTGGTTGATGAGTTACAACTAGCTTTTTTATAGATTCTTTACCTTTTCATGTTTTGCAATTTTCAACAGTCCACATTTAATGGTTTTGCAGACGACAATGTAAAGTGGACTTAATATGAAGATTAACCATGCAGTAGGTGGGATGTCACAAGCAATTTCTTTTTCCACAATGTTTTCTCAAGATTTATATCACAGAGACACAACACCAGAGATTTAACAGGAAATGGTTAAATAGGTATCATTTAAAATAAAATACTTTTTACTAAAACTCAAATAACGTTTACAGATCCAGAACCGTTCTATTTGTTTTGCAACCGCTCTTCACTTGTCCATTGATTAAGTGGTAGAAGTATAGTTCTAAAATAGTAGTAAAACCGTTTTAGAACAAAATTAGTATTTACTTGAACAGGAATTGGTTCCTATAAAATGGTTCTAGAACTTATAAAATGCTATACTTTTAGGGTAAATCAGTTCTGCGAATTTATATAAAAAATCGACAAGTGAGTTTATTAGTAATGTAAGAACTTTTTTGAAAAAGAATATCCACATAATTTTTTAACACTTTTAAACAATCTTGTAAGACAAACAAGTTTTTAAGTTGGAATGCGGAGCAATTCCAACTTAGATTTAACAAAACCGCAAAATGAACACAAGATAATTTCATTTCGGGTTTTTTTGATAACACTTATCACGTGATCTCTTAGATATGAGTACATCTCGGGTTACTTCTCATCTCAACTTGCCACGGATAATCGGTTAGTTGCAGCCGAAGACAATAATATGGCACATGTAAAGGATGAAATAAAACTAGAGACTTCAAAACATGCTTTCGTTTGCTTTAAACTATTGAAATATATGGTAATAATCAGCGCAGTAATTTGTTTTTGTGATTCGCCGTCCCGTGTTTGGTAATCACGTGATTTAAAGTGACATGTGGTAGGCATGTGACCATAGATAGGCAATGTTTGCAAATATGGCTCAAGTCGCAAATGCATTTTTACAATAATCACGCCGCCAAGTGCTTTCTAGATCGATTAAGGGGGATCGTAGGCAATAAGCAAACGCGATTATTGCAGGATTTACAACTTTTACTAGATGAAAATCAAATAGATGCAAAACGAAAGTAGAAGATTTTGAAAATTAGAATGTAAACATATTAACTTCCGGTTTCTACTTTTTTACTAAATAATTACGGTTTATTATGTCGTTATTTACAAGTTTAAATCAATAATGACACATCAAACCTTTAACAAGTGTCATCTAGCTTTCAGCTTGGTCCTTTTTACTTAAGATTTTTTACGGTTCTAAAGCCGAATAACGGATAAGGAAATCGCGCGACTACAGGGCGCCGAAGATAATTTGATACTATCTTCATCATATTATAGGATTTTTTAAGAAAAGGGCAAAACTACCATGTGCAAACGATAACGTTAACGTCTTTTTTTCTTTTGAATTTTACTCACAACGCTTTAGATATTCTTTTTTCGTAGGTCTAAACCGGTATTTCAAATCGATCACCCTGAAACAAGTTTCCGCGCATTTCCACGTTTACTCACAAACTTGAAGCGAAATCTACGTGAGTTTAGTATGATCGTTACAGAATTGGCCGAGTTGAGGGCCAAATAATAATCGAGGTCATTGATTTCTTACTGTAGAAGCTGTTATTCTCTGTTTTCTAGATTCTAAATAGAGTTCGCGTATTTTAGTTGATCAAAATGAGAATGTTATTGATATGCTTGAAAATTCTAATTTTGCTGTGCGTGACACATGCTTATAACCCATTCCAACACGATAAAATTTTAGACCAGTCCAAATTCAAAGAGGTAGCAGACGACGATTGTAAGTTGATAAAATCTTTTATTTCTGTATGTGGATTTATGTTTTGTTGCGGTATTCACGCTCATACGTACACGAATGGGAATGCTGGTTTAAGTTTAAAGGAGGGAGGCTTACTAGGAAAGTAATAAATGAATTTGAACCGTCCCTTTCAGCGCATTCCAACTTCTCAGTACTTTCAATCCTTTGATTTGTTGTGGAACCGGCCATTCCTATAACTTTTCTAAAAACAACAACATTATTTACCAAGACCAGTTCCGTACATTTCTATCACTGCTCTGACATTGCAATGGAACTGTTCTAGAGCGCTCCTGGAAAGTTAAATAAGACATTTTCTGGAATATTTGTTCTACAACAGTTCCATCAATGAGTTCTAGAGCAGTTCTTCTATTAGGCAGAACATCATAACATAGTTTTCAACCGATTTCAATTCTTTCAATAAATTCTAAGGGGGGTATTCAAGGATCATTCCTGCCAAATTTGGTTGAAGTTGGACTCGTATAGTTATGAAGATGTCATTTAAAGAATTAGTTGACAGACGACGCTCGACTGACGGGCGCCGGACATAGGGTGATCCAGAGCCTCACTTGAGCACTTTATGGTCAGATGTGCTTAAAATGTGTGGCCTAACCACATACAAGTCACCAGTTATTGACAAAGTCTGCCATGGTAACCTTGATCTAATACCTCTAAACTCATAAAAGTCCCTAGTATTACCGCTGGCAACCCGTGGGCACAGTTTGAAAGTGTTCGGACGAGAGACTTTTAGGGAGGTCACAAGTTTTTAACCTAAAAAGAAATTTGAACTCCAAAAGCGATAACGTTTCTCTTCACAATAAATGCTATCGACGTGCATACTTTGAAAGGGATTAGATGGAATGTGGCCTGTACAGCGACAAGAAGCTTACAAAATATGGCTTGTGGCATTGACTTTTGGCCTCAAAATCTGTAGGGTCCTTCTAACAAAGGACTAGCAAAATTAACATTTTGGATGAAAATGTGACCTGTAGAGAGGTACTTGGTACCGAAATGCAAAGTTTGAAAGTGAATGGATGAAATAGTGATCTGCAGAGAGGTAAAAACAGAATAAACTGGCGGACAAACACATAAACGGCAACCTTACAACATAGTTGAATGGGGAGGGGGAAAGCAAAAGTAAAAGTATTACGATTTTTCATTGACCTGATGGACCGCAATCTCTATTTGCATAATTAATCGTAAGACTGGTTTCCTTTGGTATTTCTAGTTTAAACTCTGCTAGTCGACAATGACATTTTTATATTAGTTTAATGCTCGAGATTATAAATACGATCGATCAGCGTAGTCCCGCTGCCCTTAAAGTCGGGAGTACGAGACGAGCCTTTTTACCTTCAACAATGTAATTTCTATTCGTCTATTGTTACTTTTTTATGTTTCAAAATATCACAAAATAATAGCAATAAAAGCATAACAGGCTTTTAAGGACTGCGTTTTTTTTTTGTACAGTGCATAAGTAAATTTGCCATGTTTTTTTTTTTTTTTTTTTTTTGTGTGTGTGTGTGTCGTTTCTTCGATCATTCTTGATACTACCCAGGTGCTCTCCCATTTCGCCCCAGCTTTTATTTGAAGATATGACAAATGCCACTGTATTCTCAACATAATTTCGGAAAGAAGGCAGTTTATTTGTTTATAGCCCATTTTTTGTCTCCGAGTGTATTTCTTTGGAGCAAATGGATAAGCCGCGACAACAGCACATCAGACTATATACGATATAGAGCCACGTTAACGCAACCATCCGAAATTGATTTACAGCTAGTGGTTTTTCAGAACGATAACAACGAAACTGTTTACCCCTTGACAAATACAGTTTATAATTGTTAAATGGTGTCGTGTGGATACGCTCTCTTGTTGTAGCAAGGCTAGGATCACGACGTTGTTCTCAGAGATAGGGGTAGAGAGCTAGGGAACAAATGCATAAACGTGTGCGTTTTTCTACAGAACAAACCAATCTATTTTCCTTAGAAATGCACATGTATAGGATGCTTGGGTTTTCGTTCTTACTTTTAACACTTTTCTGTCATATCGCGACGGCTGGAGCAGCTAACAGTCGTTTCCAAGTATATCTCGCGCAAGTATTACCATAACAACCTTTCATAGCCTCAAGCCGCTATCCCACGTAGGTTTAAGATTATCCACCCATTGGTGAGAGACAAATGTCGGAAAGAATATGTGCTACCGCAATTAACAAATGACCGAGTTTTGTGCACAAATTCTTCTCTGGGAAAATAGTGCAACACGTGGGCGACCCTCTCGAGTCTGTCTCGTCGCTCTCTTTGATGTACGTCACGACCATTCGCTTCCGTATTGTAGAATGGACAGGCCAGGCATTCTGTGACGTCAGCTGTGTTTTTCCATCAACACAAGAGAACCTCCAAGACCGTGATCTTTTTTTGTTAGAGTTAAGACCACCGATCTTTAAAAAACAAAACAAAACAAAACAAACAAAAAGGAAAAAAAAAAAAACCTTTGGATAAGTAGTTTGTGAAAAATTAAATTGAAACTATGATAAAATCCACTTCAGCCCTTTACTTTCAAAACATTTACGACTGGTGGGCTGAATTGCTGAAATGGGGAGAAAAAAAAAACTTATTCGTGAGAGTCAAAAGTGTGCGGGAATTGGATGTTTTTAGCTAGCAAAGCGTCAGCTTTGATAGCTTAAGTTAACAGACGAAATTTTGAGGTCGTCTCAAAGGTTAACGAGTGCAAACTACCACTGGAGGCTTAACCACTAAATCCGTTAAATGCCTACGCCATTAAAAGTAGTTCTTATGTATTTCAGGAATAATGCAAATTCTATTCAAATTGTAGAGAACTCTGTAAGAAGCATGCAATCTAACCCATTCCCAATCAACTTCGCTTTTTAAACATCTCAAGAATAAAGCTTTGAAAACATTTTGGACAACGAAGAAATTACTTGTAACAAGCAATTTCTTCAATGTCCACAATGTTTAGTACCCAACAAGGTGAAAGATTATCTTAACTCAACCATGCTTTGCTGGCTTACAATACTTTCAGTACTTTGATTGCTTTTGTTTTGCTGTTGGTTATTTCTGCGGGGTTCTCGGGGGGGGGGGGGTCGCGTTCCGGAAAAATGTTGTAAATCCCGGAAATTTCAGTCAAATGTCACGGATTTGGTTGAAAAAATATGGCATGTCTGTTAGCAGGATTTATCCTTATGGCCTAACAATTATTCTGGCCAAGCTTCGTGAAGATTGAGCCAAAATTGTGGCCTCTGGCGTTTTAACAAATGAAAGTTGTCATTAAGGCCCCTTTTTGTTGTGTTTTCCGATATAACAATCCCATAATCAATAGGGTTCATCCTTATGAACTTACAATTATTCTGGCCAAGTTTCACGAAGATTGGGTCAAAACTGTGGCCTCTAGATTGTAAACACTTCAATTGCTGAAGATGCACGACATACCTTCAATGATCACAAAAGATTACAAGCTAAAAACTATCCAATCGAACTCATTGAATAAACCTGATAAAGGGTCTCCAAAGGATAATTCCTGTGGAATTTTGAAATCAATCTCCTGGATTCCGAGAAAAGAGATTTTTTCAAAAAGTTTTGACTAAATACCATATATGGAAATAAGCCCTGCCTATTTAAGCCATTTTTTTATCCAATCAAAATTACTTTAAATAATCTGACAAAGGGTTCCCTAAGAATCATTCCAATGAAATCTGATTGGAATCTGTCAACTACTTTCTGAGAAAAAGATTTTCATAGCTTTCACCTAATATGGAAATTAGCCACATCCGATAAAGCCATGTTTTTCATCCGCTCAAAATTCTTTGAAGGAATCTGATAAAGGGTCAAAGGATGATCGTTCTGGTAAAATTTGATTGAATCAAACTGGCCTGTGAGAAAAATATTTTAAAAGCTTTCACCATATATGGACGTTTTTCATCTGATCAATTTCTTTGAAGGAATCTGATAAAATGTTACACAAGGATCATTCCCGTAAAATTTGGTTGAACGCTTTTCGGGACTCTCTGTAGAGAACATTTTTAAAGTAAAGCTTACCAGGGATAGGACACACGGCGGACACCACACCATGACAAAAAACCTATGGCTTTCAGTCAGTTGAGCTAACATACATGTCAATATGATATCTTGGCGGTTTCTAACCCGAGGTGTCTGCTTCAGACAAGAGCGTACTAGAGCACTCTGACAAGTATGCATTGGTTTATAAGTTTGTTATACGCGCAACAGGTCATGTTCTTACTCAAGGTAGAGTCTAGTTCTCAGGGGTTTGAACTTGTAAATGTACGACTTTCCTCAAGGACTGATTTGTTCATGGGTAATATATTCATTTCATAAAGGTCAAGGCATGTCGATAATTTAAGCTACACCAGTTTAAAAAAATATTTGGAAAACAACTTAAAACTGAGCACAAGCATATAAAATAGCCCAAGCCTATTTTTTTTCATGTAGATTTGGAAGAAGTTTGTCATCTTAATGACGCATCTGGTGTTGAATGGTGGATCCACTTCATTTCCGGAAGGAACTTTCCTACGACCCTACAATCGTCCTATGAAAGTATAAAGACAATCTAATAATAATTGAGGACTTAAATCACATAAACAAGAATGTTTTGAATGATAACCTGTAAGGAAATGTTTCCAATGCCAGAATTATTTCTTGTATCTTTTAAGATTGATTGATTTGGGGTTTAACGCCGCTTTTAACAGTATTTCAGTCATATCGCAGAGGCTGGAGCACCTAGCAATGGATTCCTGGTATTTCTCTCACCAGAACTACCACTACGTCCTTTCCTAGCCTCCAGCTGCTATCCCACTTAGGTTACGATTACCAACCCATTGGTGAGAGACAAAGCATCTTTGAAGAGAATCTGATAACTAGAGGCACTTGAGCACCTGTATCGCTCCACAGGCATAAATGTACTGATTAAGCAAATTTATTCATTTTCACTGTATACCATATATGGACATAACCAACCACCATAATAGCCATGCTTTTCAACAAATCAAAATTATATGAAGGAATCTGATAAACAGTCATCTGGTTATCATTTCCGTGAAATTTGGTTGAAATCCATCAAGAAATTTACAAAGTTTTCAGTATATACCATATATGGAGATTAGCCCTGCCCATTAAAGCCAATTTTTCATCCGATCAAAATTCTTTGAGGAATCTGATAAAGGTTCACACAAGGATCAATCTTGTCAAATTTGGTTGAAATCCATCATCTGGATTTTGAGAAGAAGAATTTCAAAGATTTTACCATATATGGAAATAGCCCGCCCATTAAATCCACGTTTTTCATCCGTTCAAAATTCTTTGAAGGAATCTATTAAAGGGTCACCAAAGGATCATTTCTGTAAAATTCGGTTGAAATCCATCATCTGGTTTCTGACAAGAAGAATTTCAAAGATGTTACTATGTATGGAAATAGCCTGCCAATTAAAGCCATGTTTTTCATCCGATCAAAATTCTTTGAAGGAATCTGAAAAAGGTTTACCCAAGGATCATTTCTGTGAAATTTGGTTGAAATCCATCCACTAGGTTCTAAGAAGAAGATTTTCGAAGCTTTTACCATACATGGAATTAAGCTCCCCCCATTAAAGCCATATTTTTCATCCGATGAAATTTCTTTGGAGGAATCTGATAAAGGTTTACCATAGATCATTCCAGTGAAATTTGGATGAAATCCATCCACTAGTTTCTGAGAAGAAGATTTTCAAAGCTTTCACCATAATTATATTGAATTTAGACCCGCCCATTAAAGCCATGTTTTTCATCCGATCAAAATTCTTTGAAGGAATCTGATAGAGGGTCACCCAAGGATCATTTCTGAGACATTTGGCTGAAATCTGTTCAGTTCTTTCTGAGGTGAAGATTTTCAAAGTAAAAGTTTTCGGACGGAAGGACAGACTGACGGACACACGCAGGAGGGACACAACACCATGAAAATAGCTCTCTGGCTTTCAGCCAGTGGAGCTAAAAACTATGGACTAAATAGTGTTAATGAGAATATTTCAATCAAGTTCTCATAAGGCCCTTTTCTTTATTGTCCCCACCTATTTTAAAAAGAATCAATCCTTAGGATTATATAATCATTCTGTGAAGTTTGAAGTGAATCCGATGAAATAGGGCGACTTCAATTTGTTAACTAGAATGTTCAAATAAATGTTAATGAGCCCCCTTTAACATGATACTTGACGGATTGTACCCATTCTGAAAAGATTAATTGAATGGGGTTTAACCCATTCCAACTCAATCCCTCCTTTTTACGCCCCTCAAGAAAAAAACTTTGGAAAACATTGTGGATAATGAAGAAATTGCTTCAAACAATTTCTTCATTATCCACAATGTTTTCTATCCAAAACTAGAGCTGTCGCCCTCAAGGGCTGACGAGAATACCCCCCACACCGCTAAAAAGGCTTTTCTATGAAGGAGTGGAATTTGCAGGGGCATTTTATGACCCCTTTTTAAGTAGGAGTGGAAAAGTAGCAATTGTGTATGTAATTTTGTTTTCAGCTTCCCCCCCCCCCCGATCGCGTCTTTCTTTTGCAAGTCTCACTCTCCAACACTTCTGACCCTTGAAAGCTATGTACCAAGTATTAGAGAAGACGGAATTGTTCAGTTAATTGTTAATTGTAAATGACTTACAGCGTTTTGATGTCAAACATGTATATATATATAAGATGATGTTACTTACCAAATTTGGTAACTCCCCTTATGGTTACTGAGTTTTGCAATTTTAAATTTTGACTACTCCCCCCCCCCCTTAAAAAGTTCAAAATGGCATAACTCTGAAACAAATGACTGGATCAAGATGAAAATTGCAGGTGCACAACTTCATATGATAGGAAACAACCTGATAAAATTTCAGCAAAATTGGTCAAAAAATGTGGGAGGAGAAGAGGACACAAAATTATGTCCCCCCTCCCCCCATTAAAAAGTTCAAAATGGCATAACTCTGAAACTAACGACTGGATCAAGATGAAAATTGCAGGTGCACAACTTCATATGATAGGAAACAACCTGATAAAATTTCAGCAAAATTGGTCAAAAAATGTGGGAGGAGAAGAGGACACAAAATTATGTCCACGGACGGACGGACAGACAGATGGACGGACGGACGGACAACCTGATTCCAGTATACCCCCCCATAACTTCGTTGTGGGGGGTATAAAGATGAAAAAATTCAAAATTCCATCAACTTGAAATTGTCGTCTACAGCTTCTTTCAATTTGGACCAGTCTAAAATTTTGCTGTGTTGGAATGGGTTAACACCACTTTTAACAGTATTTCAATCATATTGCGGCTGCTGGAGAAACTGATGCGCTACCTACTGTGCTATGACGGTTGCTAATTCTGAAAAGAACCATCCTTATGATTGTACAATCATTCCGTGAAAGTTTGAAGTGAATTCAGTGAAATCTGGGAACATCATTTTGTTAACTAGAATATTTAAATAAGTTTTTCATAAGGCCCCTTTTTGTGTGATACTTGATGGATCAGGTCCACCGTCAAAATCAACAATTGTTATGATGGTATAAACTATCTGTGTAATCTGTGGAATTCATTGTGTTAATGAGGATTTTATAGTGAAATTTTCATAGGGCCCCTTTTCCCATGATACTTTGCAGAACAGTTCTATTGAAGGTACAACTATTCTGTATAAATTTAAAGAGAATTAATGAATACAGTGGACTGAATTGTGTCAAGAATTGTTTGTAAAAATTTTCATAGGGTCCCTTTCCCAGTGAAACTTAACAAATCATAATCAATTTACAAAGGAACAATCCTAATGACTGAGAACTTTATCGTGATAATGACGTTTTTACAATAAAATTTTCATCAGGCCCCTTTTCTTGTGTCACTTAACAGATCAAACCCAATTTACAAAGGAACAATCAAAATGATTGTACAATCATTCTATTAAAATTTGAAGACAATCTGATAAAGACTGAAGACATTCTTGAGCTGATAAGGATTTGGTAATAATTTTTCATACAGCCCCTTTTCCTGTGATACTATACAGATCAGGCCCAGTTTTGAAAGAAACAATCCCAATAATTGGTACAAGGTTTTTTAGATTAAATTTTGGCCGCCGCCATAGCGCAGTCGGTAGCGCGCCAGACTCCTAATCTTCAATCATGGGTGTCATGGGTTCGATCCCCGGCGGCGGCAAATATTCTTTCCGACAATTGTCTCTCACCAATGGGTGGATAATCGTAAACCTAAGTGAGATAGCAGCTGGAGGCTAGGAAAGGATGTAGTGGTAGTACTGGTGTGAGAAATACCAGGAATCCATTGTTAGGTGCTCCAGCCAACGCGATATGACTGAAATACTGTTAAAAGCGGCGTTAAACCCCATTCATTCATTCATTAGATTAAATTTCATAAGGCATCTTTTCCTGTGATACTTGACAGATCAGTTCTAATGTCCACATCAACAATTTTTATCACTGTACAATCATTCTGTGAAAGTTTGAAGAAAATCAGATGAAAGCTCTTGGCTTAGTAACGAGGATTTCTAAATGAAATTTTCATAAAGACCCTTTTCCAGTGTTTCTTAAAAGCTCAAACCCCATTTTGAAAAGAATGATCATTGTGATGTTACAATCATTTTGTGACGTTTCAACAAAATCTGATCAAAGCTGTGTGCTTCATGTAGTTAATAGGGATTTTTTTAAAATTAAATTTTAATACAGCCCCTTTTCCCTTGTTACTAGATGGATCTGAACCAATACCATAAGGGAACTATATAAACAAAAGTATAGTTATTCTGTTTGAGTATGAAGACAACTCCATGAAATCTGTGGACTTTATAGCATTCATTTACATTTTTTCAATTGCATTTTCATAAGGCCCCTTTTCCTGTGTTTCTTGACAGATCAAATCCAATTTTGAAATGAACATTCCTTATGATGGTACAATCATTCTGTGAAAGTTTGAAGAGAATCTGGTGAAATCTGGGGACATGATTGTGTTAACAAATATTTTTCGTTAAATTTTCATAAGGCCCCTTTTCCCACGATACTTCATGGATTAGAGCCACCCTCAAAGGATCAATTCTGAAAATGGTAAAAATATTCTGTGAAAGTTTGTAGGGAATCTGATGAAAACTGAGGACTCTAGGGTGTAAACCAAGATTTTTTAACCCAAGTTAAACAAGGCCCCTTTTTCCTTGTCACTAGATGGATAATACTGAATTTTAAAAGGAAGGATCTTTATGTTTGTACAATCATTCTGTGACAGTTTGAAGAGAAATTGATGAAACTTGTGGAGTCTAGAGTGTTAACAAGGAATTTCAATAGATTTTCAATTAAATTTTTATAAGGCCCCTTTTCCTGTGTTTCCTGATGGATCATACCCAATTTAACAAGATGTGTTTGTGAAACACTATGCCCCTGAAACAGGTTTTTTTTTAGAAACAGGTGATTTTCATTGTTATTTTTTTGCTTTGTTTTAGGGAAAAGGGTAAAAATTTTGACCTTGACCTTGATGAAATGACCTTTCCCAGTTGCGCTTTGTTGAGACCTATCTACATACCAAATAAAAGCATTGTAACCTAAATGGGGGTTGAAGTTATAGGAAAATGTTTAGTTGGCTGTTTAAGTTTTTGAGTAACGTTTTAGGGAAAAGGGTTAAAATTTTGACCTTGACCTTGATGAAATGACCTTCCCTAGTTGCGCCTTGTTGAGACCTATCTATATACCAAATATTAGCATTGTAACTTAATCAGGGATGAAGTTATAGGAAAATGTTTAGTTGGCTGGTTAAGTTTTTGAGTAACGTTTAAGGGAAAAGGGTTAAAATTTTGACCTTGACCTTGATGAAATGACCTTCCCCAGTTGTGCCTTGTTGAGACTTATCTACATACCAAATATCAGCATTGTAACTTAATCATGGCTGAAGTTATAGGAAAATGTTTAGTTGGCAGGTTAAGTTTTGCAGACAGACAGACGGACAGACGGACTGACTGACAGACAGACAGACGGACACCGGTTAAACAATATGCCACTGATCTATCGATGCGGGGGCATAAAAAGGAACAATCCTTATGACGGCAAACAGATTAACCCAATTTCGAAAGAAACTTTCCTTAAAATAATACATTCATTTTGTGAAAGTTTGTTTGATAGATTAAATGGGGTTTAATGCCGCTTTTAACAATTTTTCAGTCATATTGTGGCGGCTGGAGTATCTAACAATGGATTTCTGGTATATCTCACACCAGTATCTGTATCTCACACCAGTATCACCATTAAATCCTTTTCTAGCCTCCAGCTGCTATCCCAATTAGGTTTATGATTATCCACCCATTGGTGGGAGACAAATGTCAGAAAGGACGACTTGGGGTCTGATGAGCCGAAAGATGGACGGATGCTAAATGCTTTTGGCCTTGTTTCTGGAAAAAAGTTTTCAAAAATTTACTAAAATTCCCCATTTTCAATTTCTACAGCAATCATAGTTTTTTATAGCTTAAATTTTTTTTAACAACTTTTGTAGACCTTCACCCAAAGAACATCCCTGTAAAGTTTCAGCTACATTTGCCTATAGGTATTGCAGAAGAATTTTAAAGAAACCGTGGGAAGACTGACAGACAATGGCAAATGACCGATCATAATAGCTAAGTTCACACTTTGTTCTCAGGTGAGCTAAAATTTGTTATTGATTTCTATATAAAACCCATCCCCTTGGGCACTGCCCCTGTGGAGCCGTGGGTTGTGACTTAAGCAATTTTGAAAGAGGTCGATATACTAAAGTTTCAAGCAAAATATCAAGGCTCTACAACTTCTCTGGCCTGGGAGAAAAGATTTTTAACGATTATTTCAAAATTTCACTTTTGTTGCCATGGCAACCAGTTTCAAGTTTCAGTTTTCTAGTTTTATCAAAATTGAACCAAAGCAGTGGCTCTTAAATTGTTATATAACAATTAAATAGTGCATGCCAGCAGAACGAGCTGGTGACTATCATTCCCTTACAATGTTTTCATTCTTAAACAAATGTTTTTTGCTGTTTAATTCATCTTCATATCCTTTTTGACCAATAACAACAATTTCTTTTATTGTGATGAAAAAGATATAATCATTTATAATATGCTTTTTTTGTAATATTAAACACCATAATTTATTTCACAATTATAAGATAAATCAAATGTTAAAAGATAGGTATAGCATAATTCAAAAGTGTAAAGATATGTCCGTATTTAACTGTACCTATTTCTCATTTTTTTCTTTTTTATCTATTCCCACGCAATCCTGCTTTATGATGCACCTCCAGAAATATTGTGGAAAATGAAGAAATTGCCTGTTAAGCGCAATTTCTTTTTTATCAACCATATTTTCTATCCAAGACAAATATTTAAGGATTCTTTGAACCTGAAATTGAAGTAAAATGGGCATAAAAAGAAAATAGAAATTGTTATATTTTCTACACTCTTTCAATTCTAAATTGCAACCTCTAAAATTCGGGCCAGTCTAAGTAAGTTTAGTTAAAAAGCTTCAAAGCAGCAGCATTGGCACTCAACAAATTCTTGCATAGTGCTTTTTAACCCTTGTATTGTCGAATAAAATTATTTTTGTTAAAATTATATTAAAATCAAGGTTCTGGAAGGGCTTCTGATGCAAGTTATGTAATATTATTGAAAAATAATCTGATACATAACAATTTTTGCTTAAGGAAAAAACAGGTGGTGTAGACAAAGATCAGAATGCACAAATGTACAGGCTGATCTTTGTCAATACCTCCTGCCATGCGAGGAATATTCCTGGTTCGGCATGACAAGGGTTGATAAAATGAATTGTGTAGAAGTGCTAACAGATGTATAGAAGTATAGAGTTCACATGGCATTTAACTGTGCGATTTTTTCCTCAAGCTTTTCTTTGGAGGCCCCTACCAGTTCATCAACCTGAAATGAAACAATTAAAGCTATATTTTCTCTTGTTTCATCAGTATTCTTGGACTCGGCCACATCTTTGCTGTACTATTATTGACTTTTATAACTCCTGTCATATTTGTTTTCAAAGCCATACAAAATCAGAAGTATTGCATAGTAATACCAAGCCGCTTACTGTTGTATTAGGAGTATAACACAAACTGCCCAGTACTTCAAGTATTTAAAAAAAGTCCGGCAACTGCAATTTCCAAGTAATTTCCCCAGTGTCTGTTTTTCCTCAAAAATCTTTGTATCTGAACGAAACTCAAACTTGTTCTGTTACTCAGTAATGCAGATTCACATACAAACTAGAGGCGCTTGAGTGCCTGTATAGCTCCACAGGCATGAATGTACTGATTCAGCAATTTTTTTCATCGATTGGAAATAAATCTAAATTGTTGAAATTTTTCAAATAGTTCTGGAGAACCATTTCAAACTTTTCATTGTTTTTACAAAAGTCAAGTCAAGTTATGTAAAATTCATTATGTAAAATTTTCATAGTATACCATATAAAGACATAATCCACCACCATAATAGCCATGTTTTTAAACCAATCAAAATTATATGAAGGAATCTGACAAACAGTCATCTGATTATCATTCCCATGAACTTTGGTTGAAATCCATAATTAGGTTTCTGAGAAATTTACAAAGTTTTCAGTATTTACCATATATGGAAATTAGTCCTGCCCATTAAAGACATATTCTTCATCTGATCAAATTCTTTTTTAATAATCTGAATAAAACTCACCAAGGGTCGACCCAGTCAAATTTGGTTGAAATCCGTCCACTGCTTTATCAGAAGAAGCATTTCAAAGGTTTTACCGTATATGGAAAGTCGCCCCCCCCACTCCCCCATTTAAGCCATGTTTTTCATCTGATCAAGATTCTTTGAAGGGATCTGATAGAGGTTCAGCATAGGATCATTTCTGTGAAATTTGATCGAAACCCATCCACTGGCTTCTGAGAAGAAGAATTTCAAAGTTTTTACAATAAATGGAAACTAGCCCGCCCATTCCTGTGACATTTAGTTGAAATCCATCTACTGGTTTCTGAGATTTTCAAAGCTTTCACCATATATGGAAGTTAACCCATTAAAGCTATGTTTTTCATCTGATCAAAATTGTTTGAAGGAATCTGATAAAAGTCACCCAAGGATCATTTCTTTGAAATTTGGTTGAAATCTGTTCAGAAATTTCCGATAACATTTTCAAGTAAAAGTTAACGGACGGAAGGATGATTAGACGGATGCACACAAGATGGACACAACACCATGACAATAGCTCTCTGGAGCTAAAAACAAGAAAATTATGAATAACCTATTCCCCATATTGATGCTATTTTGAAAAGGCTTTGAAAACACTGTCGAAAATGAAGAATTACTTGTTAAAAAAAGAAATTCTTCATTGTCTAAAACGTCTCCTATCCTAAGAGGCAAAGATTTCTTACCAACTTCAGATTTTTGTCTTCAACTACTTTCAATTTTGACCAGTCTAAGATTGTGTCGTCTGGTAAAGGGTTGAAAAATATACATTTCCCCTGTTTTCAGAAGCTACAATCTTCCATAAAAGCACTACTTTCTACCACTTTCTAAATCCTTGAATCTCATTGATCTATTTTTAGTACTGTTTGATTGGTTGATAGATTGAATTGGCTTTAACACCACTTTAAACATATCGCAGAAGCTGGTACACCTAACCATGGATTCTTGGTGTTTCTAACACCAGTACTACTACTACATCCTTTCCGAGCCTAAAGTTTCTCATCCCTCATAAGTTTGCGATTATCAATCCATTGGTTGGAGACTTATGCCGGAAAACATATTCACTGTGGCCCTTCTAGAATTGCAAAGAGAAATATTTTTTTTCAAGTGTATGAATACATAAGAGGCAATTCAACTATACTGTAAATAGCTAAATGTTGTATTATGAATTAAAACAATATTCCTTGGAAATTGGGTGTTAATCCCCCCCATCCATGTATACATACGCAAAAATCTTGAAGTCTCAGGTGCCAACAAGGTTTTTCTAAGATTTGTACTAGTCACTGACTTTTTAACCAAACTTAACCCAAATACTAGTTTCACTGACAGACCATAGTGACAATCATTTTAACAAAGTTTGAAGATATCTGATAAAAAAAAAAAGTCCCTGTAGAGTGCAAACAAATGTTGAGATACGATGTACAACAGACACGGCATCATCACAATAGCTCATCTTTAGCATATTGTGCTCAGGTGAGCTAAAAATGAAATGTTGTGATTTTGCCTGAGAAATTGACCAACAGTTGCATTTTCGTGTTAAAATCACCTTTCCAGACTAAATAATCCATTTCTATGCCATATTTAGAAACAAAAGGGCCATTTGGAAGAGGAAAATATTTGAACATGCTCTATTGAGCATTTTTTAAACTTTGGCTGCCTCTGGAAGGGCCATTTTTGTCCAAAGGTGCATAACTTCATTATGGTAGATAACAATAAATTTGTGCTTAATGTTTTTAATATAAATTCCTTAGACCCTATATTTAACCCTTTCCTGTAAAATCACTTGTTTTTACGTTCTTGTGATTTTATACTTGAGAAAACATTGTGGAAAATGAAGAAATTGCTTGTCACAAGCAATTTCTTCTTTTTCCGCAATATTTTCTACCCTACTGATTGGTTATATTTCAAATTAAATTCACTATACATTTTCGTATGCAAAACCTTTTAATTTGGCACGGGTCTAAAACAATGTAAAACAGGAAAGGGTTAAGAAGATTTTTTTTTTCAAATTGAGCAATTTATGCAATTTTCGACCCCTGGAGCAGACATTTTTCATCCTAAGAGCATATTTTCCTGTAACATAGTACAAACTTATTAAGTAATATATGAATGTCTTTGAACTTATATTTTAGAAAGAGAAGATTTTTTAATTTTTTTCTAATTTGGCATTTTTCCAAATTTTGGACCTCTAGGACAGGGACATGTTTTATCCCAGGGCTATGATTTTACCTTACATGTTAGAGAACCATTTGGTAATGCTATATACCAAACATGAATGCCTAAGACTTTGCAGTTTGAGAGAAGAAGACTGCTGAACATGGTTTAATTGAGCATTTTTACAAACTTTGGACAACCAGGGGCATTTTTTACCTTACAGGCATAATTTAATCAAAATTGATAGATAACAGCCAGGCTAAGCTACATTGCAAATATAATTTCCCTCGGCCTTAGAGTGAAGAATTTTTTTTTTTTACTTACTCAAAATTTATGGTTTTCCCTATTTTGAACCCCGAGTGCAGGGACGTTTTTGAACATATAAGCACATTTTTAAGTGATATAGTTCAAAACCATCTAGTAATGCTACATACCCAATATGAATAGCCTAGACCTAACTGTTAACGAGAATTCCTTTGAACTTGCTCTAACCAATCATTTTTCCATACTTCAGACCTCAGGGGCCAGGCCATTTTTGGCCTCAAGAGATTAAATTTGGTACTGAACCATGTGATTTAGCTACATATGAAATATAAATGCCTTTGGCCTTTTAGTTTCCAAATTTCAAATGCCAGGGCAACCAGAGTTTTTCACAGAATGAAATTCTTTCAACAACTTTTGTAGGGATTCACCCAAGGAACATTCCAGCAAAGTTTCAGCTTGATTAGCCAACTGATTTGAGGAAAATGTTTTTATAGATACACTAAAATTTTCCCATTTTCAAATGCCTTTGCAACAAGAGTTTTTCACAGAAATAAATTCCCTGAGCAACTTTTATAGAGCTTCACCAAAGGAACATCCCTGAAAAGTTTCAGCTTGAAAGGCCTACTGATGTTGGAGGAAAGATATTTAAAGAAATTGTGGACGGATGGTGATTGATTGGGGTTTAACACCGCTTTTAACAGTATTTCAGTCATATCGCAGCAGCTGGAGCATGTAACAATGGATTCCTGCTATTTCTCACACCAGTACTACCACTACATCCTTTCCTAGCCTCCAGCTGTTATCCCACTTAGGTTTACAATAATCCACCCATTGGTGAGAGACAAATGTCGGAATGAATATGTGTCGCTGGTGTAAGGACAGACGGACGTACAATGACTTACCACAATAGGTCACCTCAGAGTTTGTGCTCAGGTGAGCTAACAAATTAGACAAAATATACCACTATACCAGTCAATATGGGGAAAATAAACTTAGTTGTAAAACACGGAGAGATAACTTGTGGACCTAAATTTGGTAAGAGTCATGTAGCCTCAAGTAGTTCCCCTAGATGAACCTCCACTTCACGCTTTAAGTCAATAGTATGAACAGTTGCTGAGAATCAAAGGCCTAAATGGCCTAAAATGCAGTCAGGGCTGTATACTAACAATTATTATGATAATTGTAGTAAAATGATTGGCCTATTTCTCATTATGAAACAAGAAATATGTGAGTCAAACTCAATGAGTATTCCCCGGAATGTTCTACTGCATACTATAGTGAAAATGAAATTCTCCATCAATTGAACATATTTAGTCAGAACCATGTAGGTCATAATGCATTAACTCCACATAAAGCATTGAAGAGATACCACTATACCAGGCAATGTCAAAAAATAACTTGTTATTATGAAAAAACAGGAAGTCAGACAACAGGAAGCAGATAACTAGAGGTGCTTGAGCGCCTGTATTGTTCCACAGGCCTAATTGTACTAAATAAGCAAATCGTGTTTTCAGGAATCCTTTTCACCATGTGTGGAAAATAATATCTCGTCAATGAAATCATTTGATATATCAACCTTTTCATTGTTTTACAAAAGTCATATGATTTACTAAGTCAGATGAAAAAGTTATTTACATTTTTTTTTTAAAAAATTCACTGGATACCATTATATGGCCAAAAGCCATAACCAGAAAAGCCATATCTTTAACAAATCAACATTAACTGATGGAATCTGAAAAAAAGTCTGAACAAGAGCCATGTCAGACATGGCCATCCCCCACCATAAAAGCTTGATAGTAAACTGAAGCCAGTTAAATCTAGGCTTCTTGTGCACTGCATTTCTTCCCAATGAGTTTCAATAATAGCTATCATACTTTCAGAGATATGCTCTGGGCAAAATTTAAGTCTTAAAAACACAAAAGGGCAACAACTCCAAAATTATTAAAACAAGAGTTGTTGGTCTTGTGCACTGCACTTCGCCTCAACAAGATCTATCCACCTATGAAGTTTCAACAGTGATTTCATTTTCCGTTTAAAGATATCAATAGAGTGAGATTTTCTGAGGGTAAGTTGTAATTCATTCTATAAATTATGGATTGTTTTGAAACTACTACCCGAGAATGTTTTCCTCCTGTTGAAAGGTACATTATAACACCCGACAGACAATTCAGATGATCTCAATGCTAGTTTTGGCTCTCTGTAGGTTGGGAGCTCTATAAAATAAGCTGGTGCTTTTCCTACAAAGCAGTTGTACATATCTGTAAAAATTTTAAATTTAATTCGAGCTTTAATGGTAAGCCAATGCAGGTCTTTAAAAGCCTGTTTTGCACTGTCGTACCTGAATTGATTGATTGATTGAAATGGGCTTAACACCACTTTTAACAGTATTTCAGTCATAATCCGGCGGCTGGAGCATGTAACAATGGATTCCTGGTATTTCTCACAACAGTACTACCACTTCATCCTTTCCTAGTCTCCAGCTGCTATCCCACTTAAGTTTTCTATTATATGTACTATAAACCAAATATGAATGCATTACAACTGATACATTGGGAGAGGAAGATGTTTGAACATGCTCGCTCTTATTGAGTGTTTTTCATAACTTTGGATGCCTTGTGAAGGCAAATTATATAAACATGGTAGATAACAATAACGTTATGCTATGTTCAAGATATAAATACTCTAGGCCCTTTATTTAAGAAAAAGAATTCTTTGAAATTAAGTGATTTACACAATTCAACTCCTGGAGCAGTCTTTTTTCATATTATGGACATATTTTCTTGTAACATAGTACAACAAGAGTGCCACAGTCACAATATACACTGCCACTTTGCTGTTGTTTCACAAAAATACTTGAAGACACTACTGTAACTTATTTTGAAAGAACTAAATTCAAAACATTTGCAGACTATCTTTTTAAATTGTCAAGTTCAAACTGTTCATTATGATTGATTGACTGAATGGGCCTAGAGACTAAGTGTCAAGGGGCATAACTCTTGCAAAAAATTATGAACCATAAAATCCTTGATCCATGTACACCTACAAATTATGGTGATGACATTGACCAAGTTTCATTTAAATCAAACAAAAAGTAAGGAGGAGTTGCATTCACAAGGCTGCAATTTCAATAAGCCCCAGATACTACGTTCAAGGTAAATCAAGACAAAAAGTTAGGAGGATTTGCGTTCACATGGCTGCAATTTCAATAAGCCCCAGATACTAAGTTTTGAGGGGGCATAATTCAGGAACAAGAGGCCCATGAGGGCCTGAGATGCTCTACTGGTTATCAAGTTTTTGGTTAAAGAAATCTGATATTTAAGGAAGTTAATTGCTCAAAGAAGAATGCATAACGAAAAAAAAAAGGGCTTTATCCCCTTTATTATTTTAACCCATTCCAACTCAATTCCTCCTTTTAACGCCCCTCAACGAAAAAGCTTTGGAAAACATTGCGGAAAATGAAGAAATCGCTTGTATCAAGCAATTTCTTCATTATCCACAATGTTTTCTATCCAAAAAAGACGAAAAAATCAAAATTCCATCAACTTGAATTGTCGTCTGTAGCTTCTTCCAATTTTGACTGGTCTAAAATTTTTCTGTGTTGGAATGGGTTAAGCAACAATCCTCAAGGCCCCTTTTCCCATGTTTCATGACGGATCCACTCCATTTCCAAAAGAAAGTTACCTTATGACTCTACAATCATTCTGTGAAATTTTCACCAGAATCTGACAATAATTGTGGACTTTTTTTTAATTTTTTGAATGATAATTAGTAAGCCCCTTTTCCTGTGTTTCGAATGCCACAATTATTCAATGCATCTTTGAAGAGAATCTGATAAAACTGTTGACTTTTTTGTGTTAACAAAGATATTAAAATCAAGTTCTCATAAGGCCCCTTTTCCCGTGATATTTTACTGTTGGTTTTATCATTCTATGAAAGTTAAAAGTGAATCCAATGAAATATTGGGAATTCATTATGTTTACTAGAATATTTAAAAAAAAATCATAATATGGCCCCTTTAAACATGTTACTTGATAGATTGTACCCAGTTCTGTAAAGAACCATTTGAGTGATTGTACAATCATTCTGTGAAATTTTGAAGTGAATCCGGTGAAATCAAGGGACATCATTGTGTTAACCAGAATATTTAAGAAAGTTTTTCATAAGGCCCCTTTTTATGTGACACTTGCCATAATCAGATCCACTGTCAAAATCAACAATTGGAATGATGGTACAATCAATCTGTATAATCTGTGGAATTTATTGTGTTAATAAGTTTAAAGTGAAATCTTCATAGGGCCCCTTTTCTCATGATACTTTACAGAACAAATCAAATTTCAAAAGGAACAATTCTAATGAAGGTACAATCATTCTTTAAAAGTTAAACAGAATCAATGAATACAGTGGACTGAATTGTGCCAAGATTTTTTGTAACAATATTTTCATAAGGCCCCTTTTTCTGTGAAACTTAACAAATCAGACCCAATTTACAAAGGAATTATCCTCATGATAGTTTGAAGACTGAGGACTTTATTGTAATAATGATGTTTTGTAATACAATTTTTATATGGTCCCTTTTCTTGTGTCACTTAACCAATCAGACCTGATTTAGAAAGGAACAATCCAAATGATGGTACAATCATACTACAGTAAAACCTCTTCTTACGACCACCCCGGAAATACGGGCACCCCTCTATTACGACCGAATTTTTACAGAACGGAATTTTTTGTTCTTTATTTCAATGGTCGCGAACCCCTCTAAAACGGGCACCCGCTATTCCGAATTACAACCACTAAATTCAGTACCAACCATAGCTGATACACTATTTTGAACCCCACTAAAACGACCAGTTTTCACACATTGAGACCGATCACCCGAATTTCACACTCGATAAGAGCGACACTAATTGGGTACGAATACATTGTAAATACATTATCGGATTTTTGATATCGAACCCTTATAATAATAGGCGTTATGATTAAAGTGGCCGATCACTTTTAGAAATTATAGTTTGTATTATTTTTAATTGTTATTTGTATGTTTCACAGGTTTTGACTCGAGAAATAAATTCGAAAGTGAAAACGTATCCGAGAAATAACGATTAGTTTGTTTACGGCGTTCCGAACAGTTAATTAGCAATTAAATTTTGATTTCAACGTAATTGATGCTTGGTATTCGGATTATAGAAGATATGATATCGACAGTTTGACACTTTGAACCTGTACTTACGAATAAATAATCTGAGGTCGGAGTTCTTAATCAGATCCAAATGGAGAATAGAGAAAGTAGAACTTACAGAAGATCGTAAATTTGAAAATGACATGTAATACATGTTCTTATAGTTTCATTTTTGTATGTATAGTATTAATATATTCAAATAACGAAAATAAAATAAACTTGCATTACTTGACAACAAACGACCAAACCTCAGTAATACGACCACCCCGCTATTACGACCACTTTCTGAAAGTACCGCAAGTGGTCGTATTAGAGGGGTTTTACTGTATTAAAGTTTGAAGAGATTATGATAAAGACTGAGGACATTGTTGTGTTTATGTGGATTTGGTAATAATTTTTCATACAGCCCCTTTTCCTATGATACTAGACAGATCAGGCACAATTTGGAAAGAAACAATCCAAATGATGGTACAAACATTCTGTGAAAGTTTGAACAGAATCTGATGAAAACTGCAGACTTTACCTTGGTGTAAAATTTTTAAAATAAAATTTTCAAAAGACTCCTTTTCCTGTGATACTTGATCATCATGATGGAATAATCATTCTGTGAAAGTTTAAACAGAATCTGATGAAAACTGTTGACTTTATTGTGGTACAAGGATTTAAAAATTAAATTTCATAATGCTCCTTTTCCTGTGATACTTCACTGATCAGGTCTAATGCAAACATCAACAATTATTATTATTGTACAATTATTCTGTGAATGTTTGAAGAAAATCCAATAAAAGCTCTGGACTTGGTAACAAGGATTTATAAATGAAATTTTCATAAGGCCCCTTTTCATGTGTTTCTTGACAGTTCAAAGCCTGTTATGAAAAGAATGATAGTTATGACCTTCCAATCATTCTGTGAAAGTTTCAACAAAATCTGATCAAAGCTGTGGGCTACATTGTGTTAACAGGGTTTTATTATTTGAATTTTCATATAGCCCCTTTTCCCATGTTACTTGATGGATCTGAACCAATTCCAAAGGGAACTCTACTTACAAAAGTATAATTATTCTGTTTTAGTATGAAGACAACCCCATGAAATCTTTGGACTTAAAGCATTTATTTACTTTTTTTTAAATTAAATTTTCCTATGGCCCCTTTTCCTATGTTTCTTGATGGATCATACCAAATTTGAAAGGAACAATCCTTATGATGGTACAATCATTCTGTGAAAGTTGAAGTCAATCAGGTGAAATCTTGGGCCATGATGTGTTAAGATTTTTTTTATTAAATTTTCATAAATCCCTTTTTTCATTGGTCCTTGACAGATCATACCCCATTTCAAAAGGAAAGATCCTTATGATGGTACAAAGTTAGACAGAACGTTAGACACACAGACAGAAACAAATATTTCAAAGACAGCATGCCTGTTTTGTTCTTCATTTTCATAATGTTTTAAGTTTAAACTTTGTACCAAGGAAACTTTTTACAGAAAAGAAATATATGCATTTTGCGAAGACTTTGGGAGATTGGTATCAACATGGCATATCTAAAGAATAATCTGCATCGTCCAAAATGTGGTCAATAGTATTTAAATGCTTTAGAATTAAACAAATAAATTTAGTCAATCATGTCAATCAGGATTATTATCACTTGTGATCAGGCCTACCATGAGAAGGGCAGGGTTTGCAATGAATGCCATGCCTATGATTGATGCATATTCGCAAATTTAACCAATCAGTGTGCCGGAAAAATTCAGATGGCTTATATTTTTTGTGTAGTGTCGATAGTTGTATATACATTTTTAAAAATTGATTTCCGGCACATTGATTAATAGTAATTTGTTGTATATCATTCACCAAAGTGATCATTCAGTGTCTGTACCAATAGTTTAACTGTAACTCTAAATTTTTTCCTTTCTTGTATGCGTGTGTGTGTGTGTGTGGAGGGGGGCAGGGTTAGAAATATTTTCAAATAATCTGATTAAATTGGATATATTATCATTATCGTCAGATTCGAGGTATGTTATATTTCATATGATCTAGATACCAGGCTGTTTCAAACTCTATTTTGTTACTAATACACGATAATCATCAATATTACTTGCTACCACTAGTCTGCATAAATCTGCTCACAGGTCAAGACCCCTTTTTTCAACAAAATTTTGATTTTTAACCTTTATTTTAGCTTGTTCAAAACAGCCAATTTATATAGGATTATATAGTGATAATTTATTGATTCCCCGTTATCTATCACGTGACTTGGTCTTGGCTAAATATCGCATTTAGCAAAATTTGATTTGACTCATGCGCTGTGAGAGCGGGGAAAAGCTTGTGTCTGTAGATGAAATCTTAACTCTTGAACATACCGGAGCACTTCACATTTTGTATTTGCCAATATCAGACAGATGAATACGATACTACTCGCCAGGAAAGAATATTTGAATCCCTGAATATTCGAGTGTATTGTTACTGCTTTAGGTTTCACACAAACAACTCATATCTGTAGATCTACGTCACTTGTGACCTTTGACAGGTCAGAATCTAGTTAAACAGGTACCATCGCTGACTTTGAAACTTTGTGTTAACAAGGATATTTGAATCAAATTCTCATTAGTCCCATTTCTGGAGATACTTTATTGACCCTACTAATTTTAAAAAGAATCAATTCGTAAGATTATACAATCATTCTCTTAAATGCCACCGTCATAGTGCAGTCGGTCACGCATCAGATTCCTAATCTTCAATAATGGGAAATCATGGGTTCAATCCCCAGCGGCAGCAGACGTCCTTTTTTGTCCCTCACCAATAGTAAACCCAAGTGGGATAGCAGCTGGAGGTTAGGAAAGGATGTAGTGGTAGTATTAGTGTGAGAAATACTATGAATCCATTGTTAGGTGCCCCAACCGCCCCCATATGACTTAAATACTGTTAAAAGCACTGTTAAACCCCATTCAATCAATCAACAATCATTCTGTGGAATTTTGAAGAGAATTCGATAAAAACTATGGATTTTATTTTGTAATAGAATTTCCATAAGGTCCCTTTTCCAATGATTCTTTACAGGTCAGATCCAATTTCAAAAAGAAACCATCCTAATGATGGTTTAATCATTCTGTGAAAGTTTAAAGTGAATCGGATGAAATATGGGGACTTCATTATGTTAACAACAATATTTAAATAAAATTTTCATAGGGCGTCTTTTTACATGACACTTGACAGATTGTACACAATTCTGAAAAAAAATCTTTATGATTGTACAATCATTCTGTCAAGTTTGAAGTAACCTCAGTGAAATTTAGGGGCATCATTGTACTAACTAGAATATTTTGATAAGTTTTTCATAAGGCCGTTTTCGTGTGATACTTGACGGATCGAATCCACTGATAAAATCAACAATCATTATGAGGGTACAACCGATTCGTGTAATCTTGGCACTTTATTGTGTAAATGATTATTTTATAGTGAAATTTGAATAGGGCCCTTTTCGAGTGAATCCTTACAAAACAAACCAAATTACAAAAGGTCCAAGGACAATTCTAATGAAGGTACTATCATTCTCTAAAAGTTTAAAGAGAATCAATGAAAACAGTGGACTGATTTGTATCAAGAATTTTTGTAATACAATTTTTCAAAAGGCCCCTTTTCCCGTGAAACTTAACAATTAGATCCAATTAACAAAGGAACAATACTTATGATATTCAAAACATTCTAAAAGTTTTAAGAAAATGATAAAACTAGTGACATTATTGTGATAGCAACTTTTTTGTAATAAATTTCATAAGTCCCTTTTCTCATGAAACTTAACAGATCAGAGCAAATTTACAAAGAAACAATCCAAATGATGGTACAACCATCCTGTGTAAGTTTGAAGAAAATCAAATAAGGACTGAGGACATTCTTGTGTCAATGAGGAATTTTGAATAAAATTTTCATATAGCCCTTATTCTTGTGAAACTAGACAGATCAGGCTCGATTTGGAAAGAAACAATCCTTATGATGGTACAAACATTCTGTGAAAGTTTGAACAGAATCTGATGAAAATTGTGGACTTCATTTTGGTACAAGGATTTTAAAATTTTAGGCTCCTTTTCCTGTGATTCTTGACGGATCAGGTCTAATGTAAACATCAACAATCGTAATTATTGTTCAATCATTCTGTGAAAATTGGAAGAAAATCCGAGGAAAGCTCTGGTCTTGGTAACAAGGATTTCTAAATGAAATAATCATAAGGTACCTTTTCCTGTGTTTCTTGACAGTTCAAACTCCATTTCAAAAAGAATGATCATTATGGCCTTATAATCATTCTGTGAAGTTTCAATAAAATCTGATAAAAGCTATGGGCTTCATTGCATTAACAGGATTTTTTAATTAAATTTTCATACAGCCCATTTTTCCATGTTACTTGATGGATCAGACCCAATTCCAAAGTGAACTATACTTAAAAAAGTATAATCAATCTGTTCCTGTATGAAGACAACCCAATAAAATCTGTGAACTGTATGGCATTAATTAAGCTTTTTTAAATCAAATTTTCATAAGACCCCTTTTTTCGATGGATTAGATTGATCGGATCCTTTTTTGAGAGGAACAATCCTTATGATGGTACAATCATTCTGTGAAAGTTTGAAATAAATCTGGTGAAATCTGGGGACATTATTGTGTTTCCTAAGATTTTTTTATTGATTTTTTTAAATTCTTTATTAAATTTTCATTAGGCCCCTTTTACGATGATACTTGACGAATCAGACCCACTTTTGAAAGAAACAATCCATACTATGGTATAATCATTCTGTGAAAGTTTGAAGAGAATTTGTTGAAAACTGTGGACTCTAGTGTGTTAACAAGGATTTTTTAACTAATTTTTCATAAGGCCCCTTTTCCTATGATACTTATGGGATCAGACCCACTTACCAAAGGAACAATCCAAACAAGAGGCCCATGAGGGCCTGAGACACTCTACTGGTTATCAACTTTTCTGATATTTAAGGGAAGTTAATTGCTCAAAGAAGAATGCATAAAGAAAATAAAAGGGGCTTTATCCCCTTTATCATTTTAAGCAACAATCTCCAAGGCCCTTTTCCCATGTTTCATGACAGATCCACTCCATTTCCAAAAGAAAGTTACCTTATGACCCTACAATCATTCTGTGAATATTTCATCAGAATCTGACAATAATTGTGGACTTAATCACATAAACAGGATTGTTTTGAATGTAAATCAATAAGGCCCCTTTTCCTGTGTTTTCTGATGGATCAATTTCATTCCAAAAGGAACTTTCATTACAACCCGACAATTGTCCTGTGAAATTTAAAAGACAATTTGATAATGACTTTGATCTTCATCACATACACAAGAATGTTTAGAATGATAATCTGTAAGGCCCCTTTTCCTGTGTTTCGAATGCCACAATTATTCCATGCATCTTTGAAGAGAATCCAATAAAACTGTTGACTTTATTGTGTTAACAAAGATATTAAATTCAAGTTCTCATAAGGCCCCTTTTCCCGTGATATTTTACTGTTGGTTTTATCATTCTATGAAAGTTAAAAGTGAATCCAATGAAATATTGGGAATTCATTATGTTTACTAGAATATTTAAAAAAAAATCATATGTCCTCTTTTTACATGATACTTGATGGTTTGTACCCAGTTCTGAAAAGAACCATCTAAGTGATTGTACAATCATTCTGTGAAATTTTGAAGTGAATCCGGTGAAATCAAGGGACATCATTGTGTTAACCAGAATATTTAAGAGAGTTTTTCTTAAGGCCCCTTTTTATGTGACCCTTGCTATAGTCAAACCCACTGTCAAAATCAACAATTGGAATGATGGTACAATCAATCTGTTTAATCTGTGGAATTTATTGTGTTAATGAGTTTATGGTGAAATCTTCATGGGGCCCCTTTTCTCATGATACTTTACAGAACAAACCAAATTTCAAAAGGAACAATTCTAAAGAAGGTAGAATCATTCTTTAAAAGTTAAAGAGAATCAATGAAAACAGTGGACTGAATTGTGCCAAGATTTTTTGTAACAATATTTTCATAAGGCCCCTTTTTCCGTGAAACTTAACAAATCAGACCCAATGTACAAAGGAATTATCCTCATGATAGTTTGAAGAAAATGATAAAGACTGAGGACTTTATTGTAATAATGATGTTTTGTAATAAAATTTTTATAAGGTCCCTTTTCTTGTGTCACTTAACCAATCAGACCTAATTTACAAAGGAACAATTCAAATGATGGTACAATCATTCTATTAAAGTTTGAAGAGATTCTGATAAAGACTGAGGGCATTGTTGTGTTTATGAGGATTTGGTAATAATTTTTCATACAGCCCCTTTTCCTATGATACTAGACAGATCAGGCCCAATTTGGAAAGAAACAATCCTTATGATTGTACAAACATTCTGTGAAAGTTTGAACAGAATCTGATGAAAACTGCAGACTTTATCTTGGTGTCAAATTTTTAAAATAAAATTTTCATAAGGCTCCTTTTCCTGCGATACTTGAAGGATCAGGTCTCATGTCAGCATCAACAATCATGATTATTGTACAATGATTCTGTGAAGGTTTGAATAAAATCCAATGAAAGCTCTGGACTTGGTTACAAGGATTATAGATAAAATTCTCTAAAGGCCCCTTTTCCCATGATACTAGACAGATCACGCCTAATTTGAAAAGAAAGAATCCTCATGATGGAATAATCATTCTGTGAAAGTTTTAACAGAATCTGATGAAAACTGTTGACTTTATTGTTGTACAATGATTTTAAAATTAAATTTCATAATGCTCCTTTTCCTGTGATACTTGACTGATCAGGTCTAATGCAAACATCAACAATCATTATCATTGTACAATTATTCTGTGAATGTTTGAAGAAAATCCGATAAAAGCTCTGGACTTGGTAACAAGGATTTATAAATGAAATTTTCATAAGGCCCCTTTTCCTGTGCTTCTTGACAGTTCAAAGCCTGTTATGAAAAGAATGATAGTTATGACCTTCCAATCATTCTGTGAAAGTTTCAACAAAATCTGATCAAAGCTGTGGGCTTTATTGTGTTAACATTATTAATCATTATTTTTTTAATTGAATTTTCATATAGCCCCTTTTCCCATGTTACTTGATGGATCTGAACCAATTCCAAAGGGAACTCTTCTTACAAAAGTATAATTATTCTGTTTGAGTATAAAGACAACCCCATCTCATCTGTGGACTTACAAGCATTAATTAAGATTTTTTTAATTGAATTTTCCTAAGGCCCCTTTTCCAATGTTTCTCAATGGATCAGACCCAATTTGAAAGGAACAATCCTTATGATGGTACAATCATTATGTGAAAGTTTGAAGTCAATCAGGTGAAATCTAGGGCCATTACGTGTTAACTAATATGTTTTTTATTAAATTTTCATAGGGCCCCTTTTCCCAAGAAACTTGATGGATCAAACCTACTTCCGAAAGGAACAATCCTTATGATTGTACAATCATTCTGAGAAAGTTTGAAGAGAATGCGATGAAAACTGTGGACTCTATCGTGTAAACGAGGATTTTTAATGGAGTTTTTAATTGAATTTTCATAAGACCCCTTTTCCTATGTTTCTTGACGGATCATACCCAATTTCGAAAGGAAAGATCCCTACGATGGTACAATCATTCTGTGAAAGTTTGAAGAGAATCCAATGAAAACTGTGGACTCTATTGTGTAAACGGGGATTTTTAATGAAATTTCAATTAAATTTTCATAAGGCCCCTTTTCCCATGTTTCTTGACGGATCATACCAAATTTCTAAAGGAACAATCCTTATGGTGGTTCAATCATTCTGTGAAAGTTTGAAGAGAACCCAATAAAAACTGTGGACTCTATCTCTAAACGAGGATTTTTTAATTAAATTTTCATAAGGCCCCTTTTCCCGTGTTTCTTGACGGATCATACCCATTTTAGAAAGGAACGATCCTTCTGTTGGTATAATCATTCTGAGAAAGTTTGTAGAGAATCCAATCAAAACTCTTGACTTTATCGCGTAAAGAGGATTTTTAATTGAATTTTTAATTAAATTTTCATAAGGCCCCTTTTCCAGTGTTTCTTGACGGATCATACCCATTTTTGAAAGGAACGATCCTTATGATAGTACAATCATTCTGTGAAAGTTTGAAGAGAATCCGATGAAAACTGTGGACTTTATCGCGTAAACGAAGATTTTTTAATTAAGTTTTAATTAGCCCCTTTTCCCGTGTTTCTTGACGGATCACACCCAATTTCGAAAGGAACAATCCTTTTGATGGTACAATCATTCTGTGAAAGTTTGAAGAGAATCCGATGAAAACTGTGGACTTTATCGCGTAAACAAGGAAAAGTATAACGGACGGACAGACGGACAGACACACGGACGGGAAAAAGCCATCACTTTAGCTCTAGTGGCCTTCGGCCAGTAGAGCTAAAAATGGTACAAAAATTCTGTGAAAGTTTGAAGGGAATCTGATGAAATCTGTGGACTCTAGCGTGTTAACAAAGATTTTTTAATAAACTTTCATAAGGCCCCTTTTCCCCTGTTTCTTGAAAGATCACAATGAATTGGAAAGGAACTTTTCTTATGATGGTACAACCATTCTGAGAAAGTTTGATGAGATTTTGATGAAAATTGTGAACTCTAGAATATTAACAAGGAATTTTAATAGATTTTTCAATTAAACTTTCAAAAGGCCCTTTTTCCAATTTTTCTTGAACGATCATACCCAATTTCAAAAGAAATGATCCTTATGATGGTACAATTATTCAGTTTGGAAGAGAATCCAATGAAAACTACAGACCCTAGAGTGATAACAAGGAATTTTTAACAGCATTCTTCAATTAGATTTTTATTTAGTCCCATTTCCCTTGTTTCTTGGGAGATGGTACCCAAATTTGAAAGGAATGATCCTTATGATGGTACAATCATTCTGTGAATTTGATGAAAACTGTGCACTTTAGAGTGTTTACGAGTATTTTTAGTTAAATCTTAATTAGGCCCCTTTTCCTCTGTTTCTGGACGGATCTGACCCGATTTTGAAAGGAATGTTTCTGACGATAAAATCAGTCTGAGAAAGTTTAAAGAGAATCCAATGAAAACTGTGGACTCTTGAGTGTTAACAAGCCTTTGGCCAGTAGAGCATAGAAGGAAAATATGGTTAATATTTGCATGTTTGTCTTTTTCTTACATCCATGTTCTTGTTAACAAAATTTATTCTTTGTCTGTTTGTAAGGTGAACTTCTTCATTTCTTGTGGTCAAGTCAGCCAATTCTGACGACGTTGAACATTGACAATTAACCCCTTACCAGAAGGCAAAATCTCATATTAGTCAAAATTGAAAGGAGTTGCAGACGACAATTTAAAGTTTATGAAATTTTAAGAAAGTTCTCAACTTTCTGGAAAGAAAACATTTTGTAAAATGAAGAAATTGCTTGTTATCAGCAATTTCTTCATTTTTTACAATGTTTTCCCAATTGTTTTTCTTGAGGGGCGTCCTAAAGCAAAACTGTGTTGGAATGGGTTAATGGTGCATTCAGATGGACGGAATTTGGCACAAATGTAGGATAAACAAATGGAAAATAGAAAATGTTGTTCTCTTTACTAAAGATAACATAGAAATGTAGTGTTTAGTCCGGAAATAGAATTCATCTCAAAAACTCAACTGCGGGTCACTTTTAAGAGCAAACTTACCTTATTTCATTTTTGAAAAAGTATGAGAAAAAAGTTTATTCTCACATATTACCATCCTATAGCTTGTTTAGCTAAGTACATTCAAAGATGGATAAGAATTTGAAAATACTAACCCACTGTCATAGCGTTTCAGTTTTGCGATCTGTGTTGACATCCTCCGACCTTTGTTCTCTGAATTGTGTTGAAAGGTGTGTTTCAAGATTTTCAACTTATTCTCTATGTAAAAGTGACCTGTATTATAGGGCTCATACATTTATAGATAATGAGACTAGAGGGACCTTTTAAAGTATTCTAAGTATCATATGGCAAAGTTTGTCAGCCTTGATCTTTTGATTTAACATGAAAGCAGCTCATGGACAGATTTTGAAAGAAAAATTTGGCTCTCAATTCTCAAATTTCTATTGTAATAATTTCAGATATTTGCTATGAGGCGATTTATCTGATTTCTTAATGAAAATGACTGTTCATAACCTTAATCAAAGCCCTGAAGGGCTTGAGAGTTGCCACAACAGACAGACTGTCTGGAATTCATTACTAAACATAAACTGAAGGTTGTTGGCCCTTGACTGATCAAATGAGATTGCTCCTCTTAGAGGAGACCAATTCAAGTGTGTGTGTGTATTTCTGTTTATTAAATTCCATGTTAGTGAGTTCTATTTTTAAAGCCTAGTGTGTTTGGATCTTGCATTTAGGTACTATTTTTTTACATTTGACTTCATATCACACAGGTTACTTAAAAGAATCATGGATTATCTGAGGTGAATTGTGTTTTGAAATATGAACATTTTTCAACTATTTATAGACATCAGAGAATATTTCTTCTCAGTATTGCACAACAAGCTCTTGAAAGCAGTTTTTAAACGTCTCAGCAAATGCAGATGACAGAGTTAATTGGATGGAAAGTAACTTCTTGTTGTATAAATCTGGGTTTTGGTCGAACATTTTTGAGTACTAATAATGTAATGAAAATAGTCTTTTCTCTGCTTCATATGGGTATGTAACTAAACAAGAGGCCCAGTGGGCCTTAATGGTCACCTGAGTAAAAGAGCACCAAGACAAGTGATTTTGTTTGAAAGAATTAGACAAGAGGGCCGTTGGCCCTGGGGCGCTCACCTGAGATAAAGGCTCTTTTTCTTTCAACAGTCTAATTTCATGTTAAGGTTAGGATTATCAAACAAGTGGGCAACAATTACATATAAAGACTATGAACCTGGGGATCCAAAAGTCTAAATTATAAATTCCAAGGCCTGAGTGCTGATTTGAAAGAAGGAAAAAACTTTTTCAATGGGTTATAATTTCAGAAATAAGAAAGAAGTCTGTGAACTGATGCTTCATGCCTACACCCCCCCCCCCCCCGGGTTTGCCCCTGGAAACCCTAGGATCATTATTTTAGCTACTTTGTAAGAGATCAATATACTGATGCTTCATGCAAAATATCAAGGCTCTATGCCTTCTGGGTCAGGAGGAGAAGATTTTTAAAGATTATTTTAAAATTTCACTTTTGTTGCCATGGCAACCAGAGTTTTTAACGGATTTCAATTCTTTTAGCTAATTTTAAGGGGGACCACCTAAGCAACATTACTGCAAAATTTTGATCAAATTGGCCCACTGGTTTGAGAGGAGATGTCATTTAAAAAATCGTTCTTTATTTCTATATACCCCCCCCCCTGGGAACCCGAGGATCATAATTTTAGCTATTTTTTAAAATTTCACTTTTGTTGCCATGGCAACCAGAGTTAACGGATTTCAATTCTTTTAGCTATTTTTGAAGAGGACCACCTAAGGAACATTTCTGCCAAATTTTGTTCAGATTGGCCCAGCGGTTTAGGAGGAGATGTCGTTTAAAGAAATTGTTGACGGACGACGGACGACGCACGACGCACGGACGACGGACAAAAGGCGATCACAATAGCTCACTTGAGCACTACGTGCTCAGGTGAGCTAAAAAAGGTTTGGTTGAAATCCCCTCAGTAGTTCTTGAGAAGAAGATGAAAATGTTTAAAAGTTACCAAAAATGACCCCCTTTTGGTCCCCATTTTAGGCCCCCCTGACCTCCAGCCTTTTAATTTTCACAAATCTGTATAATCAGTACCCAATGATGCTTTTCACCAAGTTAGTTTGAAATTGGCTTAGTGCTTCATCAGAAGAAGGTGAAAATGTGAATTTTTTAACATGATGAACTTTGACCTCTGGGTGTGGCCCATTACATGACCCCAGGGGCATGAATTTCACAATTTATAATATACCTGTCCTAGTTGTCATGCACACAAAATATTTAAGCTTTGGCATTAACAGTTTATTAGAAGAAGATTTTTAAAGAAGTACCAAACATACCCCTTTTTGCCCCCTATTTGGGCCCCTTTGACCCCCAGAACCCCTATTTTCACAAACTTGAATTGGCATCCCCAAATGATGCTTTCTACCAAGTTTTGTTGAAATCCACCCAGTAGTTCTTGAGAAGAAGATGAAAATGTTTAAAAGTTACCAAAAATTACCCCCTTTTGGTCCCCATTTTAGGGCCCCCTGACCCCACAGCCTTTTTATTTTCACAAATCCGAATAACCATTACCAAATGATGCTTTTCACAAAGTTTGTTTGAAATTGGCTTTGTACTTCATCAGAAGAAGATGAAAATGTGAATTTTTTAACATGATGAACTTTGACCTCTGGGTGTGGCCCCATACATGACCCCAGGGACATGAATTTCACAATTTATAATAAACATGTCCTAGTTGTCATGCACACAAAATATTTAAGCTCTGGCATTAACGGTATATTAGAAGAAGATTTTTAAAGAAGTACCAAAAATTACCCCTTTTTGCCCCCTATTTGGGCCCCTTTGACCCCCAGAACCCCTATTTTCACAAACTTGAATTGGCATCCCCAAATGATGCTTTCTACCAAGTTTTGTTGAAATCCACCCAGTAGTTCTTGAGAAGAAGATGAAAATGTTTAAAAGTTACCAAAAATTACCCCCTTTTGGTCCCCATTTTAGGGCCCCCTGACCCCACAGCCTTTTTATTTTCACAAATCCGAATAACCATTACCAAATGATGCTTTTCACAAAGTTTGTTTGAAATTGGCTTTGTACTTCATCAGAAGAAGATGAAAATGTGAATTTTTTAACATGATGAACTTTGACCTCTGGGTGTGGCCCCATACATGAACCCAGGGACATGAATTTCACAATTTATAATAAACATGTCCTAGTTGTCATGCACACAAAATATTTAAGCTCTGGCATTAACGGTATATTAGAAGAAGATTTTTAAAGAAGTACCAAAAATTACCCCTTTTTGCCCCCTATTTTGGCCCCTTTGACCCCCAGAACCCCTATTTTCACAAACTTGAATTGGCATCCCCAAATGATGCTTTCTACCAAGTTTTGTTGAAATCCACCTACTAGTTCTTGAGAAGAAGATGAAATATTTAAAAGTTACCAAAAATGACCCCCTTTTGGTCCCCATTTTAGGGCCCCTGACCCCACAGTCTTTTTATTTTCACAAATCTGAATAACCATTACCAACTGAAGCTTTTCACCAAGTTTGTCTGAAATTGGCTTTGTACTTCATCAGAAGAAGATGAAAATGTGAATTTTTTAACATGATGAACTTTGACCTCTGGGTGTGGCCCCATACATGACCCCAGGGACATGAATTTCACAATTTATAATAAACATGTCCTAGTTGTCATGCACACAAAATATTTACGCTCTGGCATTAACAGTTTATTAGAAGAAGATTTTTAAAGAAGTACCAAAAATTACCCCTTTTTGGCCCCTATTTGGGCCCCTATGACCCCCAGAACCCCTATTTTCATTGACCATTGACCATTCGGTCAGGTGACCTAAAAATATGCCTAAATTCAGCTGGACTTCAAAGTTGAAATATATCAAACATGTATTTCCTTACATTGCATCCAATGCGAGAAGGGTCGGCGCAAGAATGAAAGAAAATTGGTTTGAAAAATGATTTTTACTTAATTGGGGAAAGCCCGGACCCGGGCCGTACAAACATAATTTTTGTACAAGAGAAATCATATTTTTTAACCTTTAACAGGAAGCGCAGAAATAGCGGTAGACATCTCGAGAAAACCATGACCTAATTCGGCGTTTCCATCCATCTGGTTGGTAAGTAAAATCAGTCTATCGAAGATATGTCATCAATCTGGGATATAACCATTGGCTCGAGGGTTAATGCCTTTAGTCGTCACTAAATAATCTTTATGGAATGTCTCTTAATCAAACAACAACTCAGATTTAAATCAGGAATCAACATTCTCGTTTAGTATCAAGGTAGGATATCAACACGTTTGCATGGGTCGTACATCAAATAGGAGTTAATACTAATGTGCATTTAGTAGGTTATATATGGCTGTTACGTCTGACCCATTATATTTGAAATCACAAATAACTCCACAAAATCAATAATTAATACATTGATGTTAAGTATAAATGACAGATTATACCATTTTATACTTAAAAATACCGAAATAAGTAAATAATGTCTATACAATTTCCTTCAGATCCATTTAATTTATATGCGCCTTACGGCCCATATCACTCTTATGGCAAGTTTCAAGTAACCTATGTATTAATGATCAATTTCATCGTTGATAATTTGTTTCATCAGAGATAACCAACATAAGATTTATATTGCATTTGCAGATTTATCTCCAAGAAATATAAAATGATGTGAAGATCCACACTATTCTTTAGAATTTATGGTCGTTTAATCAAAACTGACGATCTAATTATTGTATGTATCGCGGTTATTTATGGGTAGAATGTAGTTTGCTTGTAAAATCAAGAGTTTGGAAAAAATTACAATAATTTTGATTGAAACCTTTCAAAATGAAGCCATCTTTTAAGAGGGTGTCCAAAAATTTATAATTTGGCCTGGTCACACAGAAGGACCCTATTGAAGAAACGGCACTGTCAGGGTGGTTATTTGTCCCGGGCCATCAGAGGAATACATTAGATAGTAAAATGGTGCCACGACAATGAGTAGCTTCAAACCTTCTATTTGCAGCAACTCAAAAATGGAAAGAAAAGAAGCAAAAACATTTCTCATTACAAGACGCCAAAAAAGTCAACAAAGTACAATCCGAATGGAACAGGAATAGGTCGGGTTAATATGTTATTTGTCGATTGCACCGAAAATTGCCTTGTTTGCATTTTCCATGGCTTATCAATAACGTCACTGGCTTCCACTAGAAATACTGGCCTTTTTCACCTACTATAGTAGATGCAATTGGATCCCCTCGATCAATTCTATGAATTAATTTATACTTTACAAGGGGTTAAAGGTTAAATGACATCATTTGGTAGATTACTATACTTGTTCGACTTGAACTTAGTTAAGATGGTAGGAATGTTGGTACCAGTTGAAAAAGGCCACAGTAGACATCACCCGAAGACTAACAACCTCACCCAATAAGCTTCGACATTTCAAAGTAAGGCATAGGGATTACATCACATTAAATTTCTAGTGAGTTTAGTTGATTTTACACAAGGAAAGTTCATCTATCGTGAAAATGACATTATTAACAATTAGAAAATCAGATAATTTTCGTGTAAAAATTTTTCATGAAAATCTGTTCAGAATGATTTCACTAGCTCAGCATGAGAGCTTTGCTCTCAGGTGAGCTAAAAACATTTTGAGACAATGGATTTCTTCTTTTGAACATTTTATGCTTTGAATCAATTTACTTAAGTACTAGAGAAAATAATCTGTATTTTTTTTTTTCAATATTTCTCAGTTTAAAATTGTGCTGCCTGGCTTTGAATAAAATACAAACCTTTTTTCCAGAGACGTAAAACTTGAAAGTTGGCATTGCGCTTATACCCTCCTCTCCAGCTGTGTCCTAAATGAAATGGTCAAAGAGTCTGCATTAATATTCAAAGATGAAAAAACGTCAAATATTTCAAACTTGAGGAATATAATTGAACATAATTGCTACACAATTCCTGAATGTAAAACGTCAAGAGGTTTTGCATTTGAAGCAATGTGGCAAATTGTCACAAGATACGCATGTAACACAGTTTGATGTCAGCTATGGAAGGGGATTTAGAGTAGAATAGACCTTTTCACACAAAGCGCTAGATGACTAAAAAGTCTGTTAGAGCTAGAAAATTTCAAGAAAAACAACAACAAATTTCCACTGCCGGGAGGAATTACTTCCAGTTTTGTTTTTCAAAAGCCCTATAATTGCGTCTAGCTATTTTAACTTCGATTTTCGATGTTTTACCATGAAAAGCATGGGCTAAATAATGTTGATAGTATTGTTGGAGATGTAACATCTATTTGTTACAATATTTCTTCCTCCGTTCTTCAAGTAATGTTTCTTCAGAAGCGTTAACATACTCTATATTATCCGGCCTTAAGGAATAAATGACGGGTGTTTTGTTTCATGATCTATGTTTCCAAATATTAAATAAAATGCATCATAGCCCGGTATATAGTTTATGGTGAAACAAACGCATGTAATGAATGAAGGGGAATGCACCATTGAAAGGTCATTAACCCATATTGTCTCCGACAAACATCAGAATCACAAAAACTCATGTTATAATTTTGCCTTTGGAAACAAGAGGGCCGTTGGCCCTGGGGCACTCACCTGAGATAAAGGCTCTTTTTCTTTCAACAGTCTAATTTCATGTTAAGGATTGGATTATGAAACAAGTGGGCCACACTTACATATAAAGACTGGGGATCCAAAAGTCTAAATTACAAATTCCAAGGCTTTAGTGCTGATTTGAAAGAAAGAGAAAACTTTTTCCTCCCTCTAGATCCATGGGTTATAATTTCAGAAATAGGAAAGAAGTCTGTGAACTGATGTTTAATGACTATACCCCCCTCCCCCGGCTCTGCCCCTAGAGACCCGAGGATCATGATTTTAACTTTTTTGTAAGAGATCAATATACTGATTTTTCATGTAAAATATTAAGCTCTATGCCTTCTGGGTCAGGAGGAGAAGATTCTTTTAGCTATTTTTGAAGGGGGAACACCTAAGGAACATTTCTGCCAAATTTGGTTCAAATCGGCCTAGTGGTTTTGGAGGATATGTCATTTTAAAAATCGTTCTTTATTTCTATATCAACCCAACCCCCCTGGGGCTCCACCCCTGGGGACCCGAGGATCATGATTTAAGCTATTTTGTAAGAGATCAATATACTGATGCTTCATGCAAAATATCAAGGCTCTATGCCTTCTGGGTCAGGAGGAGAAGATTTTTAAAGATATTTTTGAAATTTCACTTTGTTGCCATTGAAACCACAGTTTTTAACGGATTTCAATTCTTTTAGCCATTTTTCAAGGGCACCACCTAAGCAACAATTCTGCCAAATTTGGTTCAAATCCGCCAAGTGGTTTGGGAGAAGATTTTTAAAGATTTTTTTAAAATTTCACTTTTGTTGCCATGGCAACCACAGTTTTTAACGGATTTCAATTCTTTTAGCTATTTTTGAAGGGGACCACCTAAGGAACAAAAACAGTGGTAGGGAGGAGATGTCGTTTCAAGAAATTGTTGACGTACGACGGCTGGACACACTATGTGCTCAGGTGAGCTAATAAAAAAGTTATGAAAGTTTGTGTGAGAATTTCTTTCAAATGGCAAACCTACTCAAAATTGAGATTAATGTTGACATGTTATTTTTAGCAACCAATAATTTCCCTCACAAATATGGACTAAGGCACATACACCAACTTGTCATCGAGACAACTTTGTCTCGCTCACTACAAGTAGGCTCGACAAAAAAAAGTAATAATAATCTTAAAAGTAGTCCTGTTTGTTAAACACTGTAGATCAGTTGTTTCTCACTAGTTACCCATCTCACTTGTGCATACCACTTGCATTTTGCCCATTGGTGGCAGGCAAAAGGTACTTGTCACAATGATTGTGCCAAATGTCCGATGAAAGATGACCAAGTTGTTTTTAACAATTTTTTTAGTTATAGTGTGGAGCATTTATAAATTGATTCCTGGTATTTCTCGCACCAGTATTACCATTACATCCTTTCCTAGCATCCAGCTGCCATCCAATTTAAGTTTAGGATAATCTCCCCATGGGGCAACAAAAAGCTGTAAAGGATACGTGCTGCTGCCAAGATTCAAACCCACGACACCCAGGGTTTCCACAATTTTCTGCTTGCAAAATTCAAGACTTTTTCCAAACTTTTTCCAGGATATTTTCTAAATGTCAAGACTTCCTTTTCATTGACAAAAATTAAAGGATTATTATGACACAGATTGTTGAGTCCCCGAGACCCCATTTGATTGATGTCAAACTAAAACCCTAAACTTTGTCCAGAAAACTACAATATAAAATAATGGATAAATTTGATTGCTTTTAGACGTGTAGATTGTCAATATCATGTTAATGATAATTAATTTCAATGTCTATTTACCCAGAGTTTTCTTTTTCATTGAATTGAATTGGAGGCCATTTATTACTTTCGTATCCAAATTCAGTTCATCTCTGGTTACTGGTACACTTAAGATGATGCTTGGGATTTTCTCCTAAATATTTGCTTTATGTACTCTAACCATATATGAATAGTAAGATTTGACACCTACCTCCATTCCTAGCAGAAATTAAGTACCACGCTTGTATTTTTTTGTGAAACGAATACCAATTTCTCTTTCTCGGCAGACATTGTGATGTGATAATGCATCCCCGTATAATTTACACTACGATAAAACCTACTGGCAGGGGGATACTTGTCAACTGTTTAGAATATGTACTTTGAGTCTTGCATCTTTCATCGAATTGATTTGTCTTTTTCCTAGTTTTTTGTGTTTTTTTTTAAAGATATGGTTACAGGGAACTATTCCATTTTCCATAGGCGACCATTATAAGAAAAATGCACATAGCTCATCCCCAGAAATTGCAATCATTCATCCGTCAAATTAACTGAATTCTGATATGGCATGATCCCTTTTATCAATGACTTACAACGTCATTTTTACGATAACCCTCTTCGCGCAGCTAGTTTTACTTCATTTTCCGAAAAATACCCTAGGGTATAGAAACCACCCCTCAAGAGTCGAAATACATTAAGATGTTATCCTTTTTGCTCCTAAGTTATTCACAGAGTATCAATTTATCGGATCATATAGTTAGATTTTGTCTTAATATTATATGGACCAATCAGAGGTCACTTTGATCTTTGTTTACGTCACCGTAGTATCCCTAGACAAAATGTGACAGATGGCAGGAAACTGTATTAGTTCCCTGTAACTATATCTAAAAAGCAAGACTTTTTCCAGTTTTTCCGGTTAGTCTGGGAACCCTGGACACTCCATGATTTTAGATTGGGTGTCTGACGCATTCCTAACTGGCTATGGTGGCAGCCCTAATGTAGTCACAGACATAACAGCATGGTAATAGCGCCATTGGCCATTGTCAGTGAGATTCATGCCCAGTTTGATTGAAATTGGCCCAATGGGTTGGGAGAAGAAGATTTTAAAGTCAAAAACAGCCACACCCATCTTTGGGCTTCATTCAACATTTCACAAACTAATATTTAGAAGGGTCACCCAAGGAACATTCGCACACTTTTTTTCTAAATTGGCCCAAAGGTTTCCGAGGAGAAGATGTTAAAAAATTTCAAAGTAAAAAGTCAAAATGCCCCGCCCTGCCACGCCAATATTTGGGCATCAATCAAAATTCCGCAAACAACTTTTGAAAAGGGTCACCTTTTTCATTTCAAGTTTGTTTGAAATTGGCAGGATGGTTACTGAGGAGAAGAAGTTTGAAGATTTCTAAGTAAACAAGAGGCCCATGAGGGCCTGAGACGCTCTACTGATTATCAAGTTTTCCGTCAAAGAAATCTGATATTTGAGGAAGTTCATTACTCAAAGAAGAATGCATAAAGAAAAACAAGGTGCCAAATGTCACAAGATACGCCCGTCACACTGCTTAATATTAACTGGGGGTTTGAATAGAACTGAGGTTATTTTGAATGAATTTTTTTTGTCAAACAAAGTATGAAAAACAACAAAGGGCAATAACTCAAAATATACTTTAGGTAGAGTTATGGTTCTTGTACACTGCACTCCCCCATGGTGAGATCTATACACCCATGAAGTTTCATGATCCTAGCTATAATACTTTTAGAGATATACTCCGGACAAGATTCAAGTATGAAAAACAACAAAGGGCAATAACTCAAACAAGAGGACCATGATGGTCCTAAATCGCTCACCTGAGGCATCTCCAAATTACAGTACTTTTTAGTATAAAAAAGACACAACTTGAGCAAAATTAATAAAAGATATATAAGATTTTGGGCTTTGTACAAAACAATCCAGTAATGCTTTACAATAATAATGAATGCCTTTGGCTTTATAGTTTAATCCATTACCAAACTATCCCAGAATTTGTCACCTTCAGGGAAAACAGGTTTGAAAAATACATAGTGAGAAAGGGCGTGACAAGCAATTTATCCATTTCTCACAGTGTATCTACCTGAAATTCTTTGTATTTAGATTTCAATCAAACTCTTATTACTGTCTGCAACTTCAATGGGTGTAATTTTAGCAACCTTGGTAGAGAACAATCTGGATGTACTATAAATCAAAATATGAATGCATTACAACTTATACATGAGGAGTGGAAAATATTTTAACATGCTCTTATTGGGCGTTTTTCATATCCTTGGATGCCTTGGGAAGGGCCATGTTTAAATATTTAAAAAAACTTGGTTGAGAACAATATGATTGAGCTCTATATAAAATATAAATGCCTTTGGCCTTGTAGTTTGTTAAAAAAAAAGACAACAAAGATTTTCTAAAATTTCCATTTTCATATGCCACAGTTACAAGAGTTCACGGAATTAAATTCTTTTAACAACTTTTGAAGAGCTTCACCTAAAAAACATCCCTGCAAAGTTTTAGTTTGATTGGCCCAATGGTTGAGGAGGAGAAAATTTTTAAAGATTTTTACAGATTTACTAAAGATTCCCATTTTCACATGCCGCGGCAACCAGAGTTTTTGACAGAATTAAATTCTTTTAACAACTTTTGTAGAACTTCACCCGAGGAACATCCCTGCTAAGTTTCAGCTTGATTGGCCTACTTGTTTAGGAGGAGAAAATTTTTAAAGATTTTTACAGAATTACTTAAGATTCCCATTTTCACATGCCGCGGCAACCAAAGTTTTTGACGGAATTAAATTCTTTTAACAACTTTTGTAGAACTTCACCCAAGGAACATCTCTGCAAAAGTTCAGCTTGATTGGCCTACTGGTTTAGGAGGAAAAGATTTTTAAAGATTTGTACAGATTTACTAAAGATTCCCATTTTCACATGCCGCGGCAACCAGAGTTTTTGACGGAATTAAATTCTTTTAACAACTTTTGTAGAACTTCACCCAAGGAACATCACTGCAAAGTTTCAGCTTGATTGGCCAACTGGCTTAGGAGGAGAAGATTTTTAAAGATTTTTACAGATTTATTCAAGATTCCCATTTTCACATGCCGCGGCAACCAAAGTTTTTGACGGAATTTAATTCTTTTAACAACTTTTGTAGAACTTCACCCAAAGAACATCTCTGCAAAGTTTCAGCTTGATTGGCCTACTGGTTTAGGAGGAGAAGATTTTTAAAGATTTTTACAGATTTACTAAAGATTCCCATTTTCACATGCTGCGGCAACCAGAGTTTTTGACGGAATTAAATTCTTTTAACAACTTTTGTAGAACTTCACTCAAGGAACATCCCTGCAAAGTTTCAGCATGATTGGCCTACTGGTTTAGGAGGAGAAGATTTTTAAAGAAATTGTGGACGGACGGACAGACGGACAGACATACGGACGACGGACAACGACCGATCACAATAGCTCAGCTCGCACTTTGTGCTCAGGTGAGCTAAAAATAGGCTAGGTAGAGTTATGGTTCTTGTACACTGCACTCCAACTTGGTGAGCTCTATCCATCCATAAAATTTCATGGTTCTAGCTTTTATAATTTTAGAGATATACTCTGGACAAGATTCAAGAATGAAAAATAACAAAGGGCAATAACTCAAAAAATAGGCTAGGTAGAGTTATGATTCTTTGACACTGCACTCCCATTTGGTGAGCTCTATCCATCCATGAAATTTCATGGTTCTAGCTATTATACTTTAAGAGATATACTCCGGACAAGATTAATGTATGAAAAACAACAAAGGGCAATAACTCAAAAAATAGGCTTGGTAGAGTTATGGTTCTTGTACACTGCACTTCCACTTGGTGTGTTCTATCCATCCATACACCCATAAAGTTTCATGATCCTAGCTATAATACTTTCAGAGATATACTCCTGACAAGATTCAAGTATGAAAAAACAACAAAGGGCAATAACTCAAACAAGAGGCCCAGTGGGCCTTAACGGTCACCTGAGTAAAAGAGCACTAAGACAAGTGATTTTGTTTGAAAGAATTAGAAAAAGGTTTGGTTGAAATCCACTCAGTAGTTCTTGAGAAGAAGATGAAAATGTTTAAAAGTTACCAAAAATGACCCCCTTTTGGTCCCCATTTTAGGCTTCCCTGACCTCCAGCCTTTTAATTTTCACAAATCTGTATAATCAGTACCCAATGATGCTTTTCACCAAGTTAGTTTGAAATTGGCTTAGTACTTCATCAGAAGAAGGTGAAAATGTGAATTTTTTAACATGATGAACTTTGACCTCTGGGTGTGGCCCCATACATGACCCCAGGGACACGAATTTCACAATTTATAATATACCTGTCCTAGTTGTCATGCACACAGAATATTTAAGCCCTGGCATTAACAGTTTATTAGAAGAAGATTTTTAAAGAAGTACCAAAAATTACCCCTTTTTGCCCCCTATTTGGGCCCCTTTGACCCCCAGAACCCCTATTTTCACAAACTTGAATTGGCATCCCCCAATGATGCTTTCTACCAAGTTTGGTTGAAATCCGCCCAGTAGTTCTTGAGAAGAAGAAAAAAATATTTAAAAGTTACCAAAAATGACCCCCTTTTGGTCCCCATTTTAGGGCCCCCTGACCCCCCAGCCTTTTTATTTTCACAAATCTGAATAACCATTACCAAATGATGCTTTTCACCAAGTTTCTTTGAAATTGGCTTTGTACTTCATCATCAGAAGATGAAAATGTGAATTTTTCAACATGATGAACTTTGACCTCTGGGTGTGGCCCCATACATGACCCCAGGGGCATGAATTTCACAATTTATAATATACCTGTCCTAGTTGTCATGCACACAAAATATTTAAGCTCTGGCATTAACGGTTTATTAGAAGAAGATTTTTAAAGAAGTACCAAAAATTACCCCTTTTTGGCCCCTATTTGGGCCCCTATGACCCCCAGAGCCCCTATTTTCACAAACTTGAATTGGCATCCCCCAATGATGCTTTCTACCAAGTTTGGTTGAAATCCGCCCAGTAGTTCTTGAGAAGAAGATGAAAATGTTTAAAAGTTAACGGACGACGGACGACGGACGACGACGGACAAACGATGATTGCAATAGGTCACCATGACCATTCGGTCAGGTGACCTAAAAATAGGCCAGGTAGAGTTATGGTTATTGCGCACTGCACTCCGTATTGATGAGAAGAATATAACTGCCAAGTTTAAAGTCAAATTTAAAAGACAATTTGATAATGATTGTGATCTTCATCACATACACAAGAATGTTTTGTATCATAATCTGTAAGGCCCCTTTTCCTGTGTTTGGAATGCCACAATTATTCCATGCATCTTTGAAGAGAATCCGATAAATCTGTTGTATTAACAAAGATATTGAAATCAAGTTCTCATTAGCCCCCTTTTCCCGTGATATTTAACTGTTGGTTTTGTCATTCTGTGAAAGTTAACAGCGAATCCAATGAAATATGGGGACTTCATTATGTTTACTAGAATATTTAAACAAAAAATTCATATGGCCCCTTTTTACATGATACTTGATTGATTGTACCAAGTTCTGAAAAGAACCATCTAAGTAATTGTACAATCATTCTTTGAAATTTTGAAGTGAATCCGGTGAAATCAAGGGACATCATTGTGTTAACCAGAATATTTAAGAAAGTTTTTAATGAGGCCCCTTTTTATGTGACACTTGCCATAATCAGATCCACTGTCAAAATCAACAATTGTAATAATGGTACAAGACTGAGGACATTCTTGTGTTAATGAGGATTTGTTAATAATTTTTCAAACAGCCCCTTTTCCTATGATACTAGACAGATCAGACCCAATGTGGAAAGAATCTTAATGACGGTACAAACGTTCTGTGAAAGTTTGAACAGAATCCGATGAAAACTGTGGACATTATCTTGGTGTAAAGATTTTAAAATAAAATTTTCATAAGGCTCCTTTTCCTGTGATACTTGAAGGATCAGGTCTCATGTTAGCATCAACGATCATAATTGTTGTACAATGATTCTGTGAAGGTTTGAAGAAAATACAGTGAAAGCTCTGGATTTGGTTACAAGGATTATAGGTAAAATTCTCATTTGTTTGTTTGAATGGGGTTTTAGCCGCTTTCAACAATCTTTCAGTTATATCGCGGCGGCTGGAGCACCTAACAATGGAATCCTGGTATTTCTCACACCAGCACTACCATTACATCCTTTCCTAGCCTCCAGCTGCTATCCCACATATGTCTACGATTATCTACCCATTGGTAAGAGACAAATAGTCGAAAAGGATGAGTGCCACCGTTGGGGATAGAACCCGGGACCTCTAGATTGACAGTCCGACACACTACCTACTGCGCTTTGACGGCGACTGTAAAATTCTCAAAAGGCCCCTTTTCCCATGATAATAGACAGATTAGGCCTAATTTGAAAAGAAAGAATCCTCATGATGGAACAATCATTCTGTGAAAGTTTAAAGAGAATCTGATGAAAACTGTGACTTTATTGTGGTACAAGTATTTTAAAATTAAATTTCATAATGCTCTTTTATCTGTGATACTTGACAGATAAGGTCTAATGTCAACATCAACAATAATTTTTATTGAACAATTATTCTGTGAATGTTTGAAGAAAATCAAATGAAAGCTCTGAACTTGGTAACAAGGATTTATAAATGAAATTTTAATAAGGCCCCTTTTCCTGTGTTTTTTGCCAGTTCAAACCCTGGTATAAAATGAATGATCATTATGACTTTACAATCATTTTGTGAAAGTTTCAATAAAATCTGATCAAAGCTGTTGGCTTCATCGTGTTAACAGGGATTTTTTAATTGAATATTCATATAGCCCCTTTCCCATGTTACTTGATGGATCTGAACCAATTCCAAAGGGAACTATACTTACAAAAGTATAATTATTGTGTTTGAGTATAAAGACAACCCCATGAAATCTGTTGACTGAAAAAGCATTAAGATTTTTTTAATTGAATTTTCCTAAGGCCCCTTTTCCTATGTTTCTTGATGAATCATACCAAATTTCGAAAGGAACAATCCTTATGTTGGTACAATCATTCTGAGAAAGTTTGAAGTAGTTCAGGTGAAATCTAGGGCCATGATATGTTAACTAAGATCTTTTCTTATTAAAATTTCATAAGGCCCCTTTTCCAATGAAACTTGATGGATCAAACCCACTTCCAAAAGGAACCATCCATTTAATGTAATGATCATTCTGTGAATGTTTGAAGAGAATTTGTTGAAAACTGGACTCTATTGTGTTTAGGAAGATTGTTTAAATCAAATTTTTATATTTAAAAGGCCCCCTTTTCCCGTGGTCCTTGACTGACCATACCCAATTTTGAAAGGAAAAATCCTTATGATGGTACAATCATTCTGTGAAAGTTTGAAGAGAATCCGATGAAAACTGTAGACTCTAGAGTATTAACCAATATTTTTTAAATAAATGTTAATTAGGCCCCTTTTCCAACGTTTTTTGACGGATCATACCCAATTTTAAAGGAACGATCCTTATGATGGTGCAATCATTCTGTGAAAGTTTGAAGAGAATCTGATGAAAACTGTGGACTCTAGATTATTAATGAGGATTTTTTATTAAATTTTCACAGTTCCCTTTGACTGTGTATCTAGACGGATCATACCTAATTTCGAAAGGAACAATCCATGTAATAGTACAATCATTCTGTGAGAGTTGAAGAAAATTTGATGAAAACTGTGGAGTCTACAGTATAACGAGGATTTCTTTAAAGATCTTTAGATTAAATTTTAAAAAGGCCCCTTTTCCTGTGTTTCTTGACGATGATTTTTAATTAAATTTTCTTAAGGCCCCTTTTACCGTGTTTTTTAATGGATCATACCAAATTTCGAAAGGAACAATCCTCATGATGAAACAATCATTCTGTGAAAGTTTGAAAAGAACCCGAAGAAAACTGTGGACTCTAGAGTGTTTAGGAGGATTTCTTTATCAAATTTTCATAAGGCCCCTTTTCCTATGTTTCTTGATGGATCATTCCCAATTTCGAAAGGAACTGTCCATATGATGGTACAATCATTCTGAGATAGTTTGAAGAGAATCCGATGAAAACTGTGGATTCTAGAGGATTTTTTAATTAAATTTTCATCAGGCCCCTTTTCCCTTGTCTTTTTATGGATCTGACCTCAATTTTGAAAGGAACGATCCTTATGATGGTACAGTTATTCTGAGAAAGTTTGAAGAGAACCCGATGAAAACTGTGGACTCCTAGAGTGTTAACAAGGATTTTTAAAGGAATTCTTAATTAATTTTTCATAAGGCCCCTTTTCCCATGTTTCGTTACGGATCTGACCATATTTCAAAAGGAATGATCCTTATGTGAAAGTTTGAAGGGAATCCTATGAAAACTGTGGACTCTAAAGAGTTAACAAGGAAAAGTTTAACAGACGGACGGATGGACGGAGGATTGGAAAAAGCCATTGCAATAGCTCAAGTGGCCTTTGGCCAGTAGAGCTAAAAACTGCCCAACCCTGCCACCCCCATATTTCAGCATCTATCAAAATTCTGAGAACAACTTTTAAAAGGGTCACTCAAGGAACATTCATGCCAAGTTTGGTTGAAATTGGGCCAATGGTTACTGAGGAGAAGATGTTTAAAGATTTCAAAGTCAAAAACTGCCACACCCATATTTGGGCGTCTATCAAAATTCCGCCAACAACTTTTGAAAAGGGTCACCCAAGGAATATTCATACAAAGTTTTGTTCAAATTGGCCCAATAGTTACTGAGGAGAAGATGTTTAATGATTTCAAAGTCAAAACCTGCCACGCCCTGCCATGCCCAAATTTGGTGGTCTATCAAAATTCCGCAAACAACTTTTGAGAAGGGTCTGAGGACTCCAAGGTATTGATTTAAGCTATATTAGAAGAAGTTTATATATTAATTTTTCATGCAAAATATCAAGGCTCTACGCCTTTAAGGTCAAGAGGAGAAGATTTTAAAAGATTATTTTTAATTTTCAATTTTGTTGCCATGACAACCAGAGTTTTTATCAGATTTCTGCCAAATTTGGTTCACATTGGCCTTTTGGTTTGGGTGAAATTTTGTTTAAGGAAATTGTTGACGGACGCCAGACGATGGACGCCGGACGGACGCCAGAGTTATCCCCCTTGATAGTCTAGATAGCTCTTGTGACGGTTAATACACATGCCAGATTTCATGAGGATATCTTCAATAACAATAGAGATATGACCAAGGTTAAAGTTTGTCACGCCAACGCTGTTGCTAACAACCCCAAGGTGATCTCAAAACCTAGGGTTTTCTCCGACAGATTATTATTATTTTGCTAATAAATGGGACGATTCCAAAATAGGTGAACAAGTCAGCCTGATTAGCTCATTTAGTAGAACACTTGACTTCAAACGTCATGATCAAAGGTTCAAGCCCTGGGCTGACCATATCAACTAACCAACTAATTGTCTTTCGGATGAGATGTAAAACTGAGGCTCCATATGGCAGTGCTATCTTTTGAGCACGTCAAAGGCCAAGGCGAAGCTCCCGGCAGGTCTTCCTGTATCCTTGAACTATCCCCAATAACAACTAACAATCTTCTGGGGGTGTCGCTCATATTGGCATGTGCTACTGTAGCGACGATAAATAAACGGAAAACAACATTGGTAAACATTTTGTCATTTGATCTTCTTTAGTCCACGGCTTACTTTGAACCTCTCTGTATTTTTCTTTACAAAATTGTCCAATTTAAGCATGATTCTTGAGTTCCCAAGCTCCTTATCTTGCGAATATTAGCGAAAACTAGAAATTGTGGCAAAGCGGACTAATACCCCACCCAACAGCGCATATAAAAGTGCTATCTGCCAAAGGGCCCTAGCAAAAAAGGACTTTTTAATTAAAGGGCCATAAATCAGTCAAAAATACATGGACAAAAACCATAAATAGGATATGCACATGACTGACTTATACCGAGTGTTTCTGTAAAATTTGAATCAAATCCGTCCAATGGTTGCTCTGAAATGGAGCGGACACGATTTTTCACCAAAGGGCCATAACTCCGTCAAAAGTCAATGGACCGTAACCAAATTAAAACATGCACATCTCTGCTTGATACTGATTATATCAGTGAAGTTGAAATAAAATCCATCCAATAGTTTCCAAGAAATTTAGTGGACAAGAAAAAGCTACAGAGAGACAGACGGACTGACAAACCGAACGACAGTCAAACTGACTCCTATATCAGGGGTGTGGAATTCCCATGCCCGACTTGTCCAACCTGGGCTTTTCTTCCTGCGGACAAGTAAATTCTTTTAGGCTACTTGTCCATGGACAAGTAAATATCCGGGCAAACTTGGAATAGTACCTAATAGTCCTAATAGATATTAGAGATTGATTAGCATAATATTTGTATCTAAGGGTAGAAAACATTGTTTTTACAGAAGAAAATGCTGAGTTCAGCATTTTCTTCTGTAAAAACAATGTTTGTTCCAAAATTTATCTATTCTCATATTTTTGGACAAGTCCATTCTGACCCCGGACAAGTAGAAAATTGCATTTTACTTGTCCAGGGACAAGTGGACAAAACCCGTATTTCCACAACCCTGCCTATATACCCCCCAAACATAAATCTGATTTACAGTAACCTTAATTTGAACATTGTCAAGTAATTACAGAGACAAACATTCTGACTGAGTTTGAAGACATTCGAGCCACTGCATGACCACAACAGCATGATCACATAAGTTCAAGAGGACCATGATGGTCCTTAATTGCTCCCCTGAGTATGATGGTTCATGGCTTTATGATATAAACAAAATAGCAAAGCCCTTTGTCTAATTATTTTGGAGAAGATGTTTAAGGATTTCTCTTTTAATCCTAGGTATATTGATGATCCCACCAAATAGCACTAATTTCCTGAATATGGTAATGCTTTGAAGTATAGACATCAATTCATACCAAGTATAAATGCTCTAGGCCTAATGTTTTAGGAGAAGAAGGTTTTCAAAGATATCATTATTTATTTCTAACTAAAATTAGGGATTGCAAAGAAAAGGGCTAATTTTCAGAATACAGTAATTCTTTGAAGTGTTTTGGTAGAGGGTCAATAAGTGATGATACATACCAAATATAAAAGCTCTAGGCCTTATAGTTTTTGAGGAGATAATTTTCAAAGATTTCCTTCGTTATTCCTTTGTAAAATCAGGGATCGCCCAGAAAAGGGCTAATTTTTAGAATACAGTAATTCTTTGAAGTATTTTGGTAGAGGGTCAATAAGCGAGAATACATACCAAATATCAAGGCTCCAGTGCTTATGGTTTGGGAGAAGAAGATTTTTAAAGATTTCCTTCTTTATTTCCTTGTGAAATCAGGGATTGCACAGAAAAGGGCTAATTTTCAGAGTACGATAATTCTTTGAAGTACTTTGGTAGAGTGTCAATAGGTGATGATAAGTACCAAATATCAAACTTCTTTGCCTTATGGTTTAGGAGGAGAAGATTTTTTAAAATGTTTCCTTTGTAAAATCAGGAATTGCACAGAAAAGGGTTAATTTTGAGAGTACAGTAATTCTTTGAAGTATTTTGGTAGGGCGTCAATAGGTTATGATAAGTACCAAATATCAAAGCTCTAGGCCTTATGGTTTGGGAGGAGAAGATTTTTTAATAGTTGTTTACAGACGGACAGACAGGCACCGGCCAATTACCGATCACAATAGCTCACCTTGAGCATGTTGTGCTCAATTGAGCTAAAACAAGAGGACCATGATGGTCCTGAATCACTCCCCTGAGTATGATGGTTCATGGTTTTAAGATATAAACAAAATAGCCAAGCCCTCTGTCTAATTATTTTGGAGAAAATGTTGAAGGATTTCTCTTTTAATCATAGGTATATTGATGATCCCACCATATAGCACTAATTTCCTGAATATAGCAATACTTTGAAGTATAGACATCAATACATACCAAGTATAAAATCTATAGGCCTAATGGTTTAGGAGAAGAAAGGTTTTCAAAGATATCATTACTTATTCCTAACTAAAATTAGGGATCACATAGAAAAGGGCTAACTTTCAGAATACGGTAATTCTTTAAGTAATTCGGTAGAGGGTCAATAGTTGATGATATGCACCAAATATCAAACCTCTAGGCCAAATGGTTTGGGAGAAGAAGATCTTAAAATATTTCATTCTATATTCTTTTGTAAAATCAGAGATCGCACAAGGGGGGTTATTTTCCAAATATGGTAATTCTTTAAAGTATTTTTGTAGAGAGTCAATAGGTGATCATACATCAAAAATATAAAAGCTCAAGGCCTTATAGTTTTGGAGAAGATTTTAAAGATTTCCTTCTTTATTCCTTTGTGAAATCAGGGATCGCAAAGAAAAGGGCTAATTTTCAGAATATGGTAATTCTTTGAAGTATTTTGGTATAGGGTCAATAGATGATTATATGTACCAAATATCAATGCTCTTGTCCATATGGTTTGGGCGAAGAAGATTTTGAAAGATTTCCTTCTTTATTCCTTTGTGAAATCAGGGATCGCAAAGAAAAGGGCTAATTTTCAGAATATGGTAATCTTTGAAGTATTTTAGTAGAGGGTCAATAGATGATTATATGTACCAAATATCAAAGCTCTAGGCCTTATGTATTGGGAGAAGAAGATTTTAAAGATTTCCTTCTTTATTCCTTTGTGAAATCAGGGATTGCACAGAAAAGGGCTAATTCTCAGAGTACGATTATTCTTTGAAGTATTTTGGTAGAGGGTCAACAGGTGATGATATGTACCAAATATCAAAGCTCTTTGCCTTATGGTTTAGGAGGAGAAGATTTTTTAAGATTTCCTTTGTAAAATCAGGAATCGCACAGGAAAGGATTAATTTTAAGAGTACAGTAGTTCTTTGAAGTATTTTGGTAGAGTGTAAATAGGTGATGATAAGTATCAAATATCAAAGCTCTAGGCCTTATTGTTTAGGAGGAGAAGATTTTTTAATAATTGTTTACGGATGGACAAATAGACGCCGGACAATTACTGATCACAATAGTTCACCTTGAGCACGTTGTGCTCAGGTTTGCTTAAAACAACTGAGTTTATGGTTTAACCTGCATAGGTAAGCGGATACTTACTGAATTTTCATCAACATCAACTTTTATAAACTTTATATTTCCAAAAGTTCCTTCCAATGCCTGAAACATAAATTAGAGCTGAACATTAGAAATAACAAAGCTTCAGATGGTACAAAATTAAATGTTACCCAAATGTTATTCCAAAAGACAAAATGTGAGACAATTTCAATTTGAAAAAGGGTGCAGATGACAACCTATAGTAAAATACTTAGACCACACAAAAGGTATTCTTCAGAACTGGCTAACATCTATCTTAAAACCAGTTAACAGATGGCAAATTTTAGGACTGGTCAAAATTGAAAGAAGTCAAGCCAATAATTTAATTTTTTACGTAATTGTTTCCCACTTTTTGAGAGACATCAAAAAGCTTCATTGAGTGAGAATGGGCTAAGCTATAAGATTTGTCAGAAAACAATGTGGGAAAAAGGAGAAACCGTCTAGTACATTTCTCCTTTTCCAACAATGATTTCCAAAAATATATTTCTTCAGTGCCTATAAAGTATAAAATTAGTTAAAATAGGTTGAGTGAATTGAGTAGCTTGCTTCTTGGGACAAAAAAAATTCCAAAGACAATAGGCCATTTCCCTTCTGTTTAGCATTTTCAATAGGATTTTTAAACGCGACCTTTTGGGAGCAATTACTGTAAGCGTTTTCAAATTTCAGTCGGTGACCCTATTTCCCAAATGTTCCTTTAAATCAACTAGCATACAATTCTGAACACTCTTGGTAATAAACAGTTCTATTCTGTCAATAAAGGAGCATATGAATTTCTTTGAATGTTGAGTCTGCAACATCTTTTTCCAGCATGCCATAATGCTTTAAACACCGGATTCCTTCAAAGTTACATTGAATTACAAGTTAAGAAATTTCCAACTTAGGGTAAAAGGAAAATGGAGGTCCAGAGTTTGGAAAAAAAAATTATAAGCTAAATATAAAGACGCTTTGATTGAATGATCTACTTTAATACACTAAACTCACAGTATCTGTTCGTGAACTTTGAACATCTTGGACAGAGAATCATGTAAAAATTGGTGCATCATACTGGTGGTAAATTAGAACTAGGGAGCTCCTCTTCTGGTTTTACATTTGAATTCAAGCAGAATTTAACAACTTCTATTTTGCTTAAAATTAATTTGGCTTCAATTATAGTGGAAAAAACAGGCAATTCAACAAATTTATCATAACGCCCCCCGCCCCCTTCTTTCTCCATCTCTCTATGTGTCTGTCTGTCTGTATGTCTGTCTCAGTGCGCAGTCTCTCCCTTTCTCACTATCCATTTCTCTCTTTTCCTTTTTTTCAGCTCTCTTCCTTTAATTTTTTCTTCTCAAATATGTACAACAAGAGGCACTTGAGGGCCTGTACTGCTCCACAGGCCTGAATTCACTGATTAAGCATGGTGTTTTCAGCATTCAATATAAACTGAATCATCTTATGGCCATCTCTGGCAAATGAATCTAGTCACTGAGATCTTTGAAATAGTTCTAGTGAAGCATTTCAAACTTTTCACTGATTTACAAAGCCAAGTTGAGTTATGTAAAATTCATATATTCAGTAAGATGAAAAGGCATTTATAAAGTGTTCACTGTATACCATGAAAAGGCATTTACAAAATTTACACTGTATTTCATATATGGACATTAGCCCCACCCATAAAAGCCATGTTTTTCAACCTATCAAAATCATAGGTCCCCTGAGGATTATTCCTTTGAAATACATTGATAGGATTCTGAGAAGATTTTCAAAGTTCTCAGAATAAATTCCTAATATGGATATTTGTACTCCACCAAAATGCCTTGATTTTTTTCAATTAAATTAACTGAATACATCTGATAAAGGGTTTAAAAAATGGATGTTTCCTGTGACATTTGGTTAAAATCAATCTACTGGTTTCTGAAACAAGATTTTAAAAGTTTCCACCATATATGGAAATAAGCCCCACTTATTCAAGCCATATTTTTTTACAAAATTCTTTGACATGTTCTGATAAAGGGTCACCCCAGGACCAATCCTCTAAAATTTGGTTGAAATCTATCCACTGGTTTCTGAAAAGATTTTGAAAGCTTTCACCATTTATGGAAATAGCTTCTACCCCCCCCCCCCCTCTCCCAAATAAAGCCATGTTTTTCATCAGATGAAAATTCTTTGAAGAAATCTGATAAGGTTCACCCAAGGATTATTTGTGTGAAATTTGGTTCAAATCCATCCACTGCTTTCTGAGAAGAAGATTTTTTAAAGCTTTCACCATATATGAAAATAGCCCCGCCCATTAAAGCCATGTTTTTCATCGGATAAAAATTTTCTGAAAAAATCTGACAAAGGGTCACCAAAGGATCTTTTTCTGTGAAATTTTGTTGAATTCTGTACTTTTTGAGGAGAAAATGTCTTCAGAGGGACAGACGGACAGACAGACACACAACCGACACCGCTCCATGACAATGGTCCCTTGGCTTTCAGCCAGTGGAGCTAGAAGGAGAATGTTTGTTACAAGCAATTTCTCCATTTCATGCAAAGTTTTCCATACACATATTTCTAAGAGTGCATTTTATAATTGCGTTTTCTTACATTTAAATTCAATCAAGAATTTATTTTGTCATCTAGTTTAGGGCTAAAGGATTATGATGATTCTTTATCTAAATTATTTAACAAGAGCTTCGCAGAGCAGCGCATATATGTCCAAAGGGCATTTTCAGTAGCCCTGCTTTGTCAGCTATGTTAGCTTGAATGATAGCTCATGCATTTTATCAATAGAAAGATCTTGTTACCTGAATAATATTGTATACACTTGAGAAACATGACAGCTTTCAAAACCATTGTTAAATTCAAAACCATTGACCGGAAAAAAGTAGGATAAGATGTGCATACAAGACATTAAGTGTTTTCCTTTCAATTCAAGGGCAGATAATTCAAGATAATTCAAAAATGACAGGAAAGATTTGAATTTCAAAAGTCTTATGCATAACTAGATATCATAGGGAGTAGCTGTGCAAAGTTTTGTACAAAATTAAATGTGAATTGAAGCTATTTTGTTAAGGGCAGATAATTCAGGAACACCTTGACATTTCAAACAAATTCTAGTCCTAAGGACAAGTAGACATCACACAAAGTCATTGTAGCAAGTTTCAGTTCATTCCCATTCAGAATGTAGGACATCATAGGGAATAATTGTGCAAAGTTTCAGCTCATTCCCATTGATAGTTTAGGAGGAGTTGCGCATACAAGAAACAGTGATTTTCGTTCAATTCAAGGGAAGATAATTCAAGATAACTCAAGAATGACAGGAGCGATTTAAATTTCAAAGGTCTTATGCACAACTAGACATCATGGGGAGTAATAGTGCCAAGTTTCAGCTCATTCCCATTGATAGTTTAGGAGGAGTTGCGCACACACAAAATTGCTAACGGATGGACAGACAGACAGACAGACAGACGGACGGCCGTGGCCATGACATAATACGACCCTTCGGGCGTATAATATAAAGAAAACTCATTATGCAGAATTATATGCATTACAGTTGATTTATGCAGAATTATATGCATTACAGTTGATTAAATCAGCTGAATTCATTACCTCCCTTTAATAAACCTTACAACATTAGGCCCATAACATCAACTGATCAAAATCTCTTTAGAAAAATCTTATTAAAGGTAATCCAAAAGAGATCCATGAACATCCATGTAAAATACAAAAATATCCATTTGATACTGTCTAAGGAGACTACCTTAAATTAATTCACTGTATTCCATATACGATAAAAGCTCCCTAAAAGCTAGGTTTTTCATCCGATCAAAATTCTTTGAAGCTATCTGATAGAGGGTCACCATAGGATAATTTATGTGAAATTTGGTTGAAATCCAACCAGAAATTTCTGAGAAGAAGACTTTTTAAAGAACAAGAGGCCCATAGGGCCTTATCGGTCACCGGAGTCCACAGAGCACAAAAACAAATAAAAGTCCACCAGATTATGCAGAATACTACATATCAAAGCTCTAAGCCTTTTAGTTTGGGAGGAGATTTCTTAAAGTATTCACTAAACAAGAGGACCATGATGGTCTTAAATCGCTCACCTGAGGCATCTGCAAATTACAGTACTTTTTAGTATAAAAAATACACAACTTGAGCAAAATAAATAAAACAAATATAAGATTTTGGGCTTGGTACAAAACAATCCAGTAATGCTTTACAATAAGAATGAATGCCTTTGGCTTTATAGTTTAACCCATTACCAAACTATCCAAGAATTTATCAAACTCAGGGAAAATACGTTTGAAAAAACTTAGTGAGAAAGGGAGTGACAAGCAATTTATCCATTTCTCACAGTGTTTGCTACCTGAAATTCTTTGTTTTTAGATTTAAATCAAACTCTAATTTATGTCTGCAACTTCAATTGGTGTAATTTTAGCAACAAAGATTTTCTAAAATTTCCCATTTTCATATGCCGCGGTAACAAGAGTTTTTCACAGAATGAATTTTTTTCAACAACTTTTGAAGAGCTTCACCCAAGCAGGGTTCGCGCTGCCGATCGCCATTGTCGCCAAATGCGACAAAAATAAAATTCTGGCGCAATTTTTTTTCATTTGGCAAAAGTTCGTGGCGCCAAAAAAAAAGAAAAGTTTTTGTTAAACATACTTTACTTTGACTAATCTCCGGAAATTAAGTCCGAGGGCCAAGTGTGTCTAATTGCTCAAGGGCTTGTATATCGGGTCAATTATGTCATCGAGTCTGACACAAGACTAACACATCACCAAATTTAATTACAGCCAATCAGATGAATAAAATGCGCTCATTGTTCGGCAAGTCGTATTGATTTTTTGTTGTGGGCGTGACTTAGTATTATGCAGGAGCCGATGAAACTATCACGTAATCAACCAAAAGACCTCAATTATCACGCATAAAAAGGGGTTCTATAAGAAATGTGTCATTAAACTGGCCGTCATTTGCCTTTTCCTGATGGATACAATTGCCGATTTCGGGCATATTTTCGTATATTTCTGCTGACAGTTTCAGTCAGGTTCTAATCTCGGCACCGCTACCGTGATTCCTTGCTTAAACACTGAATCATTATTTATGGGTCATATTCTGATGAACTGTTGATAGAAACAGTGGTAGTTTGTCAAAATTTGATAGAAATTTCAAAAGTTATACTGTCCCAAAAGCAGACGAACCATTTCTTTTTTTTTCATTCGTACCCAAGAATGTTCAACCTTAAACCGATTTTTTTTTAAAATTACAGAAGTCTACATTATTTTATTATTAATTCAAGCATAATTTACTAGGTTTATCACTATTTCCTTCTCTCTTTTTTTCTCATCAAAGTCTCAATTTTCTAATCAAAGTACTGAAAGCACTGATTAAAGATGAGTAAAAATCAATGTAGGTGTATGACTTAGCTACATCCATTAAAGACAAAACAACAAATGAATTGCCATATTAAAAACCTGTTTAATATGCACATTATCTATTTAGCAGCATATAAGTTAAGAAAATAACAGTGAAGTTAAGAAATGCTCGAGCTTGGCCCCAACATCTTAATTTGGCCCCAACTTTTTCCATTTGGGCCCAACTTTTTTAATTTGGCGAAAGTGATGGCGACAACTTTTTTCAAGCCAGAGCTAACCCTGCCAAGGAATATCCCTGCTCAGTTTCAGCTTGATTGGCCTACTGGTTAAGAAGGAGAAGATTTTTAAAGATTGACTAAAGATTACCATTTTCAAATGCCGCAGCAACCAGAGTTTTTGATGGAATTAAATTCTTTTAACAACTTTTGTAGAACTTCACCAAACAAACATCCCTGCAAAGTTTCAGCTTGATTGGCCAACTGGTTTTAGGAGAAGTTTTTTTAAGAAATTGTGGACCGATGGACAGATGGACAGCCGACAACAACCGATCACAATAGCTCACCTCGCACTTTGTGCTCAGGTGAGCTAAAAAGCCTATGTTAAACTTGGGACATCTTGGAACTGGCTAATTCTGACCCTGGGGCCATAATCTTGATGGAGGCCAATCAGATGATGCTACATACAAAATATTAAAGCTCTAGAACCTCCTGTTTGGGAGAAGAAGAGTTTTAAATTTTCACTATATAAGCCCTAAGTAAAATTTGTGATGTCCGTGAAAGGGCTAATTATGACCTTAGGGCCATAATTCATACAAAATTGATAGAGATCTACCAGATGATTCTACATACCAACTATCAAAGCTCTAGGCCTGGATCTCCAGATGATTCTACATACCAACTATCAAAGCTATAGGCCTATCTGTTTGAGAGAAGAAGATTTTTAAAGTTTTCAATATATAAGTTTATGTCAAATTTGTGATATCCTGGAGTGGGCTTATTTTAATCCTGAGGCAATAATGTGTACAATCTTGATAGAGGTCAACAAGAGGATGCTGTATACCAAATATCAAAGCTTTAGGCCATCGTGTTTGGGAGAAGAAGATTTTTACAAATATCACTATTTAAGCCTATGTTAAATTTGTGACATCCAGAAATGGGCCTATCATAATCCTGAGGCTAATATTTTTACAATCTTCTGAGAGGTCCACCAGATAATGCTGTAGACCAAATATCAAAGTTCTAGGCTCTCCTGTTTGGCAGAAGAAGGATTTTTAAAATTTTCACTATATAAGCCTATGTTAAATTTGTGACGTCCGGGAATAGGCTAATTTTGACCCTGGGGTTATAATTTATACAATATTGATAGAGGTCTACTACATGATACTACACACCAAATATCAGAGCTATAGGTCTTTTGGTTTGGAAGAAAAAGATTTTCAAAGTTGTCACTATGTACACTTATGTACACCCCCCACCTTTACCCCCCCCCCCAGCAAGGCCATTTCATGACAGATTTTTTTTTTCTTGTTCAAACTTGATAGTCCTTGCCCTAAAGACTCTAAATACTAAATGTGAATCTAATCTGACAGCCAGTTCACGATAAGAAGATTTTTACAGATGTACCCTTTATGGCCCCTTATTGTGCCCCAAGGGGAGATAACTCCATGACGTGTACAAACTGAAGTGCCTTCCCATATAGATGCTTCCTGCCAAGTTTGGTTAAAATAAATCCAAGGGTTCTTTAGAAGAAGTCAAAAATGAAAAACATTAACACACGACGCACAACGACGAACAAAACACAATCACCATGACCAACCTAAAAAGTTGACGGACGGACAGACAGACGCAGGCAAGCACAACGGACACTCTCACAACAGACACCACACCATGACAATAGCTCTCTGTCTCTCAGCCAATAGAGCTAAAAACAACAAAGGGCAATAACTCAAAAAAGTTGGCATGGCAGAATACGGTTCTTGTACATGACACTTCTCAACATTGTGATCTATAAGTGTATAAAGCCTGAAGGTGCTAGCACTTATGGTTTTGGAGATATTGTCCAAACAAAAGTGTGATGGATGGACAGATGGATAGACGGACAGACAGACGGGCAGATGGAATCAAGCAAACCTTTAGTCCCCCAACAGGTAACCAGATGGTGACTAACAAGTATACCCTTTTCCTCTTTGAATGTGGCGTATAAACATTACCCAGGAGCAACATATTCACAAATGAAATTGGTAGAGGTCAACAGGGAATAGCTGCATTTGCTCAAAATACTTTTTGTTTCAGAGAGAAGAATTTATTGTAAGTTTTCTTTGTTTCAATGTAAAATTATGGGTGCACCTAATGAAGAGTAAATATAGCCCAAGGGACATAACATGAACACACTGGCTTGGTAGGTCAAACAACAAGAAGACCCTGGGGCACTTACCTGAGATATACTCTTTAACTTTCAACAGTCTAATTTCATGTTTAGGTTAAGATTATGATACAAGTGGACCATACTTTATACATAGACTATGTACCTGGGGATCCATAAGTCTAAATTACAAATTTCAAGCCATTGGGTAAAATTTGAAAGAAAGAGAAACTTTTTCCTCCTTCTGGATCCATGGATGATAATTTTAGAAAAGTCAATGAACTCATGCCTAATACCCCCCCCCCAAGGATCCGCCCCTGGGGACGCGAGGATCATGATTTTAGCTATTTCAAAAGAGGTCAATAAACTGATGCTTCATGCTAAATAACAAGGCTCTTTGTCTTCTGGGTCAGGAGGAGAAAATTTTTTAAGATTATTTTAAACTTACACTTTTGTTGCCATGGCAACCAGAGCTTTTAACGGATTTCAGTTCTTTTACCTTAGGGACAAGGCTCTTTGTCTTCTGGGTCAGGAGGAGAAGATTTTTAAAGATTATTTCACTTTTGTTGCCATGACGACCAGAGTTTTTTCACGGATTTCAAATTCTTTTAGCAATTTCAAAGGAGACCACCTAAGGAACATTTCTGTTCAAATTGGCTCAGTGGTTCGGCAGAAGCCGTTTAAAAATCGTTCTTTATTTCCATGACAATCCCCTCCCAGGGCTCCGCCCCTAAGGGGAGATCATGATTTTAGCTATTTCCAAAGAGGTCAAAATACTGATACTTCAAGCAAAATATCAAGGCTCTATGCCTTCTGGGTAAGGAGGAGAAGATTTTTAAAGTTTATTTTTAAATTTCACTTCTGTTGCTATGGCAACCAGAGTTTTTAACAGATTTCAATTCTTTTTGTCGTTCTCAATGAGTCCTGCTAAGGAACATTTTTGCCAAATTTGGTTCAAATTGGCCCAGTGGTTTGGGAGGAGATGTCATTTAAAATTGTTCTTTATTTCTATACTACCCCCCTAGGACTCAACCCCTGGAGACGCGAGGATCATGATTTTAGCTATTTTGAAAGAGGTCAATTTACTGATGCTTCAAGCAAAATATCAAGGCTCTTTGTCTTCTGGGTCAGGAGGAGAAATTATTTTAAGATTATTTTAAAATTTCACTTTTGTTGCCATGGCAACCAGAGATTAGAATGGATTTCAGTTCTTTTACCTTAGGGACCACCAAAGGAATATTTCTGCCTAATATTGTTCAAATTGTCCCAGTGGTTTGGGAAGAGAAGACGTTTGTAAAAATTGTTGACGGACGTCACATGACGGACGACGGATGGACGACGGATGGACGACAGACAAAAGGTGATCACATAAGCTCACTTGAGCACTTTGTGCTCAGGTGAGCTAAAAAGCTCCATGGTAAATTGAAAGGCTTCACTTTGGGTTTCTCAGGTTTCAGAGAAGAAATTTTCTGAAAATTTAATCATTTACCCTCAGACATTTGATAATTTCACCTGCTTGTTCATGAAATTATAAGTGATAATTCACATAAAAATCATAAAGCATTAAAGAAAACTACTTACATCAAATATTGGTCCAATCTGCCTGCACGGCCCACACCATGATGCTGTGAAATCTACAGCAACCTTTTGTTTATCTTTCAGTATGGCTTTGAATTCCGCCTGAAATTAGAGAAGGATACCATGAAATTGTGTCCACAGTCACCCTTAGTCAACCATCAAAATTGCCTGCAAATCAACCCGGTCTTGAACATGATAATATATGCATGCCTTAATTTGAGAAAGTTGTAGTCAGATTTTGTTTATTCCACTATTTAACAATAACAATTCATATAATATATTTGCTAGATACTCTAAAATTTGTCAATTTTTTTCAGGTTTATGTTTTTGTTCATCTACTGTTAAGTCAACATTTTCAAAGAATATGTATGAAAATAACAGACTCACCTCTTTCCTGTTCAATACCTGAATTGTATGTCCCTGTGATTTTATACATAAGAAAACATTGTGGAAAAAGCAGAAATTGCTTGCAACAAGCAATTTCTTCTTTTCCTACAATATTTTCTACTCCGTATGTTGGGGTTTTTTTTTCAAATTACACTCACTTTTAGTAGTTGTCTGCAACTTCTTTCAAACTGGACAAGTCTAAAAGTTTGAACAAAAGGACCACAAAAGGACCACAATGGTCCAAAACCACTCAACTGAGGTATCTGCAAATAACAAATTCTGTACAAAAATACACAGCTAGCTAGAGCCAGGGTTTTACCAAGCTATTCGAAAAATTAGGGGTCCAAGGGACTCAACTTTAAGATAATCAGGGGTCCCAGTCCTTATTTCCAGGGTCCCAACTTTGCTAGCCTAGTAAATTCATTTCAAAACAATCACTGTCTTTTTCTTAGATTGCTATCATACATAGAATCATGAGGGAAAATGATGAACTGCCTAATACAACAAGCAACTTTTATCGTATTTCAGAAATGTTTATTTTCCCTATTATACATCATGCATGTATATAAGTTTACCAATATGGTCTTCAAATTTTATTAGCTTTTGAATATGATTTCTCTGTGCTTTTTTTTCAGTTTGATTTGATCATTTCTAAAATATTTTATGATTGGTTGACTGGATTATGGATGACTTAAATGCATCAATATAACCTGTAACTTTCACTTGTGATAATGATTTGTCTTTTCCTTTCACATTCTTTTACATTTCACAGGGAAAATAATCTTAGAACAAGAAAAAAAAATTTAACAAGTGGAAGTACTATACTGAACTTTGTCCACTTGTATAGGGACAGGGTTCATTTGAGGAAGTGGGTCGGGACATCTTTTCTTTTTCCCCATTAAGTTAGCAGATTAGTTTGTCTACCTGACATTTCCGTTTTTGTCTGCTAATCGACGTTTCAACTTTGTGTATTAGGTTGAATTACAAACAATCCTATTTGCCCAATTTGATTTATATTCAAATAATGAAAATCAATAAAGTAAATTTGGATGAATTTGTATATTAAAGTCTTGTAACCCATTTTCACTGTTTTTCTTTCAGTGTCATATCGCAAGACAGAAGATTTTAATATAAAGACAATTACATGTATATTACAAATTTCAGTCTCGAATTGTCTTAATAACTAGAGGCGCTTGAGTGCCTCTATCGCTCAACAGGCAAAGATTCATTAAGTGAATCACCATCCTCTAGGTTCTAAGAAGATTTTCAATGCTTTAACCATATATGGAAATTAACCACACCCATAAAAGCCATGTTTTTCATCCAATCAAAATTCTTTGAAAAAATCTGATTTAGGTTCACATAAGGATCATTTCTGTGAAATTTTGTTGAAATCCATCCACCGGTTTCTGAGATAAAGATTTTCAAAGCTTTCACCGTATGTGGAAATTAGCCCTGCCCATTAAAGCCATGTTTTCATCTGATCAAAATTCTTTGAAGGAATGTGATAGAGGGTCACCCAAGGATCATTTCTGTGAAATTTGTTGAAATCTGTTCAGTACTTTCTGAGGAGAAGATTTTCAAAGTAAAAGTTTAAGGACGGATGGAAGACCAGACTGATGGACGCACCACGGACACAACGCCATGACAAAAGCTCTCTGGCTCTCAGCCAGTGGAGCTATAAAACAAGAACTTTACGCCGATTTGACTATTATTTAGTTACCCATTCGGAATTCCGTATTGAAACGACTAAACAAGTGCATGAGCGTCACAATCTGTAACTCTTGGATTAAATTCTACATGTTGAAAACATCTTTTTCCCATAGTAAAGATTCATACACAAATTTTAAGCTGCTTAAAAAGCATTTTCGACCGTTTTTCTGAAATTTTTTTCTGTGTCCTAAGAAAGCAGATTGCTAATAAACATGCGTACAGACTGAATTTTATGCCTTTTATGCAGATTTCTGTGTCCTATAAAACCCTACTTCAATACTCCTAAACATGTTTTCAAAATCAATCTCTCATCAAAGGGCACCGGCCTCACTTTTGAAAAATATTATCTATCTACAACAAAGTTCACTCAGTGTGTCAAAAGCCTGAATTGTGTGATTATTCTATCTAGTTCCATTCGAGAGAACCCATTTCCAGACAACAAAAAATTACAGATACAGATGAAAATCTAAAGTTGGTGGTCTTGTTATGATATGTACCATTAATGATGGGAATATTTAGAGAACAAAAGGGCCAGTGGGTCAGGAGAAGACCTCCTTTAGAATTTAACTTATGTTGCAATGCGAAACCAATGCTTTCGATTTCAAATCTTTTAGTATTAATTTAAAGGGGGCAATATAAGGTAAATTCCTGCCAACTTTGGTTAAAATTGGCCAAAAAGTTTTGATAGAGTTGCCTTCTTTATTTCTATCTAAGCCTAAACACCCTGTGGCTCTGAAATTTTAGCAATTTTGAAAGAGGTCAATGTACTGGTGCTTCATGCAAAATTCAAGATTCTTCAACTTCTGGGTCAGGAGGAGATGATTTTTTATTTCTATTTTTATATTTCAATTTTACCCTTCTTGTTATAGCAACCAAAGTTTTCATTTGAGTTAGAATCTCTAGTTTTAAATTGACCCAGTGGTATGTGAGATGTCATTTTAAAGATCCCTCTTTATTTCTATATACGTTCCCTTCCCCCAGGGACTTGAGGATGATGATTTTAGCAATTCTTAAAGAGGTCAATGTACTGATGCTTCATGCAAAATATTAAGATTCTTCGCCTTCAGGGTGAGGTAGAGATGATATTCAAAGATGTTTTTCAAATTTCATTTTTGTACCATGGTAACCAGAGTTTTAAATGAATTTCAATTCATTTATCAAATTTGAAAGGGCACCACCTAAGTAAGATCGCTTCCAAATTTAGTTGAAATCGACCCAGCGGTTTGGGAGGAGTTGTTATTTAAAAATCCTTCTTTATTGCTTTATAAGCCCCCCCCTAAGCTATGCCCCTGGGGCCCCTGGGGACCCAAGGGTGATTATGTATGCAATTCTGAAAGAGGTCAATGTACTGATACTTCATGCAAAATATCAAGACTCAGCACCTTCTTGGTCAAGAGGTGATAATTTTTAGAGGTTTTATTAAAATTTCAATTTTGTTACCATGGTAAAAAGAGTTTTCAACAGATTTAAGTTCTTTTAGAAATTTTAAAGGGAACCGCCCAAGAAACATTTCTGCCAAATTTGGTTGAAAATGGCCCTGCGGTTTGGGAGGAGATTTCGTTTTAAAAATCCTTCTTTATTGCTATAAAGGAAACACCGCCCCCCATTCTGGCAATGCCCCTGGGGACCCAAGGATGGTGATTTTAGCAATTCTGGTCAATGTACTGATGCTTCATGCAAAATTTCAAGGCTCTTTGCGTTCGGGGTCAAGAGGAGATAATTTTTAAAGATCTTAATAAAATTTCAATCTTGCTGCCATGACTATCAGAGTTTTCAATGGATTTCAATACTATTAGAAAGGGCACCACCCAAGAAACAATTCTGTCAAATTTGGTTGAAATTAGCCCAGTGGTTTGGAAATGTCGTATTAAGATAGTTGATACATGCCCCGTAACAGACACAGGACAATCAAAATACCTCACCATGAGTACTTCGTGCTCAGGTGAGCTAAAAACAGGAAAAATGCTCTATTTTAGCAATTTCTCTTTTCTCATTTTCTCATGATTTCCACAGCTTAAGGGTGTGTCTTCAGGGTGATAAAAGGGGATTGTGTGATAATGGGTTAACTCTGAATGTGGTTTATGAACAAGAGGCCCATTAGGGCCTGAGACGCTCTACTGGCTATCAAGTTTTCCTTTAAAGTAATCTGATATCTAAACAAGAGGACCATGATGGTCCTATATCGCTCCCCTGAGTATGATGGCTCAAGGATTTATGATATAATATACAAAATATCAAAGCCCTACGCCCAATAATTTTGGAGAAGATTTTTGAAAGATTTCCTCCTTAAATCCTAGGTATAGTGAAGATCCAACCATGTTGAGCTAATTTCAAGAGTACAGTTCTTCTTTGAAGTACTTAAGTAGAGGGTCAACAGGGCTCTGCAGACTCCCAGAATTTGGGGAGAAGTCACTTCTCACTAGTCTGAGAATTGGGAGAAGTTTTTCAAAATGGGGAGAAGTGGTGAGACTTTCAGGAGAAGTGAATCGTGTTAAAAATTAAGTTTTTGCGCGTATTCCTCATTTCTATCAGAAAATAAAATAGCTTTACAACCAAGTAGTTGCATTTTATACTATGTAATAATCAGGGCTCCGGAAATCCGATAAATTGCCGGTCTGGACCGAATTTTGAATTGCCAGACCGATTGGAATCCCCAAAAATTACACCAAAATCGGTCCGAAATTTTCATCAAATTCACGTTAAAATTGATAAACTCTCCCATTATCTATCAAAATCCACTTGAAACCAAAATAATTCAAGGGTTTCACACGTTACCTGCAGATTTAGAGATAAACAAAAGTGCCAAAAATCGATAATTGGTTTACCCGCCGGCTAGTCAAATGCCCATCCGCATGTGGCCCTAATTTGCAGTTTCACGCTTGACCGAACTTCGGGTATCGAGTTTTGTAAACTACTTGCAATACAGAATAGGTTTGACTTACCACGCGTTCGAAGAAAACTGCGTCGATTTAAATTGCTGTTACTCGTGAAACATTTTTTTTACTATAACATGGGATGCGTATATAAATCGAGACGTGAACACGCTTCAGTTGCCGTTCGTTAGACCTTATTAAAGTCGACAGTAGTACCAGTCTAGCCGTTCGTTCAAAGTCGGAATAGCTCAGCACAACGCTTTTATGAAATTAATTTATCACAAATTAGCGCGCAAGACCGGGTTTGAAATTAATATAAAAAAAATCACGTCGTTAATATATGTTTTAAAATTTTTCATTCACGGTAAGAAACATAGCTGATAGAATTAAACTATAATTGGAAATCCGCAGAATACAGATAACTAAATATAAACGAAAACGACAGTTCCGTCAATAAAATTAAGTGGAAAACGTCCGAATAATAAATCGGAAATCAACTACAATAAATAAATGACCGAGATTTGTGAACAAATTCCACTCTAGGAAAATTGTGCAACACGTGGGCGACCCACTGGAGTTTGTCTCGTCGGTCTTTTTGATGTACGTCACGACTCTGTGATCCCATGGGGTAGAATGGACTGACCCGACATTTTTGTGACGTCAGCTGTGTTTTTCCATCAACAGACGCTCGTGTTGAGAGAAAATCGACATGACTGTGTTTAATTAACAGAACTTTGGATAACTAGCTTATGAAAATGAAAAAGTATATTTTTACTGTAATTAAATCGGCGGTACTCTGTAAAACCCGGAAATTTTAATGATGTGATTTATTTTTCTATCTAATTTTACAACATATTAGAATTTCGTGGACTGCCATACATTGCCGGAATTGCAATTTACACTCGGCCGAATTTTCAAAAACAAAAAGAAAGTAGGATCTGTCAGTTTTTTTCATCGTTGAAAATAATAATCATCTTCGGAACATTTGAAAAAGAAGGCAACTAATGAATGAATGATGAACCCTTTAACGTACGGGAAAGGTGAAAAAAGCGGGCATATTCGTTTTTGTGGCGTGGGGGGGGTTGCCGCCAGAAGGAGGGGGGGGCGTTTTTGCCGGCAGGAGGGGGGGGGGGCAAAGTCCCAGACCGATTTAGATTTCCAAATTTCCGGAGCCCTGCTATGTATCATGCAATAAACATAGAAAATACTGCTTATCCTTTCAGTCCTCAATAAAGATCTTATTCCTGTGAACAAATACTTTTGTATTTTTCTTTTTTTTTGTTTTAGAATTCAAGAGTTTGATTCTGAATTTTCTTTTTTTTTTTTTTTTAATATTTCATAATAGATTCATCATTCATATTTTGATAAAAAAAGTCAACTAATAAAAAAAATGCAAATAGTGTTTAGGCAGTCTGAATGAAATGAGTAGTGTTACTATTTGAAGCAGAAAATGAGAAAAGATTTTATTTTAACAACATGTATTTAATCAAACTATTACCAGAAGAAAAAATTCAGACTGGTACAAAGATTTGTTTGTTTGTTTGAATGGGGTTTTACGCCGCTTTTAACAATCTTTCAGTCATATCGCGGCAGCTGGAGCACCTAACAATGGATTCCTGGTATTTCTCACACCAGTACTACCATTACATCCTTTCCTAGCCCCCAGCTGCTATCCCACATAGGTCTACGATTATCGACCCATTGGTGAGAGACAAATAGTCGGAAAGGATGATTGCCGCCGTCGGGAATGCACAAATTGAAAGAAGCTGAATAAGACATTTCAAAGTGAGCTTAAATAAGAAAGAAGGTTCTAAAGAGGGTAGAAACATGTTGGGAAAGGATAAATTGCTTGCTGCAAACATTTCCTCCTTTTTCCACAGTTTCCCATAAAAACATTTTCAAGATGTCAAAATGGGGGATTGTGTGGTAATGAGTTAAAGTCTGTGCACTTTACCTGATAACATATAAATTGATAAAAATTGTCATTAATTGGTCAAAATAGGTCCTCTGTGATTAAGTCAGTTATAGTGTGTAAAGAGTAAGGGTTACTGCTCAGTACACAAAACCAGACTCTGTACATGCAGAGGTTTAAAGTTAACACAGGATAATTTGCTCCATTTTATAGGATTACATGTTATTTAAAGGAATTATTACCAACACAAGTAAGTGAAATTTAGTTTTTGGATAGAATGTATCATAACAAAAATCTCAGGAAAAGACCGTAGAAGCCTTTAAACTGTTTGCCATAATTTTCTTCACTTGTTACAATTAAAGCAGATAACTCAAATTGAAGGATTCTAATGAAAAATGAATTTACTCTACGTAGATTTTTGGCAGAATTATTTTTCATCAAGGTTTCAAATTTTTAAAATTTTTTTGACTTCTGGTAAATAACACGGCGTCCGTAAATGTCGGCCATTATTCTCATTATGTGAAAGTAAGCAACAAATCTCGTAGACTGATGATAACTTAATTTACAGAAATAATTAAAACTTAAGAAGGGAAAGGATTTTAAATAAAGATTTCTAGTGCCGAGAGTATACACAGCATTGCCGAAATCAATCAGATTAGGTGTGAATGAAGCAAGCATGTTGACTACATACCCCTATTTCTGATAATCTGCTGGCCTCGTGACTACAGTATCGATACACACTTGATTTACGATCAAAGGGCTTCCGACGGACAGTTGTATAATTGCACACTGTCCCCTACTTTTATAGCCACTGGGCCAGATTTGGTTATCACCTATCGTTTCCAGGCGACTTCCCGAAAATTCCAGGCGACTTCGACTTCGCTCTGATCAGCAAATCAGGCAAAGTTTTATGAAACCAGGCGACTTTTTCGCCTGAGTCGCCCACTCTGCAGAGCCCTGGGTCAATAGGCATTAATACATACCAAATATCAAAGCTCTAGGCCTCATGGTTTAGAAGGAGAACATTTTCTATAATATCCTTCTTTATTCCTTTCTGGGATCACACAGAAAAGGGCCTATTTTTTCCAGAATAAAGTAATTCTATTAAGTATTTTAGTAGAGGGTGAATAGGTATTATTACACACTCAAAATTAAAGTCCATGTCCTTATGGTTTGGGAGAAGAAGATTTTTAAAGATTTCCCTATTTATTTCTATGTAAAATCAGGGACCACAAAGAAAAGGACTAATCTTCAGAGTACAGTAATTCTTTGAAGTATTTTAGTAGATGGTCAAAAGATGATGATTTATACCAAATATCAAAGCTCTGGGCCTTATGGTTTTGGGAGAAGATTTTTAAAGTTTTCCTTCATTATTTTGATGTAAAATCAGGGATAACATAGAGAAGGGCTAATTTTCAGAATACGGAAATTCTTCGAAGTATTATGGTAGAGGGTCAATAGATGATGATTTGTTACAAATATCAGAGCTCTAGGCCTTTTGGTGAGGGAGAAGAAGATTTTTAAAGTTTTCCTTTTTATTTTAATGTAAAATCAGGGATTAGAGGGTCTATAGAGGAAGATTTGTACCAAATATCACAGATTTAGGCCTTATGGTTTGGGAGAAGAAGATTCTTAAAGTTTTTCACTCAGTTGCTATGGCAACCAGAGTTTTTCATGGATTTAACTCTTTGAAGTATTTTGAAAGAGCATGACCTAAGAATCATTTCTGTGAAGTTTCGTTGAAATTCCATGGTTAGTTTTACCCATTCCCACATGAGCAAATCTTAGACTGGTCCAAATTGAAAGAATATGCTGACAACAATTTCATGTTGATGAAATTCTAAATTTCTTTGTCCTTTGTCGTAGAAAACATTGTGGATAATGAAGAAATTGCTTGTATCAAGCAATTTCTTCATATTCCTCAATGTTTTCCAAAGCTTTCATATAGAGGGGCGTTTAAAAGCGTCATTGTGTGGGAGTGGGTTAAGAGAAGATTGTTTTGTTATTGTGAACTGACAGACGGCCGGATTATGACCAATCACAATAGCTCACCCAGAGCACTTCGTGCTCAGGTGGGCTAAAAAGTTAATTGCTTAAAGAAAAATGCATTCAATAATCAAAGCACAGAAAGTACTGATGATGAATTCATGTTTGCATAGTAGAGTGATATGCCTGTTTTGGTGCACAAAATGGCAAATTTCATATAGATAATCTTTTTTTAGCATAACCTCTCGCCTTGCCTGCCTTGTTTAATAGGTACATGTGGTACAGGATGTTTCTATTCTAGAGTTAAATTCGGTGAATAAACATGTCTATACCTCCTGCCAAAACATAAATATTCTGGGTTCAGCATGACAAGGGTTAAGATATCATGTAAGAAACTTGGACAATATTAGATTAGCACATTAATTGAGAATCTTTAACTGAAAGTAACAAATCGGAGATTTTGTATATCTTTTAAACCTTCTGTGATCCAGTAGATCCCATTCCCACACAATCACTCTTTTTTATGCCCCTGGAGAATTGCAGTAAAGAAAACATTATGAGAAAAGGAGATATTGCTTGTTTCACTATGTTCTTTGCCCTATCTGAGCCTTAGTTTTCAATCTCTTTGAATTTTTGTCTGTAGTTAGTCATAAATTTTGTTGTTTGGTAATGGATTGAAAAAGCTAATTCATGATAATAAACACCTTTAAATATATGTAACTGTATAGCTTATCACTCCTGCGGTATACAACTGGTATGCTGAGTTCTCAAAGTAGAAGGCAAATCACTCACTTTATAATTGAAAGACTCTGCAATTTTCAAACAGTGACCGCATATACGCTAAGCAGGTTATTGGTAGGTGTTTTAGTATCTAAAAGAGGTCTTAACGCATTCTACGAATTGTATAAAATCCTCGTATTACACCAATATTAAAGTGTACAGTTCTTTGGGGAAGACAGGTTTTGAAAATAATAAATCAAACCTAACTGGGCACTGCTTCTCTTCAATCATAGTAATATCCTACTGGATTTTGAAACAGGTTAACACTGATGGAAGCCTAAGGAAGCCATCAAAATTAACAAATTGGACTTTATCCTATTTAAATTCTATTATTTTGAGCAAAAATTCATAAGGCCCTTTTTCCTATGTTTTCTTATGGATCCAATTTATTTCCAGAGGGAACTTTCCTTACGACCCTACAATAGTCCTCTGTGAAATTTCAAAGACATTCTGATAATAATTGTGAACTTCAACACATAAGCAAGAATATTTGAATGATAATCTATCAGGCCCCTTTTCTTGTGTTTCCAATGCCACAATTATTCCATGCATCTTTGAAGAGAATCCGATAACAAGAGGCCCATGAAGGCCTGAGACAATCTCCTAGTTATCAAGTTTTCTGTTAAAGAAATATGATATTTAAGCAGGTTAATTACTCAAAGAAGAATGCATAAAGAAAGAAAAAACAGGACTTTATCCCCTAAATTAATTTGAGCAACAATCCTCAAAGCCCCTTTTCCCGTGACAAATCCACTCCATTTCCAAAAGAAAGTTACCTTACAATCATCCTGTGAAATTTTCATCAGAATCTGACAATAATTGTGGACTTTATCACACAAACAGGATTGTTTTAAATGTGTTTTCTGATCGATCAATGTTATTCCAAAAAGGAACTTTCCTTACAACCCTACAATTGTCCTGTGAAATTTAAAAGACAATTAGGTAATGATTGTGATCTTCATCACATACACAAGAATGTTTTGAATGATAATCAGTAAGGCCCCTTTTCCTGTGTTTCGAATGCCACAATAATTCCATGCATCTTTGAAGAGAATCCAATAAACCTGTTGACTTCCTTGTGTTAACAAAGATATTAAAATTAAGTTCTCATAAGGCCCTTTTTCCCATGATATTTTATTGATGGTTTTATCATTCTGTTAAAGTAACAAGTGAATCCGATGAAATATTGGAAATTCATTATGTTTAATAGAATATTTAAAAAAATTCATATGGCCCCTTTTTACATGATACTTGATGGATTGTACCCAGTTCTGAAAAGAACCATTTAATGATTGTACAATCATTCTGTGAAATTTTGAAGTGAATCAGTTGAAATCAAGGGACATCATTGTGTTAACCCATCACCAGATGGGAACATTTTAGACTGGTCCAATTTGTAAGGAGCTGCAGAAGACAATTAATGGTTTATGAAATTTTAGATTTTTTTCAACATTTTGGGTATAAAACATTGTGTAAAATGAAGAAATTGCTTGTTACAAGCAATTTCTTCATTTTACACAATGTTTCCCAAATTGTTTTTCTTGAGGGGCGTCCAAAAGCGTCTCCGAGTGGGAAAGGGTTAACTAGAATATTTAAGAAAATTTTTCATAAGGCCCCTTTTTATGCGACACTTGCCATAATCAGACACTGTCAAAACCAACAATTGTAATGATGATCCAATCAATCTGTTTAATCTGTGGAATTTATTGTGTTAATGAGTTTATAGTGAAATCTTCATAGGGCCCCTTTTCCCATGATACTTTACAGAAAAAACAAATTTTAAAAGGAACAATTCCAATGAAGGTACAATCATTCTTTAAAAGTTAAAGAGAATCAATGAAAACAATGGACTGAATTGTGTCAAGAATTTTTTGTAATGAAATTTTCATAAGAGCCCCTTTTCTCGTGAAACTTAAAAAATCAGACCACCTGTACAAAGGAATAATCCTAATGATAGATAGTTCGAAGAAATGATAAAGACTGAGGACTTTATTGTGATAATGATGTTCTGTAATAACATTTTCTTAAGGCCCCTTTTCTTGTGTCACTTAACAAATCAGACCCAATTTACAAAAGAACAACCCAAATGATGGTACAATCATTCTATTAAAGTTTGAAGACATTCTGATAAAGACTGAAAACATTCTTGTATTAATGAAGATTTGGTAATAATTTTTCATACAGCCCCTTTTCCTATGATACTAGACAGATCAGGCACAATTTGGAAAAGAATTAATCCTAATGATGGTATAAAATTTCAGGGCTCTATAGCTCTCAGAATTTAGGGAGAAGTGACTTCTCCCTAGTCTGAGAATTGGGAGAAGTTTTTCAAAATAGGGAGAAGTGGTGAGACTTTCAGGAGAAGTGGATCACATTAAAAAAGCAATTTTTTTTTGCCTGTATTCCTTATTTCTGTAGGAAAATATAAAAAGCTTTACAAGTAGATGCATTTTTTGTTTAATACAGTATGCAGTTATTACTTAAGTATTTCTTATCCTTTCTTGGGAGGAGAAGATTTTTAAATTACACTCCGTTGCTATGGCAACCAGAGTTCTTCATGGATTTCAATTTTTGAAGTATTTTGAAGAACATGACCTAAGGATCATTTCTGTGAAGTTTTGTTGAAACTCCATTGTTACTTTAGGAGAAGATTTTTTTGTAATTTTGAACGGACAGATGGACGACGGTCGATGACTGATTACAATAGTTCCCCCAGAGCACTTTGTGCTTCGGTGAGCTTACAATGTAAATGGAATAATCAGAACAGCAAATACCGTATTGCATAAAAGAGAATTGTTATTGTATTTCAGATTGAAGATATGTTTCTTCACAGATATTAACCAAACCTGAAATCAGGATATAGATAAACTCTTTTTCCAAAGGACAAAATTTCACACTGTTCAATGGCATAAGAAGTTGCCAATAATCTAAACAGTAATGACAAAACAAGAGCTTTGTCCACAGGACACAGATGCCCAAAACGATAGCTTTGATAATAATAAAGGGCAATAACTCCAAAACTATGCAAGCAAGAGTTGGGGTTCTTGTGCACTGCACTTCTCCTCAAGGAGGTCTATCCACCTGTGAAGTTTCAAGTTGATAACTATTATACTTTCAGAGAGATGCCCCAGACAAAATGTAAGTTTTTAAAATATCAAAGGGCAATAACTCCAAAATTATGCAAGCAAGAGTTGTGATTCTTGTGCACTGCACTTCTCCTCAATGAGGTCTATCCATCTATGAAGTTTCAAGTTGAGAGTTATTATACTTTCAGAGATATGCCCCCGGACAATTTCTGGCCGGACGGAAGGACAAAAGTACAGACGGACAGACAAAGGCAAATCTATATGCCCCCCCACATTAAGTGGTTGGGGCATAAAAATTGCAAAAAATGCAGTTTGCTGAAGACAAGGAACCCTCATCTTAGTCTTAACCTTATCTAAAACGATAGAAATAACGGTGATGAACTTGATTTTAACGTGCAATTTTAAATCTTTATTAACAAATTTTCAATAAATACGTCACAAGCAGGGCTCCCCCTGGGAAATTTTATTCCTGCGCCAATGAAATCGCCAATGGCAAATATTTGGGACCACTTGGAGACAAAAGTGAAGCCAGTATGAATAAGCAAATGAAAGAAATCTACTATATTGAAAACAAATTACCTGTAATCTATATATATTATGTTGAATAAATTGAGAATGGGTTAAAAGGTGCAGAGCGAGAGAACTGTCATTTGAAAATAAATTCCAAGAACGCCTAGAGCTATGCTGAACGACAAGTCAAATTTTTGTCCAAATGTCAGCAGTACTTTGATTACTAATGTCAAATATTTCTCATTTTTCGTAAATACACTAGACTTTGTTACTTAAATCATCAATAAATAAGCAAAATGTTGTCTTTGCTTTTTATTCGGCACTCTAATGAATCTCAAAAAGTGATCAAGGAATAAAGATTGCCAATTTTTTAGGCTAAGCAATGTGACTCTCCGCCATCTTGCTTTATATGTGCATCAGTAATCGTTTAAATGGAATCAACATTCCTTTGCCTTATTTTGAAAGTTGTCGCCAGTAAAATTGCCAATTCGTCAATTTTGGAGCCAGAATTTTTATTTAGTCCCATTCTGCGCGATTGGCGATCAGTTTCAGGAAAAAGAAACAAAAATGCATGTACCAGAATGATACAACATTGATAACTTTAGGTCAGCTGTTTTCAGAGAAAACCCGGGGTATTGCTATAGCCTTTGTGTCGTTGTCATTGTTGGCAAAAACTTTGATATTTTGTGATATCTCTGGTTCTGCTAAAGCCATTCACTTGAAATTTTGCACACTTGTTCACTATCAAAAGAGCAACTTATACTATCAAGGGAGATAACTCTAGATGCATTTTGTCCGCTTTCCCGCACCCAGCAGCCAAGCATAGGCACCGGCAGGTGGTACTCTTGTTATCATTTTTCTTTATGATATAACTTTTTATAAGGTTTAAGACACAAAAGTCGCAGACAATATAGCAAATGGGTAATAAGAATTGATCTTGCATTTATTAATATCCATATTTCTTTCTAATCAAGAAGTAATCAAAGACCAATGATTATTTTTCATATTTTTAATTGTTGTGGGTTTCAAAGTGGGCGACTCAGGCGAAGAAGTCGCCTGGTTACATAAAACTTCATGTCATTTGCCATATTTTAAATTCATTGATAAAAGGAATAAAATCTTGGTGATAAAAACTGATTTGTCCAAAAAACTGAATAGAAAAAAAATATTTTTCAATGAACTATTTGGACTGTCATTATCTACTTTGATTTAACAAATATAGAAAAACTAAGACAATCAATATACGACCTCTACGATCTTTTCATAAGTAACATTGGATTTTATCCAAAATTAAACTTCACTTTTCTTATTTGGTAATTAATCTATTCAATGACATATAATCCAAAACACTAGAACAAAATTAATGGTTCTATGTTAACATAGTTTCAAATTTAAACCTTCTCTACACAGTCTGTGATTTATGTAACATTACTCAGCTGTTATCTTTAATACCCTTTACTTACAATAACTGCAACTCATTCAAAATGAACTCTTTTTAAATCCATTATTCAAAAGCTTTTTATCCATTTATTGTTACATACAGGTGGAGTTGTCAGACTTAAACCCATTACCCCACAATCCCGCTTTTATTGATTTTTGAAGAATTTAAATGGAAAACTTGTGAGAAAAAAGGGGAAGTGTGTTTGTAGCAAGCAATTTCTCCTTTTCCCACAATATTTTAACCTTATCTGGTACTTATTTTCTGTTTTGAGCATATTCTGATTTGAATATAGTTATGCAATTTTTTTCAATTTGGACCAGTCTAGAAATTTTGTCTTCTAGTAATGAGTTAAATGAAATAGTAATGTTTTCTTATTTTCTGCCTCAAATTTAACTCTGATCATTTTAGTAAGTTCAGACCACATAATTATACTCTCTTTTCAAATTATTGATTATTATAACTTTTGATAGTTGAGATTATAATACCATCTATATATAAGATACTCAAGAAAATAATTCCAGAATCAGATTCCTATATCCTCAAACTGAAGAAAGAAGTAAAAAAAATTTGTTCACAGGAATAAGATCTCTGTAATAAAGACTGAAAGAAAGGATGAGAAACACTTTAGTATTAACTGCATACTATATAAAACAAAATATGCAGCTACTTGTAAACCTTTTTTTATTTTCCTATAGAATTAAGGAATACAGACAAAAAATTACTTTTAAACATGATCCACTTCTCCTGAAAGTCTCACCACTTCTCCCTATTTTGAAAAAACTTCTCCCAATTCTCAGACTAGGGAGAAGTCACTTTAGGGAGAAGTCACTTCTCCCGAAATTCTGAGAGTCTGCAGAGCCCTCTAAATATTAACTCCATCAGGATTCGAACCAGGGACCTCTTCGTCCCAAAGCAAGCGCTCTAATACGTTGCTATAAAAGCTAGCATGTATTGCAAGGCAGTATAAGCACCCCTTATACACTACCCAGCTACATAGAAATCATTGCAGAGTTCTGCCAAGAGCACGCCATTGCAGGATCGGTGCAGAAAAATTACTGATGGCCCCTAAAAATATGTCCGGGGGCCAACCAGCATGTTAAAATAAGGAACTGTGCGCCTTAGGTAAGAAGATACCTTGGGACGAATCAGCGGATGTTTGGGTTTTTATTTACTTCCAGGGTTTCCCTTGGTAATTCAGAGCCTTGACATTGATTGAAAAGGTCGCTCAGGTTGGTTTACTTTGCATTGTAAATTTCGTTTTCGGTTGTATCAGCCAGTGAATAGCGCTATGATAACAAGAGGCCCATGAGGGCCTGAGATGCTCTACTGGTTATCAAGTTTTCCGTTAAAGAAATCTGATATTTAAGGAAGTTAATTGCTCAAAGAAGAATGCATAAAGTAAAAAAAGGGGGCTTTATCCCCTTTATCATTTTAAGCAACAATCCTCAAGGCCCCTTTTCCCATGTTTCATGACGGATCCACTCCATTTCCTAAAGAAAGTTACCTTATGACCCTACAATCATTCTGTGAATATTTCATCAGAATCTGACAATAATTGTGGACTTAATCACATAAACAGGATTGTTTTGAATGAAAATCAATAAGGCCCCTTTTCCTGTGTTTTCTGATGGATCAATTTCATTCCAAAAGGAACTTTCCTTACAACCCAACAATTGTCCTGTGAAATTTAAAAGACAACTTGATAATGATTGTGATCTTCATCACATACACAAGAATGTTTTGAATGATAATCTGTAAGGCCCCATTTCCTGTGTTTCAAATGCCACAATTATTCCATGCATCTTTGAAGAGAATCCAATAAAACTGTTGACTTCCTTGTGTTAACAAAGATATTAAATTCAAGTTCTCATAGGGCCCCTTTTCCCGTGATATTTTACTGTTGGTTTTATCATTCTATGAAAGTTAAAAGTGAATCCGATGAAATATTGGAAATTCATTATGTTTACTAGAATATTTAAAAAAAAAATCATAAGTCCCCTTTTTACATGATACTTGATGGATTGTACCCAGTTCTGAAAAGAACCATTTAAGTATTTGTACAATCATTCTGTGAAATTTTGAAGTGAATCCGGTGAAATCAAGGGACATCATTGTGTTAACCAGAATATTTAAGAGAGTTTTTTTTTTATAAGGCCCCTTTTTATGTGACCCTTGCTATAGTCAGATCCACTGTCAAAATCAACAATTGGAATGATGGTACAATCAATCTGTTTAATCTGTGGAATTTATTGTGTTAATGAGTTTATAGTGAAATTTTCAGAGGGCCCCTTTTCTCATGATACTTTACAGAACAAACCGAATTTCAAAAGGAACAATTCTAATGAAGGTAGAATCATTCTTTAAAAGTTAAAGAGAATCAATGAAAACAGTGGACTGAATTGTGTCAAGAAGTTTTGTGACTAAATTTTCATAAGAGCCCCTTTTTCTGTGAAACTTAACAAATCTGACCCAATGTACAAAGGAACAATCCTAATGATTGTTTGAAGAAAATGATAAAGACTGAGGACTTTATTGTAATAATGATGTTTTGTAATAAAATTTTTATAAGGTCCCTTTTCTTGTGTCACTTAACCAATCAGACCTAATTTACAAAGGAACAATCCAAATGATGGTACAATCATTCTATTAAAGTTTGAAGAGATTCTGATAAAGACTGAGGGCATTGTTGTGTTTATGAGGATTTGGTAATACTTTTTCATACAGCCCCTTTTCCTATGATACTAGACAGATCAGGCCCAATTTGGAAAGAAACAATCCTTATGATGGTACAAACATTCTGTGAAAGTTTGAACAGAATCTGATGAAGACTGCAGACTTTATCTTGGTGTCAAATTTTTAAAATAAAATTTTCATAAGGCTCCTTTTCCTGTGATACTTGAGGGATCAGGTCTCATGTCAGCATCAACAATTGTGATTATTGTACAATGATTCTGTGAAGGCTTGAATAAAATCCAATGAAAGCTCTGGACTTGGTTACAAGGATTATAGATAAAATTCTCTAAAGGCCCCTTTTCCCATGATACTAGACAGATCACGCCTAATTTGAAAAGAAAGAATCCTTATGATGGAATAATCATTCTGTGAAAGTTTTAACAGAATCTGATGAAAACTGTTGACTTTATTGTGGTACAATGATTTTAAAATTAAATTTCATAATGCTCCTTTTCCTGTGATACTTGACGGATCAGGTCTAATGCAAACATCAACAATCATTATTATTGTACAATTATTCTGTGAATGTTTGAAGAAAATCCGATGAAAGCTCTGGACTTGGTAACAAGGATTTATAAATGAAATTTTCATAAGGCCCCTTTTCCTGTGCTTCTTGACAGTTCAAACCCTGTTATGAAAAGAATGATAGTTATGACCTTCCAATCTTTCTGTGAAAGTTTCAACAAAATCTGATCAAAGCTGTGGGCTTTATTGTGTTAACAGGGTTTTATTAATTGAATTCTCATATAGCCCCTTTTCCCATGTTACTTGATGGATCTGAACCAATTCCAAAGGGAACTCTTCTTACAAAAGTATAATTATTCTGTTAGAGTATAAAGACAACCCCGTCTCATCTGTGGACTTACAAGCATTAATTAAGATTTTTTTAATTGAATTTTCCTAAGGCCCCTTTTCCTATGTTTCTCAATGGATCAGACCCAATTTGAAAGGAACAATCCTTATGATGGTACAATCATTATGTGAAAGTTTGAAGTCAATCAGGTGAAATCTAGGGCCATTACATGTTAACTAAGATTTTTTTTTATTAAATTTTCATAGGGCCCCTTTTCCCATGAAACTTGATGGATCAAACCTACTTCCGAAAGGAACAATCCATTTAATGTAATAATCATTCTGGGAATGTTTGAAGAGAATTTGTTGAAAACTATGGACTATTGTGTTTTCGAGGACTTTTTCAATCCAGTTTTTATCGGGCCCCTTTTTCCTGTGGTCCTTGACTGATCATACCAAATTTTGAAAGGAACAATTCTTATGTTGGTACAATCATTCTGTGAAAGTTTGAAGTCAATCAGATGAAAACTGTGGACTCAAGAGTGTTAACAAAGATCTTTGAATAAAATTTTAATAAGGCCACTTTTCCTATGTTTCTTGAGGAATCATATCCGATTCCAAAAGGTACAATCCTTATGATGGTACAATCATTCTGTGAAAGTTTGAAGAGAATCCGTTGTAAATTGTTGGCTGTAGATTATTAATGAGAATTTTTATTAAACATTTCATAAGGCCCCTTTTTCCTGTGTTTCTTACCAAATTTCAAAAGGAATAATCCTTAAGATAGTACAATCATTCTGTGAAAGTATGAAGGGAATCCGATGAAAACTATTGACTCAAGAGGTTAACAAGAAATTTTTAATTAAATTTTCATAAGGCCCCTTTTCCCCTGTTTCATGACAGATCAGACCCATTTTCGAAAGGAACGATCCTTATGATTGTACAATCATTCTGAGAAAGTTTGAAGAGAATCCGAAGAAAACTGTGGACTCTATCATGTAAACGAGGATTTTTAATTGAATTTTTAATTGAATTTTCATAAGGCCCCTTTTCCCATGTTTCTTGACGGATCATACCCAATTTTGAAAGGAACGATACTTATGTTGGTACAATCCTTCTGTGAAAGTTTGAAGAGAATCCAATGAAAACTGGACTTTATCGCATAAACGAGGATTTTTTATGGAATTTTTATTAAATTTTCATAAGGCCCCTTTTCCCATGTTTCTTGACGGATCATACCAAATTTCGAAAGGAACAATCCTTATGTTGGTACAATCATTCTGTGAAAGTTTGAAGAGAATCTGATGAAAACTGTGGACTCTATCTCTAAAATGAGGATTTTTTAATTAAATTTTCATAAGGCCCCTTTTCGTGTTTCTTGACGGATCATACCCATTTTTTGAAAGGAATGATTCTTATGTTGGTACAATCATTCTGAGAAAGTTTGAATACAATCCAATGAAAACTGTGGACTCTATCTCGTATACAAGGATTTTTAATTGAATTTTTAATGAATTTTCATAAAGCCCCTTTTGCCGTGTTTCTTGACGGATCATACCCATTTTCGAAGGGAATGATCCTTATGATGGTACAATCATTCTGTGAAAGTTTGAAGAGAATCTGATGAGAACTGTGGACTCTATCGCGTAAACGAGGATTTTTTAATTAAATTTTCATAATGCCACTTTTCCCGTGTTTCTTGACGGATCATACCTATTTTCGAAAGGAATGATCCTTATGATGGTACAATCATTCTGAGAAAGTTTGAAGAGAATCCGATGAAAACTGTGGACTTAATCTCGTAAACAAGGATTTTTAATTGAATTTTTAATTAAATTTTCATAGGGCCCCTTTTCCCGTGTTTCTTGACGTATCATACCCATTTTCAAAAGGAACGATCCTTATGTTGGTACAATCATTCTGAGAAAGTTTGAAGAGAATCCAATGAAAACTGTGGAGGAGGAGAAGATTTTTTTGTAATATTGAACGGACGGATGGACGACGGACGATGACTGATCACAATAGTTCCCCCAGAGCACTTTGTGCTTAGGTGAGCTTACAATATAAATGGAATAATCAGAACAGCAAATACCATATTGCATAAAAGAGAATTGAAGATATGTTTCCTCACAGATATTAACCAAACCTGAAATCAGGATATAGATAAACTCTTTTCCAAAGAACAAAATTTCACACTGTTCAATGGCATAAGAAGTTGCCAATAATCTAAACAGTAATGGCTGAACAAGAGCTTTGTCCACAGGACACAGATGCCCAAAACGGTAGCTTTGAAAATAACAAAGGGCAATAACTCCAAAATTATGCAAGCAAGAGTTGGGGTTCTTGTGCACTGCACTTCTCCTCAAGGAGGTCTATCCACCTGTGAAGTTTCAAGTTGATAACTATTATACTTTCAGAGAGATGCCCCAGACAAAATGTAAGTTTTTAAAATAACAAAGGGCAATAACTCCAAAATTATGCAAGCAAGTGTTGTGATTCTTGTGCACTGCACTTCTCCTCAATGAGGTCTATCCATCTATGAAGTTTCAAGTTGAGAGATATTATACTTTCAGAGATATGCCCCGGACAATTTCTGGACCGACGGAAGGACGAAAGTACAGACGGACAGACAAAGGCAAATCTATATGCCCCCCCCCCACATTAAGTGGTTGGGGCATAAAAATTGCAAAAAATGCAGTTTGCTGAAGACAAGGAACCCTCATCTTAGTCTTAACCTTATTTAAAACGATAAGAAAATAACGGTGATGAACTTGATTTTAACATGCAATTTTAAATCTTTTTTAACAAATTTTCAATAAATACGTCACAAGCAGGGCTCCCCCTGGGAAATTTTATTCTTGTGCCAATGAAATCGCCAATGGCAAATATTTGGGACCACTTGGAGACAAAAGTGAAGCCAGTATGAATAAGCGAATGAAAGAAATCTACTATATTGAAACCAAATTACCTGTAATCTATATATATTATGTTGAATAAATTGAGAATGGGTTAAAAGGTGCAAAGCGAGAGAACTGTCATTTGAAAATAAATTCCAAGAACTCCTAGAGCTCTGCCGAACGAAAGGTCAAATTTTTGTCCAAATGTCAGCAGTACTTTGATTACTAATGTCAAATATTTCTCATTTCTCGTAAATACACTAGACTTTGTTACTTAAATCATCAATAAATAAGCAAAATGTTGTCGATCCTTATGATGGTACAATCATTCTGAGAAAGTTTAAGGAGAATCCGATGAAAACTGTGGACTTTATCGCATAAACGAGGATTTTTAATTGAATTTTTAATTAAATTTTCATACAGCCCCTATTGCAGTGTTTCTTGACGGATCATACCCATTTTCGAAAGGAATGATCCTTATGATGGTACAATCATTCTGTGAAAGTTTGAAGAGAATCCGATGAAAAATGTGGACTTTATATAAACGAAGATTTTTTAATTAAGTTTTAATTAGGCCCCTTTTCCCGTGTTTCTTGACAGATCTGACCCAATTTCAAAAGGAACGATCCTTATGATGATACAATCATTCTGTGAAAGTTTGAAGACAATCCAATGAAAACTGTGGACTTTATCGCGTAAACAAGGAAAAGTTTAACGGGCGGACTACGGACGGACACACGGACGCCGGACGGGAAAAAGCCATCGCTAAAGCTCTAGTGGCCTTTGGCCAGTAGAGCTAAAAATAGCAAATTTAAATTTGACGCAACAAAATATTCCTTCTGCATCATAAACTAGCTGTTTTGTGTCGCCACGATGGCAGCAAACAAAACACAAAAACAATCTTAAGCTTCTTTTGCCAAAGTGAGCCAAAGATAGCAAAATGGCGCAATGACCAGCCAAACAAACCTGAGACTTCAAAATCGACCAAATCTCAATCAGAATCTAGGGGCAAAAGCTCAAAATAAAGTTTGTCACAAAAATCTGAAATATGGGAATGAACGCCCAGCATAAAGTTACATAATGTTCTGATGATTTACTTTAATCCATTTCAAGTATTCACAAACAGTAAAACATAAAGGAATGCCGTCTTGGTAAACAAATCATGCGCACCAAAAGAAATCAAATAGCTTCTATCATAAAGAACAAGTTTGATTTTTTAACAACACTTCATTTATAACTTAAATTTAAATTGACGGCTGATTGATATTGAAGTGTGTTCAATTTAAGCATGTAATTAAAAAATTGTGACCTTTTCCATTTTGATTAACAACAGAATTATGCAATTTCAAACAATATTTGAGTCAATTCTCTTTATTATCAAGCATTTTGAAACAAATGTGTTAGAAAAAACTTTATACAAATAAAAAAGAAAAATACAAATATTTCATTGTCTCTAACTCAGTTACATTGAGTGTCTTGGGTCACTACAAATATAAGCATTAAAGCGCTTTGAAACAAAAAACTCAAAATCATACACATTTTAAAAGGGGGGGGGGAGCGAAGATAAAAAATAGGGCGAACGAACCCACTTTTGGGGCGAACGGACTCAGGGCGAAAGTATATTTAGGGCGAACGGACCGGATACCAAATTAATTTGAAACTTTAATAATAACATATATCGAAGAGAAAGGAAATCTATGCTATTATTTTTCACCCAAATACTTTTAAAAGTGTTAGCTTGGACGGACATTACAAGACCACAGCTCGGTACGAACCGTCCAAAGTACGGTATAAAATGATCAGTACAATTGTACGAAATCGCTGTTACGAAACATCTGTATACTTTATATTATTTCAATACATATCTGAAATAATTCCTCACCAAAGTTTGTACTTTATCGGGCATTTTCACTGAAATATATCTAACTTAATGTCACAGTAATTGAACCGAGAGTATTCCGCAACTGAAATATCGCACGTTTGGTTTAGTTGGTTAACAGCCACTAAATATTTACTAATGTAGTGGTCCTCTTAGACTTGAGAACCTGTCCTATCTATGCCGTTGTCTGGGCCTAAGATATTGGCATTTGAAAAAGTCATCTATCGGAAGATAACGTATCTATGCCGCTCTACTTTATGTGTGTTTTGTAGTTTAATAAGGTTCCTCCGTGCTAGAGGCAAATATGGTTTGGACCCCAGGCTGCAAACCCCCAGACTTTTCACATACCAATCGAAAAGGACAGAAATGGGATGAGAAAAAGGTTTAACTCTCTTACTCGGCAGATGCCAAATTTTGTACCAATGAAGTCTGTATTATGTTACAAAAGTTTAAAAATATCAGGTTTTTATGTGGCCTACTTTATGTATCAACTCTGATCTTAGATCTTTACCGGTTTTTTTTTTTAGGTTTCACTATTTAAATACTATATTCGATTTTGCATTGACGGTTACCACTTTTGTTTTCACCCTTTAAAATCATGTTTCTTTCACCAATGGATGTATATGTATTTGGACTTAATTATCTTTTATTCATTTATCATTTTTATTTTTATACCACCCCATTTCCCCCCTGTTTCCACCACCATTTTTATTTGCATTATCTTAATTTTATTTATACAATTAACCAGTCGCCTACAACAGTCTGGTCAAGATTTTAATTTTCTCCTTCAAACAATGTGACAAGATTAGTATAAATGCCTAACTTATTGTTAAATAATTATGGTAAAGATAAGGTAAATTGACTCAACAAATTTTTATTTGACAGAGTTGGTGGCTTAATTAATACCAAGAATAATATGATTAAATTTGCCATATTCTTTGGTAAATTATAAAATAAGAGAAGTTATTCTCAGTTTGGTTTTGCATTTTCCCTTAAATGATGTATAAAACTTCAGCTTGGACAATGTTTGCAGTTTTTGTGGAACATTGTTACGTAATTTCTATTGTAAATTGTTTATCAAATATCGGTAAAACACAGGACAAGTTTGATGATTCTGCTTTCCAATTAGCTTGTGTCATCAGATTCACTGATTTGTCCTCCGGTTCATGATGAGAGTATAAGGAACGACATCCTAGACTGGTACCACTGTCGACTTTAACAAAGCCAGGCTTTGTAAAAGTCGACGGCGGTACCGGTCTAACGACAACCCTGTTTGGAAATTGCAGTCGAAATGCACTGTAGCTACTGGACTGGTGAATCTGTCCGTGCTCCGCTGTTCTCCGAAATAAAAAATGAACCAATGTGCAATTTTGGTAGTTTTTTCTCTTGGTTACAAGAAAAGACTAAATTATTGTATGTTGGTCAATCGTTTTGATTAAAAAAAGTTGTGCTCCATAAAAATCCCCGACTTTTCGCCAATACGTAGGCCTACAATCACAGCAATTTTAACAATGACATTCAAACAACGATATATGTAAAAAAAAAAAAAAAGATGCTATAGTCATAATCACATCCGAATTAGCTATCGTGTGACCTACTAACTGATAAATTGTAAATGTAGGTATTGGCCATAGGCAGTGCATTACCATTGCATCACGCATTTTAGCTGCCTGAAAACTCGCTTTGAAAAACATTGAGAGAGAATTAATTAATCATAAAGCTTTTTCATAAAATCCTACTTGACTCACTTGATTTTTTCAATTTGAAAAAAATGTCTGCAACTTTTTTTTCTAATCAACTTGATTGTCCGATAGACGATTTTTGACTGCTAGAAAAGAAATAAGAACGCGCGACTTGATATATTACACAAACACGAGAAAAAATGACCCCAATCTGCAGGGAGGGCCTGTTTACTGACTATTTAAGCCTTTAGCAAATTTCAAATGTTACGAAGGACGGTCAAAAAACTTTCGGGCTTTTCATGCCCCTCCCTTTCCACATGAAGCTATATGCACGCCTTATATATTGCGCATTATATATTGGCGAAACCTATATTCATTCACCAATAACGTGCTGAATTTATTTTCAATGATAGTTGTGTTTACACAGTATTTTGCACTCTGACATATGATAGGTGTTTCGTCTATCGTGGACTATTTGTTTAGAGGAACAACGCTCTGCAATTAAGTTTCTTGTTGCAGAAGGTGAAAAGATCTGCCACATCTTTCAGGGTCCCAAAAAGATTTTCTGATAAACGTGTATCACGTTAAACCTCCTGCAACTGGGTTTCTCAGTTTCGTGAAGGCAGAACAAGTGTTTGTGACAGGCCTAGGACTTGACGGCCAGCTGAGGCGGGGACCCCAACAATGGTAGCAAATGTTAAAGCTTTTGTCAACAAAAATCGTCGAGTATCTTTGGAGGAGGTAACCTACAAGTTTAGCATCACTAAGGCATCGGCTTACACGATTTTACACGAACTCTTAGGCACGAGCAAGGTAAGTGCCAGGTGGATGCCTAGACAGCTATCCGCAGATCAAAAGGCAACCAGAGTAGTCAATGCAAAAGAACATTCAAATCCTTTATATCATGAAGGAAATAGGTTTTGGACAGCATTATCACTGGAGATGAGATGTTGGTTCATTATCCCGAACCCATGACAAAAGCTCAGTCAAGGCAGTGGAAATGAGCTGGTTCCCCACCTCCTAAATGGTTTCAGCAGTCTCCTTCGGCTGACAAAGTCATGCTTGATGTCTTTGGGGATTCACGAGGAATGATACTTACTCATTTCATGCCAAAATGTCAAACTGTCACTGCAAAGTACTACACTGAAGTAATTCTGAAAAAAATCAGAGAAAAGCTCGAGCAAAAGCGTCCCAGGTAAGCAAAGAAAGTGTCCTCCTTCTTCACGGTAAAGCCCCCTCACATACCGCCGCAGCTACAGTTGAGGTTATCAACTATTACAAATGGCAATTATTGTCTCACCCTCCTTATTGCCAAGACCTCGCCTCCTGTGACTTTTATTTGTTTCTAGAACTGAAAAAATGCTGCTGGAAAAAAAAAATAAGACCAAGGCGGCTTTGATATCTGCTGTTACACAGTACCTAAAACATAGGTCTACGTCATGGTTCACAGCAGAAATACAAAGGCTCTCACGAAGATGACAAAAATGCGTAGACATAGGTGGAGAAAATTTTGAAAAAGAGTAGAAAGATCTTTATGAAATGTTGAATGGTTTTCGAGAACGAGTAAAAAGTCCGGAAATTATCTGATTGTCCCTCGTAGGTGCGAAGGTAAAGTCAATTCAGTCCATAGTATATTGATGTTGATGGTATTTGAAAGGGTAATTAAAAATGTTTTATTTAAATGTGCCCGTTGTATGTTAAGACTCATGATTGAGAGTTTAACTCGTTCCCAAATGTCAACCATCCCCATCCCTCGATCGCTTTAAAATATATGCAAGAAATTGTTCAGAAGCAGCGTCTATGTAAAATTGCAGATAAAAAGAACATTGCAAAGCATACTTATAGAGGCACTTGTAAGCACTGCAACCAGTAATAGCTACATAAGAGCCAATAAAGCTACCTAGAAATGATTAACTCAATACCAAAAGACAAAATTTAAGACTGTTCTAAATTTACAGAAGTTGCAGACAACTAGTTTTAGTTAATGCAAATTGAAGAATCTCTGCCTTTTGGGTTTTATAAGGATGGGTTCAAAAAATGTGGGTTTTTTTGTGTGTGTGTGTTTTTTTCTTTTTTCTTTTTTAACTCTACTGGCCGAAGGCCACAAGAGCTATAGCGATGGCTTTTTCCCGTCCGGCGTCCGTGCGTCCGTGCCTCCGTCCGTCCGTCCGTTAAACTTTTCCTTGTTTACGCGATAAAGTCCACAGTTTTCATCAGATTCCCTTCAAACTTCCACAGAATGATTGTACCATCATAAGGATCCTTCCTTTCGAAAATGGGTCAGATCCGTCAAGAAACACGGGAAAAGGGGCCTAATTTAAACTTAATTAAAAAATCCTCGTTTACGCGATAAAGACCACAGTTTTCATCGGATTCTCTTCAAACTTTCACAGAATGATTGTACCATCATAAGGATCGTTCCATTCGAAAATAGTAATGATCCACCAAGAAACATGGGAAAAGGGGTCTTATGAAAATTTAATTAAAAATTCAATTAAAAATCCTCGTTTACGCGATAGAGTCCACACTTTTCATCTTATTCTCTTCAAACTTTCTCAGAATGATTGTACCATCATAAGGATCGTTCCTTTCGAAAATGGGTCAGATCCGTCAAGAAACACGTGAAAAGGGACCTTATGAAAATTAAATTAAAAACTCCTCGTTTACGCGATAGAGTCTACAGTTATCATCAGATCCTCTTCAAACTTCCACAGAATGATTGTACCATCATAAGGATCGTTCCTTTCGAAAATAGTAATGATCCGTCAAGAAACATGGGAAAAGGAGCCTTATGAAATTTCAATTAAAAACTCCATTAAAAATCCTCGTTTACGCGATAGAGTCCACAGTTTTCATCGGATTCTCTTCAATCTTTCTAAGAATGATTGTACCATCATAAGGATCGTTCCTTTCCAAAATGGGTATGATCCATCTAGAAACACGGGAAAAAGGGCCTTATGACAATTTAATTAACAAAATTCTCGTTTACGCTATAGAGTCCAGAGTTTACATGAGATTCAATTCAAACTTTCACAGAATGATTTTACCAACATAAGAATCGTTCCTTTGGAAATTGGGTCAGATCCGTCAAGAAACATGGAAAAAGGGGCCTTATTTAAACTCCATTAAAAATCCTCGTTTACGCGATAGAGTACACAGTTTTCACCGGATTCTCTTCAAACTTTCACACAATGATTGTACCATCATAAGGATCGTTCCTTTCGGAAGTAGGTTTGATCCATCAAGAAACATGGGAAAAGGGGCCTTATGAAATTTAAATTAAAAACTCCATTAAAAATCCTCGTTTACGCGATAGAGTCCACAGTTTTCATTGGATTCTCTTCAAAATTTCTCAGAATGATTGTACCATCATAAGGATCGTTCCTTTCAAACATGGATCTGATCTGTCAAGAAACACGGGAAAAGGGGCCTTATGAAAATTTAATTAAAAGATCCTCAATAACACTCTAGAGTCTACAGTTTTCATCAGATTGTATTTAAACTTTCACAGAATGATTGTACCATCATAAGGATTGCTCCTTTTGGAATTTGGTCAGATCCATAAGGAAACACGGGAAAGGGGCCTTATGAAAATTTAATCGAAAAATCTTTTAAGAAATACTCTTTAACACTCTGGAGTTAATAGTTTTCATCCGATTTCCTTCAAAGTTTCACAGAATGATTGTACTATCATAAAGATTGTTCCTTCCGAAATTTAGTATGATCCGTCAAGAAACACAGGAAAAAGGGGCCTTATGAAAATTATAATGAAAAATTCTTATTGATAAACTAGAGCCAGCAATTTTCAACGGATTCTCTTCAAACTTTCACAGAATGATTGTACCATCATAAGGATTGTTCCCTTCGGAATAGGATATGATTCCTCAAGAAACATAGGAAAAGGGGCCTTATTAAATTTTAATTCAAAGATCTTTGTTAACACTCTAGATTCCACAGTTTTCATCTGATTGACTTCAAACTTTCACAGAATGATTGTACCATCATAAGAATTGTTCCCTTCAAAATTTGGTATGATCAGTCAAGGACCACGGGAAAAAGGGACACGATAAAAACTGGATTAAAAAAGACCTCGTAAATACGATAGAGTCCATAGTTTTCAACAAATTCTCTTCAAACATTCCCAGAATGATTAATTCATTAAATCCTTTCGGAAGTAGGTTTGATCCATCAAGTTTCATGGGAAAAGGGGCCCTATGAAAATTTAATAAAAAAATCTTAGTTAACACATCATGGCCCTAGATTTCACCTGATTGACTTCAAACTTTCACATAATGATTGTACCATCATAAGGATTGTTCCTTTCAAATTGGGTTTGATCCATTGAGAAACATAGGAAAAGGGGCCTTAGGTAAATTCAGTTAAGAAAATCTTAATTAATGCTTGTAAGTCCACAGATGAGATGGGGTTGTCTTTATACTCAAACAAAATAATTATACTTTTGTAAGAAGAGTTCCCTTTGGAAATTGGTTCAGATCCATCAAGTAACATGGGAAAAGGGGCTATATGAAAATTCAATTAATAAAACCCTGTTAACACAATGAAGCCCACAGCTTTGATCAGATTTTGCTGAAACTTTCACAGAACGATTGGAAGGTAATAACTATCATTCTTTTCATAACAGGGTTTGAACTGTCAAGAAACACAGGAAAAGGGGCCTTATGAAAATTTCATTTATAAATCCTTGTTACCAAGTCCAGAGCTTTCATCGGATTTTCTTCAAACATTCACAGAATAATTGAACAATAATAATGATTGTTGATGTTTGCATTAGTCCTGATCTGTCAAGTATCACAGGAAAAGGAGCATTATGAAATTTAATTTTAAAATCATTGTACCACAATAAAGTCAACAGTTTTCATCAGATTCTGTTAAAACTTTCACAGAATGATAATTCCCTCATGAGGATTCTTTCTTGTCAAATTAGGCGTGATCTGTCTAGTATCATGGGAAAAGAATTTCAGAATTTTATCTATACTCCTTGTAACCAAGTCCAGAGCTTTCATTGGATTTTATTCAAACCTTCACAGAATCATTGAACAATAATCACGATTGTTGATGCTGACATGAGACCTGATCCTTCAAGTATCACAGGAAAAGGAGCCTTATGAAAATTTTACTTTTAAAATTTTACACCAAGATAAAGTCTGCAGTTTTCATCAGATTCTGTTCAAACTTCACAGAATGTTTGTACCATCATAAGGATTGTTTCTTCCAAATTGGGCCTGATCTGTCTAGTATCATAGGAATAGGGGCTGTATGAAAAATTATAACCAAATCCTCATAAACACAACAATGCCCTCAGTCTTTATCAGAATCTCTTCAAACTTTAATAGAATGATTGTACCATCATTTGGATTGTTCCTTTGTAAATTAGGTCTGATTGCTTAAGTGACACAAGAAAAGGGACCTTATAAAAAATTTATTACAAAAATCCTTTATTACAATAAAGTCCCCAGTCTTTATCATTTTCTTCAAACTATCATTAGGATTGTTCCTTTCTACATTGGATCTGATTTGTTAAGTTTCACGGAAAAAGGGGCCTTATGAAAATTTTGTTACAAAAATTCTTGACACAATTCAGTCCACTGTTTTCATTGATTCTCTTTAACTTTTTAAGAATGATTGTACCTTCATTGGAATTGTTCCTTTTGAAATTTGTTTTTTCTGTAAAGTATCATGAGAAAAGGGGCCCTCTGAAAATTTCACTATAAACTCATTAACACAATAAATTCCACAGATTAAACAGATTGATTGTACCATCATTCCAATTGTTGATTTTGACAGTGGATCTGACTATGGCAAGGGTCACATAAAAAGGGGCCTTATGAAAAACTCTCTTAAATATTCTGGTTAACACAATGATGTCCCTTGATTTCACCGGATTCACTTCAAAATTTCACAGAATGATTGTACAAATACTAAAATGGTTCTTTTCAGAACTGGGTACAATCCATCAAGTATCATGTAAAAAGGGGCCATATGTTTTTTTTTTTTTTTTTTTTTTTAGATATTCTAGTAAACATAATGATTTCCAAATATTTCATCGGATTCGCTTTTAACTTTCACAGAATGATAAAACCAACAGTAAAATATCACGGAAAATGGGGCCTTATGAGAACTTGAATTTAATATCTTTGTTAACACAATAAAGTCAACAGTTTTACTGGATTCTCTTCAAAGATGCATGGAATAATTTTGGCATTCGAAACACAGGAAAAAGGGCCTTACAGATTATCATTCAAAACATTCTGTATGTGATAAAGATCACAATCATTATCAAATTGTCTTGGAAATTTCACAGGACAATTGTCGGGTTGTAAGGAAAGTTCCTTTTGGAATGAAATTGATCCATCAGAAAACACAGGAAAAGGGGCCTTATTGATTTTCATTCAAAACATTCTTGTGTATGTGATAAAGATCACAATCATTATCAAATTGTCTTGGAAATTTCACAGGACATTTGTCGGGTTGTAAGGAAAGTTCCTTTTGGAATGAAATTGATCCATCAGAAAACACAGGAAAAGGGGCCTTATTGATTTTCATTCAAAACAATCCTGTTTATGTTATAAAGTCCACATTCATTGTCAGATTCTGATGAAATATTCACAGAATGATTGTAGGGTCATAAGGTAACTTTCTTTTGGAAATGGAGTGGATCCGTCATGAAACATGGGAAAAGGGGCCTTGAGGATTGTTGCTTAAAATGATAAAGGGGATAAAGCTTTTTTTTCTTTATGCCTTCTTCTTTGAGCAATTAACTTCCTTAGATATCAGATTTCTTTAATGGAAAACTTGATAACCAGTAGAGCGTCTCAGGCCCTCGTGGGCCTCTTGTTTAATATTGCTTTGATGTCAGGTAAAATCAAATAGTACTGCTGGACTTTCATTTAGGGTCTCTCTCAATGTATGCATCTGGTCTTGGCTTTACATGTTCCTTTTATAATTAAAGTACATGTGTATTGGAAAATTGAGAGAAAGTGGTTTTGGAAAATGCCATGTCAAAAATGCCCAAGAAACATACTTATACAATTAACGTTGTAACTCGTTCTTAGCACTTATCAACCACTTAATAGATCTATTTAAAAGAAGTTAATTTAAAAATAACTTAGCAATATCTGGAATCACTATCCACGAATTTACTCTTTGTCCCTGTCTATATTTAAAACTAATACAGATCCAGACTAAATGACGTCCGAATCTGACGTAATGAATTATTCATGTTTACTTTGAAATCTATACATTATATTTTCGATCTTTTGGCAGTGATCGACACTAACAGCGTCCCGGGATCCCGTGGACCAAATATTGACTAGGGACTCCAGATCTAATTTCTGGGTCTGGTTTTTTTCGGACTTTGATTTTCCGGCACCAGAATGCCATTTTAAAACAAAATATAATTGGCCACTAATGACGGTTTTCTCTGTCGCATTTGCTCTATTTTTCATCTCTTTTAGAAATAATATTGTATTTTGTATACTTGTTTAACTCTTAATTTATCTTGTTTATCATAGCCCACAGTCATCCAATTTTCAGGGACTCCTCATTTCAAGAAGGGACTAACAAATCATATGACCGGTGTTCCTTTGGGATTCCTGCCTAAAAAGTTAGTATTAAACACTGTCTTAGGTGTTCTAAATCCCTTTTTGTTTTATAAAAGCCTGTGCAGCGAGTTACTCTTTCAGAGCCTCGTGCTTCATTACAAGAAGAATCGAACAGATATCCACAATATAAGATCAACTGATTGATTCGCAGCAAGCCCAGGCTATGGCAGGACGTGATTAACTGAGGCGCGTAAAAATGCTGGAGTGTGGTAATTGGGTTAGGAGGTCAATGTGCACACTTTTGTCCGACTAACGAATATGACTAATATAGCGATCATGACATCGGTTTGCTCGACAATCCTGTCTGTATTCAAGATTGATATCACTGTTTCTCTAAATTGTTGTTTACTGTGTAGATTATACATTTCCCTTCACGCCACCAACATTCCTGTTTTTCAGAGAAGCCTGATTGTAATAGATATGTTTTATGGCTAAAATGGATTTCCTCGTCATAAGATTAAAATTTCATTACTACTTGATTAAGTTGTTTTAGACTAGTAAGCTTTGGCAAGAAAAATATAAAGACTGGCCTAAGTGACAATGTAAAGAGTTTGTAAGTTAGAACAACGAGATAATGCTCGCTACAAGCCCTTTCTTCCTTTTCACGTTGATTATCTCAGATCAACAAAACCGAACATTCGAGATTCTGTGATAAAGTGTAAAATCTTTATTTTTGTCATATTCCTGCGACCCCTTTCAAGCAACCACTGAAAAATTATAGGTATCAGTTGACTTTTTGTTTAAAGGCCTCATGGCTCTCGTAGAGTACAAAATTAACCATAAAAAATTCCCCAAATCTTCGTTAAATTTCTGCATAGACCCTCCATACATAACTTCAAAATAGTTCTCAGACCGCTTTGAAAAGCATGGTGAGGGTTAGCATTGCATTGAACAGGAAACGAATAATATATATCTAATTCAATTTTGCATGTCGGTAACATAGTAAGCCACCAAGTCCGTTTTACCTCTTGTGAACGGGACGTCATCAAAACCTGCTGTGGTTGAAATTGGCTAATTACATGCAAACAGACTTCACGTAGCTCCATTTTATTGGATACCGACACTGAATAGGCATGTAGAGATGAACGAAGCTAGTTTCTGAATAGATGCTACTTTTCCGGTAATGGTTTTGCTTTACGGGTCTTTCGGTTAACTATAACAAACTTTGTGACGGCTACCCATTAATTTCTTAAAGATTATCATTCAGTGGTTTTAATTTTGTATAAACAACTAGGTGACACTTTAATCACATTAACCTGGAGGGATGGTTTATTCCTTCTATGATGGCCAACCATCGTTGTGAAATGTGTTATGGCTACCCGTATCGAATCACAAATGATGGTTAGCCGTAAAATATTTCTTGTGATTGTTTACCATAAATATGATATACAGATTTTTTCGACTGGGACCAACGTTGCTACCATTTAAACCAATGTTCAAGTCGAACAAGTATAGTAGCAAGCAAAATAACGTCATTTAACCATTAACCACTAAACTTTAATATGACTCGCAGAACTGATCGAGGGGGTCCGATCGAATCTACTATAGCAGGAACAGCCATACTATTCAGTCTGTTGACTTTTGGTTAACCATAACACTCTGTGATGGAGAACCATTCGGTGTTTGAAAGGTTACCCATCATACTAAACCACGAGATGACAGTTTAATTGAGTTTTTGCGGAGAAGTTTTTTTTTTATATGCCATCGCTCTCAACATATGCTAAATGGAACCGTTACTAATCGTCAATGACAGCTTGCCATCACAAACAACCATCAGTTCTAATGATATTTGGTCTAATGGTATCGCGCTAGACTCTTGAGGTGCCAGGGGTCCCTGGTTCGACCCCAAAATTGTCCTGTCATTCGGATGAGACTAAGCCGAGTTCCAGTCTCCATAAGACCAGAGTTGTTGAGTGGGACGTAAAAGAAATTTTAAAATAAACGTTTTTATGCATAGGCGTTTTTATCGTCAGTTATATGCTGCACAATATTTGATAAGGACCACTTTTCCTTCGGTGATAGCATCACGAACAAAATATACAGAGACTTTAGTTCAAAACCAAAGTAAACTTTATAGTCTTGGCCTTATTGCTTAAACCTTTTAATGTTTTTCTTTAATGTTTGGTACTTTTGTAGCACATAGATCACGTCCAGCTACTTAACCCTCGAAAATGAAAGGATTTGACGAAATGTACGCCGATTGTGCTTGGGTTTGATTGCTGTACTCATGTTTAAAATTTGCAATTTAGCGCTTGTATAAGTATTTGATAGACTAAGAAGGAGGCTTACACTTAATGAAATGAATAGATGGATTGATATGTAGTAGACAGGCGTGCCCCTGAGACAGGTAGCGCGCATCTTAAATGTGTCTCATAGTGTTGTTCACCGAATGAAGAATCGTTTCTAGATCATAGATAATGTAGATCATTTACACGATTGTGGTCGGTCCGAGTGTACAACATGTGCACAAGACCGATATATTGGTGTTCAGGCCCGTCTTAATCGTTATTTCCTTACAAAACAGCTTGCAAATGAAACAAATGTACGCAAATCTACCCAGACAATAAGGAATAGGTTGCACAGTGATGGTATGAATGCAAGACCTCCTGCAATTGGAGTTCCTTTGAGAGGTATCACATGAGAGAACGCCTACATTGTGCGAATGAGCATGCACGATGGAGACTCCACAATTGGACCCCAGTTTTGATTACTGGTGAGAATATGTTGTCTAGACTTCAAAGATAGACGAATTGGAGTGTGGAGAAGACCAAATGAAACTTTTGCAACAGTCTGTATCTCGGGACGCGACCGATATGTTGGATGGTCTGTCGTGTTGTGGGGAGGAAAAGGTGTCAATATTAAAACTAACCTTCATATTCATGACAATAATAATGACAGCAGAAAGGTATTGCAGCGAGATACTTTCCCACCATAATTATTATTATGCATATGCAGTGGGTCGAGAATTTTTTTCTAACGCAGGGCAATGCAAAACCTCACCATGTCTGCCACACTAACCAATACCCTGTATGCGAGACAATTCGGAAATTGCCACGGACATCCTATTGATCACTGGACTTGTTTTGTTGGCCGAGGGATTTGCGTGCTCGACTCGTCATCGGATGGTTGCGGGTTCGGGGAAGTTCGGGTAAGGCTCTTTACTGACAGAGCTCCAGCTCTAAACGTGGGTAGCAGCGGTTTGAATCCATTGCCTCTCCCTTTAGTGCGCTTGGATAACACGATGGGAATAAGAGTTTGTCTTTTTATCGTGTTATCCTCAAGTAAAAAGGGTTTTATTTCTTGTCGACCTGTGCAGCTGGCTACTCTTTCAGAGCCTCGTGCTTCATTACGAGAAGAGTCGAACAGATTTCCACAATTTAAGATCAACCGATTGATTCGCAGCAAGCCCAGGCAATGGCAGGACGTGATTAGTCGTAGACACCATTAACCCCGTCCATAAACGCCATAGTTTTATCCGATCGGAAATTCTCAAAGGAATCTGGTTAAAGGTTAATCGGGTCAATACTGTGAAATTTGGTTGAAATTTGATTACCAGTTTTTGAGAAGTTCAAAGTTTTCGAAGCTTATACCGTACATATATATATGTGGAAATTATCACCATTCATAAAAGCCATGTTTCTTTTATTCTATCAAAATTCTTTGCAGAAATCTAGTATGGCTCTAAGAATCAATCCTGTTAAATTTGATTGATATTTACTCAGTTGTTTCTGAGGAGAATTATTTCTAAGACAATAGCCCCGGTGGCCCTTGGGATTTGCAGCTAATGAAGAATGATTGCTAAACAAGCCAGTGTTCCAAATACGATGGAGTGGTGAAAATCTAAATTTATTGAAAATATATTGTAGGAAAAGTATAGCAATTTTTACATATGTCAACTGTTGTCTGATGTAAGGATATCCCAAGCAATAACCATCCCGCATAGACAGTCTGTGTTGACTTACCGGTGGACCAATTGCTCACAATTCATAATAACAAAATTCACGTAAATCACGTGTACAGTAAAATCCACATCCCTTATAAAATAGCAAATCTCAGTTAAACGGCTAAATACCCTTTATAAACTGATAAAAGTGTTTTAGAGAAACGGCATGTGACTCCGATCGATTATGACGTTAAAACAACATGCAAGAACTATTGGTATGATTCAAGAAATTTCAAACGTTTTTTACGTCAATCCTACGAAACTAATTCCTCGAACCGGGCATTTGCACAACTACTTCGCAGTGCTCAAATACAGGCTCTTTAAATGCTCAACATATGCGATACTGAGATTAACATGATTTTCGACGGCAAACGCCTGTATAAACTTAAGTATGATAGATAATAAACCCCGCAGGATTTCGGAATTAAACTTTCGGCATTCACCTACAATTTGAATGCCTATTTCTTATCATCTTGAATAGACTATATTAAAGGCTTGAAAAGGCTGTAGTAATCGCCCAAAGGCGAAAATAATTGACATAAATGTCGGAGGTGGACACTGCACGCAGATCTAAATGAATGATTTGATTCGTCGCTCGATATTTGGTTTGACAGTGGAAAATCGTCGAATACCTCGAATACCCTATTTCTAAATAAGGAAATCGTTGTTTGTAGATTAGTTGTAACCGACATCATGCCCTGTTACCCTGGCAATATCTTTTCCTGCACGTGTGTGGTTTATTCTTTTGGGTTTTCATTATTGATGTGTTAATTGTGGTAAGGAAATTTGGGACATTGATTAACAAGCACGCACAGTTTATAATATGTGGGTTTTTTCAGACCATTTCTTCCCATTGAACGTTCTTATATGTGAAAATTATTCAAATCAGTTCAGTTACGGTAACGCATCTGTCTGCTCCAAAAGCATCAGCTTTACCAGACAAATAACGACTAACAATAGAGTTTGTGTTCCATCATTTGTGTTCAATCATTCGCAGTCTATCGTCCTCCTTTAAAACTTAAACCACAGTCTAACATTAGTTAATTTGTAGTTAAAGAAAATTCGACAGTTAAAAGTACCTAGTAAAACAAAACAAAAACAACGTGGGATGGCACAACAAGGATTTACAGAAAATAACACTCTCAAAGATCTAAAAGTGCGACTCTCTAGCAAACCTTATCTTAATTCCAGAACGTAAATATATTTCTTTGTAATAGATATAGTCGAAAATATATAGCAGGAAATTAAAACAAAAAAGAAAATTGAAACCATAAAACAAATTGTGTATATTTGGGGAATTTCAATGTAAGCAAACAACCCTCCTAATTTAGGCATACAACACTTGCCCTTTCAGTTACAATGACGAGAAGGACAACTTCTATTGTTCTAACGTAGAGGTGCAAATATAACATGTTATATGCCTGCCAATTCAGGTTAAATAGCTGTTAACTCAGGCAAATAGGAAACGTTTAGTGAGTATGTGTGTGTGGGTGTGTGTGTGTGTGTGTGTGCGTGGGTGGGTGGGGGAGTTTTGATCATTTAGGTGGATGGACCCTTGGTTAGATGTAAACACATTTTCTTTTTTTGATTTTCTTTTTCCAGTAAAAATATGACATGTTCATTACTGTATATGTAGTGAAATTACTCATATACTCAATTACTCAAATAGTTCAACTGTAATTTCTGACTTTTTGGAAAATGCCGGAAGCGTGATTGCAAATTATTCATTCAAATTATTTGTCTGGTGTCATGTTTTGAAAAGATGACGAGGATATATTGCTTGTATAATGTTATTCTCCATTCAAAATAGATTTTGAAAAAAATAGTAATTTCTAGATGCGTAAGAAAATTGTTAGTAACTACTTTTGTTAATAGTTATAGAATATTAAAATTGCCATTTTTGTCTGATTTTTCAGCATATCATCTCATTTGTATACATGTGATTTACACTGTTTTAATTTCAGAAAGATTGCAACAGAACAGTTTGAAATGTAATAGACTATTTAAAAGGAAAATAATTCTACAATCCTTTTTTTCGCGTCTTTTTCATTGTATCAGACTGTCTTAAAGCTGTTGTTAATTTGAGATTGTTGAATCGGCAAGGGTATAAATAAAAACAAAGTTTGTCTGATACACGACTTATATACTGAATCTTTGGAAGAAAAATAAAACAACACATAAACCTTTTATATTGCTAGGGTTTTGTGTGTGTGTGTGTGTGTGTGTGTTTGTTTGTTTGTTGGTTTTTTTTTTTTTTTTTTTTTTGTTTCTTTTTTTATGATTTATGGAGGGTCATTTGACCAATCGCTGGCCAAACAACTTATTCAGTTGGCCGAACCCAATGACTCCGACAGGAGGGTCAAATTCGATTTTAAACGGCGTTATTTTGTAGATTTCATGGTCAGTAGCATGTAACAAAAAAATTTGAATGATTTAATAAGCTGTAGTTACGACGTTTAAGACTCCTAAGCTACATAAATGCTTAACAAAAATGGCGGTCATTGTTGGAGGTCAAACCTTACTTCTGATTTAAATAAATGATTTCATTGGTAGGCTGGTTATTTAATTGACAGCCGCGATTGGTCAAATAAAAACATATTTTCAAAAACGAGTTTAATTTTCTATCGCTGTTTTCAGTTATCGATGTAGTTTCAAGATGGCTTGCAGGTTGTCTATCGTATCTTCAAATAGCTCCGCGACCTAAAATCAGAAAATAATAGTTTTAGAAAAATAATAAATTACCTCTATGAAAAGATATCACACCGTGAAAACACACACACACACACACAAAAGTTCTGATAGAGGGGAGAGAAAAAGTAGCGATGTATTGTTTTCCATTCGAAGATATTGATGCCGTAGGCTGTCGAGAAACGCAATGGACAAATTCTAGTGTTTGCGGAAGATTTTGAGGTAGATAAATTGTCCATGGCTAGCCAACTTCCATGGAAGTATGTTAATTTGGTTCCCAATTGGAGAGAAATTGCGCAAAATATCAATCTGGGACCCTCGTATCGGAAATAAGCCTGTGTTTGACTGATAATGTACCTATATTAATAAAAATGCTAGAAAAAGATTTTACAAATTCTAAATTTCTCTGTCGAAGCTGTTATTTTTCTGGTATAATATAATGTATAGAATAATAATGTTCATTATAATGACCCTTAGGTCATAATCTTTCATGTCATTATAATGAAATTTGGGTGAAAACTGACGTTCAGTTTTGGAGGAGAAGAAGATTTAGTAACTGTAATCAAACGGACGGGTATACACACTACCAGACGGACGCTGAGCATTGATGGGTCACAAAAGGTCATCTTGAACACTTTGTGCTCACCTGAGCTAAAAATAATTGTCGGTTCACCGACGTCTCAACCTACGGAACCCCTAAAGTGACATTTAAGACTTTTTTTTAAATTTGTAATTGATCCAAATTATTTCGAAATTTCGAAATAGTATTTCGTAATTATGTGCAGGCTGATCTTGGTTTACACCTGCTGCCAAAACCGGAATATTCAGGGTTCAGCATGACAAGGGTTAAGTCTTAGATGCTCTGTTGAAGATCATTATAAAAAGGGGGAAAACAAGGTTCTATTCTTCAACAGCAATAAGCGTGTATGATATATTGATTTTGTTGAAATCAATCGGAAGCCGATTTAAACGATAATACAATAGTAGCCCAGAGCTCTCGAATGTATTTGAAATACAGACTAGTCTTTGCTATTTGGGTTTTCTACTAATGACTGAAGCTGTGAAGCAAATTTAAGGGATAAAGAAATGTTATTTCGAATTACGAAATATTTTTTATCATTTACATATTAAACAAGGCTGGAATGTCATTTTAAACCATTACTAGACTACACAACTTATCTTAACCCATTAACAGACTACAGATTTTAGAATGGTCCAATTTCAAAGACGTTGCAAACGACAATACATTGTTGGCGAAATTCTAAACTCTTTGTTATTTGTGTTAGAAAACATTGAATAATGAAAAATAAAACTTGCTTTTACAAGTAATTTGGTCGTCTGATGATGGGTTAAGCTCAGGCTCACATGTTTCAATATTAGTTACATTTACCTTGCGACCATCTCTGTAGAACTGTATTGTTGGTAGATAGTCAATCTGGCAGCTAGGTGGGGTATCCTTCAATAAAGACAAATTTGGTTAAATTGCAGTTACTTTAAAACCTTCTTCTAAGACCATGACTTTCTTCAGATATAATTGGAGACATTAAAATACATTCACATAGTACACGTTTTAACAAATCATTAGTATTTCATGTTTCATTTGTGCTCCGGTTAATGCTTTAAAAAAAAAATATTTTTTTTGCACGGAAAGAAAATAGTATCATATTTTGTATAAAAGATACTTTATCAATGAATTAAAGTTTCATGAACTAGCGTGTCAATAAAAAGCATCAGCGTCTTGTCAAGCCGAAACTCCCTCACAGATAGCACCAATAGTCACATTTTCTGCGAGTTTCATGTTTAAAATGCCGGGAAAACTAGCTTCATTGAATAGATGTTCGTCTATGTATATTGGAGTACAGTTTGTTAAAGGATGAAATAGTTGACCAATCGCTGGCCCGTACACTTGCTCACTTGGCCCCAATAATGTTATCCGATGGAAAGTACTTCTTCGAATTTGAACAGCATTAATTTCCAAAATTTATGGCCAGTAGCAAGTAACAAAAAATGGAATGGGTGGCGACCTAAACGTCGTTATTACAGCTTGAAAAAGCTGTAGTTACGACGTTTATATCGTCTAAGGCAACAAAATATTTCGCTCCAATGTTGGAGTTCAAAGTTAATTTACAGTCCTAATTAATGATTTCATTGGCTAACTGATTATTTGATTGACAATCGCGATTGGTCAATTTACTGTGCCATCTTGACAAACTGTGTGAAATACCTCATTGTCATCCACATCAACTTGTATAAAGAGAACTTCAGAGAATTCTGGCTGATACATGACTTCATTTAGACGCTCGTCCACCTTGTTGTGTCTAGAGCACCAAGATGCAGTAAAGTCAACGGCTACAAGCCTATCTCCGGCCTCTTCTAGTTCTCTCTCAAACTCTATCTGAAACGCAGAATTTATTTTATTCAAAAGTGAGTAGAGTTCTATTCTTATTCATCTTTGACACTCTGTTTATATCATCCGCATTGTTACTCAGTTTTAGATGAGAAAGCACATCCGTTTTATAAATTCATCACAAATTGCATAGTGGAACTTAGTCCGCAAAGAACAAGCCTAATTTTTATGAAGGTTGGTTCTTTGAATATTCTTAAACGCACCAAGTGTAGGAAAGGAAACATACCTTTACTACAGTGCAAAACTTTATTAGTACAGATAAATTCCTTCTCTGAGTTACGAAAGTGTCGACTCGGACCAGACTACATGCAGCTGGGACAATTTGGCAAGGGTCGGCAATTTTCACCAATAACAAGAAAAAGTATTACATTTCCAAACAAGAGGGTCGTTGGCTCGAAAGTGCTCCCCGAGTCGATGACTGAAGAAGTAATCAAAATGACAGTGACCTAATATTGGCAAAAAAGTCACCCGTTTGAAACATCTTGTAGAAGACCTCAGAAACAAAAAGACATTCTTACAAAGTTTTAGGATTTTTGTGCCAGAAAAGTAGCATGTACATTTCAAGGAAGGGTTTATAAGATTTGAGTAAATCTAGATAACGGTTTCAAAAACCAAATATCAAATCCTGGTTAAGGTATGGAGACAAACAAATTGACCCAATATGAATGATTGCTTAAATGGAGTTATCGCCGCTTTTAACAGTATTTCAGTCATATCGCGGCGGCTGGAGCACCTAACAATGGGTTCCTGGTATTTCTCACCAGAGTACAACCACTACATCCTTTCCTAGCCTCCAGCTGCTATCCCACTTAGGACCCAATATGAAGACATTTGAGCCAAATATGTGGAATCTAGAGAGCACACACTAACTCTTGATGTTTAACCTCGTGACCTGGATTTTGGCCACATATGATCAAATATAAATTCTAAGTAAAAATTCATCGACATGAATATTATGCACCAAAACCAAGACAGTAAAGCCAAAAATATTGCCTCTAGATTGCACAAAAGGGGTTTCTATGGTTTTACCTAGTGATCTAGTTTTTACCCTTTGCCATCCAATATTTAAACTCAACAGAGATTTAATTGGGACAAACATTCTGACAATATATCAGCATATTGAGCCAAAACTGTGGACTCTAAAGTTTATCTAAGGCTTGACCTCGTGGTCAAGTTTTTTTTACCCCCGTGTGACCTAATATCAAACTTGACTGAGTTTTTATGGTGATAAGCATTCAGACCAAATATCGGGACATTTCAGTAAAACATTCAGCTTCTTCAGTGCACACAAGTTTTTTATTCTAGGATATGACCTAGTTTTAACCCAGGTTATGACCCTATGTAACTCTATATAGAACTTAAGATTTCACGGAGAAAAACATTTTGACAAAATATCAAGACATTTGTGCCAAAAAAAGTGGCCTTTTGAGTGAAAACAAGGTTTTCTATGATTTGACCAAATGATCCAGTTTTTTACTACACGTGACCAATTATCGAACTTGACAAAGATTTCATAGATGCAAACATAGTGCGCAAATACCAAGACATTTGAGCAAAAAGAAAATGGCATTTTGTTTGCACACACGGTTTTTCTAAGATATGACCTAGTGACCTAGTTTCAAATTCTATGTGACCCAATATCGAACTTGCCCGAAAGTTCAACCGGACAAATATTCCTACCAAATATAAAGACATTTGAGCCTAAAATGTGGCATACAAGGTTTTTCTAACACTATCGACATAGCTTTTGACCGCATGGGGCCCAATATCGAAATCAAGGTTCATGAAAAGACAAAACTTCTGACCAAAAATCAAGACATTTGAGCAAAATAATTGTCCTGTAAACAGACGCCGGACAAGGGTAGATCACAAAAGCTCACTTTGAGCATGTTGTGCTCAGGTGAGCTAAAAAGGAGTCACAAGAGTCCACTGAAGTATTTAAGTTGGTTAAACGTTTCTGAAATAGGACGTACCCATTTAGTTGCTCTATGTTTAAAATACGCACGCTATATTTCAGTTATCTTTATCCCAAGCACTGTGATTATCTTTCCCCAAAATCTTGCTCAATCGAGTAGATTGGTACATTGCCGTTTTCCCAGAAAACTGTTTCAAATAACTCTTGGGAAGCTATAGATGACATGCCATTTTTGTGTAAAACTTGTCGGAAGTATTTAAATAAGAATTGTATCTAGCTACCAGAAATCAGTTAGAGTTATTTTTATGAATTAAAAATATCAAAAGAGAAAATTTGTAACAGTTAAGTTAAATAGTGTGCGTACATAGGTTTATGATATAATTTAGGAAAGGTAAATAAAATTTTCTAAACGACTTAGCCATGTAGCTTTAGACATAGATCTGATTTCCTGCAAATACATTTTTGTCAATGAAATGCGAAAATAGTTTGAAGATGAATATCGGCATTCCTAAACAATAACGCTTTTTGACGTCCCCAGAAAAAAATCTCCAGAAACAAGCAATTTTTAAATTGTCGTCTGCAACTTCTTTAATTTTGGACCAGTCTAAAATTGTGTTGTGGGAATGGGACAAAATAACATAAATAATATCGTTCGAGATCAAGTAAGACTGCAACGTAGCCAAAATATAATGAAGGCGACCACTGTCTTCAATAAGAGACTGATCAAGTAACTCCGTTCAGTAAGAAATAGGAGTCATTCATTATTCATTACATGCGCTAATCATCTCAGGGATGGGGATCAAACCGAAAATGTACTCATTTTATGTATTCGTCATATGGTGAGCAAAACGTCGTAAATACATCTTGAAAAAAGCTATAGTTATGACATTTTGGTTGCCCACTGACAATACGATATCTTAATTTCCAGATTTTCAGAATTTCCATATTTTTGCCGAAATTCCAGGGATCTTAACTCCAGCCAACACCAAATCCTCGGATCCAAGGTTTTAGCATCAAGATTGATAGACTTATAAGTATGACTAGACTATCGTTTTTCAAGGGAAAACATGTCTCTTTGGACTCGGCTGACCGATAAGGCCCTAGGGGCCCCCCTTTTTTTCATATACAGGCCTTAAAATAACTATTTCTTTCGAACATGGTTTGTGAAGAGAATATTTTAGAATACATTACTCCAATGAAGAAAAACTGTATTTATAACAGGTTTTAAAAAATATTATAGGTGTATAGAATACAATTACAACTAATACTAGTACATGTATATTGTTTGACCTACTTAAAGTATAATGAAATATACCCAATATATATCATATGTTTATAGTATTACATACAGAAGTTACCTTTATAGTGGCTTAAAATATATGATCATATGAATAACCTTGGCCAATTAATCCATTCCGACACAACCCCTCCTTTTTACGCCATTCAAGAAAAAAATGTCTTCAATGTTTACAATGTTTTCTATCCCAAAAGACAAATAATTTAAGAATTTCATAAACCTAAAATTGTCGTCTACATCCTCTTTTAATTTGGACCGGTCTAGAAGTTTGACATCTGGGAATGGATTAATAGACGAGATAAGTTAGAATGACCCAATCTCAAAACAGCTATACACAAAAAAGATTATCAGCTTTGCAGCTGATAATGAAAATGTTCTCAAGACAAATTAACGTGCTTTAGAAATTGTGGATAAAGGAAAAATGTTATTTTTTGACAAACATGAAGTGATCTTCATAAGTTATATTTCACAGGGTCGTAAAACCGGGAGACTATTTGATAAGTCAAACACGGTAGAGGATGAAAGTTCAACCATCCTTCTAGTACATCAGTATCTTTTTTAACCCATCACCATAACACAAATATTTAGACTGGTCCAAAACCAAAGAAGTTGCAGACGACAATTTCAAACTGATAGATTTCAAATGTGGATTTCTAAGTAGAAAATTGCTCAACAATTTACTTTTCTACAATGTTTTCTGGAATCTATTTCTTGAGAGGCGTCAAAAAGTGGGATTTTGTGGTAATTATTAAAACTTAAAGGCAACCCGTACGTAATGAATAGGGGTACACACCGACTGTACAAGATAGCTCCGTGAACAACATAATCGACCAATCGCTGGCCCTGTCCAATGACTCTGTAGGTCCCAATTGACTCCAACAGGAAGTTTCGCCTCGATCTTTAAACGGCGTTATTTTGCAAAATTTATTGCCAGTAGCATGTAACAAAATTGGATGGTTGGCGATTAAACATCGTAACTACAGCTTATTCAAGCTGTAGTTACGACGTAAAAGTCGCCAAACCAACTAAAATGTTTAAACAAAAATGGCGACCAATGTTGGAGTTCAAAGCTAAATTACGAGCTGAATGAAAGCGTAGATTGGTCGATCGACACTTCAATCGACTGCCGCGATTGGTCATTTAACCCATTCCCGCTCAACCAAATTTTAGACTGGTCCAAATTGAAAGAATCTCCAGACGACAATTTCAAGTTGATGGAATTTTAAATATCTTCATCTTTTTGGATAGAAAACATTGTGGATAATGAAGAAATTGCTTGTCACAAGCAATTTCTTCATTTTCCACAATGTTTTCCAAAGCTTTTATATTGAGGGGCGTTTAAAAACGTCATTGTGTAGGAATGGATTAAGAAAGTTAGAGCAATAATTTCATTTCAGTCCAACACCACACAGTCCTACATTTTCATGGACTGGAGCAATTTTGCCTTTTTCAGCACCATAGGGGAAAAAAGCAGGAATTCCATGCACTTAAATATTTGTAACAAGCCATTTTTTTCCTTCTCCATAATATTTTCTACCTCATATGGCCCTTATTTTTTTTAAACCAAACGAGCTTTGTTTAGTCGTCTCAAACTTCTGTCCAAAATCTTGTCGTTTTGGAAAGGGTTAAGGAATTTGTTGATTAACAAAGGAAAGTTGAGATAAAATGTCCTTTTCTCACAAAGGTTTCTAACATATTCCACAAAATCAAAGTGTAATAATCATACCTTGGTTTTAATCCGTTTCATTGTTTTCCAAACGGTTATGTTTAGATAGTCTTGGTCGATTGTATTCTTTTCGTTTTAGTTTAGAACAAAAAATGTTTTATAGACATTTAAACCATTTAAACCGTAATAAATTTCAATTCGATTGATTTGACCTGACCCTTTACCTATTGTAAACAAAGCTTCTCTAAATTGCTATTTATTGCTAGCGAGCGAGTATTATCTGTTGTACTTCACTAGGGATAAAACGTCATTTTTTTTACAGACAAAAACCTTTAAAATTACAACATTGGTGACAGTGCAGCTAAAACCAATTGGTCAATCGCGGCTGTCAATCAAAAAAACGGTCGACCAATCAAATCATTCATCAAGACTGGAAATTAACCTTGAACTCCTGCATTGACCGCAATTTGTACGAAGCATTTTTGTTGGTTTGGCTACTTAAAAGTCAAAACTACAGCTTAGTCAAGCTGTAGTTAATATGTTTAGGTCGCCAATCAACCATTCCTCTTTATTGTTACATGCTACTGGCCATAAATTTTGCTAAATAAAGCAATTTAAAATCGAAGTGAGACTTCCTGTTGGAGTCAATTGGCGGCGCCAACGGAGTAAGTGGGCGGGGACAGCAATCAATCAATTGACGTCAAACGGTTCTTTTTTAAGTGTTGTCCGTGTATAAATTTTTACTTTTTAACCTGCATTATATACATATTGAAATTATATATATATATATCCGTTCAGGCTTTGCGATTACCTTGGTGTTAACAAACTTCGTATTAAATCTATTATAGCAGTAAGTTGTAACTATTATTTAGTGTTCGGATCTAAATGTCTAATAAATGAGTTCGCGGGGGTCAAACAGAAAAACATCGACAACAACAACAAAAAGACAATCAGCAGCAGCTGCAACTTCTACAACAATGTTAATAATAAATATAACTTGTGTTAAGGTTCAAACTGAATCTGATACATCGTTGAGTATTTTGAAAAGAGGAAATAATGCTATTAACAAGCATTTTTTCGTTTCTTAACAATGCTTGTCATGTATTTACTCATATATCATTTGCACTTATTATCCGTTTCTTCTTTAAACTGTTGAATCCCGACTGTTAATCAGAGAATCAAAACACCAATCAAATAATTCATTTAGACCGGAAGTGAACCTTTATCTCCTACATTGATCGTTTTTATGTGAAGTTTTCGCATTGGTATGGCGACATGAACGTCGTAACTACAGCTTATCAAAGCTGTAGTTATGACGTTTTGGTCGCCAACCAACCATTTCATTTTTTTGTTAAATGATACCGGCCATAAGTTTTGCAGAAAAACACCATTTGATGTCTAAGTGGAACTTCCTGTTGATGCTCAATGGACGGGACCAGATGAGTCGGTACGCTTGACCTACGATCTATCAATTATGACCAGATAAAGAAAATGAGTCTGCGTGACATTTCCAACAATTTCGCAGGTGCGTGACTCGCACACATTGAGCACCCTGGAAAGCCATTCGGGGCAATTAGAATATTCGCTTATTGTTTAAAGAAGGTTTGAGTCAGTATCTATCTACAGAGCGCAGTGTTAAGACTCTGATCAGACTGTGCAGATGCACAGACTGATCTGAGTCTTTACTTGGCGCACATGTGTAATGGTTGGAAATGTCACTCACAGGTTCAAATATTATTTCAGAGGTAATAAGTTTGACACATAAACACATTACTCGACATCATTTGAAATTAAGAAAGAGAGAGAGAGAGAGAGTGAGTGAGAGAGAGGGAGAGAGAGAGAGAGAGAGGGAGAGAGGGGGGGAGAAACACGTGGAAATATCTATTGACGGATATCCACTTACAATCAAAAAACCGACTTACCAATCAAATAGTCAATTAGACCGAAAGTGACATTTCTCATTGGACATTTAGTTCAAACATCTTTCCATATTTGACGACTTAAACGTCGTAAGAACAGCTTATTCAAGCTGTAATTACGACGTTTAGATCTCGAACCAACGATTTGTTTTATATACACTGACCTTAAACAGTCTAGATTACGTTGTTTAAAATCTCCGTCGAATTGCCATGTCAGAGGCCAATGGGCGTGACTAGTGTCCCGTCACTATAAAGAATTATTAACCCTTGTCGTGCTGTATAAATAACCATACTGAATTGCTGTAAAATCAAAGGGCTGAAAGCATTGACAGAACTTGTTGTTCAATAAGTGCAGGCTGATCTTGTCTACATCTCCTGCCAAGACCGGAATATTCCGGGTACAGCATGACAAGGGTTAAGAAATGAACTATATACCGGGGCTTCGTCATTTGAAAGAAATGAAACTAACACACCCGATAAAGTGTTAAATACCTGGATATCAACCGCATAAAATATTTCTTTCCTCTAACTTTTCGTGGAAATAATTTGCTCAAATTTTCATGAAAATTAAGCGGTTCGTGGAAACCGTTCTCATTTCGACCCACGAATGTTAAAGTACCTTATAATCAAAGTATGTATAAAAATATATAAAGTTTACACCAACGAAGTTTCCCATATTTTTGTTCTTCAGTACAAAACTACAATCGCGCTATCAATCAAAGAAGCAGACGACAATTGACATCATTCGTTTAGACCGGAAAAGGGTTTTGAACTCCAACAATGGACGTCAAATTTGTAAAACTTTTTGTTGGTTTGGGAACTCTAACTTTGTAACTACAGCTTATTCAAGCTGTAGTTAGGACGTTTTCGTCGCCAACAAACTATTTTACTTTTTTGTTATATGTTACTGGCCATGATTTTTGCAAAATAACGCCGTTTAGAGTCGAAGCGAGACTTCCTGTTGGAGTCAATGGGTGTGGCAAATGGAGTAAGTGGGCGGGGTTAGTCAATTCTTGTACTAAGGGAATTGAGACTTAAAACATTCCCACTCAGTGACGCTTTTAGACGCTCCCAAGAAAAAGAGCTTTGGAAAACATCGTGGAAAATGAAGAAATTGCTTGTCACAAGCAATTTCTTGATTTACCACAATGTTTTCTTCCCAGAAATTTGAAAAAAATCCAAAATTTAATAAACTTTAAATTGTCGTCTGCAACTTCTTTCAATTAGGGCCAGTCTAAAATTTTGCCATTTGGTAATGGGTTAAAAAAAGAAAACGTTTTGCGAACCTTCATCATGTCATTAATGTACCTATAAAGATTGATTACTTTTGAAGTGAAATTGTATGAGAACTTTTCGTAACAAAATTACTTGAATGATCCTCATTTATCAAAGCAGTGTCGAAGTTCAAAGAACGATAATTCTTCTGTCAAGAGAGTGGGGGCTTGAAGACTACGTGTTGCAAAAGTTTAACACGTGATCGATATATGCATACATTTTTATTACCTTTGAAGCAAAATTGTAAGATGAGTTAGCGGTAATAAATTACTTAAATTTTTATGTAAAATATAAATCAATGGGAGACTATTCTTCTTCCAGGTGAAATTGAAATTTAAAAAGATCAAATTGAATTTTCATCCTTGACTTTATTGTTTAAATATCACGACTTTTAACCCATTACCAGATGGCAAAATTTTACACTGGCCTAAATTGAAAGAAGTTGCAGACAACAACTTAAAGTTAATGATTTTTTTTTATTTTTTCAACTTTCTGGGTAGAAAATAATGTGGAAAATGAAGAAATTGCTTGTAACAAGCAATTTCTTCATTTTTCACATTGTTTTCCAAAGCTTTTTTCCATACTGGGAGTCTAAAGGCGTCACTGAGTGGGAATGGGTTAAATAAGCAACGTCAAGACATTATTGGACAGCTTATGGTAGGACAGTCTGTTGCTAATAGCAAAAACAATTTTTGAGGACTCGTGTACACCAGACCGGATTAGTTGCTGACCGAGACCCGGAGCGTTACGAGTGACCTCACATCGAGATGATCTTGAAATGCGACTGCGACATCTCCGAAACAAAATCATGTTAGCAAAATACACTTGTAGAGATGTTTGGTGGTAGGGTTACGAGTAGCTGGACTTCGAGCCACATTAGGACCGACTCACACATCTTATCATAGGCGCGAGAGGTCGGCATTGGCCACAGGGGGCCTACGGTTTAATCAATGGCAACGGGACTCGATTGTCTTTAGTGACCCATCGCGGTATACGTTGCGGTTTCCTAGTACTATGTGTGCAGCGCTAGTCTGTAGAGCGTCATGCTCAAACATGTATCAAAGAGATGGAAAGATTTAGCTTTGGGAGTCTTGTGACATGGGGATACTTTTTCTTCAAGATGCTTCCATCCGGGCAAGAGGAAACACAATACAAAACATGGTTTAATGGGATTGGTCATTTGAATTAAATCTTCATTATCATTATCATTAACATTATCTTATTCATTTAACGCAATTCAATGTTTATAGATGAGAATGAACGTCTTAAATCAATTTGAAATAATGAGAGTTTACATTAATCTAAAAACAGAAAACTGTTTCAAGATTTAGAAAATTTGGGCTGGTACAAATTGACACAAGACTTCAACCTAGTAAATACGCTGGTACATGCGCAGTAAATCAAATTGAAAAAAATTAATTTATAAACCTTACAATATTCTAGCTTTGCTACGCTGCATTCGAAAAGATTGTGTTACCAAAGATTGTGTTACCACTTGCTTAGTGAAGAGGCAAAATCATCAAATGAATACATATGGAAAACAAAAACACGAAGCAGTTCCAAAAAATTAATGACACACCTTTGGGTCAGAACAGTGTGAAACAGTGTACGGCTACTGTTGATTTACGAGTATTTTATATCCACTGCATGAATAACCCTGGTTTGGTGAATAAGAACAAAATAGACTCTTTTCTGCCATTGACAAAACGTGTTTCATTTTGTTACACAAGAAATTTTTTTGGTGCTAAACTTGAACAGTTTTTGCTAATGATTTCAATAAATATCAAAGTCGTACTTTTCTTTTTAATTTCCTTTACCCTGAAAGTATATGTATAAATAATATTATCAGGTCTGAATCAGAACCACGACAAGGGTATATGAGGATATACGCAGAGGAAACAATAAACATTGTATATATAATCATGATTTATTTATGTATAGACAAATGGGTTGTATCAAAATATATAAAAGGGATTCTTTCAACAAAAAAAATCGAATCTCATTTTCTAACGTTTACATAAAATAGAAAAGGCATAAAATAAAGACGATATTCTTACAAATGTCCTTAACATGGTAAAACTACTGCAATAAATAAGGAGACATGCTATTCTAGAAAATACCACAAAACAATAAACTTTTGCATAAGGGAGTAACTATGAATTCGACAAACAATGGCGAAAAGTTGACTGTTAATACGTAAAACCATTTATTTTGTTTGAATGGGGTATAACGCCACATTTAAGAGTGTTTCAGTCATATCGTTGAGGCTGGAGCACCTAACCATGGATTCCTTGTACTTTTCACACCAGAACTACCACTAAATTCTTCCTGGACCTTCAGGAGCTCATCCCACTTAGGTTTACGATTATCTATAATCGATGGGAGACAAATGTCGGAACAGATATTTGCTGCGACCGAGGATCGAACCCAGGATCTCACGATTGAGAGTCAGACGTGCTGCCAACCTTGCCAAATCATTTATAGATAGTTAAAAGCCTGTCATCTATAATGAATGGCAGTTTCAGTTATCCCTTTATCAGACGTCAAAACTTTACAATGGTCCTAACTCCAAAGAGATTGTAGGCGAATCAAATGAGTTACCAAAGTAATACCAAAGTAATAATCAGACGGTTAATACTATAGTTCATAGGAACATTTGCTTTACTTCCCTTTGCAAGTTAATGTAAAATACAAGAACGGGTGGATTGAAAAACATTTTGAAAATGAATAAATTGTCTGTAATTAGCAATTTCATCATTTTCAAAAAATATGAAAAATGTATCTACTCCAAAAGACTAATTATACATGTATATAGAAAATTAACCAGTTTAAGATTGTTGTCTGCTACTCCTTTTAATTTTAGAGCAGTCTGGTCTGATAATGGGTGCAATGCATGTCCTGCATGTAGGATGATAAAAAAAATCTTTGTTGTTATTTAGATATCGTAGTCTTCTTCTCAAGCTCACTCTTTCAAGATTATTTTGTTGTTGATTATGTTTTTAAAATGTCTGTTCCATTCTTAAGATATCTTCGCTGCAATGTTGTACAACAGCAGGAATGTGTTTCTACTTGTCTTTTTCATCTTGCTTTACTCGCCTGATAGTGAATCTATATAAACAAGCGATTATCACAATACATCCAACGAAATAGATGGCCAATGCAAGAGTTATACTGTCCTTTTCCACTTGGCGCAAACCGTTAACCCCCGCTTCATATAAGACGGCATCAAATGCCAAAATCTCAGCTGTCGACACCAGAACGTGAAATATCTGGTGACCCTGGCCGATAAAATCAAAGGATCCCGGATATTTCTTTTCCGGTAGGTGGCTCGAGAAGAAGAAGGCGGAGCCTAACAAAGACGCTATCCATACTGAATGGTGGTTTAAGGAAGCGAGGGAACATTCTGCGTTTTGAATGCAGTTAATGTATTGAGCAACTATAGGAAATAGTCCAAAAACTGCCTGGATAAGTCCACCGATAATTTGAAACAGTTTTCGTTGCTTTGGATAAGGTCGTTTATACCGGAGTTTGACGATACTGCTTCCTGCCGTACAAAACCAAGCTGCCATTACGTACACAGGTAGTGATATTCTGTTAAAATGTTCATAGAACCAGTCAGAACAAGATGTGTGGAAGAACAGCACGCTATTTCCTAGACCTATCAAACTTGTACCTATATAATCACACTGGAAGCACACGTAGTGATGCAGCAAGGACTTGGAATGGAATGTATGAGCGAAGGCACTGAGGAATGAACAAACAGTAACACAGAAACCATCTATAGCAAGGATCCAGTACATATCATTTCCGGTAGACCTGTAATCGTTGACAAAAACTAAAGTTTTATAAAACAACACGAAGGCAGCAATGGTATGAGTCCATATGTTAATCGATTCGTTGTGAAGTTTAAAAACACTCAATAAGTAGTACCCCCATGTCCTCCTGCAGGGTCTGTATCCGGTTAAAACTCCTGGCTCCCGAAACACAAGAGGAACTCGTTTACTTGGTAAGGTTCCCTGCGTCGTCCAAGATTGAAATTTTGAGAATTCATAGAGAAGTCTGGATTTACCCATGTCAAGAGACATCTTTTGAAATGCAGTTGATTAATAGACACTGAAATAAACAGGTAATAAAAAATGAATAGATCATTAGGAAAATCAATGGAAGCGACACATGGTAGGTGCTTTAATTGGTTTACATATATGCCTGGGAATAACTGTCCTACAATTGACGAATTGCCACGGCCAATCAAAAAATCGACTAACAAATCATATCATTCATTTGGACCAGGAGCGAATATTGAACTCCGACATTTCATCTAAATCAGTTTCGTTGGTTCGGTAACTTAAACAACGTACGTACAGCTGAATTAAAAATATTTTTCAAAATCCATTGCCAGTAACATGAATCGAAAAAGAAGTACGGTTTGTTGACGACTTAAACATCGTAACTACAGCTTAAATAAGCTGTAATTACGACGTTTAAGTTGTCAAACCCACAAATATGCTTATCACTAATGTCGGAGTTCAAAGTTCACTTTCAGTTTAAATGAATGATTCGATTGGTTTATCGTCTCTTTTGTCTTGTTTTGATTGGCAGAGGTGACCCCCTCAGTCAAGGTTGAAGATGTAAGAAAGACAGAAAGACCGTTCACAAAACAGAAAAATGCGAAATAGCGAGGGGCTTTATGCTAGCCAGCCTTAGCACGATTTGCAGTCTACGACCAGTGTTCATGGTACTTTTTTCTGGCCGATACCAAGTTGACGCTTTTCGCAAGTTGAATGAATTTGTTGAAAAGAAAGCAATATGACCTTACCTTAAGTACACATACCATATAACATTACAAAGTTTACACCGACATAATACATATATGTATTTTATTCATTATATTACACACACGTTTGACTTCAAAAGGCGATCGCCAAGCTGACGTTTCGTTCAATTAGGTATTGAATTTATGACACGACATCAAAAAATAGACTAAATATCCTCAATATGCGATAGTTTATAATTCGAATTATTAATGGTACATTCATTTGACCGACGAGCATCTACTAAAATGGTCAAACCCATTTAGTTTGATGAAATGAAATGTTTTATTGTAAGGAAAACACGGTGTTTCAAACGGTGTTTTAGTTCTAACACGATGGCTAGTGCACCTAAATATGGCTTCCTGTCGTTTTTTCGGGCCCATCATATCTCAGCCACCAACTCAAGACTACAATAACGTGTTGGTCAATTTTCGCCTTTTTGAAAAAAAAAGATAAACCCTTCTTGACAATAAATGTCAAATAAGTAATACGACAATACTGAATTAATAAAAACTATTTAATTTCAGTTTCGTTTATTAAGATTAAAGCGTTGTGAAATTTCTTTTCAAAATTTTATGAAAAAATATTGAGCACGTAACTAGTGTGTATGCTTGCGCACAAAGTAAATCCATGAAATTTCACTAAAAACTAGTAAAATTTGGCTTTGTTGTGCTTCATTACATTAAACCATAAGAAAAAATGAACGTTTTATTATAATTAATTATTTCTTTGAGGCATGAACCTAAAAGCATAATAACACTAATGTATGAATCCGCTTATTCGAACATTAGTGTGATTAAGTTCTAAGGTTCTTACCTCAATGAAAACAAAACAATAACAACAACAACAACAAAAATACACTCCATTTTTTAAATAAATTCTCAATATTTACCCTGGAACTTTTACAATCGCGTAGAAAAGCCTCGTACTCAACATCTTCCACTTTTCTTTAACTTCCACTTTTTGATTCTTTTATTTTCCGTGACAATTTACCCTTAGAGCCGAGATTTCTTATTCGATTAATTTATATGATTCTGGTCTAATCCGACCATATTAAGGTCATAAGCATATTAACAAATTCCCACACAATGACTTTTTTTGACGCCCCTTAAGAAAAAAATATTGGGGAAAACATTGTGTGAAATGATGAAATTGCTTGTCACAAGCAATTTCTTCATTTTACACACTGTTTTCTTCCCACAAAGTTAAAAAATCTTTAATTTCATAAAATTTAAATTGTCGTCTGTAACTCCTTTCAATTGGGACCAATCTAAAATTGTGCCGTCTGGTAATGGGTAAAGTAATTGATTATGTTCAATCAGAGAGCGAGTGGTGCATATAAGGACCCGAGCTCGTAGACAAAGCCTATCCATTCAAAGGAACGGATCCTCAACTCTAAATGGGTCGACCTTCGAGACTCGAAGACTCGTCCCGAATATTGGCCTGGGTGATCCGTGGGTAAGGCAGTCCCGATCTGGCAGTTTTCATCATCCAACCGCTGCCACCAATGTAAAGTTCCGAGCTCGAAGACAAAGCCTATCCATTCAGAAAAAAAAAGGATCCTTCCTACCCTAAGTGGGTCGACCTTGTGTATATATCACTCTACATAGTCCATCGACTCTTCTGAAGGTTCCCTAATTTGCATATCGCAGCAAATTATCTCCCCTGGAACCGTTACGCAATCATTTTTAGAATGCTGAATACTAGCTTTGATATTTTCAATATCAGTCACACGGTCATTCATTCATTCATTCATTCACATACACACATTTATTTATCTATTCATTCATTCATTCATCCTCTATAAATGAGCGCAGAAGACTACACACTGTTAACCGAGTTTTACTTGTTTGTTTGTGTGGGGGGGGGTTTGTTTGTTTTTTGTTTTGTTTTTGTTTTGTCTTTTCAATGCATGAATTAGCGCAAATTTATTCAAAATATGAAACATTGACTCTTTTTTAAATAGTGGACCAAGAGGTATGTTATTGACTACGTGTGAGGAAATGAGACACAATTTATTTTCCAGACTAAATGTCTTAGGGCATCTGTTACTTTTTTTATTTGCGAACGATTTCGATAACATGCGGTCGCTTACATCATCGCGAAATATTGACCGTTATTTTCACCATTATCTCTGACAAAAGAACTCACCCCAAATCAGAAGTCAAAATCAAAGAGAACGTTCACTTTTTGTAACCAATCGACCAATGAAAACATTCATTTAGAGCAGAAATGAATTTTGGACTTTGAATTGGCAGTCAATTTTGTTAACCTTGTTTTTTTTTTTTCATTTAGCGACTTCAGAATAGTAACTACAGCTTATTCAAGTTGTAGTTAGGACATTCAGATCGTCAGCTAACTATTCTACTTGTTTACATGCCACTGGCCATAAATTTTGCAAAATAACGAGGTTTAAAATCGAAGCTGTACTTTCTGTCGTAGTCAGTGGTCGTAGCTCCCGCAGTATATGGGTGGGGCCAGTGATTGGTCGACTTGCCAATCGCTGGCCCAGCCAACTTACTCAGTTGGTCCCGCTTATTGACCCGAACAGAAAGTTCCAATAAGATTTTAACGGTGTTATTTGGCAAAATGTATGGCCAGTAGCATGTAACAATAAAGTAGAATGATTGGTTGGCGGCTAAAACGTTTAAGTCGTCAAACAAGCAAATATAATTCGCATAAATTGAGGCCAATGTCAGAGTTCAAACTTCATTCCCGTTTTGAGTGGATTCTTTGATTGGTCGGTTTTTTTCTTTGATTGACAGCCACGATTGGTCAATTGGCGGGACGTTGACTACTGACCCCCAACAAGGCCGTATAACTGAGATATCGACACACACACACACACACACACGTACACACGCACACTTCAATAAGGTTTCAAAACCAGGTCGAATTACATTGATTGGTCATTTCTACGAGGGGCGCGGCGATTGAAAAGTTCATGAACTAGGGCAGACACATTTTTTTAAACATACCAATTTAGGTCTATGTAGCTAAATTACTATTTTTACCTTGCATTGCTAGTAGGATTCTTTACTCTCTGCTGTTTGACAAAATTTGATTCTCAGACCCACCCGCTATGAGTAATTCTTTTTAAATGGACAAAGTTGGTCATCGTGTGGTTATTCAATACCTTGACATGACAGCAACATAAGATAAGCATGTCAGGCCACCAGCTATCACCTTAAGGACCATAAATAAAACATGGCACATCGGCGAATTAAACTGTGGTTAATCGTTACACTGGTAGGAATTTCAAGAGAACTAATCTATGCAATTGCCAACGATAATTTCTAAATGAAAAAAGATTTCTGCATGATAGATTAAAAAACTTCTGAGTTTTACCAAAATAAAGCTCGACGCAACATGCTGAAGGATAATTTTACCTTGTTTCAGCAGGACCCGGTAGAGATTCTCAATCGGTTTCTAATTTTTGATGAATACAATTTAACCACTGCGCGAAATTTAGACAAAACATCAGTCAAAACTGTGGATACACCTAGGATCACCGCCCCTGAAAAAGGCCACGTCAATAACAGCCGCGGGTTAGGTGACGACCATAGTTTTCTCTAAAGCAAAAGACGTAATGTAGCTTTTGGATATATGGATAAAGGGCCGTACCATAACTGAGAGTATTATGCTGACCTCATGATGCTGAAGCGTGAAAAAAATCAGGGAGAAAGGGCGTGGAAAATGTTCTCATGTGTTCTCTTCCACCAGGACAACCCCAGTGTTGCAATTGCTGCTACTCCAGAATGTGGTTTCAAATTGTTTGAGAATTCACCTGATTTAGCACCTTCCTACTATTACTTATTCCCCAAGATTCAAAAGGAACACAGCGACCGCAATCTTCGCGCTGAAAACGTCAAATAACCGTTATCCCATCACCAGACGGCAAAGTTTTAGACTGGTCCAAATTGAAAGGAGTTGCAGACTACAATTTAATGATGGTGGAATTTTTAAATTTTTTCAACAGTCTGAGTAGACAACATTATGGAAAACGAAGAAATTATTTGTTACAAACAATTTCTTAATTTTACACAATGTTTTCCGGATCGTTTTTCTTTGGGCGCTAAAAAGCGTCATTGTGTTGGAATGGATTAACCCATTCCAACTCAATCCCTCCTTTTTACGCCCCTCAAGAAAAAAACTTTGGAAAACATTGTGGAAAATGAAGAAATTGCTTGTATCAAGCAATTTCTTCATTATCCACAATGTTTTCTATCCAAAAGACGAAAAAATTCAAAATTCCATCAACTTGAAATTGTCGTCTGCAGCGTCTCTCAATTTGGACCAGTCTAAAATTTTGCTGTGTTGGAATGGATTAAAGAATGAGAAAACCTACTAAGAGAGAAAAGTATCGATCATTGTCAGTCTGTGCCGTTCTTGCAATCTGACAAGAGTCGATACTTTTCGAACTTTTGGTGAAACTTTTATTCACTGACGGGCCACATATATTTTGCTAGAATAGTTGATCTTGGATGGCCTTAAAGCATCCCAACAATCACACATGTTAAACAAACCTATTTGCATATACGTTAATCTAACCATTTGAATTTTGATGAAATAGTTGTCTTTCAATGTCTCTTATATGTGATCGCTTGGTATTGATTTATCTATCATTTAAACATGTACATATAAAATATCCTCGAATAAATAGCCAGTTTATTTCCTACAAATAATACTTAAGATACTTAAGGTTTTACACCAGGAAGTCCGATTCATCAAGCGGATTCATCAAATTTCATAAAGTTTAGATTAAAAAATTGCGTTCGTACAGCCTTCGGGTATTTTCTTTCTTTTTTTTTCAGTCGTGCAGCAACGGATTGTTTTAAATAAGAGTTATCCGTACAAGATATGCTGCGCTTACCCTGGTATTAACCCATTCCCAAACGGCAAAATTTTAGTCAGGACCAAATTGAAAAGTTGATTCAATTTTAGTGTGTGTGTGTTGTTGTTGTCGGGGATGGGGATGCAACTAAATGGGTAGAAAATATTGTGGAAACTCAAGAAATTGCTTGTCATTTTCTACAATATTTTCACAATTCTTTTTTAGAAGGGCATTAGAAAGCTTCCTTGTACGTGAATTGTTGTGTTTGATTGATTAACACAAAAAAGAAGAACAAGAAATAAACAAGACGGTAACATTGTTTAACACATTACCACGCAATGACGCTTTCTGAATACCATAAAGATATACAATCAAGGAAAGCTTTGTGGAAAGGGAGAAATTGCTTGGGTCAGCAATTTCTCATTTTCTCACAATGTTTTCTACCCTGTTTTGGACTTATGTTCCTTTTTAAACGCAATTCGAAATGTAACATGAAACTTCTTTCAATTGGAATCAGTCTAAAATTATATCGTCTTGAAATGGACTAACTGATTTCTGTGACGTCTAAACATTTTCGTCCAAGTCTTCATTAAATATTCCCTGCTTAAAGGCCTACGTAAGGTCAATATTTTCAGCTACATGTATATAGCGATTAGTTTACACGAAACCTATTGAGCTACAAATAGTTCATATACGTCTAATCATTTATTATGCTCTTTGGGTGTATTGGATAATCGATAAGTATTGGAATCGCTATATACAGTTAATTGAAATAACGTTAAAAGGGTAAGTCTGGTTTACATGTATGAGAGTACTGTTCATTGAAGGCGTAAACACATGAATTTAAGCTGAGAAATAATTTGAAATATTATGTGAAAGGGTAAAATCACAATTACATCAGAGCTTATTTAGATAAGTAATTTTGTAAATAAAGATAATATATGCTAGGCCGATCATTCTATACTCAGAAAATCTATGCAGAGCCAAAAAGTATAGACACCGGCTAGTTTTCGCTGTCTGGATAAGACTACATTTCTCAACTAACCCTCATGATTTTATCCTTTACGATTAACCCATTCCCACTCATTGACGCCTTAAGATGCCCCCAAGGAAAAGAGCTTTGGGAAACAATATGGAAAAATGAAGAAATTGCGTGTTACAAGCAATTTCTTCATTTTCCACAATGTTTTCTACCTAGAAAGTTGAAAAAATCCAAAATTTCATTAATTTTGAATTGTCATCTGCAACTTCTTTCAGTTTGGGCCAGTCTGAAATCCTGCCGTCTGGTGATGGATCAAGCACAAACACAATAATAGAGAAATATATAAATAAATACAATATGTACATTGTTTGCGCCTGTTTCAAAGAATTGAGGAAGTACTGACTTATGCCCTTCGTACCTTATATTTGATATAATTCGCTCTGTATAGTGCTTTATCGTTTTCGAAATTCAATGACCTGCTCTTGGGTTCATTCATAAAGCATTGTATAACTAAATAACAATCTTTAAATCACCAGACGACTCAATTTTAGACTAGTTCGAATTGAAAATAAAATTGTCGACGGCAATTAAATGTTGATGATTTTTTATTTTTCTTTGTCTTTTGGGGATAGAAAACATTGTGGGAGATTAGGGAATTGCTTGGTACAAGCGATTTTTTAGGGGCATCGAAAAGCGGATTGTATGGTAATTGGTTAACAGATAGTATTGATGCCCAATTCATTTTTCCTTGATTTTATACGAAGAAAAAAAAATTAAAGAATTGAAGACTTACTCAATTACCACACACGTCAGATTTTTTACGCCTTTCGGGAATATAGTGATAGATAAAACCCCTGTCACACTAGGGTGGCGATCCCACGCCGCTCCCACGGCGATCCAAAAATTTCCAGAGCGCTGTGAGGACGTCGTGACATCGCCATGATCGCTGCGGGAGGGCAGTGGGAGCGCCGTGCAGTCGCGTAGAGCGGCGAGGGACGGCGCGCACTTTGAACATGCACAAAACAATCGCCTTGGGAGCGCGGTGTGGTAAGTGCGCAGTAGGATCGTCGTGCGGTCGCCTTAGCCGCGCCACGAGGTCTCCTACAACGCCATAAGAGCGCCGCGACACCGCGATGTGAGCGCAGTCAGAGAGCCATGGCAGGCAATGGCTCTTGCACGGCGACTATACCTCGCTCTTCGCGCATCCCTTGCGTCTCTACTGCGCTCCTACAGTGTCTCAAGCGCACCGGCAGCGCAGTGCAATCGTCGTGAGATACAAGCAATTTCTTCATTTTCCACAATATTTTCTATCCCAAAACACGAAAAAATTCAAAATTCCAGCAATTTCTCATTTTCTCACAATGTTTTCTACCCTGTTTTGGACTTATGTGAGGAAAATGATGATTGTGCTTGTTACAAGCAATTTCTTCTTTATCCATAACATTTCTTATCTCAACGGACATATTCAAAATTCCATCAACTTAAAATTGTCACCTGCAACTTCTTTGAATTTGGGCCGGTCTAAAATCATGACGTCTGCTGATGGTTTAAGTGGCTTTACTCCCAGATGTTTCATTCTGTGAACTCTTTGAACCATCTCAGACAGTGAAACAATTGCAGTACAATGACCTTAACAATCCCGAAAGTCGTTACGTTATAGTCGTATATCGAAAATCGGTATAGTCCAAAGAGGGTATCATACATTGTTAATTATGTATAGTATATATTCAATACGTAACATAACAAATCAGGTAAGATATTCTTTTCTTCTGTTTCTTCTTTTGTTTGTCAACATGACATATCTGATAGCTTCACTGTGTATCCACTCAGTCGGATCTGAGTTTTCGCTATGCGCACTGTAGATAGAATCTGACTCAGTTTATTAACCCTTTCCTTTTAAACCCCTGGATTTTACTTCCCTATGTTTTTATACTTGAGAAAACATGGTGGAAAAAGTAGGAATTGCTTGAAGAAAGGCACGCTGTTTTGTACTGATTTGCATATACCCACTAAGAAAATCTCCCAATTCCTGAGTTACCCCCCCCCCCAAAAAAAAAGAGAGAGAAGAAAAATTAGTCACTAAAATCTGGACATGTTTCATACGTTGGGCCTGTAACTAGCTAGAATAATAAGTATATTGATCCACACTAATTTATTACCTCGTAACTTGTTATAAGTGAAAACGGTCAGGCAGATGCTATATATTAAAATGTTTTCATATTCTTCATTTACAGACGAAATGCTAGATCAGTAATGGGGAATTCAAAGCCATTTCTTCGTTGTTTAGCTTCAAGAACCTTACCAGCAAGTCGTGTAGCCGCAATATTTCGGGAACCTGGTGTGTTAAAGGGATATCGGCCTTCTGGACAAACATGGACTTATTACATCACAAGTGTGTTCAAGCTTCATAACGAAACAGGAAATATATGGACGCATGCAGTTCCCTCTATCTATCTTGTATACAAATTCGTTTCTGAGTTACGTACATACAATGGAAGTGGTGAAGATAAGAATTGGTTGATGTCATTTTTCGTATTTTGTGGATTAGTAAATTCTGTCCTTAGCACTACTGCTCATATATTTCATTCTAAATCACCTCTATTTCATTATTTATTCTACCAGGGAGATTATGCAGGCATTGCCATTCTCGGACTCGGCAAAAGCATCATGTTCCTTCACACATCGAGCGGTATCAAGTTCTGTTATTCATGCTCACCTTACTCGTTGCCGATCTACGTTCTCCTGGCCTGGATATTTATGATAGGTAACTGCATAGGAAAGTTGAGATTCCATTTAGGTAAAAGAAAACTACTTCAAGTTTTGAGTGTATCTTTACAAGCGTCAGTTGGTGGACTTCCTTTACTCTACAGATATTTAACCTGTTTGGGGGAGTCGGATTGCCATATTGGATCCTTAAATCACCACACGATATGGCTCCTTACATTATTTGGAGCACTTTTCTTCTTCTCGAGTCATCTACCCGAGATAAAATACCCAGGCTCTTTTGACTATATAGGTCAAGGTCACCAAATATTCCATACCCTTATTTCTATAACAGTGATTTTAGAGATTCGTGCTGTGTCATATGATATCAATATTACCGGTCTAAGACCTATAAACAAGAATGGTATTATAGTTTCATTGTTTGTTACTGCAGTAGGGTGTGCCCTAATCATGACCAGCTTGTTGAAGTTAACACGACAGACAGCAGAGCTAGACCTGAAAACCGAGGAGTAAATAAATACCAGCTTCTTGAACCAAAAGCGATTTACCTTTAACATAACATATATATAGTTTATTCGTGTAACTTGAACGTACCCGTTCATCGTCAAACATTTGAATTTACATACAAAACATATAAAACTACATACATGTGACAATGGCGGAAATGCTATACAAAACTAGACTGTAAATACGTCATAGAAAAAGAGAAAAAAAGTTAGGAGATGAAAAGGGTTGGCGAAAACAGAATACATGTACATGTACTTTATTTATTTAGTTTTAGGTATGGTAGAATTTAACTGTTTGTCAAAAATTTAGACTTGTCCAAATTCAAAGGGGTAGTAGATGACAGTATGAAGTAAGCACTATTCTGAGAGTATATATTCTATATGATATGAAATATTGTGGAAAAAAGAAGAAATCGCTTGTTGCTAGCAATTTCTTTTTTTTTTCCACAATATTTCAAAAGTATATCAAGGGGAGGAAAAAACAGAGATTTTAAACGAAATGGTTAAAGTTCTTTCTATTCGAGACTATTTCGACAGCTCTTCAATCTGGAAAATAAAGATTATTTATTTGACAGGGTGGATATTACGTAATATCTTACTTAACGTTTACTGACTGATCAATAGAGATTTAACCCGATTTTAGACTGGTTCAAATTGAAAAGAGTTGCAGACGAGAGTTTAAAGTTGATGAAACTGTAGATTTTTTTTACAGATTTCTATGTTGAAAACATTGTGGAAAATGAAGAAATTGCTGGTTACAAGCAATTTCTTCATTTTACACATTTTTTTCGCAATCGTTTTTCTTGAAGGGCGTCAAAATGCGTCATTGTGTGGGAATGGGTTAAAATTGCTCTCACTAACAATTACTGTATGTCAACTTAAATCTAATTAAACCTTTCTTGTTTTGCAGAATATTAGGCCTGACAAAATTCAAAGGATTTGCAGATGAAAAGTTTAAGTGGACTTTAACTGAAAAATAACCATTCGGTAGGGCAGAAAATATTGTGGGGGAAAAAAAAGAAATTGCTTGCTACAAGCCATTTTCGTCTTTTTCTTCAATGTTTTCTCAACAGGGATGTAAAATCCAGGGATTAAACAGAAAAGAGTTAAAGTTGTCCGCCTGTTAACAGAGGTACGAATTACTTAGAATTCGGGAAATACTTCTTCCTCGCTTTTCTTTTTAAATATACTTATCCAATGTTATAAAAATCGATCTAAATAATATTTTCATATATCATGACACAATTCCATTTTTCGGATTATTTATTTATCTTTCTATCTATTTTTAAAAATTTCGAATCCCCCGGTCGATTAGAGTTCCGAAATCAATAAAAAGGTATAAGCAGTCATTCAATGAGTTCACTGGTATTAAAACCCAGGTGGTTTAAAGAAGGACAATTAAAAAAATGAATTTAATATTGATTTTTATCATTTCAATTCCTTGCTATTATATTTATGATACTGCATCTTGTTCGATTAGTGCGAGCAATGAACCGTACAGGATTTTATGAAACGAAACGAAACTGATTTAACCCATCTTCACAAATCCCTCCATTTTACGCCCGCCAAGAGAAAAAAAGCTTTGGAAAACAATGTGGAAAATGAAGAAGTTGCTTGTACCAAGCAATTTCTGCATTAAATGTTTTCTACCTCAGCAGACAATTATTTTTAGAATTCCATCAACTATGAAAAGTTGGACCAGTAAAAAAATGTTGTTTGGGAATGGGTTAACCATACTTTAAGGACGCCGTGAAATCAACTTCATTTTTCAACAAATTCGCCCAAGAACAAAGCATAATGTCACGGCTCACACTTTAACCCTTTTCGACAAAATCTTAAACTGACTCAGATTGTAACATGCTGCAGAGGAAATTTCGAGTTGCGCTGAAATTGGGGGGAGGGGGGGGGTCAAATAGGAGCGAAAACCATTTGAGAAAAGGAGAAATGTCTTTTGCAAGCAATTTCTCCTTTTTCTACAAAGTTTTCTATGGTCGTATTTCTTCAGGGTGTCAAATAGTGCCATTGTATGGTTATAGGGTAGGCCCGTTTGTCTTGAACCCAGCATCTTCGGGACACGCTAAACTACAGCGCTTAAGATCTGGTATTCGTCAAAGAAATTGATGTTTGATTCATACTGAAAGCCAAAACATCTGTGATAGCTTTTTTATTTGTTTTACCTTTGTTCAGTTTCCGATGTGAGACTTGTACTATCATAGTCTTAGAACACATTTGCCTTCTATCAACTTTTTTTTTACGTAATTCCACTTTCAAAGCCCCCGAAAGGACAGAGATTTGGCCAAAAAAGTGGAAAAGGGAAGAAATTGCTTTTAACAAACAATTTCTTCATTATCCACACCGTGTATGCTTTAACCTAGAAGAAAAATATGCTTAAGATTTCGCTAACAAAAGTTGTCGTCTGCAGTTTTGACCGGTCTAACATTTTGTCGTCTGGTTCTTGATAACATCACACAGAAATGAGTAAGAAGTTTTACTAGTATAGAATAATAACAAGCAAAGTACATGTACTAGCGTTCGTATGCAGTAAAACGTGTAATTTGCCACCTCTCAATAGACGAGCAAAGCGCGGTCGCATAAGAAAAAAGTCGCATGATACACATTTTCGTGAGATAATTGAAGATTCGATATCAATGCATACAAATAAATCATTGCATAATTCTCACTGAATTCTCACTCAATCATATGTTATTCTCTAACTCCTTTTCGTTCTTACGATTCTAACGTGTTCCTACAACATAGAATTTAGTAGAAGTTAAGTTATTATTGTTGTCGGGAGTAGGAGACGGGAGGCAAATATTTCCTCTTCCTAAGACCTTTTGCTTTTGGAAAAGGGTTTTTTGATAATGGTCGATTGAAGGAAATGGTCACTCAATTAAGGTGACGCCTCGATGAGATTGTGTGTTTTTAGTTCTTCGAAATCGAAACAGACAGTAAGTAATAAATAATTGTGCATCTCTTGCCTAAGCGTCACGAAACAAAATAACAGCAGCAGGGAAACTCTAGGGACCTGTGTTAAACTTTTTCTATTTTGCAAAAGTATAGACCGGTCCAATTTCAATTTGGATTTAATTTGAAAAATAACAATTCATTAGGATCGAAAATATTGTGGAAAAGAATAGATTGCCTGTTACAAGCAATTTCTTCTTTTTCTTCATTATTTTCTCAACTTATACATTCACGGGGACTTAAAAACCATGGACTGAACAGGAAGGGGTTAATAGCTTCTCTCAGTTGATTGAAGTTTGGGGATTTCGTTTTACCTCTAGTTACCTTTTTATTACACCTGATCATCGTGACACTTCAAAAGATTGGCCAAGCGGTGGCCCCATCACCCAACTTCGTTGGCCACAGCCACTTACTCCGACAGTAAGATCAGCTTCGATATCATACGGCGTTATTTTGCAAACTTTATGACCAGAAACATGTAACAAAAATGTTTGGAGGCCTAAACTTCGTCACTTAAGCTTGAATAAGCTGTAGTTACGACGCTTAAGTCGCCAAATAAACTCAAGATACTTCGCAAGAAAAAGTCGACCAATGTCGGAGTTCAAATTTAATTTTGGGTCAAAATAAATGATTTGATTAGCTCTTTTCCCTTATCTGATTGTCAGCCGCGATTGACCTTTACACATGCGTCAAGTAAAGACACAGATCGGTCTGTGCATGTTTCCGCGTAGTCTGATCATAGTCTTCAATATGCGCTCTATAGATAAATACTGAACGCCGAAATGAAACACATTTTAATATAAAACGGACATTTGAGGGATCGCTGTCCTCGCCCATTCACTCCAACACTAACCTCCGACAGCAAGATCTACTTCGAAAGTAAACCGTGTCATTTTTGCAAATCTATGGCCAGTAATGCATAAAAAACGTAAAAGGGTTGGTTGGCGACCTAAACGTCGTATGTACAGTTTGGATAAGCTGTAGACACGTCAATTAGGTCACCAAACCAACGAAAATAGATCACTTGAATGTCTGCCAATGTTGGAGTTGGAGTTCACTTCCGGTGTAAATGAATTATTTGATAGGTCTATTGATTCCTTGATTAACAACCGCTATTTGTCAACTGACCACCCACTCTACGTTTCTATAACGTTTTTCACGGGAAATAATTCATTTGAGACTTTCACAAACGTAATAATAATCAACCAGGAACACCAGTATATCTTTGGGGTCCTTCGAGCGAAAAGGAATAATATGTAAACTTCATGGGTTGTTTGAAGTCAAAGAAAAATCTAAGTCATAAAAGCCAACTATCTACAATATTTCTTCAATAATTTTATTGTAGGGTAAAGGAAACGAAAAATATTTCTTAAATCATTGTATTGTAGGGGAAAAGAAACGAAATCTGGACATAAAAAATGTTTCAATCCAGATTAGCGCTTTCTGATCATTGCCGATAATGTGCACTGTATACAGCTGGTCTGTTTTCATTTATTCCTACACGTGATCATTAATTATTCAATCAGCACAACCGATCAAGTTATTTGTAACGCAGAAAATGTTTAAAAGCGTTCTACTAGAAACAATGGAAAATGCTCTCCCTTGAGTTTTGAAGCATTTTTGTGTTCATTGATTTATATTCGTCCTTAATTGCCGGGTCAAATATATTGTTTGGTTCTTTTTCTCTCTGATTATTTATTTCTTGTCTGTTTAACCCATTACCACACAATACTGCATTTTTACGCACCACGGAAATATAGTTATTGAAAACGTGAGGTGCTTGTGACAAGCAATTTCATCGTTTCTTACAATGTTTTCTACCTCATACGGCCCTTATTCTCCAATTTATACATCTAATCCTTTGCTATCTGCAACCTCATTCAATTTGAGCAGTCTAATATTTTGTCGATTTGGAATGGGTTAATGATATTCGTGCGGTTGTTGGTTTTTTAGCACTTATACATATACAACAACAATAACAACAGCAAACGCCTTTTCTTATCTACTTCCGAGACTTTATCGAACTACAATGATGTATTGCTATGGATTCGCTCATTAGATATACAGTCCTGCAAAAAAGCACTGTAAGACCTGTTGTAGAATTGAAGATGTTTCGTGTTTGAATATTTTTTTCATCGTTCAATTAAAAAATGTAAAATATAAAATGTGTCGTCTAGAATAGGAAGCGACAGAAAATCAAAACGATGCTAACAAACTTAAGTCCATACGACCCAGTCCACCTATAATTTTACAGAAGACAAAAACTTGACAAAACAATTGCAATGAAGCAGGTGCGGAGTGATCGCAATGATATATATATATAACACCAATTCCCACAATTTTTTTAGAACGGTCCAAAATCAAAGAAGCTGCACGTGACAATTGCAAGTTGATGGGTTTTTGAATTATTTCGTCTTTTTTGGATTATAAAAAAACATTGTGGATAATGAAGAAATTGCTTGATACAAGCAATTTCTTCATTTTCCACAATGTTTTTAAATGATTTTTCTTGAGGCGTAATAAGGAGGGATTGCGTAGGAATTGGTTAATACACATTTTCTTGTTGAAAAGGAGGGGATACTAACTGATAAGTTTCATTTCTTTTTATTCAAGGTTATTATAAATACTTCAATTCACCCAGCAGTTAAAAATGGGTGATTTTGAAAAATAAAGTTTTGACCATAGGAGTATTTGTTTTATCGTAAGAGAAAGGGGTTTCGAAGTCGAGTAACTCTGATAGTAAACACTTTTTCTCCCAAGATAAAAATAGATATTAATGTTTAATGACGAGTTGTTGATACGTTCACTAATGGCAACTCTACAAACATTGGTATATTTTCTTGTAAGTGGATTTATTGATTGAATGAATTGGGTTTAACGCCACTTTTAACAGTACTTCAGTCACATCGCGGCGGCTGGAGCATCTAACAATGGATTCCTGGTATTTCTCTCACCAGTACTACCACTACATCCTTTCCTAGCCTCCAGCTGCCATCCCACTTAGTTAACAATTATCCACCAATTAATGTCGGAAAGAATATGCAACAATGAATTCCTGGTACACCTCTCACCAGTTCTACCACTACATCCTTTCCTAGCCTCCAGCTGCTATACTACTTAGGTTTACGCTTATCCAACAATTAATGTCGGAAAGAATAAGCGCCGCCGCCGGGGATCGAACCCGTGACATCCCATGATTGAAGATTGGGAGTCTGGTGCGCTACCGACTGCGGCTTTTTCTTGTAAGTGGAATGTAGCATATGGTCCGCAAACTCGTTTTTACTCATTCCAACACAATCCCTGTTTTTTAACCCCCAAGAAAAAACTTATCAAGCAATTCTTCATTATGCACAATGTTTTCTATCCAAAAAGACGAAAATAAATAAATAAATAAAATTCCATCGACTTGAAATTGTCGTCTGCAGCTATTTTGATTTGAACCAGTATGGATGGGAATCGACGGGGAAGAGACAAAATTTGCATGTAAGTCACGCATTATTCTTTAGAGCGAAGAAAAGGCCCTGATCTGAGTCTTTACTTCGCACACTTCTATGAAAAGTGGAAATTTCACACAAAGGTTTAAATGGTAGGTCAGCCTATAATTGTCTTCATTCAGAAATCTTACACGTACAAAGCTAATATAGTCCAGACAAAGACAATAGGAGGATTGCATTTGGCAGTTCTATGAAAAAGTGTTTTCGCTTTTGAAAACCCTGGGCTTGAAGTATACATTTCATAGTTTCACACTTCCGTTGTAGAGCAATGTTCAAAAACACTTTTTTAAACGCCGTGTTATGGCGTTTTGGGTTACCCTCACAGTAGAATCCTTCAATTATCTATTCAACAAGAACCAAATTGTTGCGTTAAAAATCCTTGATCTGCATTGTTGTATTTTGTTTTGCTCTATTTTTTTCCTTCTCAAGTTGTGCATTTGTTTTCCCCTGTTTACATGCAGCCAATAGCAACTGATTACTCGGTGAAATACCTTGACATGACTAAATAATCGAAAACCAATGAACCTAACAGTCCTTATTTAAAGTTTCAGTCACGACTTTAACTGGCTTTACTTTATGACGTTCTTTAACCCTTTAACCGTTTCTCGAAATTTTAGACTGGCACAATTTGAAAGATGTTGCAGACGACAATGAAAAGTGAGTGTAATTTGAAACAAAACCATTCTATGTTGTAGAAAATATTGTGATAAAAGAAGAAATTGCTTGATACAAGCAATTTCTTCTTTTCTCACAATATTTTCTTAAGTATAAAATTGCATGGACGTAAAAACTAGGGATTAAACAGGAAAATGTTAAAATAAAAGTACTGAAAGTACTGTAAGCTAGCAAAGCATGGTTTTGAGTATTAGTAATCCCCTTTGCCATGGTGAATAAACAAGGTTCAAGTAAAAGAGGAGTTAAAAGGCATGCTTTTGAAGTAGTTCTGTACAATTTGAAAACAGTTAATTCATGTGGCCATACAAAGCAGTGCACTAGTTGTAGTGAAGACTCTGATCAGACTATTCGTTCCTTGATACCTATGTGAAATTGTTGGAAATACTCATTCTAAATTGAAAACAGCGAAAATATGATTTTGCCCATAAAGCAATTCCATGTTTTCGTGCCTTTCGCTATATAAAAAGGATTAAGATGGTCCTAAATCGCTAACCTGGTAATCATTCTAGGAAAGTTTAATCAAGATTGAGTGCAAATAGTGGCCACAAAAAAATTGGCATCAAGGCGTGATTTCGTATGAAATATATATTTTACAAGATTCATCCTTCTAACCTACTATATCAAAATCTGACCAAAGATATAGCCCCAAAATTGCAAACAAAAGATTTGATTTAATTAAATGTTATGACTTGAAAAAACATTCTCACCGCGTGTCAGTGAAACTTGAGCGATATTTGTAGCTGGATTTCCCCCATTTTCAATATGCTATACATTTATGACGTTACAAAGATTCTGGCCAAGTTTCATAAAAATTGTGCCAAAAATTGTGGCACCTAGAGTGTATACAAAGAAATTATCATGAAGTCACTTTTCCCGTTTTTTACAGTGCTTTATTCTAGATTGCACAAGGGTTCATAGGGATCGTAATAACCTGACGAGCTTACTTACTAAGTTTCATCGAATTATTTCAAAGTTGTCGCCCCTGTAGTATTAACACTAAAGATCATTACGCAGGATGACGCACGACGGTCATTCAAAGATCACTATGAGCACGATATACCCAGTTGGGTTAAAAAAAACAACATAGGAGATAAAGGTGCAGCAGGGTTTGCAATGATCCAGAATACACAAGAACTACTCTTTATAGCGTAGGCATTCCACTAATTTAGAGGTTTAGTATCCAGTGGCAGTTTGCCCTCTGAAATTACTTCACAATTTTGTCTGACGCTATGCAGGCTTAAATTCATTTAAAACATTTCAAATAAGTCTACCTAGAAAAATACTTGTTATTTCCCCGCTTTAAAGAAGGTGGAGTATTCTTGTTTACACCGTCAATCCGTTAGTCTGTCCGTGCTTCCGTATGTCATATACCTAGAAATTTCGTTGAATATTCTCAGCAACTATTTAAAGTATCAACTTAAAATTTTGTATGGTGGTTCAAGTAGGGATTCTGCATGGCGCTTACCAAATTCAGGCCCACAAGTTATCTACTCCCTGATTTTTGACTGTTTATTTTCGCACATTGCCTGGTATAGTAGTATAATTTCCTAATTTTTTTCTCGGCATCCATATGAAACTTGATATGAAAGTTCAAGTAAGGGTTTTAAATGGCGTTAATCGATATTAGGTCCGCAAATTATCTACCTCCTTTTTACGCCTTGGCTTATTTTCGAATATCATATGGTATAAAGGTATTCCTATTAATATCATCCACCTGAAACTTGGTATGGAGGGTCATCTAGGTGCTTCCAAACACGTTCCATTTGGCAGGATTTCACTTTCACTGTAGTTTACTTGGTAGTGCAAGCGGGGTATTTACAGTGAGTTTTGTCTCACAGATCTCTTGTTTTCATGAGCAATAAAGTTATATCAAAGAAGTTGAATACTCCTTTCTCTATATCTACTCTCGTTTTCAAAAGCGAACAGCCGACTCAAATATATATATATCGTAGACCTATGTGGGACAGCAGCTGGAGGCTAGGAAAGGATGTGATGGCTGTACTGGTGTGAGAAATACCAGGAATCCATTGTTAGGTGCTCCAGCCGCCGCGATATAACTGAAAGATTGTTGAAAGCGGCGTAAAACCCCATTCAAACAAACAAACAAACAAATTGGTTGAGTTTGGTTGAATTACGTTTAGTACTTTCTGAGAAGATTTTTAAAGTAAAAGTTGATGGACGGACGGACGACGGAAACCACATCATGACAAAAGCTCGTTGGCTTTCAGCCAGTGGAGCTAGCGAGAGAGAGTCAGAGAGCGAGGGAGATGGGGGAATGTAGCGAGTAGCCAGGTTCGAACTAGGAGGCTCTTGCGTGCGATGTGAGTATTCTACCACACAGACCAATTTTGTTATGTAAATAAGCGCTTTATAATCTCCAGATAAAGAGAGAAATAGAGGGCGGGCGATCGTTTGCCAGGTAAGCATGATTATGTACACCTCTCAAAAGCGGTATGTAGATGTTGCATCCTTTGGGTAGAATTCGGAGGTAAAAATATAAAGACACAAAGTCCGAGCACGACCAAACTGTTTTCAGTGCGAATATGATCCTATGAATGACCAATTAATTTGTTAAACAAAACATCCCAATCATGCGTAAAACCGACAGCTTCGCTTATCAGCTTTATACAGCAACTTCGTCTATCCGGACCGTTTTAACATTTTTACTCTAGAATAAGTAATATTATTTTGGTATGAAACAAACACCTTATTTTTTCTTAACAATATGTTATGATTATATATGTTTAATAATTTCCAATATATTATACATCTCCTTTCTTTCTTTCCATTCACTCGTCAAGTTTTGATAATAATGCCAAATTCAGAACACTCACACCAAAGTACTGTACATCAAGCAGACAGCTTTCAATGAGTCATATCTCGCCTTCGTTCTTCTCGCCTCAATCGGGCGTATTAATTTATGGTCAGATCCGATCTACTTTTCATGCGACAGAAGATCACATTGATTGCGTTAGATGTTTTACATTATGTTTTAAACTCTGCATGGGTTTGAATTTTTAGCATTGTAACTGTAGCCTCAGATTGCTTACGCAATCTCAGGCTAAAAATACTCTTTTTTTAACATATTCACTAGTGACATTTCGTCATGTAGGTCTAATGCGTAATTCGTTTCATGTTAAAAATGTATAATTATATGATCATCAGGTTATCCTACGCAAAAAGTTATTCTTAGATATTACACATACATGTAGAACGCGTCACCAGAGTGTACTAGTTGCTTGTACTATAAATTGACTGATCGAGAATGGCAATCAAAGAATCAACTTTTACGTGAAACATTTTTGTGATTTTTCGACTTAAACGTTGTAACTACAGCTGGAATAAGCTGCAGTTTCGACGTTTTGGTCGCCATCCAAGAATTAACTTTTTTGTTACATGTTACTGGCGATACATTTTGCAACCTAGCGCCGATCAATGTCGAAATGGGTTTCTTCTATCTTAAATTTTTTCAGACAATTTTAACCCATTTCCACACGAGCCCTCTTTTTTACGCCTCCCAAGAAAAAAACTTTGCAAAACACTGGAAAATGAAGAAACTGCCTGTATCAAGCATTTCTTTCACACCACAATGTTTCCTTTATTACAGTAAAATTACATCAACTTTTAATTGTCGTCTGCAGCTTCTTTCAATTTGCACCAGTCTAAAAATTTGTTGTGTGAGAATGGGTTAAGTATTGCCCGTATTCAAAGAAGAAAGAATTTAAAATGTCTCTGTCTAAGTATAAAGAGTCTGCTTGCGGGAATTGTGTTAACCCAAACCCACCCAATCCCGCTTTTTGCACATCCCACAAAAAGCTTGGAAAAACTTTGTGGAAAATGAAGACATTGCTTGTTACCATCAATCTCTTGATTATCCACAATCTTATTTTGTTTCAAGGACAAAGATTTAAAATTTTATCACGTTTAAATAGTCGTCTGAAACATTTCGATATTTTACCAGCCTAAAACTTGATTTTGTGATCTAGTAATGGGTTAACTTGAACCGGAATCAAATTAGGTTTTTTATTTCTGGCTTCTCTGGGCTGGTTAGAATTTAGTCTAAATCAATTTACCTTTTCCCAAACATTTCCGCTTTTTGACGCATATCAAGAAAAATTTGATTTGAAAATATTCTGGAAATGAAGAAGTTGCTTGCTACTAGCAATTTCTTCATTATTCACAATGCTTTTATTCCCAAGAAGACAAACATTTCACAACTTCATCAACTTGAAATTATCAGACATCTTTGAATTTAGACCAGTCTAAAATGTTGTCGTCTGATAATGGATTAACGGTTATGACACCGTTATGGCCTTCATTGGAAGAACCATATGCTCCATCAAACAAGAGCCCTTACTTAAGATGGTTGCTGCCAGGTCACGGGAATTCGGAAGCAAGTTTCAATATTTATCGTCTGGTAAATGGTTATAACAAACGACTATTCACACTGAGGTATTTCAAAAATTCGCACTGTCACTAGATGAATGTTGTAAGGCCGAATTGTAATTGGAGAATTCATAAACTTGGCAACTCCTTAATCTTAGACTGAGAGATATTTAATATCAGTAAATAGTCGTTGTCATTCTAAAACGTCGTAACTACAGCTTGATCCAAGCTATAGTTACGACGTTTTAGAACGACGACGAAATGTAGTTGTTTTATGACCAGAAAACTCAGATGTTATCCACGAAAAAGAGTAAACGTGTTTTCATAGGTTTCAAGCTTCAAATTTTCATCAGTTTTATTGTAGACAAAAATTCCAAACTAGTATAAAATCAGAAAAGTTACAGACGCAAATCTAAAGTATTCGTGTATCATGTGTAAACTTAGAAATACTTAGTATCATAAATAAAATAAAACTTTTGGAGAAAAAGAGGGGAAAAAACACGGGTAAAGTTCAGTGCTGTTGGCATTAAGAATTCATGTTTTGTGTTTTATTTATTTATAAATAAATAAGTAAAACACAAAACATGAAATCTTAAAGCCAAAAGGACTGAATTTTAACCATGTGTTTTCTTTTATATGCATCTCCCCAGTTTTCATCAGCCAGAGATCAGAGGCAATCTATGAAATTCAGTCAGTAGGTAATCAACTGAAACATTTCAAGTCAAAATTGTTGCAAATAAAAAATGGTGGATTGCAGGCACCGCCTACTGAGCTCCGATAGGAAGCACTTAAATATTAAACGGAGTTGTTTTGAAAAAAAAACTGTGGTCAGTACAATAAAACGAAAAAGCAAAATGGTTGGTTGGTAAACTAAACGTCGTAACTTCAGCTTGAAAAAGTTGAAGCTACGGCGTTTATGTCGACATACCAATAAAAATGTTTGCATAATAATATGGATCAATCAACGTAGTCGGAGGCAAAAGTGCTCTTCCCGATTAAAAGAATGACTTGATAAGTCGATTGATTATTTTATTAACAACTATTGCCAATTATAGTCACACAGCATAGTCTATATTTCTAAACAATGATTCGGGTAACAAAAGGAGCTGTCCATTTTGGATTCATCCCTTAGGCCCTATCTTTAACGAATGTTTCGTCAGTAGGCCACCATCTTGAAAAAAGGTAAGTACAAAAGTCGAACGGAATTTTCAATTTGAAAACGCATTGACCTTCATTCGAATAGAATTGGTAAAAGCTCAAACAAATATCCTTTTCAGGGATCCTTTTCAAGTGACTTGGATGAGTTCATTTATCGATTCACGGATCGGTAGTCACAACCTTGACATGGTACGGAAATTTCCGATCATTCTTCGTATTATGTAGTTTGCGCGGTTTTATTTAGTATGACACCACTAAATTTCACATTTTGTCAATTGTGTTTTATAGACTGGCAACACCGTCGACTTTAACCGCCGACTTCCAACCATTGTTAAAGTTGACGGTCGTTTCAGCCTATTACTCATAGTATACAGTTTTTACGCATATTGATATGAGCTCATTGCCAAAATATAACACTATTTTCATTTTATATATTGATTGTTTTCGGAGATAAAATGTACCTATCCTCGCTGTGTTTTTCTAAGGGAAACAAATTGTATAATTCGAGTTTGCTGTAAATTACCAGTTTGTTCCCCTGTAATGTACTGTCTTTAACCTATCTCCAAACGATAGCGTTCTTTGACGCCTTCAAGAATTCTTCAGTTTCCACAATGTTTTACCCCGCAAAGAGTTTCATAAACTTTAAATTGCCGTGTGCAACCTCCGGCTTTCAATTTAAACCCGTCTAAAATCTAGCCGTTTGCTGCAAGGTAGTGGGTTAAACGGTAACTGTCGCCGAGATCACCGTGACAAACATCGTAGTATGCGTTTTCCATCCTTTTGGTTATCACATACATGTATTTTCTATCTACTAGACAACACTATTTGAGAGCAAGGAAGATTAGAGAGAGTGAATACTTTGAATTTATCATTTCTTAGACTATGATCAATTTTCAGAGGTGAAAAGGAGATATTGCTTGTCAAAAGTAATCCATTTTTTCTTAGATATATAGTACCTGGTTTTGCATTTACACCTATTTTGATTTTTCCAGGTATGTTCAAGGGTAATTCCATAATAATTCCTAAAAGCTCACAGTATTTTACCAAGGATAAATAATGCCAAAACAACAAACGTTACAGTATTCGCCCATATCCTGGCATCATAAGTTAAAGCGTAACTTTTCAAGATCGTGCTCATGTTAGAAAGGGTCGCATCTGCTATATTGTGCATTTATTTACCCTAGTTTAATTACCCGATGACAAAATTTAAGGGGACAAATTTATATAAAGTTGCAGGTGGCATATTGGATGTGGCAAGATATTAAATCAATAGATTTGTTTGAATGGGGTTTTACGCCGCTTTCAACAATCTTTCAGTTATATCGCGGCGGCTGGAGCACCTAACAATGGAATCCTGGTATTTCTCACACCAGTACTACCATTACATCCTTTCCTAGCCTCCAGCTGCTATCCCACATAGGTCTACGATTATCGACCCATTGGTGAGAGACAAATAGTCGGAAAGGATGAGTGCCGCCGTCGGGAATCGAACCCGGGACCTCTACATTGATAGTCCGACGCGCTACCAACTGCGCTATGACGTTAAATCAATAGAATCAGGTACACAGAAAATATTGTAGGAATAGAGAAAATATTCAATATATTTGTATATTTTTAAAGACATGCGACAGTTTGTAAACCTCGCATATATTTCCATGGGGCAATTATAAAACCTTGCTTTTACGTACTGGCAAGAATTGGATGACCACTTTAAGATTCCGTTGGTTAGATATATTGAAAGAGGACTATCTACGGTGCACCCTAACGAGTTTTATTCAAATGGCTCGACAGCATTAGAAGAGAAATTGTCACAAAAACCCCTGAAAGCTCTGTAACGGGGTTTCCTAGGACCATGGCTCTAGCAACTCTAACAGAAGTCAATACGAATGGTTGTTTCGTGCCGAATTTCGAATTTCTTTGAATTTATATTCTTATCTAAGCGACTTTGAAATAGGTCGTTCTAATATTCTCCCCACAGACGTCTGACGCCGTAGGGGGTTACTCTGATGATAGCTCATTTGTTAGTTATGAGCAATGACTCAAGGGACGGCTAGATTGTGGTCGTTTAATAGAATATTACTAGAAGGTAAAATTCTCGACTGGTCTAAATTGAAAGGAGTTTCAGACGACAATTTAAAGTTGATGAAGGATTAGATTTTTTTAACTTTCTGGGTAAAAAAATGTAGAAACGAAGAATGTGTTTGTTTGTTGTGAGTCGAAAACGCGACCCCTTGAACAATCTGTAGTCGTTAACACAGCATAAAACTAGGTTAAAGAATTTTTTTATCTATATATATGATTACCGGCATTTTCTTTGGTTCGCGTGTTGTTTTGGAAAAGGGCAGAAAGAATACAAATCAAATCATTTTATTTGGTCTTGTTTAAGACCGTTATCATACATCTTCACAAATGCATTTAGCTATCTTAGATCAAAGTTGAGACAATAAATTACATTTATTCCAGTAAACAAACAAAACAATTGTCCGACAAACAAAAAAACAGCCAAACAAACAAAACAACATTCAATGTGTTTAGTGAAATGTTCATGGACTAAACGTTCTTACTCCAGATAATAATACAGTTTTGGTCCAACACTGTCGATAAGCATTTTTTTCTTGAACACATTTTTGATAGATTAGCACTTAATAATAAACCAAGGATTAATCTATCACCACACGATCCCACATTTTTACGCGCGAAAAATGTAGTTAGAAAATATTGAAAGGAAAGGAGAAGTTGTCTGTAACAATAGAGTAAGTTTACTAATCTCATGCATACCTCACAATTACACTAATTCGGGGTCCATTTTCACATATTATTTTCTGACGAATTTCATATATCGCTCCACGTGACGATCGTTCTTTGATCATGATCGTGTGTACGTAATGATCCACGATTTACACTCTCAGAAGGCTGTTCTTGAGAACACTTAGATATCGAAGGGGTGAAAACCAATTTCAGAATTAAAAATGTAATGAACTTTCTTTCAAAATAGGAGTCAACGCTGTTAAATCTTAAAGATGGCTATACTATAGCGATGTTAAGTAACACGCTTCTAGCCCGCTGTCGTACATTGTTTACCCGTTCAAAACCTATCACGACCTTTCTTGGTGACATCGTGATAAATTTTAATCACTTCGCTGTATCGTTTTGTAATTCAAATCACAAAGTTTATCATCTTTACACCAGCTTTATCACGAAATTCCTATGTGTGTTGTAACGGCTGTTAATGTCTAGAGATGATCTTTGCTATTCGGCTATAGCTGGTATTACATAGATAATACCAAGAGATTATTAGATATTTTGAAATAGCACTGATTGTCTAGATACATTATCGTTTTTCTGCATCATTTGTTATCACAAAGTGTCTCATCTAAATAGGAGAGTTATTGCAAGATTCTCTAAAAAGAATTGTTCCGGTACTTGCTGTCACAATTCAATTTTTATTTCTTAGCTATGGTCGTTATCACAAATAGTTTCTCATTTAGATACTAGCGCTATCGCGAGATTCTTAAATACTTTAAAAGTAGTTTTTAATGTCTTGGTACATTCTCTTTTGTCCATAAGTGTTAACAGAAACTTTACCATCTCGCTTATGGACGTATTATCAATGTTATCGTAAAAGGCAATACACATCACATTATTCGAGTTGAAAATAGCACAATATGTGTTCCATAGAATAAGGTTATTCTGTTTAAGATGTTCTGTATCCATCGCCAATCCCAGCAAGCTTGTTGTGTCTTCATGTTGTAATAAATAACGATCCTGAAACATATTAAATAGATATCAATCGTAAAGTTGTGTTGAAGAAACAGAAAGCAAAATGACAAATTAATCCATTCAAAGGCGACACATTTTCCTGGTCCTATTTAAAGTAGTCGCAGACAATAATTTTTAGCGGTTTTGTAGGACAAAACCGGTATTTCACATCGATCAACCGGAAACAAGTTTTCACGAATTTTCTACTCATTTCCACGCATGCTCATAAACTTGAAGTGAAAATCTATGTGATTGCCTCCATCTTGTTTCATTGCTGATGAAGAAAATAACTTACTATCTGAATGCCAACAGCCTCCTTTTAGTCATGAATATCAAGGAATTCGACTTAATATATAGTAAATTGTCTAATGAACTGTCGAAATGAGAGAAATAATCTCCTCGCGTTTTAAGATAGAATCTAGGTAAGTGGTTAGTGGAGTAAACAAACTCCTAACCCTGTCTATAAGTTTCGACCTGGCAGGACTGACCAAATTTACACCCCTGTACGCAGTATATGCTACAAGTTACAACCCTGTTAAAGTAACGATTCAGGCGTCTATTTAACCCCACCGTATAAAACACCCTTTTACCTCTCGAATGCGACTATATCTTTGAAACGAACATGTAGTACGTAATAATATGCCCAAGGCAAAAAGAATTGAATGTTAGCTTTGATTGCTTTGACTTTTATTATTTAACCTTTTACCACAAAACCACAAATTTCACGCACTGATGAAATAATATTAAATAAAACGTTGTGATTAAATCAAAATTGCGATTTCGGTAAACAGTAAAAGGGTCATGATTAATGGAATGGGGTTTTAACGCAACTTTTAATAGTATTTCAGTTATATCGGGGTGACTGGAGCTCCTAAACATGGATTCCTGGTAGTTCTCGCACCAGTATTACCACTACATCCTTATCGAGCATCCAGCTGCTCATCCCACTTAGGTGTACGATTTATTTACTCATCATGATGATACATGTTGGCATTATTTAGCGCGGTTGCTGATAAGCCAGCAAAACCGCTCTCAGAACTTTCAGTCCTTTGATTATTTGGTTAAATCTTAAATGTATTTGTCTTTTGACATTTTAAATATTCTGGATTCTGAAGAAACTGCTTATAAAAAGAAATTTCTTCATTGTCCTCAATGTTTTCAAAAACAATTTTTCTTGTTGGCCTCAAAAAAGCTTTTATTGAATGGGAATGTGTTAAAGATCTAAAACTATGACAATCGACCACGAGGAAAGTGCTGAAGGTGTTTATCCAGGTAAGTCTGCACGAACTTATCAGGATTACCATTGATGTATGAATCGCTTAAGCAAAAATACATTATTTTTTAAGCCAATCCGAATAGAGCCCTGCTAAGCCTTACGTCTCTTTCAAATAGTTGAGGTGTCTCACAAAAACTAAAGGATTTGAGAACAAAAAAGCCATTCGAAATTTACCGCGAAGCCACGACCGATGCTCTGCGACATCCCAATACGACTGATAATAAGCAACAGTACTTCTTAAAATATATACAAAGGGCATAGAATAAAAGGCAAATGGTTAGTTGGCTAAACGTTTTTCCTACAGCTTGATTAAGAAACTAATTAATCATTCAAGGAGTCAAATCAACAAAAATGATTCATATAAATATTGGGGTTCAAAGTTCACTTCCTGTCTAAATGGATAATTTGATTGGTCAATTTATATTTTTGTTGTTGTTATTGCGCCGGTGATTGTTATTATTGCATTGAATATTAATGGTTTCATGATTTGTAGCTAATGATAAATATACCTTTTTAAGTATTATATTTTGATTCATAATCATTAAAATGCAATTATGCCTTTGTAATGTTATGACAAATTAAATCATTAATTTCATCAAAAGTTTTCAGAGTCGGTTTAATCTTTTTGCGACTTTAAGTTTTCCAAAGTAAAGACGTGCATTTGAAAGACCCAGATGAAAACATTTTTGCCAATAAAGAAATGAAGAGATCTTTTTTTATTTTATCGAGGTAAGAAACTAAAAACTTAATCACCCTAATGTATGAGTACGAGAAGCGGATGCATACATTAGTGTGATTTCAGTTTTTAAGTTCATACCTCTATGAAGACATAAAACTTTCTTTTCTTTTCTAAAATTCTGATACTATCAAGCAAAACAAAGCAAATGTTTTCAGTAAAATTTAATGGATCTACTTTCTGCACAAGTATACAAATGATATGCGCACCAAAAATTTTGTTCATAGAGGTATAAAAATTTCAGCCTATCGAAACGTTTGAATCTTGAACGACGAAAAATTGAATTATTTTCCACTGTTCATTGTCATTTTCGATAAAATGTAGTTTTTGCTGCAGAAAATGTTTATTGCCTGTCGAACCAAATCACATTTCTGGGATGTTATGGGTTCGATCCCCCTTGCGGCACATATTCTTTCCGACATTTAGCTCTCACTAATGGGTGGGATAGCAGCTGGAGGCTAAGAAAGGATGTAGAGGTAGTAATGGTGTGAAAAATAACAGGAATCCATTGTTAGGTACTCCAGCCGCCGCGATATGACTGAAATACTGTTTAAACTGTTAAACCCCATTCAATCATGAAATAGTATTGTACTAAGTTTTATTAGAATTTTTCGATTGAAACGTATCGAAAAGAGATGGCTTTAAGAACAATTGCTACAGTTTCGCCATAACATTAAGATTTTCAACAAATCTTTTTAACAGTTAACATTCAACTCCAACATTGGCCGACATATATGAGACAATTTTGATGGATTTGCGACTTAAACAACGTAACTTCAGCTCATTCAAGCTATAGTTATGACAATTCGGCCGCCAACCAGCATTTTTTTTCTTTTCTTTTTTTATATTATGCTCCTGACGTCGGTAGAGTTTCCAGATGGAGCTAAGTGGGCGTGGTCGGCGGAGTCAGTGGGCTGGACCAATGATTCGTCAATTGGACCAAAGGTTTGCCAGGGATATTACAAATTGGTGCCGTAACATTTCATTGTGAACAAGATTTCTAAGATAAAGGCATAAACCGTCGGTAGGCAGTCAATGCGGTACCTCCAGCCTGCCTGTCTTCTCCAGCAGTAGTTACCGTAATTGCCAAACTATAATATTTGGATAGATTTAACACTTCAAACCAGGAGTTACGAATTTATCAATGCACCGGACAGGTCCCGCCTTTTCATTTGACAAATTGGCGTCGCATTATATTTGTTCGCCAGCTAGTGTGGTCGATACACACTGAAAATTGTCAGTTTTGGGGTCGTGAATCCGATCCCCGGCTCGGCTGATATTTCTTTTGACAGATTGCTGGCGACGCCCATTAACCTATTACCAGACGACAAAATTTTAGACCATTCCTAATTGAGAAAGTTGCAGACGACATCTAAATTTTTACTGAAACTTGGAATTAAGTACAAAATAGGGTAGAAAACATTGTGAGAAAAAAAGAAATTGCTTGTAAACGCTATTTCTCCATAATCGACAAAGTCTGCAATTATAACACTTTTCAGAGCGATAAAAGCGTCATTGTGTGGTCATGAGTTAACCCCAACAAAGCAGTTTGGCTGAGATATCAATTGACTTTAGTTTTGAAACACACACAAAATCGCAGGTTCGAAACCTTAATTAATTAACGTTTAATGACGTAATTAAACTATGATCAAGCCGTAGATTTAAGTCGCCAATAAAAATGCTTCACATAATTGTCAGAGAATAACTTTCATTTGAATAAATAAGTTAACCCATTCCCACTCAATCCCTCCTTTTTACGCCCCTCAACAAAAAAGCTTTAGAAAACATTGTGGAAAATGAAGAAATTGCTTGGATCAAGCAATTTCTTCATTATCCACAATGTTTATTATCCCAAAAGACGAAAAATTCAAAATTCCATCGACTTGAAATTGTCGTCTGCAGCTCCTTTCAATTTGGACTGGTCTAAAATTCCATTGTGTTGGAATGGGTTAATCGGTGAATCGATTTTCTAATTGGTACCGATCATTCATCAGGTTCGACCACCTGTATAAAACTGAAATATCATTCAAAATGAGTTTACCCATTCTCACACAATCCCTCCTTTTTACGCTCCTCAAGAAAATAGTCGTGCAAAATAAAGGAATTGGTTGCTAAAAGCATTTCTGCATTTTTCACGTTATTTTCTATCCAGAGCGACAAGGACTAAAAAAATTGACCATTTTGAAACTGCCTTCAATTTGGACCAGTCTGTAATTTTACTGTGTGGGAAGCGGTTTTAACCCATGTTACCAGCTAATCAACTACATGTACATAAAACAAGCTTTGTTCTGAATAAGAAAAGTTGCAAGGTGAAATAAAATCATTTTTCTTTTGAAAAACATGATTATATTTACATTAATTTGTAAGCAAGTTTATAGTGCATTAGGGTTAGGCATTTTGTTTCGTTTTATTTTTCTGATTTCCTAGTAACATTTTAACATATGCAAATTGTCAATAGGTTAACGAACAATCAAATATTTATATTTTAATGGCGTTTGGTCCTTTAACACCTTTGTTGCAAATCAGCAAACTAGTAAAGTTTGAATTTTATCAAAGTAATATATTACTGGAATTGTTAATGATTTTATTCTTTGGTACGAAATATCTAAGCACAAATTGATAATTTAATTTTTAGGTTCGTCTATCAAAAACAGGAGTTCTGATTGGTCAAATAGTTCTGTATTTAGTGCTGGTATGGGACAAAATTGATAGCCCACCAGAATGCAGAAATTTCGATATACAGAGATAAATTTAATTTATTCTAAAATGAGAGTCGTTTGCATTCGCTGCTATTTTTCAGCCCCCAATTAGGAATGAAGATAAATTATGCATCATTGTCTTCAGATGATGGTTGTCCAATTAATCAATGATTCTCAATTGGTGAATGATTAAGCATTTAAGGATGCAACCGAACAGGTGTGTGCATTCCATTGATATTGACGAGAACACGTTTAACACATCAAATTTATTCAGTTGCAACTGCATGAAATATATAGAGTGAGTTTTAACGGTGGGCCCAGGAAGAATTAATTTGCGGATGTTAATAAATAAACAATGACGATAAAACCTTAGCAATTTAGGAGTCATTTTGGAACAAGAAACTAATAATGAACCTGCTCAAACACAGAGAAAAAAACACAAACACACACAATTTAGTTCCTGCTTGACAACTTCTATCATATTTCTTGAAAACTCACACAAAAACATTTTGAGAGGGCATATTCACAACCTGTCAGTCCGCAACTGACCAATCGCTAGCCCCGCCCACCTACACCATAGGCCCCGCCTATAGACTCAGACAGGAAGTTTCTCTTCGATTTTAAATGGCGTTATCTTTAAGAAAAATATAGCCAGTAGGTCGTAACAAAAACAAGAATGGTTGGTTGGCGACCTAAAAGTAGTAACAACAGAATGAATAAAGTGTGGTTACGACACTTAAGTCACAAAGCTTAACAAAATGTAGGCCAATATCGGAGTTCAAAACTCTCTTTTAGTCTAAATAAATGATTTCGTTGGTCGACAAATTATTTGATTGACAGTCGCGATCGGTCAATTTGTAGACAAGACTAAGCCGTTTTGGGCCGCCCATAGTTTTCCAGCTCTTCCAGGGAGACTGTCTAATGTTTTTAGTTGCACTGACTACTAGTGGTCTAAATATGTGTATCATTCGTATAAGTCTGTTATGATCATATAAGGGTTTTAGAAGCTTTAATAACTTAAGTTAACAGACACAAATTTTAGGTCTTCTCAGAGTTCTATGAGTGCAAACTGCCACTGGAGGCTTAACAACAATCCATTGAATGCATACGCCATAAAAAGTAGTTCTTACATATTTCATGAATATTGAAAAGTTCATCTCCGAGGTATTTTTAGCTCACTTTAGCATATCGTGTTCAAAATGAGTCTGATCAGTATCTTCACTGTGCGCACTGCTTTGTATTGCCACATGGATTAACTGTATTCAAATTGTAGAGAACTCCTTCAAAAGGATGCTATACAACCCATCCCTACTCAATCCCGCTTTTTAAGAATCTCTAGAGAAGGCTTTGGAAAATATTTTGACAAAGAAGAATTTGTTTGAAACAAGCACTTTCTATAGTGTCCACTATGTTTTCTGCCCTACAAAAGACAAAAAAGACATAGAAGATAATTAAAAAAAAAACACCAAAAACATGCCTTGCTAGCTTACAGTACTTTCAGTACTGTAATTTTTTTGTCTAAATTGGTGTTGGACATGTTCAAGCTTATTGTCGAAGGACGACCGAATTGTCGTATTAGCTGAAGTTGCGAAATTTGGTAGGCGCTCAACATTATGTAGATGCTTTTGAAAGTTTTTTTCCGCTATACTATATATTTCTACTGTGAATGACAAATAATTTGAAATACTAACTTAACATTATCGTCCTCATCTTCTATGTATTTTTACCAGTCTGAATGTGTTGCCTTAAAATGGGTTAAAATCAATTTTCGTACTTACATTTTTCTGTTTAAGCCTTATCCAAACGACGATAGTGGTATACACTGTCCATTTAAACAGACCTGTAGAAGAATGGGGGAATTTCAAGTCAACAATTTATCGGACATTAAAGGAAACAATTCATCGGTCATTTAGAGTAATCAATTTACCGGACATTAAAAGTAAACAATTCATCGGCCATAGAATAATAATTGACAAATTGCGGCTGTTAATCAAGAATGATAAGACCAACCAAATCATTCATTAAGACCGACAGTGAACTATGAAACTCTGACTTTGTCGACATTTTGGTGAAACATTTTTGTTGGTTTTGCGACTTAAACAACGTAAATGTAGTTTATGCAAGCTGTAGTTACGATGTGTAGGTCGCCAGCCAACTATTTTTCTTTTTCTTACATCTTACTGGTCATAGATTTTGCGATATACCGTCATTTAATATCAGAGTAGAACTTACTGTTGGAATTGACCAATTGCTAGCGCTCCAAGGTAGTCCGTTGGCCACGCCCATTGACTCCGACAGGAAGTCCCGCTTCGATTTCAATCAGCGATATTTTGCAAAATTAATGGCCAGTAGCATGCATCAAAAACGTAAAATATTTTCTTGGCGACCTAAACGTCGTAACTACAGCTTGAATTAGCTGTAGTTACGATGTTTAAGCCTGAATGAATGATTTCAATGATCGAATGGTCATTTGATTGACAGCCGCGATTGGTCAGATAAATGGGCGGACCAGCGATTCATTACGTAGTTATTGAAGATAATATTTTGTTGTTTTCAAAAAGTCTGAAACTAAAAACCTGATCACAGTTTACACAGCCGCGAGTCGAATTCACACAGATGTGCTACAAGTGTTTAAGCTTAATATGTCAATCAAAACAGTAGCGTTTTCATAATTTCTCATGATTTAATGCTCATAAAACGATATTAAGTAAGTCAAATTCTGTAGTTTAAGAGGGATTTTCATTGAACTACTTTGGTCGAAAGTATACAAAATTGTTTCGTATTTAATTTCTTTCATAGAGGTGTGAAACAAATCTTCAGCAAATCATAATGAAGGCGTTTTAATCCTTTCCTCTTCAATCCCTGGTTTTTACGTCCCTGTGATAACATTGAGAAAATGTAACAAGCAATTTCTTCTTTTTACACGAGATTTTCTACCATACTAAATGATTAATTTTCAAATGGAGTCAACTTTAAATTGTCGTCTGCAAAACCTTTGAATTTGGACTTTCCTACAATTTTGAACAAAAGAAAAATAAACAGTAGAGGGTTAATAGAGGGTTAACCCATTCCAACTCAATCCCTCCTTTTTACGCCCCTCGAGAGAAAAGCTTTGGAAAACATTGTGGAAAATGAAGAAATTGCTTGTATCAAGCAATTTCTTCATTATTCACAATGTTTTCTATCAAAAAAGACGAAAAAAATCAAAATTCCATGAACTTGAAATTGTCATCTGCAGCTTCTTTCAATTTGAACCAGTCTAAAATTTTGCTGTGTTGGAATGGGTTAATAGACACAACTTAAGTCTTATAACTTCGATTTTGAATATACTTGTAACATTAAACATACATTTCATGGAATTTCTAAAATAAAATAATATAAAAAAAAAAAATCAGTCGCTGGCCAAGCTCTTTACCCCCCCCCCCCCCTCCCCCATAGTACAGTTCTACTGGGGGTATAAAACGATATTATTTTGTAAAATATGTGGCCGTGGACAAAATTAATAACGTTGATTGGCCATCCAGACGTCGTGATTATAGATTCAATAACCTATTGTTACTAAGTTTAAGAAGTCAGACCAACAAAATTTGCTAAACATAAATGTTGGAGTCCCAAGTTCAATTCCGATGTGGATGATTATTTAATTTTTTTGATTGTCATCGGCGGTCAGTCAGATGAAATGTTGGTATCCGAATTCCACATCACTTGAGAAAGTAACAGTATTAGGAAATGTGACAGTAAGGTAGTAGTATGTAATAGTATAGGAATGAAGTAATAAGGGGAGGGAATAACCTGTACGAAATCAACCCGTCTAATGGTGAATTAAATCCTGTAAAGAATTACTTTGAAGTTAAAGGACTAAAAGCACACCGAGACCCTCATGTAGGCCAATATTTCTTTTGAAAATTAATTATTCAAACAACTCTTGATTACAGCGGACAACCAGGAGGTGTAGTCGAAGATCATTTATGTGCAGGCTGATCTTTGTCCCCACCTCCACTTCCAGAATACTTCTCCCGAAATTATGTATTACCAGATCGGATAATTTAAAAAGTAGATAAAAAAGGAGGTACATCGGATTTCATAAAAGTGTGCTTGTCGATTTGTTTTGCTGACCAGAAATTAAGGAATAAACGAGCAACAAGTAAAATTTGATAAAATGGATAAAAGTTTAATATTCCAAGAAATGAATTAGTTCGTTTCCGATGGATTATTGTGATTATCTCTTGATATATTCACTAAAAAACGAGTGAAATTATCAAGTTGATAGACTCACTGTTTTTGTAAGATTAAGCCCTGCTTTCGTTTTTTCCGCATTACTGAATGTCATCAAAGCGGGCCAAAGACATTGATAAAATATTCAGGTTGTCATGTATTCACGTAAGGGATGACGCTCTTTTGGAAAAATTCGCAAAAGAAGCTCACATTTTGTCCTTTTTTCGCGTTAAAGAAATAGGAAATCGTTTGTTTTCCGTGTATGATCGATTTGTCTTTCATTTCAAGAGCAAGTAAAGCAAATTTTCACGCATGGCTCTTCCAGAAATATAGAACAGAACAGATATATATTTCAGACATAAATTATATAAGCTAACGTTAATAAATACACATAAATAAGAAAAAAAACTTTGGTTGTTCGCACGATGAATGATAAATCAATCTTTCAGGGAGACAAACAAATATCCTTTATTTATTTGGATAAGTTCAGTTGTGAAACAAGCATTTCATCGACTGTAAAACACAAATGGCGGCTACATACATTTCCTGTTCCACAGCTGGTTCCGTCCACGGCTGGTTCCGATCGTGTATATCTCCATTGTCCTTTAGCGTCATCACAGCATAAATGTTCACACTGCTTAGGACCGACCTTAAATAATACATCGAGTATGATGAATCCAACTTACATTCAAATAAACACCAAACTTTAAAAACTATCTGAAATAAATTACAACAAACAAGATACATAAATAAGAAAGTTTAAATTTGTTTCCTCAGTGGTACGAAAAGAGATCCGGATTTCTACATTTTGGTGTATTCATATACAAGAGAGAGATAGAGAAATACTTTTGGTCCAAGAAGTTGGTTATAGAGCGCACCTAACTCGAGAAATCAGCTTGTCTTGAATGATCCTTCCGACTGACAAACTTTGAACATAATGGCAAACTTCAAAGATTCACTTTACTACAAGGGAGAATTGGGCTTCTCACGTTTCAGTTACATTTTAAATTAAGTTTGTATATAATTACCTCGCAGGGCGGTCCGCCTGTAAAGCGTCTACACTGTTCTTGTACTGACATATAGGTTCCAGGAAAAGATGTTGGGAACTTCATTATTTCAGAGCTGCCCCGTCGTTTTAAACACGCTGATCGTTCCATTCTGTAACAACATATACTCGTGAGAAACTTTTGCCACAGCAATTAATGAATCAAGGCTGCCAATCAAACAGTTCATTCATACCGGAAATGAACTTTGAACTACAACAATCATGTAAAGTATTTTTGTAGCTTTGGCGACTTAAACGTCGTAACTGTAGCTATCTGCGCTGTAGTTACGACAATAAGGTCGTCAACTAACTTTTGAATTTTTCGTTGCGTCTCATTGAACATAAATATTGCAAAATAATGCCGGTTCATATCTAAATCGATTTTACTGTCGGAGTTCAGCGATCCGCTAATTGTGTCCCTCTTAGACTGTCAGATTGGTTCGGAGACAGGCAGAGGGACGATGATAAAACAATATGCTCTGACCTTGATTCAGGAGTAGAAAAATAAAAGAAACCAACCTTTTATTTACTATTTGAAAAAATAAACTTAAGTGACACTGGATTTTTTTCCAATTAAAATTATCTTTGTCTGTTTAAAGTCACTTATCTTTGTTCAAAAAGTGAGATTTTATTAAACCTGCATACATGTATATCACATTCACATGGAAGGACAGAAATGTTGTAAAGCTATTTTGAATAACATCCCTGTGGATTGTTCCTATTATCCAACCAGTTTACACATTTTTTTAAAATTCATCCTTTTCTTAATCTTTTCCCGTTTATAGAAATTTTAAACTCGTCCGATTTGCTAAACGTTGCAGCTGATAATGAAAGGTGAGTGCAATTTTTTTTCACGATATTTTCTTTAGTACAAAATCACATGAACCTTAAAAAAACAGAGACCGTACAGGAAAGTGTTAAAGAAAACTCGGCATGGTTGTCAATTTAGTAGGATATAACACAATAAGCTAACATAAAAGTAAAATATCTCACTTTAAAAAATTCTGGAAGCTTTTTATTGAACACGGTGAAAATCGACTGAATTTATAGGCATCTTCTCGAGAATAGCTCATAATATATCCGGAATTACTCGGGCAACCTCGGGCCTCCGCCTCTCCGTCATGGTATGCGCCTAGTCTGAAAATATAACACAGCCAGGTTAATAATAGAGAAGGAAACATTTTAAGACAAGTATAAACAATTATTATTTTCAAAATGGCCTTAATATCAACTTAAAAACAACCTTTAAAAAAGAGAAAAAAATAAGAGAACACACACACAAATTCCATCTCTCTCTTCCTCTCTCTCTCTCTCTCTCTCTCTCTCTCTCTCTCTCTCTCTCTCTCTCTATCTATCTCTATCTCTCTAGCTTTCTCTCTCTCTTTCTCTCTCTCTCTCTCTCTCTCTCTCTCTCTTCCTCTATCTCTTTCTCTATCTCTCTCTCTATTTCTATATCTCTGTCTCTCTCTCTATCTCCCCTGTTTAACAAAAGTAACTTATTCACGATTAAGCGAATATTATTGTTTGGTATATAGTTAACGTTATTATTTCAATCCTACAGATTCAGGTACGCGCACCAATATTTATATTTATAAATTTTACTGAAACAGGTTAGATTTTAAGAGTAAATTTAGAAAAATAAAACTTTAAAAGCGTGTTCTTGAAAGTTTTGTGTTTAACTTCACTTCTTATTTCAAGTGGAATTTCATTCAAAAATCTGACTATGTAAAAACTGAAACTGTTCCTAAAAATATTTTTTGAATGTTCGCTAGTCCACGCCCTAATATATTCCAAATGACGGTTTGACTGAGAAATCATACAGCTTTTTTGTAAAATTTGTGTTCGGAGACCAACCAAATCGTTAATGTCTAACAGCTTGAATAAGCTGTAGTTACAACGTTTCAGTCATCCACCAACGAAAACGCATCGCAGAAGTGTCGGAAGTAAATCTAACTCTTCCAGTCTAAAGTATGATTTGATAGATATATGAATTTTGGTCGCCAACACCAATCCATCAAATTCTTCTACCAAGGAAATTCATAAGGTATAGAATTAATTTTGAACTGTGACGTGGTATATAGTATGGTTGTACAGACTGAGCAGAGTAAAGTCTTTAACCCACTCCAACACAACAAAATTTTAGACTGGTCCAAACTGAGAGAAGCTGCAGACTACAATTTCAAGTTAATGGATTTTTTTCGTCTTTTTTGACAGAAAACATTGTGGATAATAGAGAAATTGCTTGATATAGTCAATTTCTTCATTTTCCACAATGTTTTCCAAAGCCTTTTTCTTGAGGGGCGTAAAAAGGAGGGATTGAGTGGGAATGGATTAAGATTTTAACCTAGCTAACGAAACGATTATAATATACTATCGTAAATGAATCCTCGGTAAAATTCTAAAACCTCGCTACTACAGGTTGAACCAATGCCTAGTTACGGGGTTTTAGAATTATACCGAAGAATTTTTCCGAAACTAGCTTGTTACAGATTTTCTCTACTTAATCTGTATGACTAAGAAGTCCTGTGGTAATCTGTTTTCTAGTTGCAGGTTCTTCGTGTTAATTGAATCGAAAAAAAAAATATTTCTCTGGACAAAATTTGTATGACGGGGAAAAAACTTTGAATGAACTATATCTGTAAAATAAAACAATATTTTCTTGCAATTCTTCGCAGGTGAGATAGACTAAGACTAGGATGCAAGTATTCATACTGGTTAACAAAAAGTTATCCCTCACATTAATCGTTATCATATTTTCAGAATGGTCCTCAAGAGCTCAATTCTGTACAGTTGTTGGGGGGGTTAACTCATTGAAGGCAGTTCAAGAATTTTTTCTCTCGACCAATTACAATCACTCGTTTGACCGAACGTTACAAAGGAGTAAATGTCTAAATGATACAGCGCATTCTTGAATAGTAAAATTGTATATTGATGTATGTAAATTTGGTTTTCTTTACAATTGACATTTCAATGCAATCATTAATCATAAAATTGTACAGGAGTTCAAAAGCAACACTTTTATTCTTTACTGTTATTTTATAGATTATATATCGTCATTTGGTGACCAAAATGTCGTAAATACAGCTTCGTTAAAATATGTTGAATGTCTTTGTAGATTCTCACGTATCATCTCTGACAAACGTAAACGTCTTGGATTTTTCCGATCTCAGGAGAAGTTGCAAACGACAAATAGCAATATATATTGTAATCTGACTTTTTTACGCCCTTATAATAAACTATAGTTGTATAAAAAAAACACTGCGAAGAATGGAGAAATAGTTAATTACATGCAGTTACTTCTTTTTACACAAGGTTTTCCACCCCGCCTGGCACATTTTCTTAATTTTCACAAGTTGCGGAATGTCACCTTTAACGTCTTTCAATTTGAACTAGATGAGAAATGCGTTGTCTGGTAATAAGTTAAATGTTAAACTTTCAAAATACAGCAAATTTAACGGAAAACAAACGTCGAGGGAAAATATGAAATTGCTTGATAGAAACAGTTTCTTCTTTTTGCAAAGTATCTTCTTAAAAGTATCGCCTAACGTCATAATATACGATGAAGTCATGTTAACCTATGTATGTGAAAGGGCTTATATCTACCAATGTATGTGAAAGGGCTTATATCTACCATCAAATGACACATAGATCATACGATATAATAGCATAATGCTCGACGTTCCTTTACGTCGGGGTCGTAAGTTCGAACCGCGACATATTCTTCCGAGGCGACCTTTGATATTGTGATTTATTTCGCTTGTCTGCTTTCAAGTGATCAATAGCGGATGTCAATCAAATAATCAATCGACCAATGAAATCATTCATTTAGACGGGAAGTTATTTTTGAGCTACAGCATTAGGCGCAATTTATGTAAATCATTGTTGGTTTGGCGACTAGAGCTTATTCAACGACGTTTGGGTCGAAAACTAACCATTCTACTTTTGTTTACATGCAACTAGCCATAATTATTGCAAAATAAAGCCGCGAAATATGGAAGCGGAACTTCCTGTCGGAGTCAGTTGGCGGGCTAACGGAGAAAGGGTCGGGGCCAGCGATTAGTCAACCAGCGATCAATTTTAACCGTGAGATGAGTAGATGGTTGCTTAATTTTCACCAGCTGTTGTTTTTAGGTGTTTGGTAGCGCTGGTAAGATACATACATTTGATATGACATGATATGGACATGTTCCCATGTCAAATCATCATTTCTGATCCAAGTTTTATCATTTATCCCTTTCGGAAAGAAATTGTACTTTTTTTATTCATTATTATCATTTTCCTTTGTCCTCATTTCAAGTATATAAACATTGCCACTACAGATTATTCTAGATGTGGTTACGAGTTTTTGGTGCACATTAGCAGATGAACACTTATCAATTTGTAAGCCGCACTGTTGCTCTGAAATAATGATACCTCAAGATACCAGTCCAGAGTTGTACAAATACTTAATTACTTTAGTGCAAACTTTTGGTTGTTGATATTGTTTGTTTGTTTCCTTTTTTTGTGTGTGTGTGTGTGTTTTTTTTTTTTTTTTGTTTGTTTGGTTGGTTTTGTTTTTTGTTGGATTTTTTTTGTGTGTGTGTGTGGGTGTTTTTTTTTTTTTTTTTGGTGGGGGTCTTTTTATTGTATTTTTTTTTAATTAAGAATGGATGAATACACAATATCGTCGGTGAAAGACCATAGGGTCGTACCTACAGCCTTGTTCAAGCTGTTGTTAAGAATCTTCTCATTTAGGAATGAGTTAAAAGCCGTTTTTTTATGTTTTTGTAAAACTTGCATTGATATTGTTGGCCGACAATTCGTTGTGTATGTCTTTTGACCAAAGATTAAAACCGAAAGAGAAGACAACAGTTTTACTTACAAATGGCCCACTTCATGAGCGGCTATTATCACCCCGTTAAAACTCGTTGATGCTTCCCCGATACCAAAGTTATATGCCAATTTTCTAAAGTATGGTGCAGACAGACAGGCTCCTCGTACATACGCTACACCTAAAACAAACATACAAAAATAAAAGGTCTTAACCCATTCCCACACAATGGCGCTTTTAAACGCCTTCAATATGAACGTTTTGGAAAACATTGTGGAAAATGAAGAAATTGCTTGTAACAAGCAATTCCTTCATTATCCTTCAATATGAACGTTTTGGAAAACATTGTGGAAAATGAAGAAATTGCTTGTAACAAGCAATTCCTTCATTATCCACAATGTTTTCTACCCCAATGGACAAACCCTTTAAAAATTTCATTAACTTTGAATTGACGTCTGCAACTTCTTTGAATTTGTACAGATCTAAAATTTTATTGTGTGGGAATGGGTTAAAGAGCAAAAAAGCCTTTTAGCTGGGACCAAACAATTGTGGATTTCGTATTATTAAAGATAAGAATTTCGTACTTTTAAATACATGTATAAGAATTTGTTGATTTTTTTGCTTATTCAAGCTTTTCTTACGACGATCAGGTCGCCCGCCAACCTTTCTACATTTTTGGTATATGTTACTGGCCATAAAATGTAGAAGTAGAACCTCCTGCTGGAGTCAGTGGGCGTTACTAGCGGAGTTATTGGTCGTAACCAATGATCCGTCTATAACGTTAATCGGATGTGATAGAAAAATAGCAGTTATAAGTCTTTTAGAGTTTTTGTTACATTAGTTATTCCTTATTTTTGTTCTAAAATTTAACCAAATTCTTCTAACACCTCAAATAATTGTGTGTCCGTTTTACTTAATGCGAAAAAGCAATATGCCAAATTAATGTGAGCTGACTTCATGACCAGTTTGAAACATATTCCCATACAACGATGCTTTTAAACGCTCCTCAAAATGAAGGCTTTGGAAAACGTAGTGAAAAATGAAGAAGTTGCTGGTCATGAGCACTTTCTTCATTATCCACAATCTTTTTTATCCCTAAAGAAATTTTTTTATAGATTTCATCGAACGGAAATTGTCGTCTGCAATTTCTTTGAATTTGGACTGGTCTAAAATTTGACAGAGTGGGTATGGATTAATGAAAACAATTACCTGCAGTACCAGCTACACATCCATCTATTTCTTCCTCGTCCTCCTCTGTAAACCTGCTGTTTTTAAAACGTCTTGTATGACTTGTCATTCTACACGCGTCATTACTGTAACAGAAAAAAATCTGTATAATGTCTTGTATGATTTGTCAATCTACACGCGTCATTACTGTAACACAAAATATTAGTTCTTTAAAACATTTTGTATGACTTGTAATTCTGCACGCGTCATTGCTGTAACACAAACTATCAGTACCAAACAACGTTTTGTATAATTTGTAATTCTAGAGGCGCCATTGCTGTAACAGAAAATATTAGTTCTCTCGGGCGTTTGAGCCAAAAAGGCGGCTTCTCAAGATATTTCTAAGATTAAGCTGGTAACCTAGCATTTTACCAAAAGAATGGACTGAAACTGAACTTGTCAGGGATAGCGTTCAGACAAACAACTACCAAGGCGTTTGTCGGGACTAGAACATGTGGCATCTAGAGTACGTACAAGATTTTTATATATTTACTAGATATCATTCAAACAAATATTCTGATCAAATATCAAGATATTAGAACTAAACCCAAGTGCACAGAAACTATTTTGAGATTTTACTTATGACCTAATTTTGACTTAATATGGTCCAGGTCAAGGACCAGGTCAATTGATGGTACCGGGTGTCAATTGAAAAAGTAGTAAGACCAAACGACTCGTTAAATAAGACAGGTAGTAAACTTTTACATCGTCAACTGGTCGACATTTATTTAAAGCATTTTTATTGGTTATGCGCTTGAATATCGTAACAATAGCTTATTGAAGCTGATATAACGACATTTCGGTCGTCCAACAAACCATTTTAGTTTTGTGTTATATGCAACAGGCTATTGAATTTGAAAAAAATATCGCCATTGTAATTTAAGTGGAACTTCCTGTCGGAGTCAGAGGGCGGGACCAGCGATTCGTCACTAGCTCTGTAAGGATCACAAAAGATGATGGTACACAGTAACTATGTAATACAGTTAGGTCTCAATAGCTCATCTTGAACAATTAGTTCTCCGGTGAGCTAAAATCCTTGATTACTGAAATGAAATATACTAGAATGTAAGAAAAAAAATCTTGTTTAACACTGTCAATACATGTCTGGAATATCATTTGATTAATAGACAAGCGAGAAATAAACCCTTTCCTGTTCATTCCCTAGTTTTATGTCCCTGTGAATTAATAATTGAGAAAATATTGTAGAAAAAGGAGAAATTGCTTGGAAAAAGCAATATTTTCTTTTTGAAGAAAATTTTCTACTCTACCGATTGTTTATGTTTTAAAGTAAATCCAAATTAAATGTCCGTCTACAAACCTTTAGAATTCGGACAGGTATAACATTTTGCTAAACGGGAAAGCGTTTTCTTACCCTGTTTGTAGGAAAGCAATGTCATGAAGAGGTAGCACTGTTTCATATTTTATAAGCCATCGTTGTAAACTGTCCATGGCGTCATAAAGGGAGAACAGACGACTTCCGCGACGTATACGATTTTCTTCTATAAATGGTTGGGCGTTAGCGTCCCTAAAAACGCCGATTTCTCTGATCTTGACGTCAATGTGAGGCCACTGCCGTTGTAATGAGATTGTCAGAAACTTCCAATTAACCTGAAAAATGTGATCGATTTGTAAAATCTTGCTCAAGTGACCACCTCTAGTAAACGACCACTTTCATTAAACCATTCACACACGATGACGCTTTTTGACAACCTCAAGAGAAAAGGCTTTGGAATACATTGTTGAAAATGAAGAAATTGCTTGTCACATCGCAAACATTTTTATAATCCTATCAACTAGAAACTGTCGTGTGCAATTTCTCTCAATTTTGACCTGTATAAATTGTGTCACCTGTTACGCGTTAAGTGTATTTAATAGGGATAATGTCTTCTTTCACGTACTGTACATCACATAGACTAGTTTTGCACCTCTTTTAACAGTACACTCAGATTTTGATTACAGTTAGTCTTCCTTTGTCCTTTATATGTTTGCCGATGGTTTGATAGTGCGAAACTAGTGATCTAAACAATATTTAAAAAACTACCAGACGACAAAATGTTAGACTGGTTCAAATTGAAAGGAGTTGCAGACGACAAATTAAAGCTAAAGAAATTTTGGGGTATTTTCACTTTTTTGGTAAAAAACATCGTGAATAATGAAGAAATTGCTTGTAACAAGCATTTTTTTCATTTTACACAATGTTTTCCAGCGCTTCTTTTCTTGGGCGTCTAAAAGCGTCTTTGACCGAGAATGGGTTAATACTTTAGATTTAAAGCGAACATTATCTTCATTAAGTAAACAACAAAAGATACATTTTCAAGATTGGCGAGCAAAAAGATGCAAAAATAGACACAATATGTTTGTTTGTTTGTTTGTTTTTTGTTTGTTTGTCTGTTTGTTTTCTAAAAAATCTCGAAAAGCGCGTCACTGCGAACGTGAATTACGTGGCAACGACCCATTAGATAACGTTCGGTCGGACGTCATGGACAAAAGCAGGACTTAATCTACTAAAACAGTGAGTTTTTCATTTTGATATTTCACTGGGTTTTTGGTGAAATCATACATTAATAATTCACCGAAAGAGCTCGATAATCCACTGGAGAGCATTACACAAAACCAAACTTACTGCATGCCAAAAATGAAGCAAATACTCTAAGAGTTCATCGGTATCCCCTTCAAACTGAGTGACCATGGCGTTATCACAAAACAACAACAACTCTGGTTCTATCCGATTCATATTCATGTTGATCTGTCGTTTTCGTCGACCCCGCTTTTTAACTGTGTAAGGTACGTTCAAAGGCTTCGACGAACTTGTGTATGTTGCTCTAGGCTCATAAGTGGAAATATTTAGTTTGTCTATATAATCTGGAACTGTAAGGAATAAAAATAATTTAGAAAAAAAAACGAAACGATTTCAACATTGAAATCTAGTTTATCTTTAATCCATGACTACACAATCCCGTATTTTAGTCACCAAAGAAATATAGGTGTAGAACACGTTGTGAGAAAAGAAGATATTGGTTGTAACAAACAATTTCTTCTTTTCTCACATTTTTTCTATTTCAAATGACTCTTATTAATCAATTCAATGTTTTTTCGTCTGCGACCTCTTTTAATTTTGACTACTTATTTGTCGTTGGGTAATGGGTTAAGTGTGAATGGCAAATTTTAAAATAATGTATAGAAGATATACTAATATGAGCGAAAAAGAAAAAGCGTCGAAATGATCGAATCAGCATATCTCCCAAGGCAATGGGCTAATGTCCCGATAAACTGAAAAATAATTTGTTTTAGAATTTGATCGAAAACAATTGATGATCTCCATTTAGAGCAGTCGGGGCAGATACTAACTACGAGGTTGAACTTTTACGTCAAGAAATGATCATTCTCTTAAAATTAGCCACAAAGTGAATACTGTAAAAAAAAAAACTATTAACCCATTAACAACCGGCAAAATGAAGACCATATTTTTCAAAACTAAAAAGTTTAAAGTTCATGATCTTTTGTTATAAATATTTTTTTTCAACTTTCTAGGTAGAACATACAGTGGGAAGTGAAAAAATTGTTTGTTGCAATTAGTTTCTTTATTTTTCCTTTCGACTTTTCTTGGGGACATTTAAAGTGTAATTGTGAGGAATTGGATAAGTTCTAAGCAGCCACATTTTGTTCGAAGATTGGGCTACATGGTGACCTTTTTTTCTTAGTATTTTGGCACTTTAATCACAAAAAGTTGTCTTTAGAAGCGAATTTTAAGTACATGTATGAGATATACAGAAGATAATTCGACATATATTTCATTTCCCTCTTCAGCATAAAATAAGAGCTCTAACAAACAATCGCAGGTGATTTTGATTCTCTTTGAATGTTTGCTTGTAAAATTTTCAAAAATGCGTACCATATAACTCATCACCAATAAAATCGTGAACCTCCGGTTTTTTCCGCCAAACTGTATGTGTTTTATTATGTAAGGCCCTTCTGTGTCGTTTGTGAGCAACCGGTGGAGCTATAACAAGATCATCGTGAATAATACCCTCCTGAAATTAATAAAGTATCACTTGTAAGCATTCACAAATATCAAAGTGAAAGAAATGCAACTATTTTGGGGGAAAGAAAATGTTTTAATACTAAAACGATTATATACAAACGATCAAATTTAATTGTTAGAATTACACAAAGCCTCAAGATTTTGCATAAAAAAATTATTCAAAGTAATAACACTTTATCCATTGACAATTGAGTCGAGAGTGTAGACGCCCTCAGAGTACACAATTCCTTTAAATTTATAATATGGCGACCTTTCTTTTGACTACAAATGTCCCAAAAATCGATCTTGTTTGCGTGGGATGAAGGTAAAGTTTTTCCTGAAGGGATATTTCAAGACATTTGAGAAAAGGGGTAATTTTTAAAGCATGTTGAATTATTTTACCTGTGACCTGTGTATTTTAGCCAATGTTCCATAACATCGAATTTTGTCCAAGAACACTTGGAGGAAGTTATTGTATCCGACGATGATTCATTATTCTTTAGCCCTAAAAGTAGCGCTTGTAGTGTATAAAAAGTGTTGACATTGTATAAACACCGCTTGACCGATGTAAGATAGATTAAGTTTTTTTTACAAATTAATCGAAATAAAAAGGAAACAATTCTGCTTAGTCACAGATTTTACTCTTTTAGAACATCGCTAGAACGACATAGAACAGAAGAAGAAATCGTTTTATGAATCTGTACTTTAGCACGACAAAGTTTGATCACAGGTGGTAATTTTAAATAAGACAGATTGCAATTAGGTTTAGAGAGGACGAATCGTTATTATTGTTAAATGACTGTGAAAAAAAGTCTTTGCTTTACTGAATTTCACTAAAAAATCAGATTCAATACAACACAAGATAACAGTTCAATTGCTTCTCATACAATGTAGAATCACATTAACCCGTTATCAAATAACAAAAATTTAGACTTGGAAATAAAAGTTGCAGAGGACAATCTAAAGTTGGTGGACTTTTATTTAACATATTTCTTTTTGCAGGTAGCAAACATTGTGGATAATGAAAAATTGCTTGGTAATGCAATTTCTTCATTTTTCGTCGATGTTATCCCAAGTTCTTCCGTTTGGGGGGGGCGTTAAAAAGCGGGATGGTGTTGGAGTGGGTTAAAACACGTACGGCTGTATAATTTATAATAGCCCTCTGCTTTGTGATTCACTTCCCCGATTACTAAAAGCGGCTAATGGACTTTTGGATGTTGTTCTCTGAACGATTAGATGCGAGTTATGGCGATATCCGTGATCAAGAGGTAGAACGTCGGTTTACCGATCAAGAGGCTATTGATCTTGGTTCTGTCATTGGCCCACATAATCGGCGCGAGTGTATTCTCCAGGAAGTAGAAACGAGAGGGATTAATCTATATTGGAGGAACTTGATTCCCAATCAATGTAAAATAAATAGGTTTAAACCTAATGAAATTAATGGCTAGATTCTTCTCTATGAAAACTGCACTTAAACAAAAGTATAATGTTATTCCTAATGGGCATGTTTTGATCGCTTGGAACTGTTTGTGGTCAAATGTGTATGAATGGAAATCAAAACTTTTGCAGAGGACGTTCAGAAAAGCTTGTTTGTTTCACTTAGTCCATTTACTTGAGGAAAAAAAAAACTGTTGTGCCTATATTCTTTCTTTTTGTGACTGTTATAGACAAATGCATAACTTTGATTTGCTTTTTGTAATTCTGGGAACGACATGAACCAGTCATTTCCGAGATGTAATTCTCTTTTAAGATAAGATAAGTTGATGTTTCGTTTCCTTTCATAGTCGTTTATTTTTTACATAGTGGCTAATTAACCTTTTCAAAAACAATCTTTCATTTCACGCCTCTCAAGAAAATCCTTTGGTTGATTGATTGGATGGAGTTTTTTAACAGTATTTTAGTTAAAATTGGAGGACCTCACCATGAATTCTTGGTAGTTCTCACACCAATACTACGACTACATTCTTTCTGGGCCTCCAGCTGCTCATTCCACTTAGGTTTACGATTATCAACCCATTGATTGGAAACAGATATTTGCCGCGAGCGGGACTAAACTGTGGAAAACATTGTGAACAATGCAGAAATTGCTTGTAACAGGTGGGTTTCTTCAATGTCTACATTATTTCCTACATTTTAAGTTTTGTTGTTGTTATTTATTTCACCAGCACAAAATTGCACTCTACAACTTCTTTCAATTAAGACGGATCTTCTTGTATCAGATCGTCTTGTAATGGGTAAATCCTTTCCTGTACAAACCCAGGATTTAACGTCAGTGTGAATTTATATTTGAGAACAAATGTGGGAAAAAAAGAAATGAATTTTAAAGATCATATTGTCCTTCTACCACCATATTTTCTTCCGCATAGGGTGGATTCATTTTAGATTTTCATTGACGTCTGCAACCTCTTTGAATTTGGGCCAGCCTAAATTTTTGTGTAAGGGAAAGGGTTACACCTAAGATATTAAATTCTGACTTACCACATAATGCTGCATCAAATGATCGGGGAGATGAGTCTTCTTCACACTTAAAAGTGTACCCGTCACGGCATCGTGGAAAAAATGGAGATGTTTGGCTTTTTCGTGTAAAACATGCTGTAATAGAACAAGATTCTTATATTTATTTAACCCATTACAAGACGACAACATTTTAGATTGGTCAAAATTCAAAAAAGTTGCAGACGAGAATTTTGACTTGATGAAAATTCTAAAATCTTTGTCTTTTGGGTTGGAAAACATTGTGGATAGTGAAGAAAATGATTGTAACACCACAATGTTTTCCTAAGCTTTTATATTTCGGGGCGTTTAAAGGCGTCATTGTGTGATAATGGGTCAAGCCATTCCCACACGCGTCTAAATCTTAGACTGGTACTTATTCGAGAAGTTGCAAACGACAATTAACAGTTTATGAATTTTTTAGATTTTATCATCTTTCTGAGTTGAAAACGTTAAGTAAAATGAAGAAATTGCTAAGTTCAAGCAATTTTCTTCATTTCACACAATGTTTTCCCAGTTGTTTTTCTTGTGTGATGTCAAAAGTCGTGATTTTGTGGGTCCGATATCCGTTTGAAACTAGTTAGTATAGTTTCTTTTATTTCCGCCGTGTAGGCGATCAACATTACAAGAAATAACATAAAAGACAGCGTGAAAACACAATACTAAGGGAAATTCACTTTTTAGTGTAAACACTGAAACGAAGCATGCAAAATTATACGAAATTACGTTTTGAGTTGTGTACTACTTTTGTTGCAACGCGTGTATTGCTAATGTGATAGACGATCGCTGCTATGTCCATTCTCGTCAAGTCACTTCTCTTCACGACCGTGAAGTTTTTAATAATAAAACATAGTCTTCAAAAAGAGAAATTGCTTAGGACAAACTCTCCTTTTCATCCAATTCGGACTATTCTAAATCACTGTCGTTTGAGAAAGGATTATAATGGCTTTCATTTAGTAGTCCTAAGAACCTTATGTGCGAAAACGAAAGAAATTACGAACAAGAATTATAAAGAAACGAGACAATAAAAAATGAAAACATCGCATTAAAGACAGAGTGCCCCTGCAAATCTGAAAGCAAAAAACAAGGGTAACCCTTCCATGATGAACAAGATACGTGTAAATGAACACACAAACGAAATAACAAATAACACACTATAGATGTACAAGTTACAGTGAGTGAACAAAGGTCAATTTGTCTATACAGCCAAAATTGACATTTTGATCACTAACCATAACTCGTACATCTATAAGTCTTAAAGAGCTAGGAAATTCGTACACATTGTTAAAAGAGGAATCAGAAAAAATAAGATTGAAACTAACGGAAATTTATTGTATTTGTTTCTGGTGTAATCAAAATGTCTCCATAGAACCCCACTATTAGAGCAGCGATCGTCTATGACTTTATAGCGCGCGAAATTATAAAAGGTGGGACAAATAATGTGCATGTTTATACATCAACTCGAACTTGATGACGACCTTAGCTTGAACATGACCATTAAAAGCCAGCTGGTTCCCTATTCTATTAAATGAAATTCCATATCAACGATACTAATCATATGGTAAAACAATCTTGGTCTGTCCTACCTTTGGAGTAACGAGACGAGCATGCACAATTGTTTTTAATCTTAGTCATACACCTCTTAACCCATTCCAACACAATCCCGTATTTTTACGGGCCACAAGAATAAGGCTTGGGAAAACATTGTGGAAAATGAAGAAATTGCTTGTTTAAAGCAATTTCTTCATTATCCACAATGTTTTCTGACCCCAAAGACAAAGAATTTCATGATTCCTTCAAAATGAAATTGCCGTCTGCATCTACTATTAAATTGGACCAGTCCAAAATGTTCTTATTTGGTAATGGATATTAAACGATTGCTGCTATAATGGAACGACATTTTTCTAATGGACCAGCAGTAAAGCATGTAAATGTTGCTCCATTTAATTCTAAATCAGTGTAGTGTAAACTTTGTAGCGTAATCTATCTTCAGCAATTGACGTATATTAAAGGTTGAAGAGTGCTTTGATAGAACTTTGTTCTTGCAGATGAAACAAGATTTACGACTTTGTCCTTATATTTGTAATAACTGTTTATATATTTTTTCGTTCTATAGCAGCGATCGTGAAAGAGATTCGCTACTAATATTGGAAACAACCTTTGCGCACGTGCGCCCCACTTTCCAAAAGGTAGGACAAAGAAAGACCTCCGGTTTGATAATTATAAAAGATATAGAAACCTATGGAAAAATCGAATTGAAAAGTGATTCAATTCGCTTCTTTTAATTTTGTTCAAGATTGGTTTTCTTACATTTTGAGTATTGTGTACTGATTTTTTAGGCAACACATATTTTGCCTACGTCATAGACATCGCTTCTATAGCCGGAACTCCTATAAAGGGAGTGTTCTGTTGTGTACCTATGTGGGAGATGCCGATATCCGACATCTACTGTTATCGTGACTTCTTTTTTATGTAGAACCTCTTCTTGTATAAAAAAAAACTACCTATTAGGTGATCAGTAAAAGTAAATTGTTTTTTTGCTACTACTCTTCGTACCTAAAGCTTTAATAACAACCGCAATTAAAACTAGTGTCGTGTGGTGCGCAATTAACCCATTCCCATGAAATGGCGCTTTTTGATGTCTCAAGAGAAAAAATAAAACAAAATGGAACTCCTTTGAGTTGGGATCAGTCTAAATGTTGTCGTCTGGTAATGGGTTAAGGCAACAAGCAAGCGCCATATAAGGCCCATTATGTAATAAAGATTGATTAAGATGTTAACTATCAATAAAAATGACAATTACATGTCATTCAAAGAATGCTTAAAATTTCATGAACTATTTTTCACATGAAAGATCACGTGTGGGAGAATCTTTGTCAGGGAAATAAAGTGTGGTCAATTAAAAAAAACATAGGGCATTCAAAATGGCTTTAATCATTTCATATTTAGTTTCACCAGAGCAAGACGTAATTGAACGGGATGTGTACGCGTTTGTGAGAGAAGAGAGAGAAGGGAGAGAAGAGAGAGAAGAGAGAGAGAGGGAGAGGGGATATGGATAGACGAGGAGTTCGAAAGAGACAGCGAGAGAGTGGGGGCTTTTTTTCCTAAGATTTTCAAATCTCCCGGTCCAAAAATAAGGCTCTTCAGTTTAAGATTCCTTTTAACCCATTACCAAACAGCTATATTTTAGATTGGTCTAAATTGGAAAGGAGTTGAAGATGACAATATAAAGTGTATGAAATATTTTTCAACTGTTACATTTGTACATCCTTAAATGACGGATCGAAGGCCCCGCCCACAGACTCTGCAGGCCCCTCTCTCTTACTCCAGCAGGAAATTTCACTTCGATAGCAAACGACATTAGTTTTGCAAAATTTATGGCCAGAAACACGCAAGAAGAAAGTTCAATGGTTGGTTGGCTATCTAAACGTCTTAACGACAGCCTATTCAAGCTGTTGGTAAAACGTCTAGCTTGTCAAACCAACTAAAAGAGTTTATACAAATGTCGGCTTATGTTAAAGTTCATAGTTCACTTTCGTTCTAAATGAAAGATTTAATTGGTCGATTGATTCTTTGATTGACAGCCGCGACCGGTCAGTTGAGGAAAGTACATCTGGTTGTCTTTTATTTTCTGGGAGAAGAGTTATATCTATTGTGAAGAACAGCATGCATGCGTTCAAAGTAATTTTGTCCTCAATTTGTTTACAGCAAAGTCCAGTTTATGTGAAGTTTATTCTTGTTGTTTGGGTTTGTTTGTGGTTGTTGATGTTGTTGTTGTTGTTGTTATATTGGTGTTTTAAAAGGTCGAGATTCGCAGACCATCATAGAATGACGATACACAAAATTCCATTCTTAACAATTATGATTTGATCAAAAACTAAATTTCAGGGAATACGAAAAGTTCAATGCTTGATCGGTGTCGTAAATTGCCACACTGGCCCTTTACTTTTTCTTTGGTCTTTTTAATAATTATTAAAAGGGACAAACAAACTTAAACTTTATTTGATACTGTGTTGTTTGTGCTTTCGTTTGTGGTTTGTTTATCTGTTCGTGCTTTTAGTGAGCACTTTCTTTCTTTTTATTTCCTTGTCTTGGAGTAATTAGTGGATCAAGTGCAATACTTCCTGAAGTAAAATGCTATGAAACACTAGCATAATGTCTAATATTTTCTTTCTTTTCAGATTCACTGAAGCCGTGCTGTGCAAAATGTTTGAATTTATACTAGTTTGAAAATCTATCAACTAATATTGGGTTAAAATCGATTGAGTTCGATAATAATTGAGTTTTGCACAAGAATAAGAGAAATATGCCTTTATATGATTGAAAAAAATCAGTACGTCATAAGACAAATCAAATAATGAATCGTTCGGTTCGATCATATTGAAAACCAATTAGACTGTTAACCCTTGTCATGCTAAACTCGAAATATTCATGAATTAGCAGAGGATATAGAAAAGGGTTAGCCCGCGCGTAAGTGCAGTCTTTTCTCATTCTACATCGTCTACATCGCCTGATTGTACCTTTTAACTTGTAGTTGTTTATGAAATTTCAATTTCAAAATAATATTGATCTTCAACTAGATCTTCAAGCGCTTTTAGACATTTGATTTTCATGCAATTTTGAAAGGGTTTCATTCAGCGTCACGAAGGTTAAGATGGCTTGATTTATCTACCCCGTTTTACTTGTTAATCAACGAAGCGATCCTGTCATATAAAATGTAACATTCAAACATGGTATAAAGATGATAATAATGATGATTTAATCCATTTCCAGACGGCAATATTTTAGACTGGTCTAAATTGGAATGGAGGTGCAGACCAAAATCTAAAGATAATGAAATTTTAGAGAGTTTAAGCTTTCTTGCAAAAAAACATTGTGTAAAATGTAGACATTTCTTCTTTTTACACAATATTTTCCCAGTTCTCTATCATGAAGGGCTTCAAAATACGTCACCCTGTGAGAATGGGTTAACTAGTATGTAGCATACAAAATGAAACATGTATGTATCAACATATGTGACCCGCTAGCCAAAAAAGAACCACCCAAGTGTTCCGCAAAACAAATACTTGAAGCAAAGGTTTGATAAAGCAGAGGTCACCAAGAGATCGCATTCTAACAATTATTACATAATTAGATAGAATAGTCATTTTATAAACAGAAAATCGACAGAATGCGAAAACATTTTGACCTTGCTCAGCCTGCACAGTCCCCGTAGGCTGACTGGAGTTGATAATCCTATTTCGGCTGACAGATACAAGATCACGAAATGTATATGTCAAAAAATCAGATTTTTTTTTATGATTGCACAACACATGACATCAAATCAAACTGATCTTTCACCAATAGTTAAACCATTACCAGACGACAAAATTTCAGACTGATCAAAATTCAAAGATGTTGCAGACGACAAATTTTATTTTTTCTTTGTCTTGTAACAAGCAATTTCTTCATCTTCTTGTTTTCCAATGTCTTTTTTCAGCTCCAAAAAGCGTCACGGTATTGGCATGAGTTATACCAAAAATGACGAAATCAAGTAATTACATTACTACAAAATCCAACATTATGACGGACTTAAGAAATATGACCATTGCTATTGATAAGCGATTTCTCTTGTTCTTAAAATGTTTTAATTCCTATATGGTACTTTTCTTTTTTGATTTGTTTTTCATTTTCTTAACATTTAGAATTGTTTCCTACAACTTTCTATTTAGATGGTTCTGTTGTCTGGAAAAGGATCAAACTGCTTGTAATTGCAATGCAATGTCTCAATATAAGTGTGAATATTAAATAAACCAACACGTGGTAATTTATTTATACAAAATCTGCCACGGACACTGTTATGCCAAGAGTTTGAAGAATTTTGTGAAAGGATGGCATGTTTATCACATTTATTAGCATAAAATATAGATTAAATTATGATTCATAAATTTTAATAATCAAAACCTACTTTACAATATATATCTTATATTTTATTCCGTATTTAGATTTAACCCAGTGGTCGCAATTAAGATGATATAGTAATTTATCAACGTTGAATTGAGGACAACTCCATTTGTGTTTAGGCGTTTTTTACACGATTTTGACATTTCCAATATTGGCGGATCGCGTGAAAGAATCAAATCGACCAATCAAATTATCATTTGGATCGGAAGTGAACCGTGAACTCCAACATATGCCGACATTTATGTCGAGCATCTTTGTTGGTTTGTCGACTTAAACGTCGTAACTGCAGCTTATTTAAGCTATAGTTACGACGTTTAGGTCGCCAACAAGTCATTTTACATTTTCGTTATATGTTACTTGTCATAAATCTTGCGAAAAACGGTATGTATAATCGAAGTTAAACTTCCTGTTGGAGTCAGTAATCGTGAGCAGCAGAGTCAGTTGCCATGGCCAGCGATCCTTTAATTGTGCATGAGCATGTCATTTCAAACCATTTCACAGGAGCACCAGGTGAAAAACTTTCATTCAAACAGTAGGATCAGACGTTCACTCTGCGCTTCGAAGCTTTTGACTTTTTTTACAACCAGCATGTGTTCTATATGCGCTGTGTGGCTATCAGTGCAAGTCGGTGTATGCTTTAAGCAGATGGGAAATAGTTGGGAATGTCACGCACAGACTCGGATGACGGATCGTGACTGTCAATCAAAGAATCGATCAACCAATCAAATTATTTATTTAGACAGGGAGTGGTCTTTGAACTTCGCCATTTGCGGATATACATGTGAAGATTTTTGTTGACTTACACGTTGTAACTACAGCTTATTCTTGGTGTTTAAAGGTTTTGGTACTAAGTGTGTTATCAATTTTGAAAACTGAGTACAACAAATATATCTAGGCATATTTCAGACGGGGTTTAAGTTTCCCTATTTTCTACTATCATCAACAAATCTATAGTAATGATAAATGAATTTGTTGTTTGGAGAAAAGCGTAGCCGTTATTCGCCATTTATTATCGAAGACCTTAGCTCAGTTGATTTGCCAACTAACCGTTAACTGATAAACAGTAAAGATATATGTCAAATCTAGTGAACTGATATTAGTGAATCATAACTTACTTAAAATTTGCAGACCATAAGACACCTACTGTCAAGTACTAGGTACAAATTGATCAAAATAAGATAATTTTTTAAACTCTAAACTCAGCCCTGCTGACTTCCGTGTAATATTTCCGGTACAGAAATAAACATTCACTCTACTATCCCACACTTCCCAACACCCCCATATCTCTCCGTCATACGTCCTGTCAATTAGTTTGACGTTTACACGTCACCTTTCTGTATATATTAAAGGTCAATAAATTATTGTGAAACCTTAGTGTGTGGATACTTAAAAAGTCAACTGTCATGTTAGATTTAAATAAAATATTCCACGAATAAGAGCATGTCTTCGAAAACAAGAGAAAAACGACCCCATTCAATATTTGGGAATTATATATTTGATAAGAGCTGAAGTCTTCAGTATTCCCACTTTCTATTATATTCGAGGTTTTCATTATTTTTGTTGTTTCTGCTACTGATGATAATGATGATTAATGCTGTTGTTTGGGTTTAGGAGTGGGGTTTGTTGTTGTTTTTGTTACGATTGTTTGTTTGTTTTGTCACCATTTTTCCGAAATATCTTCGTTACCGTAAGCACCAAATAAACAAAAGGGTTGTCAGATACATGGATCAATAAAAAAAATCTGTGATTCAGAACGCAGAACCGTTTCCCTTAAAATCATTGTTAATTCATTTGAAATAAGCACTTTAATTACATTTCCTAATATCAATAGAGTAGAGCAGGATCACTCCCTTGTTGTCTTTAATAGGAACTCATCAATTATAGACATCAATCATAGAAGTGGTTATAAAAAGAACTAAAAAAGCTCCATAGACAGGAATTTCAAGTCATTTCAATGATTTCGTTATTATTTCGTCGTTGCACGAGCAAAATATCGTAACTACAGCTTTATCAAAGCTGTAGTTACGATATTTTGCTCGCTCAATGACGATATATGACACGTCAGAAGAAAGCAGGCCTCCTAAATGGTACGAATAATATTGACCCCGGTCATACTGCGCGAACTTTGCAGGCTAACCGTCGAATCTAGAATGACCATTTTACGTTACTTTATTGTGAATTTTGAAAGACGACCTGTGGCTGACCTCCGCTGGATCTATCATCCTTTTCATATATTTGTTTCACGTAACAGCCGGGAGGTCCCATTTCGCCTATCAGATCATAAATATTCTAACACTGTGGTAAAATCAAATTCAATTTATTTAACAGCTTTGAGTAGCATCAAAATTTATTCATGACATTCGGGCGTGATCTGTCATAATCAAAGTTAAACGCTACCACGTATTCCAGGTATTAATGACATGCTCGTCTGTAAACATGCATATATGTAGCTATTGTTGGATTAAATAAAACTTGTACTAGGAAATATATTTAACATAAACGTGAACTTTTGATGTTAAAACGATGATACCTAGCCCCTCAGTTTCCTATCTTCCTATGATGTTTATCGTGTGATTAAATCTAAACAAGAAAATAAACAAAGAAAAGATCCCAATCGGCCGCAGTTTGTATTTAAAAATGGTTTAAAAAATATTTTTTCCTACCCTTTTTTTCATATTTCAAGCACTTTCAAGAATTTTTATTGGATTTTATGCTGTTTTGGACAACATTTCGGTAATAATACGACGAAATTCCCATAAATCGTGTATTCCTGGGTATCGCCATTACTAGCCTGTAGGTTCTAAACGCCTTACCCAAGGACATGAACGTGACCAGTGGCGTTGCTAAGTTAAACACGCAACCCTCGACGCCTATGACGCCTATGAAAGAACGAGTCCGCCCCCATCACAGAACCAAGCAGGACCCCCTTGTATTTTTAAGAAAATAATTTTCGCTGTTTATGTTGGTGTTGGAATCACACTAACAATTAAATAATTATAAGTAGAGCTATATTATGAAATTGTCAAATTTAAAATTACCGGGTCGCTGGCCACGCCCACTGAGCTTCAACAATAAGTTCCACCTCGACATTAAACGGCGTTATTTTGCAGAATCTATGGCCAGTAACATTTAACAAAAAATGTAAAGTATTTGGTTTTGAAAAAAAGCTGTTTAAGTCGCCAAGCCAAGAAAAATGTTTCACATAAATGTCGGTCAATATCCGAGCTCAAAGTTCACGTCTAGTCTAAATCAATAATTTTATTGGTTGATTGATTTTTTATTTAAAACCGCAATCGGTCAGCTACACTCAAGGAACTGCTAAGATTGCCAGCCTTGAGCCACCAATAAAAGCAAAGATTGACAGCATTGACAAGAAAAGTAGCACGTATATTCAACCAATTCCCACTTAATCCCACTTTTTACAACCCCCAGGAATAAAGCTAGAAAAAAATAATTGTGGAAAATGAAGAAATTGCTTGTAACAAGCAATTTCTTCAATTCCCACAATGTTAAATACCAATAAATACAAAGATTTTTAAAATTGTACCATTTTAAACTATTGATAGCAACTTCTTCGAATTTGGCAAAGTCAAAAATTTTGTTGTGTCGGAATTGGTTAAATCAAACCCCTATCGATAACTAGTAATCTCTTGTTCCCCAGGAGTAATCCAGAATTAATGGTTTAAATAGAGATAATGTTTTTTGCGTCATAAAATAGGTTCCACAAAAAATATCTAAATACATTAGATACAATATGACCAAGAAGAATGACGCCTATAGGAGACCAAAAATATCGTAATAATGCTTTATTGAAATTGTATTTGCAAAATTTTGGTCGCCCTCTGACGTTACACCTGTAAAATTAAATATTTGATCCGTCTATGGCAGCATACTGACCTCCGACAAACGAATTTGACTGAGATACCGGCACCAAACGACGTCAGTTTGCCAAATAATTGGTCAGGGACATCAAAAAGCACATCTTTAGTTGGCGATCTAAGCTTATCAAAGGTTGGTTTCAACATTTAAAGGACCGCGGCAATGGTGGAGCGTCGGACTCTCAATCATGAGGTCCAGTGTTCGATCCCCGATCGCGGGGCAAATATCCTTTCCGTCATTTTTCACATTTTTTACCAAAGCAAAATTTCTTCTGCGTGTAATTGTGTGGGGTTATGTGGTAATGGTATCAAATGTGAAGGTTTAGAGGAAGAATTGAAATTCAAGCTTGATATAGGCCTAAGTTAACCCATTCCCACACAATTTCTCATTTTACGCCCCCTCAAAAGAGCTTTAAAAACATTGTGGGAAATGAAGAAATTGCTTGTATCAAGCACTTTCTTCATTATCCACAATGTTTTCTGTCCAAACGGCGAAAAAGTCCATAAGTAAAAGTCCATCAAGTTGAAACTGTCGTCTGCAGCTTCTTTCAATTCGGACCAGTTTAACATTTTGTTGTGTGGGAGTGGGTTAAATGGGCGTCTGACTTAATCGTTCTTATCTTTTTAAAGGGATATTCTAATAATCTAAGAACAAAACCACTTACCTGTTGCGAATCTTCATTTAACACAGTTTTACCGGAGCTATCCGTAAATATATTGAGCACTTTAAAGTCTTCATGGAGTAATTTATTGTCAAATCTTTGTAAATTTAAATCCAACGTCCTGTTTGGTGTTTTCACTTTTATATTTAATTGTTTATCCACTGTTGGATCTCCTTGTATACTTATATCCGCTGGATGTTGGTCTGTTACATTAACTGAAATTTGACAAAAATAATGTTAGCGACACGATAAGAAAGAGAGTCATAGACAGATAGAGACAGACAGACAGACAGTGGAAGAGAGAGAGAGAGAGAGATCATTAATTGAAATTTGACAGGGAAAAGGTTAGCGTTACGTCAAGAGAGAGAGAGAGATATCATTGACTGAAATTTGACAGGAAAGGGTTAGCGTAATGCTGAGAGACAGGGACAGAGACAGACTGACAGAAACAGCCAGAGAGAGGAAGAATCACGCAAAGAGAGAAGGAGAGAGAGAGGGGATGGGTGGGAGAGAGATTATTTAATGAAATTTGACAGGGAAAAGGTTAGCCTTACGGAGAGAGAGAGAGAGAGAGAGAGAGAGAGAGAGAGAGAGAGAGAGAGAGAGAGAGAGAGAGAGAGAGAGAGAGAGAGAGAGAGATCATTGACTGAAATTTGACAGGAAAGGGTTAGCGTAATGCTGAGAGACAGACTGACAGAAACAGCCAGAGAGAGGAAGAGATAGAGGGAGGGAGAGAGAGGAAGGTTATCGGGATCAAAGAAAATAAATTGTTGGTTTATAATGAATGGATTTTAATTTTGAACATTTTGATTCTCGCCGTGTTGAAAAAGTATGTTTCAATCGACCTTCGGTGTCATGAAATATCGAAGTCTTTCGCAGATCGAATCCAATACATGTATTTGAATCACAACTACTGTATAATCGGAAAAGTTTGTGACGTAGAAATTTTCGCATTTTCTTGAAATTCAAGCATTTCCGCGCTTATTTTATTAATTTTATATTCTTACACAGTCTATTGTTTTTGAATCTGCAAATATTACAACACTCAAAATGTCTCAAAGCAAGAATAGGCAAAGTTCATCTACTCGCTGATAACAAATATCTACAACATATATGTAACATAAAACGTCACAATGACTAAACATTCTGTTATACCCTTAAACTCATTCTAACACGAGAAAAAAATCAGACTGGTCCAAATAAAAAGGAGTTGCATACGACAGTTTAAAGTAGATGACATTTTAGATTTTTTCAACTTTCTGGGAGGGAAACATTATGGAAAAGGAAGAAATGTTTTCCAAAGAAAGTTTTTTCCAGTGGTTTTTCTAGAGGGGCGTCAAAAAGCGTCATTGTGTGGGAATGGGCTAAACGTTTTAATTAAGAGAGACTTTCCAAAACCATCAGATTGATTTATATTCTTAGAAAGAATGGGAAAAGTCATTGTTTGATAAATTAGATTTCCATTCAATAATAATTTGGTCATAAAAATAAAAGGGAGAAAGTATTTTTTACAAGAAAGTCTTTTCAGGACTTTTCCAAGACGTACTAAATTCTTATAAAGGGGAAGTAAAGCAGCTTTTAACCAAATACCAGACGGCAAAAATCGACTGATCCAAATTCAAAGATGTTGCAGGTGACAATTTTTAGTTGGTAGAATTTTAATATTGTGTGCCTTTTGCGGTAGAAAACATTGTTGGTAATGAAAAAAAGGCTTCATTTTCTACAATGATTTCTTTGGGGGCGTCAAAAAGCGTTAATTTGTGGAAATTGGTTAAGAGTGACTTTTTTATGTTCATAATGTATTGATTTTTCTAAGTTGTCCCGCCTTTGTTGTTGTTGATTTTTGACAACATTACACATTCCACCATTTTGTTTACAGTATTTTCTTCTTTTTTTTCTTTGAACGATACAGGAGAATGTAAAATACATGAATATATCAAACAAACACCCAAACGCTTCGTATTTTAGCAAAAGACTAAAAAATGTTTAGCTTATTTGTTATTTCATAACTATTTGAAATCGACAGGTTAAAACGCATCTAACGCAAGTGTTTTTCTCGGGTTTTCTCGCATTAATCGTGAAATTATTATTATTATTTCTGTATTTCGATTGTAGTTATGAGCATTTGAATGAAAAAGCGATGTGACCTTTCTTTTTATGCTAAATGTACATGATTTTTTTTAAAATAGTCTGACGTTGCTGACGTCTTGTGATCACTCAACTTGTATTTTAATCAAACGTGACGCACATAAAATTAGAATGAAAAATGTCGCAAATAGAATGCATTTTTTTTTTTTTTTTTTTTTTTTCAGCAAACATGCATATTCCCCGGGTTTTGTTGTTTGTATATCTTGTTTTGTTTGTTTGCAAGTTTGTTTTTTTATAAAAAAAAAAGGTTCGATCGTAAACGGAAGTTACTTTTGTTGCCAAAATACCGAAGTAAGAATTTTAGTAGAGTTAACAAGGGTGTCCCATACTAGTTAAACCCATTACCAGACGACAAATTTTAGACTGGCCCAAATTGAAAGGAGGTGCAGACGATAATTCAAAGTTCATGATATTTTAGATTTTTTTAATTTTTCGGATAAAAACATTGTGTAAAATAAAGAAATTGCTTGTTACAAGCAATTTCTTTTTTTTACACAATGTTTTCTCAATTAATTTTCTAGAGGAGCGTCATAAAGCGTCATTACGTGTAAATGGGTTAACGGAGTGTCTTATAATTGTTTTCACGGGGTTTTTCACGAAATTAATTTCAAGTTTTATGACTGATACTAAAACACGACTTATTAATCGCTGGCTACGTCAAAGTCTATGTGCATTATTTGACATTTTATTTTGTTTGTGACCTCGGTTACAAATGGGTTAACGACTGATTGACAGATCGAATATCGATCGTCTGCGAAATAATTAGAATGACAGACGTAACGTTATTGCAGCGATAATTAATTACTTTGACGTTAATGATTTTCTATTTTTAAAACTATGTTTCCTCTTGTTAATCTATGTGTTTATAATGCATATAGGTAAATAAAAAAAATTGACTTCAATGCTTGCACATACTTACGCCAATAAAAAGTTATAAAATTGCATGGGAGGGGGTGGGTAGGGAGAAATAGAGGTAAGCAAAAGACAGACGAATGCCGGAAGACCGTTGTAGCGTAACACACTCTGAAAGACAGACATATGAACTTAAAGTGAGAGTCACTGTCCGATCGATTGGCCAATCGAATCATTCATTTATACAGGAAACGAAACTTGAACTCCAACATAAATGTTAAACGTTTTTGTTGGTTTCGTGACTTATATGTCCTAGCTTCGGTTTATTCAAGTTGTAGTAACGGTGTTGAGTTCAGGTCCCGCGCCACATTTTTTAAAATAACGTCGTTATAGCCTCAGTCTAATACCATGTTGGAGGCTCGTGGGGTGGCGAGCAAACCATTGCTTAGGAGAAAATGTGAAGAAACATACCGTTGGTGCGCGAGCATAAAATTGTTACTTCGGCTTTATTAAAGCCGCAGTAACAATATTTTGCTCGCGCACCAACGATACCCACATGTATTAGATAAACAATACGGATAGTTAGGAGCTAAAAGATAAGTGGCCAGTCTGATTTATAACATATATGTAAGGAAGTATAGAAATGGGGATATAAAGACATTTAAACAAAGGTTAAACGAAAAAATACATAGATACTAAAATTTCATTTCGTTGGCTGGCGAGTAAAATATCGTAACTACAGCTTATTTTATGGCACCATACCATGATATGGCACTGCACAAGACTTCTATTTTTCTGTGGGCGACCTAAATGCCGTAACTGAAGGCCCCTTTTTTAATTAGCTGTAGTTATCACATTTAAGTCGTCCGAACGTGCTTCGACATAAAAGTCGAAGGTGAGCACTATTCATCCGGAATAATTGAAATGATTGGTTGGCGACCTAAAAGTAGTAACTACAGCTTGAATAAGCTGTAGTTACGGCGTTAGGTTGCCAAAGCAACAAAATTGTTTCACACAAATGGCAGTCAATAATGGAGTTAAAAGTTAAATTCCGGGCTGAATGAATGATGTCATTGGTCGTTTGATTTCTTGAATGACAGCCGCGATTGGTAAACTGGCAAATTGCACCGACGAAACGAAGCCTGAACAAAGCTACTTTATCAAATTTTGGTCGATTGAAGGCGTAATTCTTTATATAAAAAGGCACCTTAGAGAAAGCCAGCTAAGTTCATTTCGATCAAAAGACCAAAACAGATGACGAACGAGTTAAATGAGATTAATAGGCATTAATTATAACTCGGATACATTAAGCAGTTGCCCGAAATGCTTATCAAAATTTCAATATTTTTCCGAATAAGCCGTTCCCCCTGTTTCCTGTTTGTTTACGCAACGACTTCTGCTTTTTAAACGATCCTTTTAACAAATTAAACTATCCTTTCCATGAGATTCTTTAGTCTTGTCTATAAATATTTGACCCTTTATCCAAGAAAACATGGTTTATTACAAAAATAAATTTTCGAATTTTTTTTTTTAATTAAATAGAAATAATGAAAAATATCTTAAAAGTGACAAATCTACCACCGATTGTGTTGTTGTTGTTTTGTTTTTGTTTAGTAAAATTGTTTATGAAAGTATGAAAAAATCAGCCTAAACGTTTAAATCTTGGTAGACGAAACTAGGTTTCAATTATTTACCTGTATTGTCTATTTTGTAGTTATAAATATTGTTTGCAGATTGTACTTGCTGTTGTAGTAATCTCGATTCCAATACGTCTGTTTGTGATGTATCTTTCATTCGTGCGAACCCCTGTAATGAAAAAAAAGCTTAGCAAGTTAAATGTCACGTTTTTCAACTTCTTTGATTTTTTTTATGGATTATCAATTACAAAAGTTCAGTTGGATTAAGTGTGCCCATTTAAAAATCAAAGTACTGAAAAGCAGTGTAAGCTGGCAAAGCATTGTTTCGTAGTGTAATCTTCATTGTCGATAATATAATGATCATGATAAAGAAACGAGGTTAAAGTAACCAAGGAGTTAACCAATTCCCACACAATCCCCCCTTTTTACGCCCCTAAGAAAATAATTGTGGAAAACATTGTGGAAAATGAAGAAATTGCTTGTTACAAGCAATTTCTTCATTTTACATATTGTTTTCTACCTAAAGAGATAGATACTTTAGAATTTTCAACAATTTGAAATTGTCTTCTGCAACTTCTGAAGACTCTGCATGATCAGGGCCATTTTGAACACCATCTGCTCAAGTGAGTTAAAACCACATACATGTATATGAGATGAACTTGCATGCAGAGATGCAATATTCCTGAAATACATAAGAACTACTTTTATGGAGTATGCATTTAGTGGTTTAGCCTCCAGTGGCAGTATGCAATCGTTGAACTTTGAGACGACATCAAAAACCCATCCAGTACAATCCTTGAATTTTACCCATGATAAATACGTGTTTGAAAAGAAGAAATGTGTTGTTACAAGCAACCACTTCTTTTCCAACAACATTTTCTACCCTATAGGATAGTAACATTTTTGATAAAGCTCACTTTAAATTGCCTCCTGCGACCTCTTTAAAAATGGACAAGTGTAACATTTTGTAAAACAAGAAAGGATTAATATATTGAAGATTCGCTTATGTTAAGTTTATTTGGTATAAAACACCGTTTGTCTTCAAAAAAAATTATGTTATGATTAAAATAGAATATATATCGCGTTTTATATATCAATAATATGTCGTCGCTGTCGTTCTAAAACCTCGTCACTACAGCTTGAATCAATATGTAGTTACGATGTTTTAGAATGACGATTAATATGTTGTTCATTGAACTTCGATATTGAGTGGAAGATTCGGTATATTGAACATTATTGTGAATAAAATTGATGGCGAATAATGCCGGACGGAGTGCACTTCAACGGAGACATAATTGTCCAACAGCTTGCCCTGCCCACTTACTTCGTTAGCCCCGCCACATGACTCCGACAGGAAGTCCCGCTTCGATTTTAAACGGCCTTATTTTGAGAAATGTATGGCCAGTGGCATGTAACAAAAAAGTAGTATAGTTGCTTTTCGACTTAATGCCGTAACTACAGCTTATTCAGGCTGAAGTACTAGTTACGACGTGTAAGTCACCAAACCAACAAAAAAGTTTAACCAAAAAGGCGGCCAATGTTGGAGATTAAAACTCATTTCTCGTCTCAATAAATGATTTTATTTGTCGACTGGTTATTTGATTGACAACCGCGATTGGTCAATTAACTGTCCATTCAGAGTTTCTATACATACGATCTTTACGCAGAAATCGATTGTCTACGCATTCAGTAAATCGAATGTCAGAAAAAGTTATCAGCTCCTTCGTAGGTCAATCAAATTGAAAATGAGCAAATGGTAAAGTAAAGTGTTTGTTTAGCTAACGGAAAATCTGTTAGGAGCAAAAGGGTTTCGGCCATTGGCATCTTTTGCATCCTAGCAGTCTAAACGGGATCAATACTTTTCGCACGCACCAGATCCATTTTTGAGAAAGTTTTTTTGTTGTTGTTCTTGTTGTATTTCCTACTGCGTTTCTATGTCGACTATTCTCAAGATTTCTACTAAATTTGCCTACATCTCTGAATAGTGGTAGAAGAAATATCGCCCAATCCTTAAATAAGGGTCGACATCATTTGGAGAAGAGCATTAATTCGTTTAAAGGCATTTTCGGCAACACTCAATCAAAAGCTTAAACTTATAAAGTTACAAAAATAAAAAGGCACACCTCAGCACGTTCAGAAGATATCTGTCATGATCATTTACTTTCTAAAGTAAAAAGACGAACGGAGCGAATCTTTTATGGTAAATCATTATTTATGTTTCTAGAACTGTGTATATTTTTTTTAAATTTACATTGCACGAATTTTGATATTTATATGAACCAAAGGTTAGATATTCAGATCGATCAAATGGAGTATGCTCAAAGTTATGTCTTTAACCCTTTACTGATTTTCGAAATTTTGTCCATTTTGTAAATGAATGATTATTACATGTTTTCCAAAGCTATTTTCTTGAGATGCTACAAAAGCGTGATTGAGTTGGATTGAGTTAAATGGCATACTTTTTAAGGAGTTGTCTACAATTTGTAAAAAGTTAATTCATGTGGCCATAAAAAGCAGTGGCAGAGTTTACAATATTCCTGAAATAAGAACTACTTTTTATGGCGTAGGCATTCAATGGATTCAGTGGTTAAGCCTTAAGTGGCAGTTTGCACTCGTTGAACTCTGAGAAGACCTTTAAAATTTGTGCTTTGCTAGCTAGAAGGCTGACATAGAGAACTCCGGATCAAGTGACCTAATATGAAAGACTAATATAAATGATGAATTTGAGATTTGAAAACGAAATTCGACTATTCAACCATGATAAAAAAATCAATCAAATAAATGAATAAAGGAAAATCAAACAAAATACGTTATCAGATAGTCTATGCTGCATTAATGTCAAACAAAAAAGTGCTCTAAATAAAAGAAAGCGTATGAATATGTAGTACCGCGGAGTGATTTCGTAGAAACCAAAGCGGTAACATTGATACAGATCGGAAACATTCCTATCATTGCTTATCATGCAACCTAAGAACCATCAATATTTAAAAAATTAACTATCTTGTAACGTTTAGATCATTGATTTAAAGTTACTGACCTCAAAGGATTAATCCATTACCAGACGACATTTCTTTTTGACAAGTTCAAATTGATAGGAGTTGCATTCGAAAAATTGAAGTTTATGAAATTTTAGATTTTTAACTCTCTTGGAGTTACTTAAAGGTCATTAAAAAAAGTACCACTATATGGGAATGGGTTAACCGATTACCTGACGAAAAAATTATACGAAGTCTAGTTTGTTAGGGGGTTGTTGGGGGTTTTTTTTGGGGGGGGGGGGTACGCGGAAAAAAAAAAAAAAAAAAAAAAAAAAAAAAAAAAAAACGCGACAGGTTGATTATCGATTTAAAGGTCGAGTACCGTTCATGCTTCCATATTAGATAAGACTTAGTAACTAAATGGACGAGGAGAATATTTTCTGTTCAACAAATATTTTTGATAGTTAGAAAGAGAATTTTAACGGAACTATTTTGTTTGCAAAAATATACATAGTTTTGTATAAAAATAAAATGCTCACAAAGGTAAGAATAAGGTTTTCGAGCAACAAAAATGCAGAAATTTAGTAGACGAAACTAAAATTGAATAATTAATTTATAAATAGGGAATATTATATAACGATAGCAACATAGGAAAATTTTGATGTTTCAAGAGACCAAAGGTCGCGTGGAATATCAAATTTTCCTCCGCAGCGAGAAGCAAATACAAGATTTTGTATAGCAATCGTAACGTAATATTCAATGTATCATAAACATATTTCTTATTAACCCATTTCAACTTAATCCCTCCTTTTTACGCCTGTAAAGAAAAAAAGCTTTGGAAAACATTGTTGAAAATGAAGAAATTGCTTGTATCAAGCAATTTCTTCATTATCCACAATGTTTTCTATCCAAAAATATGAAAAAAATTAAAATTTTATCAACTTGAAATTGTCTTCTGCAGCTTCTTTCAATTTGGACAAGTCTAAAATTTTGCTGCGTTGGAATGGGTTAAACAAATATGAGGTTTTTTTTTTTTTAAAAATTATTTCTACAAGTATTTCCCCTCTAGTACACCATTCTGATTACGTTCATTTGTAATATGACGTCATCTACTGAATGAAAACGACGTCATCTTTGACTGCCTTATATGGAACCGTATTTGACACTGTCAGTTACTGACTATTTTCTCTTTGTCAGTGTGGAATGTATATATTTTACTAGTATTATTTGTAGGTATATAATACATTATGATATCTAATAATTTGTCTATTCGTTGTCTAAGAAACTTTATACCGATGCTGTTTATAAAGAAAAAATAGAAAAACTTCAATATTATTAACCCCTTCCCACACAACAAAGCTTTTGGACATACCAAGGAAAAGGCCAGTGGAAAACACTGATAATAATGAAGACATTGCTAATTACAAGCCATGTCTTCATTATCCATCTTCTTGTCCATCTTAAAAGACAAAAGATTGTCACAAATCCGTCGACAAAAATTAGTTTATACAAATTTACTTAAGTTCGATTATGACGAAAGCTTTCAGCTTATACAGTAGTTCTCGAATGCTGACAACCCAGATATCTCTCGAATGCTGACAATCCAGATATTTCACGTTCCTAAAAGAAACCCACTGCAACCCAATTTGATAGCTGGGTAGGCTCAGGCTGACTATTTCGAGTCTTGCTTATGAACTCACCCCGGTGACTGTAGGGCTCGAACCCTTTGACCCTAAGATCACAAGTCAAGCACCTATACCACTCGGCCATCGGGGCAGTAAAACTGACGTCTGCAATCTCTTTGAATTTGCACCCGTCAAAAATATGTAGTAGGTTAATGGGTTAAGAAAGATCGGATGCTAAAGACTTCTCATTGATGAAGATCTTTCATGCCTTACTTAAATTATAGACGAGTACATTGTCTTGTTAATGTCGACTGGCTATAAAATGGTTTTTGATTTAACAGCCATATTCGTGACGTCATTAATCATCCACCAATTAATAAAGCGAGATAAAAGGGGATTGCCGCCTAATGATAAATCGTTTAATGACAATGTATGGTTTTATTAGGTTGCCCGGATCAAATGCATGTATACATCATTTTTGGATAAATATCATAGTTTGCCTACTAAAGCATCATAGCTACACTTTATTATAGTCCATGCTAACATGTTTTGTGAGCATTTGTCGTTTTGACATCTCAAAACTTTTTAGATGCTATGGAATCTGGTATCAAATGGTTCCGTTTGGTCGTTTACTCTATTTTCCTTGTCTGTTGTTGTGTTTGTTTGATGAACAATATAAAAAATGTAATTCATTTTCTTTGGTTTAGATTTAAAAAATCTGAGCAAAATGCGAGTTTTTGTAACTATTCAAAAGAAGGGTAGGGTGAGTGGCTAGTTTTTCTTTTACATGAATTCTAAAGATCAGCTAATTTTATTGACATCTTCAAAACTTGTACACCATTCTGGCACAGAAAGTCATTCTTCGGTTTATAGCTTGCAAGCATGTCAAAAAGAACGTAAAATGCAGTGCTCGATTAGAAGTTTATTTGGGCCAAATCCGTGAAACCCTCTGTTAACAACAGACATTGAATCTCAACTGCAAGACCTAAAGGTTTCAACCAACCAAAAAATGATCATCAATTCTGTAAGAGTCATCCAAAACTAATGCATTTTAAGTCTTTACCAGACGATAGAGTTTTATACTGGTTTAAATTGAGATAGGTTGCAGACGACAAATTAAACTGCCTGTAAACAGAGAAATAGCCTGTTTTGGGGGAAGAAAACATTGGGAAAAAGAAGAAATTGTTTGTGTAATTTCTTCTTTACCACAGCATTTTCCCTTCCATAAGATCTCATTATCGTGAAAACAAGTGATCGTACGAGAAAGGGGTAATCCATTCTAAAAAAACTCGCTTTTTTACGGATTGAAGAAAAAATACTAAGAGAAAAAAAGTATGAAAAGAAGACATCGCTTTTTACGTGCACTTTCTCATTTTCCCACAGTGTTTTCTACTAAATTAAAAATTCTCTTCCCATTTTAACAAAAATAATAATGTCGTCTGCAACTCCTTTCAAGTTGGATCAGTATGAATTTTTGTGGTCTTGTTATGGATTAATTATTCATAGACATAATCGTATGAAAAGCGTTTAAAGGCGATAAACCTTTACCTATGATCCTCGTTAATTATGAATTGATATTTTAGGTAATCTAAATGATCCACAAAAATTTGCTTGTAGCAGCATAATATCAAAGGATTTGCATGTAATTATTAAAACGCACGTTTTTTCTCCGTCTGAATTCAAGGAAAAGTCGTGTCGCATGACATGATCTGTCTGTGATTAACATATCTTAATCACCTTTCCTTCCCTCCCGATTTTGGTTTGATTAAATAGATCATCCATAATGGCTATTTTCTGACAAAGTTATCTGAATATTTATATTGACCGTTCGCGATTGTCAATCAAATGATAAATCGACCAATCAAATCATTCATTTAGGCCGGAAGTGAACTTTGAAATCGAACAATGACCGAATTTATGTGAAACAATTTTGTTGTTTGACGACTACATTGTCGTAACTACAGCTTATACAAGCTGTAGTTACGACGTTTAAGTCGACTAACAACTATTTTAATTCTCTCGTTTCATGTAAATGGCCATACATTTTGCACAATAAATGCCGTTTAATATTGAATGGACTTTCCTGTCGGAGTCAGTAGGCGTCGACAGCGGAGTCAGTGGGCGGGGCCAGCGGAGTCAGTGGGCGGGGCCAGCGATCTGTCATTTGCGGAAATCAAAATCCTCGCTTTAGTTTGACGATAAACAGTAATTGAGCCTGAAAGATGTCTATTTGTCCGTCCATACCTATTCCGTGAACAACAAAACTGATTAGAATGGAATGATGAAACCTAAAATATAACAGCCGCTTTTACTTTAAAAGTTTTTGGTTTAATTCGATTTTTATTTGGTCACTAAATGTATAACCTAAAGATGAAAAATGACGAATGGAACAACATTTTACTCATCCCAGGATATACTCCATGATGAAACTGACAACTTGTAAGACAACTTGAAATCTATCTCCTCGCCCTATCATTATTTTCAATCGTAAAAATGGTGAAATGTGGTTTTTTTTTGTTTTGTTTTTGTTTTTTTTTTTTGTCTGTTTGTTTGTTTGTTGTTGTTTTATTTTGTTTTTAATATTACTTTCAGTGTTATTACTTATTGTTTCACAATGATCATTTTCAATAGGGTGAACATTTTTATACCTTAAACAATTCTTACGATTCCATTTTATTTCCTCTTATCATTGCCGTCTGTAACCACTTTAAACTTAGACCATTGCTTTTTTCTTTTTTTATGTTCTCAAATTTTCGTTCAATTAAATGCTCACTGGAAAAGAGTCTTCGCTGCAAAGAAGATCATTGATTTAAAATGAAGGAAATTTGTATGACCATTTTGATTTACCGTGCAGGAGGGCGGTTCAAATAAATAAAAGGTCAATTTTAACGATAGTATGTCAATCATTAATCATGATCTGTTATTTCTAGTTGTGACCTGAAATATTTTAACTGTCCCATAATAAATAACAGTTGTAGTCAGCCAATCGAGTGCTCTCTGACGAAGACTGCGCTCTGACTAAGTTAGAAACAAGGAAACACTGACGGCGTCTGGAATCTGGCCAGTAAGGCGAAAAGGCATCTTTTCGAAAGCGTGAAAACTATCGACCAAGTCCAACCTGCGTTTATCGGGAAGTCTTACCAGGGCACCTACTGTTTTTTTAAGATTTCTGAATGGTCATTGTACCTGACTATATACCAATTTTCGATTTACCAACTACGATTGACCCGTGCTTAATCGAACCTCTTTTTCAAATAGGAGCTCCATGGAATTCTCTGATTGCCCTTTTCTACCTGATAGGTCACATTTTCACAATCATTCTGGTGAACTGGCGGATCGCTGGCCCCGCCCACCGACCTCAGACAGGAAATTCAACTTAGATAATAAACCGCGTTATTTTCCAAGAATTATAGTTAGGAACATGTTTTAAAAACCCTCGTACTTTAATAATCTATAGTTACAACGTTTAGGTCGCCAATCAAACAAATATGCTTTGCATTAGAGTCGGAGTTGAAAGTTCACTACCAAACAGTATGGATGATTTGATTAGTCTGTCAATTTTTATTGACAGTAGCGACCCGTCAGTTAGCAAATCGCTGGTCCAGACCTAGCAGAAAACAGGTTAAACTTTTCCTTGTTTTTGAGATTATAGACTGGTCCAAATTGAAGGAGGATGCAGATGAAAATTGGATGCAATTTTAAAAAAAGCATCCTATGTGGTAGAAAACATTGTGGGAGAAATTGCTTATTATAAGCAATTTCTCCTTTTTTCCACAATGTTTTCTCAAGTATAAAATCACAGTGACGTAAAATCCCGGGCTTATCCAGAAAAGGGTTAAGAAAAACCGAACAACATAAATGGTCGAGAATTTAAAACAAAAAGTTAATCGTTGGTGGAGGACCTCAACTTGAATAAGCTGTAGTTACGTAGTTTATTTTCACCATTGAAAGAATGCATGAAATAAGTGTTGGATGTCAACTTTTCACTTCCGTTTTCAACGACTTGTCAACCGATGAATTTGATTTACATCGTTATACCTGTCACTTAGCTAATCGCGGCTGTCAATCAATGAATCAACCGACCAATCAATGCATTTATTCAGCCCGGACCTGACATTGGCTGCTATTTTGTTAACCTTTTGATGGTTTGGCGACTTAAACCGTAATTTGGGTAAATCCGCATCGCGTATTTATACAGTGTGATTGGTTTTCAAAACGATTATTTTTCAATTTCTGGTCACTTTGAAATATCATCTTTATCTTCTTCCAAACCGAACAAATCTAGAAATCTGTCTTTAGGAAAGTTTTTTTTTTTTTCTTGTCAAACTCAAATACATACCAATGAAATATTTTTTAACGCGTCCAATATCTCAATCGCCCCATTAAAAGTTAAAAATGCGTATTTAAATCAATGGCCAATAGTAACGATTTATCAAAATGTTAACACGGGAATCGAAAAAGAAATAGATATATTCGCATTACACCCCTCCCTGTTTTGCGAAATTTTACGCTTGTCCAATTTGAAAGACAACGACTCAAAATGTTACTACCCCATAGGGTAGAAAATATTGTTGAAAAAGAAGAAATTGTCACAAGCAATTTCTTCTTTTCCCACAAAGTATTAATCATAGGGACGTAAAATCAGGGGTTGTACGGTAAAAAGTAAACATTTATTATAGTTCCACTTCTACCTGACATTTTCGAAATATGTCTTCTAATATGCTCTGTAGCTTTCAACTATATAAACCGCCCAACCTTAATTTCCATGTAAAATGGTTTCTTGATATCAAGTCTTCAAAACAAAAGACTCACAGCTTCTTTAATACTGAACGCTGTCTAAACATAGAGTTCAAAATATTCGCTGTTCTAATCGCAAATTTGATATTTGTTGTTGTTTTTGTTATTCTTTTTCAGACTCTTCTGAAAATCCATTGGCTATTACCGAGTTAGAGTTGAATACTGTTTATATATCGAATATATATGATGTTTTATAATCGATGTGTGTACAGATGTACAAGTTACATTGAGGGATCAATGATCAATGTTGTCTATACAGGTATAGACAAAATTGACCTTTGATCACTCACTTTGTACATTCATACTTGACCATCCTTATTATTACCTACACTAACCAAGATGTAGAATATGTAAGCATTTATCGTATATTCGTATGTTATTTTTGCAATGCATTTCCGTGACTCCAGGGCAAGCATGTATTAAGTCAACATTTAAATATAGAGTTCATTTATGATCAATAACTATATTCAAACAATCTATACTGTGTCAATACTTCAAAGAATGCTCGATTCATCATAAAATATAAGAACCATTATTTGTCAGACTACCATTCCGAGATTTAAAGATAATCCATACCAGACAAGACTATTATAGATGCTGTAACTGAAGTATACCGCAGATAACAATTCAGGGAGTATTTAAATTGAAAAATTTATGCCAGCACGGTAGAAAACAATGCTAGAAAGGAGAAAATACTAGCTACAAGCAATTTCTCATTTTGCCGTATTTTTTTTTTTTTTTTTTTTTTTTTTTTTTTTGTTTTGATATTTTCCTTTGGTGTGTGAAAATAGCGGTTTTTGCAGTAGGTTTGTACAATAGGTTAAAACAAAAGAGGCATTTGAAAGTTTTTTCGGAAAGAAGAGGAAATGTTGGTAACTTTTATTTCTATTATTCTTTTCAACATTTTTTCCAATAATTCTTTTCAAGTATTTTCTACTTTTTCTCTTTAAAAGTATGTTTAGTACAGATCAAATCTAATTTTCCGTTTAGTCCGGTTATAAGATTCGGAAAATCTTGAAACCAAAGTATCATATTGTAAGTGGACAACCAAAAGGTCGTAAATAGAAGTTGTAGTATACGACATTTTGCTCACCAAATAACGAATATCATTAACCCTTTCCAAAATTTCATTGATATAAGGACAGATTTACAATCCTTATATCATATTGGGCATTCCCCCACTCCCCTTGTTTTTGTTGTTCTTGTTAGTCAAACTCTATACGCATGTTTGTATAATTTCGTCATTTAAAGTAATCATTTTCATAATGGTGAAGGCAATCCTGTATAAAAGACTATTCGGGTATTCTAATTTGAAAATGTCTTAATGTTCTACCTTCATGGAATAAAGCTGCTATTATTATCATTATTGGTAGATAAGCTGGAGTTAAGAGGTTTGCGTCGCCAAACAACTCATTGAAAATGTTTGCATAAAATACGTCCAAACAAGATAGAGAATGGCATCATTCTTATATCTAGATTCGAGGACTTCTTGTCCCACTTCGAAAACACCGGGTATTTAGGATTTAGTGAAAGCACTGAAAGACCATATTGTGCGTTTATATTTGTTTTGTTGATTAATTTTATAAATCGCGCTGGCTTAGATAACAATTGGTAGTGTAAACCAAAATCAGACTACACATATGTGTCCTCGGGTCTTCGTCTAGACCTCCTTCAAGGCAGAAGTATTCCGGGTTCAACATGCCAATGGACTTCCCCCCACCGTAAAAGCTTGATAGTAAACTGAAGCCAGTTAGATTTAGGCTTCTTGTGCACTGCATTTCTTCTCAATGAGTTCGATAATTGCTATTATACTCAGGACAAAATCTAAGTCTTTAAAACAACAAAGGGCAATAACTCCAAAAAAATATGCAAACAAGAGTTGTGGTTCTTGTTCACTGCACTTCTCCTCAATGAGATCTATCGACCTATGAAGTTTCAACTTGATAGCAATTATACTTTCAGAGATATGCTCTGGACAAGTTTAGTGACGGAAGGACGGAATGGCGGAAGGAGGGAATGACGGAACGACGGAATGACAGACGGAGACCATTACTATATCCCCTTCGTCGAAACGGCGGGGGATAATAAGGTCAAGTCAAGGCATTATTTCAGCAGGAAGGTGACGTTATATAACGTGACTATTATATTATGTATTTGATGCATTCAGATAAGTTTCTTAACGTTTGTTTGTTTGTTTGTTTGTTAGTTTTGATTTGTGATTTTTCCGCATGCAAATGAATTTGATTGAAATACGCATATGCACGTAATGATAGTAGCTCACAGAGAATCGAGGCGAGAACACAATAATCGCAAAATTGAGGTACGAAAATGTAACGAACTCGAGTTCATGTTTTGTCCAAGTCTTTTTTGTAAGAATAGTCATAAGCTATAGCAATATTAGGTCAGATATTGTTTCTTCGATTCCTAAGAATTGTTGAAAGCGGTGTTTACTACTATGATGTAGGTGTAAATGAGTTCTGAATTTCGACGTTTTAGTTACAAGACATCATCGAAGGCGCCGCTTGTCTACATGGTCTACCGCTGCATGTCGCAAAATGTTGAAAGTAATAAATGAAATGCAGACATTTCGGAATACGAAATTCGAGGTTGTTACTTTGTATTTGTTTATCTTCATGATAGAATAGTGATATTTATACCTATATGTAAAGTATACTTCTTGCATATTAAAGAACAACGTAGTTAAGGACATACTTATACAGTAAGTTATTCTAAAAGTGATTTCATCTATGGTCGGTTTATGATGCCATAACAACCTTCAGGGGTATTCAAAAGAAGAGATTAGAAAAGAAAAATACCCTTTAGGAAAACTTTAACACAATTAGAGGCATTTGCATAAAAATGAAAAAGTTGTATTTTTTGCGGTTGTTTGTTTATTTTGTTTGATTGATTGTTGTTATTCGTTTTTTCGTTTTGTTTATAAAATTTGGGAGAAGAAAAAAATTGAAATACTTCAGTTTTTAATTAATTTGTACAAAATTGTCGAGGTCAAGATAAAAGGAACGCGCGTTTTCCTGTAGAGCGTTTCGTCTTTGAACCATCGGTTTGTTTTAATTTTTTCTGGGGGGTGTAATTCCAAAATAATTCAAAAGAAAGAATAAGGCTAGAGTTTCATCATAACTCATAGATCACATTTTAGAGATTCGGAGATTCGAATGAATAATTATATGCGTTTCAACACGGGCTCAGTTCGAAACTTAGTTGGGAAATTCAGCTCCTGTTGATATCACAAGAAATATTTGATCACATAGAAAAAAGTAGGCAGATTGATCAGACTAATTGAATTGATAAATGGGCCCAGAACTTCTCGAATGAAGGCTAATGACTCTTATAATTAACAAATCGTATTTTTGGATTAAACGTATTCAGAAAATTAACGTATCTCGACTGTTAATCAATAAAAGAAATTAATCGACTTAATCAAATCATTCATTTGGCCCGGAAGTGAACTGCCACATTGGACTACAATTATGTGAAGCATTTTCGACGGTTTGGCGACTTAAGCGTTTAGGTCGCCAACTAAGCATCTTACTTTGTTGTTAGATGTTACTAGCCATAAGCTACGCTGTTTGATATCAAAATGAAAGCTTTTGTTGGATCCAGCAATCCACCAATTATAGTTGAAGGCAAGCAATCAAACTCACTCTCAGTTATGTCCGGTGTACGGCAGGGCGATGGCCTCTGTCCATTCCTATTCCTATGTTATATAATGACATATCTGATTCATTTGATACTAGACTATACCCTTTTGCAGCCGATGCCATCATTTGCCTCACTATAGAGTCTCAACCGACGCTAATGAATTACAAAATGACTTATTAAACGAGAACTTTCCGAATTTTGTGAAAAAAAAACAGTGGTCCATGGAATTCAGCCATGACAGAAGAATATCAAAAGTTTAAAATACTATTACATATCCGAGTTTTTTTTTAATCTGTACAGACTACATAACAGAGACCTTAATACTACAGAGCGTTTTATAAAATCAAAGTACTGAAAGTACTGTAAGCTAGAAAAGCATTGTTTTGTTCAATAATCTTCTTTGTCAAACGTTATCATGATAAAGAAACGAGGCTAACGTAACCAAGGAGTTTACCAATTCCCACACAGTTCCTATTTTTGACGCCTCACAAGAAAATAGTTGTTGAAAACAATGTGAAAAATAAAGAAATTGTTTTCTACCTAAAGAGAAAAGTGATTTAGAATTTTCAACAATTTGAAATTTTCGTCTGAAACTTCTTTGAAGATCGACGTGCTAAAGTGAGCTTAAATAGCTAGGAGATGAACTTGCATGCAGAGTTTGCAATATTCCCGAATACACAAGAACTACTTTTTAAGGCATATGAATTTAACTCATTTAGTGTTTAAGCCTCCAGTGGCAGTTTGCACTCGTTGAACTTTAAGACGACCTCACAATCTTGTCTGTTAACTTAAGCTATCAAAGCTGAACTACGGAGAACTACCTTTGATTTAATATTAAATATAGATCTATTTGCAATAATTCACCTGATCCACACACATCACATGTTTCCGAGAAGTACTGTTAAATATTGTTCTCGATTTGTGTATCTGGATAAGACTTGCGTTCTATTAGAATTGACCAGTCTTGGCTCTAAATAAAGCCTTTCCCATATTCCTAATTGAACGACATACTTCTTGAACAACGACGTATATTTGCTTCCCTAATTAAAACCCTTTCCCGTTGTTGTTGTTTTTTTCTTTTCTTTTTTTTTTTTTTTTTTTTTTTATATATTTTTTCATACTTGTCCAAATTGAAAGAGGTCGCAGACAACAATGAAAATTGGATGCATTTTGAAATTAAACCATCCTATGTGGTAGAAAATATTGTGGGGGAAAAATGAGGGACGAGTTTGGTTGAAGTTTTTTCTTTTTTTTTTTTCGGGGGGGGGGTCACACTTTTTTCTACCTCGGTAAATGATGCTGTACATTTGTCGAATGTTTTGACGGATCGCGGGTCACGCCCACCGACCTCCGACTGGGTCTGATATGTGAAACGACGTTAGTTTGAATGAGTTATGGTCGGGAGCATAAAACAAAAAACAGATCCTTTGTTGGCGACCTAAATGGTAATTAAGACACCGAACTAACAAAAATTGATAGAAATATTGGAGGTCATTATTCTCTTCCGATCTGATTGGGTGATTTGTCGGTCCATGGTGGTTAAAATTCAGATCAAGGGTTTAAAATACATCTGAAAATAGATTGAGACATTATCTTTCAATTTATCGACCTAAAAAGGAATTAATTAACACTCATTCGTTAAAATTAGCCCCAATCGACAAAAAATAGCAATTACAAATTGATTACACCATTACTGTGTCTCCAGTTTTTAAGTTATTGGTGGTGGTGCTTATAGTCGTTATGCATTTATCACTTATATAAATAGTCCTTGCAAAAATCGAACTGGTTAGTGCAACATGAGTTGGAGAAGATCGTGTTCCAAACGATTTCGCAATGAGATTTTGAAATCCGATCGAATTATCAAATAGAGAATGTCAATACTCTAGGATACTCTCACGTAGAAAGTAAAATAGACATACTGTCTTATGGCGGACATAATGTCGTAACCACAACTTTGCTAAACATGTAGCTGTAGTTGCGATATTTTATTCATACATGCATTTCAATATCAATCTGCAGGACCAACTTGTCATTATGTACAATAGGAACATGATTGACTGTGATACACAATATATTTTTGGCCCCTGTTTTGAGAACACGGACAAGTTTTTTAATTCTTGGCCGCCAGATTATATATTTTGTGATCTGGTAGCCAATGCAACAGTTATACAATAGTTCTATTTTTCAGCAGTGAGTGAATTGTTTATAATTGATTAATAGTTAATTGGCTGAATGTGGTTAAAGCCACTTTGAATAGCATCACATGTGGTAGAAAACATTGTGGGAAAAGAAGAAATTGGTTGTTACAAGCAATTTTTTTCTTTTTCCAAAATGTTTTCTAGAATATAGATTCACAGCAACGTAAATATCCCGGTTTGTACAGGAAATGTTTAAATACCCTGTTCCATTGTTGTATTTTTCTATTTATCTGTTGATGGTGTTTTTTTTATTTATTTATTTCTTTTTTATCTATTTTTTATGGTTGTTGTTGTTGTTAACGAATTCTATTATTGTTAATAAATAGCATACTTCATTATTTAGCCGCGAATTACGTTATCCGTTCTATAACGAGTATGAAATATAAATATAGCATTTTTTCCTGGGTCATAATCTATCACTTATATTTTTTATGTTCTTCTGAATTAGAATTCTTTCATAGAATGCATTCATTGTTTGCATTCAAGCAAGCGTTGAAAACATACTGTACTTACGAATATGCACATTCAATTTGTTATCATAAATAACCTTGTTTTAAACCAGTATATTGCTTTTAAATAGAATCATTAAATTATGAGACCAAATCTACAAAAACTATAAACAGATGCGAGTTTTAAACTAACATATGGTTGTACATCAAGCGATAAGGACTACCGTAAAACTTTAACCGATTACCAGACGACACAATTATAGACTGGTCCAAACTGAAAGGAGTTGCAGACGATGATTCGAAGTCTATTTTTCCACCTTTTTGGGTAGAAAACATTGTATTAAATGAAGAATTTGCTTGTTACAAGCAATTTCTTCATTTTCCTCAATGTTTTCTAAAGTGGTTTTTTTTTTTTTTTTTTTTTTTTTTTTTTTTTTTGTTGTTGTTGTTGTTGTTGTTGTTTTTTTTTTTTTTTTTTTTTTTTTTTTTTTTTTTTTTTTCTATGGGGGGGGGGTCGTTCAAAAGCGTCATTGTGTGGGAATGGATTAAATGGATCGGTTTTAATTCTTTAAAACTTAGTGACAAAATGATAAATGATAAATTCTTGTTTATTCCATCCTATTTTACAGTGTTGTAATTGACGGATCACGAGTGCCAATCAACAATCAATCGACCAATTAAATTCTTCAGTTTGTGAACTTTGATTTTTTTGTTTGTTTGTTTGTTTGAATGGGGTTGAACGCCGCTTTCAACAATCTTTCAGTTATATCGCGGCGGCTGGAGCACCTAACAATGGAATTCTGGTATTTCTCACACCAGTACTACCATCACATCCCTTCCTAGCCTCCAGCTGCTATCCCACATAGGTCTACGATTATCGACTCATTGGTGAGAGACAAATAGCCGGAAAGGATGAGTGCCGCCGTCGGGGAGAAGTGAACTTTGAACTCCAAAATTGGCCGACAATTACAGAAGCATTATTGTTGGTTTGGCAACATGATCGTAACCTACAGTTTATTCAATCTGTAGTTACGACGTTTAGGTCGCAACCAACCACATATTTGTTGTTGCGGTTTAATCGCCAGGAATTTTTTAAGAAATAACCCGTTTTAATGTCGAAGTCGAACTTTCTGTGGCCAGTGATCAGTGGTTATATGTCATTTACCCTTTTATCCATTAAATACTCAACCAAGATCGAACTCGGTATTCCTCTGACCAAATACAAGAGACCTTCAACGTTACTAGCAAATGATTTGTACGGCATTTGGAAATAAATATAGTCAAGAAGTAATTTGTTTTATGTAATTAATTTTAGAAATTTAAAATAGGAATAGTTAATACAAAAATGGCTATTGTGTGAAATTAGAAGATCATAAATCTAGCGAGGCGTCAGTTTTGTGTTTTTAATTAGACAAATGAGAATACTTTTTAAATATAATGTGTAATGATACTATCTATCCCATTAACTATTGCCAGACGACAAAAATTGGAACTGGTCCAAATTCAAAGAAGATGCAGACGACTACCTTTAGTTTATCAAATTTTAAAGATCTTTGTATATTGGATTAGAAAACATTGTGGAAAATGAAGAAATTGCTTGTAACAAGCAATTTCTTCATTTTCCACAATGATTTCCAAAGCATTTATCTCGAGAGGCGCCAAGAAGCGTCACTTTGTAGGAATGGATTAAACAATCTTACATAAAATGTCTGTCGATACTAAATACTAGAAGCGTTTGAAACACCCCGTTTTACTGTCTTTAACCATTGTCATGCTGTTTAAAATCCTCTACAGAATTGCATTAAAATCAAAGGGATGACAGCACTTGGTGAATACATTATTTTGAGAAATTCTTTTATAAACAACCCTGACTTAAAAGAGATATGGAGGTGGTGAAGACTTATACAAGCTGTATGTTGCCACACAACGATTTGTCTATTTTAATTCCCTGGTCGTATAATTTATAAAATAATGTATTTGACAATATCAGTCAATTTTGCCATGTTGGAGGTCAGTGAGTGTATTAAGTGATTCGCCAATAGGTAATGCTGCAGCGATTTTGAAAATTGTGTACATACATGGGATGTTCGTTATATATATTTTTGTGACAAATTTATCCTCAACGCCTATATTTATTTGAAATGATTCACTAAATCATTTTTAACGCCCACATTTGAGTACTACTGGCTCGTTTAATTAGAAAACATAACATTTATGCCTAAACACGAACAAATAAATAGGGGCATTTTCGAAAAAAAAAACCTTAAATATTTATGCACACACAAGGTCCATGTCTCGTTTCAAAAAATCCACCCCTATTGCACTCCCCTAAAGAATCCAACTGGCGGATCACTTGCCACGCTCCCGCTGACGTCCAACTAGGTAGTCAGTAGTCACAGCATTTTATTCACCAACATACGCAGATTTTAACTTGTAAATAAAACGTAGGAATCCAAATTTACACTCTATGTTTAACTGACCAATCGCGGCTGTCAATCGAGGATCAATCGACCAATCAAATCATTCATGTCCAGAGCTGACATCGGTCGCCATTTGCGTGATATATTTTTGTTGGTTTGGCGACTCAAACGTGGTAACCCGACTTATTCCTGCAATTGTTACGTCGTTTGGGTCGCCAGCCAATCATCATATTTATCTATTTTTTGTTGTTGTTGTTTCATGCCAATTGCCACAAGTTTTGCAAAATAACGACGTTTAAAATCGAATTGGAACCTTCTGTCAGAGTCAATGGACAGGGCCAACGGAGTAAATTGGATGAACCAGCGATTGGTGAATTGGGTGGTTTGGTTCGTTAATTCAGCTTTTACTTAACAGCGGCGATCTGTCAGTTGTTACTCAAATGTTGTTATTTTGCTTTGCTGTATGTAGAATAGAAGGTGTCTCCAAGACAAACTAGACCATTGATACTTGATTAGTGCACGTTTAGATCAATTTGCAAGAAGACTTAGTTCGTTATATTACCCCATATATGGATATGTAATCAAAATGTATTTAATTTAAACGAATGTATTTTATTTTGAATGCGACGAAAGCTATAAGCTATGAGCGACTCCATAAGTAACAATCCAGGTATTATCTCTTCCCCGAAAGAGAGAGGCAGTGGTTAAAACCAACTGCTACCCAATTTTACAGCGGGGTAGACTGGAGTGCTTTTAAGTGTATTGTCCATGAACACACCCCGGTGATGGTGGGGCTCGAACCCGTGACCTTCAGAGCACAAGCCAAGCACCTATACCACTCGACCATGATGTCTGCAGCATTATTTCACTTCCATATGATGCTAGTGTTAGTATTTATCATCAGATATTCATTGTTTTGATGTCTACAATTAGTTCAAAGTGATGCGTATAAACGAATTAACCCATTTCAACACAATGACGTTTTTTGACCCTCCTCAAGAAAACAAGTGGAAAAATGTTGTGGAAAAATAGAGAAATTGCTTGTTTTTTTAATGTGATAAAAACTTGAAATTTCGCCTGCAACTCCTTTCAGTGTAAACTAACTAGTACCTTCGTCTGGTAATTGATTCATCTTAGCCAGTAGGTGGATATATTTTAACCCATTTCTACGACAATACAGCTTTTTGACTCTTCAAAAAAAAAAAAACGTTTGAGAAACTATTGTGTAAAATGAAGAAAATGCTCGTACCATGTAATTTCTTCATTTTCAACAAGTTTTTTTTTTAACCCAGATAGTTTTTGATAAAAAAATAAAAGATTAAATTGTCGTCTGAAAACTCTTTGAATTTGGACCGGTGTAAAAAAATCCGTCTGGTAATGGGTTAATGCCGCATACATGTATTCGTCTTTGTAATGATTTAATAGCTGAATCGAAAATACAAGGTCGAAACAGTCTTGACGTTGAAACATCTTGCATGCAAAATCGAGGTTAGCTATACGATAAGAAGGCATGTTCCCTCTTTCAAATACTTTCCAAGTTCACCGAATTACGCCGGTTGAAGAGACAACCTTATTTTTACAGGAAGAACATATCTTAACAAAAGGAAAAGATTTGTTTATTTAAAACTGGAATGGTGATTGACAGCTTCCGAACTGAATACCTTTCATCTTCTAAAATTAAATCTACCATCAACCTTGAACGAATAAAAACGCACACAAGAAGTTCAAAAATATAAACACGATATGTAAAAATATTATCAATAAAGAAATCAAATACAACATGATTTATTCGATCACAAATGTATCTTTTTTAGTTATAATCAATATCGGATTTTTTTCTTTAAGAAAGAATATCTCATGAGGCCATAAATGAATCAAGTATATGGTCAAGAGACTTTTTATACCATCGAGTCACATGCACCTATACTTTGCTATACTTTGCTCTGGTTCAAGCCAAATTAATTTTTAATTGCAATGATAGATGTTACCTGATTGAATTCGCCAATCGCTGCTTAACCCACTGGCCTCACTGAAATAGATATTAAACGGTTTTTGTTTTGGGGGTTTGCCAGTCTGAAAGAAAGATTTGATTGGTCAATCGACCTAAAGATTGACAGTGATGATCCGTCAGTTCACGGCTCGACACTGGTATTAATGGTATTAACCCTTTCCTGGACAAAGCCGTGATTTTACGTTGCTGTGTTTTTGTACTTGTGAAAGCATTGTGGAAAAAGAAGAAATCGCTGGTGACAAGCAATTTCTCCTTTTTCCACAATTTTTTCTACCACATAAGATGGTTTCATTTCAAGTTGCATCCAATTTCCATTGTCGTCTGCAACCTCTTTCAATTTCGACCAGTCTAAAATTTCAAAACAGGAAGGATTTAACTAATAATTTCATATCCAGAATAATTGGATAACAGCACAAACCTACTAGGCATAACCATTGTAGATACAGTTTATAACATCTTTGCTGCATCAGAAGCAACCACGGCTCAGGGACTTCTGAAGGCGCATTTCTAGATTCGTTTCTATTTAGAATCTGGAATATCTATACATATGCGTGTAACTTATGGGGATTCCAGTAAATCTGACTGATTATAATTTGGTAAAAAGTACATCAAAATCGTTCAGTGTTTGGCCATCTGGACAACACATAAATATCAAATTTGAAGTTAATTAGGATTTGATAAGAATATGAATAAAACCTTTATTGTTTTACCAAGCCCTTTATCTCAAATACCAACGTACCAATTATTAAGAAGTATTTAAATTTACTGACGGTTAAGAGACATATTCGGTAGAAATGCAAATATTTTTGCAAAGTCATTGGTTGATGCCTCTCTCTCTCTCTCTCTCTCTCTCTCTCTCTCACTCTCTCTCTCTCTCTCTCTCTCTCTCTCTCTCTCTCTCTCTCTCTCTCTCTCTCTCTCTCTCTCTCTCTCTCTCTCTCTCTCTCTCTCTCTCTCTCTCTCTCTCTCTCTCTCTCTCTCTCTCTCTCTCTCTCTCTCTCTCTCAAACTATCAATGAGGTGAAAACAGGGCGTTATTCGAGGAACTAAATGTTTAGTCACTATTATCTTAACCGATTCCCACACAATGACGCTTTTTCACGCACCGCAAAATACAGTTTTGAAAAAATGTGTAAAACGAAGAAGTTACTTACATAATGTTTTCTTCCTAGAAAAAAGAACAATCTAAAATTTCGAAATTTAAAAGTGTCGTCTGCAAATCCTTTCAGTTTGGACCAGTCTAGAATTTTGTCGTCTGGTAATGTGTGAAAGAGAATTCAATGTTGTAAAAACTCAAAATGTTGTTGTGGAATATGTTCAGTCCGCTTGCTTGTAGAGTTGGGTGATACATTCTTGTCTGCGACTCTAAGTTTTATGAGTGGGGCGTACATTATAAGTCATGAATTAATTGCCCGTAAGAGAATCCCTTTATTTTGCCCTACAACATGCGTAACATAAAATGGTTTTCCCTATAAATAACATTAGGCAATAATTTTCATTGTTTAAGGATATTAATGTCACAGCCGGCATGTTTTTACACCTTTATTTACTTGTATGTCAGCGTTACGATACATTAATTTGTCCCCTCGTAACTTCGCCCTCATGTACTAATGTTTCTCAACTTTTCATAGAAATGAATCTGATACGTTGAAGGTACTTTCTAAGATCTGTGAAGTTTCTGGGGTCACTTTTTCCATTATTTATTTGTCAGCGTCAGACTGGTAAAAAATTAATGAAACTGCAGATCATGTTTCAAAGTACAAGTAAGTTGAAAATTAGCACAAAAATAGGAAGAAGATAATTTCGTTGGTGGGCGAGCAAAATGTCGTAAATACAGCTTTATTCAAGCTGTATTTACGATATTTTGCTCGCCCCCAAACGATATGAAAAGAGGAGAAATTTTTTATTTAGAAACAATTTGCCTTTGTCCATAAAATCATCAGTGTTGTTTTCCTTTAACGTGTCAAAAAGTGGGATTTGTGTGATACTGGGTTAAACTTGCACGATCTGGCATCAGTGTTCATCTATCTATCTATCTATATATACTGGCCAACTCCCCTTTTGGGTATTACTGGCAGGTGCGCGTCTGTGCTGGAATAAAACTGTTAGACATTTGTTAGGGTGCAAAATTTTAAAAGTATTGTGAGTGATAGATTAAAAGAGCTGATAAAACATATTTCGGTCATTCAGGGACGGCTCACTATCTGAAAAGAATCAAGACTCTTTTTGAACGCTGCAATATCAGGTTGCTGTACATGAGAAATGTATAAAAAGGATTGATGTGGTTGTATATAAAGATAACGTGCTCTGTCATATTTTTTTATATTCAATCTTACATAAAAAACCATGACCGTTTATCTTATCACAGTCATTTTATCTCCACTCCATCCCCCGAGTCTATTCTTAACAATGGTCATTGGTAAATCTCTGACTACTGTTCAACTAAAGCTGCTTTAGGTCGAATATTGATATCTTACCGAAGTTTAATCCCTTTCTACAGTTTAACCCATTACCAGACGACAAAATTTTAGACTAGTCCAAATTGAAAGGAGCGGTAGAATACAATTTAAAGCTTATTTTAATTTTTGTTCTTTTTCTTTTTCAATTTTCTTGTTTTGGAAACATTGTGGAAAATGAAGAATTTTTTCTTTCTTATTTTTTTTTTTTTTTTTTTTGTGGGCGGGGAGGGAGCGTCAAAAAGCTTCGTTATGTGGGAATGAGTTAATCTTCATTATCATTAGTTTTGTTGATGTTGTTGATGACTTTGTTCTGATGAGTTTTTCCAAGTCTAAATTCAAGGACCTGGCATTGCAGCAAACTATGCATGAATTTAGACAGTGCTGGATTGAGTAGGTAAATAGTAATACAGGTACATCTGGTAAAGGAAACAAGTTAAAAACTTATAAAATGTTAAAATCTGCATTTAGAGCAATTATATCAAGGTATTCTGCCTAAATTACATAGAAGCGCTATCAGTAAATTCCGATATGGTGTTGCTCCGATCAGATTTGAAACTAGCAGGTATGAAATCTTAGATGTTAGTATACGTGTATTTCCATTTGTACATACAAGTCAGTACAAATTGAGTTACATGTTTTGTCAGAGTGTAAGGCATATCATGATTAAAATATAACTCCAAAAGTACTAAAATATCAATGAGGTGAAAATATGGCGTTTTTGTGAAACTAGATGTTTAATCCCTACTATCTTAACCAAATCACATACAATCACGCTTTTGACACACTGCAAAAAAGATGAAAAAAAAAATGTGTAAAATGGAGAAATTGCTTACACAATATTTTCTTCCCAAATAGATGAAACATCTAAATACTCTGTATGTGCACTTACATGGGGCTCTTTGTCACATCATCAAAGTATGAGAGCGAATGTTTCAATCAAAAGTCTCGTATAATTCTTATACTGGATGGACATGTACTATTATATATTAGATTGTCTATGTTACCTCGTTGCATAATTCAATGTATGTACATGAACGAGACTCAAATAAAGTATCAAAATCCAATCTAAAAGAATGATTCGATTGGTCGACCGATTCTTTGATTGACACCACGATCCGTGAAAAAATAACAGCAAGAATACATTTTTTATACGACATTGTGTATCAATAAAAATATTCATTAAATTAAGAAGATGATCTTTACGTATATGTGTCTTATAAACGCTACGTATATTCAGTTAAACCGGAAATTTTACAATTTTGCCTCCAGCGAGATTTAATATCTTTCTTATAATTATGCAATAATTTTGAATACACGATTTTATGTGTGCCAGATTAAATACATATATAACATTAGAGGAGGAGAGGGAGAAACTCAGATGAATAGGAAGATAAAAAAAAATGAAAATTATATGACAATTGACGGATCGCCGGTCACGCCAACTGACCTCCAACTGGAATGTAGACTTCGTCATTAAACGGTGTTAAATTGCAAAATTTATGATCAGTTACATGAAACAAAAATCAGTTTGGTTAGTTGGAGACCTAAACGTCGTAACTACAGCTTGAATAAGCTGTAGTAAAGACGTATAAGTCTCCAAAACTATAAAAAATACTTCACAAAAAAATCGGCTAATGTTGGAGTTGAAAGTTCATGAGTGAATTGCCTTGTCGACTGATTCTTTGTTTCACAGTCGCGATTGTGCATATACTTAATCTTTTATTGTCTCGGATTTTAACATCAAATGAAAAATAATCGATTACCGTTCTACAAAAAAATATAAAATATATCAAATATTATATAAATTGATAATCAATAAAATACAAGAAGATGACTAGCTTTTTATCTATCCGCCATGAAAACGTTTGCCTGCCTTAAACACTAAGAAAAATGATCCCACACCAAACTCGAAATCCTACATTTATCGTCAGTTGACTTTAAAACGTCGTAACTACAGATGTCAATCCGACAATTTACCGTCCGAAATGACAAAGTGCATATGCAATCCTCTACTACCAAGCTTTCTTGATAACTAAAACTCAGTTCATTTGTGTAATATCAGAAAATCATAAACTTGAACGACGTATCAAAATGAAAGTTTGACATAATGTGAACTTGAGACGTCAGTCTATGAATCAAAATGGGTTAAAAATAAATAATTTTAACGTATTTATGACATCTTCTGGCAGATTGAAGACGAACTCTGACTAATAAACAAGGAAGACACAGTCTTCATTTATTGTAGGGATTTGTATATCGACGGTCTAGCGCATAAGTAAATTATATATATGTTATTAAATACACTAACCGCAATTTAACCCTTTCCTGCTTAATCCCTGGATTTTACGTCCCTGACATTTATACTTGAGAAAATATTGTGGTATAAGAAGAAATTGCTTGTAACAAGCAATTTCTTCTTATCCCACAATATTTTCTATCATATAGGTTGGTTACTTTTCAAATTGCGCTCAGTTTTAATTGTCGTCTGCAACTTCTTTAAAATTGGACAAGTCTAAAATTTGAAAACCAGGAAAGTGTTAACGGATTGTGTCTGTCAATCAAATAATCGATAGATCAATCAATTTAGACCGGAAGTGAACTTTTAAGTTCGACATTCATTTGAAGCATACTCGTTGGATCGGAAACATAAACGTTATTCAAGCTGTAGCCGCGGAGTTCATGTCGTCAACTTACTGTAGTTACGACGTTCAGGTCGCCAAAACCAACAAAAATGGTTCAAAAATTTTCGGTCAATGATGGTGTTCAAAGTTGTTACTAGCAATCTCTTCATTTTACACACTGCCTTCCAATTCCCTTTCCTTGGAGAGCGTAAAACAGCGGATTGGGTTGGAATTGCTTAAGTGAAGAACAACAGTGTCAATAAAGTGTTTTTACTCTTTCCCGTACAATCCCTGTTTTTACGTCTACTTTTGGTTTTATTATAACAAGCAATTTCTTATTTTGCCACATACCCTACTGAATGATTATTTTTTAAATTAAATCCACCTTTTATTTTCGTTTGCAAAACCTTTGAATTTTAGACAAGTCTATAATTTTGCAAAACATGAAAGGGTTAAAGAATTTATTACTTACTTAAAAAAATAAATTAACTCGAACTTGAACCTATTACATCATTAATTTGCTCAAAATGTAGAACAAGATATCCAACTTGTTTAGTAATTTTTGTAGCTACCGATTTGTAACAAGCGAATTCTCCTTTTCTCGCAATGTTTTCTACATTATTTGTCTCTTTCTTTGCAATTTACAACTTTGATATGTCGTCTGCAACTTCTTTGAATTTGGACCAGTCCAACATTTTGTTGTCTGGTAATGGGTTAAAGTAGACTTTGGATTTTGAACATACACGAACAAATGATTCAACTTGATCATGTAAACGTGAAAGACTAAAGCTGTGTGTGTATTTCCGTTTATTTGTCGTCGCTACCGTAGCACATGCCTATATGAGCGACTCCCCCAGAAGACGGTTAGTTATTACGGGGAATAGTGCAAGGATACAGAACGAACTCCTGAGAGCTCCGGCTGGTTCTTTAACGTGCTCGGTGGATATCACCGTCACACGGGGCCTCGGTTTAACGTCTCATCCTAAATATATAATTAGTGTGTTAGTTGATATGGTCAGCCCAGGGCTCGAACCCGTGGTCTTGAGGTTTGTAGTCAAGTGCTCTACCAACTGAGCTAATCCTATAGCTGTGCCTAACCGCCAAACCGTATCAAATTCTAAACAAGCTGATCAAAAGCACTGGCGGACGGACATACGGTGTTGTAGATCAATCAAAATTATAGCATTATCTATCTGCTCGTGTGACTTGTTCTGACTGAGATATATGACATACAGAATGGGGAAAAAATGACGGATATCATGCCACTACCTTGAATTGACCAATCGGAGCTGTCAATCAAATAAACAATCGACCAATTAAATAATTCATTGAGACCAGAAATAAATTTCGATCTCCAATATTTGCCGCCATTTTTGTTAACCCTTTTTGTTGGTTTCGCAACTTAAACGTCGAAACTACAGCTTATTCAAGCTGTAGTTACGAAGTTTAAGTCGCCAACCAACTATTAACATTTTTTGTTGCACGCTCTCCATACATTATGCATAATAACGCTTTTAAAAATATAAGGGAAATTTCCTATGGAGACAGTTGACGAGGCAAGCAATTGATCAGTTGAGGTGCCTGTCCCGCGCTTGCGATATAAGGAGAGCAGCAGAGAGCAAGGTTCACCAGTCTAGCCACGCCCTCTGTCCTTCGACAAAGGATATCAAACAATGTTAAATTCCATAATTTAAGGTAATTAACTTAAACAACATACATAGCAATGTTTAGTGAACTAAACGTCGAAACTAATTTTTTAAAAGCTGTGGTTACTTCATTTAGGTCTCCAAACATACATAACTTTAACTTCCGGTCAAAATAAATGATTTGATTGAACAATCGATGTTTTGATTCATTTGTGTTTCAGAGTGACGTATCTATTGTGAAAAGTTCTTGGTACAATCTTTATGGTTTACCCTCATAAGCCGAGTCAGGGATCGCCAATTTCAATTAAACATGAAGCTTGATTAAACGTATTTGAAATTTGAAAAACGGCTCTATCGCTAATTGCCTTTCCTAGCGCAGGTTCTAAAGACAGCTGGTTCCACACTTGTTGCTGGGTACAAATTACAAGGTTCCTTTCTTTTAGATAAGATTGATTGGTCACGAAGTTAGTTAACCACGGTTGGTGTATCGTCGGTCCACGAGCAAAATACTGTAACTACGGCTATTTAAGAAGTAGTTACTACATTTTGTTCGCGCTCCGACGGACGGTGATTCGCAGAAATTCAAAAGTAAAGATTGGTGTTACACTATTAACAAAATGACCTTGATGTTAATTCATTAGAATTTACAATAATATCAAGTTAACAGTTTTCGCAGTCCCTTTTCAGGACTCTCAAGTTTGTCGTATTTTAGCCCCGTGGTATGTGACCCAAAGAACTCAGTTTTTCACCTGACATGCTAAATCTATTACTCAAATCACAGCTACTATTTATCATTTACGCTCAGTTTGTCGTTTCTTTCTTCTATCTTGTCAGCTCATTATTTGCTACATATTTTTTGTTGTCCACTATTATAAGCAATATAACGGCTACATTTCCACATGTCTACACGTCCTCATTTTGAACCACCAGTCAAGGACACTTGGTTCAGACATTAGACACCTTCACTATTCATTAATCGTTTTTTATGTTTGACTGAAGTATTCAGTACCAAGGTTGTCCGTATGTTGTTCATGTACGATGGTTTCCATAATACTATCAGATTTTATGAAACTTTAGGAATAAATTTTTATCTGATCGCGAGGGCAATGAAAGAATCAATCGACCAATCAAATCATTTTTAGACTGGAAGAGAATTTTGAATTCAAAATTGGTGGACATTTGTGTGAAGCATTTTTGTTAGCTTGGCGTCTCAAACGTCGTAACTTCGGCTATAGTAACGTCGTTTAAATAGCCATCCAACCATTTTACTTTTTCGTTACATATTAATGGCCATATGATATGCAAAAATAAACCGCCGTTTTATATCTAAGTGAGATTTGTGTCGGAGCTCAATGGCTGTGAAAAGCGCTCCGTCAATTTAGTGATCGCTGGCTACAATAATGACAAATGAAAAATAAACATGAGAGGAAGTGTATTCAATGATTAGTTGATTGAATAGGGTTTAACGCCACTATTAACAGTATTTCAGTCATATCGCGGCGGCTGGAGCACCTAACAATGGATTCCTGGTATTTCTTACATCAGTACTACCACTACATCCTTTCCTAGCCTCCAGCTGCTATCCCACTTAGGTTTACGATTATATACCCATTGGTGAGAGACAATCGTCGGAAAGAATATGTACCGCCGCCGGGGATCGAACCCATGACACCCATGATAATTTGTATTCAAACAGAGTAAGGAATTTTAATTATCAACTCAAAGTTTTTTGGACACTGACGGAGAAACGTCGAGTGTCGAAAGCGGTCGAGTTATACTTTAGTAATGAAAAATTGGTAATAAACCAAAAATCTTTACACCGTTTCAATACAGTTTCTCTCATATTTAGCATTTATGCTTCCAGAGAGACCCAGTGCTTCAGAAAGATATTACATTGATATTTCGTCCTCTATCTCTTATCCTATATATATATCGGTGGCTTAGTGCAATCAAAGTACCGAAAGTACTGTAAGCTAGCAAAGCATTGTTTTAGTGTAGTCTTATTTTCCATTTATAGGGTAGAAAACGCAGTGGACACTGAAGAAATTGCTTGTTACAAGAAATTTCTTCATCGTCCACAGTGTTTTCCAAAGCCTTTTTTTTTGGGGGGGGGGGGTAACTTAAAAAGCGGGATTGAATAGGTATGGGTCGTAAAGCATTCTATAATTTGAAAAAATTTAGTTCATGTGGCCAGTCATTTTTAACAAAATATATTCGAATATACACAAGAACTACTTTTTTGGCGTAGACATTCAGTGGATTTAGTGGTTAAGCCTCCGAAGGTAGTTTGCACTCGTTTGAACTCTGAAATTTTGTCTGTTAACTTAAGCTACCAAAACTTACGCTTTGCTAGCTAAAGACATCTAAGTATAGACACTTATGATGTTTTTACACTAAACTATCGATATTTATAATGTATCATATCCTTATTCCAGACATAACAATGTGTACTAGCCTAAATCGAAAATTGTTGAACGCGGTGTAATAAAGTAAGTGTAAATATGAATTAAAGTTCAGATTGTTATAGATTAAAAAAAAAACAAAAAACACTGCGCTCTTTTTCCCACAAAGCTTCCACAAAAGAAACTATCTCGAAGCTAGAAAAAACCGGTGATTTTACATATATCAACGTTTGTACTATACTTTGAACTGAAAATCGGTTAAACCAGATCCGCCTGACGAAAAAATTTAATCTTTCTTTACCCATCTCAAGGTGATCTCTGACCTTACATACATACATGCTTATACTTTCTTTACACGGAAAAAGGCTTAGAAACATGTTTGTCCTATGTGCAAACTTTATACGCATTCAAGTGCTCTAATTACGCCATCTTTAAATCATTCTATTAATAAACTTTAAAGCCATACAAATGTGTATATTGTCTATTTTTATAACAAATAAATGTTTTCAAACCTTTTGTTGATAAGAATAGGCTACACATCAAATGTTTCGTCATGAAACACCATGAGTAAGTTAGATTTTGTGAACCTACAGCAGAAGTCACCGTAATAAATCACAACTGCTAGAAGAGCGAAATCTTAGTCACAATCTTGGAACAATGTCATGAAAAATACATTGTATATTGAATCAAGGGATTGGGTGTTATGGAAACAGCTTAACTTGTAGTTTAACCTTTTCCTGGATAAACCCGGGATTTTACGTCTGTGATTTTACACTTGAGAAAACATTGTGGAAAAAGGAGAAATTGCTTATAAGCAATTTCTCCTTTTTCCACAATGTCTTCTACCACATAGGATGGTTTTATTTGGAATTGCATCCAATTTTCATTGTCGTCTGCATCCTCTTTCAATTTGGACCAGTCTAAAATTTCAAAAAACAGGAAAGGGTTAAATTAATGGATCGCCGGTCCCACCCACTGAGTTCAAACAGGTTCTGTTTCTATTTTGAGCAATTTATAAAGATACCGAAAATATAAAATGGTCGGTTGACGATCTAAACGTCGTAATTACAGCTGGAGTCAGCTGTAATTACGACTTTTATTCGCCAACCCAACAAATTTGCTGCGCATATATAACGGCTCATGTTTGAGCTCAAATTTCACTCCCGGTCTAAATGAATGATTTAAATGGCTGATTGATTCTTTAATCTATTTCCAATTAATAACACCTTTTGACGCCCCAAAATAAACAATTGGGAAAACATTGTGTAAAATGAAGAAATTGCTTGTAACAAGTAACAAGTACATTCTTCATTTTCATATTGTTTTCTACCAGAAAGTTGATAAAAAATTCATAAACTTGAAATTGTCGATTGCAATTTCTTTGAATTTGGACCGGTCTAAAATTCCGTCTTATGGGAAAGGCTTTATTGAGAGTCGCGACTGGTCAATTTTAATAGAATGCAAGTCTTATACAGATACACAGATCGAGAATAATATTTAACAGTACTTCTCGGAAATATGTGATGTGTGTAGAGCAGGTGAATTATTGAAAATAGATGTATATTTGAAATCAAAGGTAGTTCTGCGTTTATAATCGATTACGAACAAGAAGCAGTTAGAACTAAATTTTATAAAGGTCAATAGACATGTGAACTCCTAATTACACAAAAATGGTTATATGCCTTTTGGTTGCACAGAATTTCCAAATTGTCGTCTGTTGTGGACACCTTGACAACACTGTTTAATTTATCATTTTATAAATGTTTTATAAAATGCATACGAATATGTTTGTATATTTATGAAAATACTTTATATAAATTACATAAAAAGAATCAATAGATTAATTTTCATATGAAGGGTGTTTACAAGTTTTACATTTCAAATTTCCACCAAATTTAAGAAATAATATGACCGTAAATGTGACCTGTCATGCAAAAAAGGTCCGTCTCGGAAGTGTATGAAGTGTCGACCCTGATTACTGAGGTGGCGATGGTTGCGCAGACTGACTAGATTTGAAACTTCTGGCTCTTGATTTTTTTCTGGATCTAGAACGGTCATTCTACCTCACTATCAATTTATTTTAATATAATGACTCTAACTGACCTCTGCTAGATTCGATTTGTTTATCAAGTTTAACATAACAGCCTCGCCGGTGACAGAGAAAAAGAAATTGTCCGGATCACAATACAAGGTATTCGTTTGCGAGGATAACTCGTGACTACAGCTTAATTAAAGCTGTAGATACGATATTTTGCTCGTGCAACGACGATTTTTTTCACGCCAAAATTTTCTTATCTGTTTCTAGCGGCGAATCAGATTGTCGCCGGCTTCTTTTCAGATTTGGACTAGTATACAGTATTGTATCATAATAATTTATAAATGTATTGCCTTATAAAGAAACAAAATAATGATTCTTACCAGTGCCGCATCCAGGGTAAAACATACAAGAAGAATAGTAATTATCATTTTACCAGATCCGTTGATAACTTTTAAACACAAATAGATTTACCCAAGTTTAAATCCATTTTTCTAGAATTACCAGATGTATGAAGCCGATAAAAGTATATCGCACTTTTCCTTTTCTTTTAAGAAATTCATTTGATATTTAATATTCTTACAAATTTGCTATAAAATCCTAAAAGTGCCAAGTTCAGCAGGACGCCTGCACGTTCATTTTTCGTACAAAACACTCCTTTCGTCAAAAATATTGATTAATATTTTTTTACGAAACTAAGTCCAATAAACTTCGATTAACTCCGGAAATCGCGAATTTCCTCCAAAAACCGAAGAGCAATCTTAACCCAGGCGTCCCACATGGGCGAATGAAAGTCGAGAAAGTATCGAGTAGTTAAAAGACAGTAATCAATCAAACTGGTTGACAGGCGCTTGCTTTACGCGCATTTTACTCCTTATTTATGTCACCCTTCTTACTTCTTATACTAAATTGTCATAATGATGCACAACATGCAATAATTAAGGGGATTTTTCATGTTTATACAAAAATAAACAGTATTTAACAAAGAAAATATAAGATGTAATTATATGGATAGATTGCGTGTTATACAAAGGAATTTACTTAACTGAAATCATAAAATGGGTTAAAATTTATTCAGATTTGATAAACTGAATCGTGTGCTTGTGCCAAAATTGATGGTTTAGTTGATTCTTTTTTCACGTATTGCGATCAATGTACACGTCAAGATAACAATCTTACTGCCGCTACCATGTTATGTTACATCAATATTGTACATTTGCGCTGTTTCTTTAACAGCAACAAAATTCGCCCACTGCGCATATTTCGGTCAATATGTCCACGAAATTTATTAAGAAGAAACATCGGTATAATAGCTATTTTCCAATTATATTAATATGATTTCAGATAACCTGAGCACAGAGCAATCGTAGAGAGGGTTTGTTGCCATTCAAAGTCTGCGGTCCTTCATACGTTTTCCGTCATGCAACGTCAACAGTTTAACCCATTCCCACACAATAAAATTTTAGACTGGTCCAGATTGAAAGGAGATGTGGACGACATTTTAAATTTCTTCCTCCTCTTGAATAGAAAATATTGTTGATAATGAAGAAATTCCTTGTCTCAAACAATTTCTTGATTATCCACAATGTTTTCGAAGCCTTTTCTGGAGGGGCGTAAAATGGAGGGATCGTGTGGGAATGGGCTAAAAGGTAATATAATAAGTAAACTGTATAATTGTTTAATTATTGTGTTTGACGAGATACATGTAATTGTATAAGTCAATAAAATCTATCTATCTAGAATCCAAAATGTTTTGGTAAGTTCTATATACCCTGTTAAAGGCGTTCAATAAATTGGGAGCTTTCAATGGTCGGAGTTTTCACAAATTGTAACCGATATGTGATCTGCTGTATGGTCTTGGCCAATAAATTGTTTTAATTTAATTTTTAGCTTCGTCTATCAAAATTGGCGTTCTAATTGTTCGAAAAAAATTATTCAGACCTCCATGAACAAAATTTTGATCACGCAGCTATTTTGAATGCTACGGTACAAAATAGTCCAAGCAAAAAGTATCAAATTTGTAAAGTTTTTGGTTTTTTTCGCTCTATGCTATTAAAGTTTAAGAAATGAAGAGAATGTTTTTTGGAGGTATTCGCGTATTTATACAGTGTGATTGTTTTTTTTTTTTTTTTTTTTTTTTTTTTTTTTGGTTCATACCTTTGCGAAAACAAAAATATTCTCTTCATCTCTTAGGTAAAGAGTCCGTTTAAATGAGAAAGTAACGATGCTACGGAGCACCGAGGGAAAGCCTCGGGTCCTATTCTTACCTATCATTTGTAAATGGCTGTTCTCTTTTAACCTATTACCAGAAATTTTAGACTGGTCCAAATTCAAAGAAGTTGAAGACGACAATTTCAAGTTCGTTAAATCAGAAAAAATGTCTTCCGGGGTATAAAGAATTATTGCTAATAAAGAATTGTCTTGTGACAGCAATTTCCTCATTTTCCACAATGTTTTCAAAACTTGTTTCTTCGATGAGTCCAAAAGCGGATTTATATTGGAATGGGCTAACCGACGTCAAAGTAACATGAAATCACAATGATCAAACCATAATCTTTTATCTAAAACATTCGGAAATTGTTTCTAAACTCAATGAAACACTGAAATATAGAAAACAAAGAAGTGAAAACATTAGAACATCACAATGACGTCGACGTATTCTTTAAGCGGTCACTTATCGGATAACAAGAGAAACACGGTGGCCCTGTATCTCTCACCTGAGTATGATAGCTCAAGGCTTTACGGGGTTCTTCTATATTCATATAGGTAAAATTCGTTATCCCACAGCATAGGGCTGATTTTCAAATTAGATTTGTATCAAACGAACCTGATCAAAATCCCCTCCTCGCCCTAAAGTTTCTGTCTCACGTATACTGGTAGCGAAAAATATATTCTAAGAATACATTTCAGAAATAAAGAGAATAGGTTCTGTTATAATTGAGCTATGCACCTAAAGACTTTATTACACTGTATAATTATGGGAATCGGATTCATACATTAGTCTGATACAATTTTTGGATACAAAAAATAGTATCTTCATTATTGATTTGATAACACTAAGCTAAACAATCTAAACGTTTTACTAGTTTTGAGTATCGACCAAGTATTCAAGCATACAAAATAGTTGAGTGCTAAAAATTCTGTTCATGGAAGTATGAAAAAAAAACCAGTCAACAAAACGTTCAAATCTTGATAGACGAAACTAAAATATTACGCCTAGCAAAAAGTGTGCAATCGCAAAAAAAAAAAAAAAACGGAATGAGAATGGTACGAAAATGCCAAAATGTACATGATTATAGGCAAGAGATGTAAAACTTATTTTTGTTTTGTTCGCAAGCAATAATGGTTTCGTTTCGTATTGGGGAGTGCTGGTCACGACTACCAGCCTCCGACAAGACGATATGACTGGTTTCAAACAAATTCGCTTATAATCAATTCGTTAATGATCGAAACGTCGTAACTACTAATTGAAGGGGCTGTAGTTGCGACGTTTCAGTTGCCAAACTATCAATGTTTGACATAAATATAGGAGGTCACTTTTCTGGTCTAAATGAAAGATTTGTTTGCTCAATCGATTTTTTATTGAGAGCGAGAATTCGTCAACTAAGTGTGGATGTTAATGCTAACCCATTCAAATATTATCCCTCTTTTTAACGACTCTACGAAAAAAAAAGCTTCGGCAAAGATCGCAGAAAACGAAAAAAAAAATGCATGTTACAAGCAATTTCTTCATAATCCACAATGTTTTCTAACAAAAACTGAAAAAAGTCATCCGAAACTTATTTCAATTTGTACCGTGCTTATTCTTTTAATCTATAGTAATTACATTCTGTTGTCGTTATAATAATGTACTTTGTATTTATATGATTATTCATTTAATTGTTAATACATTTGATCACATCAAAATTAATGACAACCCGATTGTACGTTTATGTTTAACATGTCGTATATTATTCATACCATAAATACACGAATTACATTATTAATAATGTTAGTTTCTATGTTTATAACCCATGTCACATTTACCATTAATCAGTAAATGGTCTAATGTACAATGACCCACTAATCACCTTATTCTAACCACATATCAAAAATGACAACTGCGCTACTTATATTTTTTTCCATTCTCCAAATGATACCATTGATCAAAATCGTACCTTCTGCCCCCACCCCCCACCCCCACCGGATCACAGACTCCGATTTAAACCCGATTTGAAAAAAATAAAAATCGACGCGATATTGGCTAGCGTCGGGAGAGAGTCGCAGTGTCTCGTGCCTAAAATTGGCATAAATTCAGTATCAGAAATAAATCGGGACAAACATTTCAACATGCTCATTTTTTTTCTAGACTGGTTCCACTATCGACTTTAATAAAGCCTTTGTAAAGTCGACGACGGTACCGGTCTAATTTTTTTCTCCCGATTTCGAAAATCGTGCCGAAATCGGCGCTCATCGGTGTGCCTCGGATTAAGTCGTTGTTATTGTTGTAAGCAAATATGCGTTATTCGGTGACAGAATCGGTTCTATTTCGGCATACCTACCCCGGAGATAAACCCCGATTAACGCCTATGCACTACGTGTAACTTTCGATTCTCGCCAATGAAATACGACGAGATACGCGACTACCGTCCCGAGCTACACCGAATTACTACGAACTACTTAGATATCATCCCGTAGTACAACGAAGTACCGAGGAGTATGAAAAGACTAATCAACTTAGAAAAAAAATCAATGAGATCAAGAAGCTTCCCTATACTTCGATACAATGGGCCCACAATAGGGCCGTTGGACGAACGAGCAGTCAGACATGACAGATATGCCTCCTCCATCGAGAACCCAAGCGCCACCAAGCAACCAACCTGACCCTGATGTTATGACTGACCGGTTGATCTTCTCGGCGATTTCGTTGAAAGCTCCGATGGCATTCGCAAGTAGTTCACTAATCATTGGTGGCCAGGGGCATGTAGTTAATGCTGCAATGGCTGGTGAAATTGTCCAGTGTTTTGCTTCCTCTCGGTGGTAAGCCAAGGCCGCACCCACAATCGCTTTTGTTTTATTATGCTTAACTGTATCTGGGGTTGTTCATACTCAAGCTCTTCAAGAATCTGTTCAGCAGGAGCATTTCCCTTTCCTTAAGTTGATTATAGGGGTAACACAAGATTGCAATTACAACGTCGTCTATTGTTGTTGGCATGTTGCCACTCCAATATCCATATTTTAACTGATTATTTTGCTATTAAAATTACGGAATTTGTATACCCAGTGTGCGAAATCGGGGCATAATTCTGAAAAAGATTTGAAGCTCGCGGTCAATCCGGATGTGTTGGCGTATGTCGCAGTTAATCTTTGTGCGTCGTAGTTCATCGTAGTAAGAAATCGGGACAGCCTGTCTATATCGTACTATTTCGTAGTAACTCGGCTCCTAAACACGGAGTACTTCGGAAAAAATCGGGGGTTTGCAGCCCATCTGGAACACACCGCTTGTTTGTCTAAAAATACGCCCAGTCCAAGGATGGTCGGAGAGAACGGCTCGAACTCGTGGTAAAATGCGTACTCCCGAAGCACTACGATTATTTTGAAAATCGGGGTCTAAGATACCAGGAGGTAAAGATACGCAAGGTTTGATGGCATTGGTTTAACGCTATTTTCAGCAGTATTTCATTAACATCGCACAAAACTGGTGCACCTAACCATGGTTTCTTTTTCTGTCTTAAACCAGTACAACCACGCCATATTCGAGCATACAGCACCTCGTCTCACTTAGGCATACTACTTATCTATGCATTACTCACTGGTGAAAGACAGAAGACGTATGTTACGATGACTTTGGTAAAATGTTGGAAAGAATTTTGGTCCTGTCGAGTTTTAAACTCGCGACCGAGTACCGACTCAGTTAACTGGGCTCCACAAGATTTGTAGGGCAGAGCCAGACAGCAATTTTGGTGGACTGTTTGGCAATGGATATTAAGCACAGAATGTCTTCGACGGATCCAAAAATTAAAGTTTGATCTATTGGCTAGATCATAATAGTTCAGTGTTGAAAATGAGATATCTTAGATTCACGTGCTTCTAAAAGACAGTATTGACCAATCGCGACTGTCGATAAAGAGTCATCTTTCATTTCGTGAACAACTAATGCAACTCGTGAAAATAAAGCTTTTGTTGTTTAATCAATGCAAGATAAATCGATCTTATACTGAAAAAATATACGGTTTTTTTTTTTTTTTTTTTTTTGTTGTTGTTGTTGTTGTTGTTGTTGTTGTTTAGTTGGTTTCTGTTGGTGGTGGTGTGATGGTTCTGAGGGTTTTTTGTTTGTGTTTTTTGTTTGTTTGGGGGTTGGTTTTTTTTTTGTGTGTGTGTGTTGGGGTTTTTTTGTTTGTTTGTTTTTTAGATAATTTCAGGTAGATTATCGAGATGTCTCGGCAATTTACAACTTGATAATTTCACTGAAAAAAGATACATTGAAATTATCAAAATTATGAACTCACTGTTTTGGTGTATTTATTCATGCTTTCGTTCTTTGAGCGCTGCTGATCGTCATTTACGCACCAAAGACGCCGATGACGCATCAAATTGCAATTTATTTCTCATGCGAAATGGCGCGTTTGGGAAATTGATTTCCCCCTCTTTTTTACTCTTTTTCCATTAAAGAAATAGAATTATATTTTGGTTTTCGTGCAAGATCGATTTATCGATTAATCTTTCACTTTGTGAACAACTAAAAATTATATATACTCATGGCTCTGCTACTTGATGAAATGTAACTTTTTTTGTTCACTAGTTGAAAGAAAAATCGATCTTACACCGACGCAAACGATTAAACTCTATATCATTTAAGGATGTTTTATGTAATTATCTTATCGGTACTTTTGCTAACATGTCTGACGAAAACAGGGTCGAGTGTTACAAATGTACATTAAAGTATATTCACCATCTGACAAAACATATTCGATTTACTACCCCTATCACCTAAGATGCAATAGCCTTAGAGTACTCGAGGCAAACTAATACTTATTACAATGATGCCACTTTCGACTCCTTTCATAGGCATATTGATAAGTAATGTATAAAGTACGCAGTCAAGTCTCTATCATCATACAAAGTCTAACCTATTTTCGTTTTCGCTATGTTAGAATAAGTAAACACGGTGAAATGACAGACTTAAAACCCAAATAAATACTATTCATTGTATGTCACCAACATGAATAAATTAATAAATAAAGAAATTATTACAATTAAATTGATAAGTTATTATTTTAGTGAATTGATGAATTACAGAATTGGTTAATAAATTAGTAAATTGATTAATGAATTAATAAATTGGCTAATAAATTAATAAAGTGGCTGATGAATTAATAAATTGATGAATTGATGAATTAAATAAGTTGATGAGTTAAGGAATTGAATTAATAAAATGATAGATAAAAGTTATAACAAATAAAATATGTAAAACAAAAAAAAAAAAAAAAAAAAAAACAAAGCAATTGACATAAACCCTATGTCATCTGAATGTGCTTCTTTTTGCATGTATTTTGTGTATACTTAGTAATGTTTCATTGTCTTGTCTTTGCTTGTATTTGTATTGTTTGTCTTGTGTTGTGTTTCTCTTGTATACATGTATAACTCTTCAGTGATGGAGGTAAATAAAGAATATATATGAAAGAAAAATCGATCTTACACCGACGCAAACGATTAAACTCTATATCATTTAAGGATGTTTTATGTAATTATCTTATCGGTACTTAGCATGCAACATTTTGAAACCACACTGTTACGGACAACTGTTATTAAACCGTGCGCAATGCTTTGCAAGGGATCTTTAGGTCAGCATATTACAGCTAGGTGAGTCGCTTTATTATACTATGTCGAAAATTAGTAGTTTTTGGTCAATTTGACAAATTAACCCGGAATATCCCTACCGTCAGACGACAAAATATTGGACTAGTTCAAAATGAATGAAGTTGACGACGATAATTCAAATAACACTAACATAAAAAATAAGAGCCATATAATGAAGAAGACATTGTGAGAAAAGGCGAAATGCTTTTCTCGCCATACTTCCCAAAGCTATTTCTCTTCTATGTGTCTGTGTTTAATTTAATGTTCGAGCTGCTATAATAGATGGATCACAGGTCCCTCCCATTGACTCCGATAAAATTTATGGCCAGTAACATGTAACAAAAAAGTAATATGGTTGGTAGGTGACCGTAACTGCAGCCAACAAAGCACATAAATGTCAGTCAATGTCGGAGTTCTAAGTTCACTTTCGGTCTAAATGATGATCGATTGATTTTTTATTGAAAGCCGCGATTGGTCAATTCCTATGACGTCACAAGTTGGAGCTATTTTAGAGTTGAATTATTTATTTTTTAACCCTATCGCGAAATTGAAACAAAAAGGTTTTTTGTATGACTTCAAAATGTCATAATTTGTAAACCATTCTAAAGGAGAGAAAACTATCTAAATGATTATTGTTCTTTTTGCTTAGCAGTAACAATATTTTTTCTAACGATTTCCATAAAAGGTGCAATCGAGACGAATTTATGTAAATAATCGTTCTCAATGCAAAGCTTACGCCAACAACGAAACATTTATCTCTAAAAAGCTGAACGATCTTTTAGAATATTAATCGTGATACTTTTGTGAATTTGCTCTTTTGAAAATAAGTCACTTTAAAAAATCGAAAAAAGTAAAGTTCACTTTCGATTATATTTGTACAAAGTAATTGAACAAGATGTCCATGATGGCCCTATATCGCTCACCTGAATATGATGGCTCAAGGCTTTAAGATATATACACTATATCAAAGCTCTAAGACTAACGGTTTTGGAGAAGGAGGTTTCGAAAGTTTTTCTCCTTTTAATTTTATACAAATCTAAGAATCATAAACATAGGGATAATTTTCAGAGTTGAGTTATTCTTTGAAGTACTTTGGTAGAGGGAAAATTAGCAATTATATATATACCAATTATCAAGGCTAAAGGCCATTACGGTTTCGGAGAAGAACATTTTTAAGATGTCTCTATTCATTCCAATATAAATCTAAGATCGCACAACATAGGGCTTATTTTCAGAGAAAAAATAATTCTTTGGGGTTATTTGGTAGAAGATTATTAGGTTATAATATCTACCAAATATCAAAGCTCTTGGCCTTATCTTTGGAGGAAGAAGATCCTTCTTTATTCCTTTGTTAAAATAGGAATCGCACAGAGAAGGGCTAATTTTCAGGTTATGATAATTCTTTATAATGTTTTGGTGCAGGGTCTAAAGGAACTGATACATACCAATTATTAAAGCTCTTGGCCCTGTGTTTGTGGGAAGATTTTTCAAATATTTCATTCTTTATTCCTATGTAAAATTAGAGATCGCACAGAAAAGGGCTAATTTTCAGAGTATGGTAATTCTTTGAAGTATTTCGGCAGAGAGTCCATAGGCATTGGTACATACCAAATATCAAAACTCTATGCCTAATGGTTTAGAAGGAGAATATTTTTAATGATTGAATGACTGACAGACAGTTGTACAGACGGACACCGGACATAAACCGATCACAATAGCGCAAATTGAGTACTTTGTGTTCAGGTGAGCTAAAAAAAGTTTCCACGCAAATGTCCTCACGGGGACACAACGTGAAAAAGCGTGACAATTCCAATATTGAGAGTACGAGATAATGTATCGTCGTCGGGGCGTGCAAAATATCGTAACTATAGTTTGAATAACCAACGACAGTATTTCTGTCGTCGTTCCCACTTATTCTCGTCCACTAAGTCACGTAATCTCATTGTCGTACTCTCGCGATCTAGTGTTTCTCTATGCAGATGGTTCCCCTTGTCGCAATCTTACTATCGTACTGTTTCTCTATGCAGATGGTTCCCTATGTCGTTATCTCACCGTCGTACTGTTTCTTTATGCAGATGGTTCCCCTTGTCGTAATTTCACTATAGTACTGCTTTGCTACGGAGATAGTAAAAACAAGAGGGCCACAGGGGCCATAAATTGCTCACCAGAGTTGAATGTCTAGATTGTTTTATTTAATTTCATTGATGACAATTGATTGGGCAAAAAATGTGGCCTCTAGAGCGCATACAAGGTATTTCTAATTTTACCCTGTGACCTGGTTTTTTACCATAGTTGATCCAGTTTCCAATTCATACAATATTTTATCACAACAATCATTCTGACCAAATTTCAGGTTGATGGGGGAAAAATGTGGCCCCCAGAGTGCATGCAAAGTTTTTCTAAGGTTAGACCCTGTGACCTAGTCTTTGACCCGAGATGACCCAGTTTCAAACTCGCACAAGATTTCATCAAGACAATCATTCTGAGCAAATTTCAGGTGGATCTGGCAAAAAAATGTTGCCTCTAGAGTGCATACAAGGTTTTTCTAAGTTTTGATCCTGTGACCTCGTTTTTGACCCAAGTTGACCCAATTTTGAACTCGTACAAGATTTCATCAAGATAATCCTTGTAACCAATTTTCAGGCTGATTGGGAAAAATTGTAGCCTTAAGATTGCATACAAGGTTTTCTAAGATTTGACCCCGTGACCTAATTTTTGAGCCCAGTTGACCAAATTTCGAACATGTCCGAGACTTCATCAAGACAATCATTCTGATAAAATTTCAGGTTGATCAGAAAAAAATGTGGCCTCTGGAGTGCATACAAGGTTTTTCTAAGATTTGACCTAGTGACCTTGTTTTTCACCAAAGTTGACCCAATTTGGAACATGTCCGACATTTCATCAAGACAATCATTCTGACCAATTTTCGCCCGACGCCCGATAGATGACGGACATCCACCTAACCACAAAAGCTCACCTTGAGCACTTCATGCTCAGGTGAGCTAAAAACATATTCAACCCAGCCCTCATTTTTTCACGTCTTTCTTATCAGCATTAAAAAATCTCAAGTACATAAAAATCACGAGCTTAAATAAATGTTAGAAATAATTATGTTACGTTAAATGACAAATGTTAACAAGAAATGCCATGTATGCCATTATTAAGGTTATTTGTTAAAAAATGTAATGAATCATTTGAAATAGGTCATCTCGGACCAATTATGGAAGATATATCATGTTAATCTATAATACATTAAATACAAATGTCTACTTTATATGGACCTGGCGCACTGAACATTCTTAACCCTTTCCGGTCCAATCCCTGGTTTTAATGTGTAATGATATCATTGTTAAGAAAACATTGCAGAAAAAGAAGAAATTGTACGTAACAGGCAATTTCTTTTTTTTCTACAATTTTTTCTACAATACTAAATGGTTATTTTTCAAATAAAATCTTCTTAACATTTTCGTCTGCCAAACCTTTGAATTTGAACAGGCCTAAAATTTTGAAAACCAGAAAATAGTTAAAGCTTAATTTTCATCTCCAGCACAACTAACAAGGAGCCAACAACACAATTGCTGAGTGGTTTAATCCCACCAGAAGGCATTGAACTGCACAATATTAGTTTTGGTCTACAATATACACCGTGGTTCCACAGACCTTACAGGCCTATCAACTTGTCTATATTCCAAAAAACTGGGTAAAGCAATTAAAAAAAGAGAAACACAGGTCTGTCAAATTTATTCTTATGGTTAGAATTTAGATACAGGTCAGTCTAAACACACTTTATACGTATTTAGGCTATGTATCTAGGGATCCAACAATCAAGATTTTAGCGATTTTCATAGAACTCCTCAAACATATTCTTATTGGCCCTAGGACTTCTATGTCGGGAGGACACTTTTACATACCCTGGTGATCCAAGGGTAACAACTTAAGATCTTTGAAAGAGGCCAGTGTACTGATATTTCATGTAAAATAGCAGGCTCTATGCCTATTTGGTTAAGTGGTGAAAGATTTCTGAAGATTTGGCGGGGTCTCTCTCTCTCTCTCTCTCTCTCTCTCTCTCTCTCTCTCTCTCTCTCTCTCTCCTTCTCTCTCTCTCTCTCTCTCTCTCTCTCTCTCTCTCTCTCTCTCTCTCTCTCTCTCTCTCCTCTCTCTCTCCATGACAAACACGGTTTTCAACGGATTTTAGTTCTTTTAGCAAGGGATCAAGGTAAGAAATATTCCTAAAAATGGCTGAAATGGCCTTGTAAGTTTCGGAGATGTTATTTAAAGTTCACTTTTGTTGCCATGACAACCAGAGTTTTCAAAAGATTTCAATTGGGAGGAGATATCATTCATTTAAAGAAACTGTTGAAATACTGACCAGAGTTTGATCTTTTTCCTTTCTTTTTTTTTTTTCTATGAACGTTGAAACTGTCAATCGGGATGATTTTCTCAGCATCGTATTGTACTTAAGTGGTTTTGAAATATATAAAACATAATTAACAGTGTGAATAAATACAAAATTGAGAAATCAGATTGGAGAGATGTTGGCATAACCAAAATTAACATTTGACCCTCTGCCATGACATTGACCTTTAGGACACGTCCAGACCATTTGCCTTTTTGGAGATATAAAAATATGTGAAATACTTTGGAAATGAAACAATAGATTCAAGTAATACATGCAAAGACCCTGAACCTCTTTTAAACCTCGACCTTGGAATAAAAGTCTGAACCAAAAACAGTCCATTTGTCTCCATCAATATATAGCACAATGCTTGTCAAAAGCTATACAAATCTTAGCGTAGGTTCAAAAATTAAGCCAAGGACAGAATATGACCTTTGCTCCTTAACTGCAACTTTGACATTTGGGGTATGAGCTTGATTTGACCCTTAACTTGTACAAAATTGTGAAATCTGAAAATCGGACCATAGGTTCAAGAGTTATTGGCTAGGTAGAACACCCCCCACCCCGGCTTTGACCTTGATCTTTCGGGGAAGCAGTCTTAATCAGAAGCATTGAACTTCCAATCAAGATGTACGCTAGGTTTCAAAAATATAGGTACTGTTCAGTTTATCACATCGCCAACACTCTGCGACGACAGGTTGATTACAAAAATCAGTCGAGAAAAAATGACTTTTCACAATATGCCTCCATGTCTTGCTGTATGTAATTTTATAGGTGAAATATTATAAAAAAAAAAAGTCCGTTTCAAAATAAAATTTCTCTTATCAGATTATGATCTGTATTTGAAAAAATCCGCTTTTTAGTGTACATAAGCGTAAACGTGCTTTAAAACTATTTTCTCGTGATAAGGGTTGGCTTTTAAACAATTACCAGGTGATAGAATTTTAGACTGGTCCAAATCGAAAGGAGTTGCAGACGACAATTTAAACATTATGTGGTCTAGATTCTTTTCAACTTTTGTGTAAAAAGCATCGTGGAAAATGAACAAATTGCTTGATCTAAGCAATTTTTTGAGATTTACACAATGTTTTCCCAATTATTTTTCTTTGTGACGTCAAAAAGCGTCATTGTTTGGGAATGGGATAAATGATCGTTATAGTGCAAAAAATGTGACAAAAGCGGCAAAGCATTGCGAATACAGCCTACGCAACGTCCAAACTGTTCGGTCATTACAAATCAATCGATTCTTCTAGCATAATTATACATGTCAATCCTAACAATTACAGGATCTATTTATTGTTTGCTATGATCTTCGCCTGTCATTTACTGACATAAACACACGTTAACCTTGTCACCATCGACATGGGCTAGAATCACGAGAACAAGCTCGTCTCTAATATCCAACACAAACAATTTTTGACAAACCGTATTCTCCGGTATACATGTCCTCATTATGGCTTCGTAATATGCTTTGTACTTTTTGGACAAAGTTTCATGATCTTCCAGATGATTCATTTAATTATATACTACATCATTTTGTGATCTGGTGTGGGTTTTTTTTAAACTGACTCCGCTGGTTCCGCCAGCTGACTCAGACAGGATGTTCCACTTCGATATTGAATGGTGTTATTTGCAAGCAACGTGACAAGAAAAGTGAAATCGTTGGTTGACGACCTAAACGTCGTTACAGTACTTCTGCTGTAGTTACGACGTGTAAGTCGCACAACAAGCAAAATATGCTTCACGTTAATTACCGAGTCCAAAGTTCACTTCCGATCTAAATGACTTATTTGACAGGTCATTTGATCTGTTGATTGAAAATCGTGATCCGTCAATTGTTCCGTCCATAATTTGGTGACCAAGAGGTCTATGAATGTCCTTTATCTATCGCCTGGCTAAGGCAGTTCAAAACTTCATGGCTTGGTGAGAAAGTTGTTGAAGGTTTCCATACTTTCTTCCCCAATTAATTCACCAAGAGGTCTACGAATGTCCAATATCTCTCGCCTGGCTACGACAGTTTAAAACTTAATGGCTTGGTGAGAAAGTTATTGAAGATTTCCATATTTTCATCCATGTGAACCATATGGCTCATATTGATCTAAAATTGGTCATTAAAATCGCTTTAGAAGACATTCACATGAAATTATTACATGCACAATTTATAAAGCTCATGGCCTTAGGGTTTGGAGAAAGACTTGAGTTTTTCTATCTTTAGGTCTAAAATAAGTAATGCAACAATATAGCTGATTTTGTACTCCGATTTTTCAACAGTATTTTAGTCATACCGCGAGGCACCTAGCCATGTTTTCCTGGTATCTCTTGCAACAGTACTACCCCTTCCTTTCCGCGCCTCCAGGTGCTCATCCAATCCCATTAGTGGTGTTCGTGGTCGAGAAGTAGAGCGTCGCCTTCCCGATCAAGAGGTCTCGATTTCGATATCCGGGATTGGCTATCGATCTTGGTTCTTTCATAGGCCCACATATTCGGCGCGAGTACTTGTGTATTCTCCAGACAGCACAATCAAGAGGGTTTAATCTTAATTGGAAGAACTTTTTCCAATGTAAAAAAATAAACAGGTTTAAACCTAATCCAAATCTGGTTTACGATTATCCATCCTTTGGTTAGAGACGTTTAGAAGGGTTTCTTGAGATTTCCCTCCTTATCTCTATGCAAATCCGGGATGACGAAACATGAGGCTAATTTTGATCTCATACCAATAACCCGACGTGTTTTGTAGAGATTGTGGTAAATAAAGAAATACTATATACAAAATTTGAAAAGTATATAAACTGCGTCTGGTTTTTTTTTTTTTTTTTTTTTTGTTGTTGTTGTTTCCATTGAGATGCCATGGTAACCAGTTTGATGTTAAAATGCTTGGACTATTTTAAAAGTACATGTACTTGACCTATGACTTATTTTTATGTTTGGCTTGAATCTGTTGGTAAGCTAAACAGGACAAATTTGTTTGTGAATGGAAAGACGTTGTCATGTGGTTCAGGCTCATCTTATTAAACGGGCCAAATGGAATATTGATTCAAAAATGGACAGATATGAGAAAGACGTGATTATAGAAGCTTGGAAAGGACTGACAATACCCAACTGAACGTTGGTTGATTTAACCCATTACCAGACGACAAAATTTTTGACTAGTCCAAATTGAAAGGAGGTGGAGACGACAATTTAATGTTAATGAACTTTTAGATTTTTTTCAACTTTCTGGATAGAAAATATTGTGGAAATGAAGAAATTGCTTGTAACAAGCAATTTCTTCATTTTCCACAATGCTTTCCCAAGTGTTTTTATTGGGGGACGTCAAAAAGCGTCTCTGAGTAGGAAAGGTTTTAAGTAACTAAGTCGATAGCACACGTTACCCCATACCCACTTATTTACATTTCATCATTGACGGCAGCTTAATTACGTTACTTTTTACGTTTATAATCCAATCAACGTTTTTACAGTAACATTAGCAATGGACACGTGACCCTAGTGGTCATTTTCGCAGGACATCGGTCAATCACTATCATAATTAACACCTCGCCTTTCTCCTGTCAATCTATCTGTCAGCAGTTAGTATATATTATTTCTATCTGCATTCATGTATATACACAGATGTGCAATAAAAGGTTGAAAGCTTGCTCAATCACTCATAATCGAAATTAATTGACGGAAATAATTATAAATGTCGAAACGTCAATTAAACGTAAAATGGCTATTTAGAAAACTACCTGACGTAATATTTCGACAAAATAAAATAATCGGAAAATGTAGTTAGTAACTGTCATCTATCTCGCGCGTTTAATACTGATTACATCGACACGTTGCAAATGTAATAGCACAACTGAGCCCCAATATGACGGTTCCAACTCACTGTCAAATTATAAAATTGACCTTAAATCGACGTCTGCAAAACCTTTGAAATTTGGATAGGTCTAGGATTTTGCCATACAGTAAGGGGTTAAAGGCTGTAAAAATACAGCGAGAAAGGATTAACCCTTTCCTGTTATGCAATACTTTAGACCTGTCTAAATTCAAAGGTTAGGAAGACGAAAATTTGAAGTTGATTTATTATGAAAAATAACCATTGATTGGGGGGGGGGAAATATTGTATAAAAAGAAGAAATTGCTTCTTTTTCTACATGTTGTCTCATATATAAAATCACAGGGACTTAAAAAGGAATTAAACAGAAAAGGGTCGGAGAATGAAAAGTATAATGGAAAGCCATATTGAAACTTTTTTTTACTATCACATAATTTAGTAACACAAATTTTAATTCTTTCAACCATTGTCAGCAACAACTATAAAAGATAATTATATTCTAAGGTGTCTGAACTTACCTGTAAGTTTTTAGTCTAAGTATGGAATACTCAAATATATTTGCACGAGTACTAGAAATTCTTCTGAAGGACAGTTTTGCATTTCCAATTAAAATGAGGGGCCGATTTAGTTCAACCATTCCTACACATTGGTCCCCCAAGAAAAACAATTTGGAAATTATTGTGGAAAATGAAGAAACTGCTTGCAACAAGCAATTTTTTTCATTATCCACAATGTTTTCTTTCCTAAAAGACAAATATTTTTAGAATCTCATCAACTAAAAATTGTCGTCTACATCTTCTTTCAGTTTCGACCAGTCCACTACATTGTTGTATGGTAATGGGTTAAGTTGCAACTTTAAAGATATTCTTTAATTGTGTCAAAATTTAACCAATAAAGCATGCCCGAGTTTTTTCTACATCCATATACTTCCAACCCTGTCCATTTTGCAGTACAAAATGATTACATAATTTGGACGCTTTTTTCTTAACCAAGCCGGGACAATGATTGTCAAAGGGCTTAATATACGAGTATCGACCTAGTTTCAGCCTAGAACTAAACAATGCTGTTAACCTATTATCAAACGAGAAAATTTCACACGGGTCCTAGTTGAAAGAAGTTGCTAACGACAATTAAAACTATGAAATTTTAGATTTTTTCAATTTTCTTGATAGAAAAATTAAGAAATTGCTTGCTACAAGGAATTTATCATTTTCCATATTTTTTTCCCTATAAATTTTCTTGATTCATTGATTGATTGAGTGGAATATATTTCTTAAGGTCGTCAAAGAGCGTCATTGAGGGTAAATAGATTAAAAGATGACTAATTCAACCCAATTTTCAATGCAATTAAAACAGTGCAACAGAAAGTGATTTGGATTCCAAATACTTAAGCATTTTTGGTACTCATTCAAGTCATCTCATTTAGCCGATTCAAATAAGTGACTAATACGCAGGGTTTTGTTGAGAAAATATAATTTGAGACAAGAAAAAAACTTCTTATCTGACCCCTGTTTATATTAACCTATTACTAGAGGTCAACAAAGACTGGTTAAAATTGGCAGAAGTTACAGACAATATTTAAAATTGGAAAACAAGTGATCAGTAGGATAAAAACATAGTGACAAAAGGAGAAATTGCATGTTACAAGCAATTTCTCATGTTCCCACAAGATCTATGATCATATTGCTACTGGGCATTAAAAAACCTCATTGTGTGGTAATGGGTTAAATGGATTCATACAAGTAACCAGAATATGAGGTTACAATTTTATCTTCTTTTCTTACCTCTGTTTATGTTACATTTTTCCTAGCAAGATCTACAAGAAACTTATTTTAAAATTTTAGAGGAATTTTAAATGTTGTCTGCAACTTCTGCAAAATTCAGACCAGTCTAAAATTGTGTCGTCTGGTAATAGGTTAAAGCTGCTTAGAACAATCTTTTAGTAATACAATGTATACAAGCTACCTTGACTTATTCCTTTACTTGCTGGCTATTAGCTGTTTACCAATCAAATCATTCACTAAGACTGAAATTTAATTTCACCTCTGACATCTATGTCAAGCAAAAAAAATCTGTTGGGATTAAATCTCAGTAAAACTTCACTTATAACAATACTCAATGATCAGAAGAAAATATATATATTATCCCTTTTCTGTTCAATCCCTGGTTTTTAAGGCCATGTGATTTTGTAATTTAAAAAAAATTGAGGGAAAAGAAATTGCTTTTCCAACGATATTTTCTACCCTGTTCGTTGGTTACTTTCCATATCGCACACAATTTTGGTTGGTGTTTGCAACTATTTTCAAATTGCACAAATCTAAAGTTTTGAAAAACAGGGAAGGGTTAACCCTTGTCATGCTGTATAAAACCTTCAACCGAATTGCATTAAAATCAATGGGCTGAGAGCACTAATAGTACTTGTTGAACAACAATCAGTATTTCTTTTGAAAATTAATTTCATAACTTCTCTGGAAAGAAAAGTACAAGCAGGAGGTATAGACCAAGATCAGACTGCACTTCTGTGCAGGCTGATCTTGGTCTATACCTCCTGCCCAAACGGGAATATCCCGGGTTCAGCATGATAAGGGTTAATATGACCAGTGTATTTTCTTACAAACTGACAAGATAAGACAATGGAATCCTAGTAACCATGTATCATTCTAAATTGTGGCTTTACAGGTAGAGTTGAGGATTTATATGAATTTCCTTTGGTCACATGTTTGAGGTACGGACAAAACCCCCTAGGACAAAACCCCTATGGGGAAAAAACCCATGCCTTTATGAGAAAAGTGGACAAAAACCCCATGGTAAGAAAAGGATTTAAAGCCTTCAATTGGGGGGGGGGGGGGGTTAAAAAGTTTTGGGGTTTTTTGCATTAATTGATTTTTATTTATTTATTTATTTATTTTCATTTGTTTTTTTATTTGTTTATTCATGTATTTATTCATTAATTCATTTGTGTGTTTTATGAAAGTTTCAATGTATTTTTTTGTCAATTTTAATTATTTTTAACACTATAAATCATAATTGAAAACAGTATACAGGAACATCCTTTGATCTTTTGATGAGATGATGACATAATATATCTGGGGTTCTTTATATCAATTTATGTTGATTTAATCAACAGATTGTTTTGCTAATTATAGAATCCTTAAAGAGAAAGATCCGACGACACAAACACAAGAATAGACCAAAACATCCCACAAACACAAGAATAGACCAAAAGATCCTAATTCCCTCAGAGACCTTCAACTAACTGAAGAGTGGACTACTACTGGTAAAACAGTTCCTCTACCTTTCCTCATCCATGACAGTGGAATTGATTCTCCCTATAGAATGCTTGTGTTTGCAACAGAAAAGGGACTTCGTCACTTATGTAGATCTGGTACATGGTATATGGATGGAACATTTTCCTCAGCACCTAGAATCTTCAAACAACTGTACACTATCCATGCCCCAATTTGTGAAACAGCTGTTACATGTGTGTATGCCTTCCTATCTAGCAAGTCACAAGAAACTTATGAAGAACTGTTTGATGCCATAGTGACAAAGTGTGAAGACCTTGGTTTTTCGCCTGACCCATCTACAGTTATACGTGACTTTGAGCAGTCTGTTGTAGGAGCCATAGGAACAACTATCGGTGATCAGGTCCGCTGCAAAGGATGCTTTTACCATCTAACACAAAGCACATGGAGAAGAATACAACAATTAGGCCTGACTGATATATACAGAACTAATGACACAGTTAAACTGTTCTGTGGTATGCTGGACAGTTTGGCCTTCCTTCCAAAAGATGAGGTCAGCAATGGTATGGACTTTTTGAAAGCCAATACATCAGAAGGACTTGAAGAACTTGTGCAATACTTTGACAGTACTTATGAGTCAGGCTCATACAGAAGAATCCAGCCTCCTCAAGCACAACCAGATGGACCTCTACCACCTATTCTTGGGCGTCGTGTCCCTCCTCTTTTCTCACCTACACTATGGAATGTCCATGAGGCAATGTTAAGAGACAATTCAAGAACAAACAACATCTGTGAAAGTTGGAATCTCTCCTTCCAGAAACTGATTGGTCACAACCCATCCATATATAGAGCAATAGACGGCATTCCCCCCCGAGACCAAGCTTCTGTTTCAACATATATTGAACAAAACACAAATGGTGAACCACCAAGAAAATGGGTAAAGAAAGTAACCAAAGATCTACAGACAAGACTGCAAAACATCTGCCTAGATTTTAGTTTGGAAGAAAGACTGTAGAAGAGCTTCTCCGTGGTGTTGGACAAACAAACATATGGAAAACTCGTAACTAAGTGAAATGAGTCAAAGTAATTATAAGTGATTTAAGTGTTATGGTTTCTATTTTAAGTCAGTAAAACCTCTATTAAAAAGTGTAATAATTTTACAGTGAAATGTGATAAGAATGTGTTGATGTGCAAGCTGATCAAAGTCTTTAATTTGGGTGTCTTTTGGAAAACATCACAAAAAAAATGTTAAAGATTTCCTTCGAAATCCTCAAGTCGCAACCTACCTTGAGCGCACATAGTAATGACTCTAATCGGAATGTGTTGATTTGCAGATTGATCAGGGTCTTTAATTTGGGTAATATCACACAAAGATAAAATGTGTTATATAGAGAACAGAAATTTGATGCTGTTTTGTTTATTGCATTGTATAAAATACTCACTTACACATATCTGCTGTTTTCTTTTCAAAGTCCTTACATGGTGAAATTGTACGTAACAAGCAAACTTTCCTTTTCTCTCAATGTTTTCTATGGTTAATTATATATTTTATTTCAAATTGGGAGAATTTTGGACCAAGCAACACCAATCTTCATCTTATACAATCAGGTTTACCACAAAATCAAAAATCTTACATTTTATCTACTTTAAATTGTCGTCTGCAACTCCTTTTAATTTGGACGAGTAAATAAATTTGCCATCTGGTATGCATCAACCAAAAATGAAATATTTAGAGAAATGGAAAAAATGTTTGTAACAAGCAAATTTTCCTTTTTTCTATTGTCTTTGATTTAAGGTACATTTTTTTCAAATTGGACAACAAATAGGGAAGAAAATATTTAGGGAAACGGACAAAAAGTTAGTTACAATTGACTTCTCCTTTTTTCTGAATATCTTCTCCACTTGCTGGGCCCTGTTTTCAAATTGACCTACTTTGAAAATTCATTTGCAGTATGTTTGAATTACAACAAATTTGAATTTCAGTTGTATAATACTGGATTAATTGATGATTTTCATTACTAAATATGTTCAAGTTTTTCTTTAAAAACTGTTTCATATTATCTAAATGATCAAGCAAGATAGAAAAACATAAATATATAGGATATTCAAAAGGAAGGGGGTTTTGTCCTATGGGAGGGGGGGGGGTCTCCTATGGGGGTTTTGTCCGGGGGGAGGGGGGGGGGGGTCATACACTCACATGTTTAATGTTTTATTGTTTTGCAAAATTTTTTACCCTTCCAAATTCAAGTTTGCAGACAAAAATTTAAAGTGGATTTCATTTGAAAAATAACCATACAGCAGGGTAGAAAACATTGTTGTAAAGATAAAATTGCTTGTTACAAGCAATTTCTTCTTTTGTCACAATATTTTCTCAAGCATAAAAGTATGGTGAGGTAAGAACAAGGGACTTGTGTGGAAATGGCTTAACCCATTCCCACTCATTGACGGCCCCAAACTGAAAAAGCTCCGGAAAACAGTGAAAATTAAGAAATAAATAATTTCTTCATTTTCCACCATCTTTTCTACCCAAAAGGTAACAATTTCATAAGCTTCATAAGCTCTTTTCAATTTGGACCAGTCTAAAATTTTTGCAATCAGTTAATGGATTAAATGAATTCCTTTTGCCACATGCTTAATAAGAGCACAATGGCTAACTTTTGAGATCAAGCCAAGTTCATAAGCCATTATGAAGATAATGTATATCTCAAGTATTCCAATTTTGTTTGTAAATGACTTCAGAGTCTTCATCTTGGTTCTTCCTCTTTCTGGACTGATTCCCTGATGTTTGAGGATCTGTACCTGTAGATGAAGTGAAAGAGATGCAGCGCTTGAAAATCCCTAAAATTTTAACTCGTCCTGCACAATGCGAAAAATATAGTGCTTTATTAACCCAGTACCAGACGGCATAATTCTAGACTAATCCAAATACAAGAAAGAAATAGACGATAAATTTTAGTTGATGAAATTTTGGAATTTTTTTACTTTTTGGGTAGAAAACATTGTGGATAATGAAGAAATTGCTTGTAACAAGCAATTTCTTCATTTTCCACAATGTTTTCCAAAGCATCAACAGGCCTCATTGTGTGGGAGGGCGTTAATTTCTGTGATCAAATCGTTCAAATACACTTGTACTGTGTATAATTAACCCTTGTCATGCTGAACCTGGAATATTCCTCTATTGGCAGGAGGTATAGACATAGATCAGCAAGCAGATAAGTGCAGTCTGTTCTTGGTCTACACCTCCTGGGTGTCACCTTTAAGCCAGAGATGTTTAAATAATCTATTTTCAAAAGAAATATTGACCCTCATTATGACCTTCAGGTGCTGTCAGTCCTTTGATGTTAAAGTAATTCTATGTAGGATTTTAATTCAGCATGACAAGGGTTAAAAAGAAGCCAAAAAATGTGCTGGACAAGCTGACAGGTAGAATTTTCAAACTCTGAGAAAGTAATGTGGCAATTCACAAGTACAAGTTGAACCCATTACCACATAAATCTGCTTTTTAAAAAAGCTGAAAAATAGTTATAGAAAACACAGACGCAATTTCTTCTCTAACAATGTTTTGTACCCCATTTGTTCTTTATTTATCCATTTCATGGCTTTTTGTTTTTAAAAAAATAAATCAATTGTCTGCAACTTCTTTCAAGTTGGACCAGTCCAAAATTAATGTCATTTGGAAACGGGTTTAATTCTCATTAATATCACTTCACCCTAATGGACAATACAAATTATGAGGAATTGGAGATGTTTAACAACAAATTTTTGACACATTGAAAGAAATTGCAGACAACAATTTAGAGCTTATAGAACTTTAAAAATCCTTGTATTTTAGATGAAGTAATTGCTTTATTTTTCAAATGTTTTTCCAAACATTTTTGTTGTGGGAGTGTCAAAAAATGATTTTGTGGGGATGGGCTAAAAAGTTTGTGTATTTCTTCATGGAATTAAATTATTTTGACAATATTTGTAGTACTTCACTCAATTAACATTCCTGCAAAGTTTCAGCTTGATCAGCTTACTGGTCTAGGAGAAGATTTTTGAAGAAAATGCAGATAGAAAGACAGGCAATTTTTAAAGCGATTACAATAGCTCACCTTGCATTTGTGGTCAGGTGAACTAAAAAGTCTATGGTCTATCAAATTGATATGTGTACAGATAGTCCCAGAGAAATCAATTAATACCATCTACTTTGTAGGTAGACAGTATAATGATGTGATTTGTCAAATGATTTTTTATTGCCAGATGCGATTAATTACTTAATCTGTTACTCACCCACTGAAACCCAAGTTGATCTGCAAGAAGGACACTTATTGTCTGCTCCATCTTTAAAGAATTTCTTAAAACAATGATTGTGGAGTTTGGTGCCACACTCTGTACATGTTTGGCCCTGAAACAAACAATACCTTAAACCCACTAACAGACAAGAAAATTGTAAACTGTCAAAGGATATTTGACTGTTAAGATTTCAATTTCAAGATGAGGTTGAGGTAGAAAACCCTAGTGATACTAAAAATCGATGTGTCAAAGATAAGGATGCCCCACAGAATTGCTTGTCACATGACCTTCCGTTTTGACCTTGAACCCCTTGTATCCAAAACTAGAGGCGTTTGAATGCTTGTATTGCTCAAGAGGCCTGATTGTACTGATTAAGCAAGCAGGAATCATATTCTCCATGTGTGGCAAATAATTCTAGTCAAATATCTTTTAATATTTCAACCTTTTCATTATTTTACGAAAGTCAATTCATTTACCAAATTCATTGGATATGATATATGGCCATAAGCCCCAACCATAAAAGCCATATTTTCAAAACATCAAATTTTAATTGATGGAATCTAATAACGGGTCACCCAATTATCATTCTGGTGAAATTGAGTTAAAATCCATATACTAGTAAGTAAGAAAAAGATTTTCAAAGATTTCACCATGTATGGATTAAGTATCGCCCTTTAAAGCCATGTTTTTCATCCAATCAAAATTCTTTGAAGAAATCTGATAAAGGGTCACCAAAGGATAATATCTGTAAAATTTGATTGAAATCCATAGATTGGTTTCTGAGAAGATTTTATAGGTTTCATCATACAAAAAATGTATATGGATATTAGACCCGCCCATTAAACCCATTATTTTCATACATTCAAAATTCTTTGAAAGAATCTGATAAAAGAATACCCAATAATTAATCCTGTAAAATTTGGTTGAAATCTATCTACTGGTATCTGAGAAGAAGATTTTTAAAGATTTCACCATATATGGAAATTAGCCACACCTATCCATGTATTTCAACCATTCAAAATTCTGTGAAGGAATCTGATAAAGGGTCACCCAATAATCAATCAAGTAAAATTTGTTGAAATCCATCCATTTGTTTCTGAGAAGAATTTTTAAGGTTTCACCATGGAAATTAGCCACGCCCATTTAAGTCATATTTTTCATCCAATCAAACTTCTTTGAAGAAATCTGAAAAAGGGTCATGCAATGATCATTTCTGTGAAATTTGGTTGAATGCTGTGAGGTAGTTTCTGAAGTGAAGATTTTTAAAATAAAAGTTTACGGACGCACACATGCATGGACGGACACTGGACTGACACAGCACCATGAATATAGCTTGCTGGCTTTCAGCCCATGGAGCTAAAGATTTTAGCCATGATACCAGAACTCTTCATAAAAAACAATTGTGCCATGTTATTTTGAATCCATCAATAAATGTAGAAGCTATGCTTCTTACAAAAATAGAACACACATACACACTCATACATAGAGAAAGGTAACTCTTTGATTCCATCACCATTACATGGCAGGGGTATGAAAAGGAACAACTGCTTCATGTTATTTTGAAATCCATCAATAAAATTATTGTTAATCCATCAATGCTTGAAATAGGGGTTCAACCCATTACCAGGCAACAAAATTTTGACTGGTCAAAATTGAAAGATGTTGCAGATAAGAATATTAACCCATTACCAGATGGTAAAGTTTAAGACTAGTCCAGATTGAAAGGAGTTGCAGACGGCCATTTAAAATTTATGAAATTTTAGATTTTTTCAACTGTCTGGGAAGAAAAGACTGTCGAAAATTAAGAAATTGCTTATTGCAATCAACTTCTACATTTTTCAAAAATGTTTTCCTAGATTGCTAATTTTCAGGGGGGTCAAAAAGTGTTGTGTGAAAATGGGTTAAATTGGTGAAATTTTAATTTTTTTTTTTGTCTTTAAGGCAAGAAAAACATTGTGGAAAATGTAGAAATTTCTTATCATGAAAATGTAGAAATTTCTTATCATGAACAACTTCTTCATTTTCCACATTTTTTCCAAGGCTTTAATTCTTGATGGGCATAAAAATGGGATAGTAAGGTATAGGTTTAACCCATTACCAGACAATTACCGTTTGTGGTATTCACAAACAAGAGGGCCAGTGGCCCTGGCGCTCACCTGAGATAAGGTTTTTTTTTCTTCAAGGCCTAATACAAACTGGGTAGGGAGAAAACCTGCATTAACATTTAACTAAAATCAACAAGCCCAATTTGGTTTAAATTTGCCAAATAGTTTTGAAAGGGTTGCCTTCTTTATTTCTATTTAAGCCTAGTCACACTGTGGCATGAAAATTTTATCAATTTTGAAAGAGGTCAATGTACTAATGCTTCATGCAAAATTCAAGATTCTTCAACTTCTTGGACTTTTTATTAATTTTTTGTTCTATTTTACTCTTGTTGCCATAGCAACCAGAGTTTTCAACTGATTAAATTCTTTGGTTGAAATCAGCCCAGTGGTTTGGGAGATGTCGTTTTAAGAATCCTTCTTTATTTCTATATAAGCCCCCCCCCACCCGGAGCTCCGCCCCTGGGGGCCTGAGGTTGGTGATTTGAGCAATTCTGAAATGGTCAATGTACTGATGCTTCATGCAAAATATCAAGAAACTAGGCCCTCTGGGCTAGGAGTAGATATTTTCTATGAAGTTTTTATTTAAATTCCAGTCTTGTTGCCATAGCAACCAGAGTTTTGAAAGGATTTAAATTCTTTTAGCAATTTTCATATGGCATCTCCCAAGGCACATTCCTGCCAATTTAGTTGAAATCCGCCAAGTGGTTTTGGAGATTTCTTTTCAAAAATCCTTCTTTATTTCTTTATAAGCCCCACCTCCTAGGTACCCGAGGGTGATGATTTTAGCAATTCTGAAAGAGGTCATTGTACTGATGCTTCAAGCCAAATATCAAGGCTCTATGCCTTCTGGGTCAGGAGGAGATAATTTTCAAAGTTTTCATTAAAATTTCAGTTTTGTTGCCATGTCAACCTGAGTTTTTAACAGATTTCAATTCTTTTAGTAATTTTTAAAGGGCACCACCCAAAGAACATACCAGCCAAATTTGGTTGAAATCCGGCCAGTGGTTTTGTAGATGTCATTTAAACATCCTTCTTTATTTTTCATTAGCCCCACCCCCTAGGGGCTCTGCCCCTAGGTACCCGAGGGTGATGATTTTAGCAATTCTGAAAGAGGTCTTTGCACTGATGCTTCATGCCCAATATCAAGGCTCTACACCTTCTAGGTCAGGAGGAGATAATTTTCAAAGTTTTCACTAAAATTTCAGTTTTGTTTCCATGTCAACCAGAGTTTTTTACAGATTTCAATTTTTTTAGTGATTTTTAAAGGGCACCACCCAAAGAACATACCAGCCAAATTTGGTTGAAATCCAGCCAGCGGTTTTGTAGGAGATGTCATTTTAAACATCCTTCTTTATTTCTATATAAGCCCCCCCCCCCTGGGGCTCCATCCCTGGGTACCTGAGGGTGATGATTTTAGCAATTCTGAAAGAGGTCTTTGCACTGATGCTTCATGCCCAATATCAAGGCTCTACGCCTTCTAGGTCAGGAGGAGATAATTTTTAAAGTTTTCATTAAAATTTCAGGTTTGTTGCCATGTCATCCAGAGTTTTTCACAGATTTCAGTTCTTTTAGTAATTTTTAAAGGGCACCACCTAAGGATTTTGTTTGTTTGAATTGGGTTTTACGCCGCTTTCAACAATCTTTCAGTTATATCGCGGCAGCTGGAGCACCTAACAATGGAATCCTGGTATTTCTCACACCATTACTACCATTACATCCTTTCCTAGCCTCCAACTGCTATCCCACATAGGTCTACGATTATCTACCCATTGGTGAGAGACAAATAGTCAGAAAGAATGAGTGCCGCCGTCAGGGATCGAATCCGGGACCTCTAGATTAACAGTCCGGGCGCTACCAACTGCGCTATGACAGCGGCCCACCACCCAAGGAACGTTCCAGCCAAATTTGGTTAAAATCCAGCCAGAGGTTTTGTAGGAGATGATCAAAATACCTCACCATGAGCACTTCGTGCTCAGGTGATCTTAAAACAGTTGCAGAAAGACAAATACCTTTTCCAATTGCAAGAACAAAATATTCATCATTTTTTAAATTGAAGCAACATTACATTAATTCAGAGATAAACCATAAGAATATTCATAAAATCTTTCCCTAACTCTACCATATTGCATCCCTGATATGCGATACCCATATTTTGTCATTGAACATACCCCATTAGTACTACAAATTTCTCCCTTTTTTATCACTTCTCTACAAGGCAATTCTTTTCAATTTACATATCTTTACATCATCATCTTTAAATTCTTTAAATTTGGACCAGGGGTGTGGAATTCCCCTGCTGGACTTGTCTGATATGGGCTCTCCTAATTGTGGGCAGGTACTAACTTTAAGGTCACTTGTCCAGGGATAGGTGAATACTGGAGCAAATTTTGGAAAGGTACAAAGTAGATCTCAAAGATTTATTATCCTAATGTTTATATCGAAGGGTAGAAAATATTATAGTTAATGAAGAAAATGCTAGATTCAAGTTTATGGGTGCACTCAGTTTATTCTCATTCACCTCAGTAAGGAGTCCGTCAATACATCATCATATTATCACATACCTCAACTGATTTCCATTTAAAATCTGTCGCATTAATTCCTTTAGCTATTCAAATGATTTTTTAAAAACAAGAGGGCCATTTGCCCTGGGCGCTCACCTGAGATAAAGACTCTTTTTCTTTCAACAGTTTAATTTCATGTTAAGGTTAGGATTATGATACAAGTGGGCCATACTTTATACATAAATAGACTATGTACCTGGGGATCCAAAAGTCTATTTTACAAATTCTAATGCTTTAGGGCAAATTTGAAAGAAGGAGAAACTATTTCCACCTGGTTCCATGGATAATAATTTCAGAAAAGTCAATGAACTGACACTTTTATGCTAATACCCCCCCCCCCCCAGTTCAACCCCTTAGGACCCGAGGATCATGATTTTAGCTATTTTACAAAGGGTCAATATACTGATGCCCTATGCAAAATATCAAGGCTCTACGCTTGGTAAGGAGAAGATGTTAAACAATTATTTCAAAATGTCACTTTTGTTGCCATGGCAACCAGAGCTTTCAACTGATTTCAATTCTTTTAGCAATTTTCAAAGGCAACCACCTAAGGAACATTTCTGCAAAATTTGGTCCGAATTTGGCACAGCGGTTTGGGAGGAGATGTTGTTTAAAAATCATTTTTTATTTCTATATAAACCAACCCCCCTGGGGCTCTACCCCTGGGGACCTGAGGATCATGATTTTAGCTGTTATGAAAGAGGTCAAAATACTGATGCATCATGCAAAATTTCAAGGCTCTATGCCTTCTGGGTCAGGAGGAAAAGATCTTTAAAAATTACTTTAAATTTCACTTTTGTTGCCATGGCACCCGGAGTTTTTAACGGATTTCAATTCTTTTTAGCTATTTTAAAAGGGGACCACCTACAGAATATTTTTGCCAAATTTGGCTCAAATTGGCCCAGTGGTTTGGGAGGAGAAAACGTTTAAAGACAGATGGTGCATGACGCCGGACAAAAGGTGATCACAATAGCTCTCTTGAGTACTTCAAAATTGGAATATTCCGGGTTTAGCATGACATGGGTTAAGAGGGTTCCATTGTACGGAGTAAGAAAGAAATGGCTCACCTGGACAGCAAGTCTTTTACACATGTTACACTTCACAGCATTATCTGGATACATATCTAATATATACTGCTCTAGCTCTAATAGAGCTCTGGTTGACAAATAAAGTTTACCACTCTCTGTCTGAATTAAATTGCATTGGCATAAGTGATGTGAAAATACAAATTTTATGAAATTGTACACAGACAAGTAAGCCATGATTTTCAAAATAAAATTGTCTTCAAAAATGTGAAGAGATCAATTTTAGAAATATTGTTGTTAATAAAGAAAATGCTGGAGATCAGCATTTTCTTCATCAACCACACTATTTTCTAAACTTCAATATAAACACTATGATTACATTCTTATTATGAGTTATCTTTGTGATCTATTTTGCACTATTCCAAGATTTGCCATCATATTTACTTGTCCCAAGACAAGGGCCTTGAAAAATGTACTTGTCCACAAGTAGAAAAACCCATATCTGATAATTCCACGGCCCTGCAGCATATAAGTAGTTCTAATGGACCATGTTAAAGACGGATGAGACATCAATAAAAGCATACGAGACAAATTCTGTTCTGGCTCCTTACCCATTTCCAAACAACCAAATTTTAGATTGGTTGAAACTGAAATACACTGCAGAGGACAAAACAAAGTTTGATAACATTGAAAACAAGAGCCGTCAGAGACAGATTGTGCTCCCAAAATATAGCCCTGTCATGAAAAGTACAAAATAAGCAAGAAAAGTGGTCAGACAGATTGACAAATGCAAATGCAGGTATATGCTCGCCCTATTCTAGACATTCTAAATGTAACATATATCCTAGAGCTATGACCTTCACGCTATCTGAAAATTTGTAAAAAAGATGTGGCACATCTACTCACGATAGAGAACAATTGTGCCAATTTATATTGAAATCCTTCGATAAATCAAGGAGCTATGCTCTGGACATGCATAATTTTAATGTTTGACCTTGAGCTGTGACCTTGACCTTGGAGCTATCCCATATTTTCCCTAAAAGTGCACATGTACACATGACCAAGAACAATTCTGCCAAGTTATATTGAACTCCTAAAATTCTAGGAGCAATGCACTGGACATGCTTTATTTTAATGGTTGACCCCGAGCTGTGACCTTGACCTTGGGACTATATGAAAAGATTTTTCAAATGGCACATTTACTCATGATAGAGAACAATTGTGTAGTTATTTTGAAATCCATCCATAGTTAAAGGGTCTATGCTCTAGAAATGCTATTTTCTCATGCAACCTTAAGCTGTGACCTTTCCTTTTGTGCTACCTGAAGATTTGTTTCAAGCTTCACATTTTCTAAAGATAGAGACAATTGTGCAAAGTTATTTTGAATTCAATCAATAATTTTAGAAACTATGCTCTGGACATGGTTATTTTCAACATTTGAACTTGAGCTATGACCTTGACCTTCAAGCTATCCCATTTTTTTCCAAATAGCACATGGTCTCATGAATGAGAACAAATTGTGCAAAATCTTATTGAAATCCTCTATAATTCAAGGAGATTTACTCTGGACATGCTTGAATTTAACTTTTGACCTTGGGATCTGACCTTGACATTGGAGCTATCTGAAAAAAATAAAATAAAATAGCACATCTACTCTTGATCGAGAGCAATTGTGCAAAGTTATTTCAAAATCAATCCATAATTGAAGGAGTTCTGCTCTGGAAATACTTAATATTAATGGTTGACCTTGAGCTGTGACCTTAACCTGGTAGCTATCTGAAAGATTTGCACATCTACTCATCATAGAGAATAATTGTGTAAAGTTATATGAAATCCATTGATAATTGAAGGAACTATTCTATGTAAATACTTTATTTGAACATTTGACCTTAACCTTGGAGCTATCCAAAAATCAGGAAAAACGTGTTGGCAAAATATCATAAGAAATTCACATGTGAAGTTTCATCCAGTTTGACCCAAGGGTTGTGGAGATACTGTGAAGGACCGACAGACAATGGAAGGACAGACAGACAAAGAAGCAGCTATATGCATGCCCTCAGGATGCATAAGGGCTATATGAGGTAGAAAACATTGTGTGAAAAGAAAAAATTGCTTGCAACAAGCAATTTCTTCTTTTCTAATATTATTTTCCATAATTATAATTCTTAAGTACTATAAAATGTGGAATTGGTAATGGGTTAAAATTACTTGTGATGGAATAAGTCTTATTGACTATGAATATGTTTATTCATTTTGTCAAAGAATATCTGAAGAAAGTTGTGGACATTCTCCTGTGAGGGCAGTTATTTTATTGAATTGCCACAAAACATATTTTCCCTTGTTTCAACTTAAACAACAATCTTCAGCTTTAATAACCATATTAACCCATTAGGAGAAAACACAATTTTGAGCTTAACTATATTCAAAGACAAAGAAAATTGCAGACAAAAATAATGCTGACAACATTTAAAATGTCTTTATAGATAGAATACAATACAGAAAATGAACAAATTGTTTGTGGCAAGTAATTTCTTCTAACTTAACTTAGTTTTCTCAAAACAAGAGGGTCATTGACCCTAAAGCACTAACCTGAGTCAATGACTATAGAAGTAAAATAGCACTAGTGATTTTATTTTAGCTAAAAGCGACCCATTATCAAATCTTGTTCAAGAAAACAAGAACAAACATTCTTACCGAGTTTCAAGTTATTTGTGCAAGAAAAGTAGAAAGTAAATTGGAAAGAATATTTCTTTATATTAGACCTTGTGACCTAGTTTTTGACCCCATGTGACCTAATATCAAACTTGACAAAGATTTTTATTAAGACAAACCTATGAATAAATATCCAGTCAAATATCCAATTGAGTAAAAAACATGGCCTATACAGTAAAAACAAGGTTTTCCTCTGATTTGACCTAGGATTTTTCAAAATGATCCAAACATGAACATGGTTGGAATATTTTGAAAACAGATATTCTGACCAAATATCAAACCAATTTGGCCAAAAATGTGGACCCTAGGGTGTAAGAGTTTTTGATCCTATGTCAACCAAAGTCTAACTTGGCCAAGATATCATGTACGCAAACATTCTGGTCAAATATAAATTCAATTGAGCCAAAAATAGGGTCTCCAGAGTAAAACAAGAGATATCAGAGATGGATTATGCTCCCCGAATAAGGCTTTTATTTCAGAACTATATGCCATTATTGGACAAAAAACTTTTTATTGAATGCAACTATAGTTTGAGAGTTCAGTTCACAAGAAATTTGGAAGTTTAACAAAGATTGAAGGAAGCTGTTTGGCTTCACAGGCCTGATTCTAGTAATATTCAATATCATTATATGGTAAAGGGTTAAATATTTTACCTTCACTATCAAAGTTATCTATGAAAAATGTCTCCATACAAAAAACAAGGTGCCAAACTGTCACAAGATACGCCCGTCACACTGCTTAATATTAGCTGGGGGTTTGAATAGAACTGAGGTTATTTTGAATAGTATTTTTTGTCAAACAAAGTATGAAAAACAACAAAGGACAATAACTCAAAATATAAGCTAGGTAGAGTTATGGTTCTTGTACACTGCACTCCCACTTGGTGAGCTCTATCCATCCATGAAATTTCATGATTCTAGCTTTTATACTTTTAGAGATATACTCCGGACAAGATTCAAGTATGAAAAACAACAAAGGGCAATAACTCATAAAAAATAGGCTAGGTAGAGTTATGGTTCTTGTACACTGCACTCCCAATTGGTGAGCTCTATCCATCCATGAAATTTAGTGATTCTAGCTATTATACTTTTAGAGATATACTCTGGACAAGAATCAAGTATGAAAAACAACAAAGGGCAACTACTCAAAAAATAGGCCAGGTAGAGTTATGGTTCTTGTGCACTGCACTCCCCCTTGGTGAGATCTATACACCCATGAAATTTCATAATTCTAGCTATTATACTTTAAGAGATCTACTCCGGACAAGATTCAAGTATGAAAAACAACAAAGGGCAATAACTCAAAAAATAGGCCAGGTAGAGTAATGGTTATTGCGCACTGCACTCCGTATTGATAAGAAGAATACAACTGCCAAGTTTAAAGTCAATCGGACTTAGGATGACAGAGTTATGCTCCGGACAAAGAAGTGGACACCGCCCGGACGCCCGGACGCCCGGACACCACGGGTGATCCCATAATACGTCCCGTCTTCGACGGGCGTATAATGAAGACTCTTACTTGAGTAGTCTTGCAGAAACAATAGACTGATTTATTTTAGAATAGGATATATACAAAATGTAAAGCTACATGGCATTAAGCCCCCTTTTAGCATACTAAGGCTCACTGGGTCAACAATTGAAATAAAAATTACCTAGGACTTTTAATGAACAACATTTATGTAAAGTAACAAGAAATTTGTGCAATTAGTAAAGGAGGAATATTTGAAAATTAATGACCTTGACAATTTGACCTTGACCAATGACCTTGATCTTAGTACCAACAGAAAATCGATGTCATAAGCAATGCACATGTAAAAGATGAAGGCTATATCACCAACCATTGTTTACTTATGGGAGATGTTATTAGAGTTATGGTTCTTGTATACTACACTCCCAGCTGATGAGCTCTATCCATCCATGAAATTTAGTGATTCTAGCTATTATACTTTTAGAGATATACTCCGGACAAGATTCAAGTATGAAAAACAACAAAGGGCAATAACTCAAAAAATAGGCCAGGTAGAGTTATGGTTCTTGTGCACTGCACTCCCCCTAGGTGAGATCTATACACCCATGAAGTTTCATGATCCTAGCTATAATACTTTTAGAGATATACTCCGGACAAGATTCAAGTATGAAAAACAACAAAGGGCAATAACTCAAAAAATAGGCCAGGTAGAGTAATGGTTATTGCGCACTGCACTCCGTATTGATAAGAAGAATACAACTGCCAAGTTTAAAGTCAATCGGACTTAGGATGACAGAGTTATGCTCCGGACAAAGAAGTGGACACCGCCCGGACGCCCGGACGCCCGGACACCACGGGTGATCCCATAATACGTCCCGTCTTCGACGGGCGTATAATGAAGACTCTTACTTGAGTAGTCTTGCAGAAACAATAGACTGATTTATTTTAGAATAGGATATATACAAAATGTAAAGCTACATGGCATTAAGCCCCCTTTTAGCATACTAAGGCTCACTGGGTCAACAATTGAAATAAAAATTACCTAGGACTTTTAATGAACAACATTTATGTAAAGTAACAAGAAATTTGTGCAATTAGTAAAGGAGGAATATTTGAAAATTAATGACCTTGACAATTTGACCTTGACCAATGACCTTGATCTTAGTACCAACAGAAAATCGATGTCATAAGCAATGCACATGTAAAAGATGAAGGCTATATCACCAACCATTGTTTACTTATGGGAGATGTTAAAGTTAAAATTTTCGAAATGACCTTGAACCTCATACCAATAGAAAGGTCATGTCATAAGCAATGCACATATAAAATATGAAGAGTATGTCACTAATACCATTGTAAACTTATAGACAATGTTAAAGTTAAGCTTTTCAAATTTTTTACCTTGAGAAATGACCTTGAACTTGACAGATGACCCTGAACTTAGTACCAACAGAAAGTCCATGCCATAAGCAATGCACATGTAAAATATGAAGGCTATATAACTTACCATTGTATACTTAATAGCTCTGTTAAAGTTTTTTTTTTAAATTTTGACCTTGAGAAATGACCTTGACCTTGACAATGACCTTGAACTAAATTCCAACAGAAAGGTCATGTCATTAGCAATGCACATGTCAAATATGAAGGCTATTTCACTTACCATTGAAAACTTATAGACAATGTTAAAGTTAAAATTTTCAAATTTTTACCTTGAGAAATGATCTTAATCTTAACAGATGACCTTGAACTTAGTACCGACAGAAAGTCTAAGTCAAAAGCAATGCACATGTAAAATATGAAGGTTATATCACTTAACATTGTAGACTTTAATATAATGATTAAGTTAAGATTTTCTAAATTTTAATCTTGAGAAATGACCTTGACCTTGAATGATGACCTTGAACTTGGTACCAACAGAAAGGGTTTGTCACAAGCAAGGTAATAATATTAAGGCCCCTATTCCCATGACACATTTTTTAAACGAAAATTCCCATTAGTTTAAAGTCAAGGGGATCTGATTTGCTACTCAAATATGATATTTCATGAAATTCTAACAATTAGTCTTGGAGAAATTGGCAAAAAACTAGTTTTTGCATTAAGGCCCCTTTTTCCATGACGCAGCCTTGAAATAAGAAAAATAAAAAAACAGGTCTTGGAAATTTCCTAGGAAGGTTATATATGAAGTTTCGTCCAATTAGGCTCAGGGGTTGCTGAGATATGACTTCGGACGGATGTATGGACGGATGGACAGAAGGAAGGACGCACAGGCTGGCCACTATATGCTCCCCCTGAAAATTTTTTCAGGGAGCATAAAAACAAGATATTTCAAAGATTTGACCTGGTGACCTAGTTTTTGACCACATGTGACCCTATTCTGAACTTGACTTACAGTCTTATCAAATATCACTTCAATTTAGCCAAAACTGGGACCATTAGATTGCATGAAAGTATTTCAATGATTTGAACTAGCGACCTAGTTTTTGACTACATAAGACCAAAATTTGAACTAGGCTGAAATATCATGGACAAAATATTCTAACAAATATTTCATTTGAGCATAAAATGTGGCCTCTAAAGTGCAAACAAGATTATTTCTAGGATTTGGCCTAGTGACCTTGTTTTTGACCCCACATTACCCAATATTGAACTTGACCTAGATATTATGCAGGCAAACATTCTAACCAACTATCAATTCAATTGAGCCTAAAATATGGCCTCTGGAGTGCAAGCAACACATTTCTGAGATATAATCTAGTGACCTAGTTTTTTTACCCCATGTGATCCAAATTTGAGCCTGCCCGAGATAACATGTAAATAAACAATCTCACCAAATACCATTTGATTTGAGGCAAAATATGACCTCTAGAGTGCACACAAAGTATTTCTATAATTTGACCTAGTGACCTAATTTTTGACCCCACATAAACCAATATTGAACTAGTCCTAGATATTATGCAGACAAACATTCTGACCAAATATCAAGACATTTTAGCCAAAAATATGGCCTCTGGATTGCTTACAAGATATTTCTAACATCTGACCTTGTGACCTAGTTTTTAACCCCATATGTCCCAAATTTGAACTGGGCTGAGATAACATGGAGACAAACATTCTGACCAAATATCATTTGATTCGAGGCAAAAATATTACCTCTAGAGTGCACACAAAGTATTTGACCTATTTTTTGACCCCACATATCCCAATATAGAACTTGACCGAGATATTATGCAGACAAACATTTGGACCAAAGGTATTTCTAATTTTTGACCTAGTTTTTGACCCTATATGACCTAACATTGAACATGCCTGAGGTTTCATGAAGACAAACATTCTGACCGAGTTTCAAGACACTTGAGCAAAAATTGAGTGCCCACAAGATTTTGACAAAGGACGGACTATGGATGACGGACACAGCTAGATCACAATAGCTCACCATGACCACTTTGTGGTCATGTGATCTAATAATTGCTTGAGGGCCAAGTTTTTTAAAACTCCTTTAACTGAGAATTGGTGCCTACAACTTCTTTCAATTTGGACCAGTCAAAATTGTGTTATGTGGTAATTGGTTAAATACTTTCTTTTCTCTCTTATCATCAACATCAATATCAATAACAAGACTTTTTTCCCTTTAAAGAAATGATATATGGGAGATAAATTACTAATAGTGTTGTCTCCCTTCCTCCAATAACTAAATATAACAATTACACATTAATACAATAGAAAGAAAAAAGCCACACCCATAAAAGCTATTTTTCAGATCAAATAATTTTATGAAATTAGGTAGACAATGAGGTTAAATCATTTTTTCAAAAGAACAATCAAATCAAATGAACATTTTGATAGAAAATGGTTTTTGAATGATTTTTTTTTTGGTTGCTAAGGAAACCAGAGTTCTTCATGGAACATTATTATTTGAAGGAATCTGATAGAGAACCATCTCAGGAGTTATCCTGTGAAGTTTGGTTGAGATCTAACCAGCAGTTTCTCAGGAGAAGAACTTTTAAGAAAAGGTTTATACAAAAACGAACGGCTGGACCCACACATGCACAATGGAAAAAGTGCCATGACAACAACCTGCTAGATTTTAGCTAGTAGATCTAAAAAGGGCAAAATTTCTTATAGTCATGAAGTACAAAATGAATAAAATTAAAGCTAAATGGATTGTCGGTGAAATTGCATTAGATTATAGCCCAAGAAATTTCCATAATCTACAGGAAAGAATTGAAGAAGTGCAAATTTTTGCTTGTTATGTTTGTTTGAATGGAGTTTTACGCCGCTTTCAACAGTCTTTCAGTTATATCGCGGCGGCTGGAGCACCTAACAATGGAATCCTGGTATTTCTTACACCAGTACTACCATTACATCCTTTCCTAGCCTCCAGCTGCTATCCCACATAGGTCTACGATTATCGACCCATTGGTGAGAGACAAATAGTCGGAAAGGATGAGTGCCGCCGTCGGGGATCGAACCCGGGATTGCTTGTTATGAAGGCTTTTAAAGGTTTAACATAGAAATGGTTCAAACAAACTACTGAGAGGGTAAATGGCTGGGATGGTGTAACCTTAACCCTTCCAACTCCGAAACTATCTCGGAGAGACTGGTATAAAACAATAACCAAGAAAGGTTTATAAAAACTCACTTTGTCTAACCATTTAGCAGCTTGAAGTCTTTCTAGGAGATTATCAGCATCTGATTTTGACATCTTCTTCGATAAACTATCTGCAATATTTACAGCTGCCATCGAGCCTACAATCCCAGCTTCTGATGTCATGATCATTTCAACCTGGAAATAACATGGCACATACAACTTTCAATAGCACGCTTTTAATGCAAAAAAATCATGTGACCATTTGTGAAAATTTTTGTTTACATTTGCACTAAAGAATAGGATAGCATTAGAACATTTAAATCCTTGTCAAATCCTAAAATTAAAGGGCTGAAAAAACTGGAAGTACTAGTTGTGTTTCAATATTTCATTTGAAAATCAATTTCTTATTCAACCCTAGTTTCAAAGGGACAAAAAAGTTGTGTAAACTAAGATCAGACTGCACTTGTGTGCAGGCTGATCTTTGTCTATAACTCCAGCAAAACAGGAATATTTCAGAATCAGCATAACAAGGACTAAGATTTTACAACTTCATTAAGTCAATGTTGTTAACCATTTATGCCTTGTGACAAGCAGCTTCTTCATTCCCATAACTTTTAACTGAGCATTCTTTCAGAGAAGCATAAACAAGAGGGCCGTTGGCCCTGGGGCACTCACCTCAGATAAAGGCTCTTTTTCTTTCAACAGTCTAATTTCATGTTAAGGTTAGGATTATGAAACAAGTGGGCCACAATTACATATAAAGACTATGAACCTAGGGATCCAAAAGTCTAAATCGAAATTCCAAGGCTTTAGTGCTGATTTGAAAGAAGGAAAAAACTTTTTCCATGGATTATAATTTAGAAATAAGAAAGAAGTCTGTGAACTGATGCTTCATGCCTATACCCCCCCCCCCCCCTGGGTACACCTCTGGAAACCCTAGGATCATGATTTTAGCTATTTTGTAAGAGGTCAATATAGTGATGCTTCATGCAAAATATCAAGGCTCTACGCCTTCTGGGTCAGGAGGAGAATTTTTAAAGATTTTTTTGAAATTTCACTTTTGTTGCCATGGCAACCAGAGTTTTTAACTGATTTCAATTCTTTTAGATATTTTTGAAGGGGACCACCTAAGAACATTTCTGCAAAATTTGGTTCAAATCAGCCCAGTGGTTTGAGAGGAGATGTCATTTAAAAAATCGTTCTTTATTTCTATATAAACCCCATCCCCCTGGGGCTCCCCCCCTGGGGACCCAAGGATCATGATTTTAGCTATTTTGAAAGAGGTCAATATACTGATACTTCATGCAAAATATCAAGGCTCTACGCCTTCTGGGTCAAGGGGAGAAATTTTTTAAAGATTATTTAAAAAATTTCACTTTTGTAGCCATGGCAACCAGAGTTTTTAACGGATTTTAATTCTTTTAGCTATTTTTGAAGGGGACCACCTAAGAACATTTCTGCCAAATTTGGTTCAAATCAGCCCAGTGGTTTGAGAGGAGATGTGATTTAAAAAATCGTTCTTTATTTCTGTATAAACCCCATCCCCCTGGGGCTCCGCCCCTGGGGACCCAAGGATCATGATTTTAGCTATTTTGAAAGAGGTTAATATACTGATGCTTCATGCAAAATATCAAGGCTCTACGCCCTCTGGGTCAGGAGGAGAAGACTTTTTTTTTAAAATTTCACTTTTGTTGCCATGGCAACCAGAGTTTTTAACAGATTTCAATTCTTTTAGCTATTTTTGAAGGGGACCACCTAAGGAACATTTCTGCAAAATTTGGTTCAAATTGGCCCAGTGGTTTAGGAGGAGATGTTGTTTAAAGAAATTGTTGACGGACGACGCACGACAGACGGATGCCGGACAAAAGGGGACTACATGCTCAGGTGAGCTAAAAAGAGTGATTGCTTGGGAATTGTAGGAAGTCAAACTTATGTACATGCAAAATTAACTCATTACCAGACAACAAAATTTTGGACCAGTCCAAATTTAAAGTTGTAGACAAAAAACTTTTTTAAATGAAATTTAAAAGTAAAGTTGCCTTTTTGAGTAGAAAAATGGTGGATATTGAAGAAATTGATTGCAACAAGCAATTTCTTCATTTTCCACAATGTTTTTCAAAGCTTTTTCTCTGAGGGTGTCTAAAAGTGTCACTGTGTGAGAAATGGTTAACCTAGACATGATTTAAGGTAAAGGAATTCTAAAACCATGCAAAATCATACAAATATATGGTTAACTTGGTTAATAACTGATTTTGGAATATATCAAATTTATAATAAGTATTGAAAACAAGGGAATCCAGAAAATTAACCTATTGGACCCAAGAGTAATTACATTAAGTGTTTGGTCGACTACCACAAGGCAGGGCTGAGTGCAAATAAGGCAGCTCCAAGTCAAGTGGTTTGTGAGAAGTTTTTTTTTTAAAGATTTATAGATTTTCTTCTATATTGCTAGATCTGGCAACCCACAAGATAAAGCTTTAGTTGTTCTAAGAATAAAAATTTGTAGTAGTTTGGTAGGGTATCATTAGACAATACATGTACTGCATTCAGAATTTTTAAGTTATAGGTCGACTTATTTGGAAGTAGATTTTTTGAAGTCTCTATGAAGCTTCTAACATCCCACAATACTTTTATTGAAGAGTTTATATTTGAAGTATTTTTTCAAAGGTCAATGCTGAAGCAAAATCAAAAGCTTTTCTGGTTTGTAAGAAGACTTTTAACCTGTTCCACACAATGGCTTCCCTCAAGAAAAACAATTGGGAAACATAGTGGATAATGAAGAAATTGCTTCTCACAAGCAATGTCTTCATCATCCACGATGTTTTCTACCAAAAAGAACAAACCTTTCCAAAATCTAATAAACATAAAATTGTTGTCTGTAAATTCTTTCATTTTGGATCGTCTAAAATTCAGCTTAAATGGAAATTAGCCATGACCATTAAAACCATGTTTTTCAACCAATCAAAATTATTTTAAAGAATCTGATAAAGGGTCACCCAGGGATCATTTCCTGTGAAATTTGGTTGCAATCTATCCACTTGTTTCTAAAGGAGAATGTTCAAACCTTTCTCTATATGGAAATAAGCCCTGCATTAAAGCCATGTTTTCATCTGATCAAAATTCTTTGAAGGGATCTGATAACAGGTCACCCAAGGATCATTCCTGTGAAAATTGGTTGAAATCCATTTTCTGGTTTCTGAGAAAAATTTTAAAGTTTTACCCATGAATAGAAATTAGACCCACCAATTAAGCCAATTCTTTGAAGGAATCTGATAAAGGGTCATCAAAGGATCATTTCTGTAAAATCTGGTAGAATTCTGTTCAGTACTTTCTGAAGAGAATATTTTAAAGCAAATGTTTAAAGATGGATGCATGCAAGCATGCACAATGGACACAATGGACACAATATCATGACAAATGCCCTACTAAAAATCCCACTTAATGTCTAGATAAAATCTGGGATCCAAAACATTGGTACTATTTTGAACCATTTTGGTAGAGTAACATAAGACAATTGTGTATGCAATATTTCAACCAAATCCCAGTAGATTAAATTGCATACTGGTCGAAACTGAAAGAAGTTGCACAGGGAGTTAAAGAATTAAGAAAATCTTCATCTTTCTGGGTAGGAAACATTTTGGTAAACAAAGAAATTGCTTTTCTAGAAGAGCTTTAAGAAGCAGGATTGTAAGAAAACGGATTAAAGGGTTATGCCTTATCGTTTTGGAGGAGAACAATTTACAAGATTTTCTTTTTTCTTGGATCCCCGAAAATAAGGCTTATTTTCATCTTGAAGTTATTATTTGAAGTATTCTGAAGCTCTAGGCCTTATGTGAACTAGATTTCTTCTTTATAACAATTCTTTTAAGCATTTCGAAAGTGCATGAAAGACCAAAGAATCATTTCTGAGAAGTTTTGTTGAAATCCAATGACTTGTTTGGGAGAGGAGTTTTCTTATAATCGTTTACGGACAGACAGACAAAGTGACTTAATAGCCAGAACTTGCACGCTCTATCAATAAGTGTGACCACGGCTCTGCAGACTCTCAGAATTTGGGGAAAAGTGACTTCTCCCTTATCTGAGAATTGGGAAAAGTTTTTCAAAATAAGGATCTTGATAAAGGTCCACAAGATGATGATGTTTACCAAATATCAAAGTTCTAGGTCCTCCTGTTTGGGAGAAGATTTTTACAAATTTCACTATATAAGCCTATATTTAATTTGTGACATCCGGGAATGGGCTAAATTTAATCTTGAGGCAATATTTTTTTCAATCTTGATAGAGGTCCACCAAATGATGCTGTATACCAAATATCAAAGCTCTAGGCCCTCCTGTTTGGGAAAAGAAGAATTTAAATTTTCACTACTCAAGCCCTTTGTAAAACTTGACGTACGGGAATGGGCTCATACTGTCTCTGGAGCCATGATTTATACAACCTTGATAGAAATTCACTAGATGATGCTACATACCAAATATAAAAGCTCTAGGCCCTCTAGTTTTGGAGAAGAAGATTTTTGAAATTTCACTATATAAGCCTATATTAAACTTGTGACATCCGGTAACAGGCTAATTTTGACCCTGGGGTTATAACTTATAACATATTGATAGAGGCAGGGTTTTCCATGACCCCCTCCTTCTTTGAATTTGGACCCCCATTTTTCAGAAATGACCCCCAAAATAGCTAGACAGCCTCCTTTATCTTATTTGATAGGGGTCATAATGTGGCAAAATGACCCCCTGTTTTGACAGTCGAGGGAAAACCCCGTAGAGGTCAACAAAATGATGCCAGAGCTGTAGGTCTTTTGGTTTGGAAGAAATAGATTTTCAAAGTTGTCACTATCTAAGCTTATGTATCCCACACACCTTTGCCCCCCCCCCCCCCCCTAGCAAAGCCATTTCTTGACAGACTTTTTTTTTTCTTGTACAAACTTGATAGTCCTTGCCCTAAAGACTCTAAATACCAAATGTGAATATAACCTTACAGCCGGTTCATGACAAGAAGATTTTTAAAGTATAACATTTTTGGCTCCTTATGGAGCCCCAAGGGGAGATAACTCCATGACATGTACAAATCTGAAGCGCCTTCCCATAAGGATGCTTCCTGCCAAGTTTGGTTGAAATCCATCCAAAGGTTCTTAAAAAGAAGTCGAAAATGTAAAAAGTTAATGCACAACGCAAGAAGACAGACAAAACACGATCGCAATAGGTCACCATGATCTTTGGCCAGGTGACCTAAAAAAAAGAAAACATTATTATTACTATTTTATTTAGCCATTACCAGAAGACAAGATTTTCAGACTGGTCCAAATTGAAAAAAAAGTTGCATGCCATATTTCAAATAAGAGTATGCTCAAAACAGAAAATAAGTACCAGATAAGGTAAAAAATATTGTAGGAAAAAGAGAAATTGTTTGCTCCTTTTCTTAAAAGTTTTCCATTTAAACCTTTCAAATCTTCAAGGCATCAAACAGTGGGACTGTGTGGTAATTGGTTAAAATCTGTCAACTTTACCTGTTTATAACAAACAAGAGGCCCATTAGGGCCTGAGATGCTCTACTGGTTATCAAGTTTTCCGTTAAAGAAATCTGATATTTAAGGAAGTTAATTGCTTAAAGAAGAATGCATAAAGGAAAAAAAATGGACTTCATCCACTTTATTATTTTGAGCAACAATCCTCAAGGCCCCTTTTCCTGTGTTTCATGATGGATCCACTCTATTTCCAAAAGGACTTTTCCATATGACCCTAAAAATCATAATGTGAAATTTTCATCAGAATCTGACAATAATTGTGGACTTTATCACATAAACAGGATTGTTTTGAATGAAAATCCACAAGGCCCCTTTTCCTGTGTTTTCTGATGGATCAGTTTCATTCCAAAAGGAACTTTCCTTACAACCCTACAATTGCCTTGTGAAATTTAAAAGACAATCTGATAATGATTGTGATCTTCATCAAATACACAAGAATGTTTTGAATGATAATCTGTAAGGCCCCTTTCCCTGTGTTTCCAATGCCACAATTATTCCATGCATCTTTGAAGAGAATCCAATAATGCTGTTGACTTTATTGAGTTAACAGAGATATTAAAATCAATTTCACATAAGGCCCCTTTTCCCATGATATTTTACTGTTGGTTTTATAATTCTGTGAAAGTTAAAAGTGAATCCGATGAAATATGGGGACTTCATTATGTTTACTAGAATATTAAAAAAAAAATTCATATGGCTCCTTTTTACATGATACATAATGGATTGTACCCAGTTCTGAAAAGAACCATTTAAGTGATTGTATAATCATTCTGTGAAATTTTGAAGTGGATCCGGTGAAATCAAGGGACATCATTGTGTTTACAATCCTTAAGATGGCAAAATCATTCTGTCAAAGTTTGAAGAGAATCCGATTAAAACTGGACTCTAGAGTGTTAAGGAGGATCTTTTGATTAAATTTTCATAAGGCCCCCTTTTCCTGTGTTTCTTGATGGATCATACCCAATTTCAAAAGGAATGACCCTTATGATGGTTCAATCATTCAATGAAAACTGTGGACTCTAAAGTGTTAAAGAGGATTTATAATGGATTTTTTAATTAAATTTTCATAAGGCCCTTTTTCCCGTGTTTCTTGACAGATCATACCAAATCTAAAAAGGAACAATCCTTATGGTGGAACAATCATATTGTGAAAGTTTGAAGAGAATGATATGAAAACTGTGGACTCTATAGAGTGTTAACGAGGATCTTTTAATTAAATTTTCATAAGGCCCCTTTTCCTGTGTTTCTTGACAGGTCATACCCAATTTCGAAAGGAACGTTCCTTATGATGGTACAATCATTCTCAGAAAGTTTGAAGAGAATCCGATGAAAACTGTGGACTTAAGAGCGTTAAAGAGGATTTTTAATGTATTTTTAAATAAATTTTCATAAGGCCCCTTTTCTGGTGTTTCCTGACTGATCATACCCAATTTCATAAGGAACGATCCTTATGATGGTACAATTATTCTGTGAAAGTTTGAAGAGAATCGGATGAAAACTGTGGACTCTATAGAGTGTTAACGAGAATTCTTAAATTAAATTTTCATAAGGCCCCTTTTCCTGTGTTTCTTGACAGATCATACCCAATTTTGAAAGGAACGATTCTTATGGTGGAACAATCATTCCGAGAAAGTTTGAAGGGAATCTGATGAAAACTGTGGACTCTGGGGTGTTAACAAGGAAAAGTTAAAGGACGCACTAAAGTTAAAGGACGGATGACGGACAGGAAAAAGCCATCGCAATAGCTCTAGTGGCCTTAAAGTAATTAACTAGAATCAAAAGATTTTTTTCAAAAATCATTTCCCCTCCCCCCTTTTCTCTATTTTGTTTTATGGGAAAATCAGTTTTCATCACCAAGTTTTATTCAATGAATTTTGGACTCCAGTTAATGACAGGACATTTGTACTAAAATTTGCCATTATTCTCACTGCCTAAAAGTGTGCAACAAATCTTTGATCAGCAACTCGGGTGAAGTTTTATGAAACCAGGTGACTTCTTCGTCTGAGTCGCCCACTCAGCAGAGCCCTGGTGATACTATGATGAACTAAGCTTATACCTTTACACAAAGTCTAATCTTTGTCTATACTTCCTGTTTGCAATTTATTTTGTAGGACAAAGTTAACTTTGGGAAAAAATCAGGAAATACACACCAGTTTTTTGAAAAACTCCAGTTCATTTTCTGTGTATTGGCTGGCACAAAGAGTGATACTGCTTTCTGTTGTATTAACCTATGAAATATACAGATGATATTTACCATTTTAACCCTTTCCTGGTTAATCCCTGCTTTTTACGTCCCTGTGATTTTATGATTGAGAAAACATTGTTGGAAAAGAAGAAATTGCTTGTAACAAGCAATTTCTTCTTTTTCAACAATATTTTCTAACCTACTGAATGGTTATATTTCAAATAAGTTGGACTTTGAATTGTCGTCTGAAAAACCTTTCAATTTAGACCAGTCTAAAATTTCAAAAAACAGGAAAGGGTTAAAGTATAAACCCTTTACCAGATGACAAAATTTTACACTGATCCAAACTGAAAGAAGGTGCAGGCAATGATTTTTAGTTGATGGCATTTTGAAAATCTTTGTCTTCAGGGGTAAAAAAAAACATTGTAGAAAATGAAGAAATTGAATCAAAAAAGAAATGTCTTCATTTTCCACATTGTTTCCCAAATCTTTTTTCTTATGAGGAGTAAAAAAAGTGGGATTTTGTGGGCATGGATTAATAAAAGCCATACAGATATAGCCATCCCCCGCTAGAACTGCCTTGTAACACTGCTTATGAGCTCCTCAATATACAGATAATAATGGAATTACAACTCTTACACTTCAAAAAAAACACTCAGGGAAATACCTGAGTAATCAAGCAAGCAAGCTTCTCGCAGTGATTTTCCTTGCCAAAATAAACAGAATACCATTCCTGTTCCCCTCTTCCTTGAATATATATTCTCCCCCTCTTTTGGTAGAAAATATCCCCACCTTTGTGAAATTTTCTAAAGTATTGAAATATTCTTTGTATAACTGGACAAAAAATGAAAGGCAAAGGTTCAGTTTTTAAAGAAATGTAATATCTTATATTTTTGTTCTATCATTTAAACATTCAAATACAAGAAAATGTCATTGAATGTGAAAAGCAGTTTTTCCCCTTACTAAACTTTTCTTCGAGATTTATACCCTGGAAGAGGCACTGACCACCTTCCCCTTAACCCATTCACTCTCAATGACTCTTTTTCACGCCCTCAAGAAAAAAAGCAATTTATTCATCATCCAAAATGTTTTCTACCCAGAAAGTTTAAAAAATCTAAAATTTTATAAGCTTTAAATTGTTGTCTGCAACTTCTTACAATTTGGACCAGTCTAACAAAATTCTGTCTGGTAATGGGTTAAATCATGAAAAAACACTGTCTCTTTGGCATTTCTCCTTTATAAGCTCTATCCAGTGTTCAATCTAGCTTTTCATTTTAGGGAGCTAATGGGCCAAAAGTCATCAAAGACATTTCTTGTGTTTTCTTTATTACCCACAATGTTTTCTACCTAAAAGAGTCAAAACAAGGGGGTCAGTGGCCCTGGCGCTCAACTGAGATAAGGCTCTTCTTCTTCAAGGCCTAATACTAACTGGAATGGGAGAATATCTCCTTTTTAAATTAAACTAAAGTCAGCTTATGTTGCCATACCAACCAATGCTTTCAACAGATTTCAAATCTTTTTGTAATTATTAAAAGGGGACAACAAAAGGTAATTTTCCACAAAATTTGGTAAAAATTGGCCATATAGTTTTGGAAGAGTTGCCTTTTTTATTTCTATTGAAGCCTAATCACTCCATGGTTCTGAAATTTTATCAATTTTGAAAGAAGTCAATGGACTGATACTTCTTGGTAGTCCAAGATTCCAAGATTTTGTAACTTCTGGGTCAGGAGGAGATGATTTTTTATTTTTTTACAATTTTGCTCTTGTTGTCATAGCAACCAAAGTTTTCCACTGATTTAATTCTTTGATTAAAATTGGCCCAGTGGTTTGGGAAGAGATGCAATTTATAAAACTCTTCTTTATTTCTCTATAAGCCCCATTCCCCCTGAGGCTCTGCCCCTGGTAACTAGGGCTGACTATCGGTTTAGAAAATCACTATCCCGATAGTTTTACAATCGCAGTTTTGATATCGTGATACTATCACTATTGTCAGAAATCAATCGGGATATATCCCGATACTATCGGTATATGTTACTTTGTTTATTTTCTATGTTAATCTCTATAGATAGCATAGTCTACAGGCGACTCTCTTTTTATCTATGTTTTCACCTTTCTGTACGAAGCCAAATAGGTCCAAACACGGGCCTTAGCGACTTTGTTTTTTTTTACAATCTCGAAATTTGCAGCCATGTCAGACGCCAAACATACATAAAACAAAATAACTCGATTAGTGTGCTCGAAATAAGTAATTAATTATCGTAATTAATCGAATATCATTTATGAATGACTTTTTCATTTTTCGGCAATTTTAGCATTGTGAATTAATAAAACATTGATAACAAGCTTTAACTAAATGAGCTTTTGAATTTTTGAGGACCTTTTCACTTTGTAAATTGAAAGTTGAAAATCAATTCCTAAACTAAAACAGAGTACGGAAGAAACACAAATCATACATGCCTATCACATGGTTTTAGATACGAAGCCAAATAGGTCCCAACACGGGCCTTAGCGACTTTGTTTTTTTTACAATCTCGAAATTTGCAGCCATGTCAGACGCCAAACATAAAACAAAATAACTCGATTAGTGTGCTCGAAATAAGTAATTAATTATCGTAATTAATCGAATATCATTTATGAATGACTTTTTCATTTTTCGGCAATTTTAGCATTGTGAATTAATAAAACATTGATAACAAGCTTTAACTAAACGAGCTTTTGAATTTTTGAGGACCTTTTCACTTTGTAAATTGAAAGTTGAAAATCAATTCCTAAACTAAAACAGAGTACGGAAGAAACACAAATCATACATGCCTATCACATGGTTTTAGAAAGTGAAAGTAGGACAAGTTACACAAAAATCTCGTTCTCTCTCTTTTAACCCAAGAAACCAAGAAAACATCGAATTTCGGTGTAAGTAAACTTTGTATATTTACTATCGAAACTATCGATATTTGAACAAACAATCGCGATAGTTATTGATGTCAGGGAATTGCAATCGATACATCGATATCGTGACTGTCACTATCACAATACATCGACCTATCGATCTATCGTTACCCCCCTACTGGTAACCAAAGGGTGATGATTTGAGCAATTCTGAAAGAAGTCAATGTACTTATACTTCATGCAAAATATCAAGATTCTACGCCTTCTTGGTCAGGAGGAGATGATTTTTCAAAGTTTTTTAAATTTCAGTTGTGTTACCGTGCAACCAGAGTCTTCAATAGGTTTCAATTCTTTTAGCAATTTTCAAAGGGCATCACCTAAGGAACATTTCTGTTAAATTTGGTTGAAATTTCCCAGTGGTTTGGAAGAAGTTGTTTTAAAAATCCTTCTTTATTTCAGCATGCCCACTGGGTTTTCATTTTGGGGGTACATGTACCCCTTAGGTTTTGAAATGAGGGTACAAAGAAAAATCTGAGGGTACAGTGTACCCTTTACTTTCAGAGTTAAGGGTACACCATACGGCATATGAATCTGAATCCTTTACCAAATGACAATGTTATAGTTATATCTACTTTTTAATAATCAGTAAATTAGTGCCACACGTCATCTGCCAGTTTCAGATAAATTTAGAGCGAAGGATAGCAAAGCCGATTTTTGACAACTTACTTTTCTTAGTTATTGGATTTGGGAAGGGCTGAATGGGATATGAGAGTGATGGCTAAACAACTCTAACAGGTGAATTACGAGGGCGGGGAAGGAATTTTGGAGAAGACCATAACCAGGCATGTCAGCTCATTGTTAGCTCAAACTCTGGTATTGAGACAATTCTGGTACAAAAAAAAAAAAAAAATCAACTGGCCTTATCACTGTCCAAAAGTCACCATTTGTGGAGAAATAGAGTAGGTTTTGTTGTGACGTTTTGCAGACAGCATATTACATAGCTTAAACAAAACTTCAACGTTAAATAAAAGGCTGCATTTTGTCACACCTGACTTATGTATACAACAGAACTCGCGAGAGAAACTCATTTCAAAATCAAATCCTATAGTGCGAATTATTGTCAGTTTCTCGCCCAAAACACGTAAATATCTTGCGTTTTGATTGCAAAATAGCGCAACTTTGGACTTATTTCAAAACAAACTGGTCAGGCCATCAAGATCCGCATTATACAAACTTTTCAAACTGCTGGTTCCCCTAATCTCTATGTAGAAAACATGCCAGAAAGAAGCGATGGTTTCCGTCGAATGAAAGGGAAATCACTTGCTCCTGATGCGATTTTGTCTTCTTTGCTTGCAATCTTTTGGTTTTTTCGGGAAAAATACGCACATAGAGTTTCTCGTTTTGTATGCTAATAATTTTAAATGCACACACACGTAATGGCATTTTTGTTTCTACGTTCATTTATTTTTCTGTACATTCATGCATGTCTTGGTGAAATATTTGTACGTGAACCAACGTAATTGTACGTGAATTACGTACTGCAGTACATAAATGGGCACCCTGTAAGCCCAAACGTCCTGGGGCTTTGACCTGAGGGTGATGATCTAGGCAATTCTGAAAGAGGTCAATATTCTGATACTTCATGCAAAATATTAAGACTCTACGCCTTCTGGATCTAGAGAGGGTCATTTTTAAACATTTTTTTTTAAATTTCAGTTTGTTACCATTGCAATTAGAGTTTTCAACAGATTTCAATTCTTTTAACTATTTTTAAAGGGCACCACCAAAGGAACATTTCTGCAAAATCTAATTGAAATCTGCCCATTGGTTTTTGAGGAGATTTTGTTTTAAAAATCCTTCTTTATTTCCATATAAGCCCCATCCCCTAGGGATCCACCCCTGGGTACCCGAGGGTGATGAGTTTAACAATTCTGAAATAGGTCAATGTACCAATGCTTCATGCAAAATATCAAGGCTGTACAGCGTCTGGGTCAGGAGGAGATATTTTTAAAGATTTTTTAAAATTCAAGTTTTGTTACCATGGATTTCAATTCTTTTAGCAAATTTTAAACGGCACCACCCAAGGAACAATTCTGCCAAATTTGGTTGAAATTTGCCCAGCGGTTAGGGAGGAGATGTTGAAATTGTTGACGCACGATGGACGACGCACACCACACGCCAGAGGATGATCAGAACACCTCACCATAAGCACTTCGTGCTCAGGAGCTAAAATGCAATTTCATAATTGATCTAAAAATTGTTACTTTTCAAATTGCTCCCACTTTTAATAGTTGTCTGCAACTTCTTTCAAATTGGACCAGTCTAAAATTTTGAAAAAAGGAAAGAGTTAAAGGCATGATAAGGAAAAAAGAAGAAACTATAAAAATGGCACTTCTGATAAGAGTTTGTGTTCAAAACCTTTATTAATTCTTCCTCATATCAAATATGCTTTTCAAAATGTGTTCCTCAATCCTTACCAGCCCATAATAACCTGTGCCATCTAGTTCATCAGTGCCCTTTTTCAATTCCATACCAAAAGGCTTTAGGTTGTTATTAATCACATTGACAAACTCTACTAATTTTTCTCTCTGGTCCTCCTCTGCTATCACATCTACAATTGCAAAATAATTATATTGTTGAATAATACAAAATCTCAAAATGTTTGCAGCAAAGGGTTAGGCAAAGCCAATATTCAAGAAGTCCAGAATATAGAAATTGATTTTTAGAACATATTCAAAACTGGTAATTTGATTCTTGGAAAATTATTCGAGTTCCATTAGAATTCTGAAAATAACCTGCTACATGGCAGGGGTCATTTTACCCATTACCTGACAGTAAAAGTTTTGACTGGTCAAATTTAAAAGGAGTTGCAGAAGACATTTTAAAGTTTAAGAAATTTTAGAGTTTTTCAAATTTCTGGTTAGAAAACATAGTAAATAGCCATGAACACCACACTTTAATCTTCTAAAACTTTTTCTTTTTGGTTAAACTTTTTTTAAAGAGTTAAGGGCCAAGGTCACAGGGTCATGTCTCAAACGCTAAACTAAGCAAGCTTAATAAGTATTGCCCTAGGATAACATAGCTCACCCTTTGCGGTGCAATTTGAACATGGTTGAACCTTAAGGGCACATGTTCATAGAGTACAGGTCAAGACCATCTCCTACATGTGTGAAATATAAGCACCCAAGGATGAAAGAGCTGTCTGAGACAGATTATATGCTCCCCAAATATAGTCCTGTTACAAAAGGTATAAAATAAACAGAAAAGGATTGGGACAGACAGACAGATATAGCGGCGGCTACAGGCTTGCCCTTCTCCAGACGTACTTAATTCAAACAAATGATCTTGAGCTATGACATAGACCTTAAAGCTATCTGAAAATTTGTTTCAAACGGCACATCTACTCATGATAGAGAACAATTGTGCAAAGTTATATTGAAATCCATCCATAATTGAAGGAGCTATGCTCTGGACATGCTTTATTCTATCATTTGACCTTGAGCTGTAACCTTGACCATGGAGCTATCTGAATTATTTTTTTCATATGGCATATCTACTCATGATAGAGAACAACTGAAATAAGTTATATTGAAATCCATCATTAACTGAAGGAGATATGCTCTGGAAGAGATCAATTCTAATGTTCAACTGTGAGCTGTGACCTTGGAGCTCCAATTTAGGTTTACGATTATCCACCCATTGGTGGGAGACAAAAACAGAAAGGATATCCGCTGCAGTTGGGGATTGAACCTCGGACCCATGATTAGGAGTTCTACGCACTAACACTGCGCTATGGCCATGGCCTTAAAGGATGTAGGTCACATGGTCAAGGTCATTGTCTCAAATGAAAGTCTATCTCCTGAAGAATGCATGAGGGAAGCATGAGTACTCTAGGATGAACAAGAGCTTCGCAGAGCGGCGCATATACACCCAAAGGGGCTTGTCAGTAACCTTGCTTTTTCAGTTATGTTACCTTGAATGATAGCTCATGCATTTTATCAATAGAAAGATCTGGTTACCTGAACAATATTGTATACACTTGAGAAACATGACAGCTTTCAAAATCATTGTTAAATTCAAAACCATTGCCATGAAAAATGTAGGATAAGATGTGCATACAAGACATTAAGTGTTTCTCATTCAATTCAAGGGCAGATAATTCAAGATAACTCAAAAATGACTGGAAAGATTTGAACTTCGAAAGTCTTATGCACAACTAGACATCATAGGGAGTAATTGTGCAAAATTTCAGCTCATTCCCATTGATAGTTTAGGAGGAGTTGCGCACACAAAAAATTAGCAGACAGACAGACAGACTGACGGACAGACAGACAGACAAACTAAAATCATAGAGATACATTGTGGCCAGTTTCTGTTAAATTCTGTGTAAATTGTAGGAGTTTTGAACAAAATTAAATGTAAATTGAAGCTATTTTGTTAAGTCAAAGGCAGATATTTCAGGAACAATTTGAAATTTCAAACAAATTCTAGTCCTAAGGACAAGTAGACATCACACAAAGTCATTGTAGCTAGTTTCAGTTCATTCCCATTCAGAATGTAGGAGAAGTTGTGCTCACAAGAAATACAGTGATTTTCATGAAATACAAGGGCAGATAATTCATGATAACTCAAGAACAACTTGAATGATTCGCATTTCCAAGGTCTTATGCACAACTAGACATCATAGGGATTAACTGTGCAATGTTTCAGCTCATTCCCATTGATAGTTTAGGAGGAGTTGTGCACACAATAAAGAGTGATTTTCGTTCTATTCAAGGGCAGATAATTCGAGATAACTCAAAAATGACTGGAGCAATAAAATTTCAAAGGTCTTATGCACAACTAGACATCATGGGGAGTAATTGTGCCAAGTTTAAGCTCATTCTCAATGATCGTTTAGGAGAACTTGCGCACACAAAAAACAATGATTTTCGTTCAATTCAAGGGCAGATAATTCAAGAATGACTGGAGCAATTTCATTTTCAAAGGTCTTATGCACAACTAGACATCATGGGGAGTAATTGTGCCAAGTTTCAGCTCATTCCCATTGATAGTTTAGGAGGAGTTGCACACACAAAAAATTGCTAACGGATGGACAGACAGACTGACAGACAGTAGACTGGGGCCATAACATAATACGACCCTTCAGGCGTATAAAAATGATCAAGAAACAAAAAGTTAAAGTTTTTGGTTAAAGTTTTTATGACAGCTGAAAGATCACAAATTATAACAAATGAAAGCCCATCTCATGATGAAGGCATGTACAAAATATGAGAACCTTTGGATGAAAAATGCCAAAGATAGAATAAGTTTAAGTTTTTCATTAAATTTTTTAAGACAACTTAAAGGTCAAGGTTACAAGATCACATGAGGTCATTGAATTAAGATTATGATAGCTCATCTGATGAATTCATGTGACATAATGCCCTGTGGGATGAAAAACAAAAACATAAAAAAGTTAGTTTTTGTTCATTTTTTTCTATAACTGTTTATAGGTCAAGGTCACAATGTCAAGGACCATTATCACAGGTGAAAGCCTATCACTTATAAACTATGAAGTATGATGGCACTAGGTGTAAGCATTCAGAAAAAAAGTATAAGCAAGGTTAAAGTTTTGGGCTAAAGTTTTTGGTTAAAGTTTTTTAAGGTCAAAGGTCAAGGTCAGTGAAAGAGACCTCTGTATGATGGCCCTTTGTATAACCATTGAGAAAATGTGAGCAAGGTTTAGATTTTTGTTTCAAGTTTTTAAAACCAGGTCAAAGTCAATATCAGAAGGTCATCGAGACATGAGTATTGGTCTCAACTAGAAGCCTATCCCCTGATGAGTGTTTCAGTAAAATATAAAAACCCTCTTGGGTAAATATTGATAGAAATAATAAGAGGGCCACTGGCCCTAAAGTGCTCACATGAGTCAATGACTGCAGAAGAAATCAAAGCACCAGTGAACTAACATTGAAGTAAAAGGTAGTTATGCAAAAATCAAAGGTCGTTTATCAGAATAAACAAGAGTATTTCCCTAATAGCCTACGTAGGCTTTCAATCTATTTTTCAATTCTATTAATTCATACAGTGCGTATAACCTTTGGGTTTCCACATTAAGTTTGAATTTCCTCAAAACAATGTCATCCTTATGTCATCAGGAGTAATGTTTCCTAGGGAGTCTTTAATTCCTTAAAGATCAGTCCAAAACTGCCATAAGTGTCAATACTAATATAGACAGTTACCGTAGTATTGTGCTAACCATTTGCTGTGGCATCATTTAGAAAGCTGGTTTCTTCGCTTGCCAATTTTTTACCTTCCATTTACTTTGAGTCATATCCAAATGAGGTAATGCGATATCGACAACTGAATACCGCGAAGACAATATCTGACTCATACAAAAGTGCCAGGGGTCCATTTGAGCGTAGTATAAGGCAACTGGTAATTTTTTATCAAGGTTTCAGATACATTGATACATCCCTTTAAGAAATTTTATGGAGACAAAAATTCTGATCATATATCAACACATTTGAGCCAGAAATTTGGCTTCTTAAGTGCACATAAGGTTTTTATAAGACTTTACTTCATGGCCTAGTTTTTGACCCCAAGTGAAAAATATCAAACTTGACTGAGATTTTTGGAGACAATCATTCAGACCAAATGACAAAACATTTCAGTTAAAAATGTTGGCCCTACAGTGCAAAAAGATTTGAACTAGTGACCTACTTTTTTACCTAATGTGACCAAATATCATACTTGATCGACATTTCATGGAGTCAAACATTCTGACCAAAAATATGACATTGAGTAAAAATTGTGGCCTCTAGAGTATACAAAAGGTTTTTCTAAGATCTGATCTAGTGACCTACTTTTGACCCTATGTGACCCTACAACAAACTTGACCAAGATATTATTTAGACATACATTCTAACCAAATATCAAGGCATCTGAGTCAAAAGTGCTACCTAGTGACCTAGTTCTTGACCCCATGTGACCAAATATCAAACTTATCAGAGATTTAATGAAGACAAACATTCTGACCAAAAATCAAGATATATATATTTGAGCCAAAAATGTGGCCTCTATGGTGAACACAAGATGTTGAAGGACGAATGACTATGGGCAATGCATGTTGCATGACGGACGCCGGACATAGCAAAATCACAAAAGCTCTACTTGAGCATGTTGTGCTCATGTGAGCTAAAGAACTTTAACCAAAAGCAGATGCCGACACCAACTCTGACATCCTAGGGTATGACAATGGCTCTAATAAACTTTCATCTTGGGCAGGCTAAAAAGGCTCAATACCTCCACATAACTCTCGACTCTTTCTGTGTAAAGAGAACACATCACTGCCGTTCAGTAGCCCTCGTGACATGAAAGACTGCAGAAATACCTGATGACTTGGTTTCAATTTTGACGGCATGACTGCAAATGATTGTACTGTATTGTGTCCTTTTATCTCTGAAATTGCAAAGTTGAATTTAAATTACTCAACACCAGACAATGGTTTCTTTTTGAGTCTAAAGTTAAAGAAAAGGTTTTTTGGAAAGAAAAGTGGGCTGGTAAGGGATTCTAAAAGAGTATTTAATTCCAAAAACTTAAACTATCCAGCTTTTCTGAATTTTCTATCTAGTTGATTGGAGACATAGATTTGTTTTGCTATTTTGATCACTCAGGGGTGCCCATTCACGTATTGCAGTACGTTATTTACATACAGTTCTGTCGGCTCACGTATAATTTTTACGCCAAGACCAGCATGAACATAAGAAAAAAGAAATGAACATAGAAACTAAAATGGCATTACCTGTACATGCATTTAAAATTATTAGCGTTTGAAATTAGAAGCTCTACGTATTTCTTTTCTAAAACCCTTATGATTGTAAGCAAAGTAGAATAGAATTGTATTGGGAGCAAGTGATTTCCCTTTCATGCGACAGGAACTATCGTTTCTTTACTCTTTAAATTTATATATACGATAGTCCAGTAATTTGCAAACAAAATGCAAGATATTGATGAGTTGTTTGTGAGAAACTGACTAGAATTCATTTACTTAGGAATTTGTTTTTGAAATTAGTCTCTCTTGTAGATTCTTTTGTACATTATTTAATGTTTTACTTCTGTTTTAGCAAGGTAATTTGCTGTCTACAAAATGTCACAACAAAAGCTATTCCACTTCTTCACAAAAGGTGAGTTTTGGAAAGTAGTAGGGCCATATCGATGGTTAAGCATACAACTGTTTCACACTGTTATTTTCTGCACCAAAATCTTTTCATTTCTGCACCAAAATCTTTTCATTATCAGAGTTTGAGCTAACAATGAGCCAACCTGTATGGTATAGCATGCGCCTCTGTTTTCCAGGAAAAAGTACATTTATAAATAGATAATCAATAGATTATCAATAATCAATGGAATTGTAACTATTTTCTTCAGGTGCTGTCAATTCTTTGATTACAGATTACTTCTGTTACTCAAATATATCATTGAATACATCAAATACTAAGCAACAAATAAGCAGGATACTGCTTAAAGTCATACAAATCAGGCCTGTTTTTGTCTTCTAGAGCTGCCAGTACTTTTATTTCAGAATACAACTTCTGGTAAAAATACATAATGAAGTATCGTACAAATCGGGAGGGCAGGCTAGGATGATGCAATCACCAACCCTTATCTCTGCATGATCTGCTATGTATTTCACAGAACTTACGTGGACTTTACAAATTTTCATGTGAACATTGTTTATTCTTTCCATGTTACTTTACGCCTTTCCCAACTGGAATCAAATGAGGTGAAGATCGCAACAGCTTTTATTCAGATAAAACTCATAATTAGAGCTAGAACCAGCTTGGTATTTTTCTTTTCAGACACGTTCACATAAGTCTGCCTTTTAGCGTCCAGGATTGGCATGATTAAAACCAATTGTCATTGGACTAACAAAATTTTGTAACTTCAGTATGATGAAGCTTTAATTCAGATATTTTGGTCGCACATCAAAGAAGTGAATGAATCATAGAGCATAAAACAATATTGTAATATTTTCCATTTAGTCTTTAGCTACCATGTCCAACGTCAAATTGTTTGACTAGTTTCACTTTCAAAAAACATCTATTGCTCAAAACTAACAAAAGAATCATTTGATCGGTGAGTTGCTTGTTTTAATCTTTTGTAGCTTTCATTTTAAAATTGGATACCGTGTCTCAGAAAGCAGACATCGCATCCGCAGTTTATAGAAGATGAAAAATTTTGGACATCGTCAGAGCATACCATTTCTTTGTGTAAAGAAAATGAATCTGTCGTCTGCAAAGTAGGAATGATATTTTTTAGCTCTCATGACTCAAAATAACAGTTCCCTGAAAACCAATATTTCCCATTAAGGATACATTTGTTGCAAGATTTATAACCAGGGTTTTCATTAGAACCCAAAAGTCAAGAGTCATTGACCCTTTGGCCAAATTTCCAAGAGTCAAATTGAAATCCCAGGAGTCAAAATGCAATATCCCCCCCCTCCCCCCCCGGAAGCAATTTAGAAAAAAATAATAACAGATAATAGAAAAATATACTGTTTATAATTTCTTTAGCAATGGTGCCCTAGAATAAACTCTTTCACAGATTGAAACATTTCTCAAATCTGACAGTATTCTATTTTTGATATAAGATAAATTTTAAGGAAAGTTTGTTTATAAATATATCATTAGTTATAATCAGTTTTAGAAAATCTGAAGAGGATCAAATTATTCTAATTTTTCATAAAAAGAAGTGCCGATTTTATCCATGAATACCAATGACATTTCTTGGGCAACATTTTCTTTGGTTTCATTTTACTTCTCGATTATATTTTTTGAATATTTTGATAAAAGTAATAGCAAATAAACAAGTTTCAGTAAGATTTGGAACTCTGAAAAGGGTTTTCATCATTATTTTCACAAGTGTCAAGTACCTGTTGATTACAATTGCCGATGCATGTCCATCACTCAAGTGTGTTAAATACCAATCAAGCTTGGTGCTATCCTTGATGGGGGTACATATTTTCATAATAAATTAACCATTTTCCAATAATATGGCACACTCATGATGACTTGACGCTTGGCTGCCAATTTCTGAGAGTCAATATGACGCATATTTGCAAATTTTCAATTGTCAAAATAGCTTCCTTTTGAATTATCATGAGTAAAAACCAGAGGTCTCGAGTTAAACAAAAACACTGATAACTCTTACTTTTATGTTGTGAAGGGAATATAATTTTTCCAGGAAGAAGAATTTATAAGAAGCGGAACATATCTGTAATTGAAATAAGGTTAATTTTGGCCCTTGTCTAAATTTTCGAGATGGTCGAGAAGTGGCAATCAGAATATCTCCATATCACCTTTTCCAATAATAGGGCACACTCATGATGACTCTTGACGCATGGCTGCAAATTTCTGAGAGTCAATATGACGCACAGTGGCAAATTTTCGAGCATTTAAATAGCTTCCTTTTGAAATATCATGAGTAAAAACTAGAGGTCTCGAGTTAAACAAAAACACTGATAACTCTTACTTTTATGTTGTGAAGGGAATATAAACTTTAAGGAAGAAGAATTTATAAGAGTCGGAACATATCTGTAATTGAAATAAGGTTAATTTTGGCCCTTGTCTAAATTTTCGAGATGGTCGAGAAGTGGCAATCAGGATATCTCCATATCTCCTTTTTCTAATATGGCACACTCATGACGACTCTTGACGCATGGCTGCAAATTTCTGAGAGTCAATATGACGCACAGTGGCAAATTTACCAGCGTCAAAATAGCATCCTTTTGAATTATCATGAGTAAAAACCCAAGGTCTCGAGTTAAACGAAAACACTGATAACTCTTACTTTTATGATGTGAAGGGAATATAAACTTTAAGGAAGAAGAATTTATAAGAGTCGGAACATATCTGTGATTGAAATAAGGTTAATTTTGGCCCTTGTCTAAATTTTCGAGATGGTCAATAGTGGCAATCAGGATATCTCCATAGTGACACGTGGACTCTTTCAATTAACCAATTCTTCAATATATTTTAACTTTATCTAAACACACACATCAAAGTAACATACATCCTTACTGCTATACTTTTTCTGGTCACACCTGGACCAAGGTTTGCGCTGTCATAGCCATTGTCGCCAAATGCGACAAAAATACAATTCTGGCGCAATTTTTTTTTCATTTTGCAAAAGTTAGTGACGCCAAAAAAAATGAAAAGATTTGTTAATACATACATTTACTTTGACTTATCTCCGGAAATCAAGTCTGAGACCATGTGTGTATAATTGGTCAAGGGCTTGTATATAGGGTCAATTTTGTCCCCGAGTCTGATACAAGACCAACACAACACAATTACGAAATTTAATTACAGTTCTGGTTGACAGCCAATAAGATGAATAAAATGCGCTCATTGGTTGGCGAGTCGTATTGACTTGGTATTATGGATGAGGCGATGAAACTTCTTAGATGACAGCTATCACATTACAATAGATCAGTAGACCCCAATTATCACGCATAAATAGGCCTTCTATAAGAAAATTGTAATTAAACTGGCCGCCATTTGCCTTTTCCTGATGAATACAATTGCCGAATTCGGGCAAATTTTCGTATATTTCTGCTGGCGGATTCAGTCAGTTTACACCATTCCACTACCACGATTCCTTGCTAAAACACTGAATCAGCATTTAAGGGAAATAAGAGGGGTATTCTGATGAACTGTTGATAGACACAGTGGTAGTTTGTCAAAATTTGACAAAAATTTTAAAAGTTTAAAAGTTCATATATTATTAAATGAGTTACTCTTTTATTGTGAAAAAATCTTCAAAGAAAAAACAAGTTTATTTATCACTAATTTATTTTGAGACAACACAACTTTAGACTAGACCATATTAAAAGAGGTTGCTTACAGCTGCTCTTCCAGAGCCTTCAATACTTTGTTTTTATGCAATTTTGAAAGGGATTTCATCCAGCATGAAAAAGGTTAAAACCTACTAACATAATGGAATGAATGGTTAGTGAACACAACATCTTGAAAATTAACTTTTCTGATCAAGATTGATATTTAGATCTCGGAGAAGCATCCATTTACGTATGCATTCCAGGGTTTTCGTTTAACCCGGGACCTCGGGTTTTGACGCACAGAAATTCAAAAAGAAGCAATTTCGAGGCTCGAAAATTTGACACTGTGCGTCGTATTGACTCTCGAAAATTAGCAGCCATGCATGAAGGGTCATCACAAGTGTGCCAAATGACTGGTTAAATAGTCAATTTATTATGAAAATATACACCCCCATCATGGATAACACCAAGCTCGATTGGTAATTAACACTCTCAAGTGATGGACATGCATCGGCGATCGTAATTGACAGGTACTTGACACCTGTGAAATTAATGATTAATGATTTCAGTTCTAATCCTACTGAAATGTACTTATTTGCTAATACTTTTATCAAAAACCTCACAAAATATAATCAAGAAGTAAAATGAAACCCAAGAAAATGTTGCTAAAAGATATGTCATTGGCTTTCGTGGATAAAATCTGCACTCCTTTTAATGAACAATAAGAATAATTTGACCCTCTGAGTACTCTTGAGATTTTCTAAAACTGATTCAAATTGAATAATATATGCATGAATACTAAACTTTACCTAAAATTCATCCAAAATAGAATACTGTCAGATTGCAAACAGGGTTTAGTATTGTAAGGCATCACTGCTAAAAAAAATAACATTTTAAAATATTTATCTGTCATTATTATAAATATATTTTTTTTTTTTCTAAATTGCTACTGAAGGGGGGGCATATCGCATTTTGACTCTTGGGATCTCGATTTTGACTCTTGAAAATTTTGGCTCAAGGGTCAATGACTCTTGACTTTTGGGTACTAATGAAAACCCTGCATTCTTTTCAATAGTCACAAAGGTTGACTTGTTAGAATATTTGACTGGGTGATGGATTGCAAACTTAATCATTTGAAGGCTCGGTTTCTGTTTGGGTTTTTTTATGCTTAAAACCTATAGGTTAAACCTGCCATATCTTCCAAAATCAGATGTATTTATATAATATATATATAATCTATTATATATATATATAATCTATTGTAAGCCCTTCTCAAACACTCCTTTTTCCTTAAACTCATCCATTCCCCTCCTCCAGTTTCTTTGATTCGTGTGGAGTTTTTGTTGGGCAGGAATCTTAGAAGGTGTTCCTCCTTTTGGTTGTTGATGTCTCTTTGGATCCATCACTTGCAATAAGGAAGTCATACTAGGCTACAGATACAAAGTAAACATGTAAAACCCACTCCCACAAAATCCCACTTTCTGAGGCTTCTAAATAACAAGTGTGCCATAGACACATAAAATGACTACAAGAAAGTTTGCATGAATCCCCCCCTTTTTTTTTTCTGTGACACAGTCCTTAAATGGCACTATAAGCACAAGGTCAGGTGACCAGGAACACTCTATGAAAATTTCATTAAAACCTGTCCACAAATGTAGGAGGAAATAATAAGTAAACAAGAACTTGGATGGACAGACTGATGTCAGGAGGGACGGAAAAGATTCATACAAATGTACAAAGACCTTTGACAGCAGATAAAAACACATTTGAAAACATTGTGGAAAATGTAGAAATTACTTGTTCAAGCAATTTCTTTATTATCCATATTGTTTGCTAGATCTACCTAAAAGACAAATTATTTTTTCTTTCATTAACTTGAAATTCTCATCTTCAACTTCTTTTAATTTCAAACATTCAAGTTTTTTTGTTTGATAAAGGTCCACTTTGTGTGTGAACTTGTATCATTTAGAGAAGGAAACATAACAGGAAACTTGGGGAATTGTCAAAAGTCAATTTTTAGCCCACCTATGAGAGAGAGCTATTATTAGCACTAATTCTTGTCTGCCTGTCCACATTTTTTAAAACTTTATCTTTCAAAGTTTAACTTTTTTGTGTCTTCATGAAACATTCAACCATACCCAAACGAAAAAAAGTTTAGACTGGTACAAATTCAAAGAGGTTAAACAAAGTTTTCTTCAATTTTGATTGAAGAGCCATATGAGGTAGAAAATTTTGTGAGTAACGAAGAACTCGATTGTTACAAGCAATTTCTTCTTCTCTTACAACGTTTTCCAAAGCTATATTTTACGCCTTAGAAATGGGGGATTGACTAGTATTGGGTTAAATGAGGCTTCAGAAGCCTTAGAGGATACATAACAAAAGAATTGGGCCGTTTGAAAGAACAAAAATGTTTTGAGACAACCCCTCAAAAAAAGTCCGCTGCACGGCGCCTTTATCCGCTATTGGCAACTCGACAGCAAGCTGCTTTTCACAGAATAACTTGTAAAGCACTGACTTGACTGATATGTTCAATGCTTGTAAAATATAAAGAAGTGCTATTCTTCGGATTAATGTAAAGATATTGCCTATTTTTCTTGCAAACTTTCTGCACTTGAACAAAAACCGCTGCAGACGAAATTCAAAACGATGCGATTTAAGAGTTTTCCGTAAGACTGTCAAGTTTCCGATGTCATTGGTATATCCAATTTTCGGTTTTGAACGGACTTTCTCCTTGCGTTCGACACTCAGATGGTCATATGACGACAGGCAGATATTTATTCTAAAAAAAACATTTCTAACATTTGTTTTGTGAGGCCTCAAAAATAAAATCGATCCGCTATTGGGGAATATCCGCTATTGGCGACTTCACTGTAGCTTTCCCTGGTGTCGAGTCAAAAAGGCCCAGTGTCAGAAAGGCCTGGACCAAAAAGGCCCAGTCCAAAAAGGTCTACTTTTAAAACTGACCAAAAAGGCCCGGTCCAAAAAGGCCCAGACCAGAAAGGCCCACTATTAACTTTGACCAAAAAGGCTCACTAACCTATCTTAAACATTTGACATTATTTTGACTATGAAAATGTTTGTTTTATTTAATTCTAAACTGACTTAAAATTGAACACTTTAAATTAAAACACTTTTCAGTATCAATTAGAGTATGACACTTTTATGTCTATTACCTGTATAACCTGTATTCAAAAGGTGTTGGCATAAAGAACCAATTATAATAAGTATATCAATAAAGTATGGTTGCTTCTAAAATGCAGTTTCTTCTTTTTCCAAATGGTTTTCTGTTATTGTAGCAATGTTTCTGGAAACCAAGGTGTTGTTAAAAATTGCTAATTCTTTTCTATGTTGTACAGTGTATACCATTGTTGTCTAATGATGGATCATTTGAGCAAGTCCATAAAATATCATGCTCATGTATTTCTTCTAACAGTTGAGTTAAATACATGTAAAATCATTCTCTTACATGTATATGTGGGCCTTTTTGGACTGGGCCTTTCTGGTCAGTTTTGAAAATGGGCCTTTTTGGACTGGGCCTTTTTTACGCTGGGCCTTTTTGTACACTGGGCCTTTTTGTCACTGGGCCTTTTTGACCCTAATTCCTTTCCCTAACCTGTCACCTGGTTGAAAATGTTGGAATGTGTCTTGAAAAAAGAGGAGACAAAATGTTAAGAATATAAACTAGCGTTTCAGTTTTCACGTTCCAAGTAGAAGCTTATGGCCTATGCTACAGAGATACCTACAAACACTTTTCAGATTTTCAACTTTGACAGTCTTCCGCGCCAATTAAATGGAATTTAATCTCTCATATAATGAATTGAATTTTCACAAACTACTATAACTTTCTTAGTATCAAAAAAAATAAAAGAGAAAACTGAATTAAGTAGAAATTTTTAAAATAGTTGTCCTACAAATAAAAGAAAGTTTGTTTTGGGTTCAAGATTTCCAAGATGGCTGACTTTCTACACGTGAAACCGAAAAGTTCCTGGAAAAAGGTTAAATTTGATCGGGATTTCTTTTCTAGCGGAGAGAATATTGGACCAGCGTTTGTTGAAGTTCTTGAAAATTACGAAATTTCTTCTGTTAGTAAGAAACGTGTAAGTTTTAAGGATATATTTTACTTTGTCATGGGATTTCGCGATGTAAACAAACCTCGGTCGATTACATTTTGCGAGATAGTACATTTTCGAGTTAATGGCGACACTCGGAAAAATAAATGAATACAAAAAAACATTGTGAGAACAAAAGAAAATTTCATTTATAGCCATTTTTACCTTTCTCGCACTGGATTCTTGTTATAATGGGCCCCCTTATAGGTCTAAGGGAACTAAATCATTTTCCATAGGCGACTATTATAGCGTTTTGCTTTATAGCTCAGTCCATGAGTAAGCAACAATGATCAGACCGACCTCAAATTGAAGAACAATCATTCATACATCCATATAAACAAATTTTAATATGGCATGATCCCTTTTCTCTATGACTTTTTACCCCATTTTTGAGATGACCCTCACCGGACAGCTATTTTACCGGGTTTTCCAAAAATTATACCCATTTTTAAAACTGGCTATTTCAGTAAAAAAAAATTTAAATCCATTATTTTTCCGCTTGAAATATTAAAACAGTGTATAAATAGTCAGAAAAAAGTATTTATTTTGTCATCAGGTATTATTGTCCAATCACAGGTCACCTTGATCTATTCCTACTATCAACCGGAGTTTCCCTAAAGATTTCTGCCAGAAGGGGGGGCAATGAATTAGTTCCCTTAGACCTAAAGAAAATACTTTATTTTGTTTATTCACACTTTTCAAGCAATATCGTGTACAAATATGTATTTTTGACAAGTCTTAAAATTTTCGAGCTCTTTTGATCAATACATAACAAGAAATTGAGCGTTCCCTTTACCCTGTCAGTGATTTTCATATGGAATATTTGACAAATTTGAAATTTGTGCTTCAAAAAATCCTAGGTTTTCAATAAAAAAAAATAGGCCCGTGATATTATCTTGGACATTGTTTTTATGATAGCTTTTCTTCAACATCACCTCCTAGAGAGGTTAAACCTATTTTTACGAGTACAAAAGAATATTACGCAATCTTAATTAATCTTATATACACATGACCCTTCTCACTGCTAAAATTCTGTTATTTATCGATTTCGTTGATATCAAATGAATTGTTTTACCGTCCAATTTTCTCAATTCAAGTGTAACACAAGTCATAGGAAGATTGCAATCTTCTAGAGAAAAAATAGCGTGTTTGGTTGCATATTATTGTGTAATCAGTAGTTTCCCTTTACACAGGTAGGGAAAAGTAGAACCCTGTAGTTCAGGCAAATGAAAGCTAATTTTCCGTTTAAACCATTCAAATTCCCTATTTTTTCAGCTGGTCTGTCTCAATCTTTCTGGATCTGACGATTTTCACTCAAAATCCATAAGAAACTTTGAATTTTGTTGAAATTTTAATGAGAAAACCCTTATCTTTAGAAAAAAAATCGCATTTTTCGTGACATTTCCCGTATCCAATTGTCTTTTTTCACGAAGAATAGCTTAATTTCATTTTGTTAATGAACATTTGTGCTAAATACACTCTGATAGAAAATTCTATTGTGATCAGTACCATAGTCATAAAAAGATAAGCTTTCCCTTAACCCTGGTCAGTAAAAAACATTTCTTTTGTTTCCTAAAATAGCTCTTGAAATCCGTTTAAACTGTTCAGGTTTGTACTTACTGCGCAAATAGCGTGCTAGATCGTTGCCGCGAAATGTCACCTTTCTTTCAAAATACGTCATTAAATGAAATCTTGCATAATTTCTAAGATTTTATACAAACTTAACCCAAAACACCCAAAGATTTTAATTTTTAAAAAAATTAATTTTAAGTTTAACTGACACCATTTATGAAAATATTTTCTTTAAAATGGCATAAAATTATAGCCAACTGTAATGTGCACGTCTGTTGACAAATAAATTTAGTTCAGCTTCTTTGCTCCGGGAATATAACCCTTTCTTTCCCTTACTCTTGTTAAGCAAAAATGGCCCTATTTCTGTACAGCGCACATGATACACAGCATTCTAAAGGTACCCATCGGTAATTCTTCGCCGTTTTATCGTTATTCTGGGTGAATAAACTATTTCTTTTTCAAATATTAAGTAAATAGGTACCTAAATCAATATTCCGCTCGAAACTTTGTGGTAAAAGACACCGGAATATCAGGTATTAGGCTGTTTTTCCATATTGGTTTCAAATCATATTCTGCTGATTTGTCCCTTTTTCCTTGACATATAATTGAAAATTTCATTTCATTTCACTTATTTGTACGCATCGCCTGGATTGAATGTCGGGACCGGATATAACATCTTGACAGAGGTCATGAAGTGTAACGACAATACATGTATATTACTGCTCTACATTTAGGTCTAAGGGAACTAATTCATTTTCCATAGGCGACCATTATAGCGTTTTGCTTTATAGCTCAGTCCATGAGTAAGCAACAATGATCAGACCGACCTCAAATTGAAGAACAATCATTCATACATCCATATAAACAAATTTTAATATGGCATGATCCCTTTTCTCTATGACTTTTTACCCCATTTTTGAGATGACCCTCACCGGACAGCTATTTTTTCCGGGTTTTCCAAAAATTATACCCATTTTTAAAACTGGCTATTTCAGTAAAAAAAATATTTAAATCCATTATTTTTCTGCTTGAAATATTAAAACAGTGTATAAATAGTCAGAAAAAAGTATTTATTTTGTCATCAGGTATTATTGTCCAATCACAGGTCACCTTGATCTATTCCTACTATCAACCGGAGTTTCCCTAAAGATTTCTGCCAGAAGGGGGGGGCAATGAATTAGTTCCCTTAGACCTATAATAATAATAATGGTCTATGATATTCAAAAGAAGTGCTTTGCATGAAGTCTGCATCATCTTATAATTTTGACCAATTGAATAAAAACAAAATTTCAATCTTTTATAAAAAATGTGGCATTCACTTTAGACACTGATAAATGCCAAGGCATAGAATGGGAACAACTTTGGATGTTTACCCACAGGTGATGGTAACTTTGGTAAATTGATATTATATAGTAAAATAATGGAGACTTTGCTAAAAAAGTAATTATAGTGTAATTATCAAATCCCAACCAGGTATTGACACGAGTCAACATAATTATTTTGACAGTTTGTAATAATTACAATTTTATCTTGGAGTAAGAATTTGAACTTGAACAATTGGCTGAGAAACAGGAAATTTATTTTAAAATTAACCTTTATTTACTCAGTAAATGCAGAGATGAAAAAGATGAATCGAAAAGTTTATTTACCACTATACAATTACTACATAACAAGTAAAATAGGAAAAAGTGCTCCCTTGTAGAAGAATGATAAAGCATCTTTTTTTCGTCATGATTCAATGTTTAAGGCAGGCTAAGAACACCAAAGTCAAGAGCAATATACCAAATGGGTAAGAAGATTAATTGTAGATTCACTTATATTCACATTTAGTTCTAACAAAAAAAAATTTAAGACCAATTAATCTTCATATTCTTGATTGTTTTGTGTTTCATTGAGGGGTTTGGTGCAAGTGCTGTCGCATGTACCTATTCTCAATGATAATGATAAACCTTTTCGATTTTGATAAAATGTAAGATTTTTAAGTATAAAACGTTATCTACGTGAAAAACATAGAATTACCGACGCGAATTACCCGCCTTTAAGCGATAATTACGCTATTTTTACCGAAGTCTCGATTATTTTATTACATAATATCAATTTACCAAAGTTGTAATTTACCAAAGTTACCTGAAACCTTACCCACCATGCTTTGGGGTGTTAACACTTAGTTTGAGTCAACTCTACAAGACAACTAAAGACCACATCAAGAAATAATATATAAAACCAACAAAAAGTCATTAAAATCACAACACATCAAAAGCTATTCAGTCTTGCACAAGTCAACAATTAACAAGCTAAAACTGAAAACCTACTAGATGTAGTTTTCACTACAGATCTGTCCCTGATTAAATCTTCTGTTAGCAAACCATGCAAATCATACCATTGTATTGTGGTCAAAGACATGAAAATTGAAACCATATTAATTTACCAAACTTCAAAACCTGTAAATGCTACATGTATGCCAAGCAAATTTGCAGCCATTATAATAAACTATAAGAAATATAGCAGACAATATATAAACAAGGCTCAATAAGAAAAGAAACTGTACACACAATCAGGGATTAATTCACACAAACGTTCCATGAGAATGTAGACAAGCAGGGCCGGCTATGGCTTGAAAAAAGTTGTCCCCATTACTTTGTCAACTAAAAAAAGTTGGTGCCAAAGTTTTTAAACTGCACATTTATTGTTTTAACCCTTGTCATGATGAATCCTGAATATTCCTGATTTAGTAGGATGTATAGACTAAGATCAGCCTGCACATATTTACTGGCTGATCTTTGTCTAAACCACATTTTCCATTTCATATCAGAGTTGTATATCAAATTTATATTTTTCCCTACAATTCCTGATTTTTATGTCCCTGAAATTATACTTGAGAAAACAATGTGGAAGAAGAAGAAATTACCTGTACTAAGCAATTTCTTCTTTTTACAGAACATTTTCTTTCATATAGGATGGCTACTTTTTTACTTGTTCTTTCTTTATAAACTTGTCTGCTACCCCTTTGAATTTGGACAAGTCTAAAATTTGAAAAATGCTAAAAGATGAATTTAAAAAAAATCTATTGACCCTCATTATCAGGGCCTTCCAGTACTTTGATTTTATTGCAATTCTCAAGGAAGATTTTACTCAACATATATGTTGCATAATAACATGCTCAAGGGAATCTTTTAGGATCACTCGGTCTGTTGTCTGTCGTCTCTAGGCCTCATCCGTTGTCAACAATTTCTTTAAAAATCTTCTCCTCTTTAATCACTTAGCCAATTTGGACCAAACTTGGCAGGAATGTTCATTGGGTGACCCTTTTCTAAACTTGTTCATGAAATTTTGTACTTAAAAAAATGTGGGCGTGGTAGGGCTTGGCTTATCTGACTTAAAGGAGTCATTGAATAATTCTTTGAAAATCTTCTCTTCCTAAACCATTTGGCTGTTTGGGTCCTCAAGTTTATTTTGTATCAATTGAATAAATGCATATGGATAAAAAAGACCCTACTTTTTTTATCTTTATAAAGGCCTGATTTGTCCACATTTTGAATATGGTATAAAAAATTTTATATGGTCACCACTTACAAAAATGAACAAATAGAAATTGAACATGTCCAAAGGTAAGCAACAAAAGTACTTCACTGTCTAAAGAATAAAAACTATAAGCAAAGACTGCTACACCTTGGGAATGGACTTCCAAACTAGAGTAGAGTAGAGTTGATACATATACATTTTTTATAATTAAGCTCTTTGAAATATACTTTTGGCTTTTGACTTGACAGATTACTATTTTTGTTGTTTGATTTTGCTTAAGAAATATAGAGTTGCCTTCAGCAAAAGCATGCAATTCAAGAATAAAACTTTTTACATCATAAATTTAAGATACCCTCAAACTTAAAATACTTCACAACTATACCTTTAGAATACATCAAAAGACCCATGGCCCACCAAGCTAAGATACTAAAATGAATGAAATTTTACTTTTCTGGGTGTGTTATTTCTACCCTCTTGGCCCAATGAGGTGCCTTACAGATTTTTGGTCGAGTAGATCTAAGGTTAGGGTCATGATTAGACTTCGAAGACCACTTACATCCACTAGCACAAAAGATATTTTTTGACTTACGACCCTGACTTAATATGAATGTTGCCCTTGACCATAGTAGGTGTCTTCTTCCTATTGAGTCATGTAGTCACAATTTAACTTTGTGTGAAAATCCATCCCAGTCCCTTTAACTCATTCCCAAACAATGATGCCTTTAGACGCCCATCTAGAAAAAGCTTTGGAAAATTTTTTGGAAAAAGAATATATTGCCTGCCACAAGCAATTTCTTCATTATCCACAATGTTTTCTACCCCAAAAGCTAAAGATTTTTGAAATTTCGTGAACTTTTAATTGTCGTCTGCAACTCCTTTCAATTTGGATCAGTCTAAAATTTTGTTGTGTATGAATGGGTTAATCTTTTATACTGAAAAAAGGGTTAGGGGCATTCGTCCACATTTGGATAGTTCTAGTTTATCCTTAGTTTTTGCTTATAGGTCACATTTATGCTCAATAAGAATTGTTCAGAATCTTTATCTTGACAATTTTTAAGTCGGGTAAAAATGGATAAGATCAGTAAGTAGGTCACAAAGTTAAACTTTTGGAAGAAATGTAATCACTAGAGAGGTCACAATGTTTGCTGAATTATTGTCAGATATGAATGCTTATTTTGATGATATGTAGCTTGACTTTAAAGTTTTGTCAGACTGTGTCAAAAAATTCTAATTTATGCTTTAGAGGTCACAAGTTTTGCTTGATCATTTTGTAAATTTTTCTGATTGTTTGTCTTGATGATATCTATGTATTTTTCTTTTAATTAGGTCAAGTCAATGTAGATGATCAATTCAGTCTTAATGAAAACCATGTAATTGCTTTAGATACTTCAATCATTCTCAAAATTGTTCAGAATATCTATTTATATTTATGTCAACTGGGAATATAGGTTTAGCATTTTTGAAGAACTTGGTCATATCTTCAGAAAAAAATATAGAAGATACACTTTGCTCTGCCATTGCTAAATTATTCAGAATGCATATCAATGCTAATAGGAAATCTTTAAATACTTTTAGAACCAGAAAGACCTTGGGGTCAAGAACTTTCTCTGAGTAAAATACAAAAGAAAAGGAGCCTTAATCTATTACCACACAACAAATTTCCAGTCTGGTCCAAATTGAAAGAACTGCAGACAACAATTCAAAGTTGATGAAACTTCAAAATCTTTGTATTTTGGGTTAGAAAACACTATGGATAATGAAGAAATTGCTTGTGACAAGCAATTTCTTCATTTTCCACTATGTTTTCCAAAGCATTTCTCTCGAGGGGTGTCGAAAGCATCAATGAGTGGGAAAGGGTTAAATACCTTAGAGGTTGTTAAAGATCAGGTGGGTATCAAGCTCCTCTTGTTTCCGGTTCACTCAACAGACTTGAATGTAATTTGAATTTTCAGAAAAAGAAAAAAGAAGATTTGGCCTCAAGGAAGAAAAAAATAAGAAAAAAGGAAGGCAAGAAACCAAGAGCAGAAGAAGACAAAGATAGCAAAGGGGCAAATATTGAGAAAAAAGAAAATTCGATCTCAAGGAAGAAAAAGATTAGAAAAAAGGAAGACAAGAAACTGGGAACAGAAGAAAGTAATTCATTCAAAGGGACAGATGGTGAATTAAAAGAAAGACAAGAAGAAAGTTTGAAGCTTAAGGGTAGAAAGAGGAAATTGGCAAAAGGTATGGTACAAGCCAGTTAAACCATTGCCCATAATCCGAATTTTCACAACCCTCAGAAATTTTGTATTCAAGACAATATTGTGGCAGAAGGAGAAATAACTTGTTTCAAGTGATTTTTCCTTTTGCCACATTGTCATATACCCTGATAAGCTTTTATATTTCAATTCAACCAATTCCCAATTGACAAAATTTTAGACTGGTCCAAATCAAAAGAAGTTGCAGATGACAATTTCAAGTGTATGGAATTGAAAATTCTTTGACTTGTAGGATAGAAACCATTGTGAAAAATTAAGAAACTGAAATTTGTCAAACAATTTCTTCATTGCCCACAATGTTTTCCAAAGCTTTCTGTGGTGCAAAAAGAAGCAGGATTGTTTAAAAATGGGCTCAGCCTACTTTGAATTGTCATTTGTAACTTCTCTCAGTTCATCAATTTAGTTTTTCTGGTAATGGGTTAATTTACTAATTGTTAGAATCTAACAAGTTTTAGACTGGTCTAACTTGTAAAAAGGCTACATTGCATTTCAGAAGGACTGGAGTAGATACAGTGGAATCCAGTTAATTGCAACTCAAATTTGTCAACACTTTTATTGCGATAACCAGAAGGTGCAATCAAAGGAGATTTTTGTTTTTTAACCCATTCCCACACTGGAATGCTTTTAAACGCCTCTCAATATAAAAGTTTTGGAAAACATTGTGGAAAATGAAGAAATTGCTTGTCACAAGCAATTTCTTCATTCTCCACAATGTTTTGTACCACAATAGACAAAGATTTCATCAACTTAAAATTGTCGTCTGCAACTTCTTTGAATTTGGACTGGTCTAAAATTTTATTGTGTGGGAATGGGTTAAATTTTATGTTTGTGCATAGAACCAGTTGAAATTAACCAGTGAATTGCTATTATTACTGTTGCAATTAAGAGGATTCCACTGTATAAGGACCTTTTCACCTAATACCAGACAACTAAATTTTAGCGTGGTCCAAATAGAAAGAAGTTGCAGGCAACAATGCAAAGTGTGTTGGAATTGAAAAGCATGTGGCAATTAGGGTAGAAAATATGGTAAAGAGAAATAGCTTGTGACAAGCAATTCTGTGAGTCAAAATTTGTGGTAATCATTTAGAAAATATCATTGAAAAAGATAAGTCAAAAACTCTCTCTATTTCTTTCGTCTATAACATAAAAGAAGTATTTGTTTACTGGTATTTCTCTGGTTGTCTGTCAAAAACTTAATCTGCCAATTTAGAATATGCATTCAAAAATTTTGAAGGGGGCGATGCTGACACTTTGTACATATGTACCTTTCATTCCCATCTGCTTGTTTAAGGTCGTATGACAAGGTCATCTATAAAGGTCAAGCTTATTAAAAAATGCAGTTTGGGGGCATCTCTGTTTCACATACCTTGCTTTAACCCATTCCTAGTTAACAAAATCTGAGACTGGTCAAAGTTCAAGGAAATTCCATATGACAATTTCAAGTTGATATCTATCTCAGTCATTTCTGCCGTATTCCACATTGTTTTCTAGAAATATTTTCTAGAGGGGCATAAAAGGCAGTATTGTCTGGGAATATGTAAATAGAATCTTGCACTCAAATTGAATTGCTGTTTAATCCATTATACAATCACTCTTTCTGATACCCTGAAGAAGTATGGAAGACTGGGGGAAAAGTAGAAATGGCTTGTGAAAAGTAATTTGTCCTTTTGACATTGTTTTCTACCTTACTTGGTACTTGTTTTTCTTTCGAATGTTGTCTTCAACTTATTACAAATTGGACAAGTCTAAAGTTTTGTAATCTGTTAATGAGTTTTAACAAATAAGTGACATTTATAGTTGGTGTATCTTTACCAAAGCATGTTTGTTTGTAACCTGACTGTTTATGACAAAATCCAGTGCAATATAAACTTTCTTTGTTCCTTGTTCATGTATATGACATGAAACATGGTTGAATCAAGCTTTGAACAGTTATAGACTTGTGACCTCAATTTTGCAGAAAACAAGATTGCATCATTGAAAAAGAAACAGAAAGTTTCAAAGGCCCTTAATGAGCCAACAGAATGTTTGAAAAGTGAACCAAAATCTAGTCCAAAAGCACCAATCACAGCCAGTTGGAAAGTCCATAAACCTGAACCCTCTGGAGAGGATCATTCACAATCTTGTCCTGACAGTCAAGGTACAACTGACCAGCATTTACCTCAACCTTCAACATCAAATATAGATGTAGAAAAGCTTAGAAATATGAAACGTAAGTACATTCACTGTTTATTTTTCTCTAGAGGTAAATGTATTGTCATTGGGCATGCAAAATGTCGTAAATAGAGCTTTGAAAAAGCTGTAGTTACGACATTTTGTATGTCTTATGACAATATCTTGTTTTATCATACCAGTGTTGGGCATATCTTGGTGATATCTTCTTTATCCGCCCATCAGTACACCTTAATGTTTGTACCCCTGTTTCTTGTAAACACAAATTAAACATTTCTAAGCAGATTTTGGTGAAATTTTCCTTATAGATTGACATCAAGTGGCCTTTTCAAAAAAGAACATTGGAAAACGATGTGGAAACTTAAGAAATTGCCTGTATCAAACAGGTAATTATAGGTTAACAGGGAAAGGAAAATTCTTCATATGAATTTATAATGAAAAACACACTGTAAGACCAAATATGATGTGGTCTAGATACATACATTCTTTTTTGGTTGGTTGTTTCCAGCAAGTGGTATGAGTGCCTGGGATGGGCTGTTTGTTCCAAATGAAGTATTATGGGCCCTGAAGGAACAAGAATTCACTTACCCTACCCCCATACAAATAAGGACTCTTCCACATGCTATAAGGGATAAAATGGATATATTAGGAGCTGCTGAAACAGTGAGTGTCATTTGTATCCCTTTTAAATGAGATTTTTTTAAGGTATTTAATTTTTAGTCTAAATTGAAAGTCTTTGCAGACTATTCAATCAGTTTCATTTGTAAAATTGGCATTAACGTAATGTTAGAAAAGAAAACATCCAGTTGATTTTGGTTTTAATGATATTTGAGGAGTCAGACAGCACAAATCTATTGTAAATACCAGTGTCCGCCTGTCTATTTGTTGGATTTAACAAAAAAGATTAACCCTTGTCATGCTGACCATTGAATATTCCTGCTTTGGCAGAAGGCATAGACAAAGATCAGCCTGCACATATGTGCAGTCTGATCTTTGTCTACACCACCTGTTTGTCCCTTGGAATTCAGAATTGTCCATAAGATCAATTTCCAAACTAAATATTGACCCTGACAACTAGACCTACAGTGTCATCAGCCCTTTGATCCTAATACATGTTTGAACAATGATTTTATTCAGCATGACTAGGGTTAACATTTGCAATTATCTTTAAGCCTATTCAAGATAAAATACTCATAGTTGGCATGATAGATCTCATCTTATCTCTTGTATCTTTGTTACACATGAAAAATCTTGCATTATTTTACAGGGAAGTGGTAAAACTCTTGCTTTTGGGATACCTTTGATTCATTATATTCTACAAGATAAACAGAAAATTGCAGATAAAATCAATCTGTCAGGTAAGACTAGATTGATGTGAGATTCCCGAGATTCAAAAATGTTGGATAAGGCTTTTGAAATATTTTAACTGACTTTCTTTTGATTAATCCATTTCATCACTAAAAAGCTTTTTAACATCTCAAAAAAAGTTTTCAAAAACATATTGAAAATTGAAGAAATTACTTGTTACAAGCAATTGAAAGTGTACTCAAATCGAAAAATAAGAGGAATTAAGATTTGAATGCATTTGAGACAAGGACAAATAGCTTGCTTAAAGCAGTTAGATTTCTTCCAACTATATTCCACAGGTCTTTTACTTTAATATGTCAAAATATAGAATTGTTTAGTAATTGGTGTCATACCTCTACTTGTAACCTGACCTTTATATAATTCAAGTCACCTGGCTGTTGTAATTGGTGTCATGACTTGGTTAATTAACCCATTCCCACAAAATGGCTATTTTTGATGCCCCCTAAGAAAACATTGTGGACAATGAACAAATTGCTTGTAACAAGCAATTTCTTCAATATCCACAATATTTTCATCCCTATAAATTCTAATTTTCTGGTTTCCACAAACTAAATTTTTTTGTATGCAACTTCTTTCAATTTGGACCAATCTAAAATTTTGTTGTCTGGTAAAGATTTAGCAGATTGCTGGCCACTCTCACAGAGCTCCAACAGGAAGCTCCAGTTTGATATGAAGCAACAATATTTAACAAAACTTATTGATAGTAGAATGTAAGACAAAAGTTATATTGTTTGTTGGCGACTCATACGTCGTAACTACAGCTTGAAGAAGTAACTACAGCTTGAAGAAGCTGTAATTATGAAGTTTGAGTTGCCAAACAAACAAAAATGGTTTACAGACATATTAGCCTCTGTCAAAATTCAAAGACAACTTCCGATTTAAATTAAAGATTTGATTGGTTGATGGATTCTTTGAATGACAGCTGTGATCTATCAATTAATGATATGCAAGTTACAAAGAGATTGCTATGGAATTTTGCTTGTTTTTTTAGGACTAAAATAAATTTTCTCAAGTCAAAGTATTGGATTTTCTAATTTCAACTCAATATTTTTAGAAAAGTGTAACTATGGTAAAAAATTACCATGAACAAGCAATTGCATCTTTTCTCACAGTATTACCCATAATTGAATATTTCATGTCATGAAAATCAATGATTTTTAGAAAAAGTTTTCATTTGTATTTGTGTAGATAAAAAGACAGATAGCAGTGTAGAAGGTTCAGATGAGGAACACAGTGACCTGGACAGTTCAAAACAAACAGATGAGGAACATTCACAAGAAGATCAAAATGAAACAACCGATATACCAGAAAAGAAACAAGATGAAGAAACTATGAAAACAGGTGATACTATTAAGGCTGATAAACAGGAGGAGGCTGATGATAGTGATGATGATGATGATGATATTGATAGTGAAGGAGATGATGATGTAGGTGAACAGGATAATAATGATGATGAAAATAGCATCAATGATGATGGGAAACATGGTGGTGAAAGTGATGAAGATGATGAAATACAAGATATAATTGATAGGGAAACCAACAAAGATCGGGATGATGATATGGAAGAATCTGAAGATGGAAGCTCGGATGAGGAAGTGGAAGATTTACAAGTAAGTTAGTTGTTATTCCTTGCTTAATGCATCAATTCAAAATCAAGGTCTAACCTTTAATACAGGTACAAAAGAATTTGATAAAATTATTTACAATGTCCTCGAAAATGAATTTGGGTAATGAACTCAACTTGATGATATATTGCTGTTGTGAATTAATTCTATACCATGATTTATTTTTTAGCAAAAACTGTTAATAATGATTCACAATTCCACACAATCCTGCATTTTTATGCCACTCCAGAACATGGCTTCAGAAAATACTGTGGGAAGTTAGGAAATTATGTCCTAATGGCAAAGGGTTCAAAATCTCATGTAGTAAAACAGTTATCTTCAAGTTCTCTCAATTTATTTTCTTGTGTGGTAAAGAGTAAAATAGTATTTTGAATAATCAAGCATTTTGAGTTAGAATTCTCCACTAACCTGCTTTTTAGCTCCCCTGAGCACGAAGTGCTCTGGAGGAGCTATTGTGATCGGTCATCGTCCGTCGTCCGTCCGTCAATCCGTCCGTCTGTCCATCCGTCCGTCCGTTCACAATTACAAAAAAATCTTCTCCTCCTAAACTAACCATGGAATTTCAACAAAACTTCACAGAAATGATCCTTAGGTCATGCTCTTTCAAAATACTTCAAAGAATTGATTTCCATGAAGAACTCTGGTTGCCATGGCAACGGAGTGAAAAAACTTAAAAAATCTTCTCCTCCCAAACAGTAAAGCCTAGAGCTCTGATATTTGGTATATATCATCATCTATTGACCCTCTACCAAAAGACTTCAAAGAATTAACGTATTCTGAAAATTAGCCCTTTTCTTTATGATCCCTGATTTTACATAGAATTAAAGAAGGAAATCTTTAAAAATCTTCTTCTCCCAAACCATAAAGCCCAGAGTTGATATTTGGTATACATCATCATCTATTGACCCTCTACCAAAATACTTCAAAGAATTACTGTATTCTGAAAATTAGCCCTTTTCTAAATGATCCCTGATTTTTACATATAAATAAAGAAGGAAATCTTTTAAAATCTTCTTCTCCCAAACCATAAAGCCCAGAGCTTTGATATTTGGTACAAATCATCATCTATTGACTGTCTTCCAAAATACTTCAAAGAATTAACATATTCTGAAAATTAGCCTGCTTCTTGGCAATCCCTGATTTTACTTCGAAATAAAGAAGGAAATCTTTAAAAATCTTCTTCTCCCAAACCATAAAGCCTAGAGCTTTTATACTTGGTATACATCATTATCTTTTGACCCTCTACCAAAATTCTTCAAAGAATTACTGTATTCTGAAAATTAGCCCTTTTCTTAATGATCCCTGATTTTACATAGAAATGAAGAAGGAAATTTTTATAAATCTTCTTCTCCCAAACCATAAGGCCTAGAGCTTTGATATTTGGTATACATCATCATCTATTGACCGTCTACCAAAATACTTCAAAGAATTACCATAATCTGAAAATTAGCCCTTTTCTGTGCGATTCCAGAATTAACAAAGGAATAAAGACGGAAATCTTTGAAAATCTTCTTCTCCCAAACCATAAAGCCTAGAGCTTTGATATTTGGTACATATCATCAGCCATTGACCCTCTACCAAATTACTTAAAAAATTGGCCCTTTTCTGTGCAATCCCTAATTTTAGCTAGGAATAAATAATGATATCTTTGAAAACCTTCTTCTCCTAAACCATTAGGCTTACAGCTTTTATACTTGGTATGTATTGATGTCTATACTTCAAAGCATTACCATATTCAGGGAATTAGTGCTATATGGTGGGATCATCAATATTCCTAGGATTAAAAGAGAAATCTGTAAACATCTTCTCCAAAATAATTAGACAGAGGGCTGTAGAAATGTTTTCTATTCTTAAAGGTGGCAATTTTCTAAATTGCACTGACATTAAATTATTGTTTACATCTTTTTTCAATTGGACCAGTTTAGAATTTTGTTGGGTGGTAATGAGTTAAGTGGAAAAAGTAGCAGGTGGCTTAGATTGAATATTGTGGTTATACTAGTAATAGATATGACAAGTAATCATGGTTTACTGTAACTGAAAAATTGTTGAAAGTGGTGTTCAACTCCAATCAATCAATTCTACATTTTTTCTACAGACAAGGTTTCACTGAAGTCCCTTAAATTTTGAGGAAAGCATGTTTTACTTTGAGAAAGATCTCAGTAAATAAGGCCCAGTTAGAGGTCAGAGGTCTTCTGAGTTGGCCAAAGGCTTTTCAACTTTTTGATTCTATAAATAGAATTAAGGATTTAACCATTACAGAGTTAACATTACTATAAACTGGTCCAAACTAAAGTTTTAAACAATGATTAGTCATTAATAGAGACTTACACATCTTAATGATAAGAAAACACTGAGTGTATTAGAAATGAAGGTTTGCCTGTATCAATCAAAAAATTAATTGACCAATCAAATCATCCATGGCCATTGCCAGAGCGCAGTTGGTAGTGCACAGGACACCAAATTATGGAGTCCTGGTTATGATCCCAAGCTGCTGCAATTATCCTTTCCAATATTTGTCTACAACCAACAAATGGATAGTCATAAACCTAATTGAGATGAGCAGCTGCAGCCTGAAGGCAGGATGTTGTGGTAGTACTGTTGTGAAAAATACAAGGAATCCATAGTTAGGTGCTCCAGCCACTGAAATATGACTGAAATACTTTTGATAGTACTTCAATTCAATCCATAGATCAAATCTTTCATTTAGATCATAAGTTCAATGTTGGTCTTGGATATTCATTCGTTTGTTTGTTAAACCTTGTAACTTAACCTATCAATGATTTGTTTTTTAATTTATGTCCAAATTATACATTTCGAAAACTCATTTAAACTCTTGTATGAACTGAATTTCAAGGGTGAATGGTAATATTCCTTTATATGCCTCCCCCAAACTATTTCTTCCATTCCAACAAATTTTTTCTGAGTATTAAAACCCAATGGTCTTTAACTTATTCACATACAGTGACACTTGTGAAATTTGAAAAACATTGTGTAAAATGAAGAAAGCAATTTCTTCATCTTTCCACAATGTATTCTACTCAGATAGTTGATCAAATCTAATACAGTAAAACCCCTCTAATACGACCACTTGCGGTACTTTCAGAAGCGGGGTGGTCGTATTACTGAGGTTTGGTCGTTTGTTGTCAAGTAATGCATGATTATTTTTATTTCATTTTTTGAATATATTAATACTATACATACAAAAATGAAACTATAAGAACATGTATTACAGCAGAATCTAATGTCATTTTCAAATTTACGATCTTCGGTAAGTTCTACTATCTCTATTCTCCATTTGGATCTGATTAAGAACTCCGACCTCAGATTATTTATTCGTAAGTACAGGTTCAAAGTGTTAAACTGTCGATATCATATCTTCTATAATGCGAATAATTACGTTGAAATCAAAATTTAATTGCTAATTAACAGTATGGAACGCCATAAACAAACTAATCGTAACTTCTCGGATACGTTTTCACTTTCGAATTTATTTCTTGAGTCAAAACCTGTGAAACATTCAAATAACAATTAGAAATAATACAAACTATAATTTCTAAAAGTGATCGGCCACTTCAATCAAAACACCTATTATGATAAGGGTTTGATATCACATAATCAAAAATCCGATAATGTATTTACAATGTATTCGTACCCAATTAGTGTCGCTCTTATCAAGTGTGAAATTCGGGTGATCGGTCTCAATGTGTAAAAACTGGTCGTTTTAGTGGGGTTCAAAATAGTGTATCAGCTATGGTTGGTACTGAATTTAGTGGTCGTAATTCGGAATAGCGGGGTGCCCGTTTTAGAGGGGTTCGCGACCATTGAAATAAAGAACAAAAAATTCCGTTCTGTAAAAAATCGGTCGTAATAGAGGGGTGCCCGTATTTCTGGGGTGGTCGTAAGGAGGGGTTTTACTGTATTTCATAAACTTTGGATTGTTTTCTGCAACTCCTTTGAATTTGGACCAGTCTAAAATTTTGTTGTCTGGTAATGGGTTAAAACAAGTGAGTGTACAGTAGTGGACAAGGTAACTAGTACTGTTCTTCCAGGAAGATGAGCTAGGATGTGTAAGAGTTGTTAAAGACGTTGATTTTAGCTGGTTTCAAAATGAGGAACAACAAATAAAGAAGCCTGTACAAACACATCCATTTGCCCTTATATTAGAACCAACAAGAGAATTAGCCATTCAAGTTAAACAACATCTTACCGCTGTGACTAAATACACGAATATCAAGGTAACTGGTTTGATTTCTGTTTGTATTGTATTATGGTATTGCAATATGTCAACCTGACAAAGTCATTTGTCTCTCACTAGTGAGTGAATAATCACCCATTTTATGACCCTACAACTGAATTTAGAAAGAAAGTGCCCAAAATGGTAAAAAATATTGTTTTGAAAGGAGAAAATGCTTGTTACAAAGTTTTCTTCTATTCTCTCTATTTTACTTCAGTAGGAATCACAGTGTGGTTATAGGTTAACCTGCAGACCTTGTCCAAACCTGTGTTTTTCCAAACTGTTTAACATACAATCCATATTCCCCATTTGGCATGTTTTTTATCCTAAAGGGCTTTTTTAAGCTCACCTGAGCACAACATGCTCAAGGTGAGCTATTTTGATCGGTAATTGTCCCGCGTCCATCTGTCCGTCCGTAAACACTTATCAAAAAATCTTCTCCTCCCAAACCATAAGGCCTAGAGCTTTGATGTTTGGTACATATCATCACCTATTGACCCTCTACCAAAATACTTCAAAGAATAACTGTACTCTTAAGATTAACCCTTTTCTGTGCCATTCCTGATTTTACAAAGGAAATCTTTAAAAATCTTCTCCTCCTAAACCATAAGGCCAAGAGCTTTGATATTTGGACCAAATCACCTATTGACCCTGTACCAAAATACTTCAAAGAATAAGTGAACTCTGAAATAAGCCCTTTTCTGTGCATTCCCTGATCTCACAAGGAAATAAAGAAGGAAATCTTCAAAAATCTTCTTCTCCCAAACCATAAGGCCTAGAGCTTTTAAATTTGGTATGTATCATCACCTATTGACCCTTTACCAAAATACTTCAAAGAATTATCCTACTCTGAAAATTAGCCCTTAACTGTGCGATCTCTGATTTTACAAAGGAATAAAGAAGCAAATCTTTAAAAATCTTCTTCTCCCAAACCATAAGACCAAGAGCTTTGATATTTGGTATATATCATCATCTATTGACCCTCTACCAAAATACTTCAAATAATTACTATTTTCCGAAAAATTAGCCCTTTTCTGTGCGATCCCTGATTTTACAAAGGTATAAAGAAGGAAATCTTAAAAAATCTTCTTCTCCTCCCAAACCATAAGGCCTAGAGCTTTAATATTTGCAGAGTTTCCATTTACGACGTAAAAGTATCGGTATACGCATGAAATTCAGCTCGGACGCAAAATTTGAATACTTGTCGCGTCCATGGGACGCAAAATAAAATGAGTGGCAAAAACAATGTATTTTCATAAATCATACGCAGAAACGTCAGATAACTAGCGAAAACAATCCAAAAATGTTTCAAAGTACGACAGATTTGGAGCAAGGTCATCGGTTTTCCAAAGTTACTATAAAAAGACTTCGCCAACGTCTAACCGAAAAGTTGCGATTGTTGGGATTCCCGCTTTTTCATCTGGTACCCAAACTGTCTAACATATTCTTTTGTGGGCAATTTGATAGCCGGAAACCAACTTACTTTCATTTTGTAAACAATAATGACTTCTCCAGCCAAGAAAAAGAAACACTCGCGGTCTTTTCAAGACCAGTGGCTTGCCGATCCGGCGTTCAAAGACTGGCTGATAAAAGACGAGTCAGATTCGTCTGCTGATCGAATTAAGTGCAGCATTTGTTGTGAAACTAAGCAGAAGAACATTTTTACTACGGGTTGCACTGACTTTCAGGTATGAAGCAGACGACAATTTTCATTTGACGTATCACAGCGTTAGTATAGCGTCGAAAGGTTTTCCTTTGCTTGTAAGAGCTGCCGTAAATATTTTACTTTTGAAAATAATGTTAGGAAGCATTTCTTTTTGTCATATTGACTTCAAAGTAGATATTTGTTGTTTGTTTGTTTGTTTGTTTGTTTGTTTACCCATTACCAGAAGGCTAAATTTTAGACTTAACATAAATCGAAGTTCATGAAGACCACAATTTCAAATGCCTGAGAATTTCACATTTTTTTGGCCTTCTGGAGTAGAAAAATTGAGGAAAATAAAGAAATCGCTTGTCACAAATAATTTCTTCATTTTGCACATTGTTTTTTCTAACTCTTTATCTTGAACCTTAGGGGAATATAGTCGGCCTGTGCAACTAACAGGCTTTCATGGCTTACTCATACCAGTTCTCACACCTCTCTTGAAACAGATGTGAGAGGGATGAATTGTGTGCTTATTTAATCCTATCTCAAATCAGACCTGGTTTTGATGCCCCATCATAGAAAAGTTATATAACTTGAGAATATCTCAGAAAACATTGAGGCAAATTGAGAAAATGCTAATTATTATCAGTTTCTTCTTTGCTTCAATGTTTCCCCAAGCCACTTTTACTGGGAATATCAAAACTAGGTCTTGTTTGGGAAAGGGTTATTAAGCCGTTCAAGTACAACAATTAATTTGAAGATGATTTGTCGAAGTCAAAATTGGACTCAACTGAAAGTGGTTGGGACTCAACTTTTTCTACGGCACTGGGTCCCAGGGACTCAATAATTTTTTATGTAAATGGAAACACTGATTTGGTATGTAGCATCACCTATTGACCCTCTACCAAAATACTTCAAAGAATAACTGTATTCTGAAAATTAGCGCTTTTCTGTGCAATCCCTGATTTTACAAAGGAATAAAGAAGGAAATCTTTCAAAATCCTCTTCTCCCAAACCATAAGGCCTAGAGCTTTGATATTTGGTACATATCATCAGCCATTGACCCTCTACCAAAATACTTCAAAGAATAACTGTATTCTGAAAATTAGCACATTTCTGTGCGATCCCTGATTTTAGAAAAGAATAAAGAAGGAAATCTTGTAAAGTCTTCTTCTCCCAAACAATTAGGCCTAGAGCTTTGATATTTGGTACATATCATCAACTATTGACCCTCTCACAAAATACTTCAAAGAATTACAATATTCTGAAAATTAGCCCTTTTCTACGCGATCCCTAATTCTAGTTAGAAATAAAAAATGATATATTTGAAAATCTTCTTCTCCTAAACCATTAGGCCTAGAGCTTTTATACTTGGTATGTATTGATGTCTATACTTCAAAGCATTATCATATTCAGGAAATTTGTGCTTTATGGTGGGATCATCAATATACCTGGGATTAAAATATAAATTCTTAAACTTCTTCTCCAAAATTATTATACAGAGGGCTTTGCTATTTTGTTTATATCATAAAGCTATTAACCATCATACTCAGGGGAGCGATTTAGGACCATCATGGTCCAGTTGTTTCCAGATGTTACTTCCTGTGATATGTTGTCTGCTACCTTTTCCAACTCATGTCTAAAATTTTTTTATCTGGTGATAGGTCAAAGTGAATTTGCACTTGCACTCTACAAAATACATTATTTCCTACGACTGACCCAGGGAAAAAAAACAGAGATAAAAACACTTTGTGCAAAAATGTCTGGAAAATCTGCGCAGTCATCCTAACCTAAACACTACTTAACATACAAATGAAATTATTATATCTTTCAAAATCATAGAAAACTCTGACGTACAAGCCTTAAACGAACATAATCACTACTGAATTATGCTAAACGTTAACAATAAAACTGAAGGGCGTCTTGAGAAGAACTGACTATAAACCATGAAAACTACCCTTATATACATACATTCGATAAACTTGTGCACAAATCTATATTTGTTATACAGTATATGTTAAGACAAACATTCTCTGCCCTCCTTCGTAACACAAAGAACTAATTCTTATAGTGGACTTTTGTCTTGCAGATAGCAACTATTGTTGGTGGCATGTCGGTTCAGAAACAAAGGCGTGTTTTAAAACGATGTCCAGATATTATAGTAGCAACACCAGGAAGACTGTGGGATTTACAACAAGAAGTAAGTTTAAAAGAAAGTATGAAAAGTAACATGTTGCCTGAATAGTCTTAGCACGTCTTCATTGGGAAAATATTTTTTTTACAGTTTTTGTAGATTTCATGAATACAGAATGGTCTATCTACTGATTATTGCAATAAAAGTGCTAGTAAGACCTGATATCACAAAAAGAATTTTGAACTTAATATTTTGAGATGAAATTGAATTGTGAAACACCACAGGGGGCAGTTACTTTAAAAATCAATCTGGCAAAATATATTGTTCCTATTGACGGAACTTCTCTTTGAAAAGATCTGTTCGTCCATGAAGTTTCAAATTACTTACTAGTTTAGTTACTAAGCTATGCCCATGGAAAAATTAGGTCCAAAAAACAATTTACAGCAATGAAGCTAAAAATAAGCAAGATAGTTTATTTGTTTTTTTGAATAGGTTTAACGTCTCTATCGCAGAAGTTTGAGCACCTAACCATGGATTACTTAAATTTCTAACACCAGCACTACCACTGCATCCTTTCCAAGCCTCAAGCTACTCATCACATGTAGGTTTACAATTATCCACATAATGGTGGGAGACAAATGTTGGAAAGGATATTTACCATGATCAGAGATCCAAACCCTAGACCTCATGATTGAGAGTCTGATGCTCTACCAACTGCACTATGTCCTAGGCCCTGAGCCAGATAGAATTATGGTTTTTCCTCTCTTCACTCTTTGTCAATACAACTCAAACAACCGTCAAGTGTATAAATTGTTCTGATTCACAAATGGCTGGCAACACTGACTTAGCTCAGACAGGAAGTTCCACTTAAACCAAGTTATTTAACAAAAAATTGTGGTAGTAGCATAATGCAACAAGATGTGTTTGTGAAAAACCATGCCCATGTAACAGCTTAAATTGGGAAATGTGGCCTTGATAAGTGACCTTGTCATGTGACCTTAGAAAGCACTTATGCATATTAATGATATCTATCATCTACCATAATTCCAAACATGAGCATTTTATCTTGATAATGATAGTAGAAGTTGTAAATGTTTTATATGCCGCTGAAGGTGAACATAAATTGGTATCGTCTTCTATATGTCTGTCTCTACGTCCATTGGTATGGTGGTCTGTCCATCTGTATGTCTACATCTTGTGAACAATCTCATCCTTTATTTATGGAAAAAAATTGAGTGAAATTTTCACAGATTGTTCCTGATCATCTGATCTTGTGCATGTTGTCAGGGTTTAGAAATTTTAGGCTGTGTCACACAAATGATGCAAAATTTCTTCTTGACACATCTCCTCCTCCATTTATGTGCAGATTTGCATGAATTTTTTTACAGAATGTTCCAAGTCACCTGACCTAGTGCATTCTATCAGGTTTTCACCATTCTAAGCTGCATTACAGTAAAGGGACCTTAATGTGACTGTAGTGACAATGTTTAAGTTGCCAAACCAATAAAAATATTTCTGTAAAATATCTGTGGATGCCGTAGATCAAGTTCTTTTACAGGTTTGATTGGTTGATTGATTCTTTAATTAACAGCCACAATTTATCTATGGTTTGGAATCAGAGGCAGGGTTTGTGAGATCATTGCTAGTTTGAAATAAATTTTGGTGATTGTCCTTAACTTATCCTTTCATTACATTGTAGGGTGAGGTATATTTATCTGAGATAGAGAAAACAGAGTATCTAGTGATTGATGAAGCAGACAGAATGGTGGAGAAGGGTCATTTTGAGGAACTGTCCTCTTTGTTACTTAGAATGAACAGGTTAGATTTCTACTTTCTATAATCTAGTGTTATAAGGAATATTCAGGAATATTCAAAATTATATATTTTTTTGGGGGGGGGGGATTTGGTTATGTATAGAGCTGAAATTTGAATAGTCATTACATGGACTTGTCTTCCTTCACTGTTACATTTTAGGCTGATACACATTTTGCTTGTCCAGAGTAGAACTTATGAATTTAAGGGTAGATTTCAAAATAATTACATTAACCCCCCCCCCCCTTTATGGCCAATCCAAAAATATGGGCATCCCACTATTACGATTGAATTTTGACAGCCCGGATTTTTTGGTTCTTTATTTCAATGGTCACAAAACCCTCTAAAATGGGCATCCTGCTATTACTAAATCCAGTACCATCTTCCAATGATTCACTATATTGAACCCCACTAAAAAGACAAGTGAATAAAGCTGTAGTTACAACATTTTGCATGCCTAACAACGATATGTTGTTCGCTAAGTGAAAGGTAAATCAACCTTACACTGAAAGTAATCAATGATTCTTAACGAATGCCATGCTGTACAAATTACCTTACTGAATTGCTGTGAAATTAAAGGCCTGAATGCACTGACAGAACTACTTTTTCAAAAACCAATATTTCTTTTACAAAACAATTTCATAAACAACTCTGGTAGTAAAGGTACAAACACTAGTGTGCAGGCTGATCCTAGGCTACACCTCCTGCCAAAAACGGAATATTCAAGGTTCAGCATGACAAGGGTTAATTTTTCAAATTGCAGGCTTACTTTAGCTTTCTACTATTTCAGAGATCCTCAGATTGCCTCTAAAAGACATACATATGTATTCTCTGCTACATTGACAACTGTACATGAAGGCCCTCAGAGATATAATCAAAAGAAAAATAAGATGAAGAAATTTGCCAAACTGACAGAAACACAAAAATTAGGTAAGATTTTTGTACATCTTGATATATTCAGGGAGGGCTATTCCAGTCAACTGCTGTCTGCATTGGAATAATTCTTTCATTAAAAATGTTATGCAAATTTCAAAATTTTGTTAATGTGCAGAAACATTGCACAAGCATTTTTGACTATCCTCTAGGCTAACATTTACTACTCTGACATTCATTTTTGTGGCATTTTGACACTTTTTTTACTTAAAAGATGCAAGTCAGAGCATAATGTCATATCTCTGTAATTATTTAAGCTCTTTATTCAAAACTTGCTCATGTCTTTATTTTAGTAATTCAATAATAACTTAATTTTTTAGGCAAAGATTGATTACTCTGATGTTTCATTTTTATGCTCCCCGAAGGGAGAGCATTTAGCCGTGGCTTCGTCTGTCAATCAGTCCGTCATTCCGTCCGTCTGTCTGGAGCGATTTCTCCATAACCCTTGGACTAAATCAAATGAAACTTTCCATGTGAACTCCCTATGATATAAGGCCCATGTCTTTTTCCCAGTTTTTGGATTTGAGGCCTCACCACGGAAAAAGGGGACTTAGGGTAAAATATAGTTTTTCTCAAATTCCATCTAGTCCAATTGTCAGAATTTAATAAAATTTCATATTTGAGTACCAAATTAGATGCCCTTGACCATGAACTATTTGCCATTTGCAGAAATGAGATGTGTCGTGGAAAAAGGGGGCTTAATGTTTGATAGCTTTACGTGAGCTCTCTATTTCTCTGCAACAAACTTATATTGGCCATAATTTAATTAATAATAGATAAAGCCTTCATATTTCACATGTGCATTGTTTATGACAAAACCTTTCTGTTGGTTCTAAGTTCAAGGTCATTTCTCAAGGTCAAATTTCGAAAATTTGAACTTTTACATTGTCCATAAGTTTACAATGGTAAGTGATATAGCCTTCGTATATTACATGTGCATTGCTTATGACATGACCTTTCTGTTGGTACTAAGTTCAAGGTCATTGGTCAAGGTCATAAATTTTCAAATATACCTCCTTTACAAATGCCAAAATTTCTTGTTACTTTACATAAATGTTGTTTATTAATTGCCCTAGGTAATGTTTATTTCAATTTTTGACTCAATGAACCTTACCATGCTAAAAGGGGGCTCAATGCCATGTAGCTTTACATTTTTTTTTTACATTTTGTATATTTCCGACCCTAAAATAAATAATTTACTAGAATTAGGCCTGTGAAACAAACAGATTCCTTCAATGTTTGTCAAACTTCCAAATTTCTTGTGAAATGAACTCTCAAACTATAGTTCAATAAGTATTTTTTTGGCCAATAATGGCATACAGTTTTGTGACAAAAGCCTATTTCGGGAGCATAATCCGGCTCTTGTTGAGACATTTTACATTTTCCTTGTTAAAGTTGTAAAAATCTATTATTCAGACATTCTTTTTAAGGAAATTTTTACTTTTTATGCCCCCGCATTGATAAGATCGGGGCATATTGTTTTACCGGTGTCCATCTGTCTGTCTGTCTGTCTGTCTGCAAAACATAACCTCCAACTAAACATTTTCCTATAACTTCAACCCTGATTAAGTTACAATGCTAATAGTTGGTATGTAGATAGGTCTCAACAAGGCGCAACTGGGAAGGTCATTTCATCAAGGTCATGGTCAAAATTTTAACCCTATACCCGTTTCTAAAGAATTCCTGTTTCGGGGGCATAGTGTTTCACAAACACATCTTGTTTAACTTTGAAACTCTTAGTTAAAAATTTACATGCAAGATCTTAACCCATACTCACACAAAGACACTTTTTGGCACCCCTCAAGAAAATCGATTTGAAAAACATTGTGTAAAATGAAGAAATTGCTTCCACATTCTTTTCAAACAAGAAAAGTAATAAAAAGGCTTACATTTCATAAACATATGCAACTTCTTTCAATTTGGAACAGTCAAAATCTTTGTGGTGTGGTAATGGGTTAAAGCTCTTAGTAAAACACAAGATAATGGTTTGAAATGTGTTTGTGTTTGATGTCATAATTTTGACCTCTATGCAAATATTCATTACTCTGACAATCATTTAGTGCAATCTTACCCCATATTGACATTCAATTGCTTATACTATCCAGCACTTAGAATAGTCAAACATTGTTTTCGGCTGACAACTTTTGTTATTAGCTCACCTCAGCACAAAGTGCTCATGTGAGCTATTGTGATCACCCTTTGTCCGGGTTGTAATGGTAGTACTGGTGTGAGAAATACCAGGATTCCATTGTTAGGTGCTCCAGCCGCCACAATATACCTGAAAGATTGATGAATGCGGCGTAAAACTCCATTATAACAAACAAACAAATCTTCTTTCAATTTAGACCAGTCCAAAATTTTGTTATCTGGTAATGGGTTAATGCATTTGGTCCAAATTAAGATTGCATAGGACATTTCATAGTGTGCAGCAAACTAATTTACTGAAACCCAGGGAAAGGAATTGTATCATTATATTTGAAATCTTTTACACATTACATTCCATTGTTTTAAATCTCTATTGCCTCAGAACATGGTATCGTTTGCTGATGGGTTACAAAATTGTTGAAACACTTCAGCATTAAACTCCTTTTATTTCTAGAAATGTTGATGGAAACCATTGGGCTAAAGGCTAAACCTAAAGTGGTTGATTTATCCAGAAAGGTTGGCACAGTTGAAACTTTAACTGAAGCGAGGATCCATTGCTCTAATGAGGAAAAGGTGAGCAACAGGATTTCTCCCAGTAAATCCAGATTTTTCTCCCTCTTTTCAAACATTTCTCAACTTTAAAGCTTCAGACATTTTTTTAAAAATTGCATCCAGTCTAAATGTGTGACTTCCAGTCTAAATGAGTCATTTGATTGGTCTATCCGTTGTTTGATTGTCAACCCCAGACCATTTTAGATACAAAACATCCTCCAAGAGAAAAGAAGCCTGTACCTGATCAGCTTGTGTTAGTGCAGATTGGCCAGGACTGATAATTTTCTCAGATCTGAACAGGTTGTAGGAAAAAATTGAAAGTGTCTTCAAATTGAAACATAAGTGCAAAAAAGAGCAGAAAACTTTGTTACAAAAGGAGAAATTGCATTTTTAGGTCACCTGACCGAATGGTCATGGTGACCTATTACAATCATTGTTTGTCCGTCGTGCGTCGTCCGTCGTCCGTTAACTTTTAAACATTTTCATCTTCTTCTCAAGAACTACTGGGCGGATTTCAACCAAACTTGGTAGAAAGCATCATTGGGGGATGCTAATTCAAGTTTGTGAAAATAGGGGTTCTGGGGGTCAAAGGGGCCCAAATAGGGGCCAAAAAGGGGTAATTTTTGGTACTTCTTTAAAAATCTTCTTCTTATAAACGGTTAATGCCAGAACTTAAATATTTTGTGTGCATGACAACTAGGACAGGTATATTATAAATTGTGAAATTCATGCCCCTGGGGTCATGTATGGGGCCACACCCAGAGGTCAAAGTTCATCATGTTAAAAAATTCACATTTTCATCTTCTGATGATGAAGTACAAAGCCAATTTCAAACAAACTTGGCGAAAAGCATCATTTGGTAATGGTTATTCGGATTTGTGAAAATAAAAAGGCTGTGGGGTCAGGGGGCCCTAAAATGGGGACCAAAAGGGGGTAATTTTTGGTAACTTTTAAATATTTCATCTTCTTCTCAAGAACTACTGGGCGGATTTCAACCAAACTTGGTAGAAAGCATCATTGGGGGATGCCAATTCAAGATTGTGAAAATAGGGGTTCTGGGGGTCATAGGGGCCCAAATAGGGGCCAAAAAGGGGAAATCTTTGGTACTTCTTTAAAAATCTTCTTCTAATAAACCGTTAATGCCAGAGCTTAAATATTTTGTGTGCATGACAACTAGGACAGGCATATTATAAATTGTGAAATTCATGCCCCTGGGGTCATGTATGGGGCCACACCCAGAGGTCAAAGTTCATCATGTTAAAAATTCACATTTTTATCTTCTTCTGATGAAGTACAAAGCCAATTTCAAACTAACTTGGTGAAAAGCATCATTTGGTAATGGTTATTAGGATTTGTGAAAATAAAAAGGCTGGGGGGTCAGGGGGCCCAAAATGGGGACCAAAAGGGGGAAATTTTTGGTAACTTTTAAATATTTCATCTTCTTCTCAAGAACTACTGGGCGGATTTCAACCAAACTTGGTAGAAAGCATCATTTGGGGATGCCAATTCAAGATTGTGAAAAAAGGGGTTCTGGGGGTCAAAGGGGCCCAAATAGGGGCCAAAAAGGGGTAATTTTTGGTACTTCTTTAAAAATCTTCTTCTAATAAACCGTTAATGCCAGAGCTTAAATATTTTGTGTGCATGACAACTAGGACAGGTATATTATGAATTGTGAAATTCATGCCCCTGGGGTCATGTATGGGGCCACACCCAGAGGTCAAAGTTCATCATGTTAAAAAATTCACATTTTCATCTTCTTCTGATGAAGTACAAAGCCAATTTCAAACTAACTTGGTGAAAAGCATCATTGGGTACTGATTGTACAGATTTGTGAAAATTAAAAGGCTGGTAGGTCAGGGGGGCCTAAAATGGGGACCAAAAGGGGGTCATTTTTGGTAACTTTTAAACATTTTCATCTTCTTCTCAAGAACTACTGAGAGGATTTCAACCAAACCTTTTTCTAATTCTTTCAAACAAAATCACTTGTTTTGGTGCTCTTTTACTCAGGTGACAGTTAAGGCCCACTGGGCCTCTTGTTCAAGCAACTTCTCATTTTCTAAAAATATTTTTCTCAGCACCATTTGGTAAAAAGGGGAATCATGATATAATGGGTTAATCATCATTCATCATATCTGAATGTTTATAAATTGGATGGCAACAGCCTACATTTACTGGCAGTGTTTATTCTAGGCAGGGGGATTTTGGGAAACAGGTGCCTTAATATTGTGAAATTGCTGTGGGGGAGTATTAAGTCAATTTCAATGACAAGTTCTAGTTTCTTGAAATGATATCCAGGGTTTACATTAGTATTCTGTATCAGCAAAGACTGTGTAAGGTGCCTACAATCCGATCCATGTTTATCTTATGAGTTCAATTCTACATAACCAATACTGACATAACTTTCAATGAAATAAATTTTTGTATCAATCTTTTCAGGATGTCCATCTGTATTACTTCTTGAAACAATATCCTGGACGTACTCTAGTATTTTGTAACAGCAAGGACTGTATAAGACGGCTGGTTTCTGTGTTTGACTACCTCAAATGTACACCTTTACCACTACATGCAGACATGCATCAGAGACAGAGGTTAAAGAATTTAGATAGATTTAAGGGTGAGGAATTTGATCATTTTATAATATGAATAACTGAATAATTTACAGTACCACAATTTAAAGACTTTTGCCTAAATGTGTATGCATTTTTAGCTCACCTGAGCTAAAATGTGAGTTTACTTTATTTAGCTTTGTCTGGTATTGATTGTCAATCATGTGTCAACATTTCTTGTTCACTCTAGGGACAACAATTTCAACGTCTTTAAACTTACATTGAAAGTTTGTCTCCATGCTCCATTAAGTTCCACATTGTGTCAGGTAGGGTAAAATTTGGGTCACAGGGTCAGACCTTAGAAAAACCTTGTGGGTACTGTAGAAATCTTCTTCTTGGCCAAAAGCACATTTCTGATTCCAATATACTTACCATTTTTATCCTGAAACAGGAATATTTATGTTTTGACAGGAGGCATTGTTAAATATTGTTCAAGATTGTATTAACCCACTCCCACAATGGCGCTTTTGAACACCTCTCAATATTAAAGCCTTGGAAAACATTGTGGAAAATGAAGAAATTGCTTGTCTTCATTATCCACAATGATTTCTACCCTAAAAGACAAAAGTTTTAATGATTTCATCAACTTAAAAAAATTGTCGTCTGTAATTTCTATGAACTTGGACTGGTCTAAAATTGTGTTGTGTGGGAAAGGGCTGGGGCCTCTGAAAGGTCCTGGTTATTGGTCAGTATTTCTTTGAATATTAATTTCATAAACTACTAAAACTTAAGTGTCGAACAGTTGGCATAGACTAAGATCAGACTGGACATATGTGCAGGCTGATCCTTGTCTATACTTCCTATCAAAACGGAATTATTCTGGGTTCAGTTATATTCTAGGTTCAGTTAGACAAGGTTTAATGTTATATAATTAATTACAGGTAACCCAAAGGGTCTTTTGATTGCCTCCGATGTAGCAGCTAGAGGACTAGATATACCCAATGTACAACATGTGATACATTTTCAGGTCCCTAACATTGTGGAGGTGAGTTTTTTTCATACATGGGGACATGGTGCTTCACAAACACATCTTGTCATACCTGTGCATAATTAAGATCGGATGTGGATTGCTTTACCATTGTCTGTACTTTTGTGTGTTTTCTTTATCTTGATATTTGCTATTTCATGAAAACTATTTTAGTTGTACTACTGGTATGAAGGTACCTTGTGCCATTTCATAATTGCTTATAAAACAGTATTTTCAATGTCATGTTCTCAAATGGTAATTGGTATGGGGCATAAGTTTTGTTCATTTTGTTGGAGAGTGAAATTCAAGTTTGTCCAATTTCATAGTGCTTGGAGGTTGTTTATTTTACTTGGATTGTAAAGCAGAACTAAAGGCACAAATAAGCATTGTTCAAAAAGAAGAAGAAGCCAGTTAGTAGTTTTAATTTCATACCCTTGATTTGAAGGCCTAGGGCATATTCTTCAACAATTGTGTGTCTGCCCATCAACCTGTTTGTGTATTAAAACTTAAAGGAACAACTTCCTGTCACATCCCTACTACTTGACAAGTTCCAACACAAACCTTCCTTTTTGTACCCTTCAAGAAAATAGGTTTGGAAAACATTGTGGAAAATGAAGAAATTGCTTGTATCATGTAATTTATTAATAATCCACAATGTTTTTTCATCCAAAAAGACGAAAAAAAAAATCCATCATCTTGAAATTATGGTCTTCAGCTTCTTTCAATTTGGACTAGTCTGAAATTTTGTTTTGTAGGATTGGGTTAAATGACAATGCTCATATTTAGTTTGAAGATCTTCTTCTTATTAATATACATCAGCAAATGGAAAGATATGGGTCATCTTTTAAATCAAGGTCAACATTCAACTTCAAACTTCTAGTAAAAATTCTGTTACTTTGACATTTTGATGGGCCACACAGCTGTAACTTTCTATATGTTTATAGGCAGATACAACTGTTTCACAACTGGCCCATCAATTTGTTATTCATACACACATCCTGTTCCGTCTTGGAACCTCTAATTTGTAGAATTTCATATCTTGTAGAATTACATTCACAGAAGTGGACGCACTGCCAGAGCATTAAAGGAAGGGTTGAGTGTTGTTTTAATTGGACCAAGTGATATGAAAAACTACAAAAAAATTATCAACACACTAAATAGAGGTAAATCCTGTAGTTGATAGATGTGCCTAATAAATTCTGGAATTCCTAGAAATAACCAGTAGTCAGGTTTAAAGTAAGGGGTTGTGCAAAACTAGAGAAGTTTGTCTATGAATGGGTGAACTTTCAATGTATGCTATATTACAGAGAAAATTGTAGAAAACATGCAACGTTGAAAAAAAACATTAACCCTTCTTTTTTAATCCCAGTGTTTTTATGCTTGAGAAAACATTGTGGAAGAAGTAGAAGAAGAAATTGCTTGTAACAAGCAATTTCTTCTTTTCCACAATATTTTCTACCCTAATGAATCATTATTTTTTAAATAAGTTCAACTTAAAATTTTTGTCTTGAAAACCTCTGAATTGGACCAGTCTGAAATTTAAAAAAAATGGGAAAGGGTTAAGGGAACTTAATCTAAACCTGCTAGATTGTATCATTTGACAGTCTCTTAATTTCAATTTAGACCTGCTTTTTTTTCTACAACTTCTTTTAATTTGTACCAGTCTAAATTGTTTTGTTTAGAAATGGTTAAAGTAAAGATATTCGGTTGTAGTATATGCTCATCTCTGCTTGTTGAATGAGTCTTTTCTGGCTGATGAAAGATTTGACTTTAATCCATCCAGTAGTTGATGAGAAACTGAGCGGACAGGAAATTTCATGAAAGGGTAATATTTATGTGAATAAGCAATAACTGAAATTACATTTGCACATCTCCACTTAATATTCTATCGTTGAAGTTTGAATCAGATTTAGCTAGTAGCTGATGTTAAAATTAGAGGACAGGAAAAAGTATAGCAACACAGACAGACTGATAAACCAGTTGACATCTACATAAAGAGTTTTTGGGCTTTAACCTTTTCGAGTCTTTATGAAATATAAATTTAGATATGAAATTTCTTGTAACGCAAATTATCGTTTCAATCGACCAATCCTGTGTGTCAATCAAATAACCAGTCAACCAATGAAATCATTCATTTAGACCAGAAATGAGTTTTGATCTCAGACATTGGCTGCTTTTTTGTTGGTTTGGCGACTTAAACGTCGTCACTACAACTTATTCAAGCTGTAGTTACGACATTTATGTCACCAACCGACTATTCTCTACCTCTTTATTACATGCTTCTTACCATACATTTCACAAAATAAATCTGTTTAAAATCAAAGCGGGGCTTTCTTTCGGAGTTGATAGGAGAGGCAAATGGAGTGAGTGGGCGGGGCCAGCAATTGGTCAATTGAAGACAGATAACTTAGAATGAAGACCTACATACTGGTCTTTAATTACTAAGTGCAGATATTCACATTATTATTCTTTTCTAAATCAATATGCAAGATGCTAAGGGTGTTGCAATTTACATAATTGAGTGTTATCAATTTGAAATATCAACCCTTTACCTGAAATTAAGTCAACAGTTAACAACATCAACCTCCACTTTTGGTCAGTGGCTTTTTCTGTAACATGAATGGCTGTGAAATAACTATAAGTACTATAAATCTACATTTATTTCAGATGAAGATTTACCACTGTTTCCAGTTGATGCAGGATATTTATCAGAGGTTCAGAAGAGAGTAGATCTTGTACGAGAGATTGAAACACAAGAATACAGGCAAGGATTTATTGATTGTTTATGTTGACTAAAATACCATTGTAAATGTACCATATTTGTTTACAGCAGTATTACCTACTAAAATGTTATATTTTGATCAACCCTTGTCATGCTGTATAAGTTACCTTACTGAATTGCTGTAAAATCAGAGGGCTGAAAGCACTGCAAGAACTTGTGGTTCAAAAATCAATATTTCTTTTAGAAATCAATTTCATAAACAACTCTGGCAGGAAAAGTACAAGCAGGAGGTATAGACCAGAATATGCCGGGTTGAGCATGACAAGGGTTAATGTTTGTAGTATGGTTGTAGAATTTCATATTGTAATACAAAAAAATTCTCAGTTTTGGGAAACAATATTTATTTCAGAAATCAAGAGAATTCATTTTCATTTGGGTATGAATTGGAAATTTGATCACTCTCAATGAATATGCAAAAGTGATCAAGAAAAGTGTGTATTTTTGAGTAAAATTTTATGTATCTATTTTGTGCACACGCATACAAATAGTTGCATGGTCAAAATTTTGTTCATGGAAGTATGAAAAAAAAATTCAGCAAATCAAAGTGCTTGAATCTCAGTAGACAAAATTATAAATTTAATTATAATCTTTTCATTGCAATGCAATAAAATAAGGAAAAGTCACTTGTTCAAATGGCACAATATGAATAGACATATCAAGTTAATTAATTACTAAACAATCCTACCTTTTTACCACAAAAACCTCATTGAAATTGTTTGCAACAAGCAATTTCACTTCCTTAAAGAAATTAAATTTCATGTACTTCAATTTAGACCAGTATAAAATTTTGTCTTCCGATGATGGTTTGAAGTAGCCTCACCTACAACAATTTATCAGTCTTTTCTCACTGACAGATTTCAGAAAGGTAAAAGACAAAATGACTGGCTGAAGAAGATGGCTGATGAATCAGGAATTGAGATAGATGATGAAGGACTGTATCCTTTATGTACAAAAACCTTTAACCTATTACCATTCTATCAAGCTTTTTAGCTCACCTAAGCACAACATGCTCAAGGTGAGCTTTTGGTATCACCTTTTGTCCGTTGTGCATCAGGCGTCAGAAGGCGTCATCAATTCTTTAAACATCTTCTCCTCAGTAACCACTTGATAGGATTGTTCCTATCAAGTGACCCTTCTCAAGAGTTGTTCGGGGAATTTTGATTGACCCCAAAATTTGGGCGTGGCAGTTTTTGACTTTGAAATCTTTAAACATCTTCTCCTCAGTAACCATTGGCCAATTTCAACCAAACTTGGCATGAATAATCCTTGGGTGACCCTTTTCAAAAGTTGTTCCTGGAATTTTGATTTATGCCCAAATATGGGCGTTGCAGGGTCAGACACTTTTTTGACTTTGAAATCTTTAAACATCTTCTCCTCAGTAACCATTGGGCCAATTTCAACCAAACTTGGCATGAATGAACCTTTGGTGACCCTTCTTAAAAGTTGCTCGCGAAATTTTGGTTTATGCCCAAATATGGACGTGGCAGGGTGGGGCAGTTTTTGACTTTGAAATCTTTAAACATCTTCTCCTCAGTAACCATTGGGCCAATTTCAACCAAACTTGGCATGAATGTTCCTTGGATGATTCTTTTCAAAAGTTGTTTGCAGAATTTTAATTGATGCCAAAATAAGGGCGTGGCAGGGTGGGGTAATTTTTTTACTTAAATATCTTTTAACATCTTCTCCTCCGTAACCATTGGGCCAATTTCAACCAAACTTGGCATGAATATTCCTTGGGTGACCCTTTTCAAAAGTTGTTTGCGGCAATTTGATTGATGCCCAAATATTGGCATGACAGGGTGGGGCATTTTGACTGTGAAATTTTTTAACATTTTCTCCTCGGTAACCATTGAGCCAATTTTAACTAAACTTGGCATGATTGTTCCTTGGGTGACCCTTTTCAGTATGAGTTTGTGAAATTTTGAATGAAGCCCAAATATGGGCGTGGCTGTTTTTGACTTTAAAATCTTCTCCTCCCAAACCATTGGACCAATTTCAATCAAACTGGGCATGAATCTCACTGACAATGTCCAATGGGGCTATTACCATGCTGTTATGTCTGTGAATACATCAGGGCTGCCACCATAGTCAGTTATGAATGCGTCAGACACCCAATCTATAATCATGGTGTGTCCAGGATTCCCAGGCTACTGGAAGAATGGGGGAAAAAGTCTTGCTTTTGTGATATCTTTAAAAAAAACACTCGAAAAACTAGGAAAAAGACAAATCAATTTGATGAAAGATGCCAGACCCAATTAAAGTACATGTTCCAAACAGTTGACAAGTATCCCCCCGCCAGTAGGTTTTATCACAGTGTAAATTACATTGGGGTGCATTATCACGTCACAATGTCTGCTGAGAAAGAGAAATTGGTGTTTGTTTAATGAAAAAATACAAGCATGGTGCTTAATTTTCTGCTAGGAATGGAGATAGGTGTCCAATTTTACTAAACATATACGATTAGAATACATAAAGCAAATATTTAGGAGAAAATCCAAAGCAACACCTTAAGTGTACCAGTAACCGGACATGAATTGAATTTGGATACGAAAGTAATAAATGGCCTCCAATTCAATTCAATGAAAAAGAGAACTCTGGGTAAATAGACATTGAAATTAATTATCATTATCATGATATTGACAATCTACACGTCTAGAAGCAATCAAATTTATCCATTATTTTATATTATTGTAGTTTTCTGGACAAAGTTTAGGGTTTTAGCTTGACATCAATAAAATGGGGTCTCTGTGTCATAATAATCCTTTATTTTTTGTCAATAAAAAAAATAGGCTTGAAATTTAGAAAAAAATATCCTGGAAAAAGTCTTGAACTTTGCAAGCAGAAAATTGTGGGAACCCTGGGTGTAGTGGGTTTGAATCTTGGCAGCAGCACATATCCTTTACTGCATTTTGTCTCCCTATGGGTAGATGATCCTGAACTTAAATTGGATGGCAGCTGGAGGCTAGGAAAGAAATACCAGGAATCAATCGATAAATGATCCGCAATATAACTGAAAAATTGTTAAAAAACGACTTGGTCATCTTTCATTGGACATTTGGCACAATCATTGTGACAAGTACCTTTTGCCTGCCACCAATGGGCAAAATACAAGTGGTATGCACAAATGAGATGAGGTAACTAGTGAGAAACAACAACTGATCTCCAGTGTTTAGCAAACAGGACTACTTTTAAGATTATTATTACTTTCTTTTTGTCAAGCCTACTTGTAGTGAGCAAGACTAAGTTGTCTCTATGACAAGTTGGTGTATGTGCCTTAGTCAATTTTTGTGAGGGAAATTTTTGGTTGCTAAAAATAAATTGTCACCATTAATCTCAATTGTGAGTAGATTTGCCATTTGAAAGAAATTCTGAGATAACCTCAATGTCGTAGCTCAAGGTCAAGAATGCCTGTGTTCTTTCAATTTATTTAATCATCTTACATTAGTCATGTGAGCGATTTTAGGGCTATTTTGGCCCTCTTGTTTAACCCATTCCCACACAATGATGCTTTTTGATGCCCCCAAGAGAAACAATTGGGAAAACATTATGTAAAATGAAGACATTGCTTATAACAAGCAATTGTACCTTATCTACATTTTTAGCTCACCTGAGCACGTAGTGCTCAAGTGAGCTATTGTGATCCCCTTTTGTCCGGCGTATGTCGGTCGTGTGTCGTGCGCAGTGCGTCGTGCGTCGTCCGTCAACAATTTCTTAAAACGACATCTCCTCCTAAACCACTGGGCCAATTTGAACCAAATTTGGCAGAAATGTTAATTAGGTGGTCCCCTTCAAAAATAGCTAAAAGAATTGAAATCTGTTAAAAACTCTGGTTGCCATGGCAACAAAGGTGAAATTTTAAATAATCCTTAAAAAACTTCTCCTCCTGACCCAGAAGGCGTAGAGCCTTGATATTTTGCATGAAGCATCAGTATATTAACCTCTTTCAAAATAGCTAAATCATGATCCTCGGGTCCCTAGGGGCGGAGCCCCAGAGGGGTGGGGTTTATATAGAAATAAAGAACGATTTTTTAAATGACATCTCCTCTCAAACCACTGGGCCGATTTGAACCAAATTTGGCAGAAATGTTGCTGAGGTGGTCCCCTTCAAAAAAAGCTAAAAGAATTGAAATCCGTTAAAAACTCTGGTTGCCATGGCAACAAAAGTGAAATTTTAAAATAATCTTTAAAAATCTTCTCCTCCTGACCCAGAAGGCGTAGAGCCTTGATATTTTGCATGAAGCATCGGTATATTGACCTCTTTCAAAATAGCTAAGATCATGATCATCGGGTCCCCAGGGGCGGAGCCCCGAGGGGGGGGGGTATATAGAAATAAAGAACGACTTTTTAAATGACATCACCTCCCAAATCACTAGGCCAATTTGAACCAAATTTTGCAGAAATGTTTCATTGGTGGTCCCCCTTAAAATTACCTAAAAGAATTCAAATCCGTTAAAAACTCTGGTTACCATGGCAACAAATGTGAAATTTCAAAATAATCTTTAAGAATCTTCTCCTCCTGACCCAGAAGGCGTAGAGCTTTGATATTTTGCATGAAGCATCAGTATATTGATCTCTTACAAAATAGCTAAAATCATGATCCTCGGGTCCCCAGGGGCGGACCCGGGGGGGGGGGGGGGGGGTAGGCGTGAAGCATCAGTTCACAGTCTTCTTTCTTATTTCTGAAATAATAATCCATGGAAAAAGTTTTTCCTTCTTTCAATTTGGCACTAAAGCCTTGGAATTTGTAATTTAGACTTTTGGATCCCCAGGTTCATAGTTTTTATATGTAATTGTGGCCCACTTGTTTCATAATCCTAACCTTAACATGAAATTAGACTGTTTATAGAAAAAGAGCCTTTATCTCAGGTGAGCGCCCCAGGGCCAACGGCCCTCTTGTTTTTATAAAATGACAAAAATTTGAAATCTCATCAACTGAAAATGATTGTCTTCAACCGTTTGAATTGGACCAGTCTAAGATGTTGTTATCTGGTTGAGGGTTAAACTGAAGAGATAAGAATAAACTGCAGGCAAACATTTTCTAATTATCTTTATGATTTTAGCCCATTTAAGCCTTTTAAACATCTTGTCAGTTGATGGGTGTATCAAGTCTAGTCTAGTGCCAGGCACCTGCATTGGTGAAAACAAAACCTATTGATGAGAGCACGATCCATCTTTATTTAGATATAAAGAAAACCAGAATAGTCTGATTTTGCATATCAGTTCATTTCTGTCAAACAGAAATTCAGTTTATCACATCATTCATTTAGACTGGAAATAAAATGTTGATCTCTGATACTTTAGTTATATATTTTCGCTTGTAGATGAATTATACGTCATACACTTATTCAATCTGAAGTTAAGTCTGTAATTAGGGAAACAACAAATGTCTTTTGAATGCCTGACCATTTTTTATCAAACTAAATATTATCGTATGCCTCTGTCAAAGTACTCTATCAGAGATCAGTTGCATGGCATGTAGTACATTCATTTAAGCTGAAGTTAATTTCCTAGAAAATCTTTCAAGTTTGACCTTAACTTTTGTAAGGTTAGCTGATATAGGCGATGAAAAAAGACAGGCAGAGTATAGAAAGACGATGAAACATTTAAAATTCCAGTTAGATAGGTTATTGAAAGAACCCATTGTTACAGAAACTTCCAGGGGGAAATTTCCAACCAAGATGGGAAAACTAGATATTCCAGAAATTAAAAGTAAGTCAACCAATTTGTTTTCGAAATTTGGAAAAAATAAATAAGGAAAAGTATGTTATAGTTTGGATGTAAGACCTTATATTCTATTCAAGCTGTGTAGGAAGATACAAGATTTTGTATCACTGCTATATCATAGTGTTCCATTTTTAGGTCACCTGACCGAATGGTCATGGTGACCTATTGCAATCATCATTTGTCTGTCGTCGTCCGTCATCCGTTTAAACATTTTCATCTTCTTCTCAAGAACTACTGGGCGGATTTCAACCAAACTTGGTAGAAAGCATCATTGGGGGATGCCAATTCAAGTTGGTGAAAATAGGGGTTCTTGGGGTCATGGGGGCCCAAATAGGGGCCAAAAAGGGGTAATTTTTGGTACTTCTTTAAAAATCTTTTTCTAATAAGCCGTTAATGCCAGAGCTTAAATATTTTGTGTGTATGACAACTAGGACAGGTATATTATAAATTGTGAAATTCATGCCCCTGGGGTCATGTATGGGGCCACACCAAGAGGTCAAAGTTCATCATGTTAAAAAATTCACATTTTCATCTTCTTCTGATGAAGTAGTAAGCCAATTTCAAACAAACTTGGTGAAAAGCATCATTTGGTAATGGTTATTCCGATTTGTGAAAATAAAAAGGCTGGGGGTCAGGGGGCCCTAAAATGGGGACCAAAAGGGGGTAATTTTTGGTAACTTTTAAATATTTCATCTTCTTCTCAAGAACTACTGGGCGGATTTCAACCAAACTTGGTAGAAAGCATCATTGGGGGATGCCAATTCAGGTTTGTGAAAAAAGGGCTTCTGGGGGTCATAGGGGCCCAAATAGGGGCCAAAAAGGGGTAATTTTTGGTACTTCTTTAAAAGTCTTTTTCTAATAAACCGTTAATGCCAGAGCTTAAATATTTTGTGTGCATGACAACTAGGACAGGTATATTATAAATTGTGAAATTCATGCCCCTGGGGTCATGTATGGGGCCACACCCAGAGGTCAAAGTTCATCATGTTAAAAAATTCACATTTTCATCTTCTTCTGATGAAGTACAAAGCCAATTTCAAACAAACTTGGTGAAAAGCATCATTTGGTAATGGTTATTCCGATTTGTGAAAATAAAAAGGCTGGGGGTCAGGGGGCCCTAAAATGGGGACCAAAAGGGGGTAATTTTTGGTAGCTTTTAAATATTTCATCTTCTTCTCAAGAACTACTGGGCGGATTTCAACCAAACTTGGTAGAAAGCATCATTGGGGGATGCCAATTCAAGTTTGTGAAAAAAGGGCTTCTGGGGGTCATAGGGGCCCAAATAGGGGCCAAAAAGGGGTAATTTTTGGTACTTCTTTAAAAGTTTTCTTCTAATGAACTGTTAATGCCAAGGCTTAAATATTCTGTGTGCATGACAACTAGGACAGGTATATTATAAATTGTGAAATTCATGTCCCTGGGGTCATGTATGGGGCCACACCCAGAGGTCAAAGTTCATCAAGGTTAAAAAATTCACATTTTCACCTTCTTCTGATGAAGTACTAAGCCAATTTCAAACTAACTTGGTGAAAAGCATCATTTGGTACTGATTATACAGATTTGTTAAAATTAAAAGGCTGGAGGTCAGGGGTGCCTAAAATGGGGACCAAAAGGGGGTCATTTTTGGTAACTTTTAAACATTTTCATCTTCTTCTCAAGAACTACTGAGGGGATTTCAACCAAACCTTTTTCTAATTCTTTCAAACAAAATCACTTGTCTTGGTGCTCTTTTACTCAGGTGACCGTTAAGGCCCACTGGGCCTCTTGTTTATATACAAATGAACTTTGACTCTACAAATTAAAAGAACCTCACAAATCGTGTCTAAATTTAACTTTGTTTCTTTTTAATTCTTATAATATTATTTTTGGTTTGATAGTGCTTTACTTGAAAAATGACTTAATCTAACCATATCCATATTAGTTCATTACATGGCTGATACAGATTTATTCTTTCAAGTGGAATTTTGTCAGCCAGCAAGAAATGTATTTTATAAGGAAGAATGGTAGGCATATAATAAATGAAATGTATGCTAAGTTTGTCTGTGAAGTCTGCAGTCTAACAAGGTTCAATACACAAAGTATTGCAAACAGACTTAGTGCTAATATAAGTTGAGAAATTCTAATAATTTTTATTTGTGAATGAATCCTTGGTACTTAACAACCTTAAAAGCCACACAGTGAATTCGGACTATTTGCTGATTGATAAAGTAGCATTGAGTTAGTGGCTATCTGCAGAGGGCATAGTGAAAATTGACACAGACTAAGTGGATGTTGTTGGAAATAACATGCACAGAGTCACACAGTATAAGATATTATTTAACCCATTCCCACACAGTGACGCTTTTTGACCCCTGTCAAAAAAAACCAGTCGAGAAAACATGGTGTAAAATGAAGAAATTGCTTGTAATTATTAAACCTACACAGTACTGCATACTGATGTACCAATTAACCCATTACAAAATGACAGAATTTTTGACTGGTCCCAATTGAAAGAAGTTGTAGACGACAATTTTTAGTTGGCCAAATTTTAAAAATCATCAGTTTTGGGGGTAGAAATACAGTATTGTGAATAATGAAGAAATTACTTGTTACAAGTAATTTCTTCATAATATTTTCCAAAAAGCATCTTTGGGTGGGAATGGGTAAAATGTATAGCTGAAGAGACTAATATATAAAGAAAAGAAAGGCTTGTAACCAGCATTTTTAGCTCGGTGTTTTCAGAGTTAACCTGAGGTTTTCCTATAGCCTTACAGTTACTTCTATATAAGCATCTGCTGCACAAACTGTGACTGTTGGTGATATCTCTTACTTTTTTTCAGACGGTGACTTGAAACGAAGAATTAATGAGTTGTGCATAAAAATTTTGACCATAAGACATGTCCACAAAGTGTAGACTCTTATTAGCATCTGATCTGAGTCTCTACTATGTGCTGTAAAGATAGATTCTGACTCAAAGTTTCTTCATGTGATCCTAAATGCTCTGGGTGGCTATGCAGGCAGCACAGTGTCTACACTGTAGGCAAATGTGAAATAGTTGGAAATGTCGCACAAGAGCTCATTTGTCCACTATCTAAAGAACTATCTCTACTAACAAGGGAGAAAACTACATATCTATTAAGCCTCTTAACCCATTACCAGATGGCAAAGTTTTAGACTGGTCCAAATTGAAAGGAGTTACAGAGGACAAATCAAAGTATATGAAATTTTAGATATTTTCAACTTTCTGTGTATAAAACACTGTTTAAAATGAAGAAATTGCTTGTTACAAGCAATTTCTTCATTTTAGACAATGTTTTCCCAATTGTTTTTCTTGAGGAGCGTCAAAAATATCATTGTGTGGGAATGGGTTAAAACTCTGCTTTGGAGATATGTAGGAGTGAGCTTGTTGGGTGGTTGTTTGGTTAGTCTGTAGTATTTTCTTGTCAGCCAAGTTTCTCCTACACTACCTGATACATTTGATTCAAATTTTGCGCACTCAGTATTATGCAAAAATGAGTACATTCAAGTTTTCTCTGAGTTAGTTCCCTTTGCTTAAAAATCTTGTTTGCTAATTGTCTCTTCTCTCTCTTCAATTGTCTCTTCAAAATTACTATTTAGGTTACTGTCTATTTGTAGCCCTTTTTTTGTTGGGATGGGGGATGTTAATCACATTTTGTGATAGCCTAGTTAGAAATATGCCCATGTATAACTATAATTTTCATAATAAAGCGCTTGAAGACAAGCCTGCACCAATGTCAATAATCTAGTCTTCATGGCCCATGTTTTCCTTCCTTTCTGATACAAAAAAAATGATTTATTCTCATTTAAATTATTCCCACTTTATCCCATTTTTTAGTGCTTTAGAGAAAAAAGTTTAGGAAAGGGAAATTCAGAAAATGCTTGTAGTAATCAATTTCTCATTCAACAATCTTTGAAATTTCACCGGATTGAAATTGTCACCTGAAGTTCTTTGAATATAGAACAGTCTAAAATGTTGTTGTGTTGTACTGTATTGATATGTTGTCTGCGACTTCTTTGATCTTTTCTAAAGCTTCCTCATCTTTTAACCCACACAATAATATTTCAGACTGGTCCAATTTGAAAGAAGTGCAGACAACAATCTAAAGTTTATGAAAGTTTATTTATTTATTCTTTTTCTTTTTTGATTTATTTTTGGAGGAGAGGGGGTAGATAGAAATAAAAGCAATATCTTCTTTTCTACAATATATTTCTTTTTTTTTCCGAGGGGTATCAAAAAGGGGGCTTGCATGGGAATGTACTCACCAGTAAAAAGTAAGACAAACTTAACCAAAGGATGGATTTAATTTTCCAGGTGAGTTTGGTGGTGCTATAGCTCATTTGAAGACAGACAAGAAGAAACAAGAGAAATACTTAAGACAATTACATAAAAAAGTGCCAAGTGATAAACTAATAATGAAGAAAAAGGACAAATGGGCAAAAAAGAAAAGGAAAAGAATGATGGAAAAAGCAGCAAAGCAATCGGGTACTTGATAAACTATGTGAGCCACACTTTAAGAGAGGTCTTAACACATTACCAGATTAATTTTTTTAGACTTAGCCAAATTGAAAAAAAAATTGCATACATTTCAAACTACCTTAAATTGGAAAATATTTGCCATATTAGGTATAAAACATTGTGAGAAAAGGATAAATTGCTTGTTATGAGTAATTTCTCCTTTTCTCACAAAGTTTTCCATGATCATATTTCTTCAGGGTGTCGAAAAGAAGCTTTATGTGGTAATTGATTAGTAGTAGAATTGAAAAAAAAGTGAAAAAGAGAAAATTCTTGCCTTAGCAATATTTCTGTTTACCACCATTACAATCATTGTTAGATATCTCTCTCAATATGAGGAAATCTATAATAGTTTTGGTTGGATTAGTTAGGAATAAATACAATGAATGAAAATAAGACATTATTTGAAGTATGCATGTCTAACACTCATTCTTTGTTTTCATGCTCATACAAATAAAAAAAAAGTACTGAGTCATGCCACATTCAGACAATTTTGTTCTACAATTGGAGAGATTTTTCAGTCAATCAAAAAAAGGATTTTAAAATCACTACTTGTAATTAGGTGCATACCAGACACATATGAGCAAGCATTTTGTTAAACTCTATTAAGATTATTTTATTACATCTTGTTTTAAGCTGCACATATGACATAGGGTCACCCACCAACATATTGCTCTTTGTATTTACCCTCTGTGTACTGTCTTTTACCATATATTGCATTTTTTTACAATCTTTGGTGAATTATAGAAGGTAAAGCTTAACTCAATTCGACACAGTGATGCCTTTGGACGCCCCTCAAGAAAAAATACATTGTTGTATTTGAGAAAACACAGTGTAAAATGAAGAAATTCTACCCAGAAAGTTGACAAAAAAATTCATCAACTAGTATATTTTTCAGATCTGAGTATCATTCATGTCTTGACCCATAACAGAACACAAGTGTTTCATTTGTCCAATTTGAAAAAAAAGTTGTAGACAACATGTCAAAAAGTGTTTGAATTTCAAAATTAGAGCCAATAAAAAGTGAAAGGAAGAGATTGCTTGTTTTCCAAACCTACTTTTCTTCAATGCATCAAAATGCGTAATTTTGTGGTAATGTGTTAAGTTTATACTGATGAGCGAAGGAAAATGTATGCTTTAGCAGTGTACATTATAAACAAAAACAGGAAGGTGGGTTATTTACAATTGTATTCTTGTGGCAATGAATCAATCACATCAAAGATGACATGATCATTAAGATTTTATTAGATTTGTTGAAAGAAGAAATATAAGAATATATGTGTTCTTTTTTGTCTTTGTCTTTCCTACAATTTTGTCTATATACTTTAATTCTCTTCAACACATCAAAGTGCAGGATTGTTTTGAAAAAGACTAACTTTTATAATCATCAATTAAATAAAGAATTTACATGTCATAGAGTAAGTTGGTAGGGCCAGGCATCAAAGTCATGCCCTACAATGTGGACAATGCAGTGTTTTACTAACGAAGCTAATTGGTCTCCGCACAAAGTAAATATATTGGAATGGAACAAGAAACTGAATTGGTGTAAATCTCATTTATTTGCCGATCCCCGGTACACTACTATAATCGATATTTAGAATGTGTGTCAGCTCGGACGGAGCATTGATTGAATACAGAGCATACTCTTTTCCACAGTTTACTAATCCTGGAAAAGAAAACCACATAAGAGATGTAGAGAATATATTTTTGTTTTCAGGGAGGTAAGAACAAAAAAAAAAAAAAAAAAAAAAAAAACATCACACTGTATGAATACGCGAAATAGTAAGACCTTTCTGTTGATATCAAGTTCAAGGTCATCTGTAAAGACCAAGGTGTTTTTCACGGTCATGATTATCCAAAATAAAAAGAATTGTAGATTGTGTGCTAGGACTTTCATAAATATGAATTTCTTGGTGGTATCACGATCCTATTAACACCACACCAATGGGTGGAGAATCGTAAACCTAAGTGGGATAGGAAGCTAGTGGAAGCTAGGAAAGGGGGTAATGGTAGTACTGGTGCGAGATATACCAGGAATCCATTGTTAAGTGCTCCAGCCGCCGCGATATGACTTAAATACCGTTAAAAGCGGCGATAACCCCATTTCAAACAATCTAACTCCTACTAACACCAAGTTTAAGTTCATCTGTTGAGGTAAATGACAATTCTAAAGGTAATGGTTATCCAAAATAAAAACTCAAACATTGGCTACAGCTTTGCTAGGTCCCTTGTATTTCACCTGTATATTTGGCGTAAGACCTTTTCAGTAATTTCAAGGACATTTAAAGGTCATATTTATCAAGGATAATAACTTGAACACCGGTCATAACTTCTTAATGGCGAGTACTCTGTACTTCATATTTCATTTGCGTAATCATTGTTGTGAGCTAATTTTGTAAACGTCTTCATCTTTTAACCCTTTCGCACACAGTGACGCTTTTCGACGCCCCCCAAGAAAAACCATTTGGAAAACATGAGGAAATTGCTAAAATTCCATAAACTTTAAAAAGTCGCCTGCAAATTCTTTCAATTTGGACCAGTCTTAATTTTTCCCGTCTGGTAATGGCTTAAAAGATGACAAAAATATTAATAATATCAATCAAAGTAGTTGGCATTTATCATTCTTTTATCTAAGAATTGTTTAATTATTACTGTGTCTATCCTACAATTTAGTTGGCTGAAAATTGTTTTTCGTACCTCCATGAAAAAATGAGAATGGAAATATGTTGTGCCATTTAATTTGAACTGGAACCGCTTTTTGGAGCTCAGTGAGCGTTGCGAGGTGAATTGATACATTTGTATGATTAAGATTTTAGGTTCATACCTAAAAGAGAGCCAAACATAGTTTCTACATTTCTTAAAATATAATTCTATCAATGAAAACATTCTTTTCTAGTTTTGAGTAAAATTTTATTGATCTATTTTGTACATAAGCATACAAAATAGCTGCCTGCTCAAAATTTTGGTAGTCTGAAAAAAGTTTTTTTAAGCCAATCAAACGCTTAATTCTTGATAAACGAAACAAGAATTTAACTACTGTATTTAATAATATACACATGTACATTTGGTCCAAGTGGTGCTTGTCAGGTAACGAATTTTCCTACCTTTGAATAACTCTATAGGAACATACTCGTTCACAAAACGTTTGTACACCTCTGACACCCAGTTTATATGTACTGTAGTTGAGTCGCTGATTGCACGTGTGATTGTTGACATTATGACGGTTGTCTGGAACATGGAGCTTTCAGTGGGAGGGGGTTTTAGCCATGCATAGTCGAAATAATTGTCTCTCACGTAGCTATAATGGTGTAATGGAAATTAAAAGAGTCTTGTATTGTGTAAGATAAGAGCGCTTACTTTCTTAAGGCTCTGTTTCTAAATGTTCACAGTTGTATTTTAATGATAAAAAGAGAAACAAGATTTTAACCATATTTCCATTATCATTTAGATCAAGAAAATGTGAATTTAATGTGATAGTAAAAATATCTATGTACCTAATTCAGAAGCCCTTTCTTGTTCAACCTATCAGTGATTTTAACAATCCTCGAAAAATAGTACTCAGGAAACAGGGAAACTTATTAAATGGTTAAAAGCGATTCCTTATTTTTATACCCCCGCAAAACGAATGTTTTCGGGGGTATACTTGAATCAGCCTATCTGTCCGTGTGTCCGTCTGTGTGTCCGTCTGTCTGTGTACATAATACTATCAATTTTGTGTCGCTAACCCCTCCTTCAGTTTTGCTTCAATACCATTGAAACTTGATAGAAAGATTAACCTAAGTTGAAGTTTTGCAAGACGCAATTTTGAAGTCTTATTTCCCCCTAATTTAAGAATTATCTCCCCTTGAACTTAATTTTATTTATGCTTTGTGTACAAAATACCACAAACTTTGTGTCGCGAACTCCTCCTTCTGTTTTGCTTCAATACCATTGAAGCTTTATACAAAGATTACCCACATGTTGAAGTTTTGCAAGACGCAATTGGGAAGTCTTGATTCCCCCTGGTTCAAAAATTATCTCCCCTTGAACTTATACATTATTAATGCTTTGTAGACACATACAGCTAATAATACTGCCAATTTTTAGCTCTCCTGAGCACGTAGTGCTCAAGTGAGCTATTGTGATCCCCCTTTGTCCGGCGTCCGTCCGTCGTGCGTCGTCCGTCAACAATTTCTTTAAATAACATCTCCTCCCAAACCACTGGGCAAATTTGGCAGAAATGTTGCTTAGGTGGCCCCCTTCAAAAATAGCTAAAAGAATTGAAATCCGTTAAAAACACTGGTTGCCATGGCAACAAAGGTGAAATTTAAAAGAAATCTTTAAAAATCTTCTCCTCCTGACCCAGAAGGCGTAGAGCCTTGACATTTTGCATGAAGCATTAATATATTGACCTCTTTCAAAATAGCTAAAATCATGATCCTCGGGTCTCCAGGGGCGGAGCCCCAGGGGGTGGGAATTATATAGAAATAAAGAACGATTTTTTAAATGACATCTCCTCCCAAACCACTGGGCCGATTTGAACCAAATTTGGCAGAAATGTTGCTTAGGTGGCCCCCTTCAAAAATAGCTAAAAGAATTGAAATCCGTTAAAAACTCTGGTTGCCATGGCAACAAAAGTGAAATTTTAAAATAATCTTTAAGAATCTTCTCCTCCTGACCCAGTAGGCGTAGAGCCTTGATATTTTACATGAAGCATTAGTATATTGATCTCTTACAAAATAGCTTAAATCATGATCCTCGGGTCTCCAGGGGCGGACCCAGGGGGGTGGGGGTATAGGCATGAAGCAACAGTTCACAGACTTCTTTCTTATTTCTGAAATTATAACCCATGGAAAAAGTTTTTTCCTTCTTTCAAATCAGCACTAAAGCCTTGGAATTTGTAATTTAGACTTTTGGATCCCGAGGTTCATAGTCTTTATATGTAATTGTGGCCCACTTGTTTCATAATCCTAACCTTAACATGAAATTAGCCTGTTGAAAGAAAAAAGAGCCTTTATCTCAGGTGAGCGCCCCAGGGCCAACGGTCCTCTTGTTTGTCGCGAACTCCTCCTTTCCAGAAAAGCAAAATCAGTAGCTATGCCCTTGTATTGTTAAAGCTCTCATTACACTGAAAACACTTGCGGGGATATTAAGTCACATGCTGTGACAAGTTTTAGTTCAAAATTAATTTATCTTCTTCCCTAAATGAGAGATCTATGTATTCTCCAAAAGGACATTTTTTGGATACTTGTTCGCAATTTCTTTCACAAAACACCAGTCAGCAACAGTAATATATATTCGTGGATCTACCTTGGACGTTCTTGAAAAAGGTCAATGATCGGGATACCTAAAATATTCTAGAAACTTACTGGGCTAGAAATGGGCACCCTCTATCCACGACGTAGGACATTGCTCCCCGTTTTACAACTGCTCTAGACTCAGCAGACTGAACCATGGATATTAGGAACAATGTTAAAATTATTCCAAATTTGAATTCCATATTTTTGTATATGTTCAAACCAAAAAACGGAAGTTCTTATCTTTAAAGATAACGCCTTAAGACATTTTACGACTCGTACTTTTTGTCTAAAAGTACACGTGACGGTAGCCTGTATTTGGTATGCCTGTCCACATTTGATCTTTACTTTTTAAAGAGAGAGTTTTTCAAAAACATCGGTTTTGTGACTAGCTCACTCGGTTGCTAAGCATAAAGATTCATATTCGAGTCCGAGATTGGTCGGCTTTATTCCGACAAATAGAAAGGCCGAAATCGAAAAATTGGCTGATCGCTGGCCCCGCCCTCTGAACTCCGACAGGTAGTTCGACCTGAATTATTTTATGAGAAAAATATTTTCGGTAATATGTAACAAAAATCGTTGGTGTGCGACCTGAGTGAGCTGTAGTTACGACGTTTTTAGTCGTCAAACGAACAAAATTTCCTCGCATAAATGTCGACTATTGTCGAAGTTCAAGGTTCACTTCCGCTCTATATATATGAAATGATTGATCTATCTATATTGTGTTTTACAGTCGCGATCTGTTAATTGTATAATTTCGAGGGTTAATTGTGTTCAAGTTTTAAGTGTCCGACAATTACCACTTAGGACAGTATTGCGATCGGCCCTCGATTTGTTTTTCGTTTACAAAGTGGGATGCGAGACTGTTTTACCTTTTCTATCTTTTACAATTTCGAATTAATTATTTTGTTCGCCTCCTTTTTGTTCAATTTTGTCTGGACTTTATTATTCCTCTAGAAGAAATAAGCAATTCAAACATATAAAATAAATATATCATAGACATTGTCTGTCCGTTGAAGGCTGGGTCTAGAAGGGAAGATTGCTAGTTACAGGCATTCATCATTTTCCCAAAACGTTTCCCAAGTGTCAGATCGCTGGCCCCGCCCACTTACTCCGCTGGCCCTTCCCTCTGCCTCCTACACTTCCACTACGATATTAAACGGTGTCATTTCGCAAAATACGGCCAGTAACATGTAACAAAAAAGTAAAATCGCTGGTTGGTTACTTTAACGTCGTAACTACAGCTTGAGTCGTTCAAGTCGTCAAACTAACAAAACTCTTTCAAGGTTATGTCGGCCAATGTCATAGATCAAAGTTAACTTCCGGTCTCAATGAATGATTTGATTGGTTGACTGTTTGTTTGATTGACAGCCACGATTGGTAAATTGACGTTAGATCTGCTTCACTAATGAAGTAAAAGTTGGGGATGGTATGGAAAAGCTTACCTCGCCTCAGAGGCGTGTTCTTTTCGCGGAGATCTTAATACATGTTGCGGGATTAGAGCAGAAACATAGTATGGCTCTATACATTGTATAGAGCCATACTATGTTTTTGCTCTAAGCCCTCGATGTATATTTTTTAATTTGTTTTAGATAAAGCGTCCTTTAGATTAACACTTTCCAACACAATGCCGCTTTTTACACCCTTCAAGTTAATGACTTTGAAAATATTGTGGGAAAAAAATAGAAACTGCTTGTGACAAACCCATAACGATAAAGAGTAATGAAATTTCGTAAACAAAAATTGTCGTCTGCAACTTCTTTCATATTGGACCGGTCTAAAATATTACCGACTGGTAATGGGTTAATATTTTTGAGCGGCTAGATAAAGTTGTTTTTTCTTTATCAAATTTTTGAATTTAAGCGTATCCAGCGATAGCTTAAGCGAGTAGCTAGAACCAGCGATTGGTCAATTATATCGCGACTAAAGGAAACCAAAAATACCAACTTTATAAATATTCTATTTATAACAGACTTATATGATAGACATTCATTAACAAAAAATTTTCTAGACCCATACGGGAAAATACAGCAAACTTGGCAAACATATATTTAACCGGCCTACGGGACGACCATGTTTAATGGGGATGAGAATAATGTTGTTTGTTGGTAAACGATTTGACGCCGCTTTGAAAAAAAATGTCTTATATCATGGTGACTTTCACTTATTGATAATAATTCCCGGGTATCATCAGTTCAAGGCTGGGGCTCTGAAACGTCTTTCCCAAAGACATGCCAACGTGATTAGCGGCGCGGCTGGAATTCGAATTTGCAACCTTCAACTTCTCTCAGATTATTTCTAAGATTATTACCCATGGATCAAGAGAGGTGGAAAAGGTTTTCTCTTCCTAACATACTCCTAGAGCCTAGAAGATTGTCATTAAGAATCTGTTTGTAGAATTATATGAACATTATTCACATTTTGGATCCCCAAATACAAAGTCTACATGTGTATAAAGTATGGTTAGGCCCACTGGTATCATAATCCTAGCCTTAACATTAATGATATTTAACATGCTTGTATAAGTTTAAATTATATGAACAAGTTTCTGAAGCTAGTTTATGATTTGTAAGACAACTCTAGTTTTTAGCTCTACTTATATCAAAAATTAGTATTAACCCATGCCCTTATAAAGACGCCTTTTGACTCCCCTCTAGAAAAACACTTGAGAAAACATTGTGTAAAATGAAGATATTGCTTGAAGAAATTTCTTCATTTTCCACAATGTTTTCTATCCAGAAATCTCCTTTCAATTTGGAACAGTTTAAAATTTTACCGTCTTGTAAGGGGTTAAAGACTGAGCCTCGAAATAGATCTGAAGAGCGGGTCGAAGAAAATTAGTCTCAAATTTTGTTGTTTTTCCACAGAACATTATCAAAGATGCTCTAAACAAAATTAAGAACAAGAAAACTAGTCAGTGATCGGCGTCAAACTTGCCACATGGTCTGGGTTCTTCGAAATTCTTTTCCAATTTCCTTTGGCCGATTTTGATAAAACTTGGTGAAGGCTTCTTTCAGTTTTCTCTTTGTTTCCTTGTCGGGACTAAGTTGTGTCCTAACGCTGTAAACAGAAAGTAAAACAGTTTTAAAATGAAAGCATAATTCATGTACTTTGTGAATAGAATTGTTTAAAACAATGTGGGAAAAGGAGAGATTGCTAATAAAAAAACAATTTCTCCTTTTATTACAATGTGTTTACCCTATCCGGATCTTATTTTATCATTCTGAACACAAGTTTAGTTGTACGTAACTACTTCCAAAGATCTAAAATTCTGCTGTTTAGTAAAGACGACACTTACACGTAATAAATGGTTAACTAACAAAATATACTTGTAATTACTTAATCGTATTTACCAAAGTCGAATAATGACATTTGAACTCCGACATTCTTTGTTGGTTTTGGCGACTTAAACATCATAGCTACAGCTTATTTAATCTGTAGTAACGACGTAAAGGTCGATAATCAACCTTTTTTTTTAAGCAACAGATCAAAAAAAATTCAAAGCTACGCCATTTAAAGTATAAGTCGAAATTCCTGTCGGGATTTAGTGGGCGTGGCCAGCAGTCAGTTGGATGAGACTTATGTCACAGCCTATCAGAACCCTTATTATGAAGTCAGTCAAAAAGTTGACTTTACTTGGTTGAAGACAGGTCAGACCTTTACTTCATAGACAAATAAACTAGCCAATATGCTTTTAACAAAAACCCGTTCCCAGTGACGCTTTTGGGTGCCCCTCAAGAAAAAAAGGGGGAAAACATTGCTTGTGACAATCAATTTCTTCATTTTACACAATGTTTTCTTCCCAGAAAGTTGAAAAATCTAAAATCTCATAAAATTGAAGTAGTCGTCTGCAGCATCTTTCAATTTTGGCAGGTCCTAAAAAAGGCGTGTGGGAACGGGTGAACAAATAGGTTTGAATAATTTTCAGTTAGTCCATTGTCTATACCTGCCTCATTATATAGCCTTCTTGTCGCTTTTCATATGACGGTTTGCAATGTCCCATGGGCAGATGAACTATATCGTTTTGTTGTTGTTGTTTAGTTTGATCGTTTGCAGGGGTTTTACGCCACGTTCGACACTGATTTAATTATATTGCGGCGGCTTTTTCATCTAATAATGACTTCCTGTCGTTTCTCACCAGGACAACCATAACATTCCATCCGAGCTACCAGCTGATCGTCCCACTTCATCGCAAGTCTTATCATTCATCCAGTTGACTAATCGCTTACCGCGTTAGCAACGCCCAATGACTCCGACAGGAAGTCCCGGCAACATTTATAACAAGTAGCATGTAACAAAAAATAGAATAGTTGGTTAACGACCTTAACGTCGTAACTACAGCTTATTCAAGCTGTAGTTACGAAGTTTAAGTCGCCAAACCAACAAACAAAGTTAACGAAAAATTGCAACCATTGTTGAATTCCAAACTCATTCCAGGTCTAAATGCATCATTTTATTGGTCGACTAATTATTTTATTGACAGCCGCGATTGATCAGCTGTGAGTGAGAGCCGTCGCAAATGTTTTTTATTGTCGCAAAGAATGCTGAGCGAGCCCTTTTTCGAACTCACCGCCCAAGGGTTGAAAACACAGCGCGTTACTGCCTGAGCTTACCGGGTTCGAAGATCTATGAAAATGTAGAAATTGTGTCTATTGCTTACACATTGCTTAAGACAATAAAATGAATGATGAGCTATAGATTTAAATCTTACTTACCCCTTATCTGAGCCGATGCGCGGCGTTTGGATAAACGTCCCAGATCTGGTGGCATTAGCTGGAGCTCTCTGAAATATGGAAATTACTGCGTGTTAGATAAACCGTATACGGGACTAAATGGCCATCGGATTTCATTAACTGAATCATTACAAGAAAGATAAGAAAGCAAAGAGGCATTTTTTCTCTATCTATATCTACTCTTAGAAAATTGCGAAAATCGTTTACAAAAAGATCGGTATATCAAGGGCTGAAGCGTGTTATGAAAGGTATAGATATTAGATGAATTTCAACATATTTTATGACATTTTTAAAGAAACAGCACCATGTTGACTAGTGCCATTGACTATTACAACCGTTTCTTTGACTTGAGTTACTGACTCTTTTGTTCTTGTTATCTTGTAGTTCAAACTTGTTTCGTACATATTGCACCAATTTTAGTCTGTCTTCAAAAGAAGTTGGTCTTACAAGATCACCGAATTATAGATAGAATTAACAAAATGTTTCAAGACGTGCATTATGAACACCACTTTTAACAGTATTACCGTAATATTGCGGCGACTGGAGCACCTAACCATGCATTCCTGGTATTTCTCACACCAGTACTACCACTACATCCTTTCAGTTGCTGATTCCACTTAGGTTTGATCCTGTCTTCTTTATGTCAAAGTTTGTTATATAACGTCATAAAACATTGAATGCAGCTTCAAGTGAGTAACAGGCTCGTTATTATTAAATTAACCCTTTCCTGTACAATCCCTGAATTTTACGTCCCAATAGTTCTATACTTGAATAAACATTGTGGGAAAAGAAGTAATTTCTTGTGACAAGCAATTTCATCTTTTCCCACAATATTTTCTACACTAGGGTAACATTTTGAATAAACCTCACTTTAAATTATCGTCTGTAATCTCTTTCAATTTTGACAAGTCTAACATTTTGTAAAACATGAAAGGGTTAATGAAACAAACAACCTGTTACCCACTCAAGAATGATCGTATACGGTTAAATCTTTCACTCAAGGAAAAAAATATACTGTTGCAACTTTGATTTTCATACCATCTCCGCTTAGATTTAGAAAGAAAACAAAACTTTAAAGTCTCTTTTTGTCAAAACCTGATAAGTTGGATATTTTCTTGAAACTTTACACCAAAATTTAATACCAAACATTATTATATTCAGTGAAATATGAAAAAAGAAATTAAACAAAATTAAAGCACACTTATTTTGGGAACTGAGTATACATGAAAAAGACGCAAATATGAGAGAAGCATAAAGAGGCACTACTAGCAAGTATATAGTGATATGCAATAGCTTTCTTCAAAAGAAAAAAAATAATGGTCGAAATTTTCTTCGAAGCTGTATGAGGCTGAGTTCCATGTTTTATTTAAGTTTAAACACACTTTCAATTCAAAGCAAGTCTTAAAATATGTATCTGGTAATTGGTGAAGCTATGAATCATCTGTTTGTATCAATGACATTGAAAAAATAACCCGGAATTACCTTAATATACTGAGTTTCAATAAGCTTCTTTTTGCAGGCGGTATTGATGTTTTCATTATTGATAAAAAGGGTTCAATGCTTATCGAGGGTAACACAAGTATTTGAATTTATTCAGATTTATCGGCTTTGAAAATCAACATAATTAACCCATTCCCACACAATGACGCTTTCGGATGCCCCTCAAGAAAACATTTTGGAAAACTTTTTGTAATCCACAATACATGCTGTATCCATAATGTTTTCTACCCTTTAAGTTGAAACATCTAAAATCCATAAACTTTAACTTGTCGTCTGCAACTCATTTCAATTTGGACCAGTCTAAAATATTGCAATCTGGTAATGGGTTAAGACAAACACCTGTATCCGAAATTGTCGATAATCGTTTTTATAATCAACAAATTCCTGTACCAACTGTGTAACTAACTGCGACAGAATGACTCACGTGTGAAGCCAACCGTTGTATGACAGAATGCTTAACAAGTGAAGGCGCTCATGGTACGACGGAATTTTTCACGTGGGAAGCCGCCCTTGGTACGACAAAATGCATCACGAGTGAAGCCACCCTTGGTACGATATAATGCTTCAAGTGTGAAGCAACCCTATGTTCGACAGATTGCTTGACAAGTAAAGCCGCTTTTGGTACGACAGAATGCTTCAAGTGTGAAGCCACCCTTTGTACGATAGAATGCCTCATGAGTGTGAGGTGTTAAGCCACCCTAAGTACGACAGATTGCTTGACAAGTGAAGCATCTCTCAGTACGACTGATGCATCATGAGTGAAGCTGCTCTTAGTATGCAGAATGCATCACGATTAAAGCAGCCCTAAGAACGACAGAATGACTATCTGTTTAGCCGCCCTCTGCGCGAAAGAATGCTTCAGTAAAGATTTTTTAACATGTATAGCTACCCTTGGTACGATAGAATGTCTTATCAGTGAAGCCGCCCTTGGTACAACAAAATGATTCAAGTGTGACGCCGCCCTTGGTACGACAGTATGCTTCAAGTATGAAGCTGCCTTTTGTAAGACATAATGCTTCAAGTGTGAAACCGCCCTTGATACGATAGAATGCCTCAAGAACGAATTCGCTCTTGATACGATAGAATGCTTCAAGTGTGAAGCTGCCCTTGGTACAAAAGAATGCCTCGCGAGTGAAGCCGCTCTTTGAACGACAGAATGCCTCATAAGTGTAGCCGCTCTTGGTTCGACTGGATGTTTCACCAGCGAGGCCGCCCTTGGAACGATAGAATCCATACTGAGTTCAGCCGTCCTTTGTACGACAGGATGCCTCACGTGTAAAGCCGACCCTGGTACGACAGGATCCCTCACGAGTGAAGCCACCCTAAGCCGGACAAGTTGCCTCATGAGCGAAGCCGCCTTTGGTACGAAAGTTTCACGAGTGAAGCCGCCCTCTGTATGAAAGAGTGATCATGTTTGAGAAGCCACCCTCTGCACGACAGAATGCTTAACGGGTGAAGCCGCTATTTGTACGAAAGAATGTTCCATCTATGAACCGTCCTTTGTACAACAGAAGGCATCACAAGTGAAGCCGCCCTCGTTACGAAAGAATGCTTCAAATGTGAAGCCACCCTTGGTACGATAGAATCCCTCATGAGTGATGCCGCTCTTGGTACGACAGGATGCTTCCCGAGCGAAGCCGCCCTTCTTACGACAGAATACCTCAATAGTGAAACCGCCCTTGGTACGATAGAATGCCTCAATAGTGAAGCCGCTCTTAGAACTACAGGATGCCTCACGAGCGAAGCCGCTCTAAATACGACAAGATGCCTCAAGAGTGATGCCGCTCTTGGTACGACAGTATGCTTCACGAGCGTAGCCGAATTTATTACGACAGAATGACTCATGTGTGAAGCATTCCTTTGTACGACAGAACGCTAACGAGTGAAGCCGTCCCTTGTACATCAAGATACCTCACGAGTGAAGCTGCCCTTGGTTCGACAAGATGCTTGAATAATAATGATTGTCTTTTATTTGGATTTTTTTATCGTTTTTGAAAGTCATATACGTTATTATGCACAAATAATGAACTACTGATAAAGCTATTTAGACTTAACCTAATAACCATTGTAGAAGTTTTTAATTAAACTTTTCAGACGTCATTTTTAAACTGGTAAAATTTTGAAATTCTCAATTTTGGTTAGAAAACATTGTAGGTAATAAGACGATTTCTTCATTTACCACAAGAGATTTCTGACGCTTTTAGCAGGGGGGAGTGGGGGGGGGGGGAGTTGTGGTAAAAAACGAGATTATGCGGTATTTGGCGGATCGCGTCTGTCAATCAGACAATCGATTGACCAAATAACCTTTCATTTTTACCAGAAGTGAACTTTGAAACCCGACATTGGCCGTCATTTTTGTGAAACATTTTTGTTGGTTTGGCGACTTTAGCGTCGTAAGTACAGCTTATTCAAGCTGTAGCTACTGCGTTTAGGTGGCAACCAACCATTTTTCTGTTTGATTACATATAACTGGGCATAAATTTTGTCAAAAAATATCATTTAATATCTAAATGGAAATTTCTGTCGGAGCTCTGTGGGCGTTGCAAGCAATCCGTCAATTAATTAAATCCGAATATACTCACATCAGACGAGGCGGAGTCCACATGTTTGGGTTTTTCAACTACGACGGTGACATTGCGAATTAAGGGATGGCGGGTCTGGTTAGGACGGAAAGGTGGAGGTCCCAAAGTGCTCTAGAAGGAAAATCAGGGACATGCAGTGGCAAACAGGAACAAACTAACTAAAAAGTTTGAAACATTTCCTTCGTGAAAACATAGTCTTAGCTCTTGATTTGACGAGTGGGCGAAAAATGAATATTTCAACAACATAAAGGCATTCTTAAATAAAAAGAAGCATTTCGTCGGTGTAAATCTAAAACCCCGTGAATACAGCTTTATTCAAGCTGTAGCTACGAAGTTTAAGAATTACTCCGACGATTTGTAGAGCGGCATATAAATAACTGTATTTTATAAAATAATTCACCGACTCATATGAGTAAGAAAAAGATAAATATTTATAAATGCTGTCCTATATCTTTTAACGGCAGGCACGTCGCTGTAAGTTCAAGTTAACATGAATTATACCTTAACATCCTAAAAAATAAGACTCACGAAGGAAAGCTTCAAAAAAGCACTCAAGCTTGCATGCAGGAAGTATATCGAGGAAAAAACAGTTTATGTGTCTAATATCAATTTCTATGAAAGCATCTAGCTACACTACAAAGCAAATATTGATATGTTACATTTCAGTAAATATCTCAAATCCACAAGTTTATATAGTTGTTACAACATTTGATAAACTTGGTAGTATGCAGGCCCAAGGGCACAAGTAAAAATAACGTTAAATGTTGTAATTCTTAAAAATAGTCGTTGTTAATAGATTAAGTCCTCTTTTCTTATGAAATTAACCATTTACAAATCTACTAAATCTTTGAGAGCCACGTATTTGTTTTTTTTTAGTTTAAGGTTCGCTGCAGATTAGATACTACTGAATATCAAGTCTAAACATTCCAGACATCAGATAAAAGATAGAAGGAAACAAATTTGCTAGGCAGATATGTTAATCGAATTGAAGTGACTAAGCTAAAAAAATGGGAGATTTTTAAACTCAAAAGAATATATTACCTTAAAATGTCCTAAAACATTTCACATCAAAATTGAAAAAGAAGAGTTTTTTATAAACTCTTTTTATAAAATACATGATTTTCATTAAAAATAGGAACAGATGAATAGTTTGCGAGTCGGATATAAGGAGAAACATTGAAATGCACTCTATGAAAACCTAAATAATAAATCACACGGGCGTCTATAAAACATACAAGGAACACACCACAGCAAAGCTAGGCATAGTTAATCTGTTTACGAAGGATATTCTAAAACATCCAGAAAAATGCAATGAAGCTTTTTTAATTGACCAATTGCTGGCCCCGCCCACTTACTTCGTTTGCCCCGTCCATTGACTCCATCAGAAAGGTCCGCTTCAATTTTTAGCGGCGTTATTTTGAAAAATCTAAAGCCAGAACCGTGTAACAAAAAAAAAGTTGAATGACTAGCTAAGCGTCGCAACTACTCTTGAGTAAGCCATAGTCACCACATTGCAGTTGCTAAACCAACAAAAATGCTTCACATAACTGGAAGGCAATGTTTGAGTTCAAGGCTAACTTCCAATCTAAATGAATGATTACAACCGTGATTGGCCAAAATGTTTGTATCAGTACTTTCAGTATTAATACTCTGTTGAAATATGCGTATAATCCCAGAAAACACATCCGAGACATCTGGTGATTAAACGGATATTTATTTTCTATTGATTTGTTATGTTTTGAGCGAAATCTTTACTTTCGAATGTCACGCACTTTTTAGTGCTGTGTAAAATGAGTGTGCGAGTTTGAACTCCTGACAAAAGCATGTAACATCAAGCGTAGGCAAAATGCGTCACTAATAGATCGAAATATTCAGATCAAAAATGAGTTTTTGAACTCCAACAATGGCCGCTATTTTTGTTAAGCTTATTTAAGCTGCAGTTACGACGCTTAGTTCGCAAATTAACCATTCTACGTTTTTATTTAATGCTACTAGCTATTAAATTTGTAAAATAATGCCGTTAAATATCGAAGATGAACTTCCTGTCAGAGTGAATGGGCGGGGCAAGCGATTGGTAAATTGCAAAGAAGAACGTAATGAATTTCCATATTTATTTGAGCTGCACCGCTCGATATCGTTGAGGTTTCATTGGTAACTATTAATTTCCTAACTAAAAGTTTTCTCTATCTTTAGAATTCATAAATAGTGTCTAGAACTTGTTTAGAAAAAGACACTTAGATAAGAAAGTTATCATTTTTTTTTTCCTCGATATTTTTCAGCCAAACCCTTCGTCTAACATTAACTAGCGTTGTCTGCCATCATTTCTAAGTAGGTTATGCATGATTAGAAGAAAAAAAACCTTAAATATTGGACTTTTCAGACTATTGACATAGTCTTCATAATAGTATCACATGAAATGAATTTCAAAATGATTTTCGATTATAGAAATTGCTGAATTGTATTTTATGCCTCAATAAAATAAATAACCAACCTACAGGGTAGAAAATATTGTGTGAAAAGAAGAAAATGCTTGTTACAAGCAACTCTTCGTTTTCCACACAATTTTCTCACGTATAAAATCACAGGGACGTAAAAACCAGATATCTAACAGGAAAGGGTTAAAATTCTTACTCGCTATAAAAAAGATGAAATTGTTTTCTTTAAATGTTATAAATTAGAAGTTCTCTAGCACTAGAGTTATACCTTTGCCATTCCAGTTGAAAACAGATCCACTCCTTTCTGTAGTAGAACGTACCCGTCTCCTGACCCCGTATTTTGGTTTCCCGATGTCGCTGTTTGTTTAGTTTGCGTTTCTTGGCGATTTTCTACTTCTTGTCCATGACGCACCTTGCCGTGTTGATTTGTGTAAATATTTTTGTCAACGGCCGGAAGTAGCTCGCCAATACAATATGATGTAGCTTGCTTTTCAAGTGTTTGAAAATTAGTCGGAAAGTCTGTATCGTTAGGGTATAAGAATTTCTGTTCAGAGCTATTTTCCAACGTATCCATTATTGTTTTAGTCCTATTGTATTGAGATTTTGGCCGATTCTTACTGAAAGACTTGTCAGTCTGAGATTGCGACGAGCTAGTTCGTGAAATTCCGGAACCTGCACGTGACACTGCAGAACCGACACGTGATGCGCGAGAATTCATGCGCACTGGTGAAGATGATGTAGGACGGTCGTAGTTCACTTGAGAGCTCCAAGTATGAGGTACTATATTAGTTGTGACATTTTTATCAGCATCTTGAATACTGATTTTCCTTAGCACAAGAGTCATTGGTTTTAAATTATCGATGTTATATACAGTACTCTGTTCACGCGCTAATTGTTGGTCTATATTGTAATACTTGTTCAATTCCTTAGCACGTTTGATTCTTGCATAAGACAAATTCTCATCCCTTTCTACTTTCCTATCTATTTTAACTCGCTCTGGCATGAGTTGTACATTTGGATCTGGCAGTTGTAAGATGGTTGGTTGGTGGGTATAGGAAAACTTTATTCTAGCATCATGTTCAAGATTTCCTTGACTTTTGTCATTCTCCTCGATGCTAGATGGGAGTTCAGACAGATTTACCATGCTAGCGAACAGTTTGTTTTTAGCGAGATTCTTGTCACCACCATCTGTATCGCTTTCTGCTTCTTTAGCTTCAGCACTTGAAGTTTTAGATGAGTATCCTTCATCCTCATCGTCTTCTATCTTCAAACGTTTTCTATCATTACTCGTAAACTTCAATAGTTTCTTTATATTCAAATATGTCATACCTCTTGGCTCCATGGACTGGTGACCTTTTTGTACTTGTTCATTAACGTCTATGACAGGTACGCTTCGAGATACGTCAGGCGTTTCTCCCTGTTTCTTTTCCCTATATGTTTCAATCTCCCGTTTATCGAAGTCTTTTTCAATATAATGTGCCATGTCTTTATGTTCAAACCCTGTTGGCGTGAGAACACCATATGTGGAGGCATGCTGGCCACTGCCATTGTAGGGAATTGTTGGTAACAAACCTTTATGGCGCTTGTTTGATCGGTCTTTTGGAAGAAATCGCCTATGCAAGCTCTCCCTTTTAAATGTCACAAAATCGTCCACACAAGGGCATTGGTGGGTAGTCGGTAAGTAGAACTTCGCACTCAGTATTTCTGGCTGTTTTCTTGTTCCTATAAAATCGATAATTATTAACCCTTGTCACGCTGAATAAAAATCCTTTACAGAATTGCATCAAAATCAAATGGCTGACAGCACTGGATGCTGTAATTGTGACTTAATATCTGTCAAGAAAATTTATTTTATGGCCAAAAAGACTAGCAGGAGATGTAGACTAAGATCCGACTGCACATGTTTGCAGGTTGATCTTTGTCTATACCTCCTGCCAAAATGGGCATATTCCGGGTTCAGCTTGACAAGGGTTAGTTTGACTAGTAAACGTTTCATTAAGATTTCTGCACAGCACCTGAGATGAATGTCTTTTTTATTGAAAGAAGATTTTCAAAAGTCTTGAAATGCATTATTATTGTATTTAGTTCATTATCAAATAAACAGTATTTGTTTTACTATTGATCTTATACTTATCTTATTTCGAATATAAACGATTTCTAACATTATCTTCCTTTAAATTGAAAATTTTCTATGAACACTTTTTACATCTCCTTGTTGAAAGGTTGAAACGAAAGGTGCCTTTGGGGAAGGATACAAACAAATACAACAAAAGGAACAAAATTACTGGCAGACTGAACAGAGATAGATTCTATTTATTCAACAGTTCCACTGTTATGACTTTATACCACAATATTTGTTCATTATTTTCTAGTTATTAAGGTCATTTGCATGAAATTTATTGTCCTCATTTGTTTGAAAACTGAACCTAGATGTTGAATAATATTCGATCTTAATCTTGAATTAAACTAACAATTGTTTTATTTCTTTCATTCTTTCTTTCATAAAAAAGACGAGAAATGTTTCGTATTGAATCTGTAAAATCAATTTGTAATTAAATGGCATCATTAACTCTTGTCATGATGAATATTTCGGTTTGGGCAAGAGGTATAGACAAAGATCAGCCTGCACATAAGTGCAGTCTGATTTTGGCCTACACCACCTGCTTATACTTTTACTGTCAGAGAAGTTATGAAATTGATTTTGAAAAGAAATATTGATTATCGAGCAACGTGTACTACCAGTGATCTCAGCCCTTTGAGTTTAATGCAATTCCGTAAGAGATTTTATGCAGCCCGACAAGGGTTAAGACGTGATTAGTATCTTGGGTACTACTGAGATGATACTGAGATTTAGTCGTGCAAAATGAACAAGAAAAAGCATGAATCGATCAAAACATTATTAACTATTTTTGGCATTTTCACTTGTTTTACGCTGAAATTATCAAGTTAATATTCCTCTGAGAAATTTCGATAAACCATCAGAAATCAACAATAATTCCAGTACCCAGCCTTCAAAATAACAAGCGAGTACCTGACTATTTAACTCATTACCAGACAACACCCTGGTCATGGAAACTTTGTGGGAAAATGAGATATTGCTTGTAACAAGCAATCTCTCCTTTTCTCACAATATGTTATACCTTATTTTGCACTAATAGTAGAAACATGGTTTCACTTTGTACTCTCGTCCGCAACTTCTTTCAATTAGGACAGATAAAAAAATGTTGTATGATATTAAGTTAATAAATATTTCTTCCCAGCCCATATAAAACCTGTATTTAAGGTCCACCAGAAACTTTGCGATCAAAAGAACAACTAAACTACTCTACGTTGTTTCTACAATTGTGATCCGCCAAGCGAAAACGATCCTCCTGAGTAGAATGGAAAGTTTGATCCCGAGTCAGATTGCGCAGGCTGACCATCGAAACTTTTCCTTCTTTGTTGATATTTTTGGACCCAGAATGGTAATTTTACCACATCACACATCGTCGGTGTACTTCTAAAACCACATAAGTACGGCTCTTGTGAGGTTTGAGATATACGATATTTATTTAAAAAGTGGTCTCTAATTGAATTCTGATTGATCCTATTCTTATTTCATTTTTAAGCTCCTACCCCCACCCCATCTCCACCACCACCACCATGGGAGGTATCTTTTCGCTTGGAAGATCACAAATAACAAATCAGGTGAAAACTGAACCAATTCATTTCCAGTTATGATTTCATTTGATGGATCGCGTGTCAGTAAAAAAAATCAATAGACCAATCAAACCATACATTTAGTCCGGAAATGAATTTAAAACTCTGATATCGGTCCACATTTTAATAAAGCATTTTTCTTGTTTTGGCGACTTAAAAGACATAACTACGGCTTATTCAACCTACATTTAGGATGTTTTGGTCGCCAATCAACTATTTTCCTTTTATCTTATATATAACTAACAATAAATTGTCAAAAAACGTCGTTTAATATTACTGCCTAACTTTATGTCAGAGTTCAGTCGGCATGGCAAGCGATCCGCAAAATAATTGTTATACAACATCATCGGTGTTAACTCATAACTACGGGAGAAAATCTCAGACTGGTGCAAATCAAAGATGTTGCAGACGACAAATTTTAACTGGTGAATTTTTATTATTTTTTTTGTGTGTGTGTGGGGGGGGGGGGTTCAAAAGTAATTTCTTCATTTTCCACAATTTCTTCCAAAGGTTTATTTTCTTAGGAAAGTCATTGTGTGAGAATTGGTTACCATAGTTGGTTATCATTCTTCATTAAAGTTTGATCTTCGTCGACTTACAAATTCATTCCCACACAACCCCACTTTTAGACGCCCCAAGGAAAATCGGAAAACATTTTGGATAATGAAGAAATCGCTTGTGCAAAAGACTAAGATTTATTTTAAAAAAACATCAACAAAAAATTGTCATCTGCAACATCTTTAAATTTGGTCCGGTCTAAAATTTTGTCGTCTTGTAATGTGTTGACTATTACCAGTTCTGTGCTTTAAATTTTGCTCCAAAGTTCATACGATTCGTTAGATAAACCAAAATATCAAAACCGACGAGATAAAACAAAAATTGGTTCAGTTCAATAAGGTGGTATCATATTTTATATAGGGTACAACATTGCTGCGATAACTCCAATAGGTTATCAGAAAGAGCGCTACGTTATCGCAGCTAGGTACAACTAAACAGGGCATGCAAATTACCATTTTTATCGATTTGTTGACTATCGGCATCTACAAGTATAATAAAAGGACAGTGTAAAGCAATGTTTGACATATTCCGGGTTGTTTGTGTATTTCATTTTGTCTTAACAAATGCCAAATTATAAGCTATAAGACACACATCTATCTCATTCGTCGGTGAAAATACGAATTATTTCAATAGGAATACATCTCAATTCCGCAAGGTTTTGGTCATTGTCATTGACGAAGTTGGAGCAAATAAGCATATTGCTAATTTATAACCCCTATTATACATTAAATCTTATATATTAGTCTACTAACTATAATTTAACCTGTGCTACCTACCCACCAATTTATTTGATTTGTCTGTGTCTAATTTCCAATATATAGAAACGTTTTGGTTTTTAACGTTGACAAGTTGTACGGTCAATCTTGATTTAGCGACCACCTTTATTAAGCGACCACTTCAATGAGACGATTCTAATGAGTTCGTACAACATAGGACTGAGTAAGAATTCTGCAATAATTTATTTGTGTAAGAAAATTGATCCATCCTCTTCATGTCACATAAACGTATTAAACCACCATTTTCTTCATCGACCGCATTTTGGTCGACCATTGAGTGGTCGCTTGATACAAGTTCCGTGGTATAGTAATAAGCATGTTGTCTGATAATTGAAATTGTGTGACAACGTTGTCTACATCGGTATTTTTGTAGGTATTTTAGATGAATGTCGGTATTTTTAAGAATGGTATTTTTGTAGGTATTTTAGATAAAGGTCAGTCTGTCATTACAGTTAGGCTAGAATAACTTTTCGATAAGAAAAATAAACGAGTTGAAACATCGGGGAAAGAAGGTTAATCTTTGTAAAGTTAAAGGCCTTGGTCATTATATTGTGTCATACCTATTGAGAGGGCCAATCAGTTTTGGCTTATGAGACACACGTCTCTTGGCGCACAGAACCTCTCGAATCCCTTCTTTTTGCTGCAGGGCAAATAACAGAGTCTACCTTGTCTACCTCTCACCAGTGGGTGGATAATCGTTAAACTAACTGAGAAGAACCGGGGGTTCGGAAAAGTTGTAGTGGTAGTCAGGTGTGGTAAATGCCAGGAATCTGTGGTTAGGTGCTCCAGCCGTTACGATATGACAGAAATACCGTTAAAAGTGGCGTTAGCCCCATTCAAAAACTACCTGGTTGCCCACCAATCGGTAGAGTTAAATACAAGGTTTTTTTTCTTTTTTTCAAACTGATTGACATATGAAATGGAACGATAACCGATGAGTGAAGACCTGGAGAAATACCTCGTCGATGAGTTTAAAGCCATAGTTGATCAATGATAGAGTGTGCTTTGTCATGATATCTTATAAACAGCTGGCAATTATACAATGCGGGCTATCTGCCTATCTCTAATCTAGCCAATAGACTAAGTGTTAAGTCCAAATGATTTAATGGTTTGTGTAACACAATACTAGTTTCTTGTACATGTATATCTTTTGTGCACCATTCCTGTACAAAAACATGACATAAGAAAATGTAAATTTTCGTTAAAGAAATGTTGAGAAATGAAATAGAGTATCTTTTTTAACTTTGATTACAATTCAACTTGTATTGAACGACCACTCAAGGGAAGACCAAAATATGGTCGTATATGAGAGTGGTCGCTGAATACACTTTTTGGGATTTATATGAAGGATCGGTTCGACTGCATACATAAATTAATGCAGGATTCTCATTTATTCCTACGTTGGTGGAACTCATTAGAATCCTAATGAGATACACAAACACAAGATATACTTTGACAATTTATTCATCAAAAACATCCAACTCTGAAGAACCTTTTGTTTCTGGAAAGGGAATTTTGATGCTGGTCGCTTAATGAGAGTGGTCGCATAATTAAGGTGGTCGATTTTCCAAGATTGACTGCAATTTCGTCCCTTTATTAGGGCTCTAAATCTTATCTTTTTAGCAGAATGGTTTCTATTTTGTCGTCGGTAATTACAATGACAAATAGCTTAGGCTACTTAGCATAATTTGTTCAGAGACTGGATGTATAAGGGTTCATACAACCTTTAAAGTAGAATGGATCTAGCTAGAACCCTGAAAAGTAAACAATTACATACCTCTTTTTGACTCCCATATTGACTGTCTCCTTACAAATGCTACAATTCCTGCAAAGATAAGATTGAAAATAAGAATATCGTAAAACTTCACCAATCGCTACTGTCAATCAAATAACTAGTCAACCGATGAACTGGAACTTAAGTTTGAACTTCTACAAAGGCCGTGATTTGTGTGGGGCAGTTTTGATGGTTTGTCGACTTAAGGTCGTAATTACAGCTTGGCGACTTAAACGCCGTAACTACAATTTATTCAAGCTGTAGTTCCGAAGTTTAGGTCGTCGACCAACCATTCAACTTTTTAGCTCACCTGAGCACAAAATGGTTATGTGAGCTATTGTGATCACCCTCTGCCCGGCGTCCGTCCATAATAAATCGTCGGTCTTCCGTCAATAATTCCGTTAAACAACATCTCCTTCCAAACCACTGGGTCTATTTCAACCAAACTTGACAGAAATGTTCTTTATGTGCCCCCTTTAAAAAATCTTCTCCTTCTGAGACAGATGGCCTAGAGCCTTGAAATGCTGCATGAAACATCAGTACATGGACCTCTTTCAAATTTTAATCGACATCTCCCCCAAAACCATTGGACCAATTTAAACCAATTAGGGCAGAAATATACCTTAGGTGGTCCTCTTTCACAAAAGCTAAATGAGCATTGCTAAAATTTGGACTTTTGGATCCCCAGGTACAAAGCCTACATTATGTATAAAGTATGGTTATGCCCATTTGTTTCATAATCCTAGCCTTGATAAGAAATTATATAACTATTTAAAGGAAAGCAGCCTTTATCTCGGATGAGCGCGCCAGGGCCAATAGCCCTCTGGTGATGAATTTTGAAAAATGACGCCGTTTAAAATCGAAGCAGGACTTCCTGTCGGGGTCAATAGGCGGGGCTAAAAGGACTTAAAGGGCGGGGCCAACGATTAGTCAATTGTAAGACGATGCTTGTATTAACCAGTGGCAGTTTTTTTTTAAAGATACATGAGCCATCGCGTAACATTTCCAACCATTTCACGTGTTAGTCAATATGTTTATGTTTACTACCATTCAAAGAAACGTATTGTGAGCATTTTCAAGAGACATAGAAGGCTTATTGCGTAGCCTTGTACGGGAAACAGTACCATAATGAAAAAAACGAACAGTATCGACCAGGTCAGTCTACACAGGCTGTGCATTCCTGCATGCTTCGGAATTTGTTTTATTTCGACTTTAATCAGAATGTATCACAAGCACAAGTTTTGTTTTCTAATCAACCAAATGTTGACCTAGATGCTCGCTTTCTTTTAACCTAATACCGCAAGACAATATTTTAGACTAGTCCAAAGTCAAAGAAGTTGTGTACGACATTTTTTGGTTTGTGATTTTTTTTTTCTTAATCTTTTGGCGTAGAAAATATTGTGGAAAATGAAGAAATTGCTGATTACAAACAATTTCTTCATTTTCAGAAATATTTTCCTAAGCTTATTTTTTCCCTTAGGAGGCGTAAAAAGCGGGTTTGAGTAGGAATGGGTGAATGTATAATTAGATCTACCCAGTTCTCGATTGGTCCTTTTTTCTTTGATAAGTCTCGTTTATTTGTGTCTTTGATAAGTCTCGTTTGTTTGTGTATTGGTTTTTTTGTTTGTTTGTTTGTTTGTTTTTTTTAATTAGGGTTTGAAGGCTTGTTTACTAACAAAGATTCGATTACCATCTCGTGATAATTTGAAAGTCCTTAACCTCGCAAATATTTCAACTATATGATAATTGGTTAACAACAAAAGAAAACCTATTATTTGTTATTTGTTAAATTTCTGACAACAATGCGTGATTAATAAAGTAAAGTACACATGGCTCCAGAAGGAATTCCACTTATCAGTAAAAGATATGATTAACCAATTCCCACACAATCCCGCTTTTAAATCACTAATAGAAAAAAGGTTTAGAAAACAATATGGAAAATGTAGAAATTGCTTGTTACAAGTAATTTCTTCATTTCCAATGATGTTTTCTACCCGAGAGGACACAAATTTTCAAAGCTTGCCAACTTTGACTTTTCGTCTGCACCTTCTTTAAATATTTACAGAATTATTTCTAAAGCTAGAAAATAGTACTTTGTCATACCCTTTAAAAAGACAGTTGTGATATGATCCGATGTCAGATTCGAAGTCAGTCACATTAGCTCTGCTGGTAGAGCAATCGACTCCAAACCTAGAGTGGTGGGGGGGGGGGAGTTGTTGTTTGGGGGGTGGGGGGTTGGTTTTTGTTGTTATTTTTGTTTGGTTTGTTTGTTGTTGTTGTTTGGGGTTTTTTAAGGGGGTGGGATGAAACATTCAACCGAGACCCCGTGTTAGGGTGATATCCATCGAGCATGATAAAGTACCAGGCGGAGCTCTCAGCAGTTTTGTCTTGTATCCTTGCTTTATCCCTCGTATTAATTAAACTATCTTTCTTATTCAGAAACAAAATGAAAAAAATATCTATATCTGAAAGCCGACAAAGTTACAACTATTTTCATACATTAACCCATTATCAGACGAAACAATTTAATTCTGGTTCAATTTCAAACAGAAGCAGACAACAATTTTTAGCTGATGAATTTTCTACAATTGCTATTTTGGGGTAGAAAACATTGCGGATAAAAGATATTACTTGTAACAGCCACTTTCTTCATTTCCACAATGATTTCAAAGCTTTGGTAATTTTGACGTCACCGAAACAGTAAAATCTTCTAACGTCATAAAGTAATGTGACTAGGGCAGGTTTGCCGGATTACATTTGAGCCTATGCGTGACATTTCCAATCATTTCGCATGTGCGTGACTCGCACACATTGTGCACCCTGGACAGCCATTCTGGGCAATTAGAATATTGCTGATTGTTTAAAGATGCTTTGGGTCAGTATCTATCTACAGAGCGCAGAGTGAAGACTCTGATGAGACTGTGTGGATGAACAGACTGATCTGAGTCTTTACTTGGCGCACATGTGTAATGGTTGGAAATGTCACGCATGCGCTCATTTCATTATTTCAAATCGAAATTCAGGAGTAAAAGGACTTAAGAAACCAGTCACATTCTCTTTATGAAAAAAAATACATGTAATAATGATAAAGTTACTTTTCTAATCATTCATATCATTGTCATAAATCTATCACTCACGTATCATAATTATAACTTATAAGTTATAATTACTTTCATTCGGCGTATAATTGAATAAAAAGCCTAGGCGTATTTTCATGTGGCCCGGTCAAAGTATTTATTCCATTTAATACACATTAGTACGTCGACATGTCGATAGATCGATAAATTAAATCAGTGTGATAATCAAAATCTCAATAGGTCAGTTGATCATTTTACCCTTTCCTGTTCAATCCATAGTTTTTATGTCTCTATAAATTCATAATTCGGATAACATTGTAGAAAAGGAAGTAATTGCTTGTAACAAAAATTTCATTCTTTTTCCTTAATATATCACACCCGATTGAATGGTTATTTCCAAAATTAAATCCACTTTGAATCTTCGTCTGGAACCTTTTGAATTTGAACATGTCAAAAATTTGGAAAAACAGGAAAGGGTTAACATATGGAAGGTTCTAAGTCGTAACAGGGACCGCAGTACTGAAAATTTAATCGAATTCATTACAAAGATATAATGTCATCCAGGCGGTGAGCTCTGGTTTACAGACTGATAGTTTAACCCATCCCCACACACTGACGCTTTTGGACGTCCCACAAGAAAAACTATTGGGAAATTATTGTGTAAAACGACGAAATTGCCTGCAGCAAGCAATTTCGTCATTTTACACAATCTTTTCTACCCAGAAAGTTGAAAAAATCTATTACTTCACCTTTTCTCAAAATGGACAGATTGCTGGCGAATACCTCTGCCTCCTACAGGAAGTTCGACTTGGATATAAAACAGCGTTATTTTGTAAAATTTATGGTATGTAACACCAAACTAACAAAAAAGCATACCGTGAATGCCGGAGTTCAAAGTTTATTTCAAGTCTAAGAAATGCTTTGATTGGTCTATTGTGTTTTTAATTGATAGTCGCGATCCGTAAGTTTCATCTAACCCACACATGTAGACTAAATCACAAAGCTCTCTACACTTTATTTCACTTCCTTTTCCTTTAAGCGCATTTTGAAATGACATCAGTAACATTTTTTTGAATTTGGATCAGTCTAAAATTCTGTCGTCTGGTAAAAGGCTATCAAATACCTAATGTTTTATTCAGCATTTCTAACATTTCTTTTTCTTAATTTACTAACAGAATTTCACATAAATCTTGCATATAAACCACCAACTACCTCAATATTTTCAAACGGAATCTACATAATCGAATCTTCACTCTTTTGGATAATTTGGCTAATATTTTTAAAAGGAAGGGATCGGGGTGGGGGCGTAGGATCGAACTATTTAAATTGACAATCTAAGACTCAAAGGAAAACACGGCTAAGGATTCTGGACAGACACTGTAAACAGTATATGATTCGGCTTTAACCCATTACCAAATCTCAAGATATTTTACTAGTCTAAATTTCAATAAGTAACTCTGACTTGGGGGAGGGAAGAGCAGAAAAATGTAGAAAGGGAGAACAAATTGACATTTTCCTGTATATATGAAGTTTGTACAATAATCAATGGCGTATAAGATAATGATATTATCTTTAAGAGGATATTGGTCAATTTCAGCGTGAAAAAGCAGAAGTTTAAATCAGCTGTAGGAAGGATATTGCGCAGTCCAACCACCACATCAAAAGTCATAGCGCAGTTTGTAGCGAATCAGACTCCCAATATTCAATCATCGAGCGTCATGGGTTCGATCCCAGGCTGCTGCATATATCCTTCCTGACATTCGTCTCTCATTAATGAGTGACTAATCGTAAACCTAAGTGGGATAGCAGCTGGGGGCTTGGAAAGGATGTAATGGTAGTACTGTTACGAGATATACCAGGAATCTATTGTTAGTAACTCCAGCAGCCGCGATTTGACTGAAAAAAAAATGTTAAAAGCGGCTTTAAACCCCCTTAAAAACATCAATGGCGGATTAAGAATAAATTCACTAATCCGGAGTAAGAAAACGCAGTAATGTGATTATAATATACATATATAATTATCATAATACTGTACAAAGAGGCAAGTCATGCGAAATGATTACTTCTACCCTATGTTGAGTACTTTACTTCGATATACTTAGGAGAAGAGATAGTTATCAAAGTGTATTGGTTCTTGTAGGAAGTCATGCTGATAACTTGACGATAGATTTTGATCTCTACGAAAATGAAAAGGCAAAATATCCAAGTCTTGATATATGTATTTTTCGCGAAAGCAAATCTAAAATATTTAGATTTAGCATAATATTTGTTGAAGCCTTTCCCGTTTTTCAAAATTTTAGACTGGTCTAATATGAAAGGATTTGCAGACAACAATTAAAAGCGGGTGCAATTTGAAAAGTACACAACCCACTTGTTAGAAAATATTGTAGAAAACGAAAAAAAATGCTAATCACAAGCAATTTTTTTCTTTTCCCACAATGTTTTCTTAAGTAGGCCTATAAAATCATGGGGACCTAAAAACAAGGGATAGTGCAGGAAAGGTTTAAGATGTTTACTTTTATTGGAAAATGCGCTCATTTTCTCTGGTTTCCTCGTCTATTGGGAATCAAACATGAGTGTCCTGTGATATATTCAAATATCTCAGTTAAATCTTTTCCCTTTTCACAATTAAAAGATATATTACTAGCACTCACCGTCTTCCGGTTGGTCGTCTGTTTCCCAGCCTGTTAAGGCTGACTTCTTACTTTCCCTTTCTGGCTTCCTGTAAGCAAGATTTGCATGAGTTAATGATCTCACAATTTCTCTGTCCGGTGGTAAATTCCGTTGTTTTAACTTAGTGATCTTACTGTGAACAATCTGAGGCAAATAGAGTCTTGTTGGGGACCTCTGGAGGCGATGTACTTGGTTTCGAACATTGTTCCCTCTCATAGTAAACACTACCACAGCTTCGGGCTATACTACATGTATATAGATAAGAACTAGAGTTCTGTTTTCTAACCGCGCTTAACCCATTCCCACACAACAAAATTTTAGACTGGTCCAAATTGAAAGAATCTGCAGACGACAATTGCAAGGTGATGGAATTTTAAATGTTTTCATCTTTTGGGATAGAAAACATTGTGGATAATGATCTTTTGGGATAGAAAACATTGTGGATAATGAAGAAATTGCTTGTAACAAGCAATTTCTTCATTTTCCACATTGTTTTCCAAAGATGTTTTATTGAGGGGCGTAAAAAGGAGGGATTGAGTTGGAATGGGTTAAAACATTGACCGATCGCTGTTTCATTCAAAGAAATAGATCGACAAAACAAATGATTGATATAGATCGAAAGTGAATTTTGAACTCTGACATTGGCCGATATTTACGTTAAGCGTTTTTGTTGGTTTGGCGACTAAAACGACGTAACTATAGCTCATTACGGTGTAATTAACGACGTGACCAGCGGAGTCAGTAGGCGGGGCCAGCCATCTGTCATTTTTTTCTGGTGCAAAGAAAGCCCCATTCAAATAAATCCATTCCCACACGATAAAATCAGATATGTAGCAAATGACTTTTGTTTGTTTGAATGGGGTTTTACGCCGCTTTCAACAATCTTTCAGTTATATCGCGGCGGCTGGAGCACTTAACAATGGAATCCTGGTATTTCTCACATCAGTACTACCATTACATCCCTTCCTAGCCTCCAGCTGCTATCCCACATAGGTCTACGATTGGAGACGAAGTCGGAAGGATGAGTGCCGCCGCCAGGACCTCAAGATTGACAGTCCGACGCGCTACCAACTACGCTATGACGGCGGCTATAGCAAATGACAATTCTAAGTGGATCAAATATTCAAAATATTTGCCATTTAGGTTAAAAAAAACATTGTGGATAATGAAGAAATTGCTTGTAACAAGCAATTACTTCATTTTCCACAATTTTTCCCAATGCTTTCATAGTGAGGGGCGTTTCAAAGCATCATTGTGTGGGATGGGGTTAAGGTGATTAGGGTTATCTAAACAGTCAATTTCTATTAATTTTTTAGTGAAAAAACTCGGGAAGAGCTCTGGCGTATGGCGTATTTACACACAATTCCGCTGTAAACGACCCCCAAAAGCTTATCCAAATAATGTGGAAAAGGACGAAATTGCTTGTAACAAGCAATTTCTAATTTTTTTTCAAATGTTTTCTGCCACGAAATTCAGAAAAAATAGGTTTCATCTTAGAATTCTCGTGCGTCACTTCTTTGAATTAAGAATAGTCCAAAATGCCATGGTCAGGTAATAGGTCAAAACATGCTATCTAACTGTTTGTAACTTGGTCAGCCTCTACAGTCTTGGTAGGTCTTACTAGGGTCTGATTAGGTCTGACTATAGGTCTGGTTTTGTCAATATATTTCGAACTTTACAGACAGTCCTTGCGACAAATGTGACACAGTATATTCATCAAAACTCAGATAACTACAATTTTCGGAAAATATCGAAACGTTTTAACCCCTAACTGTGACAACAAAACTTTAGACTGTTCCAAATCGTAATATGTTATATAACGAAACAAAACGGGTTAAACCAACTTTGATAAATGAAGTCATGTGAGATAAAAAGCACTGTAAGGACAGAAGAATTAACTTGTTAAAAGCTTTCTTCTATTTTCACAATATTTTATTGAGCCACATTTCTTATGTGCGTAAAAATATGAGATTGTGTGGGAATAGTCTATATGGAATATAAAAAAGTCATCCTAACATCCAAAACTGAGTTCAAAGTATCCATTTGAGAGGACAATCATACCGAAGATGGGTTTTGTTCTAGCAATTTTAAATTGAAAAATTAAAAGTCGAGATCCAAATTTCTGATATTTCTTCGCGTCGATAATTCTTATTTTACCATCATTAACATCATTATCAATATATTCCATAAAATAACCTATCACCCTAAAACTACTTATTATTCATTTGCAATTTTTGACGCGAATTCTCTGAAATGCAAAGATCTAAATCCAACAAAACGTGCAAGTAGACGATAGGAATGACAAAAAACGTGTTTTTACAAAAGTTCAGTACTGAAAATAACTCCAAATTCAACAATAAAAATCCAATGACTTATTTAAATCAGCCCATCGTTTTTCATTCCAAAACCACCCAATGTCACACAAATCACTTGGTTATTAATAGTCCTTTCAGGAATTTTTCCATGTTTTAATATCCACATAAAACCCTTTCCGTTATTTTATATACAATATTAAACTAATGAAAAACACGATCATTAAATCCTATTTCATGCGGTCAAACGGTCAGATCCGAAAAGTCGCAAATCCTTTACTCTTTCAGCTGCGACAAGACTTAATCTATTAATGTTACTATAAACTGGCCAAAATTCAAAGGAATTGCGGACCACAGTTCAAATTTGGTGGAAATTGAAAATCACATAGTTTTTATGATATAAAACATTGTGAGAATATCTTGCACGTAACAATTTCTCTCTTTTGCCATTAAGCTTTCTTAAGTTTTTTTTAGCGTGTGTGTCAAAATGCGGTATTGTGAATGGTAAACTCGTTCAAACGGGCTAAGTACATGTTGAAGGAACGAATAAAGATATTGTTTTCGTTTGACGGCCATTTACGGATCGCAATTTTCTATCAAAAATTCTATAGACCAATCAAATTATTCATTTAAGTCGGAAGTGAACTTTGACTTTCAACATTTTTACTTTTTTGTTTCATGTAAATGACCAAATATTTTGCAAGAGAACGCCGTCAAATGTCGAATTTCCTGATAGGATTTAGTTTGCGATGCAAGCGATCCGTCAATTATGAAAGCGTAAATTGGTGATAGTTTTTAACCCTTTAACCCATTCCCACACAACGACACTGTAAAACCTCCCTCAATATGAATGAAAGCTTTGGAAAACATTGTGGAAATTGAAGAAATTGCTTGTTACAAGCAATTTCTTCATTTTCCACCATGTCTTCTATCCCAAAAGACAAAGACTATAAAGATTTAATCAACTTTAAATTGTCTTAACATTAACTTCTTTGAGGTGGGCTGGTCTAAAATTTTATCGTGTGGGAATGAGTTAACCACTATAAAATGCATTTTATTTTCATTTTGAACAGCTTTTCTAATATTTTAAAATGTACTCAATTTGCCAGCAAATCTAAACGTTCGGGTTTGACGTTACATGTGACGCCCAACAAAATACGTCATTATTTCCATATTAACTTGGGGACACGTTCAGCAACACAAGCATTTCGACGTTCAGAGTGCAAATGTCGTAACTACAGCTTTATTCAAGCTGTAGTTACGATATTTTGCACGCCTTACGACGATTTACCTTCCGACTGTGCGCTGGTTATGTTAACAAAATTTTACACTCGTCCGAATTTCAAAGCTTTTCAGACGGCTTAAAAGATTTAAAAAGATGCATATTATAGTCTAATGGTCTGATACATCGTGTGAAAATGAGGAATTTCTTTTTCTTACTTTCCACTATATATTTTTCCTGTGAGACAAAACGAGGCATCCCGTGGCGATGACTTAAACAATGATACACAAGAAATGTTCGTAAAATATCCCGATATATGAACAAATGATCAACATGTATATGTATTAATCTCATGGTAGGCCGTTCCTTAAAACCCATAAAATCACCGAAATTGTGTGTGTATGATTTTTTCGTCTTATATTTCAATGATAAGAACCATTTGGCCCTCTAAATTACTTGTCCTTTTGATTGACAAATAGCCATTAATATTCATCAAAAATCGATCTATTTCATTAAAAGAATTACCCTTATAACTTAGCCATCTCCCTTATAAATCTACTGTATTAACGCATTCCTACACAGTGGTGCTTTTTGGCCCCCTTAAGAAAAGCAATTTGGAAAACAGTGTGGAAAATGAAGAAATTGCTTACAACAAGCTATTTCTTATTACACAATGTTTTCTGCCCAGAAAGTTGAAACAAATCTAAACATCCATTAACTTGGATTTGTCGTCTGCAGCTTCTTTCAATTCAGACCAGTCTAAAATTTTCCGTCTAGTAATGGGGTAAGTCTACCGTATTAATTCATTCCCACACAATGAAGCTATTTGACGCCCCTCAAGAAAAACAATTCGGAAATCATAGTAGAAAATGAAGGAATTGCTTGCAACAAGCAATTCCTTCATTTCCAGAAAGTTGAAAAAATTATCTCGAATATCATAAACTTTAAATTGTCGTCTGCAACTCCTTCAATTTGGACCATTCGAACATTCTGCCGTCTGATAATGAGTTAAAGAATTCATAGACTTTAGAAATTTAAGCATTATGTTTCTTTTTATTTTGATAGCTACAAATGCTGCCTAAACCTTGCAGAATTATTGACTTTGCACGAAATACGAATAAAGCGTCGTTATAAAGTTATACGAATTTCGTTACTCAATTTTTCTTTTCAAATTTCAGTTTAAGTTTCATTTTTCAAAATCCAAAAAGTTTGTTGTCGTGAAATTGTGTCCAACTAGCGTGATTTTTAGGGTTTTTTGTGTGTGTTTTTTAATTGGGGGGGGGGTACTTTAGTGGACCTCTCTCTAATTCTCTGGGTGTACCAGCACGGTAAAAAGTACAAAAATATTAGAAACTCTCTTGGTCTGGCCTTTGGACATGAATATTTAGAGGTACTGTTTCTTTAATAGACCTGATAATTTGATCGATTGATAAACGGGGCTCTGTATAGGTGTTTTTTTTTTGTGTGTGCTTTTTTTTCTAAATGGTACAAAGCGGAGAATTTTCAGAAATCGTTTAATGAATTTACAAGTTTTGGCAAAAATGTTCTTTTGTTGGAACTCTTTTAGACTCTTTCAAGAAAATGTGATTGGATCGTTAACATGGCCTTTATGAAAACATTATAAGACCTCCATTGGTTTGGTTTGGTTTGGTTTGATTTGTTTGTTTATTTGTTTATTTCTTCGCTTGTTTGTTTGTTTGTTGTTTCAAGACTATTCCACCGATGGTGGAAAACTCTCTGGTTCCTTCAAGAAAATTGAGACCGTTGTTTGAGTTGGCTTTTCAGCGCAATATGAAATATTAGGAAACCTTTCAATAGAAATTTCTTGTCTGCTCATTGGATATGAATGATTTTGCTAAACGTTTAGTTTAATAGATCGGATTTTAAAAGTGGCTTAGAATACGATGCGCATCAACTCCCTGATAAAGGAACTTGTTAACAAGCGAGCCCCGGCTTTACGTCTGGGTTACGAGGATATGATTGTGAAAGAACCTTTAAAAACCTTAGTGGATTTAGAATGATGCCTTAATCGAACTTGACACTACTGAACTTACAGCAAAGACAGTGCTTCTTATGTTGCTCCTTTTAAAAAGATAGACCCCCAGGACCATGCGAATCAGTCTTACATGTAAACCTAAAACCTGTTTATTGACAGATCTTCGCTGCCAATAGAAACATAATAAGTCGCTTTAACAATCAAATAATTCATTTAGACCGAAGTGAACTTTGAACTCCAACATCAATGTTAAGCATTTCTTAATGGTTTTGCGATTCAAAGGTCATGACCACGTTTTTTCAAGCTATAGTTACAGCGTTTAGGTAATTTACCAACGGTTTACCTCTTATTTTAAGTCCCTGACCACATACTATACAAAACAATTTTGTTTAAAACCTCGATAGAACTGTCATATCGGAGGTCAGTGGGTGTAGCCAGCGATCCGTCAATAACCTTAGTTATTTTATCAGTAACAGTTTACATCTTTTCGTCTAGGGCCTAGTTGCACCAGAAGAGTCTGTGTCGTAGTCGTTCATCAGAACGTCCAAGCTAAAGCCTTAAAAATTGAACATTGTTTTTGGTTTTAACCCATCATTAAAGGCTGATACAATTTAGAAATGTGAAAGATGCGTTAAATCTTATATTTTTTATCAAAAATGGAAAAAAAATGACAAATAACAATCATAAAACCTATAAATATAGTCCACAAAGAAAACTCAAGATATAAATGTATCGGCATAATTATGCATTGACACTATAGATGTACAAGTTATATAGAGTGATCAAAGGTCATTTTTTGTCTAGACAGGTATAGACAAAATTGACATTTGATTACTTACAATAACTTGCATATCTATACTTCGACGATGAATGCTCTACTGCCCGACTCGACTGACCGAGAATGCAGACGAAAATAATTTGTCTCGGGTAAATCTTGATGAAAAAATACCAGTAAATATATACAAAGACATATTCAATTCGAATGCATTATCGAGATTTAAGCGGTAGGGAATTTGAAAAGATTGTAACATTGAATAATTGAATAATGCGAGGTTATATATTACGATATCAATAGAATTAAGGTGTTGTAATGCACGTAGCATTTTCGCCAAAAATGACGCTTTCCATCCTCTTCGGACTATAATGGGCGATTATGATATTTCCTTTTCCTAAACAATTCCTCCACCTTGGCATAATTATAGTATGTCAGAAAGATAATATTCATGAAAGAACCACTGTCGCACATTCTTACTATAGTTTCTTTTTATTGGGGGGGGGGGGGCAATTTATAGTTGGGGTGTACAGATTTAACCCATTTCAACACAATCACGCTTTTTGACACCTCCACATAAAGAAGCATTGACAATTTCTTTATTTTCCTATGTTTTCTACCTCAAAGGACAAAACATAAAATTTCATCGATTAAACATGTCGACTGGAGCATCTTTGAATTTGAACCAATTTTGTCGTCTGATAATAGGTTGAATGTTCGCTAACGCTTTACCGTTTCTATTCACCGTTAGTTCATTCAATGAATATGGACAGAATTATTAGGCAGAACATTATAGGGGGGAAAAGATTATCCGGATGTGAATATTACGGAAAAAGGAGATATCAATTTTTGCCATTTTTCTACTGTTTAAGATCGTTTGTCTATACTTTGTTTCTCTTTACGCCCCACCCCACCCCACCCCTGGATGGATAATCGTAAACCTACGTGGGACGAGCAGCTTTGGGCTTGGGGAGGATGTTGTGGTAGTGCTGGTATGAGAAAAACCAGGAATCTATGGTTAGATGCTCCAGCCGCCGCGATATGACTGAAATACTGTTAAAAGTGGAGTTAAACCCAATTCAACCAACCAGCCATACATTGTTTTTACTTTTTCTTTTCTAACTTACTTTTCATGTGGCTATTGTTGGCATCATTTTCAGTTATTACAGGTCTGGATTGCTCTCATGTGTAAATCCATTACCAGAGGGCAAAGTTTTAGACTGGTCCAAATTGAAAGGAGTTACATACCACAAGTGGGTTTGAAGTTGAAAATAAGGGCCATGTGAGGTAAAAAACGTTTTGAGACAAGGAGAAATTGCTTGTTACAAGCAATTTCTTCTTTTCTCACAATCTTTTCAATAGCTTTATTTTTCAGCACGTAAAACCTCTGCCGGATTACGTGGTAACAGATTACCCACCTTCAGTATTTTAAGATATAGTGGCCGCCAAATCTAAGGGCGGAAAGTAGGGTATGTTTTGTAGAACGCTTTGTCTCTGACTGGCATCATTTTAAATATGACCCTGTACAGTCTAGCTCCTAAGATGCCCCCCCCCCCCATTTCATGTGAAGGTTAACAAATACAAATACACTTGTATAGATATCACAGTATGACGCCTCAGAAATTATTCTATAATCGGTTATTTATTGACTTTGATCCATTCATAGACCAGAGAAAGAGTTAACTTGATCCGATAACTTGATGGTAGTTAATCCCTCACCTTAGCTTGTTCGAATAAATTGTTCCTTTCCTGCTTAACAAAATTTAAGACTTCTCCGATTTGAAAGTTATCGACGATAAAAAAAATTAAAGTAAGATTTATTCAAAATACATCGTCACAAGCAATTTCTTCTTTTATAACAATTTCTTCTCGGGTAAAAATCAATTGGACGAAAAATTCAGGGATTGTACGGGAAAAGTATTATATGATGTTGGATTATTCTCTCACTCTGGTAATTGTCGTAAGTTTATCATAGTAACCTTAAATTCGTATTTTTGACTGTATTTAGTAGATGATTTACCGAAATAAATTTAAAAAAAGACATCATTGGAAAAGGAACATATGGAAATGAAAATGAAAATATTTGAAACAGTAATCGGACGCAACAAAGTGAGTTCGGATCAATATCTCTGATATTTGTGAGATAATCGTGCGAAAAGGGAATTAACTTAATTCAAGAGATAAATTCTAGCATAACATCTAGAGGCAATTTACTTAAAACTGGTGTATCATATGGTAGAATGACTGTTCTAGTGTACATGTATCATATGGTAGAATGACCATTCTCGATGGTGCAAAATCTACATGGTGCAATGTTTCGACCCAATTTTTCATCCTGCGCATTTTCGGCTGTTCATCATGAGCATTCGTTATTCCCCCTAACGGGTTTAGTTCGAAACCGATTTCGAAATGGACAACGAAAACCGTTGTAACTGCAACTTACATAAGCGGATTTTGGTCCCTCACCGACGATTTGCTTAAACATCATACATTTCTTCTATGAGAATATCATCAGATATAACTTGGTCGCTTTTGGGAAGTTCACTGAAAATTAACCCATTCCCACACCATGAAGCTTTTTGACCTCCCCAAGAAAAAATCTTTTGGAAAACATTGTTGAAAAAGAAGAAATTGCTTGTTACAAGCAATTTCTTCATTATCCACAATGTTTACTCCCCTCCTCGCCAAACCCATCCCTAAATAATAATAATAATTGAAATTAAAACCTCTTGGCTTGAAATTGTCGTCTGCAAAATCTTTGAATTTAGACCATACCAAAATTTTGTCGGTTGGTCATGGGTTAAGCGCATTTTTTTAGACATTTTAAAGACATCAGTATCAACTCACATGAAAGGCTGTTAGAAGACATCGAATCCGATGAGACTTGTATCAAAGAGGAAGATGTTCATTATAAAACTGATTATTGTTAATATTATCATAACTGAGCAATCGTGGCTATCATTTAAAAAATACACTGACAAACCAAATAATTCATTAAGACCGGGAGTAAACTTAGAACTGGTCGACATTTACTTGAAGTATTTTGTTCGTTTCGACGACTTAAACGTCGTAACTACAGCTTATTCAAGCTGTAGTTACGACGTTTATGTCGCCAACCAACCGTTTTATATACTGACCATAAATTTTGCGAAAAACGCCTTTTGATACCGAAACGGAACTTCCTGTTGGAGTCAGTGGCCGTGGCTAGCTGAGTCAGAGGGTTGGGCAAGCAACCAGACCATTGTGCTGGTAGTTACCATGGTAAGGTGCTTACAAGAGGATTCTGTTTTACATTAGATTAACTTGTAAATAAAGAAACAGAAAACATAAAATGTTGGACACTGAGAAATATTTTTTAAGAAAAGTCAATTAGTTGTATTACCTCGGTGTTGGAGTTAGTGAGGTCGGTTTGCCTGACGTTGATGACTGTTGTCTGGTTGGGGTAATAGTCTGGCCACTGAATCTCTGTGCCTCCTTACCGGCCTGCAGGGAGGCTGGTCCGAATATAGTCATCGCTCAATAATCCTTATTTCCACAAGAAGATAGCCATTCTTAGCTGCATACAACAATAGTCATCCCTGGCCAGGCAAGTCGTTTTCTTAAGACAAAATAGTAACAACTGCTGAATACTTCTCCTATTCAAACACATTCCCGCTTTTTTGCGCCCATCTATGAAATTCTGAAGGAAAACCCTGTGGGTAATGGAGAAACTGATTGTTGAAACAATTTCTTCCCTGTTTCACTTTGTTTTCAAATAAGAAAGAGATATTTCAAGATTCTACTATCTTGAAATTGTCATCTGCAACTTTTTTGAATTTGGACAAGTGAAGAATTACCGTATGATAATGTATTAATACTTTAATTCCAAAGGTAGGACCACAGTTATTTCCTTCGAAATTTTCACCACTCTAATTTCAACTATAGAAAATAATCATCACGCAAAACTGGAAGGTTTTAAGACCGGTCAAATTAAGCCAGTGCACGACATTTCCAACCACTACACATGTGTTCAAAGTAAAGACTGAGATCAGCCTGTACATCCGCAAAGTTTGATCAGAGTCTTCAGTTTGATCTCTACAGGTAGATTACTACCCAAAGCTTCTTTAACCAATTCCAACTCAAGCCCCCCTTATTACGCCCCCAATTGAAAAGCTTTGAACAAAAATGTGGAAAATGAAGAAATTGCTTGCATCAAGCAATTTCTTCATTATCCACAATGTTTTCTTCCCAAAAAGACAAAAGCAACAAAAGAAGTCCACCAACTTGAAATTGTCGTCTGCAACTTCTTTCAATTTGGACCGGTCTAAAATTTTGTTGTATGGGAAAGGGTAAAATAATCAACAAATATTCTAAATTGTGCCCGGACTGCTTTAAGTCTGCACTTCAAGCACGTGTGACATGGTAGAAAAAATCGAGCATTGGCTTAACACTTTACTTTATTTGCAAAATTTAACACCCGTCCAAACACATAGGTTTTGTAGACGACATTTTAAAGTCGATATTTTTGAAAAATAACCATTCGGTAGGGTAGAAAATACTGTGGAAAAAAGGAGAAATTGCTTGTTACTAGCCTCTTTTTCCGCGATGTTTTCTCGATTAAAAAGACACAAGGGCGTGAAAACAGGGATTGAACGGGAAAGGGCAAAGTTGAGAGAGCAGACGACGTACAAACTTTTCCAAAATCAGTTAAATCGTACTAGTCAGGTTATGAACAATTATAGTGTGGCTTCTTCATCGTTTTCCAAAATTATAATCCTTAGGGCGGATCAAGATTTGTGATAATGACAGAAATGATAGCAATGGTGAAAATATAATATCAGGATAGAACGTTGATGCAAAATAGTATTTTACGAAAGGAACTTTGTTTCAGAAACACCCCTTTATTATTCTTCTTTCTATTCTATATTCTATTATTATTATTTATCTATTGAAGTAAGTCTCCGAATATTCTTGAATAGAAAAAAAAATCGATAGCAATATAATACATGCCAAAGACTTAAGAAGAAAGACTCCTCTCAAAAAAAATATTAGCAAAAGAGACGGAAAATGACCATTTTCGGAGAAGATTAACCCAGTTCCCTCACAAACCCGACCTTTAAGCCCCTAAAGAGAAAAGCCTCTGAAACATTGTGGAAAATGAAGAAATTGTTTGTTACAAGCAATTTCTTCATAAACCACACGCTTTTCTCACCACAAAGCCATTAAAAAATCACCAACTAAAAATTGTCATCTGGAATTTCTTTGAATTCGGACAGTCAAACTATTTTGTCGCCTGGTAATGGGTTAACTGTAATACAGTAAACGAGGTCTAACTGCTTTTGTTGTTGTTGTTGTTTATTCCTGAATACGAAAACACAACTTTGATACTTTCAGGGGAGACGGGGTTCGTTTAGCTAGGCGGAAAGAATTGCTTTTCTATTCGAATCTCAAGTTGTTTAAACTAAAACTCTTTACTTAGGAATTATCATTCAAACATAAATTGCACCCTGACTGATTTTACTTTCAAATGTTTACTTTATATCACAAAGTGAACTTCTATTTCTTCAACTTTTCACGTCTCCACTTCACATAACTAGGAAACCACTCGAGTGACATTATCAGATCAATTAACCCATTAGCAGGCGGCAAAATTTTGAACTGGTCTAAATTGAAAGGAGTTGCAGACGACAATTTAAAGTTTTTGAAATTTAAGATTTTTTCAACTTTCTGATTAGAAAACATTGTGAAAAAAAAAGAAAAAAAAGAAATTGCTTAGTTCAAGCAGTTTTTTTATTTTGACACAATCTTTTTTTAAATGTTTTGTTGGGGTTTTTTTTGGGGGGGGGGGGCGTCAAAAGGCGTCATTATTAGAGAGAAAAAAGTAAAATGGTAGGTTGGCGACCTAAACGTTGTAACTACAGCTTATTCAAGCTGTAGTTACTACGTTTAAGTCGCCAAACCAGCTAAGATTTTTGCGGGAATGTCGGTCAATGTCGAAGTTCAAAGTTCACTTCCGGTCTAAATGAATGATTTGTAACGTCGATTGATTCTTTGATCGACAGTTGAGATTGAACCAACTCCAATTCAAAATTAGATGGTTTGACCTTGCAACATATCCACACTCTAAAAATGTGTTCTACCTACAAAACTTGTATAAAATATTAATAATAAGGAATCATTTAAATAGCTGGAATAGTGAATAAAAGGTCACAAAAACCCATGCATAAGGACTCTATTACCCCATTACCAGACACAATTTTAGAGAGGTCAAAATTGAGAGAAGTTGCAGACGACAATTCAAAGTTTGTGAAAATTATTACAAGTAATTTCTCGTTTTCCCACAAAGTTTTCCTAAAACATATTTCTTCTGAGCATACGACATTGAATAGTAATGGGGCAAACCATAAATGAAGTGCAGTATTGTTTTTCAAGAAAAAACAATTACAAAACGAGTTTACAAGGAAACTCATGAACCAGTCCTTAGCGTGCCCCTTTCAATATACACCTCAAACCTGAACCCCAACACCCACCACAAAAAATTTTTCATCTTACAAAAACATTCGATAATGGAAATCTAAGACCCCGTCCAGTCTGCACAACTTCAATTTCATCTATATGCTTTTCCCGGACGGCAACTACATAAAGTTCTTTCTCTTGAATACCTAATCAACCTTTGAAAACATTTTCTTATGTTACGTTTAATCTATTCCATCATTCTAAACGATACCAATTTAACACATTCTTACACAAAAGTCAGACTGATAACAACTCCACACATCCATTTATAATAATGTTCAAACGTCGACTATTCAAATCCATATTAACTAATTTTTTGTCTACCGTAAAATCACTCTACAAATATTTCAATACTTGGCCTTTGAAAATGGATTTTTTTGTCCGCCGTTTGTTTGTATATAACTTGCTCCTCGTTCAAATAATAACATAGATAAACAAATTACTGAAATAATGAATGTGTGAATAGTGGGTTGACACCATTACTCAAAAGTGGCACAGACGACTTTTTTCAAATGCTCTAGCTGACTTTAACCAAACCTTAATCCATTTACAGATGACATAATCTTAAGCTGGTTCTGAGAAATCAAAGTTCATTTAACGCTGTCCCTTACAATCCCTAATTCTAACGTCCCTGTGATTTTATATCTGAGAAAACATTGTGAGAAAAGAAGAAATGGCTTGTAAAAAGCATTTTTTTCTTTTCCAACAATATTTTCTGTCGTACAGGATGGTTGCTTTTTTAATTGTACCTAATTTATAATGTCGTCTGCTACACCTTTGAATTTGGACAAGTCCACAATTGGGTTTGCTTAAAATGAGTAAGTAGAGTAATATAGGATAGTGTGGTAATCGATTAATAGGGTTCCCCACTTGTTTTCTTTTGCCTGTCTATCCTACACAATGGAAGACGAGTCTTATCTACTAGTTCACGGTTACTTCGATACATTTGTATCTGGAGGGTCGATCTGTCAAAATCATGACGATTCGTCACGTACGAAAAAGGCGATGTCAAATTCTGTACACCCAATGTAAAAATAATCCCTTCATTTTTCCAACGGTTCTATTCAGAATAGCCATGCATGTATTTGGAGAGTTGATATGGACCTCTTACCGATACGCACCAACCTATTCTGTCAAAACAATCGATTTCTGGTATCTATGAAATTTTCGAGATAATATGATCTTAACCATGTCTAGAATAGAAAAGATAGCAGTCGAGTTACACTTCTCTTCTAGACTCGGTCTAAGACTCGTTTACTAAATTTTCTATTTTAGACTCGATCCAAGGTTCGTTTACTAACATTTCTATTTTAGACACGGCCCATGGCTTGCTTACTAATTTTTCTATTTTAGACTCGGCCCAAGGCTAGGTTACTTTTTCCCCCCCTTAACTCGCCTAATGCTTGCTTAATAACTTTTCTATTTTAGACTCGGCCCAAGGCTCGTTTACTAACTTTTCTATTTTAGACTCGGCCCAAGGCTCGTTTACTAACTTTCCTAGTTTGATCACGGTCAAAGGCTCGTTTACTAGTTTTGCTATTTAAGACTCGGATCAATGTTCGTTAACTAGGTTTTCTATTTTAAACTCGGCCCAAGGCTCGTCTTACTTTTCTATTTTAAACTCGGCTCAAGGCCCGTTTACTAATTTTTACTATGGACTCTGTCCAAGGCTCGTTTACTAACTTTTCAATTTTTTAACTCGGTCCAAGACTCGCTTACTAACTTTTCAATTTTAAACTTGGTGCAAAAATTGCTTAATAACTTTTCTATTTTAGGGTCTGTTAAGATCAGCTTGTCTCGAAGAAAATCGGATGACAGATTTTTGTTCAAAGTAAATCTTGTCTATACCACCTCTCATGGAATGATAGAAATGGTCGCATAAAACACATTTGTAATATAATATAATGAAGGATTGTTTTGATTGCATACATAAACTATCATAAATTCTCACTAGATCCCATGTTGCTGTGTCTCATAAGAATCGTCTTACTGAGACAATTCAAACAAGTTCAAGCAACATAGGAGTAAGGTAGGATATGTTTAAGCTATTACTACCACTTCTGTATGAAGTTTCAATTCTTAAAATGGGATTTTGAGCGTGGTCGCTTAATTAGAGGCGTTCGTTCAAGCAAGATCGACTGCACGTTTAACCCTATTCCAAAATCGAAAGAAATGTCGAAATACCGGGCGCCTTAATAACCGCAGTAAAAGAGCGATTATACACAATTGCAAGCCAAGGCTATTCGTGATGGTTGTTTTAAGTAGACAAGTGCAAATTTGATATTTTTCGCCTTAGGTACTGAAGTTAACCCTACCCATATGAATCACTTGATTCGAAATTGATTAAAATACTTTTGTCAAAAAAAAGCTGTTGTTAAAGGTAATTTCCTTTGGGACATCCTCTTTCTATTGGCGAGTCCAATTTGATATCCGTCAGTTGGTGGTATCTAGCTGCTTTAGTAGTGAATGGTTTATTTTCTGTTCAAGTTTCCTAGGGCAAACGGCATTCGCTAGTATTTCTATTTTTCTTGTTTTCTTCATAAAAGGACGAGAGCTTCACTCGAAATAGGCATGGCGTTATCCCCCCCCCCAAAAAATGAAATGATTAAAAAAAAAAAAAAAAAAAAAAAAAAAAACTGCTTACCTCATTACCAGATGACAAAAAACTAGCTCATCCGAATTCGAAGGAGTTGCAGACTTCATGGTAGAAAACATCGTGGATAATGAGGAAACTCATTTTCCGTAATATTTTCCATAGCATTATTCTTTGGGTAGTTTTCTCGTGTTGTCCTAAAATGATTAGTTCACATTAAAACAGTACATCACATCCTTTCAAAGAACAAATACAAGCCATAAAACAAGTAACCCTTGGCAAATCAAACCTACTTTTGCCGAAACCAAATAAGGAAAAAATGGTAGCTCTATGATCGACCTATATACAGGTGCTAAACCTACCCTTTTTTGCATTATTTGCTTTTGCGTCTGAACACAACAAATATACCCGTGGTATTAAACTCCTATGACCAAAAGTAAGAGATAATGTGTTAAGTTTTAAAAAGTCGCGTTTTATGAGATGTGATAAAAGAATTTACTTGTCGTTGATCTAAAACTGAACAATTGACCCTATCAGATTATTGAATTGATTTATAAAGGCATTTGCAGAATAAACTATTTTGTGTCTCTGTGCTATTTTGGCTCGATTTTGCGTACTATCAAGAGCCGCTTTTTTAATCAAAAGAAAATATTCTAAAGAATCACATATATTCGAACAAAGAGAGCAAGCCACTGAGTCCCAAATAAATTAACAAAACCACAAATATGTGAACAAAGAAAGTAAGCAAGCAATAGAATTTCAAATATTAACAGAAAGATACAGAACCAAGTATTTGAACGAATCACAATTATGTGAACTAAGATAGCTAGAGCTATAGAATCACTAATCTGACACAAAAAGTAAGGCGGACTTCTATCAATTTTCACGAGAAATTTCTTAACCCGATCCAACACAGCAAAATTTTAGACCGGTCCAAATTGAAAGTATCTGCAGACGACAATTTTGAGTTGATGAAATTTTGTATTTTTTCGTCTTTTTGGATAGAAAACATTGTGAATAATGAAGAAATTGCTTGATACAAGCAATTTCTTCATTTTCAACAATGTTTTCCAAAGCTGTTTTATTGAGGGGCGTAAGAAGGAGGGATTGAGTTGGAATGGGTTAAGGTGATACTCTATCAGAATATTTTTAGAAAACATAGCTTTTATATGCAGGTTAATTTCTGTTCAATCATTAAACAGATCTGATCTTTGTGGTACTCTTTATCATATTCCTTTGAGCATTTTTCCAGAATATTGTAAGGATGAAAACAACAACAACAACGTGACTTTAAAAGGCCGGACTTATCTCTTTATATTGATTACAGTGAAAGCTTCGAAACATGTGTCCTCAGAAACCATTTAGAAGATTTCAATACAATTTCAGCGAAAATTTTAAGAAGGTGACACCTTTATATATTGAAAGCTTGGCTTTTGTGGGGGCTGAGGCTAATAGCCACATAAGGTATAATTGAACACTTTGAAAATTTTCGAATCTGAAGCTATTTTATAGATTTCAACCAAACTTTACAGGGATGTTGCATGGAAAGCCCTTTGTAAGATTCCTCAACAAAATATCGATCGGGTTTATTCCTTTTACACATGTCGATTGACGATCAAACCTCGTGAGTACGACTCGAATAAGCTGAAGTTACGAGGTTTTGATCGCCCACCAACGATGTACCACTCAAAGCAATCTAAGAACCAACAGACCCAAACTATAAATCATTAGTCTCATTGTTGTCTGCCTTTTTCTCCCGAAGACTGAAGTTGTTTAAAACACGAATGCTGCTAGTTAGCGAACCATTTGTTCAGTCACTCAATAAACGAGGCGTAACTTTCATTGTTCATGTAATAATGGAATATCTAAAAAATGAACAAGAGGACCATGATGGTCCTAAATCGCTCATCCAAATCATCTTACGCTAAAAAATGAAACCGGAGCCAAAAATTATAACCAGTTTCATGAAGATTAAGCCAAAACTCTGGCATCTGGAGTGGAACAAAGAAATTGTCTCTAAGGTCCCTTATCCTGTGTTTTCAAATAGAACCTTCTCATAATTAATAAGATTGGTCGTTATGACCTAACAATTATTCTCAAAAATTGTCATGGAGATTGAGCCCAAACTGTGGTCTCTAGTGTGTAAAAAAGAAATTGTCACTAAGGCCCCCTTTTCAATGTTTTCTACTAGAACCTTCCCATAATCAAGAGGATTCACCCTTAGGATATAGGAGTATTCTGAGCAAGTTTCACGGAGATTGAGCCAAAATTAGTGTGGCCTCTAGAGTGTAAATAAAGTAATTGCCTTTAAGGCCCTTTTTCCCGTGTTTTCCAATAGAACCACACAATAATCAAAAGGGTTCATAATGATCTCCCAATAATTTCATTCGGCCAAGTTTCATGAAAATTCATGGCATTTAGAGTGGAAAAAGGTGTCTTTAAAGCCACATTTCCTGTGTTTTCCAATAGAACCTTCCTATAATCAATAGAGTTCATACATATTATCTAATAATTATTCTGGTCAAGTTTCATGAAGACCGAGCCAAAATTGTGGCCTTTAGAGTGTAAAAAAAGACATTGTCTTCAGGGTCCCTTTTCTTGTCTTTTCCGATTTAACCTTCCTATAATAAATAGGGTTCATACATATAACCTAACAATTATTCTGGCCAAGTTTCACAAGAATCGGGCCAGAATTGTGGCCTCTATAGTGAAACAAAGAAACTGTCGTCAAGACCCCTTTTACCGTGTTTTCCAACAGATCCTTCCCATAATCAATAGGGTTCACCCTTACGACCCAACAATTATTCTGACAAAGTTTCACGAAGATTGAGTCAAAACTGTAGCCTCTGGAGTGTAAACACTTTAATTGTTGACAGATATTCAATGATCACAAAAGCTAACCATGAATAGATAGTGCTGAGGTGAGCTAAAAAGTGTGGGACATTTCACGTAAGGTCAACTCACCGAAACATTTTCATCAAACTTTGGCACAACGATTGTAAATGAATGCATGAAACTGAATGGTTGTCTGCCTAATTTGGGTTTAAATTTCCGAAAAAACATTCGCACATACCCTAAGAAATGTGTCCCTGTTCGAGAGTCCGTCATACGCATTTTGAACAGACGAAACACCTGTAACTATACTCGTCTTTGGAAAAGGTTCATACACTTGTTCAGTATCTGGCCTTTTGCGGCAAGGATTTTTTCCTTCAAAATGACCACCTATTTCGGAATGGTCTTCATTAAAGAGAGTCAGTTTATATCCGAATAGAGGGTTGGGCTCAGATCTAGAAAATTATGACAGAATCCAAGTTCATATCTAAGAAGGTATTTGACAAAATTTCATGAGTTTCAGTTCTTCTCTACCTATTGTTCAATCTAATAAATAAACAAAATATTTTTTTTTTTTGAAATAGATACGATAAAAGAAAACCTGTGCTTTCAAAATCAAAGTCGCTGTTTTTGTTTGAACATCTGTGACGGTCAATATCACAATTAATGCTTGGTTATTTCTATGAAATGCTACTTTTAAAATAGGGTATACCATACAAACCTTGTCAAAACATTACTGAAATATTTTCAATGCGTACTTTTTATCGCGTTTGATGTCAGCTCCAAAGTGACATGGGTAATGGTTGGTGCTTAGCAAACTTGAGTAGTATATCAATGCCACTCTGGTTTCAGAATAGATTTTGGGGGATTTCCTTTCTCGTTTCCATATAAACTAGGACATAACATGGTTTGGGCAATATGTAAATCAATGCCATCAGAATTTAAGAGTTGATTTTTGTGATTCGAGCAACTGGTTAAGCGTCAACCACGGAAAACTCTGTCAAGTTTCACCATTGACTTGTTTAGGAGATGTTGAAGAAATTGATTGATTGAATGGGGTTTAACGCCGCTTTTAACAGTATTTCAGTCATATCGCGGCGGCTGGAGCACCTAACAATGGGTTCCTGGTATTTCTCACACCAGTACTACCACTATATCCTTTCCTAGCCTCCAGCTGCTATCCCACTTAGGTTTACGATTATCCACCCATTGGTGAGAGACAATTGTCGGAAAGAATATTTGCCGCCGCCGGGGATCGAACCCATGACACCCATGATTGAAGATTAGGAGTCTTTGAAGAAATTGTGTTGATAAAGCAAACGCCAAGTAATCATAATAGCTCTCATTAATTACTTCTTCAAAGGAAAGTTAACCAAAAGTTCACTGGAGAAAGAATATCACCAGCAAGGACACTTTCATTTTTGTAAAGTTACAAAATAAAACTGCTCAATACACAGTATAATCCAGTAGAACATACACTAATTTTCAAAGAATAATTAACTAAAATAGATATATCGATAGCCAAGCCCACTGGCCTTATACAAAAAGTTTGTCTAGGGTATCAAATATCATAGCTGTAGCTACGATGTTTCTGTCGCCAATCCAACAAAATTAATTCATACTAATGTCAAAGTTCAAAGTTCACTTCCAGTCTAAATGTTAGATTTGATTGGTCAATCTATTCTTTTATTATAAGACGAGATCTGTCAATTCATGGTTTGGTTGGTGAATTGTTATTTTGCCAGATTGCGGACCTACAAAACAACAACGTTAAGTTAGACTCTCTTGTTTTTATTGTATTTTTCCGTTTCATTTCTGTGATTCAATTTAATAATACAAATCTATTATGGTCATAGTGAAAATTTCTATACACATTATTCAAGACAACAAGAACAAATCCCTGTACACAACAAACAAGAATAATATTAAAACTCAACAAAATTCATACACTCGTAATACAAAATGTCTGATCTTTTTATGGTTAAAAATCTATATTTGCCTTGTTTAACTTATTACTCCACTACAAAAATTCAGACTGATAAAAAATAAAACTAGACATTGTCGCAAAGCGGACTAATACCCCCAACAGCTTTTGTCCATGTACAAGTGCTATCCCCGAAAGGGCCTTAAGAAAAAACGGATTTTTTAGTTAAAGGGTCATAACTCAGTCAAAAATCAATAGACCATAACCAAAATAGGATATGCACATGTCTGACTTATACCGAGTCTTTTTGTAAAATTGAATCAAATCCGTCCAATGGTTGCTGAGAAATGTAGAATGAGCTTGTAACACGTAATTTCTACATTTTTCACATTGTTTTCTTTGACCTTTAAATTGACTGGTGTCAAACTGATTGATTGTGTGGTAATGGGTTAAAACTATTACATCGTCACTGATAAGCTTTTTTTCACTTTATTCTTTGACAAAAAAGTCACTAGTACATGTATTAACTTATTCCAAACATATTTTTTCCACTTATATTATCCATATGAAAGCTTATGCTACATGTACCTTCCAACCTGTGCCATTTTGACTTCCTCACTCTGCTATTAGTGACAAACACATCGTCTACTTTTATAAGTCACTGTTTGAATTTCAAATCTGTACCTCTCAATTGATTCCCACGTCGATGATATAACTGCTGTGTTCATGCAAACAGTCGATGTTCTGTATAAAAAAAAAAGGATGAATGGAAACACTTGATAATCCTCTGGCCAATAGATTTTCTATCATTTTTTTTTTTCATTCCTTTGGTTGATAAACATACGCACCTCTGTACGTCTGCTTGACGAAAACTGACCTTATGGTATCAGAGGTTTCAAAATTCGTAAAGCTCGGGGACACCGTAATACGGCAAAAATTTAGAATAGTCAAAATTCAAAGAAGCTGCAGAGTTAAAGTTGCACAATCTAAAGTTGATGGATTTTTTTTAAATGTTTGTCTTTTAGGGTAGAAAACATTGTGAAAGCATTTCTTCATTGTCCACAAAGTTTTCTAAACCAGTTTTCTTGAGGGACATTAAAAGGCGTTAGTGTGTTGGAATGCGTTAATGAAAAATTCAATTTTTCTAAATGATGATAACTATGATGAGGTGTATTAGACTTAAACATATCAATGCTTTGTCATCGGTTAATATAATTCAACCACATTTTTCACATTCCATTTAAATCTCAGGCCGGTGAAAATCTATGATTTTATTTAAAATAGTGAACTAATCAACACATCAGTAATTTACCAGACAGACTGACAAAAACATAAACAATGGACAATAAAAACAAATACTTTTTCAGTCTCCTGATTGTACATACATACACGTATAAAGACATATTGCACTTTTCTCTCAAAATCTTCAGTACTTACACCCTGCTTCATACAAAATACAAATATTGTGGTCATTGACCTAATATTTAACCCAGTACCAAATAGCAACATTTACAACTGGTCCAAATCAAAAAGAGTTGAAGACGACAATTTAACCCTTTCCCGTTTTTTGAAATTTTAGACTGGTCCAAAGAGCTTGCAGACGAAAATAAAAATTGGATGCAATTTGAAATAAAACCATCCTATGTGGTAGAAAATATTGTGGGAAAAGAAGAAATTGCTTGTAACAAGCAATTTCTTCTTTTTCCACAATGTTTTCTCAAGTATAAAACCACTGAGACGTAAAATCCCGGGTTTGTACAGGAAAGGGTTTAAGTTTATTTAGTTTTACAAATTAAAAGATGCCATTGTGTGGGAATGGGTTAATCTAGTACTATGAAATCTACTTTTTTGGGACCCTCAAAAAGCAAAAAAAGGTTGAAAAAATATTGTTAAAAATGAAGAAAATGCTTGTAACAAGCTATTTCTTCCTTTTCAACAATATTTCCTACTTTGAAAGACAAAGATTTTTGGAAATTCTATTAATTCGAAATTGTTATCTGCAGCTGCTTTCATTTTGGACCAACTCAGAATTTTGAAATCTGGTAAAGGGTTAGAAAGACACTACAATAAATTCTGCTCATCACATAACTAAAAACACAACAAAAGATACAAAATATGTTTCATAAATATTGTGGGGGAAAAAGTAATACAATGAAATGGTGCTGCATGTTCCCTTTTCTATGGAAAAAATGCTTTCAGGATTTATCACCTTTTCAATCAGTCTTTTTTTTATTCACAATCTTCAAGTCCCTAGAAGTAAAGTGTTATTCTCAATCTTCAAGTCCCTAGAAGTAAAACAGAGTTTGCTTTTGAAAATAATCCTGTGTTCCAACAGACCAAAAAGGCATGAAAATCCTTCAACCCATTCCAGCAAAATTCTGCTTTTTTACACCCATCAAAAGAAAAATCTTTAGAAAACACCATGGCCAATGAAGAAATTGCTTGTACCAAGCAATTTCTTCAATGTTCACATTATTTTCTACCCTAAAAGACAAAGGTCTTTAAATTTCATTGTCATCTGGAACACTGTTCAACTTGGACCAACCTAAAATTTCCTGTTTTTGAAAAGGATTTTACTTACTGAAAGCATTCTAACATGACATATAAATACACTCTTTATATTGAGTATCCAGGTTTTCAGTATGGGGTGCTTATACTGCCTCACTGTACAAGCTACTTTGAAGTCACTAAGTAAAGTAAAGCACTGCTTTAGGACAGAGAGGGGCCTAGTTTGAATCCAGATGGAGCTGAATTCTTGCTTACAGTTTAACCCTTTCCAACACAATCTCTCTTTTTTATGTGCCAGAAGAAATTAGCTTTGAAAAACAATGTGGAAATCAAAAAGATGAAAAGATTAAAATTCAATCAACTTGAAATTGTCGTATGCAACTTCTTTCAATTTAGACCAGTCTAAAATTTTGTTGTGTGGGATTAATTTGGTGTCAACTGTAAAAAACCCACAGGAGGTGGGTTTAATGTACTAGGATGTTGATGATATTAAATATAGAAGTTTCATGGAAGATCTTGATTGTTGAGGGGGTATATGTAACCAGGTATTGTATAATGGGTGCTTATACTGCCTTACAGTACGAGCTTTCACTTAAAGCGACAAAGCAGAGAACTTGCTTAGAGACTGAGAAGTTTTGGCGCCAATCCAATTGAAGTCAACTATCTAATTAAGAGTTGAATTTGTTGCATATTAAAGGACCATTTTGATGCAAAGTATAGTTTACACTTAATCCTATATTACTCATACTCATTAGAATCATTTCAAAATGATATGATCTCCTTTTCTCAAACTGTTTTTCAAATCTTTTTTCACCAGTATCAAACTATAAAATGGTAAGGTAATATGTTAAAAGTTGTCAGTAAAACTATCAAAGTCCTCTATAAGACTGTTATCAATCACTGCCTTGTCTATCGTTTCATCAACACCAAGTATTTCACGAGCTTCTTCTAGTAACTGAAATAGAAAAGTATCTCAAGTACAACTACTGACATGATAACTTTTGAGTATTCATAAATCTACATGAGGATACTTTTACCATCCGTTCATGAAAATTTCTTAACAAGAGGGCCAAATCGACCCTAAATCATTCACCTGAGCACTACCTGCCTCTCAGATAATTTTTAAAGAATAATTTCATGATTTCTCTAAGCCTGATAAGCACGGCCCCGCCACATACACATTTATCTATTAATACAAGTTTCACGAAAAAGTTATGGAAAGGGTCATCAAAGCAATATTCCTGCCATATTTAGTCCAAATTGGTCAAATGGTTAAAAAGGAGAGATTTTTAAAGAATTATTTCATGATTTCTCTAAGTCTGACAAGATGGGCCTTGCCATGTCACTTTTTTCAAAAATCAAAGTTTCACCAACAAATTTTGAAAAGGGTCACAAAAGGAACTTTTCAGCCAAATTTGGTGCAATATAAGCCAAGTGGTTACAGAGGAGAAGATTTTTGAAGAATTGTTGATGACTTCCATTGCCCAACAGATGACTCACAACAGACACAGGATGATCACAAAAGCTCACCTTGAGCACGTTGTATTCAGGTGAGCTAAAAAATTACCATTGAAAATTAAGACTCCATCCGATTTCCACACAATCCCTCCTTTTTACGCCCCTCAGGAGAAAAACTTTGGAAAACATTGCGGAAAATGAAGAAATTGCTTGTTTCAATTTCTTTTTTTCAGAAAGATGAACAAATTTAAAATGGCATTAACTGGAAATTGGTGTCTGCAGCTTCTTTCAATTTAGACAATTCTTCAATTTCAATGTGTGGAAATGAGTTAATCATACACCACAAGCTACAAAGAAAAGTTTCATTCTATTTTATCATCATTCATGGTTTTAACTTGACATTCATAGTCTTGTTTTCTTTAAGAAAAGGCTTGAGAAAGACAAATGAGATTAAACTTTTGAGGTCTTTGCAGAGTAACAAATAATCAAAATTTAGTCAACTATAGGTGTTTGATTTCAATATATGATTAAAAGCAAGTTTTAGTCATGGGAACAAACAGGTTAAAAAGGATTGAAATGTTGAATTAGTGGCCATTTCATACAGAATTTCTTAAACAAGTCAACTACAAACAGATGAAAACGAGTTGTTCAAAAGAATTAAGATGTTTAAGATGATGGTTTAACCCATTAAGAGATGGCGATATTTCAGCCTGGTCCAAATTGAAAGATGATGACAATTTAAAGATCATTAAAATTCTAGGTTGAAAACATTGTGGAAAATGAAAAAAATGATTTAACAAGAAGAAATTGCTTGGTTCAAGCAATTTCTTCATTGTGAACAATGTTTTCACAATTAATTTTCCTGAAGGGTATCAAAAAGGATAATAATGTGGTAAAGGGTATATAAATTCATAATTTTATGAACATGAATTTGTTATCTGATTTAAGGCATGACTTTAAACTTTGCTTTAAAATTGATACAATTCTCTGAAATTAGGATATTCTAAGGACCATGTAAAGCTGTTTGTAAAATGATTTCATTACTAGCATAAGGACGTAATTTTCAAGGTTAACCCATTCCAACCTGATGACGCCCTGCAAGAAATCAATTTGGGAAAACATAGAAGGAATTGAAGATATTGCTTGAAACAAGCAATATTTTCATTTTCCAATCTTTTTTCTGCCAAAACAGTTGAAAAAATCTAAAATTTCATAGACCTTTCATTGTTGTCTGTAACTCTAAAAAAGTCTAAAATGTTGCTGTCTGGTAATGGGTTAAGAAAAGGCCTCACCAGATACTTTGCCTCATTGGCATAGTAATTAAACAAGATTATATATCTACCATGTAGTGTCAAAACCATTCGAAAGATTTATTTCACTCCTAGACCACGGGTCATGTTATAAACCAAGACATACCTTAGAGGTGTCCATCTCCTCAAAAAGTTCTTGTATGAATCTTCTAGCTGTTAAACGAAATGAACAAGCACCCAGTAAATAGGAGACTTCTGAATAAAAACATAGATCCTGGAATGCTTGTGGAAACTTCTGTTTTAGACTGAAAAATAAATTCAAGTGTTCAGTATATAAATGAAATTCAGCCAAATCTGACTAGCTCATACATACATTTTCTGAATTTCACCAGTTTTCTTTTCAACCATTTCCAAAACAACACTTTTTGACGCCGTCAAGAAAGACTTAAAATCCCTTCATTTTCCACAATGTTTTTGACCAATAAAGTTGAAAAATCTAAAAAGTCACCAACTTTAAATTGTCGTCCGCAACTCCTTTGAATTTGGACCAATTTAAAATTTTGTCATCTGGTAATGGATTGAATATAATTTCTTGAACAAACAAAATTTAGTTATCTTGATTTTCTTTAACAGGAACAGAGCATAGAATGAATATTAAGGTATTACTATATTGATAAAGAGTCTAAGAATATCTACCTTAGTAGTCCCTGTTCCGCTCCCTTTACGCCAACAGAACTGCTAAGGTTGATAACAAAACGTAAAATCTCTTTTCTAACAAAGGTTCGTCCTAGTGGAGTGTCAAGAGTTAGCTTTTTACTCGCTGGAAGAAATAGAAAGAACCAGATATTAAACTTATGCAGTTTACCCATTTCCACAAGACTAAATTCTAGACAGGTCAAAATTGAAAGGAGTTGCAGACGACAATTTAAAGTTTATGAAATTTTAGATTTTTTTAACTCTCAGGGATTTTCTAAATCAAAACTTAAAGATTTTTTTAAATTTCACCAATTTGAAAACATTGTCTGCAATATCTTTCAATTTGGACAAGTCTACATTTTGTCATGTGCTAATGGTCTGAAATACATATCTTCCTTGTTATCGTATTCACTGGCTGCATGTTTTTATGTAACATCTGAGGTAGACTTAATTTGCCTGCTGATAGCACATGGAACATCGGAACAATTTCAAGTACCATTTGATATGTAGTCGGCATTAGTTAATTCTGAGCACCATAAGAGTGGTTAACCTTTTTCCTGCCGACAAGATTTTAGACTGACCAGAATGAAAGAAGTTTCAGAAGACATTTTGAGGGGTATTAAAATTGGAAAATAAGTGCAAATGTGAGGTAGCTAACATTGTCAGAAAAAGAGAAATTTCCTTTTACAAGAGATATCTCTTTTCCACAGTTTTCTATAACCATATTTTTCAGGGCATCAAAAATCGGAATTGTAATGGCCTAATCAAGTGCACCCCTGTATAATGCTGGATATCCATGCCCTTCAATCCTTTTCCAAGTAATACATAACTTTTTAAATCATCATACCAAGCAAAACTGGGAGCTATATCCCTTTTTATGATATGACCCATGGACTTTTATAGCACTAGTTAAGATCTTTTTAATTAAATTTTCAAAAGGCCCCTTTTCCTGTTTCACGACAGGTCAGACCCAATTACAAAAGGAACAATCCTTATGATGGTACAATCATTCTGTAAAAATTCAAAGCCAAACTGGTGAAATCTGGGGACATTATTGTGTTAGCTAAGATTTTTTAAATTATATTTCCCTAAGGCTCCTTTTCTGTGATACTTGACGGATCAGACCAAATTTCGAAAGGAACAATACTTATGATAGTACAATCATTCTGTGAAAATTTGAATAGAATTTGATGAAAACTGTGGATTTACAGTGTTAACAAGAATTTTAAACAGATTTTTCAATTAAATTTTCATGATGCCCCTTTTCCAGTGTTTCTTGACGGATCTGGCCAAATTTTGAAAAGAATTATCCTAATGATAGTACAGGGCTTTTTTTCTAGAAATTGGGATGAGGCCTTAGCCTGTTCATTTTGGGAAACTTTTGCGCAGTTTTCAGAAGAAATTGGAAACATAAGTTTAACCCTTTCCTGTTTTGTGAAATTTTAGACTGGTCCAATTTCAAAGAGGTTGCAGACGACAACGAAAAATGCATGCAATTTGAAATCTGACCATCCTATATGGTAGAAAATATTATGGGAAAAGGAGAAATTGCTTGTTACAAGCATTTTTTCTTTTTTCCACAATTTTGTCTCAAGTATAAAATCACAGTGATGTAAAATCCCAGGTTTGTCGAGGAAAGGGTTAATACAAGAAAGTAATAAATGTAAGATCCATGCATCATTTTCAAGAATCAATGATATTAAACAAAGCAAATTTTGAAGAAAATAAATCCATATAATGCAAAAATAAGCTGTAATTTTGGGAAATTTCTCTGCCACAAGTGGGGAAAAAAAGAGCCTTTTTTGATTTGGGAAGTAGCCTTTTATAGGCCCCTGTTAAAGAACAAAAAAAAGCCCTGTAGTACAGTCATTCTGTGAGTGTTTGAAGAGAATCTGATGAAAACTGTGGATTCTAGAGTGTTAAGATGGAAAAGTTAAAAGATGGATGACAGATGCACAGATAGACGGACACCGAAAGGGAAACAGCCGTCGCTAATGACCTTCTTGCCTTTGGGCAGTAGAGCTAAAAAATTGGCATAGCATGATTTCAATCTGTTTTTAGATGACTTTGATTAATAAATTTAGTATTTAATGACCAATCATTCAATATCCTCTTTACTGGTAATAGCAAGTATTTGACTACAAATGTAAACAAATATTTCAGCCTTTATTTTCCAGCTGGTCCAAATTAACACTTGTGATGCTGTATGATTTGTTTGTTTGAATGGGGTTTTACGCCGCTTTCAACAATATTTCAGTTATATCGCGGCGGCTGGAGCACCTAACAATGGAATCCTGGTATTTCTCACACCAGTACTACCATTACATCCCTTCCTAGCCTCCAGCTGCTATCTCACATAGGTCTACGATTATCGACCCATTGGTGAGAGACAAATAGTCGGAAAGGATGAGTGCCGCCGTCGGGGATCGAACCCGGGACCTTTAGATTGACAGTCCGCAACGCTACCAACTGCGCTATGACGGCGGCGTGATGCTGTATGAATAACCTTACTGAATTGCTGTAAAGTAAAAGGGCTGAAAGCACTGATAGAGCTTGTTGTTCAAAAACCAATATTTCTTTCAGAAATCAATTTCAAAAACAACTCTGTTAGGAAAAGTACAAGCAGGAGGTGTAAACCAAGATCAGCCTGCACTTATGTGGAGGCTGATCTTGGTCTAAATCTCCTGCCTAAAAACCAGAATATTCCGGGTTCTGCATGACAAGGGTTAAAACAACGTGCAGATGAAAATTCAAAGTACACTTTTACAAGTTTTGGAAAAAAAAACATTGAAAGAAAAGAGTAATTTTTTGTTACAAGAAATTTTTCCTTGTCTCTCAAAAGTTTTCCAATACTGCTTTTCATCAGAATGTCAAAATAGATAATTATCTGGTAATTGGAAAATAAACAAGAGGGCCATTGAAGTAAATAGTCAAAGTGACTTTTTTAATCCAAAAGTCACCCATTAACAAATCGTGTCTCAGGCATTCAGAACAAACATTCTCAAAAAAGTTTCACAGTATTTTTGCCAGAATAGAATTCACTTACATTGCAAATAGATTTCTTCCGGTAAGGCCAAATGACCTAGTTTTTGACACAAATTGAGCCCAGTTTGTACTTGGCCGAGATTTTATGGAGATAATTATTCATAAAAAATATCAAGTCATTTAAGCCAAAAATGTGGCCTCTAGAGTGTTATCAAGGTATTCTAATATTTGATCTAGTGACCAAGTTTTAGACCCAAACTCAAACTTGGGCAAGATATTATGAAGACAATCATTCTGAACTAATTTCAAGTCATTTCAGCCAATAAATAGCCTCGTGAGTACAAACAAGGTATTCCTAGATTTGACCTGGTGTCCCAGCTTTTGACCAAAATTGACCGTAATTCCAACTTTGCTTTGATATGTGGCTACTAGGATGCTAACAAGGTATTTCTAAGATTTAACCTTGTGACCTAGTTAATGACAACTTTGCTTTGATATCAATGATTCAAATAGACAAAGTTTGGTGATATTGAGTCAAAAATGTAGTCTCTTGAATGCAAACAAGACAAATGTTGACACACTACGGACAGCAAATATAAGCTTAGCTTGAGCATGTTGTGCTCAGGTGAGCTAAAACCAACATATATCTTCTGCTAGACTGAGTTAACTTACAAGATTCTGATGCTGTACTAGTTTGACTACTTGAGGTTTCTGCAGCTGGTTCATTCATACTACCAGTTCTAGATCGGCTTGTGTCTTTGGTTGGTTTGAGAACATCCACACGAGTCTGCAGGGTTTCTATTTCTTCAAAATAAAAAGAATCACTTTATTAACCCATTACCAGACAACAAAATTTCAAACTGGCCATAATTCGAGTCGGAGGAGAGGGGTAGTGTGCAACTGCAGACTGCTTACTAAAACAAAGTTTCACAAATGGTATACTGTCAAAAATGAGCTAAGCTGCTTGTCTGGTCATATATCAATAACACATTTTAGTAATTTATTTGTAATTATGTGCATTCTCTTTGATACTTTTCTAATAAGGACTTCCGGATATTAGTATTTGAAGTCAGTTCTTTGTATATGATATGATTAGTAAAACATTGGTAGCCTTATGATAATGATTGTCACAAGATTTACTATTTTGAAGATTTATAAATCAGTAAAACATGTAGCCAAAAATGTGGCCTATAAAAAGCAAACAAGACAAATGTTGACAGACGACTACAAATGTAGTAAGGTTTATCTTCGAATGGATTGCAGCTCCGAAGGATTCAGAATATGACATGGAATGTACAGGTGTTGTTAAGAAATGCTGTTTCAGTGGAAAGAAATTTATTATATACCTATAAACTATCTGAGGCTTTATTTCGGCATCTGATAGAACTTGACAGAAAAAAAATTCGTATTGACCGAGTATCAGAATCCGTATTTGTCGAGTACCTTGTCTAATGCAAAAGTCAACATATATGATATTTTCGTGTTACACTATAATAAAGTTCAGGTTTATTCATTTATAAAACATGCCAATACACATATCTATCATATTGTGTTGCATCTTGTCTGGGTTTTCCACTTGTTTTACACATTTTGGCACTGTCAGTCTAATTTTAGATTTATGTATTGTGTGTACTGAAATATCGACCAAGAGAAGTTTTAACGCGGCTTTAATTTAACCCTCTTGAGTTATAGAGCTCTTACACAGAATGCAGGTATGTGTAAACCCCATGTAGGTTATTTTTCATAGAGTAGCTTACAGAAGATTTGTCATTATCCTGAAGAATTACAAACTCTATGAAGGTTTCTGAGGTTGAAGTATTTATCAGCAATTCATAAAATTCTCAGGTTTACAAAGTTTACAAATCATGTAAGGTAGATATTTTAATTTCTACTTATTTTCCGGTATATAATAAAAGGAATATTACAATAGTCTTTCTTTCATACAGGCCGTATCTTGTCTCGTAGCTTGTGTAGAATACCATCTGACTCATCAAATAGTATTCTATACAAACTACTCGACAGATATGGCCTGTAAGAAAGAAAGACTGTTGTAATATTCCATATTTATTCATGCCATCATTATTTATGTGACTAGAACATTCTATGAGATTTTCTTTTCTTTTCCAAACAAAGTCACTAGCCCAAATCACCCATGCCTACATAACTACAGTTTATGCATATTATTCATTATGATGACTTTGTCATGGACTTAACCTTTTCCTGTTTTGGGTTTCGTCAAATGGTATTCTACACAAGCTACTCATCAGATTTGGCCTGTATGAAAGAAAGACTGTTGTAATATTCCATATTTATTCATGCCATCATTATTTATGATTTTTTCCTGTTTTGCAAAATTTGACACCCGTCAAAATTCAAAGGTTTTGCAGATGAAAAATTTACAGTTAGCTTAATTTGAAAAATTAACATTCAGTAGGGTAGAACATATTGTGGAAAAAGACTTGTGACAAGCAATTTCTTGATTTTCTACAATGTATTCTCAATTATCAAATCACAGGGATGTAAAAACCAGGAATTGAACAGGAAAGGGTTAAGTCCCAATCTTTATCTATCCCTGGACTGATGAATGAATGGACAGATAAATGAATGAATAAATTGATGAATTCATACCTGGGTTTTGATCTGTGGAAGTCTTTCTTTTATTATGATCACAGTTGATGCAGATAGACTTATTATGGTGACTAGACAGAGGGGTGGGGATAGGGTCATACGTCATGGACTCATGTCTTGCTCTCAGTGGTTTCTCTGAAATGAATTAATGAATTAAAGAATGATTTCTTAATTACAAATAGTTGTTTGAATCTGTTAAAGATAACTTCAATTTCAAGTTAAAGGGTTTAAGCACTCAATCCAATCCTATCCCAAATATCTTTGCTTCTCTTCTACAATTAATGGATTGCTGGCTCCGCCCAGCAAGGTCAACAGGAAGTTCCACTTCATATGTAAACAGAGTTATATTGCAAAATTTATGGTCAGTAGCAATAAGGAAAAATTGTTGGTTGTCAACCTATACGCAAAACTACAGCTAAATATATAAGTCACAAAACCAATAACAAGAGCTGTCAGAGGAAAGCAACGCTCTACTTTTCTGAGTGCTGGATAGTAACAGCAATTCAATGTCGACATAAGGCATGATACCTAAGTAAAATTAGAGATAAAAAATCTTTCAAATAAAATTTTAAGTCAAACAAAGAATTTCTAAGTCCAAAAAAAGGGTTAGAACTCCACTATAATAAACACTAAAATCAATTTCAGAGTGATGAAACCTTGCATGGAAGATGATATGATGATTACAAAAGCATATGCAAAGTTTCAAAGCAATAGCATAAGTAGAATGAGAGTTATTAAAGATATATCTCAGTTGCATGTAAGGGTTAACCAAGAATTTCTTAGTCCAAAAAGGGTTTCAACTCCACTATAATAAATGTAATTGTAATGAATCTTTGCCTAGAAGATTTTATAATGGTCTCAAAAGGATGTGCAAAGTTTCAAAGCAGTAACATTAGTAGAAATAGAGTTATTCAAGACATATGACAGTTGCATGTAAGGTTTAACAAAGAATTTCCAAGTCTGAAAAGGGTTAAAATTCCACTTAAATGAATGTCAGAGTAATGAAACCTTGCCTATAGGGTGATATTATTGTCACAAAACATGTGCAAAGTTTCAGAGCAATAGTGTAAGTAGAAACTGAGATATGGCACTTGCATGTAAGATTTAACCAAACCATTACACTGGGTGACTGGACTAGCACCCTATTCTTCGAATAGTCAAGCTAAAAATGCTTCAATATTGGCATTCAACAGTGTGTTCATTTGGCAACTTAAACGTCTTAACTTCAGCTTATTCAAGCTGAAGTTACAACATTTAGGTTGCCAACCAACTATTTTATTTTATTTACAATATATCTTACTGGGCATAAATTTTGCTGAGTCAATTGGCCTGGCCAGCTGAGTTCATGGGCGGGGCCAGCAGTCCGTCAGTTTGATATGTATGTGAATCTGGTTGGTGAATATGGATTCAGATTGTATTTAGACAACACTGATATGATAAACAAACCTGTTAAATCAGAAAACCGCACAGATATGTTGTCTGCAAAAACTGAATTAGACTCTCCACTTGGATGGTCTAGAGTAGACACCTGTCTTGAAACACCAATAAGTGAACCACCGGGATATTCTTCACCTTCCTATAATACAAATCAAAATAAGTGTTGCAGAAATTTGTAGCTATATTCATCTCCAATAAGTATCTTACATCATGAGGTGTTTCTAACAGATACCCTTGTTCTTCCATAGAGTTTTCATGCAGAAGCTGTAAATGAATTGACCAATTGCGGCTGTAATTCTTGGAATCTATCGACCAATCAAATTATTCATTCTGCCCAGAATTGGGATTCAAACTCCAACAATGGCCGTGATTTGTCTGAAACATATTTGTTGTTTGGCAACTTATCTAAGCTGTAGTTACGGCGTTTAAGTCGCAACCAACACTTCTACTTTTTTGTTACATGCTACTGGCCATAATTTTTCAATTTCTTTAAATTTTGAAATCAAAGGAGGTCTTCCTGTTGGAGTCGATGGGGCAAGCTAATGAAGTAAGTTGGCGGGGTCAGTGATTGGTCAATTACCTCCTGGTACACACTCTTAATTACTGTAACAATTATCTTATTGACGGATTTTACAAACCCATTCCCACAAAGTGACGCTTTTTGATGCCCCTCAAGCAGAAACAATTGAGAAAACATAGTGTAAAATGTAGAAATTGCTTGTAACAAACAATTTCTTCACTTTACAACATGTTTTCTACCAAGAAATTTCAACAAATTTAAGATTTCATAAATTTTAAATTGTCGTCTGCAACTCCTTTCAATTTGGATCAGTCTAAAATTTTGCCATCTGGTAATGGGTCAATGTAGCACGATAGTGGAGAGTGAGGTTAGAGCAATCAGCCTTTGTCTCCTTGAAGCCAACACCAGTACAACATACAACACACAAAGGGATTGCCTCCTTATCCATATTTGGAAAAAGAGTTGGTGGGTATATCCTGAGGAAATGTCCCCAGTGTATTAATTATTTACATGTATGTTGTAGATAAAAACTTTCAAAATGTAGAACTAATTTAGTCTACAGACCCTTTAATAGATAAGACAATTGTAAATAACCTATTTACACAATCCCTATTTTTTAGGTTCCTCAAGAAGAAAGTTCATGAAAGCAATCTGGAAGAAAGAAATGGGTTGTAACAAGTAATATACTCATTTACATTGTTTTTCTACCTAGAGAGAGAGGGGTATCTAAAGTTATATAAGTTTGAAATAGATGTCTGCAACTTTTGTTCAATTTGGACCAATCTATTAGTTTGTTGTCTTGTAATGGGTTAAAGGATTTATATATCCAGGGACAGAATTCATTTCTATTTATCAGTTTAGAAAAATTTAAGTTTTAACTGCGAAATGCGTTCGTGACATAAGGATAACAAGAGTACCACAAATACCAATGCTGGGCTGCACGCATTTTATAATTTAAGTATACAAGTTTTGGACAAGAAGACCCTTGAATGTGATCTTGTTTGTTTGTTTGAATTGGGTTTTACGCTGCTTTCAACAATCTTTCAGTTATATCGCGGCGGCTGGAGCACCTAGCAATGGAATCCTGGTATTTCTCACACCAGTACTACCATTACATCCTTTCCTAGCCTCCAGCTGCTATCCCACATAGGTCTACGATTATCGACCCATTGGTGAGAGACAAATAGTCGGAAAGGATGAGTGCCGCCGTCGGGGATCGAACCCGGGACCTGAATGTGATCTTGACTAATCACCTTGAACATCATATAAGCAGAAAGGTCTTGTCATAACTAATAGACATGTAAAATATAACGCTCCTATGTACAGCAACAGAAGAGAAAAATGTCAAGTTTTTGGACAATGAGTTTTCTCTAAAACAGTCGAGCTAAACATGTGAATGACTAGCTTAGTTTTCACACCTCAAATATCATATGTACATCAACAGGTAGTGATATTCCAATGAATTCGGCTTGTCCTGTATGAGGCCTCTGTTGATATAGACTAGCTCTCTGTGGTAATAAACCTCCAGTACCTGGATCTAGTTCACTTAGTGACACTCCACTAAAGTTTCGCAGTAATAGACTGAAAATATAAATTAGCAAACAGTTGGACATTTCTACTCATCATTTATATATGCCAGGACTCATGTCTGACTTGCAGACAAGGGTATTGACCCTAAAAAATGTGAAAATATCCTTTTTTGACCCTTAGAAATTTCTCAATTCATTTTGACCCCCTTGGGAGAAATTTCTAAGGACCAAAACAGGGTTTAATCACCCATTTTTTCAGTGATGTATCTCATATAATATTGGAAATTAGACAATTTATTGTTTACTTGTCTTTATGAAAAAGATCAGTTGGAACTTAAACCTGCAAATTTCTAGTCATGATGCACCCTTTTTGTTTATTTGACTCTTTTAAAATCAATTCTGACCTCTAGAATATCCTGGTGAAGGAGTATATGACTCCACATATTTTTAATGCTATCATAATCCCCATATACATCACTTTATCTTAACCCATTACCAGACAGCAAAACTTTAGAATGGTCCAAATTGAAAGGAGTTGCAGACGACAATTCAAAGTTGATAAATTGTAGATTTTTTTCACCTTTCTAGGTTGAAAACAATGTGGATAATGTAGAAATTGCTTGTTATAAGCAATTTCTACATTTACCACAATATTTTCCCAATTGTTTTTCTTGAGGGACATCAAAAGGCGGCGTTGTGTGGGAGTGGGTTAATTTGATTCGGCTGAAAGCAACTTCTTTTAAAGAATTCTTATTCTAGTTACCATCCATTGTAAGAGAAAGCGGTCACCGACTCTGTCCAGTTTTATACCAGTCAACTAGGATAACAGCAAAGCCAAAAATGTTTAGTTCATAGTTATGTTCTGCACACCCTCCAAAACAATGTGCCCCTTATCATACCAATCTGAGGTTACGACAATACTTGTTTACCCATAATTTTACTAGACAACAAAAAATAGACTGGTCCAAATGAAAAGACATTATGGATGACAGTTTAAAAGTGGTAAAATTTCGAAAATCTTTTGTCTTTTAGGGTAGAAATATTGCAACAAGCAATTTCTTTATTTTCTTTGATATTTTCCAAAGCTGCCTTCTTGAAGGGCGTAAAAAAGAGGTATTGAGTGGGATTTGGTTAAATAAATCAGTGATGTTAATATGGTTTCTTTGAAGAAATTACTATAAATCATGACAACACAATTCTGTTTGTAATACTCCTCAAAGAAAAAAAAGTGAAACACAGTGAAAAATGAAGAAGTTGCTAGTAATAAACAATTTCTTCATTTCCAAACAATGTTTCCAAAGCAAAAAAGAAGAATTTTTGATATTTTATTAACTTAAATGCTCTTCTTTGAAATTGGGCGATTTTAAACTTTGTCATCTTGAAATGGGTTAAAGAATTAACTTTACCTTTGAGGCCTATGAATGGTTGTATCTGTACTGTCAATACTAGGCCGTCTACTTGATAAACTTCCGGTATCGTAGAGATTTCTCAGTCCATAATCTGATTCTACATCGGAACTTATTGCACGGGTTTTCATCAACGATCTCAGTGTTGCATAACCAATAGCATCCCTAGCCGTAGTATACATGATTGCATTTTCTGAGAAATCAAAGTACTTTGATGATGGCAATAGTCCACTCCCCATGTTAGATTGTCTTCGAATGCTTGGAACACGAGAAAGATTTGACTGTCTACGTAAAACTGATGAAGGGTGAATAAAATCCACCGAATCTTGATTATCTTTCTTTCTCATTTGTACTTCTATATGATCTAAAGAGTTTGTACTTGCAATAGGACTCAACGATGGGAACTCGGAAACACCCCCATGATGACCAGAATCATATGACCCAACACCACTTGTAACAGAGTCTGTATTAAAACTATCTGTTCGACTTTTAGTTGTCCGTGAACTTTCACTACTACTACTTCTCTCCTCTTTCAAACTCACAGACCGTTTCATCACAGATTCTTTTGAACTTTCATGCACTGATTCCTCTTTCTTCACTAAATATTCACTTGATTCTAATTCTGATTTAGATTCAATTCGATTAGACAAACTAGAATCATTAACATTAGTTTTAATTTCAACACCACTTGAAGACTCATTTAGATCACAACTTGAATGTAATTGTTGTTTGTCTGTATCAATAACACTAATTTTGATAATTGGTCCATTTTCTAATTCTATATTAATTAACCCTTTATCACGGGCTTTAACCTCATCTTGAGATGCTAAATTAGTGCTATCTGTCTCATCTTTGGCAAATTCAGAAGTTTGTTCAATACTATGTACTTTCTTCTCATGTTCCTTGCTGCTATATGTTTGTTTTTCATGTTCGTCACTAGCCGCAGGTTCATTGCTTTTGCAGTTGACTTGAACAATTTCATTTTCATTCGAATCTTTCAATTCTATTGGCTTATTAGCTAACTGAAGATGTTCATTAGAAACTGACTGGTTAGGTATCACAGATGATGGTTTGGTGGAATCATATTTAGAAGTAACAATGTGCATAGAACGACTCCGATTAGAGGAAGAGATTTTTTGCAGATCTCGACTAGTGCCCACATTTTCTACACTACGGGTTTTGTCACGACTTGATGTTACTTTCACTGTTTGAGATCTTGCAGGTAATGTAAAGTTTTTTCTATTTTCTACATTACTCTCAAATGGAAAAGTCTGACTTTTTTGTCGAGCCCCTCTACGCAAATGTTCTGGGCTATTTAAATTACTTTTGCCCTTCCGTCCCAGACTCGAAATCACTATTCCCGATTCACTATCACTGTCTTCATCACAACCACTACCGTAATTTTTCAACGGTTTGAAAATGAATTTTCCTGATTGATAATGTTCTTCGGCTATAAAATCCAGATTGCTTGTTGGGCTACCTAAATCCAATCTAGCCCCACCAAAAGTAAAACCAAGATTTGATCTCACATCTTCCATGGAGTCTGCCAGAAGTATGGACCTGTCCTCAACAAGCGGCCATTTTTCAGCTCTTGTATTCCAGCGAGATTCCCACCCATACTGGGACAGAACCTCAGCTCCTTCACGAGTACTGGATATCAAACAGAGGACAAAAAATGATGTCCTGCAATTAAAGTACATGATTTAGGAAAAATCTTTCTGATATAAATATAGGCATCTACAACAGTGTTGCACTATGCCATCAGTATATTGGCCGCACTTACAACAGTGTTGCACTATGCCATCAATATATTTACAGATTTTTTCCCCTCAGCAAATACTTTAGGTATATACTTGTAGGAAGTTAATTTAAAATCAACATTTTTATTTTACAATTGTTGTCTACACATTATATCAATACAGACAGGTCTTGTTAATTTGTAATAAATCATACTTTAACAAAAATAATGGACACATTATCGTAAAGTACCAAATATCACTTATTTTCTGCCAGGACTTTATTTCTACTGTTTCATGGATGGCACCACAGAATTAAATTCTCAAAAAAATTAACTAGAATATAAATCATAGTGAGGTTCCTCTATAAACAAGAGCCGTCGGAGATGGATTATGCTCCCGAACAAGGCTTTTGTTACAAAACTTTATGCCATCATTGGACAAAAAACTTCTTATTGAATGCAACTTTAGTTTGAGAGTTCAGTTCACAAGAAATTTAGAAGTTTGACAAACATTGAAGGAATCTGTTTGGCTTCACAGGTCTGATTCTAGTAAAATTCAATATCATTATATGGTAAAGGGTTAAATATTCTACCTTGACCATCAATGTTATCAATGAAAAATGTCTACATACAAAAAAAAAAAAAGACTCTAACTTGAAGGCTATATTACCATTGTATACTTACGGGCGATGTTAAAGTTAAAATTCTCAAAATTTTGACCTTGAGAAATGACCTTGACAGATGACCTTGAACTTAATACCAACAGAAAGGTCATGTTAAAAGCAATGCAGATGTGAAATATGAAGGCTATATTACTTACCATTGTAAACTTATGGACAATGTAAAAGTTAAAATTTTTGAAATTTTAACCTTGAGAACCAACCTTGACCTTAACAGATGACCTTGACCTTAGTACCAACAGAGAGGTTTCCTCATAACCAATGCAGATGTGAAATATGAAGGCTATATCTCTTAATAATCAAAAGTTATGGCCAATGTAAGTTTGTTGAAGAGAAATGGAGAGCTAATGAAAAGCTATCAAACATTAAGCCCCCTTTTTCCATGACACATCTTATTTCCGAAAATTTCAAGTAGTTCATGGTCAAGGGCATCTGAGTTGCTCCTCAAATATAGAATTTCATTAAATTCTGGATAAATTTGAGAAAAATTATATTTTACCTTAAGTCCTCTTTTTCTGTGATGAGGCCATTAAGCCAAAACCCGAGATAACTACATCGGCATTATATCATAGGGAGTTCACATAGTAAGTTTCATTTGATTTGGTCCAAGGGTTATGGAGAAATCGCTCCGGACGGAATGACAGACAGACGAAGCGCCGCTATATGCTCTCCCTTTGGGGAGCCGTCTCATGTACACATACAAGGAAATGCTGGAAATTACTTTTTAATGTAAAGTGCAATTTCAAAGTATTAGTGTTATGCCAACAAAAATGGCCTTACAATAGCTATAGTAATGACATTTTGTTTGCCCATCATCAGTCATTCAACAAGTTTGCACGATTAATGAAAATTTGACATGTCTTTCTTTTCCAACTTACATTTGACAGATTGTGATGGATAATTCCTTACCAGTGATAAAATTTTAGGCTAGTCTTACCTAATGGGCAGACAAAATTCATTTTTATGAAACTACACTTTTCAAATCCATGATGCTTTATTTATTTATTTCATTTTTCATAACGCAGTTATTAAATTCTTCTTCTAATAAGGTAAATGACCACAGAAAAAAATGCAGAAATTTAAACCACCTGGTTTTGGGGAAAAACCCAGAATTTGGACCCCATAGCACAGAAATAAAGTGCTATACAGTATATGGTCTTAATTAAACAATGACCAGATGAAAATATTTTAGGCTGGTCTAAATTGAAAGAAGTTGCAGTTGACATTATCAAGTTGATGGAAATTTAGAAAACATTCTGGGAAATGAAGCAACTCTTGAGGGGCTCTTTGTGTTTCTTCAAGGAATGAAGAGAAAATATTTTTTTTTCATGAGGTATGAATCTAAAACTTAATCACTCTGTATGAGTACCGGTACACAAAGGTTTTTGGTTCATACCTCCATGAAAAATATTATCTTCATTTCACATAATTTAATTCCATCAGCAAACAAGATGTGTTTTTGAAACACAATGCCCCCACAACAGTACTAAACATTTGACCTATGTTTGTGACCTTGACCTTATCACATGACCTTGATATGAGGAGATGCGTATTATGGAGATGTATCATCATGCCAAATATGAGCATTGTATCTTGAATAGGCTGGTAGTAATTGGCAATGATAAATTTTTGGTTAAGTTTTGCAGAAAGAAAGACAACAGAAAGATGGACAGACAGACAGGCAGATGGACAGGGGTAAAACAATATGCCCCCAATCTTTTGATGCGGGGGCATAAAAACAGCAATATTTTACTAGTTTTGAGGAAATTTAAGCAACTTACAAACAGCAAGACAAAGGATAAATTTTGTCATAAAACAATCATTTTAGGCATTAAACTACAGTGACAAACAAAACAAAGTACCCTCTTAATGAATAGACAGGACTTTCCTCAGCTAATCTAATTACATCTGGAACTATCTTTTCTTCTTGCAGCCATGATATACCCCATGAGGAAGTACTGATATGACCCTGTAAGAAAGAGGATAACATAGGTTTGTAACTGACCAATTGTGGCTGTAGCTAATCAAATAATTCATTTTGCGGTTTCTTATCTAAGTGGAACTTCTTGTTGGAGTCAGTTAGCCAGGCTGCTGGAAGCAGTGGGCGGGGCCAATTATCATCAATTGATAGATCACGCCCACTGACCTCAGACAAGATATCAAATGATGTTATGGTCAGGGACATTAACCCTTGTCATGCTGAATATTCCAGTTTTGGCAGGAGGTGTAGACTAAGATCAGACTGCACTTATGTGCAGGCTGATCTAAGTATTTAACTCCTGCTTGTACTTTTCTTGCCAGAGTTGCTTATGAAGTTGATTTCTGAAAAAATATTGATTTTTGAAGAACAAGTTCTTAATTTGTTTGTTTGAATGGGGTTTTACGCCGCATTCAACAATATTTCAGTTATATCGCAGCGGCTGGAGCACCTAACAATGGAATCCTGGTATTTCTCACACCAGTACTACCATTACATCCTTTCCTAGCCTCCAGCTGCTATCCCACATAGGTCTACGATTATCGACCCATTAGTGAGAGACAAATAGTCGGAAAGGATGAGTGCCGCCGTCGGGGATCGAACCCAGGACCTCTAGATTGACAGTCCGACGCGCTACCAACAGCGCTATGACGGCGGCTAACAAGTTCTTAAAATTTTCCTTTTTTGTTTCAAAGTTAAAATGGGGTGTGCCTGGGCGGAGCCCAAATATGACCCAAGGGGCATCATTTGAACAAACTTGATAGACTTCCACTAGGAGGTGCTGCATAAAAATACCAAAACTCTCAGTCTACTGGTTTCAGAGAAATAGATTTTTAAAGATTTTCATACTTTCCCCATTTTTTGTTGCCATTGCAACCAGAGTTAAGGTTGGATTTTATTTATTTGAACAATTTTGGAAGAGCTTCACCCATGAAACATCTCTGCCAAGTTTCATCCAGATTGGCTCTCTGGTTCAGGAGAAGATGTTTAAAAAAATTGTTGACGGACGCACAAAAGCAATGAAACATGTGCCAATTCATTTTAATATCAATTAATTAATGTAGAAGATATGCTACAGACAAGAAAAAGACGCACACACACTAGCACCCATGGATAGTTAGACAGAAGTAACTCAATATTCCCATTGCTTTTACATGGTGGGGGCATAAAAAAGAGAACAGTTTGAGTAAAGGTCAATTAGATTAAGTGTTTCAAAAATAACACAAGAGCCATGTTGGACATAGTCATTCCCCGCCATGCACTGCACTTCTCCTCAATGAGATCTATCCACCTATGAAGTTTAAGTTAATAGCCATTATACTTTCAGAGATATCTTCCGGACAAAATCTTAGTCATTCAAACAACAAAGGGCAGCAACTTCGAAATTATGCAAGCAATAGTTATGGTTCTTGTGCACTGCACTTCTCCTCAATGAGATCTATCCACCTATGATGTTTCAAGTTTATAGCATTCATACTTTAAGAGATATGCTGCACGCAAGCTTAGTGACGGAATGACGGAAGGACCATTACTATATCCCCTTCGCCAAAACAGCTGAGGATAAGAAGAGTCAGGTAGAATCAACATTCTAGATTCAGGAAATCTACCCAGATGAAAAATCTAGACCCTTGTCAATACCTTTTGCATTTCTTGAATGATCCATTTTCACTTCAACATTCCAACACAATGAAGTTTTTTTACAGCCCAGGAAAAACAACCTTTGGAAAACATTATTGAAAATGAAGATACAAAGAAAAACAACAGGGCCAGTGGCCCTTGGGGCTTACTTGAGATAAGAGTCTTTTTTTCTTCAAGGCCTTATACAAACTGGATCTGTAGAAGACCTCCTTTAACATTGAATAAACTCAACTTGCGTTAACTTTTCCAAACAATGCTTTCAACAGATTTCAAATATTTTAGTAATCATTAGCATACTAAGATATTTTTGCACAATTTGGTTTAAATTGGTCAAATAGCTTTAAAATAGGGTTACCTTCTTTATTTCTATTTAAGCCTTATTACCCTGTGGCTCTGAATTTTATCAATTTTGAAAGAGGTCAATGTACTGATGCTACATGCAAAATTCTTCAACTGAGGGAATTTTTTTCTATTTATTATTTTTCTCCTGTCATAGGAACCAGAGTTTTCGATTGATCTAAATTCTTTGGTTGACATCGGCCCAGTGGTTTGGGTGATGTTTTAGCAATTCTGGAAGAGGTCAATGTGCTGATGCTTCATGCAAAATATCAAGACTCTAGGCCCTCTGGATTAGGAGGAGATAACTGTTAAAGATTTGATTAAAATTTCAGGTTTGTTACAATGGCAACCAGAGTTTTAATAGGATTTAAATGCTTTTAGCCATTCTTAAAGGGCACCACCCAAGGAACATTTCTGCCAAATTTGGTTGAAATCCATCCGGATGGTTATGGAGAAGATGTCATTTTAAAAATCCTTCTTTATTTCTTTATAAGCCCCCCCCCCCTCGGGCTCCTGCCCTGGGGACCGGAGGGTGATGATTTTAGCAATTCTGAAAGTATGTCATTGTGCTGATGCTTCATGCAAAATATCAAGGCTCTATGCCTTCTGGGTCTGGTGGAGATAATTTTTAAACATTATTTCAAAATTTCAGTTTTGTTACCATGGCAACCAGAGTTTTTTTAGGATTTCAATTCTTTTAGCAATTTTCATAAGGCACCACCCAAGAGACATTTCCGCCAGGTTTGGTTGAAATCCATCCAGATAGTTAGGGAGGAGATGTCCTTTTAAAAATCCTTCTTTATTTTCATACAAACTCCTCCACACTTGGGGCTTCGTTCCTGGGGACCGAGGGTGATGATTTTATCATTCTGAAAGTGGTCATTGTACTTATGCTTCATGCAAAATATCAAGGCTTTAAGCCTTCTGGGTCAGGAGGAGATAATTTTTAAAGTTTTTATAAAATATTCTGTTTTGTTGCCATGGCAACCACAGTTTTTAATCGATTTCAATTCTTTTAGCAATTTTCAAAGGGCACCCCCAAAGGAATATTCCTGCAAAGTTTTGTTGAAATCTGTCCAGTGGTTTTAGGAGAAGATGTCATTTTAAGATTATTGACACACGACAGACGATGCACACAGGACACTGGACAGAGGACGATCAAAATACCTCACGATGAGCACTTCATGCTCAAGTGAGCTAAAAATTCACCAACTGAAATTGGGGCCTACAACTTCTTCAATTCGGATCAGTCTTACAATTTTTCATCTGGTAATGAATGGGCTAGGGGACGATTTATGTATAATCAAAAACTTACAATGGCCCAAAGAGCAGTCTTTAATTGTATTAACTGGTCATCAGTCTTCATTTCTGGACATCTAACTAGTTGAAAATAGTCCTCTATATATGTCTGAAAAATAAACATCATTTCTATTTAACTTCATCCTGATTCAAGCTGTAGTTATGATGCTTGAGATTGTCAGTACAGAATATTTCCCTAAAAACAAACAATCCAAATCCAATAGTTCTAGCTAGAATATTCTGACTAGCACTTCCTGTCATCTTTGCACATCTCAAGTTAAACAAATTGTGATCTATTAACTCATTCTCACACTATCACATTTTTTATGCACCTCATCAGGAAAACATTGTGGAAAATGGAAAAGAAATTGCTTGTAACAAGTGATTTCTTAATTATCCCCTGTTTTCCATCAACATAAAATTGTCATTTGCAACTTCTTTGAATTTGCACCAGTCCAAAATTTTCTTGTTTAAGAATGGGTTAAATAGAAATTTTGGCAATTTGTAACTCGGGGTGGATAGAATGCAAAATACCAGATATGAAAGTCTAGGATGTTTATTGTCTGTAGGCAATCAAAATGTTGTAAAAACAACTATAATCTAGCTATCTCAATCACCGGCCGGCATTGTTATTATTTTACACTAAAGATCTGAACTGACTTGGTATTTAACAGACATATTTAGAACATGTGAGAGAAGAAAGTTTACTAGATTCAAGTTATCTTTCCTTTACCACAGCATATCAACAATGTACAAAGCTTTATTACCATTTTTCTTTCACTTTTTGCCTACAGTATGGACCAGATAAAGATTTTGTCATTGGATTATTTTCAAGGATTAAATTGAGTCTATAGTTGAATTGAGGGAAGAGTCTAAAAATGATACAAGAATCTTTACCTGTTGTCTCAACAAATGAAAGCCGTCTTTATGCTGAACCAGCTGACCGTATAAATGTATTGGTACAAATACATCCTTATTCTGTCGCCTGAAATAAAGATACTCTGTGTAACAGGAAAATATACTTTTACTATTAAAGTACTTGCATGTCTGTAAACATTTCTGAAAGTAAAATAACATAACAATAATGACCATTTCTGACACCCTTAAGAAATACGTTGATAACTTTGTGGTAAAGAGAAAACTTGCTTGTAAAAAGTAATTTCTCCTTTTTTCACTATGTTTTCACTCCTATACGGCACTTAATTTCCAATTTTAGCAAAATTTGAGAAGTCATCTGCATCTTCTTTCAGTTAAGACCATTCTAAAGCTTTATTTGTTTGGTAATGGGTTAATTGGGCGTTTCCCAGTTTTCTAAGGCTGCAGTATGATAAGTCCTTGTGACAGCAAAGATAGTTTGTCACTAGAATGATGCCATTTTCAACAAACAGGCTTAACCCATTCCTACACAGTGACGCTTTAGGATACCCCTACAAAAAACAAAAAAAAAAAAAACAATTGTGAAAACATTGTATAAAATGAAGAAATTGCTTGTTGTATTGTTCTTTTAACACAATGTTTTCTACACAGAAAGTTGGAAAATAAGTTGGAAAAGGCTAAAATTTCAGACAATTAAATTGTTGTCTGCAACTCTTTTAAAATTGGACCAGTCTAAAATTTCACTGTCTGGTAATGGGTTAACAATATGAACAAGATCTGTTAATGGACATCAACACTGGACTATTTTGAGTGCTGGATAGTAACAGAAATTCAGAGTCAAAATTAGGCTCAATTACACTAAATGAATGTCAGAATAATGAGTATTTGTTAAATCATGACTCAAAAGTTTTGAATCATTAAAATCTTGCACTCAAAATTCTAAGTCGAAGAAGATTAAAAACTCCACTAATGTAAATATCAGAGTTATGAATATTTGCCTGAGAATTGAAATATAATTCTAATTTATGTGTTAACTTAACAAAGATGAAACAGTTGGAAATATTTGCACATAAAATTTTTAACCAAAAATATCCGAGTCAAAAGGGGTGAAATATCTACTAATATAAGTGCAAGAGAAATTAATATTTGCTTAGGGATAGATATTATGGTCACAGAGGCATGGTCATTGTTTCAGAGTTATAGCAATAGGAACTGAGACACAGCAGTTGCTCTAAAACTTTAACCAAGAAATTTCAAATAAAGGATTCCACACAATGAATTTCAGAGTAATGAAACTTTTCAATATCTTTCTAAATATGGACCAATCCAATATTGTATGTCTAGAAAATAAGCCAAGACTTCACTTACTTTTTACTGGATCTACGTGTGTAAGAACCTTCATATGTTTTTTCATAGGTGGTCAGGGCCTCATCTAGCATTTCCTCCACTATCAACACATACCTTTTATTGAATGACTGGAAATTAAATTTTATTGAATGACTGAAAATTAAATAAATGATTCACACTCCAATCATTAATTCTTGAGGAAAAGAAAACTTTTCACATGGAAATCCGTAAGTACTTTGGTTATTTACATGTCTCTTATTCTGTTGCCAATAGATACCAGGACTGGCTAGTAGAAAAGCCTAAACAAGTCTAGTATTGGCCTGTCACATCACTTTAATTAGAATTAGAAAGGTATTGCAGCCTAGTTCACAACAAAGTCATACATCAACTGTCACCGTATCGAGTTCCACATGAATAGATGACATGCTCACTTGCTTAGTACACTGTAAAACTATTAACAAGAGGCCCATAGGGCCTTATCGGTAGCCTGAGTCCAAAGAGCACAAAAACAAATAAAAGTCCACCAGATTATGGTACATACTAAATATTGAAGCTCTAAGCCTTTTAGTTTGGGAGACAGAGAGTTTAAATTTCGTTATATAAACCATATGTAAAATTCGTGACGTCCAGGAATGGGCTAATTATGACCCTAGGGCAATAATTCATACCATATTGATAGAGATCCACCAGATGATGCTACATACAAAATATCAAAGCTCTAGGCCTATCTGTTTGAGAGAGGAAGATTTTTAAAGTTTTCACTATACAAGCCTATGTTAAATTTTTGACATCCGGGTAAGGGCTAATTTTAATCCTGAGGCAATAATTTGTACAATCTTGATAGAGGTCGACAAGATGATGCTGTATACCAAATATCAAAGTTCTAGGCCCTCCTGTTTTGGAGAAGATTTTTTCAAGTTTTCACTATATAAGCCTATGTTAAATTTGTGACATCCAAGAAAGGGCTAATTTTTTATCCTGAGGCAATAAATTTTACAATTTTGATAGAGGTCTGCCAGATGATGCTGTATACCAAATAACAAAGTTCTAGACCTTCCTGTTTGGGAGAAGAAGATTTTTACAAATTTCACTATATGAGCCCTTTGTGAAACTTGTGACATCCGGGAATGGGCTAATTTTTACCCTGGGGTTATAATATATACAATATTGATAGAATTCCACCAGATGATGCTACATGCAAAATATAAAAGCTCTAGGCCCTCTAGTTTGGGGGAAGAAGATTTTTGAAATTTTCACTATATAAGCCTATGTTAATCTTGTGACATCCGGGAACGGGCTAATTTTGACCCTGGGTTTATAATTTATACAATATTGATAGAGATCCACTAGATGATGCGACATACCAAATGTCAGAGCTGTAGGTCTTTTGTTTTGGTAGAAAAGATTTTCAAAGTTGTCACTATGTAAGCTTATGTACCCCACCCACCTTTACCCCCCCCCCCCCTAGCACAGCCATTTCTTGACAGATTTTTTTTTTCTTGTACAAACTTGATAGTCCTTGCCCTAAAGACTCTAAATACCAAATGTGAATATAATCTGACAGCCAGTTCATGACAAGAAGTTTTTTAAAAATGTACCCTTTTTGGCCCCTTATGGGACCCCAAGGGAAGATAATTCCATGACGTGTACAAATCTGAAGCGCCTTCCCATAAGGATGCTTCCTGCCAAGTTTGCTTAAAATCAATCTAAGGGTTCTTAAGAAGAAGTCGAAAATGTAAAAAGTTAACGCACGGCGACGGACAAACGGACAAACACGATCGCAACAGGTCACCATGACCTTCGGTCAGGTGACCTAAAAATCAAATGGCTATTATTAAACAAGAGCACCACCTATGGGTGCCTACGCCCGGCTATTTGGTTCTGGATAGTGGACAAAATGCATCTACAGTTATCCTCCTTGATAGTATAGTTTGCTCTTTTGATAGTTAACATGTGTGCCAAGATTCAAGTGAATGCCTTTAGTAGAACCAGAGATATCACAAATGTCATTTTTTTTGCTTGACGACAACAGCGATGACAACAACGACAATGACAACACCAAGGCTATAGCAATACCTCGGGTTTTCTCAGAAAACAGCCGAGCTAAAAATTAAGTCATCAGACATCTTTTCTAGAATTTTTTGTGATATATGCTAATTTTTTCACAGGAGACAATACTTACTGTTTGCCATTTCTTTAGTTCATTCATGGTATAATTGGCCTCTGTTAGAAACCTGTACCCTTCTGATGTAGACATGTATCGACAAAGCATCATCACACCTTTCTCACCAAGGTGTAAAAATGAGGGTTTCATTTTGATTAACGACTCTAAATTCTCCTGTTAATATAAAAAGATTAAACGGTTTAACCCATTACCAGACACAAAATTTTAAACTTGTCCAAATAGCAGACGACAATTTGAAGTCTATTTAATTCTAGATTTTTTTCAATTTTTTGGGTAGAAAACATTGTGGAATATTAAGAGATTGCTTGTAACAAGCAATTTCTTCATTTTCCATGATGTTTACCAAATTGTTTTTTCTTAAGTGTCTAAAAGCGTCATTGTGTGGGAATGGATTGACTAGAGTAAAAATATGTTCTCACAAGGATCTACCCTTACAGTTCTGTTAATAATTTGAGTTTAAAGCAATTATAAAAGAATCCATGTTTCCCAAAAATAAATGCTAAAGCATTGACAAGAACAAAACTCTATGTGCAAACAAGTGAGTAATTGCTAAAGCTATGGTTAACCCATTCAAACACAACCTCGCTTTTTATGCCCCCCAAGAAAAAACTTGAGGAAAACAAATTTAAAAAAGAAGAGATTGCTTTTTACGAGCAATATTTTCATTTTTAACCTTATTTCTACCCCAAAAGATAGAGATACTCGAAATTCTCTCATCTTGAAAGTGTTATCTGCAATTTCTTTTAATTTTGACTGGCCTAAAATTTTGTTGTGTTGGAATGGGTTCAAGTAAAAAATAAGACAAACATCAGATAACACATTTTTGTACATTAATGCCATTTTTTTCTTCATATAGAATTTTTATTTACTACCAAGCACAAAACAGCCAATCATCTGAAATCTGTAGTTAGTGTTCTTGTTTCGACCATTTGCACAAAATGACACTTTTTACACACCTTAGAAAAAGCTTTCTGAAAACTTTGTGATAAATAAAGAAATTGTCTATTTCAAGAAATTTCTTTTTATTATCCACAATGTTTTCTTCCCCAAAAGATAAGATTTTTAAAAATTCCATGACCTAAAACTTGTCTCAGCTTTTTTGCTTATGGACCAGTCCAAAATTTTGTTGTGCTCTAATGGGTTAAAGTTTGTCTTGATAGTATATACTGCTCTTTTAATAGTGAACATATATTTTCAGTTTTAAGCTGATATCAGTAATGGCAAAGATATAAAATGTCAGATTTTGAATGATGACAACAACAAAAAACTAGGGACATAACAATACCTCATTTTATCTCAGAAAACAGCTAAGCTGAAAAGATATTCTTAACCCATCATAAAACAATTTTTCATGCTGACACACTATAGATAAATAATTTGGCAAGAAATTATGAGAAAAGGAAAAACTGCTTGTAACAGGCAATTTTTCTAAAGTACTATAAACAAAACTAACCTTGACCTCACAAGCTTCATCCAAAATACTCAAGGCTGTCATGGCCACACTCCTACTCTGGTCATATAATTGACTGACAAGCAGCTCAATGCCCCATTGTTGAAATCCTGGCACTTTCGCTCGCATCAAAACTCGCATAAGTTTGGTGCAGTACAGTCTTCCACTCTGTCAAAAATACAAAAGTTATTGATTTTGAAAGGTATGTGAAGGGTATTGTAAAGAGTTTTCCATACCAATTAACTAGAAAGGTCATATGAAGGCTGGGCCTCAGTGAAACTTTTTCCCACAACTTTTTGACACCCCTCAAGAAAAAAGCATGGAAAGCATTGTGAAAAGTGAAGAAATTGCTGTAACAAGCAATTTCTTCATTGTCCACAATGATATCATCCCCAAAAGTCAAAATGTTCCAAAAATATAATCATACATAAAATGTTGTCAAGCAATGGGGTCAAAGTCTCATCATCATGACTGGAAAAGCAGGTTATTGAACCAGGGACTACTGACACTGGGGTCTAGCCTATTACCACAAAAATTCATTCTTCTTTGTTATTAATTCATACAGGGGATCAGAACAGGACAAACGCTTGACAAAATTTTTTGCAAATTGAATATGCTCCCTCAATCAAGTGTTTTCTCATAAATTATGACATGGCAAACACTTAGACCATTTCCCCCTATTATGCATTTTTCACCCACTTTGATATCAATCTTACTGATCTAAATAAATACAATGTACTGTGACTTTTCTGCAACTTTTGATTTGGGCAATTCTATTATAAACCATTCAAACCGAACACTGCTTTTTTATGCCAAGAAAAAGCTTGTGAAAACATTGTGGAAAACAGACAATTTTTCCATTTCCTACAAAGATTTCAACCCAAAAAGACATATATATTCGTAAAATTCAATCAACTGAAAATTATTGTCAGCAACTTTTTTCTATTTTGACCAGTCTAAAAAACTGTCATCTGGTAATGTGTTAAGTAATAGGTACTGAATTAATATGGCTACTATATGCTTATTGCTTAACACATTACCAAACAACAAATATATAGACTGGTCCAACTTCAAAGAAGTTGCAGACATCAACTTATATTTCATAAAATTTTTTTAGAATTTGCTTTTTGGGGTAGAAACATTGTGAATAATGAAGAAATTGCTTGTAACAAGGATTTTTTTCATTATCCGCAATGTTTTTAGGCTATTATTTTAAGGGGCCTAAAACATGGTTCATACAGAAACAAAGCACATAAATTTAAGGACTTTTTAAGGTCTTTTTAAGGACAAAATTTCTATTTTTAAGGCCTTATTTCTGTTGAAAATCCTACCTTAAAAAATGCTGTCATCAGTTCATTCAGTTGTATCTTACAGTTAACACTCTTTCAACATACTCATCTTCTCTTCCAGCCTTTTATCTAGTCTTTCAGACACACTTTTCTTTTCTTTAGCTTTTTGTCTGAGGGAGTTAGAGTGTGCAATAAATGATAGGTTACTTTCTCTCTCTGCCTTAACTGAATACTCGTCAGCTGATTTTGTAAGGGTTTCAATGTCAAGTTTAGCCTGTTTACACTGTTTCTTGAGATCCTCTATTTCCTGTTGGAGTTCCTCTCTTTTTCTTTTTTGAGTATCTGTCTTCTTTCTTTCCCTTTCAGTCTGTAGGTATGCTTCATACTTACTTCTTGATGAGGCTGCACTTGAAATGAGTTCTTTAGTAATAGGGACATTATGAATTCCATGTACTGATTTGACATAATCACAAATAAGTCTCTGTGAAACCAATGAATAGTTTTTTAGATTTTCTACTTCAACCTCTTTATTAACAGAAAATCCCCTTTCCACTGTTGCCTGGCCGTGAGAAAGAACTAACAGAATTTTTACAACCTCTAACAACTGACTGTATGATACATCTGTCATGTGATAAGAAAAAAACTCATCTAGTCTGTCTCTCTGCAGATTAAAGTCGGAGAAAATTGCTGTTCCAATGACTGGGATATGGTCAAAAAATGCACCATACTGTTTAATACATTCATCACAATTTCTCTCAGAAATTCTACTAGTGGACACCAAGTGTGTTAGAACATGCTTAAACCTTTCTTTACACCTCTCTTTACTGGCAACCATCTCTCTTGGGTCAAGACAGCTCAAGTACCTGACAAGGGAATATGTTGCTGGACACTTTTCAAGGAGCTTTTTCAACAATTTTATAATGAACTCCCTGCATTGAATTTTGAATTCCATAACCTGCCTCTCACTTAACTTATGCTCTTTGATGCTTTCCTTTAATGCTTTGTCTGCAGAAAACCCAATGTCAATCTTTGTATGGGGTATGTACAGTGAGCTATCATCTAAGTTGACTTTTAAGAGCTTAAATCCAGAAGCCTCAGTCAGAACATCCTGTTTTATCACTCTGTCCATTAAATTTCGGATAATTTGAGTAAGTTCATTAAACAGGAAAGGAACCATTGGTCTATCAGTTTGAAAATTACCAAGAAAGCCTTGTAAGTGCATTGCAACATACCTGAAAAATTCTAATTTTGCTCTAATTAATTTATCTTTCAATGCTGTGGTCACTACATCATATGATTTACACGTGGGCTTTGAATATTTCTTCTTATCAACATCTTTGACATATTCTCTCACATTGCCCAAGACTTGAATGGCTCTGTCAGTTACAGGGACATTTTCCATCCATCTATGTGAAACAAATTTCAATGGCATAGTTGTAGAGCCACAACTTGTCTGATAATCTTCCTTTCTGGCAGGGCTGTCTTTAAATAGATAGTACAAACTTGATAGAATTGAAGAGATGTCCCAGCCTGTCGATTGACAACCAACCTTAAATGCATTATGTACTATGTGGAGACCACATGATCCTATGTTGAGCAAACAAACTGAGAAATCCTTTTCAAACTGTTTGCTGAATATATCAAGGAATTTCCAATTAACACTAGGCCCATCCATGGAAATCTGTAGCATATTCTTAAACTGTTTCTGCAGATCACCAACCCCTTTCTGAAAATGTTCCAACATATCATTTGCTGTGGCATGTCCTAGGAACTGTGATGATAGATAACGTGTAACGACATATCCATTTCTCAAATATCTAACATGCAAGTCCATTTGCTTACTCTGGGCCTTTTTATTTAAACTTTCATCAAACAATATCCAAAAATAACTATCAATCTCCTCAATTAATATTTTTTTTAAGTAATCTGCAATTCCAAAACAGCAAAGGTAGGCCGACTTCCTTTCTCCACAGGAAAATTGTTTAGCTATATTGCTATCAGGAAACATAGATTTGAATAGTTTTGCAATATTTTCATTGGACTTATAAGAATTATGAGTAACAACTGTTTGTATTGTCCATAAAACTTCTGCTTTCAACACATCATTCTTCTGAAAAAAATGATCAATGCTTGCCGAAGGTTTAGCTGGTATAACCGTTGGGTGGGGAATGACCAATGCAAAATCGTCGCTGTCTCCAACAGCTCCATCTGGCTTTGAACTAGTCTACTCCGCCTTAGGAAAAGGTTCACTTGCTCGACAAGATTTGTTGTCCGTGAAAAAAGAGCTCAGCAATCGCGGTTGATCGTCGTAAACTTTGGATGCGCTCTGATGACGAGCACTCTTGGCATGGGATTTCACCGCGATCTCGCCCATTTTACACAGATCGATTTCCTTGCGACAGTAATGACAGTATGCTTTGTAAACACATGTTTTTACTTCTCTCAGCCATGGATAGTCCTTTACCCATTTCACATTAAATGTGCATTTTCCAGGCATTTTTCTTCGCGTTAACAGTTTCAAAATATTTCCACTAGACAAGATGGACGTATAATGGAACGCTATTAATAATTCCGAGCGTTTCATTGGCTGAATATATCCGTAGATGGCGCAATTTTCAGCTTCAGCAGCGAATGCTCCACGTTGATTGGTAACGATCGATATATACGGAAACACTACGTCATTGCTTGGTAATTATCGGCCGACGTCGGAATCCTCGAATAGAATAGAATACATGGATGTTTTTAGCAGCCCCGATGTTGTTAAAAAGTCTGTCGAATTTGTTTTTTTTTTCTACGCGATTTTCTCTAATTCTTAGAAATAATAATAATAAAAAAACTTTGCTCCTCTCAATAGATTTAAGGCCCTAAAAATAGAATTTAAGGACTTTTTAAGGTCTTTTTAAGGTCAGGAGACATTTAAGGACTTCTTAAGGCCATAGCGCGATTTTTAAGGACTTTTTAAGACTGTGCGAACCTTGTAAAATAGTGGATTTGTGATGGAATTGGTATATGAAATATCTTACCTCTGGGGCTGCAACTAATGCTTTTGACAACACTGTTCGACTGTTTCCATCCTTACCATAATACAGACTGGAGGTGATCAGCTTTACATAGCTATCTTGAGGTGCTGAGGATACAATATCTAACAAACTGGAAGACAAAAAGATAGATATAACCAAAATATGCAGTAACGCTTGACATTTGATCTTAATTACCCAAAAACAATAGGGCACCTCAGTGGGTCAAGGATAACATGTGTATAGAGTTTCAAGACCTTTGAGTTAGAGCACAGAAACAGGTTTTGATTAAAGTTCAATTGTACTCTTGACCTTAGACCTATGTTACCAAAAACCTACAGGGCACTTTTTTGAATCATGGCAACAATTGTATTCAAGTTTAAAGTTTGTAAGTCACATGGTTCTTGAGTTAGATTACATAAACAACAAGAGGCCCAGTGGGCCTTAACGGTCACCTGAGTAAAAGAGCACCAAGACAAGTGATTTTGTTTGAAAGAATTAGAAAAAGGTTTGGTTGAAATCCCCTCAGTAGTTCTTGAGAAGAAGATGAAAATGTTTAAAAGTTACCAAAAATTACCCCCTTTTGGTCCCCATTTTAGGCATCCCTGACCTCCAGCCTTTTAATTTTCACAAATCTGTACAATCAGTACCCAATGATGTTTTTCACCAAGTAAGTTTGAAATTGGCTTAGTACTTCATCAGAAGAAGGTGAAAATGTGAATTTTTTAACATGATGAACTTTGACCTCTGGGTGTGGCCCCATACATGACCCCAAGGACATGAATTTTACAATTTATAATATACCTGTCCTAGTTGTCATGTACACAGAATATTTAAGCTCTGGCATTAACGGTTTATTAGAAGAAGATTTTTAAAGAAGTACCAAAAATTATACTTTTTGCCCCCTATTTGGGCCCCTTTGACCCCCAGAACCCCTATTTTCACAAACTTGAATTGGCATCCCCAAATGATGCTTTCTACCAAGTTTGGTTGAAATCCGCCCAGTAGTTCTTGAGAAGAAGATGAAAATGTTTAAAAGTTACCAAAAATTACCCCCTTTTGGTCCCCATTGTAGGGCCCCCTGACCCCACAGCCTTTTTATTTTCACAAATCTGTATAATCAGTACCAAATGATGTTTTTCACCAAGTAAGTTTGAAATTGGCTTAGTACTTCATCAGAAGAAGGTGAAAATGTGAATTTTTTAACACGATGAACTTTAACCTCTGGGTGTGGCCCCATACATGACCCCAGGGGCATGAATTTCACAATTTATAATATACCTGTCCTAGTTGTCATGCACACAAAATATTTAAGCTCTGGCATTAACGGTTTATTAGAAGAAGATTTTTAAAGAAGTACCAAAAATTACCCCTTTTTGGCCCCTATTTGGGCCCCTATGACCCCCAGAGCCCCTATTTTCACAAACTTGAATTGGCATCCCCCAATGATGCTTTCTACCAAGTTTGGTTGAAATCTGCCCAGTAGTTCTTGAGAAGAAGATGAAATATTTAAAAGTTACCAAAAATTACCCCCTTTTGGTCCCCATTTTAGGGCCCCCTGACCCCACAGCCTTTTTATTTTCACAAATCTGAATAACCATTACCAAATGATGTTTTTCACCAAGTTTGTTTGAAATTGGCTTTGTACTTTATCAGAAGAAGATGAAAATGTGAATTTTTTAACACGATGAACTTTGACCTCTGGGTGTGGCCCCATACATGACCCCAGGGGCATGAATTTCACAATTTATAATATACCTGTCCTAGTTGTCATGCACACAAAATATTTAAGCTCTGGCATTAACGGTTTATTAGAAGAAGATTTTTAAAGAAGTACCAAAAATTACCCCTTTTTGGCCCCTATTTGGGCCCCTATGACCCCCAGAACCCCTATTTTCACAAACTTGAATTGGCATCCCCCAATGATGCTTTCTACCAAGTTTGGTTGAAATCCGCCCAGTAGTTCTTGAGAAGAAGATGAAAATGTTTAAAAGTTAACGGACGACGGACGACGGACGACGACGGACAAACGATGATTGCAATAGGTCACCATGACCATTCGGTCAGGTGACCTAAAAATGTCTATGGACAGAAAGACATGGTGAAACCAATATACCCCCTATACTTTGTAGGTAGGGGTTATAATAATGGCATCTTGATGATAAAAACTGAGGCAAAGATTATTGAGAACTTATAAATCACCTTAAGCCATTAACAGATAAAAAACTTTTTAGACTGGTCTTATATGAAAGAAGTTGCAGAAGACATTTCAAAGTTTAAACAATGTCATGTATCTGTCAATTTCTTCCTTTTCACACTATTTCAACACACTTTTTCGATGGGTGTCATCAAAAAGCAGGCTTTTCTGGAAGTGGATTAAAGATGAAATTATCAAGAGAATGTTAAATACATACTTCAAGTAAGATCTAAGAAAATGAGTATAACACAAAAGTCCTTGTCACACCAAATACAACTTATATGTATGCACATGAGGAATTTGAAATTAATTTCAGATTTAATTATTGATGGACAAATGAATGAACAATAGTCAAAGTATCATTGAACTGATGGGACTGGTTGGTGAGCTGTAAGTAAGTTGAATAAATGGTTACCATAGGCCCTTCACTGCCAGGTAGCATTAACAAACAGAAATTAATCGGGGGTACTGTGCACATAAGGAAAAGCATCTCATAAGTTAAAACAGGCTTGCCCTTTAACCCATTCCCACACAAAAGAATTTTAGACTGGTCCAAATAGAAAGAAGTTGCAGACAACAATTTAAAGCTGATGGAATTTTAATTTCTTGCGTCTTTTTCGGAAGAAAACATTGTGGAAAATGAAGAAATTGCTTGTAAGAAGCAGTTCCTTCTTTTTCCAATATGTTTTCCAAAGCTTACTTCCTTGGGAGCATTTAAAAGCGTCACTGATTGGGAATGGGTTGAATAGGGCGACACTTTAATAAACAAAGCATTCACTTTTAGACTTCAGACGTGTCCCATTTCAGGGGCTTTGCAGACGAAATCTTCGATTTAATTAGAAAAATAAGCTTTCAGTGGTGTAGAAAATATTGTAGAAAAGAAGAAATTACTTGTTAAAAGTAATTCTTCTTTTTCTACAATATTTTCTGAACTATTAATTTACAGGGATGTATAAACCAGGGATTAAACAGGAAAGGGTTAAAGTATTACATTATATTTCGAATTGTTTCTGATGCTTACTACTGAAAGATCCCTGCCTTCTCTAGGTACCTCTCACCGACATTGATTTGAGAAATCCGACCAACGAACAGAAAATAGTAATGACTCAGTGTACTGATCACATTCACTGCACTCAAAACAGATTCAGGGGCAATCCTCTGTAATGCAACCTGAAACAAGAAGGTAGGATGGTTTGGAAGAACACGTCAATCCTTTATATTTCTATATAGACCATGATCCCCGCTTCGCCCTTTGGGACCAAAAGGTGATGATTCAAGCAGTTTTAAAAGAAGTGAAAGAAGTAAATACACTGATTTTTCATGCAAGCAAAATATCAAGGCTCTAGAGGCCTTCTAGGTCAGGTGGAGAAGACTTTTAAAGATTACTGTAAAATTTCACTTTTAATGCCATGGCAACTAGAGTTTTCAATGGATTTCAATAGTCTTTTAGCAATCTTTATACAGGGTCAACTAAAAAGCATTTCTGCCAAATTTGGATTCAATTAGCCCAATGGTTTCGGATGAGATGTTGTTTAAAAATCATTCTTGGTTTCTATATAGGTTCCATCCCTAGGGACCCAGGGGTAATGAATCAAGCAATTTCCATGCAAATTTCAAGGCTCTTTGAATTCTGAGACTTCTCCAGATTATTTTAACTTTTCAATTTTGTTGTCATGGAAATTACAGTTTTCAACGGATTTCAATAGTTTAAGCTATTTTTACACAGGGTTAACTAAGGAACATTTCTGCCGAATTTGGTTAAATTGATGCAATGGTTTGAGAGGAGATATCCTGTAAAATCTTTCTTTATTTCTTTATAAACCCAACTCCCCAAGGGCTCTGCCTATGGGGACCTGAGGGTAATGATTTCAATTTTGAAAGAGGTCAATATACTGATGTTTGATGCAAAATATTGAGGCTCTACACTTTCTGGGTAGGAGGAGATGTTTTTTAATTATTATTTGAAAATTTCACGTTTGTTGCCATGACAACAAGATTTTTCAACAGATGTCAATTCTAGTGGCTTTATTTTAAAAGGGACCACCTCAGGAACTTTTTGGACAAAAAATAATCAAAATTGATACCATGATTTGGGGGGGAAATGTTGTTTAACAGGAGCAGTCCACATGACACCGGTAGCTTTGATAATAACAAAGGGCAATAACTCCAAAATTATGCAAGCAAGAGTTGTGGTTCTTGTGCACTGCACTTCTCCTCAATGAGGTCTATCCACCAATCATGTTTCAAGTTGATAGCTATCATACTTTCAGAGATATGCCCCAGAAAAATGTAAGTGTTTAAAATAACAAAGGGCAATAACTCAAAAATTATGCAAGCAAGAGTTGTGGTTCTTATGCACTGCACTTTTCCTAAATGAGGTCTATCCACCTATGAAGTTTCAAGTTGATAGCTATTATACTTTCAGAGATATGCCCTTGACAAAATGTAAGTCTTTAACATAACAAAGGGCAATAACTCCAAAATTTTGCAAGCAAGAGTTGTGGTTCTTGTGCACTGCACTTCTCCTCAATGAGGTCTATCCATCTATGAAGTTTCAAGTTGATAGCTATTATACTTTCAGAGATATGCCCCGGATGTAAGGAAGCACGTACAGACAGACAAAGGCAAATCTATATGCCCCCCCCTTAAGAGGTGGGGGCATAAAAAATTGTAGACAGACAGCAAATGACTCATGACCAGACAAAAGGTGAGCTACATATTGCTAAGGTGAGCTCCAATGACAAAATGGCCTCAATAAGTACAGGTTGTGTCTTGGCCAAGTCCTAGAAATGTGTAACAGATACGAATGACCCCCAAATATTTGCCTTACACATGACCTTCAGTTATGACCTTGATCTTGAGATAATCTAACATAACTTTGTAATTGGTAAATAGATTTACCTGTGTCTGTGGGTGTGTGTAGGGGGGATTGTGTTTTTTGTGTGTGTGTAAACGGGTGTGTGTCAGCATATCATTTTCCACAATATTTTCCAAAGCCTTTTTCTTGAGGGGCATTAAAAGGTGGGATTGTGTAGGAATGGCATAATACCACTACTCTGTATTACTCAAATCATGTTGGCATGACAAAAACTGCTCATATCTTCACATACCTCAGACAAGCAAAGTGACACATCTGATAAAAGGTCCATTAGCATTCTCAGACCCTCCTCCTGGAATTATAAAGGGAGATTAGTAATGAAATCTGTTCCATTTTACAAGTAGCATTTGACTAAAGAAAGAAGTTAAACCAATGAGCCCATATGTGGCATTTCATACATGTGCCACATAAAGGCTAAGTTCAACCTATGCCGCTGTGTCTTCACTATTTGTAGATAGATAATGACTAAGACAGTTTTAACACCCTCTCACAAAATGACACTTTTTGATGCCCCAAAGAATAAAAAAAACTTTGGAAAGCATTGTTGAAAATGAAGAAATTGCTTGTAACAAGCAATTTCTTCATTATCCACAATGTTTCCTATCCCAAATGACAAACATTTTCAATATTTCATCAACCAAAAATTGTCATCTGCAACTTCTTTGAATTTGGCCAAGGCTAAATTTCTGACTTCAGGAAATTAAGACAATCTACTACATGCACTATGTAGTTGTCCATGCTGCTCAATGCCTACTTTTTGAGCACACTGGATATGTGAAAAATCTCAAGAAAACGCTCTAATGTTTATGAAATATGAATACCTTCAAATAAGAATAAAATAAGGGTAATATAATCTTGATAGACGAATAAGCAATGGCAATGACTTTGTCATCAGTTGATATTTATCAACCAAAGTAATGTAGGAAGTGGCATAATTTTGACTACCGTACTCTTGACAGTAAAGGCTGATTTTCTTGGATAGTAAACTTGTATCTATGTTTCAGATAAACACATTTAACTGACAGTTTTTTATGACATCAAAACCAAAAAAATCAAGGCTAATACAAATGTACAATACTTCAAGTTTTCTCTAAAATTATATACCATCACAATGATCCTGGGTAAGTATACATCAAAAGTCCAAATCAACATTTTGTCTGCTTTTAATTGCAAAGTGTTGTTCAATCACAGTATTTGTGATAAAATTTTCAAATATATAAATCAGACTGTTGGTGAACATGGACCAATATTTATTTTATTTCTTTTAAACCATTTCCACATTAAATTTTTGACTGGTCGGATTGAAAAGAAGATGCAAACGCGAGTTTGTGAAATTTAAAACATGTTTGGGCTTTTTATGCATAACATTATGGTAAAAGAAGAAAATGCTGGTTACAAGCAATTTCCTCATTTTTCATAATGTTTTCCAAGAGTATTTCTTAAAGGTCATACAAAAATGGCATTGTGAGGGAAAGGGTTTTAGAACAATTGTCACTGATATCAAATATCATGTTAGATTAGATAAATATTATCCCTTGTATGCTGATCCCTTTTAAGCAAGAGTCAAATTTTCAAATTAAGTATTAACCCTTAACACTTCCAGTGCTTTCAGCCTATTTGTTTTAATGCAGTTCTGTAGAGGATATTATTCAGCATGACAATGATTAGATGACAGATTGTTATTGTCAATAACAACAAGAGCTGGCCACAGTCTGGCCACAGTCATGTGACAAATGCCCCCAAAGGACAGGGTCAATCTTGTGGCACTTTGATTTGTTTTGTAAACACAACCATATGCATTTGTGATCTATACCTCTGGGTTTTTGATAAATGAAATAAATATGATAATTTCTATAAATACACAATGAAATCGAGAAATGCATTATGGACAGATTTTTCTGACGTCAAAAGTTAGTCAAAGGTCAAGGTCACTGGGTCAAGGTCATGTTAAGTGGTCCACCCAAATAAGCATCTGTCCAAATATGGACACAATCCATTTAAGAATGAGAGAGTAAATACAATTTAATCATTCCGGATGCAATTTAACCATTCTGGAAGCCCCTTTGACCCCAGATTGTGACCTTGACCTTTGAGATAGGAACCTGGGTCTTTTTCACGACACGTCATCTGAAGGTGGTGAACATTTGTATGAAAGAAATTTGTACCTGCTTGCATTATTATGGAAGTTACAGAGCGGACACGACAAAAAATGCCAATTTTGGACCTTTGACCCCAGATTGTGACCTTGACCTTTGAGATAGGATCCTGGGTCTTTTTCGCGGCACGTCGTCTGAAGGTGGTGAACATTTGTGCAAAGTTATATTGAAATCCACTATTGCATGTAGAAGTTACAAAACGGAAACGAAAGCGGGACAGATGGATGGACTGACTGACGGACAGTTTGATTACTATATGCCACCCGTTGGGGGCATAAAACCTGATTGACAAATCAAATCACTCATGTAGACTAGAAGTAAACTTCGAACTCAGATATTTATGGTAAGCATCTTTTTTTTATGGTAAGTTAAGGTTCACCTTTTCAACTATTTCACTTTTTTGTTACATGTTACTGACCAAACATTTTGAAAAACAAAGTAGTTTGATATCTGTCGGAGGTCAGTAGGCTTGGCCAGCAATCTGTCATCATACATTCCTTTAACCCATTCCCACTTGACAAAATTTTAGACTGGTCCAAATTGAAAGAAGATGCAGATGACAATTTCAAGTTGATGGAATTTTAAATTTTTTCACCTTTTTGGATAGAAAACATTGTGGATAATGAAGAAATTGCTTGATACAAGCAATTTCTTCATTTTCCACAATGTTTTCCAAAGCTTTTTTCTTGAAGGGCGTAAAAAGGAGGGATTGAGTTGGAATGGCTTTACAAGATAACATATTTTTACCTGATCACATCTGACTAGAAAATCCACCAACTGACATCCTACAGAGGCAATCTTTTGTTCTTGTTCATGATCACTCTCTATCCTCGAAAACAGGTGATTTGTTGGCTTGAAGAAATACACTAATCTTCGGATAAATCTGTCATATAGAGAAATAACATGGCTGAATTAAGTTGAATTACTGTTTTGATTGATTGAATGGGGTTTATATCCACTTTTAACAGTAGTTCAGTCATATTGCTGTGGCTGAGACCTAACCATGGATTCCTGGTATTTCTCACACCATTACAACCACTACAACTTTTCCGAGGCTTCAGCTGCTCATCCCACTCATTTTAAACATAATCCATCTGGGGGACAAATGTCTAAAGAACATTTGCTGCGTCCAGAGATCAAACTGGAAGGCAGTTTCTTCATTTATCACGTTTTCCAGATTGGGTTATTTAGCAAGATTAATTACAAGCTACACAGTATGTAAATTATAACAGAACTGAATGAAGAACTGACATGCTGAGTGCTGACAATTTAAATCAGTCATTTCTCCTAAAAAAAATTATATAGTTGGTACCCCAATATCTTGACAATTGCATAGACTACAGAAAACCTAGGGTTTGGTGGACAAATAATGAAATTTCTTTTTTTTAAATCGAAATCACTACCTCTATCAGTTTGCCTGCAAAATATTCCATTTAAGACATGGTAAGAAATTTTTTGTTTCCATTGAGATTTGACATCAAAATCCTAATCACCAATAAGCAGATTCATACAGAAAGTGAGATTAGATTTTAAGCTTTATTTATATCACAATGAAAACTACAATCGTTTCAAAGCAGAATTATGCCCCCCCACCAGTATTTTATCAAGAGGTACAGTTGACATTTGATCTACAACACCCAAAATCAATAGGGCCCCTCCTTGGGTCATTAATAACTTTTGTATAAAGTTTCAGGATCTTAAGTCTTAAGTTAGATCTCAGCACAGAAATTTTTTACATCAAAGTTCAATTGTGACCTTGACCTTTGATTTACATGACCCCAAAACAATAGGGCCCCTCCTTGGGTCATCAATAACATTTGTATAAAGTTTCAAGATCTTAGGTCTTAAGGTAGAGCACAGTAACTTTTTTCAATCAAGGTTAAGCTACGATCTTGACCTTTGATTTGCATGACCCCAAAATGATAAGGCACTTGCTTGGATTATTGGCAACTATTGTATGAAGTTTCGTGGTTGTAGATCAATTGGTTCCACAGTAGGAAAGTCTATGGATGAATTAACCCATTACCAGACGGCAAAATCTCGGACTGGTCCAAATTGAAAGAAGTTGCAGACGATATTCAAACTTTATGAAATTTTAAATTTTTTCAACTTTCTGGGTAAAAATCATTGTGGAAAATGAATAAATTGCTTGTAACAAGCAATTTATTCATTTTCCACAATGTTTTCCAAAGCTTTACTTCTTTGAGGATCTAAAATCGTCACTGAGAGGGAATGGATTAACAGATGAGTGAAACCAATATACCTCCCTCTACTATGTAGCCTAGGGTATAACGATAGTATCATTTTCATTTCTAATAATTTGGAAATATTAGGGCATGTATCAAAGATACCTTTAGCTTGACACAAAGGGTTTTTTCGTTGTTGTTTTTTAGATCTTCATTGAAGGCTTATTTCTTGACTAAGATTTAGGGGATATCAAAATCAAGAGAAGTAAGCATTTTTATACTATAATCCCAAGTGTCTATTACTTACCTTTGATATGTTTGGTCTTCTAATTTCTTCATTCTATCATCTGGCCACTGTAGCAAAAAAGAACAAAGTAGTTCATTTTCAAAAACTTAAGTTATACATGTATTCATATTAATTTAATCCATTTCGACACAATCCCCCCTTATTATGCCCTTGAATAAGAAAGTTTGGTAAACATTGTTGAAATGAAGAAATCTACCATCTTTTCCACCCCAAAAGATTAAGTTTTTACAATCTAAAATTTTGTCATCTGGTAATTGGTTAACCCATTCCCACACAGTGACGCTTTCAAACACCTCTCAATATCAAAGCGTAGGAAAACATTGTGGAAAATGAAGAAATTGCTTGTCACAAACAATTTCTTCATTATCCACAATGTTTTCTACCCTAAAGACAAAGGTTTTAAAGATTTAATCAACTTAAAATTTTCATGTGTGACTTCTATGAATTTGGACTGGTCTAAAATTTTGTCATCTGGTAATGGGTTAAGGAACCCATATGATATGACTACTGATATTTTTGGTAAGAAGGTGGAGGCTTTTTCATTTTGAAACTGTTTAATTCATAAAACAACCAAAGATGTTACAGATGGACTCAGATGCAAACACTGACAGGCATAAGAAAGCAAACAGAAAATAAACTGGTAGCCTACTCATATTACCCTTTTCAAACACAATCCTGCTTCTCTACACCCCTAACTAGAAACAAGAAGACCACAAGAGGTCCTTAACAGCTCACTTCAATCATCTGCTGTTGAAAAAAATGCAACTGGAGCCAAATTATTATAACCAGTTTCATGAACATTGAGCCAAAATTAAGGCCTCTAGAATGCCAACAAAGAAATTGTCAAATAGCCCATTTTCCGTGTTTTAAAAAAGAACCTTCCCATAAACAATAGGATTCATCCTTATGATCTAACAATTATTCTGGCCACGTTTCATAAAGATTGTGCCAAAATTAGGCCTCCAGAATGCAAAACAAAGAAATTGTCATTGATTGAAGGAGATATGCTCTGGACAAGGTCAATTTTAATGTTTGACCTTGAACTGTGACCTTGACCTTAGAGCTATCCAAAAACAGGGAAAACTACGTCGGCCAATTATCATATTGAATTCATTCAATTTTGCCCAAGGGTTGTGGAGATATCAAGGAGGACAGAGGGAATGGTGGAAAGACAGATAGACGAAGCAATTTATCACTGCTTTCATAAAATGTAATTTGCAGGTGGGAGACCTAAACATCATAACTACAGCTGACATTTTGATTGGCCATAAAAAAATGTTTACGTCAGTGCCAAGAATGGTCATGGTGACTTGGAATAGAAGTTCAAGTTAATTGATTATTAATAGATTTATTAATTATGTAACTGAGTCAAACCTATTCAAGGCTTATTTTTACAATAATTATATTTCACATACCATATCACCGGTCAATTTAAGAAAATTAATTCTTATTGTAAGATGAAATACCTTTAAGACATAATCTATGAGATCCCAGTTCCAATTTTTATTCTCCTTTGTCACCACAACCTGTGTATCTTTTAATGTCTGTAGACAAAACTCTTCTGAGGAACCTGCCCTCTAAAATAGGAAATATTGAATAAGCCTGAGATTGACATTTCCAGCAATTTTACATGTGCTAAACCCCTTTCTGATTAACAAAATCTCAGACTATTCCAATCTGAAAGAGGTTGTAGGCGATAATTTAGGGTGAGCTTTATGAAAAATGTCACTATCCCATAGGGTATAAAATACTTTGGGAAATTGATTCATTGATTGAATGGGGTTTAACACCATCTTAAGCAGTATTTCAGTCATATTGAGGCGGCTGGAACACCTAACCATGGATTCCTGGTATTTCTCACACCAGTACTACCACTACAACTTTTCCGAGCCTCCAGCTGCTCATCCTACATTGGTTTACAATTATCAACCAATTGGTGGGAGACAAATATCGGAAAGCATATTTATGGAATGGAATAAAGAGCAGACATTGAGTAGCCTGGACAACAATGCAGTGAAGCAAAAACATTAGAAGGTATAATTGTGATACTGTTCATAGTGTCCATACATTGTAAAGACTCTTAGAGCAGTATCACAACTAACCCTGGATTTGCTACTTTGAGTCCGTAGCTATCTACAGAGTGCAAAGAGAAGACTTACATCAGACTGTGAGATGCACAAATGTGAAATCGCTGAAGATGTGAATTCGTCATCCTAAAATCTTTGTGGTAACCAAAGTATCTTAAAACATCTTATTCTATTTTTTAAATTTACCCAAGAAGGTACTTTTCAACTAAATTCAGCATACTAACCTTTCTAATATGGATATCCAACAATTTATTTTTCTGCATGTTGAAAGACTGGGGTCGGTCTTTGTAACAGCCGGACACTTTTATCTGCTGATCTAAATACAAACTACAGGGAATAGCACCTCGCTTCTTCAAGGAATGGACTCGGTCTAAATAACTAACTGCTATACTGGCTTGGCTGAAATAATATCAAAAACTAGAACTGTTGCAAAGCAAACATGTACTCCTACCAGCATTTGGTCACTCAAGTAGTACAGTTGACCTTTGTGAGCTATGTAACAAACCTCCTTGAATGGATTACATAAAAAGTTTTGAAGGCCTAGGTCAAATGGCTTAAGAGCAAGAGCACAGAAACAGTATTCCATCACAGTTCAATTGTGACCTTGACCTTTGAGACCCCAAAACAATAGAGTACTTCCTTTGATCATTGTCAACAACTGTATTAAGTGTCACGGTTGTAGATCAATTGGTTCTAGAGCAAGAGTAAGGGAACAAAAGGTCTACAGACTGACCAACAAATAGACTGTCAGACAGATATAGGGCAACCATTATACCCCTCTCTACGTCATAGGTAAGGGGGAATAATTATTAGAATTTTAAACTGCAACTTTTAAGCTCTTACATAGAAAGAGCAATACAAGCAGTATACATCTAACATATGACAGCTGTGTGCCTGAGATTTCTTTATAACCCTTTCCTGTTTTTTGAAAAATTAGACCTGTCCAAATTCAAAGATTTGCAGACGAAAATTTAAAGTGGATTTAATTTGAAAAATAAACATTCAGTAGAGTAGAAAATATTGTGGAGAAAGAAGAAATTGCTTGTCACAAGCAATTTCTTCTTTTTCCGCAATGATTTTTAAAGTATAAAATCACAGCAAAGTAAAATCTCGGGTTTGTACAGGAAAGGGTTAACTCATTACTGGACATCAAAATTTTGACCACTTTGAGGTCAAAGAAATTTCAGACAACAATCTTTTTCATAAAAATGTTTGTCTATTGGGGTAGAAAAACAAAAAAGAAAGTGCTTGTTACAGGGAATGTGTATAAGAGTGAGACTGTGTGGGAATGGGCTGTTAAAACAATGATCTGAGATATTTTCTTGGCATTACAAAAGATCTTGTCAGATGACCAAGGCCTTATCATATACAAGACTATATCATTTCAAGCTTCACCATGATACATTTTCAAGAAATAATAACAAATCATTCTTTATTAACCCTTTCCCGTTCAAATGCATTTTACGTGGCTGTGATTTTATACTCAAGAAAACATTGTGGAAAAAGAAGAAATTGCTTGTAACAAGCATGTCTCCTTTTTACACAATATTTCCTTTCACATTTCATTTCAAATGGCATCCAGTTTTCATTGTCATCTGCATCCTCTTTCAATTTGGACTAGTCTAAAATTTCCAAATACGGGAAAGGGTTAAACAAAACCTGCCATAATAACACTCCTATTTGATGAAAATCCTATGTTTTGATGACTTCATAACTGTCTGATTATTACTTTGCCAGTCAAGAAAAAGGCATTCAAAAACATTGTGGAAAATGAAGAAACTGCTTGTTTTCCTATTATCCACAATGTTTTCTCCAAAAAAAAACCCCACAGATTTAGAAATTTCATCCACTAAAATTTGTTGTCTGCAACTTATTTAAATTTGGACCAGTCTAAAATTTTGTACTGGGTTGTTGTAGAAAAATGGTTTAACTTTGTCACTTTTTAAGATGTTGATATTTTTGTTTTGTCATTTTTTGTGATTCAGAAAGATAGTTAATTCTAAAATTTGAAAAAGGAAAAAAAATCAATTTTTTGTTAATTTGAAATGATTTCCTGAATAATGGACCTAATTGAGATTATCAACAATGTAGACAGTATCTTTCCTATCCACTAAGAAAACATACATTTCCAGTTTAACCTATTTCTCCTTTCTTTGAGGTCCCTCCAGAAGAATGCTTGGGAAAATGTTGTGGAATTTCTTCATTTTCAAAATTCCAAAATGTTTTCTACCAATTAAGACAAACAATTTTGTAATTCTAAAATACAAAATTACCATTTGCACAATTATTGAAGTAGGAGGTATGGTAATGGCTAAATGGACTGTATATCCTTCTAAACTTCTACCAAAGTCATTTTGATTATATAAAATAAGGTTGATTTATTGTATTAGATTTTACATCCCACTCAATAACAGAGGTAATGTGGAAAAGGCCTCAACCAAACAACAAGAGAAGCTAGGGATTGAACCAGGGACCTCTGACACTGGAGTGTCACCACTAGACTAAAGCTGTTGATATTTGAAAAAAGAATAAAGCATTACTTGATGCCTTATGTTTTAGTTTTTCTTCCTCATTCTCTGTCATTCTTCTATTTTTAATGACTGAAGACAGACAATCACAAGCAATTAGTTTTTCCAAAACCTATGGTAGAGTAGTTTTAGAGGATCCCCAGACTATTAATTTAGTTGCGGTGTTCATCTTAATTTAACACATTCCTACACAAGGATGCTTTTGGAAGCCCCTCAAGTAAAACATTTGGGAAAACATTGTGGAAAATAAAGAAATTACTTGTAATAAGCAATTTCTTCATTTTCCAAAATGTTTTCTACCCAGAAAGTTGAAAAAATCCAAAGTTTCATAAACTTTAAATTGGCGTCTGCAACTTCTTGCAATTTGGACTAGTCTAAAATTTTGCAAAGTGGTAATTGGTTAAAGGTGAATCAAGATTCTTAGACTTATATGCATAAAAATTTTAATAGAAACTTGACAAATAAAGCAAAATGCTTAACAAGTAAATAATTAAAGCCCAATCACTGACTTACTGTCTCTGTGTGTTAGGAATGTCAAAAGACGAGGCAAGGGCCATTAGTGAGGGAAGGTAATGACTGTGGTGACTACATTCAGGTGGTAATAGCTGGTTGGCCTGAAAAACAAAGACAAACAATGATTGTCTAATTCCAATGTATCAGGATATCAGAGACTTATTATGTTTAGAATTGCAAAACTTTTCAAGAGAAAATATGCTCTAAGCGTAAATGCCTTAGAAAAATAAAGGAAGTGAATGAAGTAGTTTATGTTTTTTTGGCATTCTTAGAATAAAAAGCTACCCAAATTTCTTACTAAGTTTAGCCAGAAATAACTATGATTAAAATTTTCTAAGGCAGTCAAAATCTGAACTTTGATTCCTATGGCTGCAGGCCTGGTGAATTAACACAGGACCATCACACTGCCCCTTACATTTAATATTTCAAAACATCATTTTACCAAATGTTTTATACCCAAAAAGTCTTTTCATAATATCCTTAGCTACCATGTTTCAAAAATCAACAATTATTTCATTATTTAAATTAATCTTGTTTGAGTGGCCACCTCTATGAAGGGACAAATTTTATAAGACCTTCCCACCATAAGAAAATCCATATAACCCCTTTTCCTGTGTTATCAAATAAATCATCTTGAATTTCAAAATGAATGTTTCTTTAAACCTTCCAAGCATCCTCTGAAAGTTCTAAGAGAATATATTACACTTTCTGTGGATCTTATCAATTAAACAGGAAAATCCATCAGGCCCCATTTTCTATGTTGTCCTATGGATCCTCCCAGATTTTGAAAGGAATATTTCTTGCTTCCCATCAAACATCCTGTTAAAGTTTAAAGAGAATCTGATATCATTTTTGGTTCTTCTTGCCTTTGACCAGTAGAGCTGACAAGAGTACTGCATGCAGATGCCAAAGCACGGTTGTTCAAGTGCTTACTAGTGGGTATAACTTTTAAGTTGTAAAAGGGGCATAATTTGTTCAAATGCATTTAGGGCTTTCCCCTTTGTTGGTATAAACTGATCTTTTGATAGCAAATATACATTCTGAGTCTAAAGTTAATGTGTTCAGTAGCACCAGAGATATTATGAAATGATGCAGCTAAAGCAATACCTCAGGTTTTCTCTGAAAACAGTCTTGCTAAAAATAGGCAAAATGTGTAGATTCAAACAATTTCTCCTCTTCCTATAATGTTTCCATATTCCTTTTTCTTCAGTGAGTTGAAATGCTGGGTTGTGTGGTTATAGGTTTTTACATACATTATTTGAATTGTCTTGTCGAGACTATTACAATGACTACCAACAACATAGAATTTATGTATAGAATTAGTAAAATATTCAAATCTAAAATACAAATCACGACCTCTCTCTGTAGGTGTTCTAATCCAACTTACAAGGTGGAGAAGATTCCCTAGCAGGACTACTGCTCTAACAAACAGCTCATTTTCTGTGGTAATTATGACTTCCACAAGGGCCTGAAAGAACAAGAAAACTAATTGAGTATGAAAAATGATTGCACTACCAAGTAAACTACAATGAAAAAGAAATTTAACCTCAATGGAAAATTTTCACTAAGAATCATGTAGGACACCCAAGTTAATCTCCATACAAAGTTTTAAGATGATACTACTAATTTTTGTTAAAAGATGTGAGACAAAAATGTTTGTTTGTTTAAATGGGGTTTAATGCCGCTTTCAACAATCTTTCAGTTATATTGCGGCGGCTGGAGCACCTAATAATGGAATCCTTGTATTTCTCACACCAGTACTACCATTACATCCCTTCCTTGCCTCCAGCTTCTATCTCACATAGGTCTACGATTATCGACCCATTGGTGAGAGACAAATAGTCAGAAAGGATGGAGACAAAAATACCAGTATACCAGGCAATATAAAACAAGAGGACCATGATGGTCCTAGATTGCTCACCTGAATTGTCTGCTGTTAAAAAATGCAACTAGAGACAAATAACTTTAACCAGTTTCATGAAGATTGAGCCAAAACTGTGACATCTATATTGTAAACAAAGAAATTGTCATTATGGCCCCTTTCCAGTGGTTTCCTATAGAACCTTCCCATAATCTATAAGGTTCATCTTTATGACCTAACAATTATCCTGACCAAGTTTCCTGAAGATTGAGCCAAAATTATGGCCTCTAGAGTGTTAACAAAGAAATTGTCATTAAGGCCCCTTTTCCTGTGTTTTCCAAAAGAACCTTCCTATAATCAATAAGGTTCATCTTTGTGACCTAACAATTATTCTGACCAAGTTTCCTGAAGATTGGGTCAAAACTGTGGCCTCTAGAGTGTAAACATTTCAATTGTTGACGTCGCACAACGCACAACAGACATTCAATGATCTCAAAAGCTCACCATGAGCACTTTGTGCTCAGGTGAGCTAAAAAACTACAGAACCCTCAGTCATCAAACACGTGAACCTACATTCATTAAGTGCCATGTAAGACCCCTAGTTGAACCGCAATACCAAGTTTTAAGTCAATGCCATGAGAAAAATGTGACAAAAATTTAGGACTATTATAGGCTATATTCAAAAAATTAATATTCTAAAAATTAAATTAAGGCGTATAACAGGATGTACATGACCGGGAGACCTAAAATCAAGTGACAGTGAAATGTTAAGTCTATACATTAATGTTCCAAACTAAGTTTCAAAGGATAAAGGTAAAACAGGAGGGTTGTTGGCCCTAAAGTGCTCATCGGAGTTAGAGCTAAGAAATGTTAAAGATGGAATATTTTGTAGAGAATCACAGGTTGATACACCATGCATTATATGACACCTTTAGGCCTTGTGAATGTCATAAGAAGTTTCTGTGTTTAAATAAAAGTTATGGTGTGCTCTGGATGGGTCAAAATGTAACCCTGATAGCATATTAACAAATTTGGTAGAGATCTAATAGGATATGCTATAAAACTATATGTCAGTGCTCTAAGCTTTCTTGTTTTGGACAATTTTTGTAAGATATCTTTTTTAGTTTCTATGTAAACAGGAAGTGCCTTGGCAGATCCCAAATATGACCCAAAATAGGGTATGCTAAGGAGGAGCCCAAATATTTATCGAAGGGCATAACATACACAATTTATGTAGAGGTTTACAAGGAGATTCTATTTAATATCAATTATCTAGGCTCTCTGGTTTCAGAGCAGAAGATTTTCAAGATTTCCTTCTTTGTCTCTATGTTAAAATAGGATGCACCCAAGCAGAGCCAAAATACGACCCCAGGGGCATCACATGAGCAGACTTTATAGAGGTCCACTAGAAGATGATACAATCAAAACATCAATATAAAGGTTTTTCTGTTTTCAGAGAATATGATTTTTAAATACAACTCAAGGGGCATCATATGAACAAACTTAATAGAAGTCCCTAGATGAGGTGCTACATAATGAATATCAAAGCTCTCTGTCTTCTAACTAAGATGAGAAAACTTTCAAAGATTTCTTTGTTTTCCCTCAATTCTTTGACAATTTGGAAGATCTTCAGCCATGGAACATCCCTATCAAGTTTCACCAAGAGTACACCAATGGTTCAGGAGGAGATGATTTTTAAAGAGATTGTTGACAGACATACAGGAATGATAACAGGGAACAAAGGGTGATAACAATAGCTCACCTGAGCACTTTGTGCTCATGTGAGCTACAAAGAAATTGTTGGCTGGTGACCTAAACTCAATAACTACAGATTTAACAACCTGTAGTTACAGCATTTAAGTTGCCTAAGCAAAATAAAGGTTGGCTTGAACAAGCTGTAGATACAGTGTTTAAGTTTCCTAACCAAAATAGATGTTGGCTGACATCTCCAAGTTTAGCATTCACTTTCAGTCTATATGAAAATTTGAGTTATCAATCAATATTTGTTTTGATAGCCATAATCCATCAATTACAATGTGCTAGAGGTTTTATGACTTACATCCAATATACCTGCTCCAATCAAGGCTGACAGAAGGAGGGCTTGATGACTTTCTACCAGGTTAGGTCTAAAAGAAAAAGAATCAAAGAAATCTTATATTTAGGAAGCAATCCATCCACGTGATAATAGTAAACAAGAGCACCTTGTTGGTAAATTGTTCTTTTAAAAGTGAACATAATTATACTCTGAGTTTTAATCCTTTCCTATTTTTCAAAATTTTAGACCTGTCCAAATTCAAATGTTTTGCAGACCAAATTTGAAAGTAGATTTAATTTGAAAAATAGCCAGTCATTAGGGTAGAAAATATTGTGGAAAAAGAAGAAATTGCTTGTTACAAGCAATTTCTCATTTTTCTGCAATGTTTTCTCAAATTTATAATCACGTGAATGTAAAAACCAGGGATTAAACAGGAAAGTGTAAAGTGAATGTGTTCAATAATACCAGAGATATTACAAAATGTAAACAAGAGCCTACGCTACTTTCAGTCAGGTTACCTAAAAATTTAGACTGGTCCAAATTGAAAGGAGTTGCTGACGACAAGTTGAAATTTATGATTTTGAGATTTTGCAACTTTCTGAGTTGCAATCATTGTATAAAATGAAAAACAAGGTGCCAAATTGTCACAAGATACGCCCGTCACACTGCTTAATATTAACTGGAGGTTTGAATAGAACTGAGGTTATTTTGAATGAATATTTTTTCTCAAACAAAGTATGGAAAACAACAAAGGACAATAACTCAAATTATACGCTAGGTAGAGTTATAGTTCTTGTACACTCCACTCCCCCTTGGTGAGATCTATCCATCCATGAAGTTTCATGTTTCTAGCTATTTTACTTTTAGAGATATACTCTGGACAAGATTCAAGTATGAAAAACAACAAAGGGCAATAACTAAAAAAATAGGCTAGGTAGAGTTATGGTTCTTGTACACTGCACTCCCACTTGGTGAGCTCTATCCATCCATGAAATTTCATGATTCTACCTATTATACTTTTAGAGATATACTCTGGACAAGATTCAAGTATGAAAAACAACAAAGGGCAATAACTAAAAAAATAGGCCAGGTAGAGTTATGGTTCTTGTGCACTATACCCCCCCCCCTTGGTGAGATCTATACACCCATAAAGTTTCATGATCCTAGCTATAATACTTTTAGAGATATACTCTGGACAAGATTCAAGTATGAAAAAAAACAAAGGGCAAAAACTCAAAAAATAGGCTAGGTAGAGTTATGGTTCTTGTACACTGCACTCCCACTTGGTGAGCTCTATCCATCCATGTAATTTCATGATTCTACCTATTATACTTTTAGAGATATACTACGGACAAGATTAAAGTATAAAAAAAAACAAAGGGCAATAACTCAAAAAATAGGCCAGGTAGAGTTATGGTTCTTGTACACTGCACTCCCATTTGGTGAGCTCTATCCATCCATGAAATTTCATTATTCTAGCTCTTATACTTTTAGAGATATACTTCGGACAAGATTCAAGTATGAAAAACAACAAAGAGCAATAACTAAAAAAAAATAGGCCAGGTAGAGTTATGGTTCTTGTGCACTGCACCCCCCCCCCTTGGTGAGATCTATACACCCATAAAGTTTCATTATTCTAGCTATAATACTTTCAGAGATATACTCCGGACAAGATTCAAGTATGAAAAACAACAAAGGGCAATAACTCAAAAAATAGGCCAGGTAGAGTTATGGTTATTTAGCACTGCACTCCGTATTGATGAGAAGAATATAACTGCCAAGTTTAAAGTCAATCAGACTTACAGTGACAGAGTTATGCTCCGGACAAAGAAGTGGACACCGCCTGGACAACCGGACGCCCCGACACCACGGGTGATCCCATAATACGTCCTGTCTTAGACGGGCGTATAAAAATGCTTCGTTCAAGCTATTTCTTCATTTTACACAATGTTCTTCTCGAGGGGCGTCAGAAAGTGTCATTGTGTGGGAATGGGTATAAAAGGATACTAGTTAAAATTACACTGTCTAATATGAAAAATTCAGACAAAATTACATGGACCAGGGTTGCCATTGTGACACTAAAGAGGTTTGTGCAGGGCTCCGGAAATTTGGCTATTTAAATGGGTCCGGGACAGTGCCCCACGGCAAAAACGAATACCCCCGCCTTTTAACCTTACCCGTACGTAAAAGGGTTCATCATTCATTCAGTAGTTGCCTTCTTTTTCAAATTTTCCGAAAATGATTATAATCTTCAACGAGTGGAGGATAGATGAAGACAATTGACAGATCCTACTTTCATTTTGTTTTTAAAATCCGGCTGTGTATAAATTGCAATTCCGACAATGCACAGAAGTCCACGAAATTCCAATATATTAGAGGATTAGATAGACAAATGAATTAAATGTACATTATCAAAATTTCTGGATTTTACAGAAAATTTCCGTAGCATACACTCCCCCACCCCAAGTCGATTTAATTATAGTAACAATATAATATTTACAAGCTAGTTATCCGAAGTTCTATTAATTTAATACAGTCATAGAGATTTTCTTTCAGCACGAGCCTCTGTCCATGGAAAAACACAGCTGACGTCACAAAATGTCAGGTCAGTCAATTCTACTCCATGGGATCACAGAGTCGTGACGTACATCAAAAAGACCAACGAGACGAACTCGGACGGGTCGCCCACGTTTTGCACTATTTCCCCAGAGTAGAATTTGTTCACATATCTCGGTCATTTATTTATTTTAGTTGATTTGCGATTTATTAGTAAGAGGTTTTCCACTCCTGAAGTTAGATTTCATGATTTGTTGTTTCTTCATTTTTTTTGACGGAACTAGAGATATTATTAAGCAGTCGTTCTCGTTTATATTTAAATTATCTGCAGACTCCCACTTATTTTTTTAATTCTATTGGCTACGTTTCTTACCGAGAACGATAAGTATAAAACATATATAATGACGTGACTTTTTTATACAAATTACATACCTGGTCTCACCCGCTTATTTGTGATAAAATAATTTCATAAAAGCGTTGTGTTGAGCTACTCTGACTTTATACGAACGGCAACTGAATCCTGTTCATGTCTCGATTTGTATTATAGTAAAAGAGTCTTTTTCACGAGTAACGGCAATTTAAATTGACGCAGTATTTGATGGCCATTCTGATAAGACTTCGAACGTGCGTAAGTCAAACCGATTCTATATTGCAACTAGTTTACAAATCTTGATACCCGAAGTTCGGTCAAGCGTGAAACTGTGCTAACCACGTGCCGATGGGCACTTGACTGGCTGGCCAGTAAAGTAATAATTTATTATCGATTATTGGCACTTTTGCTAATCCCTTAATCTGCAGGTAACGTGTGAAGTACTTGAATTATTTCAGTTTCAAGTGGATTTTGATAGATAGTGGGTGAGTTCATCAATATTTCAACGTGAAATTTAATGAAAATTTCGGACCGATTTTGGTGTTATTTTGGGATTCCAATCAGTCTGGCAATTCGAAATTCGGTCCAGACCAGCAATTTATCGGATTTCCAAAGCCCTTTGTTTGTGTATTCAAAGACGAAGCTCAGATTAGTCTCAATGTTAACAACAACGCTTGCATTCCAACAAGACAAGGCTACAGAACCACTGTCCGATGGACAAACAGACCAACAAGCTGACATATATATACACCCCTGATGTAGTTTGGGCTGGTGCTAAATGGTGAGCAAAATAAGGGCTTAGTGCAAAACTATTGTATGCACCTATATGGGCACTTACTACTTTTTTGCAGTAAATACTCAAGCAGTTTTGAAAACTTTAGCTTTATCTTCCATTACCTTGCTACCATGTAAGAAGTATTAATATAGTCATACCTGATTTTAGCCATATGAGACAGTATACATCTACCCTCATGAGCCACAAACCCATCTGTCAGTCTCCAATCCTCCACCATTTTGGAAGGGTCTGTCAAAAGTATGAATAATAAATGAAATACAGGCCTTGCCCCCTTAGGCTCCCGCCTACACTTTCAAAAACCAATGTGTTTTTTTTTAAAGCTAAAAAAGGTCGACAAGCTCTGTTTTGTTTTTCACTTTCATACACATGTCATAAACAGTCTCTTTGCCGTAAATAATCCTGTCTTCCAAATTTCTTAAAATATTTTAGAACAGCTGCAAAGATATCTAGCCAGATAGCCATTAGTGCTGACACCAGACAAAACCAAAATAATGTCCCTTGTAAACAAACATGTCTTTATCAAATTTATACTTGCCAACAAGTAAAAAAAAGATTTTTAAATAATATGTTAACCCATTTTCAAAGAGCAAAATATTAGACTGGTCCAGAATCAAAGTTATTGCAGACAACAATTTCAAATCGGTGGAATTTAAACAATCTTTGTGTTTTAGATTAGAAAACAATTCAGTCAATGAATAAATTGCTTGTAACAAGCAATTTTTCATTGACCACAATGTTTTCCAAAGCTTTTTTCTTGAGGGGCGAATAAAGGCGGGATTTTGTGGGAATGGTTTAAGAGCTATCCATACCTATACTTATTAAAGCTTCTGTGAAGTCTGTTGTCCACACTGGTACAGTCAAGTGGAAGAGTTCAAACACCAGGTCCATGATGGCTTGCTAAAATGGAAATGTTAGATCTAAGTATCTATTGACTGCCTCCATGGACAAGTGGTAAAACATGTGTGACAGGTTACAGGTTCAAGAACTGAGCAAGAATGGGCAAGAAAATCCAAAGAAGCCCTAATTTCACCCAGTTCTAAAAGTTGATTTTACCCATTACCAGACGACACAATTTTAGACTGGTCCAAATTAAAAGGTTGGGGTCGACAATTTAAAATTTGTGAATTTAAATTGTTTTCAACATTCTAGATAGAAAATATGTTGTAGAATTAAGAAATTGCTTGTTACAAGCAAATTCTTCATTTTACAGAATGTTTTCCCAATTACTTTTCTCGAGGGACATCAAAAAGCGTCACTGTGTTGGAATAGGTTAAGCAACTGCCTCTCTCTCAGAATTGTGAATACATCTAGATTGAGTATTTGAAAGTGATTCAATAAGCTTGACGCTTTCTTTGCAATCCAACTTAAATTACACAGTACATGAATAAACTAAGTATTTATTAAACGCAAGGAAACTTTAGTCAATTTTTAAGATGATTTTAAAATCAGGAAAGAACAGCAAGTTTTTCTGCTCATAAAAGTGAAGTCTATTAAACATGAAAACTATGTTCTTAACACATTACCACACAATCCCCCTTTTTTATTTGTCTCAAGAAAAAGCTTTGTAAAAATAGTTTCAAATGAAGAAATTGCTTGTGACAAGCAATTCCTTCACTTGAAACAATTCTTTCTACACAAAAAGACAAAGATTATATAAACTAAAAATTGCTGTCTGCAACTTCTATAAATATGCAATTGTCTAAAATTTTTGGCTCCTGGTAATAAAAGGTAATAAGATTAGAATTTTGGTCACTCCTACAAACCTAAAACTGTTATCTGCAGTTTCTTTCGATTTGGGACAGTCTAAAATTTTGTCGTCTGGTAATTGGTTAAATTACAAAATGGATCTATCATTATCAAACTGTCAATCAGGCATGATCACTTTCATTTCTAAACAAGGATTTGAAAATTCATACTACCTTGGTAAAACATCATTTACATCTTCCAAGCCTTGCATATACTAAAATAGCATGATAAAGTAAAATTAATGTCTTACTCTTATATCTGTAAAAGGCAAGTACAAAATTCCTACAAGTGACTGAAGACCTGTTCCATCTGGCTTACAGAACCGTATAATACCTGTAATAATTATATGTATAAATGCTGAGTAAATCAACAACTATATGTGTGATGGAATTTCTAGGGTTCAATCTAGCTTACCAAAAATATGTGTATATGATACTTATAATCTTTAACAGGATATGCATATATGTAGTTGTAAGTCTTTGTCCAAAGTGGATAAAATGAGGACAACAAAGCTCAACTATTCTTAGTGCTGGATAGTAACAGCAATTCAATGGCAACATTAGACATAATACCTGAGTAGTAAAAGAGATAAAAAATCTTTCCATTAAAATCTTAAGTCAAACAAGCCTGAAAAGGATTAAAACTCCACTATAATAAATTAAATTGAAATGAATCTTTGTCTGGCAGATGATATGATGATCACAAAGGCATGTGCAAAGTTTCAAAGCAATAGCATAAGTAGAAAGAGTTATTCAAGATATCTTAAAGTTGCACATAAGGTTTAACCAATAACTTCTAGATCCCAAAAGGTTTAAAATTACACTATAATGAATGTCAGTGATCAATCTGTGTCTAGAGGCTGATATTACTATCATAAAAACATGTGTAAAGTTTCAAAGCAATAGCATACGTAGACAGAGAGTTTTTGTAGATATATGACAGTTACACGTAAGGTTTAACCAAGACATTCTAAGTCCTAAAAGGGTTAAAATTCCACTAAAATGAATGTCAGAGTTATGAATCCAAGTCTTGAGGCTGATATTATTGCCACAAAAACATGTGCAAAGTTTCAGAGCAATAACATTAGTGGAAACTTAGATATGACATTAACCAAACCATTAGGCCAACGCCAACACTGACACCAACAACTGGTTGACCTGAATAGCCCCCCTATTCTTAAAAAAAATCAAGCTAAAATTGGTAGGATAACATATAGTGTTTTCACTATGAAATAACACTTTAAAATGACATTATGACATATACATATGTAAATGGTGTTGTCCACTGCCCACTGCTTTTACGGAAACAGTTTCTTTTTTTTTATGTTTTTACTAAAAAAAACTCCACTGAACAGGTTATTATATTAAGCAATCACATTCATGTTAATTTATCTTTTTTTACTTTTTCAAGATAGTATATGTAAAGTGATGATTTTATCCCTTTTTCCAATGGCTTGTTACATAAAAGTAATTTTCCATGGACACTCATGTATTTACACTCTGCATTCCCCCATCCCTCTCCCATCCCCCATGATTGCTTCGTAGATAAACTTTCTTACCTGGCCAGGACCTCATAACAGTCAACAGGGCCATCTTACTGGCTGCAAAACGACTCTCTTTCTCCTCACTGAAAAATGAAAACAAGAAAGCTATTTCTCAAGAACCTTTCTAAAATACACACAACAATGGCACAGAAGTGACAGACAAGCAACTGCAGTATGACCTTCACTCTGGTCATTTTGGAAAAAGGTTTTCTAATGACACTAGTATTTATAATAGAAAAGACTTACAAGATACTTTGCAATACAAATGGAGAATAATTTCATCCTTTGACTGGCTTCATTTTGGAAGGCAAGATTTTGCATTTTAAAGTAAACCATTCTCACAAATCCTTTTTTATGACCATCAAGAAAAGATTTTGAGAAAGCAATGTGAAAAATGAAGAACTAATTTCTATACAGGAAGACAGAGATATCTAAATTTCCATTAATTTGCAATAGTCATCAGTGTCTTTTGAATTAGTCTATGACTTAGTTGTTTGGTAATGGGTAAAACACAAAGAATATTTAGCTATCACCTGCTCACCAAATCAAAGGTCCATCAGAAAATATCTAGATCTTTCAATTGTTCAATTAGAGATGAAGTAAAGGTTATTTACAAAAGTCTTCTTGACTTAAATAGAACTGTAAATACCAAAAAACTACCCTCGGAGACTGCTGTGCCTTGAGTTTAATAGTTATCATAGGGGCCCATTAACTTATGGTTCATGCGAAATACAATGTATCATGGTTCCAAGAGTGGAAGATTTTCAAAGATTCTTCTTTAGTTGTTGCCATGTTATCATGGTTGTTAATTTATTTATAAATTTTAACAGGGGACCATTCTGCCAATGTCTATAAAATTTGCTCTGCTAGAGGAAATATCCTTCAACCTTTTACCAGACAAGAATATTTTAGACTAGTTCTAATTCAAAAAAAGTTGCAAGATACAATTCATATTTGATGAAATTTTTAAATGCTTTTCTTTTTTGGAAGAAAACATCTGGACTGGGTTTAAGAAACTGCTGATGGACTTCAGTTAACAGCCACAATAACAAAAACTGACTGGAGCAGATCATCATCAGGTTAGCTTAAAGCACAACTAAAGTACAACTAAACTCTCTTTATAGAACAGAACAGAACAGATCAGATTCTTTATTCAATAATTTATAAAATCTATATTGCAGACCTTACATTTTCCTCAGATATAGCCAATTAATGTAATTGTGTGATATTATCACAGAATACATTGCATGACTAGCAAAAATTGATAGTTATAAGACACTTCTCTTTTACCACATTACTTTCTACCAAAAAACACAACATCAATTTATACCAACAATTTGTTTGGTGCAGCTCTTCTTTCATATAGATAATTCTACTACACATGTCTTAACCCATTCCAATACAATTCTACCTCTTCATGACATTATACTGAAGACACTATTGTGGGAAAATAAGAAATTGCTTGTAACAATCAAATTTATCTATTACTGAAATGTTTTCAATTCAATATGATTAGTTTTCAAATTACACTAAAATATTGTATGCAACCTCTTTAAACTTTGACATGTCTAGAATGTTGTCTGGAAACAGGTTACTATAGTCAACAGATTTATACAATACCTGTGAATAGGACAGTTGCAGTCCTACAAATTCATAAATCATTGCTGATAAAATCTGGTAATGTTGTATTCAATCTGCTCTTATCTAGATAGATTTTCCTATTTTTTCTTACCTGGTAACATCTGTTGTTTCTCCAGAGTAACTAAAGTGGCAATCAGTAAGTGGTGCAATGAGTTGCTGGAATGAGAATATTACAAGCAAACCTCATTAAAAATCTTCCTATAAATAAACTTTTTTAATATCATCATATGTAAAGAAGAGTTACCATCAAGCTTTCTTACAGCAACACATCATAAACAGTTGATTGATTGAATGCCAGTTTTTCAGACATATTGTGGCTGCCAGAGTACCTAACATTGAACTCATGGTATTTCTCACACCAGTACTACCAAAACATCCTTTCCGAGGCTCTAGCTGCTCATCATACTAAGGTTTACAATAATCCACCCATTGATTGGAGACAAATGTTGGAAAAGATATGGTATAATACCCAGGACCCTGTGATTAGGTGATAAGGAGTCCTACACACCACCAACTTAGCTATGGCCTTGGAACTTGGCCATGGAGGTGGCCAGATGATAAACAAAGAAATTCATACTGGTATCCATAATACAGTTAATAAACTAAAGGCTCTTGAGCACCTGATTTGCTCCACTGGCCTGAATTTACTTAGCAAGCCTCAGAAATTTGCAATCCTGCAGTTTGCATGTATAACATTTTCAAAATTTCACTACATACCATAATATGGACACAAGCCCCCAATAAAAGCCATAATTTTTATCTGAGCCATATTTTATGAAGGAATCTGATGAAGGGGCCCCAAGGGATCATTTTGTGAAATTTTGTTGAAAACTTATAATCATTTGTAATCTGAGAAGATTGTAGGTTTTCACTATTTACAATATATGGAAATTAGCCCAATCCAATTTAAGCATTGTTTACAGCCAATCAGTCCTTTTTTTAGCAATCTAATAAGGGGTCACCATCGTTACAGAGAAATTTGGTTGAAATCCATTCAATGGTTTCTGAGAAGATTTTCAAAGCTTTCACCATATATGGAATTTAGCCAAGCCCATGTTTTTCATCCAAATCAAAATTCTTTGAAGGAATCAGATAAAGGGTCACCCAAGGATCATTCCTGTTGGTTGAAATCCATCAATGCGTTTCTGAGAAGATTATTAAAGGTTTCACTGTATATGGACATTTAGCCCCCCCGATTAAAGCAATGCTTTTCATCCAATCAAAATTCTTTGAAGGAATCTCATAAAGGGTCACACAAGGATCATTCTGGTAAAATTTTGTTGAAATCCATCAAATTGTTTCTGAGAATATTTTTAAAGGTTTCACAATATATGGAAATTAGCCCCGTACATTTAAGACATGTTTTTCATCCGATTAAAATTCTTTGAAGGAATCTGATAAAGGGTCACCCAAGGATCGTTTCTGTGAAATTTGGTTGAATTCTGTTCAGTACTTTCTGAGGAGAAGATTTTGAAGTTAAAGTTTACAGACGCACAAACACACTGACGGACACATGAAGTACATCAAGCCATGACTTAGCTCGTTGGCTTTCAGCCAGTGCCGCTAAAAAATTGGCTCTGACCATATAGAAGTGCCATATGTTTACTGGAATTCCTGAAGTTTTTTGAAGACAGATGAATTATCATGCAATTAGATATGAGGCAATTTTTATTGTAAAATAAATAAATATGAAAGTTTTACCTCTAAGTCTGTATTACTCTGTATAAAATGTCTAGTAAACGGCCTGTTCACAAGTTGTAATATTGTTGACACAAGTGACTCATTTATACGGGGATACTGATGACAGTCTAATATTTTACGTAACAACATGCTGATACCACCGCAGTGGGCAACTAAATCAGGGTTATGATATGCTGAAAGATAAAACATAAGACCAATATAGCCTCTAACCTGCACAGGGGGACTACATGCATATTATTTTCATTCTGATTTGAAATTAATCACATTTCACATCCAAACCCACTTACTTACTCGGGTTAAAACAGCAGCTGTCAGTTGCTGATTATTCTCTCAAAATTTTGCAGGCACAGGGAGGAATCAACAGAGATCCATGAAGAGATGAAATAGCAAGAATTTCTAAGCAGTAATAATTATGGTTGCAAGGACTCATTTTAGAAAAAACCTGGAGAAGGAATATATATTTATACTTCTTGACAATTAAGAATAAACTTGCCATCTAAGTATATTTTCAACTTCTCTAAAAATCTGTAAGAAAGATGATACCAACATCCATTTATCTTTCTATGCATTTTAATCTTTCAAGACACACCAAAGATATATAAAGACAGAGTCTGTTAAGTCTCAGTTTGTTTTTGATTTTGTAATTGTGCATATAATATCAAATAATTTTCAACTTACTCAATTCACACATAAGGGCCATGGAAGCCCTGACCATTCGGTCTCTTTCTGAGGTTCCATCATTCCCAATAGCAACTAGAGGAAATACTAGAGAGGAAGGTATACGGTTTGGTGTAGTGGAGGTTAGTTTACGCATCAGTTTCTGGGCATGCACTCTCTCTATCTCATTATCTAAACACAAGTCTATAGATCTGTAATTGATAAATGGATGCAAAAGTATTGTATGAAACAACAACACTTCCTTTTGGTGCTAGATAGTGAAGGAAAGTCAGAGTCATAATGAGGGCATAATTGATTGAATACTGGTCCCACCGCCTGTGATCTGATAGGATGTTCAACTTAATATAATAAACAGCAGGGTTTATAAAAAATTATGGCCAGTAAAATGTAACAAAAAAGTAAAATGGTTGGTTGGCATCCTAAATGTTGTACCTACAGCTTGAATTAGCTGTAGTTAAGACATTTAAGCTGTGTAACCAGCAAACATGCTTCACATAATTGTCAGCTGATGTCAGATGTCAAAGTTCACTTTTGGTATAAATTTATTGTTTAATTGGCCTATCAATTTTTTGACAGACAACCACTGAATCCGTCATTTCCCGCATACCTTCATAAAAACCAAGGATATCATTGCATGATAAAGTTTTACGGGCATATGATAAAAGGTAGGCAGTATAGATAGAGATTGGGATGCACATTATTTGCCTCATCTATGTATGCCTGCCACTACAGAAGAATTCCTGGATAAGTAGCTGCAACGTTAAAGCTCTTTATTGCTAATTTATTACAACTGATCTTTTCTTCTACATTACCTTGCAATAAAATAATCTATGTGAAGACTCAGCAGTATTCCAAGAGATTTCTCATCTGACACAAGATGTTTGATGACTCGTAAAGTGGCAGCTCTTACCTCCTTTGGTGCATGGAGTAAGTTTACACTCAAACTGAAAAAACAGAGTGTATAAATTCTGTGTAAATCTCATCTCTAAAACATTTTTAAAATCATTTCATTCTAATGGTTAACTAATAACCTGACATCAAAATTTAACAAGAGCACCGCCCACAGATGGCAAAGCTCGGCTGCAGGTGCTGGATGATGCTAAAATTCGAGAAAGGGGCATAACTTTTACAAAAAAGCTTTAGAGCTATCCCCCTTGATAGTCTAGATAACAACAGAGATATGACCAAGGTTAAAGTTTGTCACACCAATGCCAATGCCAACACACACAACGCCAAGGTGATGACAATACCTAGGGTTTTCTCCGAAAAAATACGAGCTAAAAATTGCCAAAATTGAAAGATGATGCAGATGACAATTTAAAGTTCAGGAAATTTTAGATTTTTTCAACTTTTTGAGTAGAAAACTGGAAATTGAAGAAATTGCTTGCATCAAGCAATTTCTTCTTTTTACACAATGTTTTCCAAATTATTTTCTTGAGGGATATCTAAAAGCATCATTGTGTAGGAATGGGTTAAACTGCTTTACATTCAAGTCCCTACAAGGTTCACAAATACAAGTACTTTCTGGATATAATAAATCCAATGCCAGAGTTCTAAAACTCCTACCCAAAGACACTACAACACAACCTCAGGCCATTGACTTGTATTTATCCAGTCATACTATCAAAACTAAGTTCAACTCATTACCAGAAAACAAAATTTTCAACTGGTCCAAATTGAAAGGAGTTGCAGACAGCAAGTTTAGGGATTTTTGTTTTTTTCAACAGTCTGAATAGAAACATTGTGTAAATTGAAGAGCAATTTCTTCGTTTTACACAATGTTTCCCATTCTTTTTCTTGAAGGCGTCCAAAAGCGCAATTGTATGGGAATGGATCAAATATCAATGTAATCATGTTTATCTGAGCAGGTTGGTATTCCTTAACCCTTTCCTGTTTTGAAAATTCAAATTCAAAGGTTTTGTGGACGAAAATTTAAAGTGGACTTAATCTGAAAAATAATCATTCAGTAGGGTAGAAGAAAATGCTTGTTACAAGCAAATTTTTTTTTTCTACAATTTTCCCATTTATAAAATCTCAGGGACATAAAAACTAGGGATTGTACAGGAAATGGTTAAAATAATACTATATCAGTACACATTTTCTATAACAAGTCTAATTTCAGTAAATGACTATATTAATAATATCAATTCATATGACTATGTAAAATAAGTCTAGAAAAGCCAATACACTTCAAATTTCAACCACGCAACAAAATTTTAGACTAGTCCAAATTCAAAGGAGCTGCACATGACAAATTAAAGTTGGTAGAATTAAGAAAATCTTTGCCTTTTAGGGTAGAAAACATTGTGGACATTGAAGAAATGCTTGTTTTTAGGGGCATCAAAAAGTGTTATTGTGTGGGAATGGGTTAATTTAAAACCATTTTCAAATGTACATTTAGAAGAAAAGACTGAAAGCTTTGGAAGCATTTAAAGAGGACTAATATTTCTTTTGAAAATTAATTTTATTAACAACTATGGCTTACATCTGATAAGCAGGTGGTGTTGATAAAGATCAGACTGCACAGATGTGCAGGCTGATCTTTATCAATAACTCCTGCCAAATCAAGAATATTCCAGGTTATGCATGGGCAAATATCAACCAACAGAACATTATGTACTTACCAAATGAAGATATCTCTGAGTGAGTATCCTAGTTTTGTAGTATCCACACATTTCCCAATAAGTTTTACGAATACATTCAAGTAGCCTAGTTTTTTAGCCTTTGAGAAAGCTTTCTGTTTAATTACATAGGTCAGAATTTCCTTCACATTCTCTTGTGGGTCTGAAAGAACAATCAAAGATCAAGGTAACATGTGGCTGACTTTAGCTTTGCTTCAGTAGGATCTCAAAGGAACTCCTACTTATTACACCTGGTTTTCCCAAAGATAATCAGGGGTCCTCCCCACACATCAACCTATTCCCTTACCATGCTGCATGTTCAACCCACAAGAAAACATCCTTTGGCCAGTAGAAAAAAATATTGAAAATAGGCAATTGTATTTCAATGATGTTCTAAAAAGACAAAGAAATTCCTAATATTGCACCACCTTAAAATTGTTGTTTGCAACTCTTTTCAAATTGGGCCAGTCAAAAATTTTGTCATCGTGTAATGGATTAAGAAATCTCCAATCCATGAGCTTTTTAAGATTAAGAGCAAAAGTAACAGACAGCCTCAGACAAAATTATGTCCTTGAATTGAGAAAAATCGGGAATTTGACACAGCCTTCTTATTTTCCAACAAAACCTTTATTAGAAAAATATATTATTTAGTTTTCTTCCCTAATTTTTAGTTAGGTTTAATTTCACCCTCACTCATAAAAGATGTCTTCAGCTAAAGACCTCAAACTGATTTGAAGGAAATGCGTAAAGCTCTGAAAATGCATTATTCCAACCAAGTCAAAAAAGTGAAAAATATTCCAAAGCCTTTAGAATTATACAATCGAACTCCATTATAGTGCTTTGATATTAATCTAAAGGAAAAAATGATAAATTGGAAAGTACTTTTCTACAGCCTTCCTGTATTGTGGTTAGCATTGCCAAAACCAAATCATCATCCATACCTATGTTAATGTGTGTGTCCCCATAAGGAGTCTCAGTGAGCTTTGGTGACCTATTTTATCAGAGATGGTTTGCCTGTAGTGCCCCCATTCCGGTGCAGTTATAACCACATATACCATATGTATAGCACACTTAACTAAACCCCAATGAGATGCAAAATTGATTCCTTAAGAAAATATTTCACAAGGTTTGAAGCCATGGTATAGATTAACCTTCAGTTTGCAAAACTCTTACAAACTTGTAAGATGCACAATAACTACAGTAGCAATCCAAAGTTTATTAAGGGCTGACAAGGCAGCTTTCAAGATACATTTCTTGTAGAAGTTACTATAATATAGAGAATATTCTCTCACAAATAGAACTAACCCCAGAGGGTTTTATAAGACAATCACAAAAACTTAAGCCAGACAAATCAACTGGACCAGATGGAATTCAACCAAAAGTATTATTGGAGGCCAGAAATGAGCTGTATTACCCATTTTATCTTAATCTGTACATGAGGCTGGGATGTGGAAATACGGATTTTCTCTACTTGTCCATGGACAAGTAAAATGTGATTTTCTGCTTGTCCAGGATCAAAATGGACCTGCCCGTGAAAAGATGAAGAACAGATAATTTTCTTCATTAAAAACAATATTTTTTAGCCTTAGATACAGACATTTACGCTCCTAAATCTCTCTATCTATATAGTACCATTCCAAGATTTGCCCTGATATTTACTTGTCCATGGACAAGTAGCCTCGAAAAATGTACTTGTCCGCAAATAGAAAAGTCTTACTTCTATTGTTTGTAAAATTTGTGAATCTATAATAAGAGACAGACTTATGTCTTTTCTATTATCAAACAATTTACTATTGGATTTTCAGTATGGCTTTCGCTCTGGTAGATCATGTTCTTCACAATTATTTGAGATTTTGGAGGATTTGTTTGTTTGAATGGGGTTTTACGCCACTATCAACAATCTTTCAGTTATATTGTAGCGGCTGGAGCACCTAACAATGGAATCCAGGTATTTCTCACACCAGTACTACCATTACATCCTTTCCTAGCCTGCAGCTGCTACCCTACATAGGCCTAATATTATCGACCCAAGATTTTGGAAGAATGGACAAAACATGTAGACAATTGTACCCCAATTTATGTCATTTACTTTGACTTCAGTAAAGCTTTTGTACTGTATGTGACAAAATTTTGCTTCATAAACTACACTGCTTAGGCATAAGAGGTCAGGTATTGAAATGGATTAATAGTTTTCTTACTTGAAGAGGACAGCAAGTACAAATTGGAACAGAAACATCAACATGGGCTGATGTTGTTAGCGGAGTTCCCCAGGGTAGTGTTCTTGGGCAAGTCTTATTCCTATGTTTTATTAATGACTTGCCATGTGTTTCCACAAATACAGTGAGGATTTTTGCGGATGATAGCAAGGTATATACAAGTATAAAAACTGATAAAGACTAACAAGGTTTTCGTTTGACCCCAGACCTCAGGTTTTGATGCACAGAAATTAAAAAAGAAGCCATTTTGATGCTCAAAAATCTGTCATCGTAGTTCATATTGACTCTCGAAAATTTGCAGCCCTGCGTCAAGGGTCATCATTAGTGTGCCAAATTATTGGAAAATGGTTAATTGATTATGAAAATATACACCCCCATCATGGATAACACCTAGCTTGGTTGGTAATTTATCACTCTCCAGTGATGGACATGCATTGGCATTCATAATTTACGGGTACTTGACACCTGTGAAATTAATGTTGAAACCCTTTTTCAGAGTTCTTATCCTACTGAAATTTACTTATTTGACAGTACTTTGAAAACAAGAGGACCATGATGGTCCTAGATCGCTCACCTGAATTGTCTGCTGTTAACAAAAATGCAACTAGAGACAAATAACTATAACCAGTTTCATGAAGATAGAGGCAAAACTGTGACTTCTATATTGTAAACCAAGAAATTGTCATTATGGCCCCTTTTCCTGTGTTATCCCATAGACCCATCCAAAAATCTTTAAGGTTCATCTGTATAACCTGACAAGTATCCTGACAAAGTTTCAAGACAATTGAGCCAAAATTGTGGCCTCATGAGTGTAAACAAAAAAATTGTCATTGAGGCCCCTTTTCCTGTGTTTTCCAATAGAATCCTCCCATAATCGATAGGGATCATCCTCATGACCAAACAATTATTCTGACCAAGTTTCATGAAGATTAAGTCAAAAGGCCTCTTGAGGGTAAACAAAGAAATTGTCATTAAGGCCTCTTTTCCTGTATTTTCGGAAAGATCCTTCTAATAATCAAAAGGGTTCATCTGTATGACCTTAAAGTTTTTCTGGCAAAGTTTCATGAAGATAGAGCCATATTTGTGGCCTCTAGAGTGTAAACAAAGAAATTGTTATTAAGGCCCCTTTTCCTGTGTTTTCGAATAGAATCCTTCCATAATCAATGTGGTTCATCCTCATGACCTAACAATTATTCTTACCAAGTTTCATAAAGATTGGAACAAAACTGTGGCCTCTAGAGTGTAAACACTTCAATTGTTGATGTGGCACAATGCACACCATGAACACTTTGCGCTCAGTTGAGCTAAAAGGAAACACAAAATAAAATCAGGAAGTAAAATGAAATCAAATAAAATGTTGCTCAAGAAATGTCATGATTTTTGGGGGATAAATTGGCACATCTTTTTATGAAAAATAGGATAATTTGATCCTCTTAGTACTCTTGACATTTTCTAAAACTAAATCAAACTTATATGTGCATGAATACTAAAGTTTTCCTAAAGTTCATCTTGTATTGAAAATAGAATACTGTCAGATTGGAGAAGTGTTCCAATCTGGGACAGAGTTTATTCTGAGGCACCATTGCTTAAAAAGCACTATTGCTTAAAAATTTATAAACATTTAAAAAATGTTTTATCTTAAATCATTTTTTTTTTTTTAATTACTACGGGGCATATCCCATTGACCCTTGGGATTTCTATTTAGACTCTTGAAAATTTTGACCCAAGGGTCAATGACTCCTGACATTTGGGTACTAGTGGAAACCCTGACTTAGAGAACCTACAAAATTATTTGGACCACCTATGTAGGGCCTTCGCTGGCGATCGCCAATATCGCCAAATGCTAAAAATTAAAGCTAAGTGGCAATAAAAAATTGAATCTGGCAAAATTCTGGCAATTAAAAAAAAGTCTAGAAGTCATATTGATTTTCTTTTATTGTACCACTCGTACACAAAAGTTTGTATCAGACTACAATCAAGGTCTAGGTGTTAAATCGGTGATAATCGTGTCGAATCTCAATAAACATGTGAGTCAGTCAATAAACGAAGTGTGACAAACTTTGATCTCTGTTAAAGTAAATCACCGGTCTTAAAAAAACACTTTGAATTAAAAGTTTAAGAGAAATTTACAACAAAAACTAACGTCATTTGATCTCCATTTTTCCTTATATATTTGATCGATTCGACGATTGATTGGGTTCAAAACAGTAACAGAAAAACATGTTTGCAATTCTCTGTGGATGGTGGGGTTCTGTGGGTGGGATACAAATTTTAGTGAAATATCCCGAAATTGCTTGAAAAATGATTGCTTGTCTGATTGAAATCAAATTGACAAGATGTATTAAACATTCAGTTTTTAAGTTTTTTTGTGTGTGTGCGTTGGATCTTTTTTGCAGTCAATAGTCTCCTAGCTCAGCAGATTTCAGTGGTATGAAACTTGGCAAAAAACATTGGCTTCTCTTGACAATGGATTTGGCTCCATTTTTTCAATTTGGCAAAAAGTGATGGCAAAAAGAAAAATCAGCCCAGGGAAGGCCCTACCTATGCGACTGGAGTAGTAAATGGAAACAGGTCTTTAATGCATTTTAACGTAAGTCACTTCATATTGGAGCAAAAAAAGAACATTTCAGATACTGAATGAAAGATTCTAGTGGAACCTATATAGCCATTGCAAATGTCATAACTGAAAAAGATCTTGAGTTCACTTTTGATTGTAATCTTGATTTTGACATCCACATCACTTACATAGTAAAGAAGGCACAGAGAAATCTTGGCATAATTCACAGATCCTTTGAATACCTAGAGAAACCTATGTTCCTAGTTCTTTACAAATCCTTGGTAAGACTAAGACTTGAATATGGCTCTTGGGTATGGACACCTTAAAAGACCAGTGCTCTCAATAAGGAGAGAGCATTATTTCAGCATTATTTCAGGAGTTCTTAAAAAAACAAGATTCAATTTCAGGAAGATTTCACAAAATCAAGGAATTTTTTTTCATACCCTTGACCATTACCCCCCCCAACCCCCCCAAAACAAAGATGGAATGAAAATTGATACAACAAGATGTGTTTGTGAAACACTATGCCCCCGAAACGGTAATTCTTTAGAAACGGGTAAAGGGTATTGTAACTTAATCAGGGTTGAAGTTATAGGAAAATGTTTAGTTGGCAGGTTAAGTTTTGCAGACAGACAGACGGACAGACAGACAGACGGACACCAGTAAAACAATATGCCCCCCCGATCTTAGCGGTGCGGGGCATAAAAAGCCTACAGTCAATTTTTTTCCATCCTCACAGTCCCTTAATTTCATGTCCCATTGAATGGAACTAGAGAAAACAATGTCGTAAAAGAAGATATTGTTTCTTCAGAGATATGTTACTTGAATTTATTTCTCCTTTTCCCACAATTTCCCGCTCTGTAAAGCACTTTTACTTTCCAAATATGTGTGGACATTTGGTAATTGCTGTTTGCAAATCTCTCAGGATTTGCACACATTTCTGATTTGTTGAATGTGAGAAAACTGACTGTACAAAATGTCAGGGGTAATAAAAAATTGAAACTTGATTATTCTGAAACCGTCTGCAGTCACATCATAGATATCCAAGTACATACGCCATATATCACGTAAATAAAAGTAACAGTACAAAAAGAAATGAAACTTATAGCAGAGTTGTATATTGTAAGAAATTCCTTGTTTCAAGTTAATGGTTAAAGACAGCACGTGTGACGTCGTTGAAAAGGGATAGTCTATCACTTACAGTGCTCTCAATAAGGACAAATTTCGGGAATTTTTAAAATTCCAAGTATCAATTTCAGGAAGTTTTCACAAAATCAAGGATTTTTTTTTTCATCCTCCACCATACCCCCCCCCCCAAAAAAAAAAAGAAATAAAAATGAAAAGATGAAATAAAAATACATAAAGCCTACATTCTTTTCCATCCTTTACTTATAGTCCCTAAATTTTCATGTCTAATTGAGTTGAATGAGAGAAAACAATGTGGTTAAAGAAATGTTTCTTGAGAAATTTGTCTCTTATATAAGTTTCCCCTTTTCCCACAATATTCCCGCCCCTTGAACACTATCATTTTCCAAATTTGGGTGGATAAATTTAGTAATAATTATTTGCAATCTTTCAGGATTTGAAAATTTCTGATTACTAGAATGTCAGAAAACAAACTGGTTGAAACGTTTTGGGTACGAAAAAATCGAGACTGGATGATTCCGAGACCGTCTCCAGTCACATCATAGATATCCAAGTGCAAACGCCATGAATAACACTTACGTAAATAAACGTAACAGTACAAAAAGAAATGAAACTAATAGCAGAGTTGCATCTTTTAAGAAATTCCCTACTACGTTTCTGCTAGTTGACAGACAACACGTGTGACGTCTAGCGAGATCAATCCAGTAACTTCGATGTTTCTAGGACGGACATCATGTCAAGTTACTAAATAGAATCCCTTTTTAGGATGCAAATTTGACGCACCGTTCTGTATCCGCCGCTAACTTGAAGACGGGACATGACATTTTGGGTGAATTCCGGCCCTGAACTTAGTTTACATGAATTCGACCGCTTCCATGGGCTTGCTTGATATTTACCTGTCACGTTATTAATTGAGTGACTTCCAAAGAAATTGTCCAAGATCCTGCGACGGCTCAGTTACCGAACCGACTATAATCGAGTACGCTCTATGTAAATTTCCATCTACATCAGTCGTCATGGAGACATTTCGATAAACTCTTTGTGGATTCAATTTTACCCAAGGGTATGGCCAGAATATACATTCTTTTGTTTGTCAGACCCTTTATATTGTAACTTGAGTCATGAAATTAGGACATTTTCCTAGAATCTCAGACATAAATTTACGTCTGGGTCTGATTTTCTTGACGTTTTTTCTGATTTTTCTGGATGTAATATACGTCGGCGTCCGCTTATTGAGAGCACTGGATAGAACACTCAGACACTAGTGAGATCAATTGGGTGACTTAGATGTTCCTACAATGGATGTCTTGTCAAGTTACGAAATAGAATTCCCTGTGTCATAAATGTATATAGAATGCAAAATTGGTTTGCATTTTTTGACTCTCCGTTCTGTATCCACCATGGACTTGAAGACAGGACTTGACATTTTGAGTAAATTCCGGTTAACATCACAAATCCGACTGGACGTCGATATTTGAAAAACCCGACGAAATCTATTCTGATGTCCATGGACCTGCTTGATTTTGACCCTGCACGTTATTAATCGATTGACTTCCAAAGAAATGGTCTAAGATACTGTGACGGCTCGATTACAGGACTGGCTATAATCAAATACAATCTTTGTAAATTTCCATCTACATTGGTCGTCATGGAGACATTTCGATAAACTGCTTGTGGGTTCAATTTTACCTGAGGGACTTTTGACTAGAATATTCATCCTTTTGTTTGTCAAACCTTTTATCTCATAGCTTGAGAAATGTCAGAGTGGTGTTTTCAGGAAGTTTTTCTCGAATCTAGGACGTTAATTTATGTCAAGGTCTGATTTTCCGGATGTTTTTCTGATTTTCTAGACATAATATATGTCGACAACCGCTTATTGAGAGCACTGAAAGACATCAGAAGACTTGAAGATGTACAGTGGAGAGCCACACGATTCATATTAGAACTAATAAACCTGTCGTATGAAGAGAGACTTAAGCAGTTGGGCCTTCCAACATAAGAATTTAGATGTGACCCTTACGACATGCTACAAATTTTCAAAGGCCTTCACGATCATGATGACTTTAATTGGGACCAAATGTTTATACCAGCTTCTTCTGACCTACGACTTAATATCATCTTAAATTTAGTGACATGAAGTGCAATACCAATGTACATCAAAACAGCTTCTGAAATAGAACCATTGACCTTCGGAATAATTTGTCCAAGGATTGTGTATCTGCAAACTGCAATATTGTTAAATCATGGCTAAAATCTGAGGATTGAAACTGAAAAAAGTTTAAGCCATCATGTTAGCACAATAATAACCCACATGCATATAACCTAAAGAAGTGAAGAGGGCCTTCATGGACTAATATCCAATTCAACGGCCTGAAGATTAACCCTTTCCTGGTTTTCAAAAATCTAGACTAGTCCAGTTTGAAAGAAGTTGCAGAGGACAAATAAAAGTGAGTGCAGTTTGAAAAGTAACCAGCCTACAGGGTAGAAAATATTGTGGGAAAAGAAGAAATTGCTTATTACAAGCAATTTCTTCTTTTCCAACAATGTTTTCTCAAGTAAAAATCAAAGGGATGTGGAAACAAGGGATTGAACGGGAAAGGGTTAAGGTTGAAGGTATAATATTAGAACTTGATAAAATTTTGAAACAAGATAAATGTGTCTGATATATAAACTGTTTAATCAGATAAACAATTTTTATTTATTTATTTTTTTATTTGTACTAAAAACCAGCTTCCTTAAATGCAAGATGCAGGAGGTGAAGAGGATATGCAAACTAGCAACCAATTTTAGAATAGCTTAATATCTAATTGGACCAAAAAAATGCATTTCCTAATGCATGATTTTCAATAATCAAGAGAGGATTACATATGTTATTCTGAAACTTGCTTCCTCTCAACGATGATACATGGTATAACACTAACGAATATAAAATTCCAGGAAAAAGTTATCTCACCTTTAGTGAAATCCAACTGGATATTTTCTTCGCCACTCCCGTGTCTACCTGTAAATCAGAAGGAAATAAATGAAACAGGATAGCTTAATTTTTCCCTTAAACATACCGACAGGTGTAAATTAAATAGAATGCTTGATTACCTCTGAAACGGCCACTTCTAAATCGCTGTCCACTGTGCTGGCGGACCATAGCCGCCGCCATCTTAGGCTAGACGACGTTTGATTTACGTAGTGTCGTCAAGAAATGTTTTTCCGGGACAGCGAAAGAAATCGCATCAGATCTCTCCTTTATATGATTCGTATTATGACTTATATATAGCAGGGGTGTTAATCTTACGTAAAGAATGAGATTTGAAATTAATAAACGTAAAATGACTGTGTTTACTTTTGCGACTTATGGGCGACTCCTTTCTGCCAAAATGTCAACTCCTGAAATATTTGAGCCTGAGTTTATAAAAATTTCAGAGAATATCCCTGGTGCAGAGGGTCCGGTCTTTGATAAAGATGGAAATTTTTATATGGTTGCTCCAGAGGTCATGAATGGGGACCAAAATGCCGGACAGATTCTGAAAATAGATCTTTTAAATGGACAGGTACGTGGCTAACTGATAAGAAATCAAAGTACGTATGGTTCAAGCTAAAATGGGCGTGTTCATTTAACCCTTATGCTGGTTTTCTATGGGAAAATGGAAATACTGAAAAGAACTAAAAAACTAATAATAGAAATAACAGAAAGGACTAAATGAAATATTGGCACCATCGGTAACAGGACAATAGCCCCCTCCGGACAATAACCCCTTCTATGTTTTTTGACATGGCGGACATTATCCCCTTCCTAAATTTAACAGGGCGGACATTAGCCCCTTCCCCATTCTGACAGGGCGGACAAAATCCCCTTCCTCATATTAACAGGGCGGACATTATCCCCTTCATTGTTTTACTACTGCGGACAAAAGCCCCTTTCTATAATATATCACAGACAATTCACGGTTTCTGAATTGGATATAATTCCGGTATTTCACCTGAAAACCAGTCAAATATTGTAAAAATTATAATAATAATCCAGGGTTCTCCCCAGGCCATTATGGCGTATCGGCCCCGATACGCCTTCATTAATTAAGAGAGTTTGCCGATACGCCTTCAGATCGCCGATACGCTTAAATTTGGTCACCGATACGGCTTAAATTCAAGCAGAAGAAAGGGTAAAGCAAACCATTAAAATTGGCTGCAGAAGCGCGGACACGACAGGCTCTTTATCTATAATGTTGTATACCACGTATTGCATAACATCTCTATTGAAAAGACCCTTACACTCTTACTAATTGATGACTCTTGTTTCCCACTGGTACCTCGCTATCAGTCACCAAGCATGATAGGTACCAATATGTAAACAATAAATTCAAAATGGCGACACGGTTCCGGAAAATTGTCACTTCGGCTGAGATTGGTCTAGTTAGATGTAAAAGATGTGGTTATTTGATGACAACTATCAAACTAAAGCCACAGTGGTTTAAAATTTAATTTTTTGAAGGAAAGATTTATTGGGTCAGTTTATTTCTTCATTGATCGCTGAAAACATACCCTTTTCGCGATCTTTTTTCCTTGCGAGAATTTGCCAAAATAATAAAGACAGATTTGTATAGAAGCCATCCTAGTTATACTAAGCTCTTGTTTTCAACTCAGTTTAATAATTACACACATGTTTCTTCTGGAATAGGTCCATTTATTTTTTATCCAACATGGAGGGCATTATCTCAAACATTTGTACCCTTGTTTGTTCAACCCATTTTTTCAATAAATTTGTTTTAAAAGTTTGATGAAAAAAATTATTATACTTTTAGTAATCATCTAATAATATCTCATCCTCTCATGTTTTTTTACCCAAAAAGAAATAATACCACAATAAAAATAAAAGTGCTGAAAGCACTTCAAGAAAAGAATGCCTTAGACCAATTAGGTATTTCTTTTTATAAAAAGTAATGATTTAATAATAATTTAGAATCAGGAAAAGATCATTCACGCTATAATATTTGGAAAACAATATCCTCTTTTGAAAATCAAAGTGCTGAAATCACTTAAAGAAGAGAAGAGTAAAGACACTTGTTTAATAAATCTGATCAAGTTTCATGTTATAATTTGAGAAATAAGGTTGGACACTGCTGATATATTCATACATTTTTTATTAACTTATTGAAATCAAATAGCTGAAAGTACTGTTAGAAGAATATTTATAGTGTCAGAAAGTCAAAGGCTTCTGAATGGGCAAATAATGAGCATTTCAAATTTTACACAGAGAATCTAAAGGAGCTCTTTAACCCATTCCCACTTGACAAAATTTTAGACTGGTCCAAATTCAAAGAAGATGCAGACGACAATTTCAAGTTGATGGAACTGTATTTTTTTTACCTTTTTGGATAAAAACATTGTGGATAATGAAGAAATTGCTTGATACAAGCAATTTCTTCATTTTCCACAATGTTTTCCAAAGCTTTTTTCTTGAGAGGCGTAAAAAGGAGGGATTGAGTTGGAATTGGTTAAGATGCAAAATTTGAAAATGAAACCAGGTATTTCACACAGGAATCTTATAAATACATTTTTGAAATTACTGATAATATTTTCTTTTTTTTTTCTGATGAAGGGCATTTTTCGTCAATCCAACACTCCATGCTCATTTAAAGAGTCCTCAAGGATATGATTTTTGGACAGAATTGATAAAATGGCCAAGCATGAAAAGCTAATCCTATCTAATAGACAAGCACTTGACACTTTTTTTTACTCATGAGACTTTTGGGTATATTCTTTCATTATCCTTCCATTTAACATCCTTTTTATGAGACAATTTAGTGCCCTTTCCAACAAATAGGATAGAGAGTTGAAGTAAGCTGAGTAATGTCACAATTGGTTGGTATCAAAATTAGCCTCAGAATACATAAATCAACTTATAATAATTAAAAAGTTGAAGAATATAATTCAAGAATAACTCTCAATAAAACAACAAGATGTCAATAATCAAGCCAAAAATCACTTTTAATGACCTTTATTATGTATAGTCATACCAAGATGTTAACAGACAACACGCCGCGCATTTGCCACTACGCCTTCAAAAATTTCTGGGGAGAACCCTGTAATCAATGATACACTCTGATTCTACTTGCGACTGATATGTTGTAAAAACAACTCATACAAAATTGTAGCTACGATGTTTCGGTCTCATACCAACACCATGTATACAAAAGAGAAAAAGATAAGATCATATGGAAAAGGTAATAATATAGCTAATATTCAGCATGTTCTATTTTGTTAAGTCGGATTTATATCTTCGAGTGTCAGGACAACATATTTCCAGATGGCTTCGAATAGTAAAAAGTTAGCACGAGGTTCATTTTAAAGAAACATGGTGGTAAAGAGGGACAAGCTCCTCTTTGCCTTTACCATGACGTTTTCTAGAATACAAATTTTATGGAGTCGCTCGCATAGAAATGTGCAATAGTATTCAGTTAAAAATTGAGCACCGGTTTATTATTCAATAAAAAGAGTAAAATTTATATTAATCTGGGCTTATTGTTCGTTTCGTTACTTAAGCCCGAAGAAACTTAGTACAATTTTATGAAGGGGATAATGTCCGCCAATCGAGGGGATGGTGTCCGCCCTGTTAATATTAGGAAGGGGATTTCGTCCGCCCTGTCAGAATGACGAAGGGGCAAATGTCCGCCCTGTTGAATTTATGAAGGGGATAATGTCCTCCTTGTCAAAAAACATAGAAGGGGATATTGTCTGGAGGGGCTATTGTCCTAGATTCGGCACCATGGGACTTGAAAGGTCATTGAAAATAACAGAAAGGAAAATCCAAGACTTCTCCATTGAAATCCGGACTTCTCCATTAAAAATTCCGGACTTCTCCATTGAAAATCATGGACTCCTCAATTGAAAATCATGGAATTCTCCATTGAAAATCCTCAAATGCACCAAAAAATTCTTTATGACTGTTATTGAAAGCCTTCCCTAAAATGGCAATGAAAATAATATAAAATACCAGAAATTACTGACTATAAATGCTTCTTTACCCCAATGCAGCAAACAATATTTTTTCCTTGAAATAGTTTGGCATCTTTGTTATATTTGGTCTACAAATTATCCACCTGTGCTAAAAATTACATATTTTCTATGCATTATGAGATTTACCTTGTAAGTAAGAATTTAAAGTGTTACCACCACTAGCCAAAGGCCAGCAAGTTTAAAATGCCAGGGTAAAAATACCTGAGGTAAAAATGCCATAGATAAATAGATATACAAGTAGTAAATATGCCATAACAAAAATAGCATAGGTTGAAATGCCAGAAAATAGATTAAAAGCCTCTGTAGGCTACTAGGCGAAATCTTTGCAAAACTACTTTTCAGATTATTGTACACAAATAATATGAGAGGGAATAAAGACGATTAAAATCTGCCGCGTTATTTTGCAAAATTTATGGCCAGTAGCATGTAACAAAAAAGTAAAATGGTTGTTTGGTGACTTAAACGTCGTAACTACAGCTTGAATAAGCTGTAGTTACGACGTTTAAGTCGCCAAACCAACAATAAAGGTAAACAAAAACGGCGTCAAGGTTTGAGTTGATAAGCTCAGGTCCAGGCTGAATAAATAATTTGATTGGTCAATTTATTCCTTGATTGAAGGCCATGATTGGTCAATTAACCCATTACCAAGCAACAAACTTTGTGACTGGTGCACATTGAAAGAAACTGTAGATGACAATTTCAATCCTTGTCATGCTGAATAAAGTCCTATTTCAGAATTCTGTTTAAAACAAAAGATTAAAAGCACTGAAAGTATTGATTGTGGGTCAAAATTTATTTTGAAAGTTACTAAATTCTATCAACAACTTTAGCATTAAGGGGGAAAACAGGTGGTGTTGACTAAGATCAGACTGCACATTTGTGCAGGCTTATCTTTGGTTATACTATCTGCCAAGACAGGAATATTTTGGATTCAGCATGACAAGGGTTAAGATGGCAAAACTTAAAAATTATTATTCTTTGAAGAAAAAGAAATTGATTTACAAATCAAATGATTTATTCAGACTGGAAGTAGATGCATTCCCACACAATGATGCTTTTTGATGGCCTGAAGATAAAAGCTTTCAAAATTATTGTAGAAAAATTAAAAAATTGCTTGTTACAAGCAATTTCACAATTACCCACAATGTTTTCTCCCCCAAAATAAAAAAAAATCAAAATTTTATCAACTAAAATTTGTTGTCAGCATCTTTGAATTTGGACCACTCCAAAACTGTGTTGTCTGGTATTTGGATAAATACGTTTACAGTAATAAAAATATTTCACTGATAAATGAGCCTATAATTAATATATATGACATTTCCAACTATTTCAGATGAGTGCCAAGTTAAGAATCAGAGCAGCCTGTGCATTTGCATCCGAGTCTTCACTGTTTGCTCTATAGAGAGTTCTGACTCAAAGTTTGTTTAGACCAGCAGCATGTATTCTAAATATACTGTATGGCTGTCTAGCAGCTCAGTGTGTGAGCTTCACACATATGAAATGGATGGAAATTTCATGTACTAGCTCAAATCATGACCTACTTTGTGTAGATTCTATTGTCTAACCTGCTAGACTTAGAGACTTAAAGTGTTTTTTGTGCATAATAATGGCTGTTGGCTGGGCTAGGACAGTAGAGTTCTAATACAGGTTATTGGGATGTCTTTCAAATGACTCTTTTCAACTGTTGTATCTCGTATTAGAACAGATTTGTATGGTAACATATATCTACCTTTGGGTTTGAGATGGCTGTAGCATTATGATTTCAATGTATCATATTCTTTAATGCTCCTCGGACTATTGGGATTTCTCAGTGGAATATATTTTGATAATTTCACCTAAAAAACCAATGGAATTATCAAAATCATAAACTAACTGTTTTGGTAGATTTTGCCTTGTTGCCATATATTTCACGAGCACTTTTATAAAATTCTCCCCAAAGGTCGCATTTGTCTTTTTTTTTGCATGAAAGAAATAGAATAATCTGGTTGTGTGTGTGGTGTAAGATTGATTTAAATGACTTAATAAAAGATAAATTGATATTACACTGAAAAAGACAATTATCCTCTAAAAAATTTGAAAACTATTGTGATAGATCACAGTTTTGTGTCTATCTTATCTAGATAGTGTACAGTTTCTTGGAAAGAGCCATCGTCATAGCACAGTCGGTAGCCCGTCAGACTCCTAGTCTTAAATCATGGGATGTCATGAGTTTGATCCCTGGCGGTAAGTGGGATAGCAACTGGAGGCTAGGAAAGGAGGTAGTGGTAATACTGGTGTGAGAAATACCAGGAATCCATTGTTAGGTGCTCCAGCCGCAGCGATAAGACTGAAATACTTTTAAAAGCAGTGTTAAACCCCATTCAATCAATCAATAAGTTTCTTGAAAAGAATATTGCAATATCTCAACTTGTTTCTTAATTTCATCCTCTTGGAAACAACTAGCATCAAGATAAATTAATGGTAATAAAAGTATATCATTGGTCTGAATTAAATATTATATATCTACAGGTTGCATATGTTATAAGCTGTAGTCATGGCACTTTAATTGCCAACTGTCAACAACTTCATAATCTAATCAAGAAACTGTTCACTTTCTATATAAGTTTTACAGGAAACTTAAATTCCATTATATAGTTTTTAAATCAGCATGATCTTGTAATCTCAGATTTTGTGGTAGAAATGTGCCACCATAGTTTTGACTGATGTAAATTTTGTTCTAATGACAGAAAACTGTACTGTGTGAACCAAAGGATGGCAGTAGAGGTGGGGTACCAGCAGGTTGTCAATGTGATAAGGACAACAATATCTGGATAGCAGATATGACATTAGGGCTGCTGAAAATGGACTCTTCAGGGAATTACCAACAGGTAAATTTTTTACCAATCTCCAAATAGCAACTAATGGACTGCTTCAAATTATAATAAGCACAAACTTGTTCTTCTTATTGAGATGTATTGCTAAAGCCCTGTTTCAAGAATCTCTACCAAAGATCAAGATCACAGCAGTGGAGAAAAGGTCCACTATTGACAATGCTTTAATCTCGTATACCCCTTATTTGATTATTAAAATATTTCTCACAATTATACAACTTGATGTCACAAAACTTTGTGCATTTGTCAAACTTTTTTACTAGAGGTCAAGGTCACAGCAAGCAATCTAATATAAAATTTTGATCTTGTCAATGTCTTCTTATCTTCTGTGATGTAATTTCAAAAATAATTTACGGATTAGTATATAGTATAAAGAAGATATGCAGAGACTAGGGCCTGGTCACAGAAGGGGCCAAAGGTCAAATCTTTGACTCTGATTAGAATATTCAAAACACAGCAGACGATAATTTCAAATTGATGTAAATTCTAAAATAGTTTTCTCTGTAGGTAGAAAATAATGTGGAAAATGAAGAAATTGCTTGTAAAAAGCTATTTCTTCATTTTCTATATTGTTTTTCAGAACTATTTTCTTAAGGGGCGTTAACAGGAGGGATTGTGTTGGAATAGGTTAACTCCTTGAATACCTAAACCTCATTTCTTTACCATGATAACGTTTGACAAAGAAGATTACTGAACAAAACAATGCTTGCTAGCTTACAGTACTTTCAGTATTTTGATTTCTTGTAGAGTGTCAAAAAGCCTCATTGTGTCAGAAGAGGTTAATTCTCATAGTTGAGCATTTGCATCTGATATCTGTGATGTTGTTTTAATATGGATACTTCTGTAATGGTGTTAACAGGTTGAATAGAAATTCTACTCACTTCCATAAAAATGAAATGTTCCCGTTTGTTTATATTCTTAAAAGCTAATTAACCCTTTCCTGTAAAAAATCCAGGAATTTACGTCGCTGTGATTTTATACTTGAGAAAACATTGTGTATAAAGAAGAAATTGCTTGTAACAAGTGATTTCTCCTTTTCCATCAATATTTTCTACTGCATAGGATGGTTTCATTTCAATTAGCATCCAATTCTCATTCTCGCTTGCAACCTCTTTCAATTTGGACCAGTCTAAAATTTAAAAAGAAATGGAAAGGATTAATGTATCTCTAAATATGCAGATGTTCAAGACAGATAAAGATGGTCGGACCATGCAGGGTTGTAATGATTGTACATTTGACTACGATGGCAATCTATGGATAACAGCGCCAGCAGGAGATATTGCTCCAGCTCCCTATACAAGATCAATGGAGGTTTGTAATCATGCGGTATTACTCCAGCTCTCTATACAAGATCATTGGAGGTTTGTAATCATAAGGAATTGCTCAAGCTCCCAATACAAGATCAATGAGGGTTTGTAATCATGAGGTATTGTCCCACCTCTCAATACAAGATCAACATAGGTATGTTAACATAAGGTATTGCCCTAGCTCTCTATACAAGATCAATGGAGGTTTGTTATTATGAAGTATTGCCAAAGCTCCCCATACAAGATCAATGGAGGTTTGTAATCATGAGTTATTGTCCAACCTCCCAATAAAAGACCAACAGAGGTTTGTAATCATGAGGTTTTGCCCCAGCTCTCTATTCAAGATCAATGGAAGTTTGTTATCATGAAGTTTTGCCAAAGCTCATAATACAATATCAATGGAGGTTTGTAATCATGAGGTATTGTCAAACATACCAATACAAGATCAACAGAGGTTAGTTATCATTAAGTATTGCCCCTACTGCCAATACAGGATCAATGGATGTTTGTTATTATGAAGTATTGCTTAAGCTCTCAATACAAGATTAATGAAGGTTTGAGATCATGAGTTATTTTCCCACCTCCCAATACAAGATCAACAGAGGTATGTTATCATAAGGTATTGTCCTAGCTCTCTATACAGGATCTATGGAGGTTTGTTATCATGAGCTATTACTCTAGCTCTCTATACAAGGTCAATGGAGGTTTTTAACCATGAAGTATTGCCATACCACCCAATAGAAGATCAGTGGAGGTTTGTAATCATGAGGTATTGCTCCACCTCCCAATACAAGATCAACAGAGGTATGATATTTTAAGGCATTGCCTAAGCATTCTATACAAGATCAGTAGAGGTTTGTAATCATAAGATATTGCTCCAGCTCTCTACAAGGTCAATAGAGGTTTCAAATCATGAAGTATTGCCAAAGTTCCCAATGCAAGATCAGTGGAGGTTTGTTATCATGAAATATTGTCCCACCTCCCAATACAAGATCAACAGAGGTTTTTAATAATGAGATATTGTCCCAACACCCAATACAAGATCAGTGGAGGTTTGTAATTGTGAGGTATTGCTTGAGCTCTCTATACAAGATCAATGGAGGCTTGTTATTATGAGGTATAACCCATCTCCCAATACAAGATTAACAGAGGTTTGTTACAATGAGATGTTGCTTGAGCTCCCTATAGAAGATCAACAGAGGTTTGTAATCTTGAAGTTTGGCTTGCGCTCTATATTCAGGATAAATGGAGGTTTGTAATCATGAGGTATTGCCGCACCTCCAAATGCAAGACCAACAGAGGTGCGTTATCATTAGGTATTACCCCACCTCCCTGTACAAGATCAATGGAGGTTTTTAATCACGAGGTAGTGTTCCAGCTCTCTATACAGGACCATCAGAGGTTTGTAATCATGAGGTATTGCTCCAGCTCTCTCTACAAGAACAACGAAGGTTTGTAATCATAAGATATTACCCTGCCTTCTAATGCATTATCAGGGAAGGTTTCTAATAATGAGGTATTGCCCAACTCCCCATACAAGATCAACAAAGGTTTGTAAACATGAGATATTTCTTTAGCTCCATATACAAGATCAATGGTGGTTTGTTATGCCCCATAATCAAATACAAGATCCTTTGAGGTCTGTTATCATGAGGTATTGCCCCAACCTCCCAATACAATTAAAGGAGGTTTGTTATAATGAATGCAAAGTTGCAACAAAGAGTATGTTATATGACCTATCAAAAAAAGGAATGTCATTGGATCTTGGAATTGTAAAATGCATTGCCCTGGTTAACCCTTTCCTGTTTTGCAAAATTTTAGACCCTCCCAAAATCAAAGGTTTTGCAGACGAAAATTTAAACTTGATTTTATTTGAAAAATAATGATTCAGTAGGGTAGAAAACATTGTGGAAAAAGGAGAAATTGCTTGTTACAAGCAATTTCTTCTTTTTCCACAATGTTTTCTCAAACATAAGATTACAGGGACGTAAAAAACAGGGATTAAACAGGAAAGGGTTAAGATTGTGGTGACTGCACTGTTTAGCCAAGTGAAAACATGCATTTATCAAGTTGTCCGAAGCTAGAAAGGTCATTCTACTTTTTTTTTTAAACCAATTTTTTGGGTAGCTTTTTTTTGGAACAAAAATTTGGGCTATTATCATCACCTTTGTGTTGTTTGTGTTGATGTCAGAGTTTGATTTATAAACTTAAACCTTGGTCATATTGCTGTTATTCAAATTTGGCATGTGTTCACTATCACAGTCCATACTATAAAGGGAACCAAGTATTGAATTCGAGTCTGGCTTTTGACCTACTGAAGTGAAATCTTAGCATACCTGGTTTCTTATCTGATCATACTCAATACAGCAATTTATCAGATTGAAGCTTTCACTTAACCAATTCCCACACAATCCGTCTTTTTTATGCATTTGGGAAACAGTTTCAGAAAACCCTGTGACAAAAGAATGAATTGCTTGAAACAAATTTCAAATAGCTCAAAGGTCAAGGTCAATTATTGATGGACTCAACCTTTTGCCCCTGGATATCTATCTAGTTCTAATTGAAATTTTTTGGTTTACATGCAGTAGCAGTATCTCTGCACTGCCAAAAAATTGTTTTCATCATCTTGTATATTTTCTTTAAGGAGCCTTTTGGGTCAGTATATTGTCTAACCAAAGACAAAGAGCTTGTGCGTATTGATGGTAACCTCCATTTTCCAAATGGTATTGCTGTGCTACATACCTCTGAAGGAAAGCCAAGTAAATTAATTGTAGCTGAGACACCTACCAAACTTCTCTGGCAGTATGATATACTAGGGCCAGGCAAAGTTGGCACAAGAAGTGTATGGGGAAAATTACCAGGTAATCCATTTCCAGAGATTTTTTTTTTTGTGAATTCCAATCCGAAAGCAGTTGCTGACAATTTTTCAAAGTGTTTGAATGGTCATAAATAAAAAGCACAATTGGGTAGAAGACATCATGACTCATGAGGAAAGGAGATTTTACTTATTTCAAGAACTCATTTACCAATTCATCTCTGCAGCTAGGATTAGTGTTGTTAACCTATTATCACACAATAACTTTTTTGGTGACCCCTAGAAAAAAGCTTTGGAAAGCAATGTGGATATTAAACTTTAAAATTTCCTCCACTAAAAATTGCTGTTTGCAACAACTTTGAATTTGGACAGGTCTATAATTTGTCACCTAGTAATGGGTTAAGCTACAGATGACATCATCACACTGCATGAGTTATCAAGTTTTCAAACTTTGATATTCCAACATCTATTGAAACACACACAATAACATCATATGTGAATTAACATTTAAAAAAGTAACTAATGGTTACATAAATTATACAAATCATCTGCAATTCGTTTTGCTGATCAAGATTTGTATTTGATTTGTATCTGACTTTTTTGTCATGGTAAATTTTCTACATCTAATCAACTAATAATCTTCTAAGTAGAAAAAAAATGGGGAAAATGAAGAATTTTCTTGTAGAAAGCAACTTCATCACTTTCTGCAATGTTTTTAAAAATATTTTAAGGGGGAGAGGTGGGCCAAAAAGCAGGATTGTGAAGGAATGGAGAATAAAGCAGGACCCACTATGGGAAGTGGTAAATTCTATACAGCTAATGACTGCAATTCACTCACTCCCACACATCTGCTAGGTGTTAATAGACAAGATGATTGCAGTGGGTTAGATGTTTAAAATAAGCAGGCAACAAAATTTTAGACTGGTCAGAATCCAAAGAATTGCAGACAATTTTTATTTGATGAAAAGAATCAAACTAAAAACAGTTGTAGGGTCTCATAATTATTTCACAGTTTACTTGATACCTTTATGAATACATTGGCACAATATTTCAAAGGAAGATTTATTTCCATAGTGCCAAAATCAAGCAAGTACGCAGTTACCCTCATGATTTTTTGAATGTACAACTGTCTGGTGATCTTGCGCAATTGCATAGTATGATGTCATAGAGATGAATTTTCAAATTATTGTGGCTCTTATAAAACATACATTCATTATGATTTGTCATTGGGCTACCCCGGCCATCGTTTTCATTAAGTTAAAAAAATGGCGGGAATTGGAAGTAGAAACTATTTGCCTATACTAAAGCTTTACAACTGAGAAATTTCTGTTAAATGTAGATTTTAGATCTTAGATAATTGCTTAGTTTATTGTTTTAGAGAGTTTGAATAGTAACTGGACCAAAAGATTCATCATGATTGGAAGATAAAGTAGCATAGCCAGTCTACATCAGAATTTGGGTCAATAGGCAGGGTTTATGAATACTTAAATAGGATGACGTCATACCCAAACAACATCATACGCGAGTAAAAATGTTCACCCAAATTATTTTCTGGCCATTATTAATTACTGTAAACAGTAAGATATTTGTGACAGACAAGCTTTTACTGACCAAAGAACTTCCTGAATACGAAATTCCGCTAGTACGCAAGATCACCGGACATGGAAGATCACCGGCCACAACTGTATCTATAAATCTTTCTGTAAAATATATACATTCCACACTGACAAACTCAGAAAAAAAGTAACTAATATCAAATACCAGAGTCAAATACGCTTCCATATAAGGTGGTCCAAGACAACATCATTTTGACGTGATTAGAATGGTAAAGAAGAAGAAAACACTTGTAGAAATACAGATTTTTTGACATTATTTTATCCAATTTGTTTAATAAAAATGTAGGTATATAATTAATGGTATACTAAGTTACCACTATATCCGACATCTCGCTGTGGAGGAAAATTTTGATACTACACTCAACCTTTCGTCATATGAAATATATAAAATTTCCTCCGCAGATATGGATTGCTATCAAAACATAATATTTCTTATGTATACTACGGGTATATCAAAAGGATATGAAAACCTGGAATGTTTTTGAAGTGGTCAAATCAACCAGGCTGACTGAGTATTGTAAACTGAACATTGCTACTTTATGCACAATGTGCCTGTCAATGATGGATATTTGTCTGCTTTTTAACAGCTCTACTAGTTTGATATGATTTAAATTCATCATTTGGACAATTAAAAAAGATATTCACAGTCAAGGTGAGTCTTGCTTATTTCCCCTCCGTCCACCTTTTAGATTATTCAAAAGATTGCAGTTTGTGTCTGATTATACCTTGAGATTATACTGTCAGATTTACTTTCAAAGCCTTGGAGTAGGAGTGAATATCAGCTAATTAACCAATAACGGCTGTCAATCAAATAATCAGCAGACCAATGAAATTGATCATCCAGACTGGAAGTTCAGTTTGAAATCGGACATTGGCTGCCATTTTAGAGAATCATTTTTGTTGGTTTAGCGACTTAAACATCATAACAACAGCTTATTCAAGCTGTAGTTACAAAATTTTTAGGACACCAACAAACCATTTTACTTCTGTGTAATATGCTACTGGCAATGAATTTTCCAAGATAACGCGTTAAGAATAAAAGCGGGACTTCCTGTTGGATTTAATGGGCGGAGCCAAAGGAGTCAGAGGGCAGGGCCAGCAATTGGTCCATTGTATGGTCATTTTGACTGCTTATTCTAAATTATTGATTTTTAGTCATAAATCACTTAACCCATTACTAGACAGATAAATTTCAGACTGGTCCAAATTGAAAGGAGTTGCAGACGATAATGTAAAGTTTATATTATTTTAGACTTTTTAAACTTTCTTGGTAGAAAACGTGATAAATGAAGAAATTGCTTGTCACACAAGTCACAACAAATTGCTTGTTGCAAGCATTTGCTTTATTTTACCTAATGTTTTTAAAATTGTTTTCTTGAGGGACGTGAAAAAGTGTCATTGTGTGGGAATCCTTAAACACTTTTTACTTCTCCTCCTTCTCTTTATAGTTGTGCATTAAATATTCTATTGTTTGTCCAGGAACCCACGAAGGTGGCCCAGATGGAATGGATTTTGACTCCGAGAATAATCTGATTGTGGCAAACTGGGGAGCTGGTCATGTTGAAGTTTTTCCCCAATCAGGGAAGGAACCATTTACCCGTATAAAATTACCATCTCGATGTCCCAGCAATGTACATTTTTTACCAGGAACCAATACAGTATATATTACAGAGCATGAGTTTCATGGCTTATGGAAATTTGACTGGAAAAATCCAGGAAAGAAGCAGTATTGTGAGACATAGAAAATTGTAATTACTATAAACAGGAACTTTTAACTATATTAAGGGGTGATGTAGTTTTACTTGAATGATAGAATTATTTTAGTTTCATTAGAATAAATTAAGCACAAGGCTACAAAATTTTATACTTATGAAAAGAGAAAATAAAAGTGTGTGAAAATATTACAAGTAAAGTAGAAATTGCTTTAAGCGTGCAGTTACTCCTTTGCATGTAATGTTTTCCTCTTTATTATTCTTCAAGGGTATACCAACATAGAACTCGGTAGGAAGGTGTTATTATTTGTTTAATGTTACAGAGAATTACAGTTTATCTTATTGACCATGAGGCGATCCATTTCCATACAATTCTACTTTTTTTATGACCCCAAAGAAAAAGCTTTGGCAAACATTGTGGACAATGAAGAAATTGCTTGTAGCAAACAGTTTCTTCTTTGTCCACAATGCTTTCTACCTTCAAAGGTAAAAAATGTTTAAATTTCACCCACTATGAATTATCATCTTCAACTTCTGTGAATTTGGACCAGTCTAAAATTTTGTCATGAGGTAATGGATTAATTATCAATTTTGCCAAGCATATTAGCCCAGATATTTAATATTTGTGATTTCTTAATTGCAAACTTTATTGCTAATCAAACTTTATTTGTTTTAGGTCAGTTATTTTACTTTCATGTGTTATTTCAAATAATTTACTTATAATTGTGTGCATTTTGATTGGCTGAAAAAAATTGTTTCATTCCTCCCTGAAGAAAAAATTATTTACACAACTATTTTGTCTGATTGCCCACATAGGTATTCCATGCTCAACAGTCTCTTACTGTTTAACCCATTACCACACAAGAAATTTTTAGTCTACTCTGAATGGAAAGAAGATGCAGATGACAATTCCAAGTTGGTGTAATTTTAACAATCTTATTCTTTTGGAAGATAAAAAGATTTGGATAATGAAGAAATGGCTCGTAACAAGAGTGCCATAGTCACAATAAATGCTACCACATAACTGCTTCTAAAGAAGATAGCTATAGAGGTATAAGGCTCAAAACTCATGAATATATACCATGGAGAACAGCTAGCCAAGACAAGAAATTTTTCATTAACCCATTCCCACACAATCAAATTTTAGACTGGTCCAAATTGAAAGGAGTTGCAGACAACAACATAAAGTTAATGAAATTCTAAAAAATTTCAACTTTCTGGGTAGAAAACATTGTATAAAATGAAGAAATTGCTTGTCACAAGCAATTTCTTCATTTCCCACAATGTTTTCCAAAGCAATTTTTCTTGATGGGCGTCTAAAAGCGTCATTGAATGGGAATGGGTTAAGTCCCTTTAACTATGACTCAGCCTAAAATGGCTAAACCCCGCCAATATTCACAGTGTCAGGTGACTGGAAACATTCTGGAAAAATTTCATTCTGTCCATAAATGTAGGAGGATATGTGTTAACAAGATGTGGATATGCTGACTAACGTCTGGACAGACAAGATGATACCAATATCCATCCTTTTTTGGTGGCATATAGAAAGGCATTTCTTCATTGTCCATGTTTTCAAAGGATCTTTTCTTTAGGGGTATAAAAAAGGGATAGTGTGGGAATCGGTTGAACCTTTGTCGATTTGGAATCTTTTCATGATTTTGATAATACAGTTGATACTCATTGTCTCAAAACAGAAATCTCAAATTTCTGATAAATAGAAGATATTCAAGTCCAAACTTTTTCCATTCTTTATTGCACATGAATATGAATGTTTATCTCAAGCCAGTAAAACCACAATTCCTGCTATGTCAAGTTAATTTTTGTAGCCACATTTTTATTTTTGCATCAAAATTTACCTGTTAAAAAGATAATATAAGTAACAAATACAGATTGACAAGGTAATTATGATCCTGATAAATAAATTTTTGATACATGTCTGATTAAATTTGTTGTCAATATTTGTCTGAGGTATGAAAATCCTTTCGGGGCCGTCGTGATATTTGCTGCGCTTTACCTAAACCCTTACTTCTGGTAAAAAACTCTGGCTTGAAGGCTGATTTTTAACTCAAACTTCGCTTAGCTCGAGCTCTTTGCTTTGGCTTGCAAAAAATTGTGATAATAAGTGTCGACTGTACTAAATTAAAAGAGATGAATAGGTTATTTTATTTTGTTGTCTTAGACCCAATGTCAAACACTTCTGTAAGAATCTACTTTGCAGCTTCATAGAGTTTAATTTGGTTTTTAGTTTCATACCTCAATGAAAAAACAAGAGGACCATGATGGTCCTAAATCGCTCACCTGAGGCATCTCCAAATTACAGTACTTTTTAGTATAAAAAAGACACAACTTGAGCAAAATAAATAAAAGATATATAAGATTTTGGGCTTTGTACAAAACAAAACAGTAATGCTTTACAATAATAATGAATGCCTTTGGCTTTATAGTTTAATCCATTACCAAACCTTCCCAGAATTTGTCACCCTCAGGGAAAACAGGTTTGAAAAATACATAGTGAGAAAGGGAGTGACAAGCAATTTATCCATTTCTCATAGTGTTTTTCTACCTGAAATTCTTTGTATTTAGATTTCAATCAAACTCTAATCACTGTCTGCAACTTCAATGGGTGTAATTTTAGCAACCTTGGTAGAGAACAATCTGGACGTACTATAAATCAAAATATGAATGCATTACAACTTATACATGAGGAGTGGAAAATATTTGAACATGCTTTTATTGAGCGTTTTTCATATCCTTGGATGCCTTGGGAAGGGCCATGTTTGTCAAAAGGATATAAACATGGTAGATAACAATAATGTTATCCTTTGTTTTTAATGTAAATGCTCTGGAACCTATAATATTTAAGAAGAAGAATTCTTTCAATTGAATGCAATTTACGCAATTTTCAACCCCAGGAACAGAGACATTTTTTATCCTAAGAGCATATTTTCCTGTTACATTGTACAAAATTATTTTGTCATGCTACATACCAAATATGTATGCCCTTCACCTTATTTTTTTAGAAGGAGAAGACTTTCGATGTTGCTCTAATTGGGCGTTTTCAAAAATTTTTGACCTCTAGGGCAGTGCCATGTTTTATCCCAGGGCTAAAATTTTAGCTAACATGGTAGGGAACCATCTGGATATGATATATACAAAATATGAATGCCTTAGACTTTTTAGATTGGGAGGAAAAGACTATTGAACATGGTCTAATTGAGCATTTTTACTAACTTTGGACACCCAGGGAAGGGGTGTTTATTAACCTACAAGCATAATTTGATCAAAACAGATAGATAACAGCCAGGCTATGCTACACTCAAAATATAAATGCCCTCCATCTTAAAATGAAGAATTTGTTTTTAACATATTCAAATTTTGCGTTTTTTCCCAATTATGGACCCCTAGTGCAGAACTTTTTTTGACCTGAAGAAGACAACTTTAAGTGATATGGTACAAAACCATCTAGTTATGCCCCATACCAAATATGAATATCCTAGACCTTATAGTTTAAGAGGAGAAGTCTTTTGAAATTGCTCTAATTAAGCATTTTTCCAAACTTCGGACCTCAGGGGCGGGGCAATTTTTGACCCCAGAAATTAAATATTTAAAAAAAACTTGGTTGAGAACAATATGATTAAGCTCTATATAAAGTATAAATGCCTTTGGCCTTGTAGTCTGTTAAAAAAAAGACAACAAAGATTTTCTAAAATTTCCCATTTTCATATGCCGCAGTTACAAGAGTTCACGGAATTAAATTCTTTAACAACTTTTGAAGAGCTTCACCTAAAAAACATCCCTGCAAAGTTTTAGATTGATTGGCCTACTGGTTTAGGAGGAAAATTTTTTTAAAGATTTTTACAGATTTACTAAAGATTCCCATTTTCACATGCCGCAGCAACCAGAGTTTTTGACGGAATTAAATTCTTTTAACAACTGTTGTAGAACTTCACCCAAGGAACATCCCCACTAAGTTTCAGCTTGATTGGCTCACTGGTTTAGGAGGAGAAGATTTTTAAAGATTTTTACAGATTTATCTAAGATTCCCATTTTCACATGCCGCAGCAACCAAAGTTTTTGACAGAATTTAATTCTTTTAACAACTTTTGTAGAACTTCACCAAAAGAACATCTCTGCAAAGTTTCAGCTTGATTGGCTCACTGGTTTAGGAGGAGAAGATTTTTCAAGATTTTTACAGATTTACTAAAGATTCCCATTTTCACATGCCGCGGCAACCAGAGTTTTTGACGGAATTAAATTCTTTTAACAACTTTTGTAGAACTTCACCCAAAGAACATCTCTGCAAAGTTTCAGCTTGATTGGCTTACTGGTTTAGGAGGAGAAGATTTTTAAAGATTTTTACAGATTTATTTAAGATTCCCATTTTCACATGCCGCGGCAACCAAAGTTTTTAACAGAATTTAATTCTTTTAACAACTTTTTTAGAACTTCACCCAAAGAACATCTCTGCAAAGTTTCAGCTTGATTGGCTTACTGGTTTAGGAGGAGAAGATTTTTCAAGATTTTTACAGATTTACTAAAGATTCCCATTTTTACATGCCGCGGCAACCAGAGTTTTTGACGGAATTAAATTCTTTTAACAACTTTTGTAGAACTTCACCCAAGGAACATCCCTGCAAAGTTTCAGCTTGATTGGCCTACTGGTTTAGGTGGAGAAGATTTTTAAAGAAATTGTGGACGGACGGACAGACGGACAGACGGACGGACGGACAGACGGACGGACGGACGACGGACAACGACCGATCACAATAGCTCACCTCGCACTTTGTGCTCAGGTGAGCTAAAAATATAACCTCTTTATCTGTCGAAAAGAAATTGTCAAATTGTCTTCCATTTATGGACTCATTTGAATGATTTGCTCAGATTAGTCTGATTTCAGATCAAGGATTAAATATCAAAGTCAATAGACAAGAAATTATTTGAAAGAAAAAACAACAACAAATACCAGAGTAGATGAATTGTAAATTTATTCAGCCAATTGGGTCATGTTCCATGTGCCAACTACAACATATTCTGTTTTTTTCCAAGGCAAAGGTCAGTGTCATTTACTGTAAGGATTCTGCCAGCTTGCCATGTTGTTTTTCAAACAAATTCCAGTCTAATCTAGTCCAAAAAACTGACATTATAAACACTTTAGTGTTTTTTATATACCAAAGACATTTATCTCAGTAATTCACTTAAAATAAACCTTAACCCATTCCCATTAAAACCCTCATTTTTACGCCCCTCAAGAAAAAAGTTCTGGAAAACAATGTGGAAAATGCAGAAATTGCTTGTTACAAGTTATTTCTGCATTTTCCACATTGCTTTCTGTCAATAGAAAATTTTAGACTTGTACAAATTGAAAAAAAAAAGTTGCAGACAACAATTTAAAATTGATGAAATTTTTAGATATCTAACTTTCTGGGTTGAAAACATAGTGGAAAATGAAGAAATTGTTGTAATTTTTTCATCTAATAATGTTTTTGTAAGTGCTTTCTTTAGGGACATCACAAAGCATCAGCATGTTGGAATTGGTAAAAAAAATTAATCATGTACACTGAATTTCCTAGTCAAGCAAGTCTAGTCTGTGAAATGTAAGATGCATTTTTATATGTTATTGGAATCCCAGAATCAAACAAATACTACAATATTGTGTATTAACACTTGACATGCTTTTTTAACCTGCATTGAAACCAAGGAGTAGAAGCACTCAGAAAGGCCTCGTTGTGAGCCAATATTTCTTTTGAAAAATGTCCATTTTAACAACTCTGAATTTAAAAGGGACAAACAGGTGATATAGACTAGGATCAGACTGAACATTCAGTAATGGATTATAAAAGGAGTTTAATGCAAGAAACAGCTGGTGTGATAAGGAGAAAACGCTTGTCTCAAGAAATGCCTCTTTTGTCTCGAACAGGTTTTCTAACTCAAGATGTTTTCAAAATGGAATTGAGACATGATTGTTGGGTAATGGCAAAGCTTACTGTACATAACATATTAGACTAAAGAAGCCATTACCCACACAAAGTTATAACAAATATTCATGTGATAGATTGGCAAAACTTTTGTTATTGTGGTTTTTCATGTGTGTTGGTTGAATTCTGTCTCAATCTTTTATTTTACTTTTAATATAAAATACAGTCCAACCTGCTCAGTCATCTTTTTTCAGCTGTCGCCTCAGCTGGGCGGTCACAAGTAAAGACATATGGCATTCTGACATGATAAAATAAACTATTTCTTAAATTGTAACTAATGTCCTTAATACCAAATATTTTACCTAGAAAGCCTTTTAACCCATTCCCAAATAATGACGCTTTTAGTCACAAATCAGGCAATTTCTTAATTTTACACAATATTTCCTAGCCAGAAGGTTAAAAAAATCTGAAATTTCATAAACTTTTATTTGTTATCTGCAGCTCTTATCAATTTGGACCAATCTTAAATTTGCCATCTGGTTATAGGTTCAAACAGAAAAAAAGTAAAAGAAAAGAGTGATCAGAAATTTTTGAACATGCATGCATTACGATACTTACGTCATGTACAGGTATGTTGTTTACACCGACACCCTTTCACAACATCTTTTGAATCAATGTGTAATTGAACAATGTTGCTAGATCCTGGGACCTGGATTTACCCATTACCAAAATTTTAAACAAGTCAAAATTGAAAGGAGTTGCAGACAACAATTTAATGTTTATGAATTTTTTCAATTTTCTGGTAGAAAGCATTGTGTAAAATGAAGAAATTGCCCGTGACAAGCAATTTCTTCAATTTTCACAATGTTTTCCAAAGTTCTATATTGAGGAAGTATTTAAAAGCATCAGTGTGTGTGAATGGGTTAAGAGGTCACCTGCTTTAAGCAGTCACCTCAGGTCTTACCCATTGATGGCTGCTTAAGACAGATTTGAATTTAAATTGAACAGGGTTCTATACTCACACATAGACAACAAATTGATTTTTGACTTTTGGAAAAATCGAAGGGTATGTATAGGGCACATTCTGTCTCAAATCATCTAAAATATATTGAGTATGAACTCATATCATCTTACTTTCCAAAACATCCATGGCATTTATGGCATTTTTTTAAGGGAATATACATATCATGTTATCAGATATATATGGTGCTATTTTATCATTCCATGTCAAAATATTTACAAAGAAGTTTGTTTTATATATCTTATTTACTATCTATATACATTTTATTATAATCAAGAATAAAATGATTTTGATGATATTTACCATAAGTTTTGCTTTTTGCTTTTTATATAAAAGCTCCCCTATTTACTTAGATGTTTTGGAGGGTGAGGGGGCAAAAACATGTGTGTTGTAACCTTGGAGTTGGCCTTATTAGCTTAAAATATGAAGTCTTTCAAAAGCAGAAGATACGAAAACTATTGCAGATAATGGAGATTTGATCACATGAACTACTTTTTATGTCGCCAAACGTCAGTTTGGCTAACATTCTGTTGTCATATGGGTGTATTCCGGATGTGATCTGGGTGTATTCAGGTGTGTTAAGGATGTTAGTAGTGGGTTGTCTTACTGCTAAGCTCTAGATATGAAGGTGTGATACAAATCTAATTCTATTATTCCTCTTCTTGTGATTATATATTGGAATTGTTTTGATGAACTCTATTTTGAGGTTCCAAAGAGTAACCCAAAAATAGGGTTTATTGAAACTAAAATGAAATTTACTTTTCAAAATAGAAATCACTCTCTGTATTTGGAGTAGGAACTACTAGGCTGTGGAATTTGATCTGGTCAGTCCAAATAACTCAGCTACTTAGACTAACAAATAGTACTCCTATTTTCAAAACCTTACTTTCTATACCTGTTTATTTTAGAGTGTGAAATTGATTCCTTATAATTTATTGTGGTTGAACTTATGATTAAAAAATAAACATACATGTTTTACTCTTGATTACTTCTTTTCAATGCTTTTCAAGTGTAGTAATTTTTCCTAAAATCATTCCTCAATGTAATTAATGGTCAATTGCAGTCTGATTATTAGCTAGCAAACTGTTAACTTTTATAGCTTAAGGTTCTATCCCCGACAGCGGCACATATCCTTTCCGACATTTGTCTCTCATCAATGGGTGGATAATCGTAAACCTAAGTGGGATAGCAGCTGGAGGCTAGGAAAGGATGTAGTGGTAGTACTGATGTAAGTAATACCAGGAATCCATTGTTAGGTGCTCCAGCTGCCACGATATTACTTAAATACTGATAAAAGCAGTGTTAAGCCCCATTCAATCAATCAATCAATCAATTGATAGCTTAAGTTAACAGACAAAATTTTGAGGTTTTCTCATAGTTCATAGTGCAAACTGCCATGTGAGGCTTAACCATTAAATCCTTTGAATTCCTACAACATAAAAAGTTGTTCTTATGTATTACAGGAATTTTACAAACTCTGCCTGCAAGTTCATCTCCTAGGTATTTTTAGCTCATTTGAGCACAACATGTATTATCATGATGCCACTTCTAAAAATTGGAAAAATATCTTGGAAAATGTTAAACTCAAGGAAAAGGCAAATTTTCTTTTTGTAATTAATTAGCTAACCTGAGCACCAAGTGCTCAAGTGAGCTATTGTGATCACCCAAAAGGGATGGGGTTTATATAGAAATAAAGAATGATTTTTTAAATGACATCTCCTCCCAAACCACTGGGCCGATTTCAACCAAATTTGGCAGAAATGATCCTAAGGTGGTCCCTTTTAAAAATAGCTAAAAGAATTGAAATCTGTTTAAAACTCTGGTTGCCATGGCAACAAAAGTGATACTTCAAAATAATCATTAAGAATCTTCTCCTCCTGACCCAAAGGCGTAGAGCCTTAATAGTATGCATGAAATATCAGTATATTAATCTCTTACAAAATAGCTAAAATCATGATCCTCGGATCTCCAGGGGCGGAGCCAGGGGGGAGGGGGTATTGGCATGAAGCATCAGTTCACAGACTTTTTTCTTATTTCTGAAATTATAACCCATGGACCCAGAGGGAGGAAAAAGTTTTTTCCTTCTATCAAATCAGCATTAAAGCTTTGGAATTAGGAATTTAGACTGTTGGATCCCCAGGTTATATGTAAGTGTGGCCGACTTGTTTCATAATCCTAACCTTAACATGAAATTAGACTGTTGAAAGAAAAAGAGCCTTTATCTCAGGTGAGCGCCCCAGGGCCAACGGCCCCTTGTTTCCAGCTAGTCGATTAACTTATCCCATTCTAATTCCATCCTATTTTTATGAACTTAAGAAACCTTTGTTGGAAAAGGAGAAATTACTTGTAATAGTCAGTTTCTCCTTCTTCCAGCAGTGTTTTCTAACTGAAATGATAGTATTGTTTTAGATCACCTGACCCAAGGTCATGGTGACCTATTGCTAACGTGTTTTGTCTGTCGTCATGCGTTATGTGTTAACTTTTACATTTTCGACTCCTTCTTAAGAACCCATGGATGGATTTCAACCAAACTTGGCAGGAAGCATCCTCATAAGAAGGCGCTTCAGATTTGTCCTTGTCATAGAGTTGTCTCCCCTTGGGGCCCCATAAGGGTACATCTTTGAAAATCTTCTTGTCATGAACCAGCAGTTGGATTGGATTCACATTTGGTACTTAGAGTCTTTAGGGCAAGGATTATCAAGTTTGTACAAGAAAAAATTCTGTCGCGAAATGGTCGTGCTATGGGGGGGGGTAAGCTTACATAGCAACAACTTTGAAAATCTTTATCTACCAAACCAAAATACCTACAGCTCCGATATTTGGTATCTGGCATCATCAAGTGGACCTCTATCAATGTAGTATCAATTATAACCCCAGGGTCAAATTAAGCCTGTTCCTGGATATCACAAGTTTAACATAGGCTTATATAGTGAAAATTTTTAAGATCTTCTGCTTCCAAACAGGAGGGCCTAGAGCTTTGATATTTGGTATGTAGCATCACCCAACGGACCTCTATCAAGGTTGATTAAATTATGGCCCCAGGGTATGAATTAGCCTATCTGGGAAGTCACAATTTATATTACAGGTCTTATTTGATGGAAATTTTAAAAATCTTCTCCCAAATGGGAGGGTCTAAAGGTTTGATATTTGGTGCGTATTATCATCCGGTGGACCTCTATCAAGATAGTATAACTTATGGCTCCTGGATCAGAATTAGCCCTTTCCCAGACATCACTAGTTTAACATAGGTTTATTTTTTTAGTGAAATTTTTAAAAATCCTTTCCCAAACATGAGGGCCTAGAGCTTAGATATTTGGTATGTAGCATCATCTTGTGGACCTCTATGAAGAGTGTATGAATTATGGCCACTGTATCAAAATTATCCTGTTCCCGGATGTCACAAGTTTAACATTTGCTTAGTGAAAATTTAAAAAATCTTCTTCTCTCAAATAGAAAAGCCTGGAGCTTTGATATTTTGTATGTACCATCATCTGGTGTACATATTTGTATCTCTATCAAGATTAGCCCATCCCTGCATGTCACAAGTTTAACATTGGCTTATAGAGAGAAAATTTAAAAATACACTTCTCCCAAAGAGGAGGGCCTACAGCTTTGATATTTGGTATGCATCGTAATCTGATGGACCTTTATCAAGATTGTATGAATTATGTCCCAATGGTCAAAATTAAACTGTTCCCAGAAGTCAAAAGATCAACATAGGCTTGTATAGTGAAAACTTTTTAAAAAAGTCTTTTTCCCATACAAAAAGTCCTAGAGCTTTGATATTTCGTATGTAGCACCATTTTGTGGACTCTTATCTGTTGATGTGCTCTCTGGACTCAGGTGACTGATAATGCCCTACGGGCCTCTTGTTTAATTTACACATACTTTGAAAAGTGGTCAGAAACTTCTTTCAATTCAGACCAGTCTATTATTTAATTATCACTCAAAATGAAATTTAGATTTAATATGCAACATTTTTGGGCGTGAAAATTGTTGTAACTACATGCTGACAACCAACAGCACAAAATCCTGCAAGATATTGGAGGAAAATAACTTCTACAGAACTTATTGTTGACTTATCAGTCTGCCATTTATTGAATGATTCAATTCATGTTTAAATGCTCCCCAAAGAGCCAGCCTATAGCTGCTTCTTTATCTGTCCATTTTCTGTCCGTTATTCTGTCTGTCCATCCACTGCGCATTCTCCACAACCCTTGACCAAAATTGGATGAAACTTCCCAATGCATTTTCCCTCCAGCTTTTGGATAGCTCCATGGTCAAGGTCAAACATTAAAATTGAGCTTGTCCAGAGCATAGCTCATAAAATTATGGATGGATTTTAATATAACTTTGCATAATTATTATCTATCCTGAGTAGATGTACCGTTTGAAAGAAATATTTAGATATCTCCAAGGTCACAGCTCAACGTTAAAATTAAGCATGTCCCTAGCATAGTTCCTAAAACTATGGATGGGTTTCAAAATAACTTTGCACAATAGTTCTCTATCGTTAGTAGATATGCCATTTTAATCAAATTTTCAAACAGCTCAAAAGTTAAGGTCAAAGCTCAAGGTCAAATTTTAAAATCAAACATGTCTCGAGCATAGCTCCTACAATTATGTAAAGATTTCAAAATAACTTGCCACAATTGTTCTCTTTCCATCTGGATAGCATAATTCTTTGGTCATTTCTGTTTATATTCCTCTGGTTTTGAAAAATTTCATGTGCATAAGTCTAAACTAAAATAGTAATCAACAAGATACCTTTTCCTCTGATTTATTTCATACTTTTTCTGACAGGGCTATATTTGGGAGCATAACTTGTCTTTGACCGGTTGTTTTACCTAAAACCACAAAAAATTGTATCCAATAATATTATCAGTTATATGATATTGCAGGTATCCAGGTTTTAACTCAAATCTAAATTTTCAATTTCTTTAGCAAAAGATCCTACTTTTGGGGGGGGGGGGAGAATGGAAGGTAGAATTCGAAATATGCCTTATCTTTTATCTGTTAACAAACTTTTGAACTTGTCCAAATTCAAAGGCATTATAACTCTATGGATATACTGTGATTACGACATAGATGTTTCTCATTTTCTCAGAATATTGTCCAAAATAATTAGGAGGAACACGTTTTGTGAGCCCGAGACTCATAGATAGATTGCTATAACCCTCAAAACTGATCGAAGTTCCATGGGTTTAACCCTTTCCTGTTTTTGGAAATTTGAGACTGGCAAGAATTCAAAGGTTTTACAGACAACAGTTTAAAGTCAAATTTATTAAAAAAAGTAATCATTCAGTAGGGGAGAAAATATTGTGGAAAAAGAAGAAAGTGCTTCTATTCCTATACAATGTCACTTTTTGTTGCATCTGCAAATTCATTCATTTTGGATTGACCAAGTTTTGTCATCAGGCAATGTGTTAAAAAATATCTGATTTTTGTATGCTAGGTGAGGGCAACAATGGTCCAGATGAAATGGATTTTGATGTTCACAACAATTTGTTGGTGACAAATCAAAGGGCTGGCAACATTCAGGTGTTCTCAGAGGCTGGTGGTTCCCCTATTATAACAATCAAATGTCCTTTTTATCGACCAAGCAACTTACACTTCAAACCTGGAACCATCACAGTCTATGTTACGGAACATGAGTTTCATGGGTTGTGGAACTTTACCTGGAGAAATCCAGGAAAAGAGCAGTATTGTGAAATATGACTTGTTAAAAGCTAGCAATGAATATTTAGATTTAGAGCAAGTCAGTTGCTTTATTTATCAAAATACACATTTCAGATTGCTACAAAAGATGACACAACCATTTTCAAAGAGTAGACTGACCAATCCAATCATTAATACATTCTTACACTATGATGCTTTTTCACGCTCCTCAAGAAATTTTTTTTTGAAAACATTGTGGCAAATAGCTCAATGTTTCAGTGGCTAAGATTTTTTCAATTTTTGAACTTTAAATTGTTGTCTGAATGCCATTCAATTTGGGCAGTCTAAAATTTGTTGTTGGTAATTGGTTAAAAGTAAACTAGTACAATTTATTTTGAGAATTTATGTCCAATCATATAGTCCAATAATATAGGACTACAAACTGCTTGTTTAGCCCTAATAACAGGTACAAGGGTCTGTCATATTATTATGGCCTGTGTGTATGTTAATTTGTGAATAAGTTACCTAGAGATATATATATGATTAATTGAAACTGAAAATAATTGGAATACTTCTAAGCAGTGTTAGTTGTAAGGAAATTTTATGTAATCCCAGGTACATGTTTATGCAATGTTTTTCCCTATATTTAACCAATGCCCATACCTCAAGAAAAATATCTTGGGAAAACAATTGTCTCTGTAATTTTTTAATTTTGGACCAGTCTAGAATTTTCTTGTGTGGGAGGGGTTAAAAAACAAAAATCAAATGACTTGGTGGGTTCCAACAACACCGTAATCACACCTTGTATAAGATGAGTTACTGAATATGTATTTAAGTCGCCCTCAAATGAAAATGTATTAACATGAATGTCAAAGTCAGCAGTGCATTTTCTATATTGAGTAACCCATTTACAGATAGCACTTTTTTAGGCTGCCTAAAATGCAAAGAGTTGCAGATAATTCGAAGTTGATTTTTAAAATCTTTTCTTTTAGGGTAGAAAACATTTTACATAATGAAGAAATTGCTTGTTACAATGCCTATAAAAAGACCACAATTTTGCTTCATAGGTGCATATTGGCTTTACCCCTGTGTACATATATTGTACTAAAATTCCCAAATAATATTAAACATTCCCTGGAAGCAGAAAATCTACCAGTTTCCCAGTTCATCTCTCATTGTTTTCCATCGGGATAGAAAATTGTTGGATTTCCCAGTCAACACTGGATTATGCAAAAAAAATTGGATAAATATTATCAATCTTAACAGTAGGCATCGACTGAATACCTCTTGATATTCAGGAAAATGTTTGTACAAGAAAAAATAGTTTAAAAGTTTCCTGTTCAGTCCCGGTTTTTACATCCCAGTGTTTGGTTGAGAAAATATTGTGGAAAAAGAAGCAATTTCTTTTTTCTATTTTTTTCACAAGTTTTTAAATCTCATTGAATGATTATTTTTCAAATAAAATCAATTTTATATTGTCGTCTGCCAAACCTTTGACATTGGACAGGTCTAGAATTTTGTAATACAGTAAAGGGTTAAAATGAACATGATCCTGTAAAGTTTGGTGCAATTTTGTATGAATATTGCAATGGAAGATAAGATTTAATTCATCCTATCGCAAGTCATTTCCAAAAGTGGCATAATTTCGGTTCAATGTTTTAGTAGGTAAATGTTAGTTTCCCATGGATTTGTAAAATAACCATAGAATTAGAGTAACAAAATCTGACCATTGGTTATGAAAAATCTGGTCCCCTTGGTGGTTGGGCGACTTTCAAATTGTTGACTAGACACTGGATGAATCTACCATTATTGTCTTTATCAGAGGAATTTCGTTTGAAAAAAAAGGCAAAATAAACATCTCTGAAATTGTTAAATCTCCACCATGTGTACTTTAATGTGAAAACTTTCATAACAAACACTCAATTATACAAGTTAAGCAAACATCATGAATGTAAATTATTCCTGTTTATATCAGCTGATAGTTCTGCCTTAAATCATTAATCCAACTCTGAAATCTCCAACTCTGAAATCTATCATTTGTTCAGCAAGAAAGAACTTTTAAGCCAATCAAATAGAACCCTCTTTAATCACACAATTAGTTACTAGTACATCAAAAATTTCCAATGATTCATAATTTTTTGCATTTTTTTTTTTTGCTTTTTTAATATCTGCAACGTTTTCATTCACTGAGGTCTATTTTTCTTCCAGCAATAGAAAGTCAATGATAAATGTCACTATTATAATAATGCTAATTGTCTAAAGTGCTTTTGTAAGTTCTTCCAAACAGTTTACAGCTATCTCTGTCTCCATTCTCTCCTGAGGGGTTGTGCCAGGATTCTGTCTAAACTTCGTGATAGCATCCATGGCAGCCTGAAATTAAGGCAAATACATTTGATTGCATCCATGGCAGCCTGAAATTAGGGTAAATACATTTGATTGGATGAGTTATTTAAATGAGTAAGAAAATTTTGAGATAATCCAAATTGGTTATGATAAATGAATTTATAATTACTAAAAGGTGTTTCTGCAGATACTATAGTATCTGCAGAAATACCTTCTTCTGTCATTAATAATTCAATTATCATAGCTAATTTGGTTTATCTCAAAAATATAAAAGCGTCACCGATGCTCCTGCAAATACTGCCTTTAGTCAAAAGTATGTGACTCAAAATGACATCAAAAGTGAATAACCTGCTTGGTCCAGTTTGAAACGCAATCTTCACTTGTGACCCCTGAACAAGGAAAATAAGGTAATTTATCTTTCCACCATTTTTTACATTGGGAGTAACAGAGCATACATTTTGAAAAACTAGTATTCAATTTAGAAACAAGAGAGCAAAAAATGGACTGGACTGCTCACCTGAGGGTTTTTTTTTTTGTTTTTTTTTTTTTGAAAAAAGAGAAATTAGTGAACAATTTCAAAGTGTGTAAAATGTAGCTGGTATGAAAGACTAAGCAGACATAGACAAGTCAGTTATAATACACATTTTGCTTGTTTGTCTCTAAATGGATTTCAAAATCCATCAATATTTTGATCAATGAGTGATAATTTGAAGCAGATCTGCAGAGGACCTAATGTTTCATGTAATAAGTTCTATGCCTACCAGTTTCGGAGAAGAAAACTTCAATATTTCCTTTTCTTTCTTTAAGTCATGTACTAGATCCAAAAACAAAGGGCTAATTTCAAAATAAGAATAAAGATTTAAAGTAATTTGGCAGTGAACCCAATGATATTACTACATGGGAACCTGGAATCCTTAGATCTAATGGTAAATATTTCTAATGATTTCCTATAATTTAATGCTTTCTGGAAAGGGATCATTAATTCTATTCAATACCAAAAGGTTTAGGATAAGATTTTAAAAGATTTTCTCCTTTATATCCTTGTTAAATCTTTGAAAAGATACCCAATGATTTAAGATTAACTAGAATTGTCACAAAGCAGACTTACACCTCTCACTTTCACTTTGTAACCCAAGCAGCACAGTTGTTCTTTGACCTACATTACCCCAAAAAACCTCCTTTGGTCATCAGTAATATTTGTATAAAGTTTAAAGGTCATAGGTATAATGCCTTATGAGTTAGAGCACAGAAATGGTTTTCAATTGTGACCTTGATATCTGACCTAAGTGATTTCAAAACAAAAGGGCACTTCCTTGGATCATCAGCAACAACTGTATTAAGTTTTATGGTTGTAGGTCAATTGACGGCTGTCAATCAAGGAATATATTGACCAGTCAAATCATTCATTCATCCCGTAATTGAGATTTAAACTCCGACATTGACGGCCATTTGTGTGACCCATGTTTGTAGGTTGGTGACCTAAACGTCATTACGACAGCTTATTCAAGCTGTAGTTACAAAGTTTAGGTTGCCAACCAACAATTGTAATTATATTGTTACATGCTACTGATTATAGTTTTTGCAAAATAACGCCTTTCAAAATCGGAGCAGAACTTCCTTTCGGAGTCAATGGGTGTAGCCAAAGGAGTAAGTGGGCGGGGCCAGCAATTGGTCAATTGATTCTAGAGTTATAGCATGGAAACAAAAGAGTATATGGATAGATTGGTGGATGACAGACAGACAATCATGGCGAAACCAAATACACACTTTGTAGGTGGGTGGGGGAGTACAATAAGTTTTCTAATTTTTGTAGAGTACCCCAAAGCAATGATACATGCAAAATTTGAAAGGTCTGTGACTCAGGATTTGTGAAAAAAAGATTTTTCAATCTCTCTTTTGTTTTATCTCTACTTGAAACAATGATCCGACAACATAGAACATTTTGGTCTCAGAGTACATATTTAGAGTAAATTAGTAGCATACAATAAGGTAGTGTTACATGCAAAATTTAAAAGCTCTAGGCCTCAGGGATAGCGAGGAGAATAATTTAACAGATTTTCTTTTCATCTTTTTGATAAATCCTAGAACCCACAACACAGGGTTTATGTTGATTCTGTATAGTCATTTCTGGAAAATCTTATGTTAATGGTTCTCATTCAAATCACTTCAACAAGGATTCAATAAACCAATCAAATAATTCACTTGAATCAGGAGTGAACTTTGACCTCTGATATTGGCTGACATTTTTGCTAAGCTTTTTGGTTGGCTTAGCCACTTAAATATCGTAATAAAGCTTACCACTCAACCATTTTATTTTTTTCGTTACATTTTAGTGTCCATAAATTCAGCAGTTCAATTTAGAGTGGAACCTCCTGTTGGAGTGAGTGGGAGTGGCCAGCAGAATCAGTGGGCGGAGCCAGATATCCATCAATCCACTATTTGTTTTGTTCACTTCAAATAACAATATGGTATCTCAAACAAACTGCCTTGTCAGAGAGCTGTGTCACTTGCAATCTTTCAATTTGTAGTCAGTAATGTTTTATAACTAAAAAAATGGCTCGTTTGCGACATAAATGCCAAAACTACAGCTTGAACAAGAGCACAGCATATGTATTCCCCTTTTTTTGCACCGATTTCTTTTTCAAATATGGTTGGTTGGAGACCTAAACATTGTAACAGAAGCTGTAGTTATGATGTGTAAGTCACATAACCAACAAAGTTGTTGAAAGCTCACTTCCTGTCTAAATAAAGCATTTTGATTTGTCTATCTATTTTTTGACTACCAGTTGTGATTTGTCAATTATCAAAGCATCAAAAAGATTTCTTATAAGTCCCACATTGTACAATCTAAGAAAGTCTGTTATACTCACATTTTTGTCAAATCGTTCTAATGGATGAGCTTCCTCTGCTAATATATGGACAGCTGAGTCCTCATTAATGGTGATTGATCCACTGCTTACTGTAAAACACAAAGAAGTAATGAGGAGACCCATACAAACTAGAGGCGCTTGAGCGCCTGATGCGCTCCACCGGCCTGAATTTACTTATCATTCCAGAGAAATTTGGTTGAAAACCATCCTGCAGATTGTAGCTTTTCAATGTTTACCATATATTGAAATAAGGTCAATCCATTTAAGCAATGTTAACAGCCAATCAATTCCTTTTTAGCAATCTAATAAGGGGTCACCAAAGGATCATTCTGGTTAAATTTTGTTGAAATCCATCAAATAGTTTCTTAGAAGATTTTCAAAGCTTTCACCATATATGGAAATAATTCCCCGCCCATTAAAGCCATGTTTCCTGACCTATCAAAATTCTTTGAAGGAATTGATAAAAGGTCATCCAAGGATCAATCCAGTGAAATTTGGTTGAAATCCAGCCATTGGTATCTGAGAAGAAGAATTTCAAAGTTTTTACCATATATGGAAATAGCCCGCCAATTAAAGCCATATTTTTCATAAAATCTTAATTCTTTGAAGGAATCTGATAAAGGGTCACCCAAGGATCATTCCTGTAAAATTTGGTTGAAATCCATCTATAGGTTTCTTAGAAGAAGATTTTTAAAGTTTCACCATATATGGAAATTGATCCAGCCCATTAAAGCCATATTTTCATCCTATCAAAATTCTTTGAAGGAATCTGAAAAAGGGTCTTCAAAGGATCATTCCTGTAAAGATTGGTTGAAATCCATCAATTGGTTTCTGAGAAGAAGATTTTTAAAGCTTTCACCATATATGGAAATTAGCCCCACCAATTTAAGCTATGTTTTTCTTCTGATCAAATTCTTTGAAGGAATCTGATAAAGGGTCACCCAAGGATCATTCCTGTTTAATTTGCTTGAAATCCATCAATTGGTTTCTGAGAAGATTTTTAAAGCTTTCATCATATATGGAAATTAGCCCCGCCCATTAAAGCCATGATTTTCATCAGGTCAAAATTCTTTGAAGGAATCTGATAAAGGGTCACTCAAGGATCATTCCTGTAAAATTTGGTTGAAATCCATCAATTGGTTTCTGAGAAGAAGATTTTGAAAGCTTTCATCATATATGGAAATCAGCCCCGCCCATCAAAGCCATGTTTTTCATCCGATCAAAATTCTTTGAAGGAATCTGATAAAGGGTCACCAAAGAATCATTTCTGCGAAATTTGGTTGATTTCTGTTCAGTACTTTCTGAGGGACGCCGGACGGACACTTGACAGACACAACACCATGACAATAGCTCGCTGGCTTTCAGCCAGTGGAGCTAAAAAGCCTTCCCAGGATCATCGAGGGTTCAAGAAATTGGAAAGGGATCCTAGCAAATCTAGGCTAGGGATTCTATCTGGATCCTTCAATATTTCCCAAACACAATAAATCTAAACTAATGCTCCTGAATCACAGAAGATGTTTACCAAATGTTCTACCCTTTCCCACACAATGAAAGACTTTGGAAAACAATGTGGAAAATAAAGATATTATTTTTAACGAGCAATTTCTTCAATACCCACAATGCGTCCTACCCTGTTATCCAAAAATTTTTTAAATTTCACCAACTTGAAATTGGTGTATGCACCGGTACCTTGTTTTAATTTAGACTAGACTAGTCATATATGAATGGGTGCTTCTGTCTTTGAAATGTAACCAATTACCAGTTAACAAAATTTTTCACTTGTCTGAATTCAAGTTGTGTAAGACATCTTTAACCTAATGAATTCTAAAATTATTTGTCTTTTCCAGAAGAAAAAACTCTGAGGATAATGATGAAATTGCCTGCAACAAGCAATTACATCATCTTCCACAATGTTTTCCAAAGTTTTTTTCTTGGGGGGCTTGAAAAAGTGAAATGTTAAAATGGGTAATCTTGAGTTGAAGACAGGTCCCTGAAAATTTAACAAGGAATTCCTACCACATCTAAATATGAACTCATCACAAGATGGTAAAATTTGACTGGTCCAAATTGAAAGGTGATTCAGACAACAATTCGAAGTTTATGAAATTTTGGATTTTTTCATCTTTATGAGAAGAAAAAAATGTGGAACATTAAGAAATTGCTTGTTACAAGAAATTTCTTCATTTTCCACAATGTTTTTCCAATTGTTTTTCATGAGGGACGTCCAAAAGCATCACTGTGTGGGAATGTGTTAACCCATTCCAACACAAGAAAATTTTAGACTGGTCCAAATTGAAAGAAGCTGCAGACGATAATTTCATGTTGATGGAATTTCAATTTTTTTCGTCTTTTGGGATAGAAAACATTGTGGATAATGAAGAAATTGCTTGTTACAAGCAATTTCTTCATTGTCCACAATGTTTTCCAAAGCTTTTTTCTTGTGGGGTGTAAAAAGGAGGGCTTGAGTTGGAATGGGTTAAGTAAAACTATTAAAGTATAAAGCATATGTAACAACGCCTGCCAGCTTTGTTTTCTTTTACGCATTAAAAGTGTTTAGACAAAATTCAAAGAATAAAAATTGTTAGGTATGAATGAGCAAGAAATAATTGCTCTAAATATCTTTTATAAAATGATTGAAACAGTGTTGTGTATTCACTACTCATTGGCAACTGAATTTCCAAGAAATATTAAGAAAATTTGAGGCATAATGACCATCTGTTGTCTAATAGTGAACAAACAACCCTGTTTAATTCATTATAAACATTCAAGATTAACAAGAGTACCACATGAAGAAACCAATCCTGTTCAAGTGCTTGATAGTGGGTCAAATTTCTTAGTAAAAAAGGTGCATAATTCATTCAAAAACGCATTTAGAGTAATCCCCCTCATTGGTATGGATTGCTCTTTTCATAGGCGACATATATTCTGAGTTTCAAAGGAATGCCTTCAGCAATACCAATGAAATTACAAGATGTCAAAGTTTCCGGATAAAAACTAATGAGGATGTACATGACAACCTGGCTATCGCAACACTGCGAGTTTTCTCCTGAAACAGCTTAGCTAAAAATGAATGGTTAAAAAGGAAACATTTTCGATTCTCATTACTGTACAATATTTCATGTGCTCTGCACAAGGCTGGCAACCAACAATGAATAAATATATTTTGTTTCTTCTATTTCACAAAATAAATATTTAAGTTATGCATTGATTTAACCCTAAATATCTACAACCAGATAGACAGATTCTTATGACCGTACATTCATTCTGTGAATATTTCATCAGAATCTGACAATAATTGTGGACTTTATCACATAAACAGGATTGTTTTGAATGAAAATCCATAAGGCCCCTTTTCCTGTGTTTTCTGATGGATCAATTTCATTCCAAAAGGAACTTTCCTTACAACCCTATAATTTTCCTGTGAATTTTAAAACGACAATTTGATAATGATTGTGATCTTCATCACATACACAAGAATGTTTTGAATGATAATCTGTAAGGCCCCTTTTCCTGTGTTTCGAATGCCACAATTATTCCATGCATCTTTGAAGAGAATCCAATTAAACTGTTGACTTTATTGTGTTAACAAAGATACATGTATTAAATTCAAGTTCTAATAAGGCCCCTTTTCCCGTGATATTTTACTGTTGGTTTTATCATTCTGTGAAAGTTAAAAGTGAATCCGATGAAATATTGGGAATTCATTATGTTTACTAGAATATTTTTAAAAAAATCATATGGTCCCTTTTTACATGATACTTGATGGATTGTACCCAGTACTGAAAAGAACCATTTGAGTGATTGTACAATCATTCTGTGAAATTTGAAGTGAATCCGGTGAAATCAAGGGACATCATTGTGTTAACCAGAATATTTAAAAAAGTTTTTCATGTGGCCCTTTTTTATGTGACACTTGCCATAATCAGATCCACTGTCAAAATCAACAATTGGAATGATGGTACAATCAATCTGTGTATTCTGTGGAATTTATTGTGTTAATGAGTTTACAGTGAAATCTTCATAGGGCCCCTTTTCCTATGATACTTTACAGAACAAACCAAATTTCAAAAGGAACAATTCTAATGAAGGCACAATCATTCTTTAAAAGTTAAAGAGAATCAATGAAAACAGTGGATTGAATTGTGTCAAGAATTTTTATAACAAAATTTTCAAAAGGCCCCTTTTTCCGTGAAACTTAACAAATCAGACCCAATGTACAAAGGAACAATCCTAGTGATAGTTTGAAGAAAATGATAAAGACTGGGGACTTTATTGTAACAATGATGTTTTGTAATAAAATTTTTGTAAGGTCCCTTTTCTTGTGTCACTTGACCAATCAGACCTAATTTACAAAGGAACAATCCAAATGATGGTACAATCATTCTAATAAAGTTTGAAGAGATTCTGATAAAGACTGAGGGCATTGTTGTGTTTATGAGGATTTGGTAATAATTTTTCATACAGACCCTTTTCCTATGATACTAGACAGATCAGGCCCAATTTGGAAAGAACAATCCTAATGATGGTACAAACATTCTGTGAAAGTTTGAACAGAATCTGATAAAACTGCAGACTTTATCTTGGTGTAAAATTTTTAAAATAAAATTTTCATAAGGCCCCATTTTCCTGTGATACTTGAAGGATCAGGTCTCATGTCATCAACAATCGTGATTATTGTACAATGATTCTGTGAAGGTTTGAATAAAATCTAATGAGAGCTCTGGACTTGGTTACAAGGATTGTAGATAAGATTCTCAAAAGGCCCCTTTTCCCCTGATACTAGACAGATCATGCCTAATTTGAAAAGAAAGAATCCTCATGATGGAATAATCATTCTGTGAAAGTTTTTTTCAGAATCTGATGAAAACTGTTGACTCTATTGTGGTACAATGATTTTAAAATTAAATTTCATAATGCTCCTTTTTTCCTGTGATACTTGACAGATCAGGTCTAATACAAACATCAACAATCATTATTATTGTACAATTATTCCCATCATACCCAATATCGAAAGGAACAAGCCTGATGATAGTACAATCATTCTGTGAAAGTTTGAAGGGAATCCAATGAAAACTGTTGACTCCAGGGTGTAAAAGAGGATTTCTTAAAAGATTTTTTGATTAAATTTTCAAAAGGCCCCTTTTCCCGTGTTTCCTGATGGATCTGACCAAATTCCCAAAGGAAGAATCCTTATGATGGTACAATCATTCTGTGAAAGTTTAAATACAATCTGATGAAAACTGTGGACTCTAGAGTGATAACAAGGATTTTTTAATTAAATTTTTTAAAAGGCCCCTTTTCCCGTGTTTCTTGACAGATCATACCAATTTTCGAAAGGAACAATCCTTATGATGGTACAATCATTCTTAGATTATTTGAAGAGATTCCGATGAAAACTGTGGACTCTATCTCGTAAACGAGGATTTTTAATGGAATTTTTAATTAAATTTTTATAAGGCCCCTTTTCCCATGTTTCTTGACGGATCATACCCATTTTTGAAAGGAACAATCCTTATGATGGTACAATCATTCTGTGAAAGTTTAAATACAATCTGATGAAATCTGTGGACTCTATCGCCTAAACAAATTTTTTAATTTTGTTTTAATAAGGCCCCTTTTCCAATGTCTCTTGACGGATCATACCAATTTTCGAAAGGAACGATCCTTATGTTGGTACAATCATTCTGTGAAAGTTTGAAGAGAATCCGTTGAGAACTGTGGACTCTACTGTGTAAACGAGGATTTTTAATGGCATTTTTAATTAAATTTTCATAAGGCCCCTTTTCCCATGTTTCTTGAAGGATCATACCCAAATTTGAAAGGAACTATCCTCATGATGGTACAATCATTCTGAGAAAGTTTGAAGAGAATCCGATTAGAACTGTGGACTCTACTGTGTAAACGAGGATTTTTAATGGTATTTTTAATTAAATTTTCATAAGGCCCCTTTTCCCATGTTTCTTGAAGGATCATACCAAATTTGGAAAGGAACAATCCTTATGATGGTACAATCATTCTGTGAAAGTTTAAATAAAATCTTATGAAAATTGTGGACTCTAGAGTGATAACAAAGATTTTTTAATTAAATTTTCATAAGGCCCTTTTTCCCCGTGTTTCTTGACGGATCATACCCATTTTCGAAAGGAACGATCCTTGTGATGGTACAATCATTCTGAGGAAGTTTGAAGAGAATCCGATGAAAACTGTGGACTCTATCGCCTAAACAAGAATTTTTAATTGAATTTTTTATTAAATTTTCATAAGGCCCTTTTTCCCATGTTTCTTGACGGATCATACCCATTTTGGAAAGGAACAATCCTTATGATGGTACAATCATTCTGTGAAAGTTTGAAGAGAATCCGATGAAAACTGTGGACTCTATCGTGTAAACGAGGATTTTTTAATTAAGTTTTAATTAGGCCCCTTTTCCCATGTTTCTTGACGGATCTGACCTAATTTTGAAAGGAACGATCCTTATGATGGTACAATCATTCTGTGAAAGTTTGAAGGGAATCCGATGAAAACTGTGGACTTTATCGCGTTAACAAGGAAAAGTTCAACAGACGGACGGACACACGCACAGATGCACGCACAGACGCCGGACAGGAAAAGCCATCGCTATAGCTCCAGTGGCCTTCGGCCAGTACAGCTAATAAAAATGGTTAGGTATGAATGAGCAAGAAATAATTGTTCTTAATATATCTTATAAAATGATTCAAATGGTGTTGTGTATTCACTACAATGGCAACTGAATTTCCAAGAAATATTAGGAAAATTTGATGCATAATGACCATCTGTTTTCTAATAGTGAACAAACAGCCCTGTTTAATTAATTATAAACATTCAAGATGAACAAGAGTACCACATGAAGAAACCAATGCAGTTCAAGTGCTTGATAGTGGGTCAAATTTCTAAGTAAACAAGATGTGTTTGTGAAACACTATGCCCCCAAAACAGGAATTCTTTAGAAACAGTCAATTTTTATTGGTTTTTTTTGTTTGTTTTAGGGAAAAGGGTTTAAATTTTGAGTTTGACCTTGATGAAATGACCTTCCCCAGTTGCGCCTTGTTGAGACCTATCTACATACCAAATGTTAGCATTGTAACTTAATCAGGGTTGAAATTATAGGAAAATGTTCAGTTGGCAGGTTAAGTTTTGCAGACAGACAGACAGACAGACAGCAAGACGGACACCGGTTAAACAATATGCTCCCGATCTATCGATGCTGGGGCATAAAAAAGGAGCATAATTCAATCAAAAATGCATTTAGAGTAATCCCCTTATTGATATGGATTGCTCTTTTCACAGGCGACATATATTCTGAGTTTCAAAGGAATGCCTTCAGCAATATCAAAGAAATCACAAGATGTTAAAGTTTCCGGATAACAACTAATGAGGATGTACATGACAACCTGGCTATAGCAACACTGCAAGTTTTCTCCTAAAACAGCTTAGCTAAAAGTGAATGGTAAAAATGGAAACATTTTCAGTTCTCCTTTGTTGTAGACAGTTTTATGATGCAGAACAGCTTTTTACTCTTACATAAAATGTAAAACCATACAATGTACAATATTTCATGTGCTCTGCACAAGGCTTGCAACTAACAATGATAAATTTGAAACTCTGACATATTTTGTTTTTTCTATATACAAAATAAATATTTAAGTTAAGCATTGATTTAACCCTAAATATCTACAAAATTTTAGACTACATGTGGCAATATTAATTTTTTGAAATCTTAAAAATCTTTGCAACTTAAGGATAGATAAGTTAAACATAGTGGCTAATGAAGAAATTGCTTGTGTAAAGCAACTTCTTCATTTTCCACGCATGATGCTTTCCAAAGTTTTTTTCTAAAGGAGTATAAATAAGCAGGATTGTGTGGGAACTGCTTAACATACATGCAGACTACATGTATATCTGCAGACTACATATATATCATTCAAGCTGATTGTGTTTTAATAGGTACAGTTGATAATAAAGCAAATTTTAGTCATACCAAAGATCTTTTTGGTGGTTCCGTTCATCTCTGTGACCTGCACCACACCTGGTTTCATGACAGCCAATACAGGTACATGCTGTTTTACAATACCAAAATTACTGTTGATGGCAGGGACATCTACCTGTTTGACTTCTTCATTTGTGTAATATATCTGAAATGTCATGAAATCATACATAAAAATATGTCATCTTCATATCTGCACTTTCTACTTTAAAAAAGATGACCATGAAGGTTCTATATTACTTACCTAAGTATAATATCCTGAAGCTTTTCAGATTGAAAAAAGAAAATTCAAAATATAATTCTTTATCTCCAAGCAAAATTCAGCAAACAGCATTGGGCTCATTCTAATCTTAGAGAAATCATCTGAACTGTTTTGGTACATCACTATCAGCCAATACTTCTTGAAAAATTAAAAGATGCAGGTTAAATGGTTTTGGATGAGAGTATCTCTAGAGGTTTAAGTCTTACATCTCTATGTAAGTCCTGGGTTTCCACAACCTAGGACTATTTTTGACACAACTGGATTTAATTCAATGGGAACACAGCCATGAAGCAAGCGCTACAAACAACCATGAATGCTCAGCGTATATTGGTCTGGGAGAAGATAGAGATTTCCATGTTTATCTAATGCACAGCTTAGACACCACAACATAGGGCTATTTTCAATTTAGTGCAAAATTCAAATTTAATTTGTAAATATATATTTTAGACCATAAAGCAGTGTTGCATGCAAACTTGGATGCAATGGACTTTACAGTTCCGGAATAGAATTTTTTTCAAGTTTTCTATATATATTGCCATGACCAAAAGAGTTTTCCTTTAATTCCAATTCTTCAAAATATTATGAAAGAACAAGACCTAAGGATCATTTCTGTAAAGCAGAGATCAGGCCGACTTCTATTTTTCATTTTCAAAATGCTGATTTTAACAACACTGGGCTTATTTTAATTGAAAGAGATCATTCAAAGAATTTTAATAGAGAGCCATAAGGCAAAGCTACATGCAACATTTTAGAGCATTACAAGCCTTATAGTTCGGGAAAGGACAATTTTAAAATACACCATTCTTTATTTCTACCTAAAGTACAGAATCAAAGATCCCACATCACAACAATAATTTTCATTGATGACCTATAACTAGAAGCAATTTATAGGAGGTCCATAAGCTTATATTACATGCCAAATGTCAAATCCCTAGACATACAATATGGAATGAGAATAATTTAAACATTAGTATAGATATAAGTTGGAAAATCCAGGATCCAACTAATAGGCCTAATTTTTGAGGTAGAATATTATTTTGATGCCTGATAGAGGATCATTTGACAATTTTACGTATCAAAGCTTCATGAAACTATTTTGGAAGATTTCCTACTTTATTTCTATTTGAAATCCAGGATCCCTCATAAAGGGCCAATTCGAAGCATTTTGATAGAGGGTTATTGGGCCATGTTATGTGCCAAATATCAAAGCATTTCCCATTTGAGAGGATATTATTTTTTTACTCATAGATGGACAGGCAATGGTTACTGATTAATCACAATAGCTAGCACTAAGTACTTTGTGAATTTACAGAAACTAAAAACAATTCTACATTATCAGTCTATAAGTGATAATACCCTTTAATAACCCAATTACACGCCCGGTAATCTCGGGCTCCATCTCTTTTTGGAGTACAGTGCAAAAAGGAGACAATGATACTTCCGATATGGAGCCAAGGACCGGAACTGAACAGAAAAGGAAAGAAAAACAGTGCACCTCGCGTATAATTTGATCTCCTATTTACCTATTTTACATTTTCCCAAAACGTCTAGAGTTTCATACCACATAGAAATGATTATATTATCCGTTGGCGGTGATAGATTCCAAAAATAATTCCGTTTGTGAATAGAAACTTGAATCAAAGTTTTGACATCGGACCCGATCAAACACGAAAATGCGTGTTGAAATCGTTCAAATCTATGTTATCAACAGTTCTGAAAGATTTAAGTGGCGATGGCTGTGAAATGAATGATTGCGTGTTGATATAAAATAATGTTACCACAAAGAACTGCGTTTTCCTACCCCTTTTACTGATATTTTTTTAGATGAGAAGGAGACCAGGATGCGGTGCGGGAGACAAGATTCAGAGAGAGAGGCGATGCATATATAAATGTACTGTAAAACTTCTAATAGAACCCCATACTCTTATGTAACCCCAGCCCCCTCTTCGGACGTCAAAACCGACCCGTTTTGTATGATTCTCGGAAAACTTGTAGCCTGTAATAAACCCCAATCCCCAACAAATCAATGCCACAATGAAATTAATAGAGGGCGAATGTAACTGTTCTCAACCAAATGTTCCGCTTTTGTGATCGTTCAATGCTTAGATAATTGATTTGCTCAAAGTTTTCTTCTTTATATTTAGAAGGTGCTGTATCCTAGATTATGCCAAAAGGTCAAAAACTTCACTGCTATAGTTAATAACACCGTGAAATTGACAATTTTGGGATGATTTGGGAATGATTTCGGAATGAAATTGAATGAGTAGAAGGAGCGAGTTTTGAATGAAATTAAAAGTATGTAATCCAAGATCGCTAATTTCGTCCAAATTTGCGGTATTATTACCTCCCTTTATTAAAATATACGTGATTTTGTGTTCGTGTTTCTTCACGGACCAATCAGACGCTTTAAAACCCACAGCAGCTAATTGTTGAAAATTGTTATCGATTTGAATGAAATGCTGCGCATTTTGGACGGTTTTTAAATGTTTTAGAACTATTTAGAGCGTTTTTTTAATGGTTTGAGTGAGTGTTTGGAATGAATGATTGGAAAATTAGATTTTGAATGGTTTTGATCGATGTAAATGTCAATTTCACGATATTACTAACTGTATACTATTCATTCCATTCATGAACAATCTTTGGTTTTGATCTGCTCTTTGCAGTCAAAGTAAATCTTCGCCCCCCCCCTTTTCCGTCTTAACATCTACAGCCTGTAATTAACATCCACTCCTTTTTAAAGAAGTGTGAAAATACTAATAAACTACCGTGGTTGTTATAGAGCTTTTACCACGTATAAGGCACAGAACGTCCGTTTTTTGCAGATCTGAACTCCTTCCACGTAACATATTTCTAAGAACCAAGCGTATTTTTTCAAATTTTGTAATGACCTGAATTCTCAAATTTACTTTTTTTTTTCTTTGAAATGTTTCGTTAGAATAGATTTACAAGAATTATTACACGTTCACTTTATATTAACCGTTGTGACGCGGTACCTCAGTTTGGAAAAGGGAGAAAAGATATAAATATGGCTTTTCTAGAGAGTCTGAGAGACACATTTACTGTGTAAAAGAGAAAGAAAAAGTGTCCTGTAATATTCATAAAGGGACAGTCCTAGAAAATCATTAGCTGTATTCTTTTATATGCATCGCCTCTCCCTCTGAATCTTGTCTCCCGCACTGCATCCTGGTCTCCTTCTCATCTAAGAAAATCAGCAAAAAGGGTGGGAAAACACAGTTCTTTGTGGTAACATTATTTTATATCAACACGCTATCATTCATTTCACAGTCATAGCCACTTAAATTTTTCAGAACTGTTGATAACATAGATTTGAACGATTTCAACACGCATTTTCGTGTTTGATCGGGTCCGATGTCAAAACTTTGATTCAAGTTTCTATTCACAAACTGAATTATTTTTGGAATCTATCACCGTCAACGGATAATATAATCATTTCTATGTGGTATGAAACCTTGCACGTTTTTGGAAAATGCATAATAGGTTAATAGGAGATCAAATTGTACACGAGGTGCACTGTTTTATTTACCTTTACTGTTCAGTTCCGGTCCTTGGCTCCATATCGGAAGTATCATTGTCTCCTTTTTGCACTGTTCTCCAAAAAGAGATGGAGCCCGAGATTACCGGGCGTGAATTAAATGGGTTGAGTTTTCTTTACTTTTTTCTTTCTTTTCAACAGTTTATCCACTCAAATTCTTCAAATTTTACTATGTCAGCAGACATTTAGTTACAAATATTTTGAAATACAACTTTTTCCTTTCTGTCAATACATCAATGGTTTGCATACTAATTTATGCTACATTTCAAAATAACTAAAAGACAATACAGATGATTCATGTTACAAATAGTTCTAGTAGGCTTACAGTAAACGTAGTGGTATAAATCAAAGTTATATTACACAAAACAAATGCTACTACCGTAACTTAATCTGTATCTTTTTTAATTTCTAGAGCATTTTCATACAAAGATAAATTTTGTGAGGTAACAAGTTACATATTATAAAGCTGTGACCTGTCACTTATTATTGTAGATGCATGCCAAATCAGATTAGGATATTATCCATTACCACTTTTTAATGCCCCTAAGGAAAAAAGCTTTGGAAAATGTTGTGGAAAATGAAGAAAACAATTCTACCGAAAAGTCAGATTTTTAAAAAATTCCATCACTCTAAAATTGTCATCTGCGACATCTTTGAATTTGGACGAGTTTAGATGTTGTCGTTAGGGAATGAATTAGTTGCCAAAATGATCACTGTGATTGTTTCCTTGACAAATATTCTACCAACTAAATAACTTGAAATTACCCTTGAGTTGATTTTTTTTTAAATTCAATATTTAATACAAAACTTTTGAACAATTCTCCAGATCCTGCTACTTGTAAGTGAACATTCTAAAAATAGATCTATGGAAACTCCCACATGCTGCACTTTTTGATAATCAGCTGCACTAAACCCTTCTCTTGAAACATGTTGAGACATTGGTTACTCAATTGAGGGCTTGTTTACTTAAGTTATATAGTACATTTATATCTCCAATTACCAGTATATTTGATTAATCCACAATTTTGCTTTATAGTAAACTCTTGGATTAAAGTTTTGTGTCTGTAAGTCCATACGGGATTAGTTTTCATCTACTGTGGGTGTCTCAGACACTTGGGTGGACACAAGACAACCAATTTGTTAAACACTTGCCCTCCACATAGTCCTGTTTCATTTGTTCAAGGCCACAAGGTTTTTGAAGTCAAATCAGGTCTTTCGTGTGACCACACTCAACAGTGCAGAAGATCTCCAAGTAAGTAGCTACCAGGGATATCAAACAAAGGGGACAGTTTATTAACTCATCTTTAAACGGCAAAAAACCCCCAGTTTTTGGATGTTATGTTGTAATAAATATCAAAACTAATTTATTTCATTTTTTCTATTTAATTCACATGATGATAAAATACCACAGATTTTTAATAATACAGCATAGCCATTACATGTATAAGGATAACCCAGGCTAACTTGAACCTATGCTCTACTTGCTTACAATACAGAACATTATTCACTTGACAGTCTGATTGGTACCTGATTGAAAACTGAACTCTACACATTCATGACTTAATGATTGTGATTGAACGCTTGTCGCTTTTTCATTCTAAGTGGATTGAACAATTTTTTGTTTAGATGTGATCGTTCAATCATTGCAACATTTCATTCAATCCCTATAACATCAGGTCTTATCGTAATTTCTAAAATTGAATTACAGCCCTTAATTTGAACAAAAAATCTGAATGATTGAATGCTTTCGTTTGAGGATTGATTGATGGTAAATTGGAAAAATGTGATTGCTACCTGATTGAACGCTGAACGAAAGTGATTGGCCGGAATGTTCTTGAAATGATTGTCAAATTAACGATGTTCCATACTGTATAATCTAGCCTTGGGGTAGAAGCTCATGCAATGAGAATAAACAAAACTAATAAAATCATGACCATACCCTACTAGTCAGTAGTTGGCCAATGGTAGCTGTGATATTGTAGCCCTCTTTCTGGTAATCTGCTGGCAAGGGCTACGACACCCCCCCCCCCCTTCTTTGCTCTTTGTTGCAATGCCCAAAGTGAATCACTACGGGCATTTTGAGGTTAATAATTGTAAGTTGTGTAAATAGTACAAACACAACTTTAATACCAAAAAGTACCTTAACCATTTAACTATCCATCTAAATAAATGTTAATCTGCAAAAGGTCGGATATTTTATGCAATTAAGTTTCTTTTTGCTACACCATCAGAAACTCCAAGTTTTTCAGCCATTTTGAATCAAATGTCAGCCATTTCTGCAGTTGGACAGCAAGATCTCACAAGATCTGGGGCTTCCCATCAAAACAATAGCAAATGAAAATTTAGGTAACCATATTTTGAAGACAGTATTTTTTAAAAACAGGACAGTTCTGACAGAAAATAAGAAAAAATTGTATGAAAGTAATTCTAGAGTTATTTGAATTTGATAGAAAAAAATAAAGATATTAACAACAGGGCTCTGCAGAGTGGGCGACTCAGGCGAAAAAGTTGCCTGGTTTCATAAAACTTCGCCTGATTTGCTGATCAAAGCGAAGTCGAAGTTGCCTGGAATTTTCAGGAAGTTGCCTGGATACGATAGGTGATAACCAAAACTGACCCAGTGGCTATAAAAGTAGGGGACAGTGTGCAATTAAACAACTGCCGGTCGGAAACCTTTTGATCGTAATTCAAGCATGTATCGATAGTCGCAATTGCCAGCAGATTATCAGAAAGAGGGGTATGTTCTGGCAGCTAATAGTCAACATGCTCGCTTCATTCACACCTACGCTGATTGGTTTCGGCAATGCTTTGTATACTATCGGCACCAGAAATCTTTATTTAAAATCCTTTCCCTTCTTAAGTTTTAATCATTAAATTAAGTTATCATCAGTCTACGAGATTAGTTGCTTACTTTCACATAATGAGAATAATGACCGACATTTACAGACGCCGTGTCATTTAACAGAAGTCAAAAACATGAAATCATGATGAAAAATAGTTCTGCTGAAAATCTACGCAGAGTAAATTCATTTTTCATTAGAATCCTTCAATTTGAAGTACCTGTTTTAGTTGTAAAAAGTGAAGAAAATTATAGCAAACAATTTAAAGGCTGCTACGATCTTTGCCTGAGTTTCTTGTTGTGATACATTCCTTCCAAACCTAACTTTCACTTACTTGTGTTGGTAATAATTCCTTTACATAACATGTAATCCTATAAAATTGAGCAAATTATCTTGTGTTAACTTTAAACCTTTGCATGTACCCAGTCTGGTTTTGTGTACTCTGCAGTAACCCTTACCCTTTACACACTATAACTGACTTAATCTTTGACCAATTAATGACAATTTTTATCCATTCATATGTTATCAGGTAAACTGGACAGACTTTAAACTCATTACCACACAATCCCCCATTTTGACATCTTGAAATATTTTTATGGGAAATTGTGGAAAAAGGAGGAAATGATTGCATCAATATTTATCCTTTCCCCGCATGTTCCAACCCTCTTTGGCACCTTCTTTCTTATATAAGCTCACTTTGAAATGTCTTATTTAGCTTTTTTCAATTTGTACCAGTCTGATTCTTTTCTTCTGGTAATGGTTTGATTAAATACATGTTGTTACAATTAAAATATTTTCTCATTTTCTGCTTCAAATAGGAACACTACTCATTTCATTCAGACTGCCTATACACTATTAGCATTTTTTTTATTAGTTGACTTTTTTATTATATAGGAATCTATTATGAAATATTAAAAAAAAAATCGGAATCAAACTCTAAAATTCTCAAACCTAAAAAAAGAAAAATACTAAAGTATCATAGTATTTATGTTTATTGCATAATACATAACATACAATGCAACTACTTGGTTGTAAAGCTATTTCATTTTCTGATAGAATTGAGAAATACGCGCAAAAACTTTATTTTTTACGCGATCCACTTCTCCTGAAAGTCTCACCACTTCTCCCCATTTTGAAAAACTTCTCCCAATTCTCAGACTAGTGAGAAGTGACTTCTCCCCAAATTCTGGGAGTCTGCAGAGCCCTGAACAAATCAGTATATTTGAAGATAAAATTTTATCAACGGTAGGTAAAAAAGGATACTATGAACTATATTATGAACACCTGTTTTGACAGCATGACAATAGTAAACAAAGTGACGTAATAATAGATCACATGACCAACCCAATGTCATGGCCTCCAAACTTAGATAATATTTTATGAACTGAAAAGAAACAGGTACCAAATGATTGATACAATTGATATTCTTATTATTTCAATAAAATTTTCCCATAATATTAACATATGTAAGGAATTGATCCGAAGAGAGTCGCTTATCACCAAGCATACAATATTAGGTCTTGCAACAACATGCAAAGAAGGATGGAGTTGTAGCCCTGGCCAGCAGATTATCAGAAAGAGGGCGGCCAATGGTAAAACTCCACTACACATTTTAACCTGGACCCACTGTGCCCTAAATTTAAAATTTCGTGTTTTTACCTTTGGCATGGTGTTTTTGAATTTTGACAACAGCTAAAAGTCTAAATTCCTGGTCTGTGCAATTGAAGACTACTGAGGCACTGTATTCATGTGGGCTAATGGATTAATGTAGGTAGCTATGCAATATGATTTTTTTAGCTTCAAATATCAAGGTCAGGGGCAATAGATTTGAAAAATATGCACATCAAACAATTGCAAGCAAGTTTATTTTTGACAAATATCTAAAATTTTGCTCATTTAATGCACAAATTAACCCTTAACCCCAATAAACAATAAAAAATGATAATGTCAGAAAGTGATTGAATGACAGCCCAAGTTTATTATTGAAATCTTAATAGTCAGAAATTGGTCTTTATGCAATATTTCTTTTATACTTTTGATCCTCAGTTGATTTATGTAAAAAATTAAACATCACAAGATCATTTGAGCTGAAATTCTTAACCCTTAACACCCTAAAAATCTATAAAAACACATAAAGCCCTTAATATTGAAGAAGTGTACTATATCAACTCACTGTTTCAGATAAAATCCCATGTGGATGGACATTTGAAATATATCAATTTAAGTTTTTGAGATTTTGTGTTAAAATAAGTATTATATTGATAATAAACCCTTAGCCATCCCTTCACACCAAAGTCCCTTAACACCAAATTTGCAAATAAAAATGATATCTCTCTATTATCAGGCATGTCTTATAAATGAATGATGGAACTTCTGTTTGAAGCTAGGTTTATAATCAGACCACTGTAGAAACACTGTTCATCTACTGAGAATATGTATAAAATTTGTTTAATAAATGTTTCTTTCAGAAATAAATGAAACAAGAGGACCATGATGGTCCTATAATGCTCCCCTGAGTATGAAGGCTCAAGGCTTTATGAGATAATATACAAAATACCAAAGCCTTACACCTAATCCTTTTGGAGAAGAAGATTTTTTAAAAGATTTTCTCCTTCAATCCTAGGTATAGTGAAGATTCAACCATAGTCAGCTAATTTCAAGAGTACAGTAATTCTTTGAAGTACTAAAGTAGAGGGTCAATAGGCATTAATACATACCAAATATCAAGGTTCTAGGCCTAATGGTTTAGAAGGAGAACATTTTCTATCATATCCTTCATTACTCCTTTCTGGGATTGCACAAAAAGCGCTTATTTTCAGTAATTCTATGAAGTATTTTAGTACAGGGTCAATAGGTATTATTACTCACTACATATTAAAGACCTTGGCCTTATGGTTTGGGAGAAGGAGACTTTTAAAGATTTCCCTCTTTATTTCTATGTAAAATCAAGGAACACACAGAAAATGGCATTTTATTTTATGAAGTATTTTGGTAGATGGTCCATAGATGATGATTTATACAAAATATCAAAGGTAAAGAGTCAATAGATGATGATTTAAACAAAATATCAAAGCTCTAGGCCTTATGGTTTGGGAGAAGAAGATTTTTAAAGATTTCCTTCTTTATTTCTTTGTAAAATCAGGGATTGCACAGAAAAGGGCTTATTTTAAGAATACGGCAAATCTTTGAAGTATTTTGGTAGAGGGTCAATAGATGATGTTTTGTACCAAATATCAAAGCTCTAGGCCTCATGGTTTGGGAGGCAAAGATTTTTAAAGTTTGTTTCACTCCGTTGCCATAGCAACCAGAGTTCTTCATGGATTTCAATTCTTTGAAGTATTTTGAAAGAGCATGACCTAAGGATCATATATGTGAAGTTTTGTTGTAATTCCATGGTTAGTTGGAGTTGTAATTGTGAACGGACGGACAGATGGACGATGGACAATGACCGATCACAATAGCTTCCCCAAACACTTCGTGGACAGGTGAGCTAAAAATTCAAACTGGTTCATTTAACAGTTGCAGACAATTATTTCAACTTGATTATCTTCGGGTTGATTTGTTTTAAAATTGATGGTTTAAACCTATTCATTTACATCGATTGGGAAACAAGTTCTTCCAACTTAGATTAATCCCTCTCGATTCTGCTTCCTGGAAAATGCACCAGTACTTGCCCCGAAAGTGGGGGCAGTTGACAGAACCAAGATTGATAGCCGCTCCCGGAAATCGAACTCAGGACCTCTTGATCGGGAAGCCTACTCTCGACCACGGACACCAGTTGCAATTGATATCAATTTTTTTTAAAAAAATAATTAATTATCTATCAAAAAGAACAACAAAAATTAAAACAATAAATGCTTGAAAAGGTTTGATATCATTAAATTATCGCCTAACAATGATTTAAAATGAATTAAATTTAAAAATAAATAATTATTAAATTAAGTTAATCATAAATCAGGTGACAGAGCAAATAAATGTGCAGAAACATAGTTAAGTTGTTCTGAAAACTAAGTCTCAATTACTTGTCAGTTTCACAATAATCAATAATCTTCCAACGAGCTTTGAATCTCTTTTAATTTTAGTTTTTCAATTGTTCGATAACAAAGAACGAAAAAAAAGTGGACGAAAATTTCGCCACCCTGCAAAAAATCAACAAAGTAGAAGGAAAAATTGGATAGAACTAAGAACCTTGAAATAAATAAGACAAAAGCTATCGATTGTTTGACAAATCGGGTCATAATTCACCACAAGTGCGATAAAATCGAATAAGGACTACTTTCACTTTCGCCTCAGTAAATAATGGGCCGCCATTTTGAACTTCCGGTTATTTGTTTACATTTATTCGGACCTCATTTCACATTTCCCCAACCTTTTCCAATATCAAAACATGCTATTTATGTTACACCATGTATTAAATTACTGATACAAGCCAATAAATCAAGCGTAAAGGCATGTATTAAGTCTTTGTTCTTCGATTAAAAATTTGGATCAATTTTTTTCCTCCTTGATGGTGGACGTGAATGAGGGAAAAATTGCTCTCCGGGCAGAAAAATTATTTCTTATGAATATTCTAATGAGAATGGTCTCCCGCGTTTATTAAGAAATGAATATCACAGCGTAAAAAACTTGGGCCATTCTTGGGCCGCTGACGACATCTCATTAATATTCATGAGTTTACAACAAGGGAAGTAACTCTAATCGATTTTGCATTGCTAATGTAGGGACCATTGTTGTTTAGAGATGGAATTTGAAATTTCCTTCCCCTGCATCATGCCATCCCTAATTAAGGAAATTTGGATGTTTATCCTTAATGGTATCATTTTCTTAGCATAAATTTCACTGCAAATGAACGCTCTTTAATATGAACTCAGGTTCCAATCCCCAACGAGACTTGTGAAAAGAGCTATACACTGCCAAAAATGACCCTTTTACTCTATGTACAATAAGTGAAATTTGGACAGGAGTATAACACAATATGCATCACAGTCAGAGGATTACCCCACCCACCGGGACACAACAGGGATGAGTTTCAGAAGCTCTAACGCCCATCTATACTCACGTCAGTGGGTGACACCAACGTTAGACGCAATTCGTCTGATCCGCCTGTTGTGGCATAATTTCTATTCAAAGCTGGACGAGCGGCTAGAATGCTTTGTCCTTGTCCAAAAAGCCGGCTAGCTCTGAAAAGTTGTCTGGACAACGCCATTTTCTAAAGCAGAGGGCATTGGCAGGGGAAGTAATTTTTAGTGATCAGTGAAACTAAAGTACGGTCAGTACCGCAAGACATTGTGTAACTTTTTACAAGGTTTTGCAACATACTCTATTATAAAGCGTAAGGAAAAAGGGGGGAAGTAAAAGAAAAAATATAAAAGAACAACTCTAATGTGTAGTACTCATTTATTATTTTGGGTTTATACCGATGAACCAAGTGAATTTAACATCACAACCAAGGAGTGAGTTTCGACTGTCTGACGTCGGATCCATGAAAAATGATGTAGGTTGCGACTAGGAATTATAGTCAAAAAGACCAAGTGGGGAAAAACCCAGTCTAGTAAATCCCGGTCCACTTTCAAAACTGACCAGAAAGACCCAGTCCCAAAAGGCCCGCATTTGTACCGTAATTAGGCTGTAACAACGGTCAATAAGATTGATATTTTACTCAAATGGCAGACTTTTAAGTAGTGCAATGTTTTATGTACTGACTTAAATCATCCTTTTCCAGACAACAAAGTAGAAGAGATTTATTGATATTTTATTAACCTAACATCGCCTTGCTTTCCCCGAAATAGCCACTATAATGACAGAGACCCGTTTGGGGAAAAGGAGAAAATGATTTCTAGAAACAAATATACTTTATAGTTTTTATACTTGGTTGTTTATGCCAATACATTTCAACACACTACATAAATGGTTTAACATAAACCTGCCAATCTCTATTCGATTATTGAGACGTGTTTGATGTTATAGTGATAAATTTTAAGTCAGTTTAAAAATAAAACTAAAGAAATAAAAAATGTCAATGTCTATATAATGGCAAATGTTAGGATTGAATAGAGGGCTCTTTTGCTTTTCTGGTCCGGGCCTTTTTTGACAGGGCCTTTTTGGTCAGTTTTAATTGTGGGCCTTTTGGGACCGGGCCAAGTTTTGGGATCGCGCCTTTCTGTCACTGGGCCTGTTTGACCCAACACCGCGATTAGTATGTATCCGATGCGACCATGTTAGCCAAAATGCGAGCACATGTCTCTGTATTCTTTTCACTTTTCATCACCGGTTCTGTTGGTGTCTTGTTAGAAAGGTCAAGGATCAGAAAGGCCCGCTTCAAAACTTGGGTCCATCGTCTCACGGTATCACGTTAAACTGCCAAAAATTGCCAATTTTTATCTTTATTCTTTAATAGAAATAACTGATTGTAAAATATAAATTAAAAAAAATATATAAAAATATAAATAAATAAGAAATAAAAATGACCCACTTCCATGATCTTTATTCATTGATAGAGTTAATTGATTTGGACCAAACTCGGCAAGAAAGTTCTGTTGGTGACCCTTTTCAAAACTTGTTGATGAATTTTGATTTTCCAAAGAATGGGGGTGGGGGTGGCAGGGTAGAGCAGAGCTTATCAGATATAAAAAGAATAATGAAATATTTTTCTAAAAATCTAATCATTCTAGACTACTAAGCCAATTTTGACCAAACTTAGCAAGAATGTTCCTTGGGTGACCCTTTTCATAACTTGTTCATGAAATTTTGATTTTTGAAAAATGGAGGCGTGACAGGGCAAGGATTATCATATTTAGAGGAATCGTTAACGACTCTTAAAACATCGTCTTCTAAACCACTGGCCAATTTAGACTCAACTTTGCAAAAAATGTTACTTATGTGCCCCCTTTCAAATTTGTTCGAGAAAGTTGATTTGTGAAAAAATTGAGGTGTGGTAATATTGGGCTTGGCAGAGAGAAAGAGATAGATAGAGAGAGAGAGAGAAGAGAGATAGAGAAATCATGAAACATTTCTTTAAAAACCTTCTACTTTTAAACCACTTGGTTAATTTGGATAAAACTTGGCGAGAATGTTCATTGGACGACCCTTTTCAAGTTGTATGTCAATTTTTGATTGCACGAAAATTGAGGAGGGGGAGAGGAGGGGGCGTTGTTAGCCAGGAAAAGCTTTTCAGACCAAGAGAAATCATGAAATAGGTCTCAGGTGAGCGATATAGGGCTATTTCGGTCCTCTTGGTCATATTTCTGTGCGATATATTTTGTGATGGGGTGCTGCTTGGTATTTGGGTCTTTTTAATAAGTAACGGGCCTTTTTACTCAGAACCTTTCTGTCCGACTGGGACTTTTGACCCTCATTCGGACTTCGTTCTCTTTTTTAATGCCGTCTAGCCTTTAGGCGAGCTTTTGCCGCTTGTTTCACAAAGTCTTGACCGAATTAACCGATTACGACATTCCAAATAAGGCCTTTTTTAAGTACTGAGATGAAAAGCTGTGGTCTTGATGGAGGACCCGACAATAAGGGCCCAGTACATAACCCTAACCGAGTAAAAAATTTGTTATACCATTTTGTAATGCTATGCTGCGACCGGTGTAGTTTTCCTAGATTAATCAAATATCTTTATGGAGAGCGGAGAGCCCCACCGTCATTTTTTATTACAGATCATTTTAGCTTTATTCTTGGAGCGATTTTTCGGCGAAATAATGAATCTCTTACGATGCTTATTAGGAGCGGTTTAAAACGCTGGCCCTAGCGGTTTATAAGTATGACGTCGGAACAGAATATTCATACAGTGACCTTTGGCTGAAAGGCTCCCTCCGCGAGGGAAACAAAAGACAAGTCAAGTTATGTAAAATTTTTGTACTAAGTCAAATGAAAAGTTATTAATAAGATTTTCAACTTATATCCTATACGGACGTAAGCCACACCAATAAAACCCATGTTTTTTAATTGATCAAGACTGACAAAGATCCGAGTACTATTCCTGTGAAATTGCTTGAAATTCATCAAGAGGTATTTGAGAAGAAGAGTTTCAAAGTTTTCATTATATACCGTAAATGGAAATTAGCACCGACTGTAAAAGCCGTGATTTTCACCTGGTGAGATTTTTTAAAGGAATCTGATAAAGGGTAACCCATTGATCACTCCTGTGAAATTCAGCTGAGATCACTAAATTGCATAGTAATAAAAGGAAAAGAAGTGAATCGAATTATAGAATGAAACAGTTTTAAATAAATGCTAATTTTGAAGTACAAACCAAGTATCCCGCAAATAGGTTTGGAGAAGGTATAGAATAATCTTAGGATTATTCCTTGTCAGTCAGTTGGGAATCGGGTAGTGGTTGGTTACACATCACACGTAGTTTACGAAACCTGTTAATTCTCTGCTCATTAACCCATTTCAACACAATCCTCCTTTTACGCCCTCCAAGAAAAAAAGCAATGGATAACATTGTGGAAAATGAAGATATTGCTTGTAATAAGCAAATTTCTTCATTATCCACAATGTTTTCTACCCCAACAGACAAAAACAACAACAAAACCTCGAAATTATCGTCTTCAGTTTCTTTCAAATTGGACCAGTCTAAAATTTTACTGTGCTGGAATAGGTTAAAGAGTGTAGAATGGGGGTGGATGTTTGGGGAATGGGGCACATCCCGTTCAATCGGATAACCAAGGTAACATCTTGATTCTGGGCATAACAATTAGAGTTTGGATGACGTAATCTCGTAAGATTCGTAATGACATGGTACATTGCAATTTGCAATATTCATGACTCCAATAATGTTAAGGAACCTATTGTCCCAGAGCATCAGGGAACTCATACGATAGGGAAACTATTGACTGAAGTAATGGTTTTACAAACGTATATCATTTTGGTCTACACACAACTGACCAATCGCTGGCCCCGCCCACTTACTCCTTTAGTCACGGCCACTGACTCCAACATTAAGTCCAGCTTTGATTTTAAACGGCGTTATTTTGCAAAATTCATAGTCAATAGCATGAAACAAAATAATGATGTAGCTGGCTTGAATAAGCTGTAGTTACGACGTTTAAGTCGCCAAACCAACAATAAAGCATAACAAAAATGGCGACTAATGTTGGAATTTCCGGGCTGAGTAGATTATTTGATTGGTCGGTTGATTCCTTGATTGACAGTCGCGATTGGTCAATTATGTGAATATCATTGGCATTACGTAGAGATAGGCTTCCTCTCGTAGTAGCCTTAGAAGCCCAAACATCTGAAGGAATATCAAGCATCGGTCTAAAAAAATAACTGTCGTACACAAATTCAGGCTCAATCTTCGAATGTAACGCATGAACATGACTCCAGGGTGACAAAATGATTGTCAACATTAAAACAAGAGTGCATGTGGATTCCAAGCATACGACCCAAGTGCTGGATATTGACAAAAGAGCGAGCAAAATCTAAGTGGAAAACGGGACATAATTATCACAAAAAGTCCCTTTATATCCGGTGCTAGTATGGATAGTCTATGTGAAAACGAGCCTAATACTAAGTTTCAAGAAAATGTCTTCAATATTGTGATAAAACTTATTCCTTTCAAATGATCATTCGTGTTTTTTCCCAACAATTTTGATACACATTACTGAATACAAACGAAGGATCATCGAATAAGATTGCCTCTCACTTCTCTGTTCCCTTTTTAAGGGCTACAAATGTCTTAAACTTTATTACTTATGGCTCGTAGGACAAAATTAGTGAAATCAGAGCTCACTGGGGTAATTGGGAGACTTATGAAAATTAAAAGAAAAGACGAAGTGCAGCAAAATTTACCCCCCAAAACACGCCAATAGTGTGCTGATTTTGTAAATGGTCGATCTGTAACGATCTTAATTTATTCTTGAGTTAAAACTAAATTATCTGCCAAGTTGTCTATATATTTCCCATACACAACATTTCTATGTTCACTTTCCTCTGTTGCAGAAAGGCCATGCGTCGTAATATATTAGCACGATGCATGTTAAATGTTAGAAAGAGAAACAAGACATTTAGGTCATGTTATAAAATATAAAATAAGATAAACAAACACACGTCCAATAGATGGGCCTCTGTCATTATGATAAAAACAAGAGCATCGCCAACGGGTGTCAACGCTCGGCTGCAGGTGCTGGGTAATGCAAAAATTCTAAGTAAAAAAGGGGCATAATTCTTACAAAAACGCTTTTAGAGTTATCCACCTTGATAGTCTTGATAGCTCTTGTGATGGTTAATACACATACCAAGTTTCATGAGGATATCTTCAATAACAACAGAGATATGACCAAGGTTAAAGTTTGTCACGCCAACGCCGACGCACGTACACGACGCCAAGGTGATGACAATACCTCGGGTTTTCTCCGAAAACAGCCGAGCTAACAAGAGGGCCGTTGGCCCCGGGGCGCTAACCTAAGATGAATGCTCTTTTTCTTTAAACAGTCTAATTTTATGTTAAGGTTAGGATTATGATACGAGAGAGACATACTTTATACATACAAATGCTCTGTACCTGGGGATCCCAAAGTCCACGGCTTTAGGTCTAAGTTAAAAAGGAGCAAATCAGTTTTCACTCCCTGTGGATCCAAGGGTTAAATTCCAGAAATAATAAAGAAGTCAACGAACTGATGCTTCATGCTTTATTTTTATACCCCCCCCCCACTCGGGACTCCGCTCCTGGAGACCCAAGGCTAATTATTTTAGCTATTTTGAAAGAAGTCAATATACTGATGTTTCGTGCAAAATATCAAGGCTCTACGCCTTGTGGGTCAGGAGGAGAAGATTTTTAAAGATTATTTTAAAATTCCACTTTTATTGCCATGGCAACCAGAATTTTAAACGGATTTCAATTCTTTTAGCTATTTTCAAAGGGGGCCACCGAAGGCAATTCTGCCAAATTTGGTTCAAATTGGCAAAATGGTTTAGGAGTTATCGATTAAAAATTGTTCTTCTTTTCTATATAAACTCCAACCCCTTGGGACCCCAGGGTCATGATTTTAGCTATTTTGAAAGATCAATTACTGATGTTTCATGAAAAATATCAAGTCTCTACGCCTTGATGGTCAGATGAAGAAGTTTTTTAAAGATTATTTTAAAATTTCAGTTTTGCTGCCATGGCCACCAGATTTTTTTTTAAACTGATTTCAATTTTATAGCTATCAAAGGGGACCACCTAAGGAACATTTCTGCTAACTTTGGTTCAATGATTTGGGAGGGGATGGCGTTTAAACCCCAGGGTCATGATTTTAGCTATTTTGAAAGTGGTCAATATTCTTATGTTTCATGCAAAATATCAAGGCTCTACGCCTTCTACGTCAGGAGAAGATTTTAAAAGATTATTTTAAATTTCACTTTTGTTGCCATGGCAACCAGAGTTTTTAATGGATTTCAATTCTTTTAGCTATTTCTAAAGGGGACCACATAAGGAACATTTCTGCTAAATTCAGTTCAAATTGGCCCTATCGTTTGGGAGATGTTGATTAAAGAAATTGTTGACGGATTTCGTGCTCAGGTGAGCTTACAACAATTTACGGATTCCGACTTTTCAACCAACGAATCAATCAAATCATTCGTTTAGACCGGATGTGAACTTTGAACAACGACTTCCGCCAACAAAGCACTTTCGTTGGTAAGGCGACTTAAACGTCACAACTGCAACTTATTAAAGCTGTAGATTCGACCATTTTATTTTTTTGTTACATGTTACTGGCCATTAAATTTGCAAAATAATGCCGAATTTTATCGGACTGGAACTTTGTATTGGACTGGAACTTTGTTGGAGCTAAGTGAGCGTAACCAGCGATCAGTCAATTGAATGCATCGTTAGTGTCATAATGGTCAATCACCAAACCGATTTTACTTAGCACTCAGATTGTTGTTCCCGGCCGTCAAGCATACTACCGTAACGTCATTGTCCGTCGCGATTTTTGCTTTAAATGGAATAAGTTACCAATATACATTGTGCTTTTGATGCTGAGTTTTCTTAAGCCAGTGACAATCACGCTCAAAAACACACGGTTTTCCTATGGTGCATTTCGATGCTTGTTAAAAGCAAAACCCCTCATGACCATCTTTTAGAATCAAAGCACTGAGAGTACTGATGATGGACGTCCGTGTAAGAATTGCATTAAAGAAATCACTATGAAAAGAGAACTGCTCGTTTCTGAGCCTTAGTTTTCAATCTCAAAGCGATTTGTATTGTCGTCTGTAACTAGTCCGAAATTTTGTCATTTGATAATGGATTGAAAAGGCTAATTCAAAATTCAAATATATATAACTGTATAGCTTATCACTCCCGCGGTATACAGCTGGTATGCCGAGTTCTAAAAGTTCAATATATAATTGAAAGACTCCAATTTAAATGTAATTTGGAATACTGTCTGCAACTTCTTTGAATTTGGACCAGTCTAACATTTTGTCGTCTGGTAATGGGTTGAAGCAGGTTAGTGATTTTCAAACTTCTGTTTGACACGTCCACCGAAAAGTCAGTTCGACTGAATTATTAAACGGCGTTTCCATAATTAATGGTCAGGCACACAAAACAAGACGTGTTATGAAACACCATGACCCCTATTTTACGGAAATGTGACATTTGTAAGTAACCATGACCTTCGTGGATGACCTTGAGTTCTTACAACCAACTGATGGCTATCAATGCAAGGAACCTGTATCTGAAGCATGAGAACTGAACCAGGAACAGTGTATGAATAAGCGTGAAATGTTCAGTTTACAGCTCTCAGACAGACGGACATCAACATTTTTAGTTACAATACGGCAAAGTTCACGTATTCAGTTACTCGACTTCGATTAGAGGTCGTCGCCATAACCACGCAGGATCCCTAATGGTCGTCGCAATAGACACGGGGGATCCGCCGGTTCACTCTACGCCATCATTATTATTTGTCTTCGTGTGGATGGCGTGTCTATACTTATTTTCGAGTCATGTTTGCCCTGTCTTGTGATCTAAATCCTGGGGTTCAGAGGTCGAACCTGGGTAATATAAAAATTGATTCAATAATTAACCCATTCCAACACAATGACGCTTTTTGACACCCATCAAGAAAAAGTAATGGGAAAACATTGTGAACTAGATGCGCTTGAGCGTCTGTATCGCTCCACAGGCCTGGTTGTACCGATTAATCAAAGTGTTTTCAGGAATTCAACAAGGAATAAAATCAATCTGAAAAAGAGTCACCAGAGGATCATGCCTGTGATCTTTTGGTTGGTTACATCCGCTGGTTTCTGAGATTTTCAAAGCCTTCTTCAGATTGTGGACGTACAGATTAGACGCCGGACATTGACCAATTACACTTTTATCAAACTGGAATTGTGTAGTAAAATGCATTTGCCTTTTATTACATTATATGTCAGTCACAGCGTTATGTCAAAGGTCATTTGGCGAGGCCAGCGATCTGTAAATTGTTTAAACTCATTAGAAACAACAAAATTTTAGACTGGTCCAACTTGAAAGAAGCTGCAGACAACAATTTTAATTTGATATTTCAAATTCATTTCGTATTTTGGGATAGAAAACATGGAGTAAAATGAAGAAATTGCTCGTATCGACATTTTTCACCATGTTTTCCAAAGCTCTTTTTCTTGAGGGGCGTAAAAAGGAGGGAGTGTGCGAACGGGTTAAGCTTGGCTTCTTTGACTGAAAATTGTCTTGTATATCCTTATAAACATGAAATCACTTTAGGCCAAACAGATTAGGCCACAAAAAAGTCCCACAATACTTAATGCAACTTTACTCCATGAATATTCCAAATACAATTTGCATTCAAAAACAACAGTGTGGATGATCAATGGAAAAGATGTTTAACAGACCATTATATTAGAAACATCACATCATTATTCAAATGTTCCCAAAATAATCATACAAAGGTAAAGTATCCCAATTCATATGAATACAATTCCACACAATCCAGCATTTTGACAAACCTTAGAAAATAAACCATAGAACAAATTGTTTTAAAAGGAGACATTACTTGATACAAGTAATTTCTCACAGTCAGAAAGTGTTTTCTACCCTAATTAGCACCTTTTTTTTTCATTTTGAAGGCAGTGTGAAGGACAGTCTTCAGCTTATTTTGATTTTTGACAAATTTAAAATAGTTGTTTGGTAATGAATTAACTCACTGAGATTCATATGACAATTGAGGATCAAATTGGATAATCAACAGGCACTTGAGCACCAAATTTGCTCCACCGGCGTAAACTTACCTATCATACAGATAATGCAGCTGCCGAAAACACAGGAGGCCACTTATTTCATAAAGAATTACCTTTTTAACTCAATTTACTTCAAGGCAGGCAACTCTGTTTTATACAAATATTCTCAGTCAAGCCGTTACAATTTTTTACCTTGAATTACTCAGTGAGCTATAACTGAAATTTGGGCAATCCTCTACATCAGATTTATTACACCTATAAAAATTGAATCTGTTTAAGTTTCTGAAAGACCGTTTACAAAGGGTTACTAAAGGCCATTTTGGTGAAATTTGGTTGAAATCAGAAAGGAAGATTTTCAATGTTTTCCATATATACCATATACTCATTACAGCCATGTTTTTTTTACTGATCCAAATTCTTTTAAGGATTCAGTTGAAGGTTCATTTAAAGATCATTCCTGTGAAACTTAGTTGAAATCCACCAGCTGGTTTGTAAGAAGTTTTCAAAGATTTCACTATACACCAAATATGGATTTTAGCACTGTCCATTCAAGCCACTATCAAATCTCTTTCACAGGAATAAGATAAAATTCACCAAAAGAAAATGTAAATTTCATTGACTTGTTTCTGAGAAGAATACTTACAAAGTTTTGACAATATAACATATATAGGTCCCATAGGAACTATGTTTTTTAATCTATCAAAATTCTTTAAAGTAATCTGAAAAAGGGTCACACAAGGATCATTGCTGTTAAATTTGTCTGAAATCCATCAACTGGTTTCTTTATAATTCAAATAACATTTGTCATAGAGAAGATTTTGATCAATTATTCTAAAATCCAGTCATAAACTACATTTTTACAAATTCAACCAAATTTTGGGCCGATCCAAATTGACAGAAGTTGCAGTCAATGAATTTTTTTTTTTCTTGTTGTTAAATAAATCCATGTTATAATACAACAAGAGCTTCACAGAGCGGTGCATATATGCCCGTAGGGGCTTGTCAGTGGAGTATATTTTACCTTAAGTTTTTATGATAAAAATGACCTTGAAAAAAAAACTGACCTTGGAGTTTTCACTTTCGAAATATCTTTTGCATCTAAAATGATTATCCTACCTTACAAAATAATAATTTTTGTAATGCGACTTGTTGTTGACCATTGCACTATTTCAACACTAAGATTTGTCACTGTGAAACACTGCTTGTATTAACCGCACTTTGGGTCACATCGCACACAGAAAACAAGATAATATTTTGCAATTCCCTAAACAAATGAGAGACAATTCATTAATCACTGGAAACACAAAATGTTAGATTTAAAAAATAAGTACACAGTATGGAGAATCATTGTAGTAAATTTGAATCATTTTCAATAATCACTAGGCACAAATTATAGATATTTGAAAAGTTGCTTACACTAGAAATTACGTAATTTTTCAACCCAAGGGCAGATAATTGATGAACTGGGGTTATCTTAATTTTAAACGTTTAATGCACCATGAGAGACTTTGCATATTCATTGTGCAAAGTTACTTCTTTTGATTGAAACTGTAGAAGTTGGGCACACAAGGAATATGATTTATTTTAATTTAAGGTCAGAAAATTCCAGAAGTACTTGAGTGATTTGAATTTCAAAGGTCTTATGCACAACTAGACATCATAGAGATACATTGTAACGAGTTTCAGTTTTCCTATTTATACTGTAGAAGTTGCGTGTACAAAAAATTGCTAGCGGACAGGCACACAGACAGACGACAAGGGTCATTCCATAATACAGTCCTTTAGGCGTATAAAAAGAGAATAGAATTTATGTTACCAGGTAATGAAATATCTGAATCATTAAACTTGACATCTCAAATAGATAAGAACTTGGTAAAGCCTGTTTTTACCTGTTTATAAGATTCATTCAATAAATTTGGTACTTCATGACTACTCCTTGAATATCCTCTATCATAATACACCAGGCATTAGTTGCAGATGATCATTCAAAATAAAGATAATCTTTTAAACCTTTCCCGTTTTTGGAAATTTTAGACTGGTTCAAATTGAAAGAGGTTGCAGATGACAATGAAAAATGAATGCCACCCTATGTGGTAGAAAATATTGTGGGAAAAGAGGTAATTGCTTGTTACTAATTTCATCTTTTTCCACAATGTTTTCTCAAGTATAAAAATTGAAGTGACGTAAAATCCGGGGTTTGTACAGGAAAGGGTTAAAATGATAGAGGAGTTATTGACTGTCTAGGACAGAAAGATAATCTGGTATATAAAAATTGCTAACAATTTCTTCTCTTCTCATTTTTTTTTATATAAAGAAGAAATTCCTTAGGATAAATCAGTGATAGTGCTAAACGTACAAAAAATTCAGTTGTATTGTTTAGATACAAGCAAATTCTAGTAGTAACCATAACCATACTGAGATTAACCTATTACCAGACGGCAATCATTGTGTGGGAATGGGTAAATGATGTCTGCTGCAATGATATTGTCAATAGTCAAAGGACCTTCTAAAACAATTAACATATATTTCATAGCCCCCCCCCCCAGCTTTCTGTAATCTGTGAAACTTGTCGTTCATTTGACCCATTACCACTCCATCCCGGCTTTTTACGCATTGGAGAAAACAACATTTGAGAATATCATGGAAAAGAAGAAAAAGCTGATCATCAGAAGTTTTTTCCCCCCACAATATTTTGTACACTATCTGACTCGTAATATAACAGTTTGGCCTCATTTAAAGTGCAGTCTGTAACTTTCTTAATTTGGACCAGTCTAAGTTTTTTCAAGTGGTAATGGGTTAATCTAAACCATGCTCTTTAAATTCAGTATTACTCAATTAAAACAAAATGACAATCTGTACACACATCATGAATATTTACATATTTAAATCGCAATATTTACATACGATAATTTCACTATGTATTATTATCCTTTACATTTTTACATGATGATAAACTTATTCAGCCATTACAAAAATTTATTTTTATTATAAATTTATTCTTTTTTTTCTTCATATATCTGCACATTGTGAAATATATACAAGAAATTTGTCCTAGACACACAAAAACATGGATCATCTTTTCAATTTACGAACAGCTCTCTTTATTTTTCTTTCACCTGTGTTTGTTGGGGCTGGGGATGCACTGAAAAGACACAAGAACACAGCTGAGACTTGCCTCACGAAAATAGTCCAAAAGCAAACAGAGTTTATATACCATTACAAGATGGTCCTATATTGAACGTAGGGTCATCAATTTATCAAATATAGTAAATGTCTACTAGGAGATGCTACATTAGAAATATCAATGCTCTAGGCCTTCTGGTTTTAGAGAAGGCCATTTCTATAGATTTTCTTCTTTTTTAAAAAAACCCTCAAAAACAAAACTGTGTGTGCCTGGGCAAAGCCAATTAAAGGTGCTTGAGCGCCTGTATCGCTCCATAGGCCTTAATGTGCTAATTAAGGAAAGGGTGTTTTCAGGAATTCAATTAAAACTTATTCATCTTTGACAAGGTTATATCTGGCAAATAAATCTAGTTACTGATATCTTCGAAATAATTCTAGACTTTTCATTGTTTTATAAAAGTCAAGTTATAAAAAAATCATTCACCGAGACAGATGATATGTATTTAAAATTTTCATTGCATACCATACCACAACCATAAAAGCCATGTTTTTCTATTGATCCAAATAAGATAAAATAATCTGACAAAGAGTCAAATGAAGATGTGAAATTTGGTTGAAATCCATCAACAGGTTTCCAAGAAGTTTTCTTTTTTTTTTTTTTAAAGTTTTCAGTACATACCATACATGGGAATAACATTCCCCAAACAAGAGGACCATGATGGCCCTTTATCGCTCCCCTGAGTATGATTGCTCTAGGCTTTATGATATAATATTCAAAATATCAAAAGCCCTACACCGTATCATTTTGGAGAAGAAGATTTTTTTTAAAGATTTTCTCCTTTAATACTAGGTATAGTGAAAACCCAGCCATGTTGAGCTAATTTCAAGAGTACTGTACTTCTTTGAAGTAATAAAGTAGAGGGTCAATAGGCATTAATACATACCAAATATCAAAGCTCTAGGCCTAATGGTTTAGAAGGAGAACATTTTCTATGATATCCTTCTTTATTCCTTTCTGGGATTGCACAGAAAAGGTCTTATTTTTAGAATACAGTAATTCTATGAAGTATTTTAGTACAGGGTCAATAAGTATTATTACACACCAAATATCAAAGCTCCCGGCTTTATGGTTTGGGAGAAGAAGATTTTTAAAATTTCCTTCTTTAAATCTATGTAAAATCAGGAATGGCACAGAAAAGGGCTAAATTTCAGAATACAGTAATTCTTTGAAGTATTTTGGAAGAGGGTCAATAGATGATGATTTATCCTAAATATCAAAGCTCTAGAACTCATGGTTTGGGAGAAGAAAATTTTGAAGTTTTCCTTCTTTATTTCTATGTAAAATCAGGGATGACAAAGAAAAAGGCTAATTATCAGAAAAAGGTATATACAGTAAAACCTCGGTAGTTCATAGCGCAAGGGACCCGGGAAATTTATACGAACTAAGCGTAGTACGAACAAAACGGAGGGCAAGAGGTCGGCTGTTTGAGATGGTCTTGTTCTGTCCCCCACTTAGGAATTGATTCTGAATTGGTTATATCTCTAAACAAGACCCGCAGATATAAATTGACGAAAACATAAATTGAAAATTAATCATCTTGTATTTTTATGCTTTTATGTCTGTGTTAATTTTTGGCATTTTTTAAACTCAGTGCTTGTATCATATAGTAGACTCCATCAGAGTGATTTCCCTTTGCAATACATTGGATCAAATCACTCTGAGTATTCTATCATCAACTCATAAAATTAAGGACCGACAATTGTGAAGAAAGCAACCGCAAAATAAAATAAAATGATCAGAATTTCTAAATAACCAATAACACTGATACTAATTGGGATGTGTCAATTTAAAGTAAATTTTCGCCAATAATTACGGTAATCTTTATTCGATTATTACCCACCTTACAACCAAACAGCCTCTTCTAACTAAAGGTACATGATAACACATTATTTGTCATATACATCAGGAGGTGTGAAAATCAAGGTAAGTGGTGATTGGTGACAATTAGTTTATCACACCTACGAATTAAACATTGGAGTTTCTGCTATAATCATATTTTTGGGACTTGAAATGGCCTACGAACTACGAACCACTGACGTTCGAATAAGACAGAGTTTTCTAACAAAGCTATAGAAGGAAAAAGAACGGGAACACGTAAAGTATACGAACGAACACATACCTACGAACCAGTGACATTCAAATTAACTAAGTTCTACTGTATTCTTTGAAGTATTTTGGTAAAGGGTCAATAGATGATGATTTGCGCAAAATTTCAAAGCTCTAGGCCTTATGGTTTGTGAGAGGAAGATTTTTAGAGTTTTTCCTTCTTCATTTATATGTAATATCAAGGATCGCACATAAAAGGGCTAATTATCAGAATACGTTAATTCTTTAATGTTTTTTGGTAGAGGGTCAATAGATGATGATTTATACAAATTATCAAAGCTCTAGACCTTATGGTTTTGGAGAAGAAGATTTATAAATTTTCCTTCTTTTTTTCTATGTAAAATCAGGGATCACACAGAAAAGGGCTAATTTACAGAATACAGTAATTCTTTGAAGTATTTTAGTAGATGGTCAATAGATGATGATTTGTACCAAATATCAAAGCTCTAGGCCTTACTGCTTGGGAGAAGAAGATTTTGAAGTATTTTGGTACAGGGTCAATAGATGATGATTTGTGCAAAATTTCAAAGCTCTAGGCCTTATGGGTTGAGAGAGGACTGTTTTTAGAGTTTTTACTTCTTTTTTTCTATGTAAAATCAGGGATCACACAGAAAAGGGCTAATTTACAGAATACAGTAATTCTTTGAAGTATAATGTATTTCTTTGAACTATTTTGGTAGAGGGTCAATAGATGATGATATGTACCAAATATTGAAGCTCTAGGCCTTGCAGCTTGGGAGGAGAAGATTTTTAAAGTTTTCCTACTTTATTTCTTTTTGAAATCAGGGATCACACAGAAAAGGGCTAATTTTCAGAATACAGTCATTCTTTGAAGTATTTTGTAAAGGGTCAATAGATGATGATTTGTACCAAATATCAAAGCTTATGGCTTGGAAGGAGAAGATTTTTGAAGTTTTCTCACTCCGTTGCCATGGCAACCAGAGTTCTTCATGGATTTCAATTCTTTGAAGTATTTTGAAAGAGCACGACCTTAGGATCATTTCTGCAAATTTATGTTGAAATTCCATGGTGAGTTCAGGAGGATAAGATTTTTTTGTAATTGTGAATGGACGGACTGACGATGACCAATCAGAATAGCTCCCCCAGAGCTCGAAAGGCGAGCTAAAAAGCCATTTTTCATCCTATCAAATTCATTGAAGTAATCTGATAAAGGGTTATTAAGGGATAATTCCTTCGAAATTTGGTTGAAATGAATGTACTGGTTTCTGTTTTTTTCTTTTCTTTTGTCAAAGTTTAAAATTTAGCCCAATCAATTAAAGCTATGTTTTTCTTCCGATAAAAATTCTTTCTAACAACCTGATAAAAAGTCACCCAAGGATCATTTCTGTGAAATTATGTTGAAATCCATTTGCTGGTTTCTGAGAAGAATATTTTCAAAGATTTCACCATACATGAAAATTAGTCCCATTTATGAAAGCCACGTTTTTCATCTGATCAAAATTTCTTGAAGAAATCTGATAAAGGGTCACCAAAGGATAATTTCTGTGAAAATTAAAATCAATTGACTGGTTTCCCAGAAGATTTTCAAAGCTTTAACCAAATATGGAAATTAAACACACACCTTAAAGCCTTGTTTTTCATCCGATCAAAATTCTTTGAAAGAATCTGATAAAGGGTCACCCAATGATAATGTCTGTGAAAATTGGTTTAAATCTATCCACTGGTTTCCCGAGATGAATTTCTATGCTTTAACCATGTAAGGAAGTTATTCACACCCATTCATGCCATGTTTTTCATCCGATGAAAATTTTTTGAAGGAATCCCAAAAAGGGTCATCCAAAGATCATTTCTGTGAAATTTGGCTGAATTCTGTTCAGTACTTTCTGAGATTTTTAAAGTAAATGTTAATGGATGGACAACACGCCATTACAATAGAAGTGGAGCTAAAAAAGATAAACTGGTTGAGGTAGACTGAGATATACTAAATATAAATGCCCTATTCCCTATGATTTAAGAGAATAGGGGTTTTGAAGATTTTGTTCTTTGTTTCTATGCGAGATATTGTGGACCTGGATGGAGCCCAGTCATGACCATCATATGAACAAACTTTAGGGAGACCATTAAGAGATAGTACATACCAAATATCAAAGTTCACAGCCTTCTGGTTTCAATATTTTTGTTGCTATAGCAACCTACATTTTGGATGTATTTCTTTGATTTGAAAACTTTGGAAGAAGATAACCAAGAGAAACCAAGCCATTTTTCACCAAGATTGGCATTTTAGATTAGAAACAGTTATCCAAAGTTATGATGGACAATAGAAGATTGTTAAAAGGGGCAATCATAATAGATCATTTTGGGATGGGTGAGCTAAGAACTAATCATGAAAAAGAATACAATACTTGAGACCAGCAATTTTCTTTTTCAAATTTTTCTTCTTTAAATAATTTCTAAAGATCATGAAAATACAGAAAATCCCTCTTTACCACCAACTGCGGAAATACGTGCACCCTGCTATTACAACCAAATTTAGACACAGCAAATTTTTTATCTTTATTCCAATGGTCGCAAACCCCTCTAATATAGGCATCCCACTATTCCAAATTCTGACCACTAAATTCAGTACCAACTCCAGATGATATACTATTTTGAACCCCACTAAAACAACAAGTATCTTCACACCTTAGTACCGATCATCCAAATTTACACTTGATAAGAGTGACACTAATTGGGTCTGATTTTTGATTATGTGATATCTAACCCCTATTATGTTTGGCATTATTATTATTAAACAGATTAAGTTATAAGTTCGGTCTTAGAAATTACTGATTTTATAATTTTTGTTATTTGCATTTTTCACGGTTTTCACCTGAGTATTTAAACCGAAAATGAAAATGTGTCTGAGCAGTTATGATTGATTTGTTTACCGCGTTTGAGTTGGTCTTAGCTGATTAAAGTTTGGTTTCAACTTTGTGTTTGCTATTCGCACTAAAGAAGATATCATACTAATAATCTGTATCTATGTATACATTATCTGAGGTCAGATTTCGGAATCAGATCAAAATGAAATAAGAATAGAGAAAATAAACAAACTTTTTAAGAGAATGTAGAACTATCGTAGAACTATCAGGTAGATTCCTGGTAAAATGTAAACTTGAAAAATGACATAGTATTTTTTGAAATATACTTTTAAGATTGTTTTGTTGTTTGAATGTACAGTATATTGCCAAATAAATAATAAATATAAAATAAACATCCACATCTCCTTCTTAATTAGCCAAATGACAACTTACATTACAACAGCTATACATGACTGGAACCCCATATGATGGAACCTTGGTAATAGGACCAACGGCTATTAAGACCACTTTCAAAAGTACCACAAGTGGTCTCATTAGAGGGGTTTTACTGTAATTGATATTTCAGTAATGAGTAGATTGATTGATTGATAAGGGTTTAAGGCCACTTTTAACAGAATTTCAGTCATACCGTAACAGCTGGAGCTCCTAGAAATGAATTCCTGGTATTTCTCACACCAGTACTACCTCTACATCCTTTCCTAGCCTCCAGCTGCTATCCCACTCAGGTGTACGATTATCCACCCATTTGTGAGAGACAAATATTGGAAAGGATATGTGCCTCCTACGTGGATCGAACCCATGACATCCCTTGATTGAAGAATGGGAGTCTGGTGCACTACCAACTGCGCTATGATGGCGGCGTTAATGAGTAGAGTGTTTATTTTGAAATAAAGATTGGATATACTAAAAGCAAAGGAAAGAAAATTTTGAGTTCACATTGGTACATACCTTAAAACTAAACTTGAGGATTAAAGAGGTTTTCATTTGAGATTTTGAATAAGAATTGAAAAAGTCAATAATACCAGATAACAGCCTTTTTTCCCACTAGATTGTTGAAGAACAATTTTCATGGAGAAGGGTTCCAAAATCACTTGAATATTTAGAACAATAATGTAAGACTTACTTGAAGGCAAATGCTCCTGGTGCAGCAGACTGAGAAAAGTTGAAGTTGGGTGCTCCACCAAGACCAGCTTGGGCACTGTTGAAGTTAAATGCTGGATTACTAGGCTGAGCATTTTCTGTTGGCTGCAAATTAATATGGAAAAATATGATACAAACAAGAGAGTCAGGATGGCCCGTTATCACTCGAGTGACTTTTATCAAATTCCAGACAGCAGGGCTCACTAGTAACATGGTGGTGAATCAAATGTTTTTTGATGATGTCAGTGCCATGTGACCAAAATAAAATCTTAACTAAATAATGAAACTTTTTTTAAGTAGCTTGGTGGCCTTCTCACATGAAAGAGACCCCAGTGGTGAAAAGTCTCTAGTTAATATAGAATCATTGGTTGCTAAGGAAGTCACTGGTTGGTAAGAAAGTTATCCTTTGGTAAAAATAACATTGGTTGCTATTGAAACAAGAAATGAAAAGATGTTTTTCCTTATATCTATTAAATTGAAAGTAAAAGAAAGTGGGTAAATTGACCCCTAGAGTAACACTAGTGACTCCTAAGCCGGGACCAGTATGAAGCTGGGTGTGTGGTCATAATTTAGGCAAATTTTTAAGAGGTCTTCCAGGCACTACTACATGCAAATGTCTAAGCTCTTGTTTTTGTGGTTCCAGAGAAGATTTTTTAACTTTCCTATATAAATTCCATGTAAAATTAAGTGACACCTGAGGCAGGAAATTGGGTCATGATTTATTCAAACTGGTAAAGGCCAAATGAAATATCAAAGCTCCAGGCTTTGTTGTTCTGGAGAAGATGATTTTTGATGTTTTCTTATATGAATTCTATGTAACCAACTGACTCCTGGGGTGGGGCAATTTGACCCTGAGGTCATTATTTGACCAAACTTGGTAGATGATGATACACACCAAATATTCAATTTCTCGGCCTTTTAGTTTCAGACAAGAAGATTTTTTAAGCTTGCAAATTTCGAACCCCTATTTGGGCCCCACAACCATTGTGTGCAACAGATTGGAACCATATGGGCAATTCTGGTAAAGGGTCACCCAAGGAAGATTTCCATGAAATTATTTTATAATTGGACTTACCGTTTAAGAGGACATGTGTTTGAAGTAAAAATTGACAAATGACAAAAATACATTGGATGTCCATCTATCCTAAAAGATCATTACACATGCTTAAATACAAGCATGACATTGTCACAGCACTTTGCACACAGTCTAGATTTGACTTGATTTAGTCCCAAATCTAAAAGTCAAGGGTGCAAGACATTGCTCTTGCATACAAAATGAGTTCTTAGCCCGTCATCATCAGGAATGGAATGTTAAGAAGTAGCCTTTTGACATTAATAGCTGTTTGTGTGACTGATATTTAAGTATCTTATTAAACAATTCTTGCCTAAAATAGCCTTTACATGCTTCTTTCAAACAGTTATAATTATCAGTTCAAATTACTGATTGAATGGGGTTTAATGCCACTTTCAACAGTATTTCAGTCATATTGAGGACCTTTATAAGCATCTAACCATGGAATCCTAGTATTTCTCACCAGCACTACCGCAACCTTAATGAGCCTCTAGCTCATCACATTTAGATTTAAAATTATCCTCTTATTGGTGGGAGACATATGTCCTAAAGGATATTTGCTGCAGCAAGGGGTTGAACCCCTGACCCCATATTCAGGATTCATATGTGCTAGCATCTGGCCTATGACCACAGCCAAATAAAAGTTGATGTTTTGATAAGAGACCTTTCTTAACCGTAGTTATTCTCTTACCTTAGTTCCAAATTGGAACAAGCTGTTACTTGCTTGAGGGGGCTGTGCTGTGTTTGATGTTTTGTCTGCTCCAAACTGGAATACACCTGTCCCTAGAGTAAATATTATATACATGCTTAAGATTTTTTTCACCTTTAAAGAACTTGTATCATGAACATCTTGACCTTTTGAACTAAACTTCTTGCTCTCTCTCTTTTACACTCATAAGGAAAGTTTCAAAGCTCTCATTTAACTAGAACTCTCACTTATCTAATTTCCCTCCATTCTCTTTACTATGATGTATGGTTCATCACTTCTCTTTACCTGAACAAGATTTAAACTTGATATATCATATTTGGTTTATAATGGCTCTAAAACTGAATTTTCTGTAAATGATGCTAGCAACTATGGCTTTGCATAATATCATTATGGTAAAACAACAGTATGATATCTGATTGTTTTACCATAATGATATGATGAATTTTCTGTAAATGATGCTAGCAACTATGGCTTTGCATCATATCATTATGGTAAAACAACAGTATGATATCTGATTGTCGTCTTCACATGGATAAACTATACAGCGACATAGATATTGTTGTTTGTAAATTCTCTTTAAAATAAAGGCAGCATCTTGTACCATTCTCCAATCTAGGCCTCAAAAGGGAAACAACTGATATGCAACTTGAGTTAACTCTTCCGTCAACTATGTTATATAAATCTTATGACATAAGGCCTGTTGGGTCCCAAATTTACAAATGAAAATTGTTTCAAGGAATTTTATTCAAGGTCATCCAAATAACTTCTATGTAAACTTTGGTTCACATCCTCTGAAGAGACCTCCCAGCACAAGCCATGTTTTTCAGACCATCCGATTTTTCACTTTATATCATAACCAATGGAAATTAGACCCTAAAGTAAAAAACATTTTTATCTAATCAAAATTTACCACAGGAATCCAAAAAAGGGTAATTTAAGGACCTTTCCTGTGAAATTTGACTGAAACTTAGCCATTGAATTTGTGGGACAAAATTTTACAAAAAGAATTGACAGATGGACAAGTGTAGGACTCAATGCCATGACAATTGTCTGCTGGCTTTCATTGTTATCATGTCAACCTACAGGCTATTATCTTTACTATATTAATCTCTATGATATGAAAAGCTGTAATTATTTTATAAAAGTTCAATGTCCCAAATATCTGAAAATAACAAAGAGCTAGAGGAAGAGAAGTTAGAATACCTTTGGCAGGAAAAAAAGAGAAGATTGGTGAAGAAATAGTTATTTCATGCACTTGATCATCCAAATCAAAATGTAAACAAGAATTTTGGGACTGGTTGTGGTCTTGTTCATGTCTGTCCACATCTGATAGTTTACTAATGTTCATACTCTCAAATCCATCTGCATCTTGACCTGAACATTCCATCCTGTTGGAGTCATTCTCATCCTCACTAGTTGTTGTTGATGACGAGCTGCTAGTACTACTGCTGCTACTACTAGTTTTGTGACTCGAGTCGCTATCAGAACTAGAAGATGACTCATCACTAGAATCAGAGCTGTCCGAGTCTGAATGAGGTGTATCAGAGAAACTACTATCTGATATAGAACTACTTGGTGAAGTTAATTTTGTATGTTCTGTGGATTCTTTTAAATGGTCAGAAGAGCCGGACAGATCAGGATCATATGTGGATACAGAGGAAACAAACATATCCTGCGTTGATGTAGAACAATCAGCAGACTCATCCATACTTCTCTCTGGTGAATTCTTTTTAGTACTGCTGGAATTACCTTCATACAACTCTGAACATGCTTTACCAGTGAACATAAATACATTATGGTCATTAGCAACAGACAGTTTATTGCCAGAGTTTGTGAATGAATTTGTAACCTTGGTTGTATGTTCCTCTTCATCAAATTCATCAATAGTATTACCAAAGGTAGGTCCACATTTTCTAGATTGTTTTAATCTTGCTAGAAGACTCTGGTTCTTTTTTGTTGGTTTATCTTCTACACCTTCATCTGTTTTTCCAAGGCTAAAATAAACTTTGTCTTTCATCAAATCTGTAAAATTTGAATGAAAGTCTCTTTTTTGACCTCCATCAGATGTTGACGACAGGCATGTTTGAAAATTTGTTGAACCAAAAATTGAAGGTGTTTTTGTCATGCCGCCATTACCTCTGTGGAATATCTTGGTGCCTCCAAACACTGTTAAAGATGAAGAGCAAACACTTCCTCTGCTCCCAACTATGTCTGATGTACTTGGCTCATCACTTTTTGTATCCAACATTGATGCAGTAAAGAAAGCTGAAACCATCTCTTTAGTCTTTTTCTTGAGTACAGACTTATTATTTGGACTTCTTGTTGTCATTGGAATATCATTACAATCAGTTATGTCTACAGGTGGTGAGAAATCAAAGGAAAGTTTACTTGAAGTTGCTCCCCCAGATGGATAATCATTAGAAATAGCTTTTATAGGAGGGAAAGAATGAACTTCTTTTCTAGTATGGCTGTGATAAAACAACTGAGATCTGCCAAATATCTTAGCACCTGATTCTACAGCTGTGTTTTGTACCATTAAATCATTTCTTTCATTAAATTTGGACAGATGTTTATACTTGTCCTCCATAACAAAATTAGTGAGGAGACATGAATTATACCTCATGCCATCTATGTCAGTAATGTTCTTGAGCAAGTTGTTGGATGACCCAGCGGTTGCACCATGACATATTTCTGTTGATCTAGTTTCCACAGATCGGGTACTTGCTAATATTTTCAGAGAAGGACTGGCCTCGGTATCCATCAAACAGTGATCTTGTTTTCCAAAATTTCTACAGGGTATGACATAATTTTCACCACAAAGCCTGTTGGGAAGGGTCTGTGGAGGAGAAGTGTTCCCAGTAGATGCAACATTTTGCGCATTTGACCAAATTGAGATCATGGTAGTTGTGGGAAGGATATTACTAGATATTGCAGGAAAACTTAAACCTCTTTGATGATTATTACATTGTATCCTTGTAAGGTTTGTATCAGGAAAAGTAATTTGGTTCTCTATGCAAATAGCATCTAGTTTTTGCTGATGAACAGTGTCAGAGATCTGTTTGGGTGAGGCTGGATGATAATTTGACAGTGTCTCCGCAGGCAAACAATAGTTGAGATCTCTTGTTCTATTTGTTTGTAATTCTGTGGCATGCCATTCAGACATCCTTGTTATAACTTTCTGGCTAGTGGCGCTAACTGTCTTCACTTTAACACTGCTATTAGCGAAACAATAGAATGGACTATTATCACACAATAATAACCTACCGAGGGTGTTGCTATTTGTGGAGTACACTAGACATTCCTGTGCATCAGTGTTGGTTGATTCCAGCACTAAAGAGTCTTTCTGTGGCCCATTAAATGTTAATTGTTGAAAAGTTTTTTCATTCTGGTCTTTTAGAATATCTGTTTTCTTATGAGTATGCATCCATTTATCAGCTAGAGTTTGGATTGCATCGTCTATTGAAGTTTTGTTGATACAAAATAAATCCTTGGACACTTCAACAGCATTTCCTTCTTTACCTGGTATTAAAGATCCAGGAAAATCATGACAGGTAACTAAGGTATTTGATTTTTCCCTATAGGTAGTATGGGCATCTGCAAATACAGTGAAGAGAGGAAGAGTTTCAGAAGAAAGAGAGAAGATAGACAGAGGTAGACAGATAGGTACATGCAGGCTAGGTTTCATTAGATTACCTCCAAACGCTGGTGCTGCAGCTGTCGTCACTGCAGTAGTATTTTGAGTCCCAAAAACAGGGGGCGTGGCTCCAAAAGATGGGATTGTGGATGGGGCATTGCCCCCAAATACATTTCCTGTGCTTGCCGCACCAAATGCATTCCCTGTGCTGGCCCCACCGAAGGCATTCCCTGTACTGGCTCCACCAAATACATTCCCTTGGTTGGCACCTATTTTTGACGAGTTAGTATTCCCAGATCCAAAATTAAATGTAGGACCTGCAGCTGGGGCTGATGGCTGGGGAACATTACTTCCAAAACTGTTGAAAACATTTGCAGTTTGGCCTGACATATTGTTGGATGCACCTGTTTTCTGTCCAGCGAAACCAAACACAGAGTTTGTATTTCCAAACACTGGAGCTGAGGTGGTGGTCTGAAATAAAGCGGAAAAAACATAATTTGCAATCTATTTGCTGAGATATAGACATCACACTGTGCATATTTTCATCTGTCCTATGGCAATGGTTGAGAAAACTTGGGGTCTCTTAACCTGTTACCACGCATTGACACTTTCTGATGCCCTGATTAAAATATGATCATGGAAGCCATTTCTCCCTTTCTCACAATGTTTTCGCTTATATTCCAATTTAAGTACAATTTTAAATGTCATTTTCAACTTCTTTCAATTTAGACCAGATATAGATTAAGTGATAGTTTAATTTTCTTAGATTTGACCTGGTGACCTAAGGATCATATCTGTGAAACTTAGTTAAGCTCTTCCCGTTATTCTAGGATGAGAAAACTTTTTTGTAATTGGTTACAGACAGACAGATGATCAACAAACAATAGGTCACCTTAAGCCAAAAAGCTTTCATATAAAACTTGAACCAAGAATAAGAAAGGCACACAAAACACAAGTGCCAAAGAAGATCTTTTGGAAACACATTTTTTTTTTATATTGTTCTTTCATTTTATAAGATAAGTTATCAAGGTGAGCAATTTTGAGGGATCTGGTAGAGCTTTAAATATGGTCCGATACCACCGCTGGTTAACCTTTGACATACAGGCTGCTGTATTTACTATTGCAAATCAAGAGAATATGAAATGTGAACAATTCCGGATCACCATGACATCACTCAATGTAATATATGCAAACAAAATATCGTAAGTACAGCTTCAGTGAAGTTGTACTCACAAGGACTCGGCCGCCTATCGACGATATTCAGATGTTGTTGAAAATTGATGTTTTGATTGACACATTTTTACAAAGGACATGTATAAATAATTGAAATACCCGAAAGAGAAAATTAAAATTCCCCTAAAGACTATCAAACTCTTTGTGTATCATTCCAATTTTTTTGACACCAATCTATTCACCAGACATAATATCTAGCTTTTGTATCTGCTTCTTATTCATTTGTTATCCGAAAACTATTCTGTCTAAGGTCCTGATGGAGAATACACCTTCGGAAGCTGGGGTCGACTGTATTGTGTCGAAAAGAAATGTGAAATCCGATTGAATAAAGCTTTATCTATAATGTGTATCGATATCACTTACAACTCTATGGCCTTAGAATTCCTACACATTATTACCCATTGAAGTGTAACTTTATCGGGGGAGCTGACTGGGGATTTTATTTATAGATTATTCCAGGGTACGTATAAACAGCTTTACACAATGCAATAGAAATTCGGGGGTTTTCTCAAGGGCATCTAAATGGATTCACGTTAAACGCATCCCTGATTTAACAATGCGCCAACCTTTCAAAACGTGCGTGACAAGTGGCGCACGGCCTTATGTTTTTTGCGTCCTGAACTAATTAAAAGCGTGAATCCCGCAATCCCGCGCCCTAGATTCAGCTCTGCAATGGTATCATTAGGAACAGAGATATGACACTTGTGTGTTAACTTTAACCAAAGAATTATGCTGATGCTAAGATGACTGAAGTAGCCCCCTAATAAGTATTGTCTGGCTAAAAAGGTTACATAAATCAAGGGAATGTCAATGGTAGGGTATAGATTTGATGGAGGAAACTGAGAATAGACTAGAATTTCACCATTTTTAGCAAATTTAAGTCATTGTTTAAATACATGGGCAAAGATGGCCTTGGATTGTTCACCTGAGTTCTTAGTGAACAAAGGAAAATCAGTCTACAATTTAAAATTTAACATTTTTCAAGAAGTAAGCTATATAGGGATTATAAAATTTTGATTTGTTTTCGTCGAAATACATTTCACGATCAAACATTATTGATTGATTGAATGGGGTTTAACGCCACTTTTATGGAAATGAAAAAGTCTATGGAAGGGTGGACAGACATTGTGAAACAAATATACCCCTCTACTTTGTAGGTTTGGCTTAATAATAATTTGATGTATTAAAGTGGAGGTTCTAAAGAAGAAGCTGCATTCAAAATTTGAAAACTCTTCGCCAAATAGTTTTAGAGATTTCCTTCTGTATCTCTATGTAAATATGGGAACCCACAATAATGGGCTTAGGTTGATCCCAGAATATCAATTTGAAGAATTTTGCTAGGGTATTAAGGAGATGCTACATGCAAAAATTTGATAAGCTCTAGGCCCCAAGGTCTCGAAGGAGAATTTTTTTTTAAAGATTTACTTCTCGATCTCTATGTAAAATCTGGAATTTTAAAACATAGGGCTTATGTTTATCCTTAGGGTAATAATTTGATGACATGTTATAGATCAAAAGTGTGTTGCAAAACTTCAACATGTGATTAATGTATGTACCAAATTTTATTACTCTTGAAGCAAAATAGTAGGGAATCTTGTGACTTAAAATTACTTAAATATTTGCAGACAGACGGATAAAAATCAGGTTAAAATTTAAGTATTTGTGATTGAGTATAAAAAATAATTTTGTAGACTCCTCACCTGAGTTGAAGGAGCCACACTGCCAAATACAGGTTTAGCTGTCTCATCTGGTTTTTTAATACCAAAGGCAAAAGCTCCAGCCTGCGTTGTTGCTGTGTTTTGTTGTCCAAACACAAATGGACTTGAGCTATTTTGTGTTGTATCTGAAATAATACAAATTCGAAACAGATGTTACTTAGAAAACATGAAAAGAACACCAGAAATTCTGTTGTTGGAACTAGAAATTTGTAAACAAGAGGGCCATTGGCCATAAAGCGCACACCTGAGTCAATGACTACAAAAGCCTAAGTGAACTGGTTTTGGCCAAATGTCACCTGTTACCAAATCTTGTCTTGAAATCAAGAGCAAACATTCTTACAATTTTTCAATTATTTGTGTCAGAAAAGGAGCATGTAAATTACAAAGAATGGCCTAGTTTTTGACCCCATGTGACCCAATATCATAATTGTTAGATATTTGTACGGAGACAAACATTCTGAAAATAATATATCAAGTAGATTAAGCAAAAATTGAAGCCTCCAAAGTGCAAAAGGTTCAGGCAAAAAATGTGGCCTCTGGAGTGTAAAGTACATCTAGGATTTTACCTCATGGCCTAGTTTTTTACACCATGTGACCAAAAGTCTAAGCCCACATATCATGGAGACAAAAATTCTGACGAAATATCGAATTGAGCCCAAATGTGGCCTCTAAAATGAGCACATGGATTTTCAAAGATTCAACCTATAGACCAAGTTTTGGATACCATGAAGACCTTATTTATCCTTTGCAAAATGTAATAGACACAAACATTCTGACCAAATATCAGATAATTTAAGCCCAAAATGGTACCTCTAGATTGCACAAAGAGTTTCTTAGTGATCTAGTTTTTGACCCAACTTGATCCAAATTCAAACTTGACCGAGATATTATTGGGACAAACATTCTAATCAAATATTAAATTATTGGAGCCTAAAGTGTGCCCTCTACAATACACATCAGGTTTTTCTTGAACTTGACCTAACAACTAAGTTTTTGTCTCCATGTGACAAAATATCAAACTTGACCAAGATATCATTCAGACAAATATTCTGATATAGTATCAATTTATTTGAGCATAAAATGTGCCCTCTAGAGTGCACACAAGGCTATTTCAAGTATTTGACCTTGTGACCTAGATTTTGACACAACCTGACCCAATATGAAACTTGACCGTGATATTATGCAGACAAACATTCTGACCAAATATCAGTTGATTTGTCCTCTAGTGAGCACACAAGGTTTTTCTAAGATTTGACCTAGTGACTTACTTTTTGACCCCACAAGACCCATTTCAAAGCTGGCCATGATATTTTATACAAATATTCTGACAAAATATCAATTGATTTGAGGCAAAAATGTTCCCTCTAGAGTGCACTTATGGTTTTTCTAATAGTGACTTACAGACCTAGTTGTAGAGTGCATACATGGTTTTCTAAGATTTGACCTAGTGATCTAGGTTTAGACACAACAACACCCATTTTCAAAGTTGGAAATGATATATTCTGACCAAATAGCATTTGATTTGAGTCAAAATTGTGCCCTCTAGAGTACACACATGGCTATTTTCAAGATTTATTTTTCCCTACCTGACCAAATATTGATCTTGTCCAAAGTTTCATTGAGACAAACATTCTGACCAAGTTTCAAGACATTTGACCCAAAATAGTGGCCTCTAGAGTGCAAAAAAGTTGTTGACAGACTATGGACACAGCTCCATCACAATAGCTAACCTTGAGCATTTTGAGCTCAGGTGATCTAAAAAGACAAAAATACACTCATAATAAATGCCATTTGCCAAAAATATCCCATATTAAGCCACATAACATCTTGTTTAAGTATATGTGGTCATTTTTCATCCAACAGCATATCTCCCCCCCCCCCCCCTTTGTTAATGCACCTTTTGATTTAATTTTTTTTCCTGAACACAACTACGCCTGAAATAATCAGACCCCTTTTCCACATAGCCAAAAATTTTCTGACATAACATTCATTTTCGATGCCCCCTGTAAATGCCAATATCACCTTGACAATCGACCTTTTCTGATGACCTTGACTGGTAAAACAATATGCCCTAATATCATGGTTTGGGTATAAAGTAATGAGCCAAGATGATTTACTAAGCTAAATTTTATGTCTTATTAGATGCTATGTGACTAAATAAGAAAAATAAGAAGCTCTTGAGGAATTAGAACTTACTATTAGTAGCTCCAAATTGGAATGGTGTTGATGCATTTACTCCTGATCCAAAGCTAAAGTTACTTTTCTTAGCCAGAGTCTCACCGGAATCTGAAATTTACAAAGAATCACTGATTTGTGAAAGATCTATTTACCCTTTACCAGATGACAAATTATCGCTTTGTCCAAATTGAAGGAATACAAATTGTTTTTAATAATGAAAAGTAAAAGTAATCTAAGAAGAGGAGAAGCTGCCTGTTTCAACCAATTTCTCCTTTTCCCCTTTTTGCCTGTTTCAACCAATTTCTCCTTTTCCCCTTTTTTAAGTAATACAATTCTTCAGGAGTATAAAAATGAGCGATTGTAAATGGACTTATCTTTCATTCAGTGAACAATACAATCAACTTTCCCACACAAACCTCCTTTTTACACCCCTTAAGAAATGAGTTTTAGAAACTAGAGGCGCTTGAGTGCCTGTATCCCTCCACAGGCCCGAAAGTACCTATTAAGCAAAGGGTGTTTTCAGGAATTCAATATAAACTGAATCATCTTTGTCATATCTGGCTAATAAAGGTTACTGAAATCTTTGAAATAGTTCAAGCGAAGCATTTTCAAAGTTTTCACTGTTTTACAACAGTCAAGGTGGGTTATGTGAAATTCATTTACTAGGTCAGATAAAAAGGCCTTTGAAAAATGTTCATTTTAATTCCATATATGAATATAAGCCATTTTAATCAATCAAAATTATATATAGGAATCTGGCAAAGAGTCACCTGAGGATGATTCCTTTGAAATTTGGTTGAAAATTATCCACGGGAAGATTTTCCAAGTTTTCAGAGTATATTCTGAAATTAAGTGTGCCATCCCCAACAAAACCATTTCTTTTATCCAATCAAATTCATTGAAGACTCTGATAAAGCATCTTCACTCCTGTGAAATTAGGTTGAAATCAATCTACTGGTTTCTGAGAAAAATATTTTCAAAATGTTCACCATACACCATATATGGAAATAAGCCCCTCCCATTTTAGACATGTTTTTCATCAGATCAAAATTCTTTTGAATAATCTGATAAAAAGTCGAAGAATTTGATTAAAATAAATTGACTAGTTTCTAAGAAAGCTTTCACCATATAAAGAATTAGCACTACACATTTGGTTGAAATCTATCAAATGATTTGAGAAGATTTTAAAGCTTTCACCATATGTGAAAATTAGCCCCCGCCCATTAAAAACATGTTTTTCATACGATCAAAATTCTTTGAAGGAATCCGATATGTCACCAAAGGATCATTTCTGTGAAATTTTGTTGAATTCTGTTCAGCACTTTCTGAGAATATTTATGAAGGAAAAGTTTACATACGGACAGATGTAGACACGCATGTGCGACAAACACCACACCATACCAATAGCCCTATGGCGTTCAGCCATTGAAGCTTAGAATTGCCTGTTACATTTTACCAAATGTTTTCTGGAGATTTTTTCTTGATGGGAGTCAAAAAAGGGGATTGTGTTGGAAACAATTTAAACAGGGTCCTAGATTAAGTAATAAACCACTGAGCGGTCTAGTTGGTCAAGAAGATTTTTTTTTGAGATTTCCATCATTATGTCAATCACTCTTTTAACAACTTATGTTGATGCCCAAAAGGTAATACCGCATGCAAAACAAGAGGACCATGATGGTCCTAAATTTTTAATTACATACTACAATACCATCTAGTTATGTTACATGCTAAATATGAATGTCCTTGGCCATAAAGTTAAAGAGGAGAAGACTTTTGAACTTGCTCTAATTGAGCCTTTTTCACAACTTTGAACCTGAGTTACCACAGAAGTATCATTTTTTAAACTTGGTAGGGAATCATGTGATTATGCTACATAAGAAATATATATGCCCTTAGCCTTATAGTTTCTGAAAAAGATTTCAAATTTACTAAAATTTCCCGTTTTCAAATCCGTGGCAACAAGAGTTTTTATACGGAATGAAATTCTTTTAACATCTTTTGTGGAGCTTCACCCAAGGAACAACCCTGCAAAGTTTCAACTTGATTGACATGCTGGTTTTGGAGAAAAGATTTATAAAGAAATTGTGGATGGACGTACAATGATCCATCACAATAGCTCACCTTTCACTTTGGGCTCAGGTGAGCTAATAATAATCTCCATGCCTTAAGGTTGAAGAGAAAATAATTTTTAAAGATTTCCGTCTTTGTTCCTATCTGGAAAAGGGTGCGCCCAAGGCAGAGCCAAAATAGGACCCAAGGGGCTTTGTTTCAACAACCTTTGCACTGGCCTGCAAGATGCTGCCACATGCAAAATATCAAACCTTTGGCCTTCATTCTTGGTGAGGAGCATATTTTGATAGATTCCTTTCTTTGTTTCTTTATTAAACAGTGTCAACCTTCTATTGCCATGGCAACCAGTTTTAGAACTTAAGTAAATACTTTAAACAACTTTAGTTTCACAAAAGAAACATTGCTGCAAAGTTTAAGACTGATTGGGTCTGTGGTTTAGAAGATTTGTGGACAGATGAACAACAAAGGGATGAAAAGCTGGCAGACAGTGAGTGATCACAATAGCTCACCTTGAGCATCTTAAGCTCCAGTGAGCTAAAAGGTTTAAAGGGTGCACAGTAGATATGACATGCACACATGTCAATAGCCCTTGTGGCCTTCAGCCAATGGTGCTAAAAATGGCTTTTTTCAACAAATTCAAAGGTTTTTCTTAACATGCCTTCATCTCTGCCTCTTTTAGGTGCTGAACTTTCAGAACTGTTCACTAATGAGGTGCCAGTAGTTAACCCATCACTTTTCTTTTGAGCAAAATTAAAACCACCTAGTACAGGAGCAGTTGTGGATTTTGGATTACTTGCTAGTCCACCAAATACAGGTTTCTGGGCCTCTGAAAAATAAATAAAAATTTAGCAAATACAGTAAAACCTCGGTATTTAATAGCCAAAGGGACCAGGACATTTTACAGAAATTAAGCGTAGTATGAACCAATGGGAGGGCATGTGATTTTCTGTCACCGCTGTTCTGTTCCCAATTTATGGTTTGATCATTAATTAGGTATGTATTGAAACAAATCCATAAGGAGCCTTTTTGAGAAAATGAACACGGAGCAAATACTATACATGTATGATTCATTTTTTCCTCCATTGAAGAGATTTCTCTTTTGTAACTGGATCAAATCACTATGAGTAATCTATTACCAAAATTAAGAAATAAAGGACCAAAGATTGTGAAGAAAACAACTACAGTTTTAACTTAAAATGGTAAGAATATCTCAGTGAGGATATTTATGAGAACGCTGCAATTTAAAGGAAATTTTCTAGGATAATTACTGGAACCTTCACTTAATTGATCCTCTACATTTCAAACCAAACAGCCCCTTTTATTTACAAGAGGACCATGATGGTCCTAAATCGCTCACCTGAGGCATCTGCAAATTACAGTACTTTTAAATATAAAAAAGACACAACTTGAGCAAAATAAATAAAACAAATTTAAGATTTTGGGCTTTGTACAAAACAATCCAGTAATGCTTCACAATACAAGAGGGCCGTTGGCCCTGGGGCGCTCACCTGAGATAAGGCTCTTTTTCTTTCAACAGTCTAATTTCATGTTAAGGTACGGATTATGAAACAAGTAGGCCACAATTACATATAAACACTATGAACTTGGGGATCCAAGTCTAAATTACTAAGTCCAAGGCTTTAGTGCCGATTTGAAAGAAGGAAAAAACTTTTTCCATGGGTTATAATTTCAGAAATAAGAAAGAAGTCTGTGAACTGATGCTTCATGCCTATACCCCCCCCCCCCCCCCCGGGTCGGCCCCTGGAGACCCGAGGATCATGATTTTAGCTATTTTGTAAGAGATCAATATACTGATGCTTCATGCAAAATATATAGGCTCTACGCCTTTTGGGTCAGGAGGAAAAGATTCGTAAAGATTATTTTGAAATTTTTTTTTGTTGCCATGGCAACCAGAGTTTAAAATGGATTTCAATTCCTTTGGCTAATTTTAAGGGGGACCATCAAGGGTACATTTCTGCCAAATTTGGTTCAAATTTGGCAAGTAGTTTGGGTGGAGTTGTCATTTAAAAAATCGTTCCTTATTTCAATATAACACCCCCCTGGGGCTCCGCCCCTGGGGACCCGAGGATCATGATTTTAGCTATTTTGAAAGAGGTCAATATACTGATGCTTCATGCAAAATATCAAGGCTCCAAGTCTTCTGGGTCAGGAGGAAAAGATTTATAAAGATTATTTTAAATTTTACTTTTGTTGCCATGGCAACCAGAGTTTTTAACGGATTTCAATTCTTTTAGTTATTTTTGAAGGGGACCACCTAAGCAACATTTCTGCCAAATTTGGTTCAAATTGGCCCAGTGGTTTGGGAGAAGATGTCATTTTAAAAATCGTTCTTTACATCTATATAAACCCCACCCCCCTGGGGCTCCGCCCCTGGGGACCCGAGGATCATGATTTTAGCTATTTTGAAAGAGGTCAATATACTGATGCTTCATGCAAAATATCAAGGCTCCAAGTCTTCTGGGTCAGGAGGAGAAGCTTTATAAAGATTATTTTAAATTTCACTTTTGTTGCCATGGCAACCAGAGTTTTTAACGGATTTCAATTCTTTTAGCTATTTTTGAAGGAGACCACCTAAGGAACATTTCTGCCAAATTTGGTTCAAATTGGCCCAGTGGTTTGGGAGAAGATGTCATTTTAAAAAATCGTTCTTTACATCTATATAAACCCCACCCTCCTGGGGCTCCGCCCCTGGGGACCCGAGGATCATGATTTTAGCTATTTTGAAAGAGGTCAATATACTGATGCTTCATGCAAAATATCAAGGCTCCAAGTCTTCTGGGTCAGGAGGAGAAGCTTTATAAAGATTATTTTAAAATTTCACTTTTGTTGCCATGGCAACCAGAGTTTTTAACGGATTTCAATTCTTTTAGCTATTTTTGAAGGGGACCACCTAAGGAACATTTCTGCCAAATTTGGTTCAAATTGGCCCAGTGGTTTGGGAGGAGATGTCGTTTAAAGAAATTGTTGACGGTCGACGCACGACGGACAAAAGGCGATCACAATAGCTCACTTGAGCACTATGTGCTCAGGTGAGCTAAAAAATGAATGCCTTTGGCTTTATAGATTGATCCATTACCAAAATATCCAAGAATTTGTCACCCTCGGGGAAAATAGGTTTGAAAAAAACAAAGTGAGAAAGGGAGTGACAAGCAATTTATCCATTTCTCCCAGTGTTTTCTACCTGAAATTCTTTGTATTTAGATGTCAATCAAACTCTTATTACTGTCTGTGTAATTTTAGCAACCTTGGTAGAGAACAATCTGGATGTACTATAAATCAAAATGTGAATGCATTACAACTTAAACATGAGGAGTTGTAGATATTTGATTTGTTTGTTTGTTTGAATGGGGTTTTACGCTGCTTTCAACAATCTCTCAGTTATATTGCGGCGGCTGGAGCACCTAACAATGGATTCCTGGTATTTCTCACACCAGTACTACCATTACATCCTTTCCTAATAGTCGGTAAGGATGAGTGCCGCCATCAGGGAAGATATTTGAACATGCTCTTATTGAGCGTTTTTCATACCTTTGGATGCCTTGGGAAGGGCCATGTTTGTCTAAAGGTTATAAACATGGTAGATAACAATAATGTTATCCCTTGTTTTTAATGTAAATGCTCTAGAACCTATATTTAAGAAGAATTCTTTCAATGCAATTTAGGCAATTTTCGACCCCAGGAGCAGAGACATTTTTTGTCCTAAAAGCATATTTTCCTGTTACATAGTACAAAATTTTTTAGTCATGCTACATACCAAATATGTATGCCCTACACCTTATATTTCAGAAGGAGAAGACCTTTGATGTTACTCTAATTGGGTGTTTTCCAAAATTTTTGACCCCCTTGGGCAGTGCCATGTTTTATCCCAGGGCTAAGATTTAAGCTAACATGGTAGAGAACCATCTGGATATGCTACATACAAAATATGAATGCCTTAGACTTTGTAGATTGGGAGGAAAAGACTATTGAACATGGTCTAATTGAGCTTTTTTACAAACTTTGGACACCCAGGGAAGGGGTGTTTATTAACCTACAGGCATAATTTAATCAAAACTGATAGATAACAGCAAGGCTATGCTACACTCAAAATATAAATGCCCTCTGCCTTAAAATGAAGAATTCTTTTTTAGCATACTCAAATTTTGCATTTTCCCCAAGTTTTGACCCCTAGTGCAAGGCCGTTTTTGATCCGAGGAAGACAACTTTTAGTGATATAGTACAAAACCATCTAGTTATGCTCCATACCAAATATGAATATCCTAGATCTTATAGTTTAAGAGAAGTCTTTTGAAATTGCTCTTATTAAGCAATTTTCCAAACTTCGGACCTCAGGGGTGGGGCCATTTTTGACCCCATAGATTAAACATTTAAAAACTTGGTAGCGAACCATATGATTAAGCTCTCTATAAAATATAAATGCCTTTGGCCTTGTATTCTGTGAAATAAAAGACAACAAAGATTTTCTAAAATTTCCCATTTTCATATGCCGCGGTTACAAGAGTTTTTGACGGAATTAAATTCTTTTTACAACGTTTGTAGAACTTCACCCAAGGAACATCCCTGCAAAGTTTCAGCTTGATTGGCCTACTGGTTTAGGAGGAGAAAATCTTTAAAGTAATTGTCGACGGACGGACGGACGACGGACAAGGTCCGACCACAATAGCTCACCTTGCACTTTGTGCTCAGGTGAGCTAAAAATGCACATAACAATTGATAGGAAAGAATCGGCAGGTGTGTAAATCAATGTAAGTGGAAACATATGACTCTTTGATAGTCCATGATAGGATTAATCACACCGATGGATTAAACCTACAATATTTGTATGTTTATGCACACTCTAGTTTTCTATAGCCAATAAATTGACAGATCACTGTTCCTGCCAACTGAGCTACGATCAATCAGCATTATTTTGCCAAATATATGGCCAGTCACATGTAAAGAAGGAAGTAAAATAGTTAGTTGATGACCTAAACATTGTAACTTTAGCTTGAATAAGCTGTAGCTACTACATTTAAGTTGTCAACCCAACAAAAGAGATTCACATAAATGTCTACCAATGTCAAAGTTTAAGTTCACTTCTGCTCTATATGTATGATTTGATTAGTCTATGATATTTTGTTTGATGGCCATAGCCATGTATTGGGTAATGAAAACATGGAAAACTATTAGCCAAACAAAACTTTTAAATGCTTTTTCATTGCTTTGTTAAACTTTAAAAAGAATCGGTTGAAACACACAGGCATAAGTGCACCTGAAAGAAAAAAACTTCAATACTTTGTACTAGCATAGGATTCCCAATTCGTCAAGAGTTGGGCCTTTTGTTGAAGTGTAAATCATTCATGGATCTTATCATAATTCTGAGAACTGTACCTTGTTTGTTTGAATGGGGTTTTACGCCACTTTCATCAATCTCTCAGTTATATCGCGGCTTGAGCACCTATCAATGGAATCCTGGTATTTCTCACACCAGTACTACAATTACATCCTTTCCTAGCCCCCAGCTGCTATCCCACATAGGTCTACAATTATCGACCCATTGGTGAGAGACAAATAGTCGGAAAGGATGAGTGCCGCCGTCGGGGATCAAAAACTGTACCTTGGCTATTACCTTTATTTGTAGTTGTATCGGGTGCTTTTGTTCCACCAAATGTAAAACCTGTGAAAGAACTTGTGGTAGCTGGAGTAGTGTTATTGTCTTTTGACAAAGTTGAAGTAAAGCTGAATCCACCTGTTGCTGGTATCGATGTTATTTGTGATGTGCTGTTCAATGACTTGCCACCGGCTAATGACCCACCTGTTGGCATCGTAAAACCACCCAGAGATACAGTATTAGATGTATGAGGATTACTTGATTTTGTGTCTGATATTTGACTTGAAATCACATTAGAATTAGTAAGCACTGAAGAGGAAGTCACACTAGAACTAGAGACAGGAGATGTACTGTTTGATGACAAGGATCCAAACTGGAATCCACTGACACTTGAACTGTTTTTTGATGTTGAAACACCAAACTGAAAACCAGGTGTTGATGATACACTAGTTTTATTGTCTGTAGGAGCACTTAAACCAAATTTAAACCCACCATGTTGTGACATACCTTTATCATCACTAGATTGTGAAGTTCCTAACACCGGACCTTGATTACTAGTTGGAAGTTTAGTCTTATCTTCACTTATCTTACTATTTTGCACTGCTTCAACCTTGTCAAGTGATTTATCACTATCTTCTTTCTTGTTTAAATCACTTGAGTTAACGCTGAATTTGAAACCAGTAAAACCACTAACACTCTCAGGTTTCTTATTTTCATTATCACTTGTTTTAGTAAATCCAAATTTGATTCCCGATGTAGTCAATGATGCACTGGGATCTAAACCAAGTTTAAAACCACTATTTGATGTCTTTGATATAGATTCTGTAATTGAAGTAGCACCAAATTTGAGGTCACTTTTGTTTGATGTTGTTGGTAACCCAAGTTTAAATCCTCCAGATGCTAAGGAGGAACTAGAGCTGTCTTTTGAGGTATCTGAACTAGAGTTAGTCTGGAAACTGAATCCACTTGGCTGTGACATAGAGAAACTTTTTGCACAGCTTGGAACTGAAACAAGGAAAACATTTGTGATCGACAATACATATGGGAACTAAAGCAATAAGAATATAGACAGTTTCTTAATCCATTACCTGACAACACAATTTTAAGACTTCCCAAATAGATGCAGACAATTTAAAGTTGAGTGTATTTATAAAATTAAAGCCATATAGGATAGAAAGGATAGGAACAAGAGTTTTATACAGAAAACATAGATTACCTTAATGGCTGCTTGTAAAAAAAAGTGCTTAACCCATTACCAGACTGCAAAATTTCAGACTGGTCCAAAGGAGTTGCAGGCGACAAGTTAAAGCTTATGACATTTAAGATTTTTTCAGCTTTCTGAACAAAAGCATTGTGTAAATGAAGAATTTGATTTTCAAAGCATTTCTTCCATTTTATACAATGTTTTCTCAGTTGTTTTTCTTGAGAGGTGTCAAAAAGCGTCACCGTGTGGGAATCGGTTAAACTAGAACTTGTCACAGTATTTGAATTCATACCCCCGCAAGTGCTTTCAGTGTAATGAGAGCTTTAACAATACAAGGGCATAGCTACTGATTATGCTATTCTAGAAAGAAGGAGTTAGCGACACAAAATTGGTAGTTTAATTAGCTGTATATGTCTACAAAAGCATAAATGATGTCCAAGTTCAAGGGGAGATAATTCTTGAACCAGGGGGAATTAATACTTCAAAATTTCATCTTGCAAAACTTCAACATGTGGTTAATCTTTGTATAAAGTTTCAATGGTATTGAAGCAAAACTGAAGGAGGAATTTGTGACACAAAATTGGTAGTTTAATTAGCTGTATATGTCTACAAAAGCATAAATAATGTCTAAGTTGAAGGGGAGATGATTCTTGAACCAGGCGGAATTAAGACATCAAAAATGTGTCTTGCAAAACTTCTACATGTGGTTAATCTTTGTATTAAGTTTCAAGGGTACTGAAGCAAAACTGAAGGAAGATTCGCAACACAAAATTTGTAGTATAATTAGCCGTATAATATATACAAAAGCATAAATGATGTTTAAGTTGAAGGGGAGATGATTCTTGAACCAGGGGGAATTAAGTCTTCAAAATTGGGTCTTGCAAAACTTCCATATTGTGGTTAATCTTTCTATAAAGTTTCAATGGTATTGAAGCAAAACTGAAGGAGGAGTTTGCAACACAAAATTGTTAGTATTTTGTACAGACAGACGGACACACTGACACACAGACAGACAGGCTGATTCCAGTATACCCCCTAAAACATTCGTTTTGCGGGAGTACAATAAAAACCAAATGTCAAGACAACTCAGTTAAAGCCTATGACCTGATGAAGTTCTGTACTTTATAAATAAACATTAAATATATCATGTGATATAGCAAGATCAAGGTTAAAGTTTTGAAAAGTAGGTCAAAGGTCAATTTCACATGGTCATGCTCCTTGAAGTCAAATGATTGATTGATTGAATGGGGCTACTTTTAACAGTATTTCAGTCATATTGCGGAAGCTCGAGCACCTTACAATCGATTCCTGGTATTTCTTACACCAGTACTACAACTATATCCTTTCCTAGCCTCCAGCTGCTATCCCACTTTGGTTTACGATTATCTAGACAAATGTCGGAAAGGATATGTGCCACTGCCGAGGATTGAACCCATTTGGTGTCAAATGAAAGTCTGTAACTAGGTGTCTACACATGTCAAATAATATTGTCCTATGTTCAGGTACTTAGAAAATATAAGCAAGGTTATGGTTTTGGCTAAAGTTTTTGATGCTTTTTAAAACTGGGCCTAAGTCACAAAGATCACGTTATTGGTTTAATCAATAGTCAATGCCCTGATGTGTGTTTGTGTAAAATATGAGCCCCAATCGGGTCAATATTGACTGAGAGTGAAACTTACCAAGTGGAATGCAAACATTTGTGGGTACAACAATAGCTATTCCATGACTATGGTGATTTATTTAATTTTTGGATTGGTCACTTATAATACTTTTTCACAAATTAGTCCCAAAGACATTCAAGTCATTGAAGGCTAACTATATATTCTTGCATTTGAAAGATATAATTTTGTGTCTGCCAGCAATAAAACAATACAGTAAAACCCCTCCTTACGACCACCCCGGAAATACGGGCACCCCGCTATTACGACCGATTTTTTACAGAACGGAATTTTTTGTTCTTTATTTCAATGGTCGCGAACCCCTCTAAAACGGGCACCCCGCTATTCCGAATTACGACCACTAAATTCAGTACCAACTATAGCTGATACACTATTTTGAACCCCACTAAAACGACCAGTAACTTCACACATTGAGACCGACCACCCGAAAGTTCACACATGATAAGGGCGACACTAATTGGGTACGAATACATTGTAAATACATTACGGGATTTTTGATTATGTGATATCAAACCCTTGTCATAATTGGTGTTATGATTTAAGTGGCCGATCACTGTTAGAAATTATAGCTCGTATTATTTTTAATTGTTATTTGAATGTGTCATAGGTTTTGACTCGAGTAATATATTCGAAAGTGAAAACATATCCGAGAAGTTACGATTAGTTTGCTTACGGCGTTCCTAACAATTAATTAGCAATTAAATTTTGATTTCAACGTAATTGATGCTTGGTATTCGCATTATAGAAAAAAAGATATCGACAGTTTTACACTTTGAACCTGTACTTACGAATAGATATCTGAGATTGGACTTCTGAATCAGATGGATCAAATGGAGAATAGCGAAAGTAGAACTTATCAAAGATCGTAAATTTGAAAAATGACATAAGATTCCGCTGTAATACATGTTCTTATAGTTTCATTTTTGTATATATAGCATTTATATAGTCAAATATCGAAAATAGAATAAACATGAATTACTTGATAACAAACGACCAAAACTCAGTATTACGACAACCCCACTATTACGACCACTTTCAGAAAGTACTGCAAGTGGTCGTATTAGAGGGGTTTTACTGTAGTTACACGTAGCTTGTAACAGACTAATTTTGTTTCATTGCAGGCAGAGATTGAATTATTTCTATCATGTTGTAGAAACATTTTTGGGGGGATTTTCATATAATCTATTTATTTTACAGGGATATATTTTAGTTCATGAGCTATTTTAAGTCTTCTTTAAAGCAAGGAACACATTAGAATTTAATGTATTCCTTGCCTTGAAATTTTTTTTCAAAATGTACATTGCCCATGAATGATTTCTAATGAGTAAAAGCATTACACATGCAATACCCAAATATTAACAGTACAGTGCACTCCATATATAACAAGATCGTCAGAACATAGCTTTTAATCACCCAGTCAAACAAAGATCACATGTAATGGTTAATGAGTTAAAATTTCACTGGAAGTAGACAAGATCCTTCATTAGAAGAGAAAAAATGATTGATAACTATTTTTAATTTAATATGGGATCTATGAAATAATTTACAAGGTACATTCAGTTTAAATAAAATATGAAAACTGCATTTCTTTTAAGAATGATGTAGTATGCTCAGATACACTGTTTAATCTTAGGCATGGGACCACACGTTCTTTTGACAATTCTGTCCCATATTTTTCATTAAGTGGCAGGATGTATCCCTTAAAAAATATTCAAGCTATCCTCAGAACTTTGATATCTGTAACAGTTGATTTAGTAAACACTTCATCTAAAACTTCAATTTCAAGCAATTTCTTTTTTCCTAACACTATTTTCCACTATATAGGATGGTTTCTTTTCAAATTGCACTCATTTTCATTGTTGTCTGTACCTTATTTCAAATCAGACCAGTCTAAAGTATGTCTAAAGGTTAGAAATATTTGAGATGACAATTCATCACTTGTGCACCTAGTCTGTAGTAAAAAGATACTCAATACTCAACTAATTTTCAATCTTAGATGTTAACCCAATAGTCACTAATTACCTTAAAAGTTGCAGTGATGCAGATGTGTTTTGCAGTAACATACCCATTTATATTGGGAAAATTTGCATATGGGGCCCCCATTTATTTATACATTCTAGATGACAACTCATTGACAATTATCTCGTTCTATGCAATGAACTGGCAGGGATTGAGCAATTCATTTGTTATGAGCAAAGTTTATTCAAACTGATCTTGCTATATGTGGAGTGAACTATAATACAAATTTCAACAGACCTGCTTGAGTTCTGGGTGGTCCAGGTCTGGCATAATTACAGGCCACACATTTCACACTGGTCTCTTTGTTATTGACCAAGCATGTATCACACTCCCAGTCTCCTGCTGGGTGTTTAAAACTTTTCAAAGGCTTAGGACTCTGGCATGCCACACATGAGTTCACATCAGCCTTGTTCTGTATGAGGCATACTTCACATTCCCATTGTCTTGAAGTTGGCTTAAATTTTGCCATAAAGTCAACCTTTGGAACATCTTTTAGTGTGTCTACTGAAAATATTGCGACTCTTTGTTTCAAAATGCCTTCATAAAATTTGAGTATTTTACAGAAATATTTTTAAAAATTTTCTCAGCATTGATGAATTTCCCTGTTCAAAGAAGTAAAGATAATAATCCAACTTACAGCGCATATATATATAAGAAATAATGAGCAAGAGTCCATCACTACATCTAAACAAGAGGACCATGATGGTCCTATATCGCTCCCTGATTATGATGGTTCATGGCTTTAACATATATACAAAATAGCAAAGCTATCTATCTAATTATTTTGGAGAAGAAGATTTTTAAGGATTCTTTCCTTTAATCCTAGGTATATTGATGATCCCACCATGTAGTGCTAATTTCCCAAGTACAATCAATCTTGAGGTATTTTGTGAGAGGGTTAAGACATCCATACATACCAAATATCAAAGATCTAGGCCTAATGGTTAAGGAGGGGAAGATTTTCAAAGATAACCTTCTTTATTCCCATCTAAAATCAAGAATGCATGGAAAAGGGCTAATTTTCAGAGTACGATAATTTGATGAAGTATTAAAGCAGAGGGTTAAAAGATGATGATTTATTTCAAAGCTCTAGGCCTTATGGTTTGGAAGGAGATTTTCAAAGATTTCCTTCTTTATTCCTATGTAAAATCAGGGATCCCACAGAAAAGGGCTAATTTTTCAAAATCCAGTAATTCATTGAAGTATTTTGGTAGAGAGTCAATAGACATTAATACATACCACATATCAGCAATACCAATAATTCATTGAAGTATTTTGGTAGAGGGTCAATAGTTATTAATACAAACCACATATCAAAGCTCTTGGCTCTAAGGTTTGGGAGAAGCAGATTTTCAAAGATTTCCTTCTTTTTTTCCTTTGTTAAATCAGGGATCACACAGAAAAGGGCTAATTTTCAGATTAATTGAATGGGGTTTAACGGCACTTTTAACAGCATTTCAGGCAAATCGCGGTGGCTGGAGCACCTAGCAATGGATTCCTGGTATTTCTCACACCAGTACTACCACTACACCCTTTTCCAGCCTCCAGCTGCTATCCCAATTAGGTTTACGATTATCCACCCATTGGTGAGAGACAAATTTCGGAAAGGATATGTGCCGCCACCATGATAAAAGATTAGGAGTCAGATGCGCTACCGACTGGGCATGGTAATTCTTAAGTATTTTGCTAGAAGGTCATTAAACACTTATACATATCAATTGTTAAGGCTCTAAGCCTTATGGTTTGGGAGAAGATTTTCAAAGTTTTCCTTCATCATTCCTTTGTAAAACCAGGGATCTAACAGAAAAGGACTAATTTTCATGGCAAGGTAATTCTTTGATGTATTTTGGTTGAGGGTCAATAGGTGATGATATGTGCCAAATATCAAAGCTCTTGGCCTTAGGGTTTAGGAGGAGAAGATTTTCTAATAATTGTTTACAGACAGATAAATGGACATACGGACACCTGTATCCCATAGAAGATAAAATGCTCTTACAACATTTTTCAACCCATCTTCTTATCAAGAACTAACTTGATAAAAGAATATCTGAAGACGTTTTCTAGACGTATTCTATCCCATTACCACAAAATTTTAGACTGGTGCAAAGAGAAAGAACTTGCAGGCAATTTCAGGTTGGTGAAATGTAGAAAATATTTGCTTTTAGGGTAGAAAATATTTGCTTTTAAGGTAGAAAACATTGTGGATATTGAAGAAATTACCTGTTACAAGCAATTACTTCATTGTCCAAAATGCTTTCCAAATAATTTATCTTGAGGGGCATAAAAAAAGTCATTGTGTGGGAATGGGTGAAAGTAAATGTTTATATGCCATAAATTTACCAATCTTTAATAGAGTGCATAAAACTTTTTGAACAAACTGGCAATGAAATTAGTTAGAAAATGCATTTCAACTTGACTGTGATACAAAGTTCAGGGCAAAATTAAAACACAATCAATCAGTATTCTGTGAAACAAGTTAATGACTTCATGTACACTTTCAATTCCATAATTCCTACATGACATTCAAAATCTATAGCTGTGAAAGAGTTTAGATCACAGAAAGATTGTACTTTTTAAACAAGAGGCAATGATGATCCTATATTGATTACCTGAGTCATCTGTTAAAGTACCTTTTGCATAAAGCCAAATCAATATTACATAAATAAGATTTTTGGCATAGTGCAAAATCATGCTAAAAACAAAGTATAAATGCTTTATAATTTAATCCATTTGCAAACAATCTGCCAAGGAAAATCAGAAAAAGAGAACTTGCTGGTTACAATCAATTTCTCCATTTCCAACATTGTTTTCTATGTTTTTTTGTTTTTTTTTAAATTTTAATCCAATTCGAATTGCCAAAGTAACTTCTTTCAGTTCAGATCAGTCCCTTAAATTTTGGCATCTGGTCATGTGTTTAGAGGAAAAGAATTTTAAAACTGCACTGTTTGAGTATTTTCAAACTTTGGACATCAGGGGCAGAGTCATTTTTGACTCATTGGATGCAATTTTGGCATCCTTGGTAGAGAACCATCTGGATATACTATATACCAAATTTGAATACATTACACCTCCTACCTGGGATAGGGAGATCTTTTCCCCTATGAGCATAATTTCCTGTAACAAGGTGCAAAATCATCTACTGTTGCTACATAGCAAATGTGAATGCCTTAGGTCAAATATTTTAGAAGGACGAGACTTTTGAAGTTGCTCTAATTGAACAATTTTCAAAAATTGAAAGGTCAAAATACTGGTGTTTTGAGCAAAATATCAAGGCTCTACTCCCTCTGGGTCAGGAGAAGAAGATTTTTAAAGATTCTTTTTAAATTCCAATTTTTTGCCATGGGAACCATAGTTTTCAATTGATTTCACTTCTTTAAGCTATGTTTATACAGGGTCACACAAGCAATATTTATGACAAATTAAGTTTAAATTAAGCAAATGGTTTGGTATGAGATTCAATATAAAAGCAACACCACTGAGTGAGGAGAAGATTTTTAAATAGTATTTAAAAACTTCATTTTTGTTGCCATGGCAACAAGAGTTTTCAACAGATTTCAACACTTCTAGTTATTTTTTTATACAGGGTCACCCGAGAAACATTTATACCAAATTTATACCAAATTTGGTTCAAAACAGCCTAATGGTTTGGGAGTACATGTCATTTAAAAATCCTTTTTTTCTATACAAACCCCACCTACCCCAGGGCTACGGCCCTTTGGACCCTAGAGTGATGATTTTAGCAATTCTGAAAGAGGTCATTGTACTGATGTTTCATTCAAAATCTTAAGGCTTTATGCCTTCTGAGTCAGGAGCAGAAAATGTTTAAAAGATTATTTTAAAATTTCCCTTTCATTGCATAGCGTTTTCAAAAGATTTCAATTCTTTAACTTTTTTTAAAGGGGACCACCTAAGGAACATTTCAGACAAATTTGGTTCCATTTGGCCAATTGATTTGGAAGGAGATCTTATTTAAAGAAATAGTTGACAGACTACTGACCAAGGACAACGCACGGACGCCAGATGAAAATTGATCACAATAGCTCGCTTGAGCACTTAGTGCTCAGGTGGTGAGCTAAAAATGTAAAAGCTAGAGAATTCACAGATTTTTCAGTTCATTCTTGAAATACTGTCACCATAACTTTAGACAAAGGAAATTATCTCCTTTTGAATGTTTAATTCATTATCTTTTCAAAGGACGCCGACAGAATATCATTCTGTTTGAAAGTTTGTTTAATTCATGTAACAAACTATATTTCTGTGCATTAAAAGCAGTGATTGTTTCATGACTGCCACAAATAATTAAACAGACAGAAAAATTCTCGCTTTATTTTATTACAAATGAAATATAACCAAGTCGTAAATCAGGAAGTAGATAACCTATTTTGTTTGCTTGTTTGAATGGGGTTTAATGCAGCTTTTAACAATTTTTCAGTCATATTGTAGTAGCTGGAGCACCTAACAATGAATTCCTGGTAAAGGAACCATCATTACATCCTTTCCTAGACCACAGATGCTATTTGATTAAGGTTATGAAGAACCACTTGCTGATGCATCATAGGGAGTTTCAAGGCTGTAGGATTCATAGTTGGTTTGGTGTTACACAATGCATACACAGCTGTGATCATTAAGTGCAAAAGAAATTTAAGGACTATTTCACATAAAACATACGGAACAATACAAAGACAACTACATCACATAAAATGATAGATGAGGAATAAAACAGAAAACGATAAATGAAGATCCTTTAGTCCTCTCTTATAACATACCAGATGTCATGTTTGTTCTGCCAGACGAAATGGCAGATGTGACAGGGGTAGGCCTGCAGTGGCTTATTCTTATACCCCATTAACCAAATGGGGTCTCACACAGTCTAGTGCTTTTCCTTCCAAAACATTTTTACATTGTGATAAAAAAATATAAGCTTTGGAAAATTAACCATCAACATGCTGCAATTAAGAGTAATAAGGAAAGTTGTAATTTGTCTCTTATTCTATTCGCCTCCTACGACAGGCCAAAGAGAAAGGCCAAGATACTATTCTGGAAAAATGCCAAGTACCCAAAGGTGCAATTTGATCAACTGTACATAAATTATCAACAATAATACCTGTGGGTTTCTTTCCCCCTGGTCTAGGTGATTGACAGGCAAGACATTTGTCTGTGTCATCTTTATTGTTTATCAAACAAACATCACATTCCCAGCCGGACTTTTTAAACAAAGTATTTATTGGAGCACTATTTAACCCTTTATCTGATATCCCTGAAAAGAAACAAGCAAAAGTTTACCAATTCTTATACAATCCTGACTTTTATGCAATAACGGCTTTAGAAATTATTGTTGAAAATATAAAGAGCAATTTCTTCCCAATGTCTTCCCAATGTCAGACTGATTATCCTCCCCAAATATAGCCCTATCACAAAAAGTATAAAACAAGAGGGTCGTTGGCCCTGGTACACTCACTAGAGATAAAGGCTCTTTTCCTTTCAATAGTAATATAATGTCAAAGTTAAAATTATGATACAAGTGTCTGACATTACTTTATAAATCTATTGGCTCTGTACCTGGGGATATAAGTCTCAATAATAATTTCAAGGCTTTAGGACTGAAATGTGGAGAACATTTTTACCTCCCTTCTGGCTCCATAGGTAAGAATTTTACAAATAAACAGAAGTCAATAAACTGATGCTTCATGCTGAATATCAAGACTGAATTCAAACTGGGTCAAGAGGAACCTTTTTTTGTGAAGATTTAACTTTTGTACTTCCAGGGCAGAGTCCTCCGTTGGATTTGTATATTTTAAGTTCTTGTGAAAGAGAACAGCCTTAGGCATTTTACCAAACTTTGGGCCCTTGGGACTGGGCCATTTTGACCCAATGGGTATAATTTTAGCAACCTTGGTAGATAACAATCTGGATGTACTATAAACCAAATATGAATTCATTACAACTTATACATTGGGAGAGAAATATATTTGAACATGCTCTTATTGGGTGTTTTTCATAATTTTAGATGCCTTGTGAAGGGCAATTTTAGTCCAAAGGATATAAACATGGTACATAACAATAATGTTATGCTATGATTTTGATATTAATACTCTAGGTTCTATATTTAAGTACAAAAAATTCTTTCAAATTACGTGATATACGTATTTCAACCCCTGGAGCAGACTTTTTTTTAACCTAAGGGCATATTTTCCTGAAACATAGTAAAAAATTATGTAGTAATGCTACATACCAAATATGAATGTCCTTCAACTTATATTTCAGAAGGAGAAGACTTTTAAAGCTGCGCTATTTGGGCATTTTCCCAAATTTTGGACCTCTTAGGCAGGGCCATGTTTTATCCCAGAGTTATGATTTTAGCTAACGTGGTAGAGAAACATCTCGGTATGCTATATACCAATTATGAATGCCTTAGACTTCATAGATTGGGAGGAGAAGACTGTTGAACATGGTCTAATTGAGTATTTTTACAAGCTCTGGACACCCAGAGAAGTGGAGCATTTTATCCTACAGGCATAATTTAATTAACAAGAGCACCACCAACGGGTGCCTAAGCTCTGCTGTTGGGTTATGGATAGTGGATAAAAATCTAAGTCGAAAAGGGGCATAATTCACACAAAATGCGTCTAGAGTTATCCCCCTTGATAGTATAGGTCCCCCTTTTGATAGTGAACTATTGTGCCAAGTTATTCTGAAATCCATCCATAATTGAAGGAGCTATGCAGTGGACAAGGTCAATTTTATCTTTTGACCTTGAACTGTTATCATGAGCTATCAGAAAACTTGTGTCAGCGCAATATCATAAGAAATTTACAATTGAAGTTTCACCAAATTTGGCAAAAAAGGTTGCGGAGATATCAGGGCGGACTTACAAACAATGGAAGGATGGACAGACAGACATAAACAAAGGGGCGGCTATATGCTTGCTATTCAGGAAGCAATAAAATTGGCAAAGATTGGTGTGTCCTAGCAGTGTCTAAATAAGACCAGCCTTGGTAGAGGTCCTCTAGGATGTGGTGTATTCCAAGAATCAAACCTCTCAGCCACATAGTTTTAGAGAAAAATATCCTAATCCATTACCAGATGGCAAAATGTTGGACTGGTCCAAAATTTTGATGAGAAAACATTGTGTAAAATGAAGAAATTGCTTGTTACAAGCAATTTCTTGATTTTATACAATGTTTTCCCAATTGTTTTTCATCAGACGCATCCAGAAATGTCATTGCGTGGGAAAAGGTTAAAAGATTTCATTATTTTCATACTTTTTATTGCAATTGCAATCAGAATTAAGACAGACTTCAATTATTTGAACAATTTGAATGGGCTTAACCAATGGACCATCCCTTAACAGCTTTGGCATGATTTGCTCACTGGTTCAGGAGTAGATGTTTAAAAGGCGTTCACAATAGATAAAGAGTGTCAGCCCGATTAGCTCAGTAAGTAGAGCACTTGACTTCAAACCTCAAGATCACGGGTTCGAGCCCTGGGCTGACCATATCTACTAACAAACTAATTGTCTTTCGGATGAGACGTTAATCCGAGGCCCCCTGTGACGATGCTATCCATTGAGCACGTTAAAGAACCAGGCGGGGCTCTCAGTAGTTTCGTCCTGTATCCTTGCTAACCGTCTTCTGGGGGCGTCGCTCATATGGGCATGTGCTACGGTAGCCACGATAAATAAACGGAAATACACACACACATAAAGAGTGGTTGTTCCTTTTGTTCTGTTTTGTAAAACATATCACATATCTTGGAAGCCACAAGTTGTGTCAAACCCAGAGGTTAACCCATTCCCACTCAATGATTTTTTTTTTTAAATAATTTGGTAAAACATTGTGTAAAATTTTCCACAATGTTATCTACCCAAAAAGTTGGAAAAATCTAAAGCTTTTCATGCAAAGCATACCATTTTACTTTTTCCTCAAGTGTGCTATAAAATGCAGGAATATTGGTCACAATTTTACAACTCACCATTTTGTTGAGAAGTTGGTGGTCCTGATTTTGTCCCAGTAGATGTAAAAGAACTAGTCTGTGGAGATTTCTTTGCTGTTAATCCTCCACCTAATATGTCCATGACACTGCCTGACTTTAATTCACTGGCTGGTTTGAATCCACTTTTTCCTCCACTTGATTCTGCATGAGGCTTACTTCCACCACCTAGTATGTCCATCACACTGCCGGACTTTAATACACTGGCTGGTTTGAGCCCGCCACCTCCCCCACTTGATTCTGGATGAGAGGGACCTCCACCACCTAATATGTCCATCACACTGCCGGACTTTAATACACTGGCTGGTTTAAACCCACCGCCTCCCCCGCCCGAGTCTTCTTGAGGGGGACCTAAATTCATGCAAAATTCAACTTTAGATTCAAGAACAAGAGGGCCTAACACAAATGGTCTTGAGCTAATTTGTGTTGTATCTGAAATAATATAAATATGGACAAAGTTGACCTATGATCAAATCTTTTCTTGAAATCAAGAGCAAACGTTCTTACAAAGTTTCAAGATATTTATGCCGGAAAAGTAGCATGTAAATTAAAAAGAAAATTTCTGTAGATTAGACCTAGTGACATACTCTTTGACCAATCATAACTAGAAGCTCTTGAGCGCCTGATTCGCTCCACGGGCCTGAATTTACTTATCATTCCTTAGAAATTGGGTTAAAAACCATCCTGCAGTTGGCAAGAATAAGATTTTCAAAATTTCACTTTATACCATGTATGGACAACCCCCCACCCCCCCAAAAGAAGTCATTTTCATCTAAGCCTTATTTTATGAAGGAATCTGGCAAGGAGTACCTAAAGGATCATTGTGTGAAATTTTAATGAAAACTTATAATTGTTTCTAAACTGAGAAGATTGTAGGTTTTCACTGTTTACCATATATGGAAATTAGCCAAATCCATTAAAGCCATTTTTCTGCCCTATCAAAATTCTTTGAAGGAATCTGATAAACAGTCACACAAGGATCAATTCAGTGAAATGTGGTTGAAAAACATTCACTGGTTCCTGAGAATAAGATTTTCAAAGTTTTCATCATAATTAGTCCCGCTAATCAAAGCCATATTTTTCAACTGATCTTAATTCTTTTAAGGAATCTGTGGAGGGTCATCCAATGAGTATTCCTTTTTAAATTCAGTTGAAATCTATCATTGGTTTCTCAGAAGATTTTTAAAGTTTTCACCATATATGGAAATTAGCCCCATCTATGAAAGCCAATAGTTTTTAACGGATCTTTATTCTTTGAAGAAATCTGACAAAGGATCATCCAATGAGCATTCCAGTTAAATTCAGTTGAAATCCATCAATAGGTTTCTTAGAATATTTTAAAGTTTTCACCTTATATGGTTATTAGACCCCGTTAAAGCGATGATTTTCTTTCAATCAAAATTCTTTGAAGGTATCTGATAAAGGGTCACCTAATGATCATTCCTGTAAAATTTGGTTGAAATCCATCCATTGGTTTCTGAGAAGAAGATTTTTAAAGGTTTCAACACATATGGAAATTAGCCCCGCCCATGAACAGGGTTTTCAATAAGTATTGGGTCAACAGATATTATTTGGAAACCAACAGATTGGCCGGGGGTCAAGGGGGCCGCCTTAGGCCCCCTTGTAGGTCCAGGACAACGCCCTGGTAGGGGGCCCAGGGGGGCGAAGCCCCCCGTCCGAAAAAGAATTAAGGTATTTCTCAATCCATTTGGAGAGCTCTCCTTAGTGTTTTACATTGCAGATTTTCTTATATATCATAATTCTTAGAGTATGTTTTAGTTTTATACAAATGAGACAGTATAACCCTACCATGTTTATCTTTATTTTTTCAAAATACATTATTTTGCGTTTTTATTATTATTATATCGAATTATTGCTTGATTATGTGCAATTTGAATGACTGGTAAATTTCAATATATTTTTAAATCTGCAGCTGATGGATACTTAAATTTCCTCACAAATGAATAATTTGGAATATTTTTGTATTTGTAATAATTATACTTAATAAATAATCAATATTAAATTGATTTTACACGAAATAAAATTGGGGCAGAGATATACGTTCGGCCGACTTTCCGATGGGTCGAGTTGACCGGTCCGCGTCTATAAGACGCATTAATTGACCCAAATTATACTAAAACGCAAAACTATACGCTTAAACGCTCATAAATTATTATATGTCAAATCATTCTTATCGAAATCATCGTCTTTTTTAATGCAAAGTCGAAGAAACCACGACTGTCTTCAGTAGAGACTTTTTTCTTTTTAGTTTGGCGTCCATGTTTACCAACATGTGAAATCAATTTCGTATCGTTGTATATGATTGGATGACTGGTTTAAAGTATCCAATGATAGGCCTCGTAACATGGATACGCAAATTAGACGGGTTTCGTGGTAAATAAAGCGGTGGTGGGGTAAAATCTCACCGGTGTCGCGGTAAAACCGTTATCTTCCGATAGGTGGCATTTTTCAAATACTGACCTATCTAATTTGAGCATTCTGGGTAGTGTCATTCATGACAACCCGGCCGATTCCGTCGAACTTCATTCAAAATGTCAGCGCCCCTGAAATGCACGCTTCATATACTTGATGCATGTACTTGGAGCACAGGTAAGACATGAATACTTTCGCAATTTAAAATAATTATTTTTCTAATTAATTTGGGGGACAATTAAGTTTTTTCTCCACAATTGTAGTTTGTATTGCAATTATCCACTTGCAACTTTTTGGCGATATATTATGGAGTTATGCGTACGACGTAGTAATATTTATCCCAATCTGGATAAGTGATACGGTCCCGAAGACAGGTCATTCTTCGGAGAATATGACATGCGCAGACAACGCGGTAAAACTTCTATGGCATTAAAGCTTTATTTTGTAAACAAAAAGTGACTGACATTTCTAAATTCCGGCGAAAACAACCGATCAAAAGTTGATTTCAACCGATGTTTTAGATCGGCAATCGGTTATTAATGAAAACCCTGCATGAAAGCCATGTTTTTCTTTCAATCAAAATTCTTTGAAGAAATCTGATAAAGGGTTCCCCAATGATCATTCCTGTAAAATTTGGTTGAAATCCATTTATTGGTTTCTGAGAAGAAGATTTCACCATATATGGAATTAGCCCCGCCCATTCAAGCCATGTTTTTCATCTGATCAAAATCCTTTGAAGGAATCTGATAAAGAGTCACCCAAGGATCATTTCTGTGAAAGTTTGTTGATTTCTGTTCAGCACTTTCTGAGGAGAAGATTTTTAAAGTAAAGGTTACTGACGGACGGACACAATGCCATGACAATAGTTCGCTGGCTTTCAGCCAGTGTAGCTAAAAAATTTACAGATATTTTTATGGAAACAAACATTCTAACAAATATCAAATCAACTAAAAAAAACCTTGTAGCATTTACAGTGCAAACTGTTCAAACAAACATGTGGATTCTGGAGTGTAAACGAAGCATTTCTAAGATTAACATAGTGACCTAGTTTTTTTATACCATGTGACCCAAAGTCAAACTAAGCTGGGATATCACACAATATTCTGACCACGTATCAAATCAGTTGAGCCAAAAATATGGCCTCTAGAGTGCACAAATGGTTTTTCAAAAATAAGACCTAGTTACCTAGTTTTAGACCCAAAGTCACCAAAATTCAATCTTGGCCAAGATATAATGGACACAAACATTCTGACCAAATATCATAATTTGATCCCAAAATGGAGCCTCAAGAGTGCACACAAGGTATTTCAAATATATGACCTAGTTTTTTATCCAACTTGATCCAAATTTGAACTTGACCTAGGTATAATGGTGAAAAAAAATTCAGACCAAATATTAAATTATATGAGCCTAAAATGTGCCCTCTAGAAGGCACACAGGGTATTTATTAGAATTGACCTTGTGACCTAGTTGGCCCCATGTGACCCAATATCAAGCTTGATTGAGACATTATACACAGAAAGATTCTGACCAAATATCAGTTGATTTAAGGCTAAAATGTGCATAAAAAGGTTATTTCCAAGATTTTCCCCTTTGACCTAGTTTTGACCCAACAGGGCTTTTTTTCGTTCTTTAACAGGGTATAAAAGGCTATTTCCCAATTCAAATAAGACTCCTTTTTTACCACTTGTGGCAAAGAAAGTTTCCAAAATTAACATTTATTTTTGCATTATATGGATTTATTTTCTTCAAAATTCGTTTTCTTTAATAATTTTTTTCATTTTATTACTGATTAGACCCTTAAATATAGTTATTTATCATTGAATCTTGAAAATGATGCATGAACTTTTATTTATTTCTTTTATTAAACTTTTATTAAACTTTTACTAAACTTTTCCCAATTCTTCTGAAAACTGTGCAAGAAATTCCCAAAAGGAACTTCCCAATTTCTAGAAAAAAAGCCCTGCCCAAAATCAAACTCCACTGAGATATTATGCACACAAATATTCTGACCAAAAATCAATTGATTTGAGGCTAAAATGTGCCCTCTTAAGTTACCATGAAGCTATTTCTAAGATTTGACACAGTAACTAGTTTTGACCACATGTGACCCAATCTTAAACTAGACAGAGATATTATGCAGACAAACATTCTAAATGATCGATTGATTGAATGGGGTTTAACGCAACCCTTTAACACTATTTCAGTCATATCGCAGCAGCTTGAGTACCTAACAATGGATTCCTGGTATTTCTCACACCAGTACTACCACTACATCCTTTCCTAGCCTCCAGCTGCTATCCCACTTAGGTTTATTATTCACCCATTGGTGAGAGACAAATGACAAAGGATATGTGCCGCCGCCAGGCATCTAACCCATGACACACCCTGGTTAAAGAGTGGGATTCCAATGGGCTACTGACTGCGTCATGACAGCGACAACAATCATTCTGAACAAATATCAAGACATTTGAGGCAAAAATGTGACCTAAAGTGCACACAAAGTTTTTCTAAGATTTGACCTTATGACCTAGTTTTTCAACTCAGTATGACCAAATAATGAACTTGATCAAGGTTTCATTGAGACAAACATTCAGACAAAAATTTCAAGACATTTGACCTAAAAACTTGGGTTTCTAGAGTGTTCACAAGATGTTGACACACAACAAATGATGGATGTCAGACACAGCTAGATCACAAAAGCTCACCTTGAGCACTTTTTGCAAAGGTGAGCTAAAGATTAATTAACTGTTAATGTCAACCAAAACATTGATTGACCAATCAATATAATGCATTTAGTAACAAAGTTAACTGTTGATCTCCGGCACATATCTTAAACATTTTAATTGGTGGGAAACCAGTAAGGCCTAGCTACAGCTTATTAAAGGTTATGATACAATGTTAAATTTGCTGGTCCGTAATTTGATTTTCATTTTTGCCCTGGAACATATAGAGCTCTAAAAATTTGATAAGGATCACTTTTTACACATTGTCAAACACCTTACCAGCCTTTTTTTACAAGGGTTTGTGTGTGTGTGACCTTGACTAGCCATGTATCTTTAAGAGTGATTGAATTGGGGTGACCTTGACTAGCCATGTATCTGTAAGAGTGATTGAATAACAGCAAAGTATTAAGTTTCTGATTCAAATTGACCTTGATTAGTGCCCTTTTCTTTCATGGATGAACTTGACCTTACTCAATTGTGGTTGAATAACAGAAAATTGTCATCTGCAAAATTGTTTAGTTTGAACTAGTCTCAAATCTTATTGTCTGGTAATGGGTTAATCTTAAAACCAATGATGCCCTTCAATGCAAGGAATCTACATCAATCCCTGAGTCATGCATCTTCAACAGTGTATAAGTAACATCAAAATGTGAAGTTGCGATGTTAAGCTCACTGCTTTCAGACAGATGGACAGACAGGCATTGTTAAACAATCTCCCCCTCATCTTATAAAAGTAGAGGTATAAAAATGACCTTTTTATATATGCAGTCTGATCTTAGTCTACATCACCTGTGTTTCCCTTTTTAATAAACCCTTGGTTATAGAATTGATTTTCAAAACTAGAGGACCATGATGGTCCTATATCACTCCCCTGAGTATGATGGCTCAAGGCAAAATGATACAATATACAAAATATCAAAGCCCTACACCTAATCATTTTGGAGAAGATTTTTTAAAGATTTTCTCCTTTAATTCTAGGTATAGTGAAGATTCAACCATATTGAGCCAATTTCAAGAGTGCGGTAATTCTTTGAAGTACTTAAGTAGAGGGTCAATAGGCATTAATACATACCAAATATCAAAGCTCTAGGCCTAATGGTTAAGAAGGAGAACATCTCCTTTCTAGGATTGCACAGAAAAGGGCTTATTTTCAGGATACAGTAATTCTATGAAGTATTTTGGTAGATGGTCAAAAGATATTAATTTCACACTGAAAATTAAAGCCCTTGACCTAATGCTTTGGGAGAAGAAGATTTTTTAAGATTTCCTCCTATTTAGTTTATGTAAAATCAGGGACAAAAAAGAAAAGGGCTAATTTTCAGAGTATGGTAATTCTATAAAATATTTTGGTAGATGGTCAATAGATGGTGATTTATACAAAATATCAATGCTCTAGGCCTTATGGTTTGGGAGAAGAAGATTTTTAAAGTTTTCCTTCTTTTATTCTATGTAAAATCAGTGATTGCACAGAAAAGGGCTAATTTTCAGAATACGGTAATTCTTTGAAGTATTTTGGTAGAGGGTCAATAGATGATGATTTCTACCAAATATCAAAGCTCTAGGCTTTATGGTTTGGGAGAAGATTTTTAAAGATTTCCATCTTTATTTTTTTGTTAAATCAGTGATCACACAGAAAAGGGCTAATTTCAGGATACGGTAATTCTTTGAAGTATTTTGGTAGAGGGTCAATAGATGACGATGTATATCAAATATCAAAGCTCTAGGCCTTATGGTTTGGGAGTAGAAGAATTTTAAAGATTTCCTTCTTTATTTCTATGTTAAATCAGGGATCACAAAGAAAAGGGCTAATTTTCAGGATACAGTAATTCTAGGCTTTACCGATTAGAAGGAGAAGAATTCTTAAGTTTTTTTCACTCTGTTGCAATGGCAACCAGAGTTCTTCATGGATTTCAATTCTTTGAAATAGACCTAAGGATCATTTCTGTGAAGTTTTGTTGAAATTCCATTGTTAGTTTTGGAGGAAAATATTTTTTTGTAATTGTGTTTGGACATACGATGACCGATCACAATAGCTAATCCAAAGCACTTCGTGCTCAGGTGTGCTGAAAAAATATTGGCAGACAATTAGGTGTTCCAGTACTTTCAGTCCTTTGATTTTGATACGATAATAAAAGTATAGTCATAGTCCAACGATGAATTAAATGAGTATTCATGAAATAACAAATTTATTAACACATTCCAACACAATAGTACTTTTCAAGCCCCTTGAGAAAAAAGCTTCTGAAAATATTAGGAAAAATGAATATATTGCTCGTTACAAACAATTTCTTCATTATTCACCCTTATAGACAAAAGTTTTTTGAAATCCAATCAACTTTAAATTGTCGTCTGCATCTTCTTTGAATTTGAATCAGTTTAACATTTTGTCATCTGGTAATGGGTTTAAGCCTCATTCTTGTCTCTTTATAGAAGACTTGTTTAATAAATTTGGTATCTTTTGACCACTCATTATATTTAGAATCTGTGAATGGGAGAAGTAACTCACCATTTGCTTTGGGCTTTGGTTTGGGAGTTGTTGAGAAACTTGTCTGCATATTTACTGGTGTTGAAAAACTACTGCCAAAAGATGGTGTTGTCTTTTCTTCTGTTTTTGATGAACTAATTTGATCTTTTTTGTTGTTGTCTAGACTTATGGGTGAACTGAACTGAAAACCCTGAAGTTGATAATAAAAAAGGATTAAATCTTACAATGGTAGACTGTTTTAAAAAATAAAAGCACAGTGATAATAGGTATTTCTGAAGCAATAACATCATCCTTATACAACATATTTGTATATGAACCCTTTCCCGTTCAATTCCCAGTTAATACGTCCCTGTCTTAGTATACTTGAAAAAACATTGTGGAAAAAGAAGAAATTGCTTGTTCATTTCCCATACTATTTTCTTCCCTACTAAATGATTATTTTTCAAATAAAATTGATTTCATATTGTCATCTGCAAATCCTTTGAATTTGGGCAAGTCTAAAAATTTGCAAAACAGGAAAGGGTTGACACATTTTCAAATGGCAAAAAATTAGACTGGCCTAACTCAAAGATGTTGCAGACATCATATTTAAGTTGATGAAATTTTGAATTTTTTTTTTTTACTTTTTGGGTTGAAAACACTGTGATAACTAGCACTTGTCACAGTATGTGACTTAATACCCCCACAAGTGCTTTCAGTGTAATGAGAGCTTTAAAATTACAAGGACATAGCTACTTACTTTGCTTTTCTAGAATGGAGGAGTTTGCGACACAAAATTGGTAGTATAACTAGCTGTTTATATCCACAAAGCATAAATAATGTCTAAGTTGAAGGGGAGATAATTCTTGAACTAGGGGAGAATTAAGACTTCAAAATTACGTCTTGCAAAACTTCAACATGTGGTTAATCTTTCTATAAAGTTTCAATGGTATTGAAGCAAAACTGAAGGAGGAGTTTGTGACACAAAATTGGTAGTATTTTGTACACAAGATAGACACACAGGCTGATTCCAGTATACCCTCCAAAACACTCGTTTTGCATGATAATGAAGAAATTGCTTGTAACAGACAATTTCTTCTTTTTCCACAATGTCTTTGAAAACTTTTTTTCTTTAAGGCATCAGAGAGCGTTTTTGTGTGGGATTGGTTTAAGGATAATCATCCCATAGTAAAAGTTCCATTGAAAATAATCAAAAACAAGAGGTTTCAAATCTATTGATTAAATAGACATAAAATTTCACATATCTTTTTAGGGACAAAAGAATTTTCTTCTCAATGCTCAAGTATATGATATAACAATTCTCCAAAAAATTCTTTGGTCAAAAGATTTCTGTATTAATGAGATCTAATTACATAAAAACCTGTTGTTGTCAGTACCATATCTGTCTTTCCATCATATAGAAATACTATGAAATGTACTAATTCAAAATCTTACATTGTCTGTCCTGAATAATTTATTTTTTTATTTGTTTTTGTTTTTTCCTTTCACCTTAACAATAGGGCCAATGGTCCTGGTGCACTCACCCGAGAAAAAGGCTATCTTCTTTCAAAAATTAAATTTAATGTTAAGGCTATGATTATGATACTACAATTTTGAAATGATTTCAATTCTTTATCTATTTTAGAAGGGAGCCATCCAGGGCTCCGGAAATCCGATAAATTGCCGGTCTGGACCGAATTTTGAATTGCCAGACCGATTGGAATCCTAAAAATTACACAAAAATCGGGCCGAAATTTTATCAAATTTCATGTCGAAATACTGATAAAGTCGCCCACCATCTATCAAAAATTTACTTGAAACCGAAATAATCGAAGGGTTTCACACGTTACCTGCTGATTAAGAGATAAACAAGTGTCAAAAATCGATAATTAGTTTACCAGCCGGTCAGTCAAATGCCCATCCGCACGTGGACCTAATTTGAAGTTTCACGTTTGACCGAACTTCGGGTATCGAGTTTTGCAATAGAGAATCAGTTTGACTTATACACGGTCGAAGTCTTATCAAAATGGATATCTAATACTGCGTCGATTTAGATTGCCGTTACTCGCGAAACTAATTTCTTTTACTATAACATGAAATGCGTATATAAATAGACATGAACAGGCTTCAGATGACGTTCGTACAAAGTCGGAATAGCTCAGCACAACCCTTTTATTAAATTAATTTATCACAAGAAAGCGCGTGAAACTGGGTTTGAAATTTGTAAAAAAAAAAAGTCACGTCGTTAATATATGTTTTATAGTTTTTCATTCACGGTAAGAAACACAGCCGATAGAATTCAAACAATAATTGAAAATCCGCAGATTACAAACGATTTAAATATAAACGAAAACGGTAGCTTAATAATATCGCTAGTTCCGTCAATAAAATTAAATCTTACTTCAGGGGTGGAAAATGTCCAAAAAATAAATCGGAAATCAACTACAATAAATAAATGACCGAGATTTGTGCACAAATTCTACTCTAGGAAAAAAGTGCAACACGTGGGCGACCCACTCGAGTTTGTCTCGTCGGTCTTTTTGATGTACGTCACGACTCTGCGATCCCTTGGGGTAGAATGGACTGACCTGACATTTTTGTGACGTCAGCTGTGTTTTTCCATCAACAGACGCTCGTGTTGAAAGAAAATCGACATGACTGTGTTAAATTAACAGATCTTTGGGAAACTAGCTTTTGAAAATGGAATAGTATATCAATACTATAATTAAATCGGCGGTACTCGGGAGAGGGGGGGGGGGCAACTACTGAATGAATGATGAACCCTTTTACGTACAGGGAAGGTGAAAAAAGGCGCGGGTATTCGTTTTTGTCGGCGGAGGGGGGGGGGGGGTGTCGGTTTTGCCGGCGGGGGGGGGGGCAATTCCCGGATCCGATTTAAATTTCCAAATTTCCGGAGCCATGGAGCCATCTAAAGAACATTTCTGCCCAATTTGGTTGAAATTGGTCCAAGTGTTTGGAAGGAAGGAGATGCATAATATCAATGCTCTAGGCCTACTGGATCAGAAGGAGAGTCTTCTTAAAGTGTTTTTTTAAACTTCACTTTAGTTGCCATGGCAACCAGAGTTTTAAGCTGATTTCCAATTCTATTCTAGCTAATTTTGAATGCGCCTACATCAGGAACATTTTTGCCAGATTTGGTTGAAATTGGCCCCAAGACTTTGGGAGGAGATGTAGTTTAAAAATCGTTCTTTGTTTCTTTAAAGAAACACACAAACCCCGGAAGCTTCGCTCCTTGGGACCCTAGGTTGATGATTTTGGCTATTTGAAAGAGGTCAATATACTGATGTATCATGCAAATCATCAAGACTCTAGACCTTCTGGGTCAGGAGAAGATTTTTCTTTTTCTTTTAAATTTCACTTTTGTTGTCATGGCAACCAGAATTAAACTCATTTAAATTCTTTAGCTCTTTTTAAAGGAGATCACCTAAGGAACATATTGATTGAAATAAGCCTAGTGGTTTTGGAGGAGATGTATGAAGAAAATGATGCTGGACAAAGACGACAGACAGATGCCGGACAAAGGTTAATCACAATAGCTCCTGTTGGCATTTAGTCCTCAGGTGAGCTATATGACCCCCCCACACACACACACAAACACACAGTTTACCATAACCTTTACCCTAAAAGTAGGTGCCCTTGATCCATCATAGAACAAAAAGCTCTAATCAAGATGTACAAGTGGGTAAAATATCATTTGACCTTCTGCTACGTCCTTGGCCCTTAAGAGTAGGTGCATGAATCAAGCAAGATGTACAAGTCTACAAAATATTGTAGTTTGACCATAGTTTTCAGAGAAAAAGGAAGGTTACACTTTGTGAAACTAACAATGTCAAGGCTGTTCTTAGGCAGTCCAGATACAAGGGACACCAGGTAGTGCTGATTGCACTTCTGTTTAACATGTTCATAACTGTTCACATATAACTTTCCATGTCTTAGCAATCAATACCCATATTTATATACCAGATACTAACCCCAACATTTTGTGGGGACCGTGGATTGTTTGCTGGAACCTTTTCCACAATAGGAGAAGAAAAAGTAAAGTTTAATCCAACAGGTTTTGGCGTAGATTCCACCTTTGAGTTGGATTTATGTTGTTGAATGCTGGGTGTCCCAAAATTGAACTGTGGAATTGATGATACAGGTAGTGTGAAATCTGTCCTCAAGGCAGGGGATATCACAACCTAAACAATTAGAAATGTAAAAAGTATCCATCAATTTGAATGAATTAATGAATTTTGACAATATTTCTTTTTTATGAAGAAAAAAAAAACCCCAACTTCTATTTCAATGATTATCCCTATGAATACATTTTTAAAGTATTTTTTTTCCATACCTTTTTAGTTTATTCATTTTCTAATGAATATCTGTCAAGATTTTTTAAGATCTTTTTATATTGTCCTTTTGGTTACCACATCTGAAGGTCAGATTTACTTGCTTTGATACCACTTAACAACATTTTTCAATTATATCAAAGTAATGGTGAGTAATCTGGACATCGCCAGTACTAGAGCTCTGAAATGCCTTGAACATACTCATAGGACAAACTTAGTGGATCCAATATGTCCATTTATTCCAACAAATGACCCACGATTCCTTGTGAAGTACCAATTGACCAATCACCGCTGTTAATCAAAGAATCAAATAACTCATCAAATCATTCAATCAAGTCCTTAAGTGAACTTTGACAGCTGATATTGGCCTGACTGACATTTACGTGAAGCATTTTTGTTGGTTTGGTGACTTAAATGTTGTGTCTACAGCCTATTCAAGCTATATTTACAATGTTCTTGTCGCCAATCAATCATTTTACTTTTTTATTGCCTCATTCTTCCTATTAATTTTTTAAAATAATGCTGTTAACCCATTCCCACACAATCCCTCCTTTTTACACCCCCAAAGATAAAAGCTTTGGAAAAACATTGTGGATAATGAAGAAATGGCTTGTGACAAGCAATTTCTTCATTGTCCACAATGTTTTCTACCGTAAAAGACAGAGGACTTTGAAATTCCATCAACTTGAATTTGTCGTGTGCAACTTCTTTCAATTTGGACCAGTATAAAATTTTGTCATGTGGGAATGGGTTGAATAATGAAGTAGAACTTCTTGTCAGTCAGTGTTTGTGGTAAGTGGAGTCAGTGGGCAGGTCCAGTGATCTATCAATTCAATGTAATGCCATAATTACAATGCTAAATCTATAATTCGTTAACTTAGTGTAAAAACATCACAAGTATATATACTTTCTATAAACACTTATGATGTTTTTGCACTAAGTCATCAATATCTAAATAAATAGATGATGGACATACAGTATCTTCCTCTTCCAGAGTAGGTTTGACTGAAGCACTCCCTCTGTGGTATGACTTTTCTCGTCTCACTTTGCCTGACCCTGAAGGACCAGGTTGTTGGTCTATGCCTATTTTTACAGTATCTTGTCTCTGTAGGACAGATGAACTGAACTCTGATGATGTCCCAGGTCTCACCTACAATATATCATAGGCTTGCATTGTAAATTTTTCATTTCATTAATAAACATTGTCTAATATAAGCCTAATCTTCTTGGTCCTTTTGATGAAAACTCCCTTATACACATAGACATATTTTTTAAGTGTTCTTGATCTTTATATTTCTTTTAATGTGGAGACTGCAATATTTAGATAGGATGTAGGTGACAAGATAATCTGACGTTTTACAATGAATAAGCCTTCCCTAAGCAACAATTCAGATTTAAGTTAATTTGTGTTGCTTTGTTTTTTGTATTTCAGTTTAACTCATTACCATACAATCCCATATTTCTAAAAACTTAGAAAACAAGAGGGCCATTGGCCGTGGGTCTCTCACCTGGCATAGAGGCTCTTTTTATTGCAAAAGTCTAATTTCATATTAATGATAGAATTATGATACAAGTGGTCCTGATTTTTGAGGTCTAAACACACTTTGAACTGTAGTCTGAAACTTCTTCCAATATGAATCAGTAAAAAATTTAGTTATCTGGAAATGGCTTGATTCAGCTTTTAACTTTATTTCAGTCAGATTTCAGAGCCTGGAGCACCTAACCATTAACCCATTACCACACAATGACACTTTCTAATGCCCTGAAGAAATACAATCACAGAAAACTGGAAAAACATGAAATTTCTTGTAACCCTATTTGGCATGTATTTCCAATTTTTGCATAATTGAAAACTTCTTTCATTCTGGACCAGTCTAAAATTTGGTATTCCTCACATCAGTACAAAATAAACATCCTACCTAAGCCTTTGGCTACACATCTGCAGTTGTTCACTGAATGAGAGACAGGTGACTATGTAAAATATTCAAAAGTTTGTTGGCTGTATTTAGTCAAACCCATGACCCCCATTATTTACAGTCCAACACCCTATTGACTGCACTTAGGCCAGTCCAATACTTTTGGAGGACTAATGGAAACTAAAATGAGTATCAACTTACCATAGTGTTATCCCATCTGGTACCTTGGCTTGTCTGTCTGTTTGTACTAATAGATGCCAACCCACCTAATGTATGTCTCCTAGTGGGAGGTCCAATGCTTGTAGATGCCTAAGATAGACACAGACAGAAAATATAACCAAGTTGCTTTTTTTATTTTCACACTTTCTTCAGAGAAACAGTCAAACCATGGAACTCCACTTAAAGAACTCCAGATGTTCAGTGTCAGGTTTTACACATAAGTCTTTACTGTCATAATAAATCAACCCTTTTTCTTTCAATTGGTATTTTCAAAATTAATGCTAGAATTATGAATTGGACATAAGCATACTTTATACATATATATGTATATGTACCAGGGGATCCAAAACTAAAAATTTTGCAATGTTCATTTAGCTATTGTGAAAGATGACCACCTCTAAGGAACATTCCAATTGTCTGGAAGATATTGTTTGAAAATCCTTGTTTCTATCTAGGCCCTTAGCCCCCTGGAGCTCTGCCTCAGGGGTCCTGAAGGTAATGATTTCAACATTTTAGAGAGATGTTAATATACTGATGTTTGGTGTCAAAAATATCAAGGCTCTATGCCCTCTGGCTCAGGAGAAGATAATAAAAGATCTTTTTAAAATTTGTCATCATGGTAACTAGACTTTTCTACAGATTTCTATTCTATTATATTTTGTGAAAGAGATTTGATTTAACAGGGTTTAACACCACTTTTAACAGTATTTCAGTCATATCCCAGCGGCTGTAGCATCTAACAATGGATTACTAGTATTTTCAAACCAGTACTACCACTACATCATATCCTAGCTATTTTACTTAGGTTTACAATTATCCACCCTTTGGTGAGAAACAAATGTCGCAGAAAATATGATGTACAGCCGCCAGGATCGAACCCATGACATTCCATTATTGAAGATTAGGAGTGAGGTGCTACTGACTGCCCATTGACGGCAGCTTTTTTGTGAAAGAGAACAGCCCAATTAACATTTCTGCCAAATTTGGCCCATTATAGTCCAATGGTTTGGGAGGAGATGTTGTTTAAAAACCTTTTATTTTTTTCTATATAGCAAAACACACATCCTGGGGCTCCACCCCTGGGACCCGAGACTAACAATTTTAGATATTTTGAAAGAGGTCAATATAATGACCTTTCATGCAAATTACAAGGCCCAAGGCCTTCTGGGTCAGGAGAAGAGTTTTTTTCCCCGACAATTTCAAGTGAGTTTTCAACAGATTTATTACTTTTTTTACCTGTTTAAGGGGGCCACAGAGGGATTTTTTTGCCAAATTTGATTCAATTTGGCTTTATGGTTTCGGTGGAGATGTCCTTAAAAAATCCTACTTTGTATCTAAATGGAACCTCCCTCCCTCCGGCTCTGCCCCTGGACACTAGATTTTAATGATTCCAGCTATTTTGAAAGTGGATGTTTCAAGCAAAATATCAAGGCTCTGGGCGATCTTGTTCAGGAGGAGAAGATGTTTAAAGTTTTTCTGTAAATTTCATTTTTGTTGCCATGGCAACCTGAGTTTTCAACAGATTTCAATAGACCTTTTCACGCTCTAACAGCACATGCTTCAGTTCAAATTTTGTTTAATGCGATATTTATCCGAGACCAAGTCACGTGATCAATTGCGGGGAGTCGATAAATTATCACTATATAATCCTATATAAATTGGCTATTTTGAATGAGCTAAATCAAAGGTTAAAAATAAAAAATTTGATTGAAAAAAGAGTTTTGACTTATGAGCAGATATATGCAGACTAGTAGTAGCGGGTAATATTGGTGATATTATCGCGTTTTAGAAACAAAATTGAGTTTGAAAAGGCCTGGTATCTTGGGCTTTTGAAATTTAACAAACCTCGAAATTGACAATAACAATAATATTTCCAGTGAAATCAGTTTTGAAAATAATTTCACCCCCCCCCCCACACACACATACAAGAAAGGAAATGATATAGAGTAACATTAAACTCTGGGTACAAACACCAAATGATCACTTTGATTAATTAAAATATACAACAAATTACAATAAGTCATTGTGCTGGAAATCAATGTTTTTTTCATATTTACAACTATCTACAATACATAATAGACATAAGCCATCCGAATTTTTCTGGCACACTGATTGATGAAATTGGCGAATATGTGTCAATTATGGGCACATCGTTCATTGCAAAACCCGCCCTTCACATGGTAGGCCTGATGACAAGTGATAATAATCCTGATTGACATAATGACTCAATTTATTGTTTAATTATAAATACTATTGACCACATTTCGGATGATACAAATCATAAAATGTTGTTCTAGATATGCCAGGTTGATACCAATCTCCTAAAGTCTTCGTCAAATTACATATGTTTCTTTTCTCAAAAAAGTGTCTTCCTTACAAAGTTTAAGGGTAAAAACTTCAACATTATAAAAATAAAGCAGGCATGCTGTTTTAGAAATATTTGTTTCTGTCTGTATGTCGATCATTGTAAAGCTCTCCCCATCTTTCTCTCTCACTCTCTCTCCTTAATATCAAACACGCCCGCACTACAGCATTGTAAAAATAGAAATGTGGAAGAAAAGGAGGAAACATTTTCGTGTTATAAATAATCAATTCTCGTAAAAAAGTGCCATACAATGAATTAAAAAGAATACATTGTAATTCAAAAACAGGGAGTTTTTCGACAATGAATGAATGACATAGATTGCATCGATGATGACGGTGTTATAGTGCGAAGAAAAGTATGAGAAATAAAAAAAATAAATGTAAAGATAATGATAAGCGAGAGCTGATCAGAAGAATGACCTGTTGACAGCTTTGATGTAAAGGGTTCCCTTTGGTAGATCAAGACACATATGGGTTATTATGTCACCGGAAACATGTCACATACAATCCGATAAACACTCTAAAATTAATTGGTCAAGTTTATAATTTGATGAAACAATCATGTCTTCTCATGTTTCAACTGATATGCCGCCAAATACTAATTCCTTTATTGATCAAAGGATGCGACCGGGTGTCTATCAATCAGCGCGGTTGTATGACATGGTGTTTATCTTTAAAGCATTTTTTTCAAAAATCAATTAAAGTGAATACTCGTATTTTCAATGAATTGATTTAAATTGTTGCTTTCGCTGGTGGATATATTTTGAGGAAGGCTTTCATTTTAAAATATCGATCTTTGATATTTGAAAATCTAGCCTTACTTGTAGATCAAAGGACCAATATGTATATTATAACCAGAATATTATCAATAGGCTACCAAAAGGTCGTAAATGCAATTTGAGATAATGTGTAGTACAACAATTTGGTCACCCAACGATGAAACAATGTCTGAACTATATTGATCTTTAATTTCATCTTTCTTCGCACAAACTATAATAACTTCAATATTTCTGAGGGCGAAGAACATGAGTTTGGGGGACCCTGGTTATTGCCAGATACTAAACGAGATAATGACCTTTTCATGGTGAATTCACAGTCATACTTTATGGGCATTTGTTTCAGCTTATGCAATATACCGGGTTATCATACATTTTTTTTGCATAGGGTGAAAAATAATCATGAAACAAAACACCCGTCATTTATTCCTTAAAGCCGATATAAAAAGGTACTTTTAATGCTTCTGAAGAACATTACTGGCATAACAGAGAAAAAAATATTGTAACAAACAGATGCTACATTTCCCACAATATTATTTACATGATTTAGCCAAATGCTTTTCATTGTAAAAACTCAAAAAAAGAAGTCAAAATGACTGTACGCAATTATTCGGTTTTTGAAAAATAAAACCGGAAGTAAATCCTCCCCACAGTGGAAAATTGTTGTTGTTTTTCTTTGAAAGCGTCTAACGGATACAGACTTTTTAGTCATCTGACACTTTGCTTGAAAAGGTCGATTCTTTCAACTATTTCAAAGGGGGCCATCTTAGTAACATTTCTGCCAGATTTGGTTGAAATTGAACTAATTTGGTGGACATCATTTAAAACCCTCCTTTTTTTCTATATAGAACCACCTTCCTCTGGGGACAGGAGGAACTTATCTGGTTTGAAATTGGCCAAATGGTTTGAGTCAAGATAATGTTTTAAGAAATTGGTAATGGACAACAGATGCTAGATGCTGGACGGGCACCAGTGATCACAATAGCTCACATGAGCACTTTGTGCTAATTAGAGCAAAAATTAACCATGGAAAAATTATGGGTAAAGGATAAATTGCATGCCACAAGCAGGTTCTTCTTTCTCACAATGTTTTCAACCGTATTTGGTACTTATTTTTCTAATCAAATACACTTCAAATTGTTGTCTCTGGATTCATTTCATTTGGATAAGTCTAAAATTTTGTCATCTGGTAATGTATTAGTCTTTTCCAATACTTTACTGGTTTATCACTGGTTTCATGGCTAAGTAGTATTATTTAACCAAATACATTTGCTGAAAATAAACGAAATTTCTTTTTTCCAACTATGTTTCCTCTTTATCAAAGAAACATTATTAGGGTGATTCACCCTGAAATGTCATAAGCACTGTCTATATTGTTGAGCTAATCTAAATTCAATTTTGGAAATGTATTCATTATTATTCATATGTGCTGGTGACCTTCAACCTATAATCTTCCTAATTGTTCAAAAGATCAAGAAACAAGAATGCTTTTTTTTTGCTAAGGGTCATAAAACTTATACATACCACTTCTTTTGAAAAGAAAGACTGAAAAGGAGAAATAAAAGAATTGCATTACGAATTCTCATGGGAGCAATTCAACACACTAACAGGAAGCTTACATCTGTTTCATCAAGCAAAATTTTTCATATATTTAATGTTGTTTCCTTTGATTTATAACATCTTAGAACAGACTAATTCTGACCCTTGGGCGATAATTCATACAATCTTGATTGAGGTCCACCAAGTGGTGCTACATACAAAATATTAAAGCTCTAGGACCCCCTGTTTGGAAGAAGAAGAGCTTTAAATTCTCACTGTATAAGCCTTACGTAAAATTGATGACATCTGGGAATAGGCTAATTATGACCCTAAAGCCATAATTCATACAATATTAATAGCTGACCACCAGATGATGCTACATACCAAATATCAAAGCTCTAGGCATATCTGCTTGAAAGAATTAGATTTTATATTTTTCACTAATACGCCTATGTTAAACTTGTGACATCTGGGAATGGGCTAATTTTAATCCTGAGGCAATCATTTTTACAATCTTGATAGAGGACCACTAGATGATGCTGTATACCAAAAATCAAATTTCTAGGCCCTCTAGTTTGGAAAAAGAAGATTTTTAAAAAATTCTCTATATAAGCCCTTTGTAAAACTTGTGATGTCAGGGAATGGGCTAATTCTGTCTCTGGGGCCATGATTATACAATATTGATAGAGGTCCACTAAATGATGCAACATGCCAAATAAAAAAGCTCTAGGCCCAATAGTTTGGAAGGAGACTTTTGAAATTTTCACTCATTTTCTTTAACCCTTTCCCATACAACAAAATTTTAGACTGCTTTTATTTGGAAGAGGCTGCAGATGACAAATCAAAGTACATTTAAATTGAAAAATAACCACTGTAAAGGGTACAAAACATTGTAGGGAAAGAAGAAATTGCTTGTAACAAGCAATTTCTTCTTTCCCTGCAATGTTTTCCAAAATACAATACCTATGGGTCGTGAAAACAAGTGATTGTACGGGAAAGGGACAGTCTAATTTTATGTTAAGGATATGATTATTGCACAAGTGGTCAATACTTTATACATATATATGCTCTGTACCTGGGGTTCCCAGTCTTAGGGACAATATTTAAGGTTTTAGGACTAATTTAAAAGGAGAACAATTTTCCCCCTCTTGATCCATTGGTTATAATTTCAGAAATAAGAAAGAAGTAAATATACTGATGTTTCATGCAAAATATCAAGGCTCTATGCCTTCTTGGTCAGGAGAAGATTTTCAAAGATTAATTAAGAATTTCCCTTTTGTTGCCATAGTAACCAGAGTTTTTAAACAGATTTCAATTCATTTAGCTCTTTTAAAAGGGCACCACCTAAAGAACTTTTCTGCTAATTTGGTTCAATTTGATCCAGTGGTTTCAGAGGAGATGTTGTTCTTTATTTCTATAGAAAACCCTACCCCCTAGGGCTCTGCCCCTGGGGACCCTAGGGTCATAATTTTATCCTTTTGAAAGTGGTCAATATCCTGATGTTTCATGCAAAATATCAAGGCTCCAAGCCTTTAAGGTCAGGAAAAAAGATTTTTGAAGATTATTAAAAAACTTCACTTCAGCTGCCATGGCAACCAGAGTTCTTAATGGATTTCAATTCTTTTAGCTATTTTTAAAGGGTATCACCTAAAAAACATTTCTGCCAAATTTGTTTCAAATTGGCCCTGTTTGTTTGAAGAAATTGTTGACAGACGACGCATGCAGGATGGACTTTTGGTGATTTCAATAGCTCACTTGAGCATTTGTGCTCAGGTGAGCTAACAAGACGGCCGTTGGCCCTTGGGCGCTCACCTGAGATAAAGGTTCTTTTTCTTTCAACAGTCTAATTTCATGTTAAGGTTAGGATTGTGAAACAAGTGGGCCACAATTGCATATAAAGACTATGAACCTGTGGATCCAAAAGTCTAAATTACAAATTCCAAGGCTTTAGTGCTGATTTGAAAGAAGGAAAATACTTTTTCCATGGGTTATAATTTCAGAATTTAGAAATAAGTCTGTGAACTGATGCTTCATGCCTATACCCCCCCCCCCCCATGGGTCCGCCCCTGGCGGCCCGTGGATCATGATTTTAGCTATTTTGTTTGAGATCAATATACTGATGCTTCATGCAAAATATCAAGGCTCTATGCCTTCTGGGTCAAAAGGAGAAGATTCTTCACTTTTATTGCCATGGCAACCAGAGTTTTAAACAGATTTCAATTCTTTAAGCTAACTTTAAGGGGACCAACTCAGGAACATTTCTGCAAAATTTGGTTCAAATCGGCCCAGTTGTTTGGGAGGAGATGTCATTTAAAAATCGTTCTTTATTTTTATATACCACCCCCCTCGGGGCTCACCCCCTGGGGACCCGAGGATCATGATTTTAGCTATTTTGAAAGAGGTCAATGTACTGATGCTTCATGCAAAATATCAAGGCTCAACGCCTTCTGGGCCAGGAGGAGATTTTTAAAGATTTTTTTAAAATTTCACTTTTGTTGCCATGGCAACCAGAGTTTTTAACGGATTTCAATTCTTTTAGCTATTTTTGAAGGGGACCACCTAAGCAACATTTCTGCCAAATTTGGTTCAAATTGGCCCAGTGGTTTGGGAGGAGATGTTGTTTAAAGAAATTGTTGACGGACGACGGACGACACACAACGAACAGATGCCGGACAAAAGGGGATCACAATAGCTCACTTGAGCACTTCGTGAATGAAAAACTATAAAACATATATTAACGACGTGACTTTTTTTTTACAAATTTTAAACCCAGTTTCACGCGCTATCTTGTGATAAATTAATTTCATAAAAGCGTTGTGCTGAGCAATTCCGACTTTGTACGAACGGCAACTGAAGCCTGTTCATATCTCGATTTAAATACGCATTTCATGTTATAGTAAAAGAAATTAGTTTCAAGAGTAACGGCAATCTAAATCGACGCAGTATTAGATATCCATTTTGATAAGACTTCGACCGTGTGTATGTCAAACCGATTTAATTCTCTATTGCAAATAGTTTACAGAACTCGATACCCGAAGTTCGGTCAAGCGTGAAACTGCAAATTAGGTCCACGTGCGGATGGGCGCTTGACTGGCCGGCTGGTAAACTAATTATCGATTTTTGGCACTTGTTTATCTCTTAATCTGCAGGTAACATGTGAAACCCTTTGATTATTTCGGTAAGTGAACTTTGATAGATGGTGGGCGAGTTTATCAGTATTTCAACGTGAAATTTGATGAAAATTTCGGCCCGATTTTGGTGTAATTTTTGGTATTCCAATCGGTCTGGCAATTAAAAATTCGGTCCAGACCGGCAATTTATCGGATTTCCGGAGCCCTGGTCAATACATAGGGAATATTACCATAGTGTCTTTTTCTATGCGTTGTTATCGTGTTCGAGAATCGTGTGTAGGTATTTTTTATTGGATGAGACCGAAGGTCGAATCTAATAAAAATACATACACACGATTCGAGAACATGATAACAACAAATAGAAAAACACACTGTTGTAATATTCCTTTTATTATATACCTTTTAGGAAATGACATTAAGAAAATTCTCTTAAATGGCTAAGAAATAACCAACTTTCCGAAAAACCCGGAACGTCAATACACGTTTAACGGTACTCGACGAATACGGTTTTTTGCTACACGCCGAATATTGATTTTTTTTCTGTCGAGTTGTATTTAACAGCCAGGTTTAACTCCATATCTTTTATAGGTATATAATAAAATGTTTTACTATAAGAGGGAAATTGTTTATTTGAAGTAGCAATATTTTGTACGTTATTTTTCCTTAATTTCAAGAATTTCACCTATGTGCAGATTTTTTTAGCAATCATGTCCATTTTAATCTACATGAAGAAATACTTTAAAGTGGATTAAGTCTATAATTCTGTAAAAGTAAAATATGATGCTTACTGGATTCTGGGTCCAGGTCTGAGGAACTATTACTGGTATTTTCTTGGCATCCTGCAGAGAAAACAAATTTCTTTGATCATAAAAGAGTATATCATCTGTGGGAGACCAAAATGCCATTAATACAATTAGGCCAGGGGTCGACACTAACAGTGTCCCAGGATCCCAAAGATCCCTGAAAATTGGAAGAGACCTCAGCAATCTCAGGCTAGGGATTCCATCAGGATCCTTCAATATTTCTCTAGTACAATAGACCTTAATGTATCAACTAATGCTCTTGATCTTTTTGTTTGCTTGTTTTTGCAGAAAACATTGTGGATAATGAACAAATTGCTTGTTACAAACAATTTTTTAATTTTCCACAATGTTTTAGAAGCTTTTTTTTTCAAGTTGGGCTTAGAAGGGCAGGATTGTGCGGCAATGAGTTAATGTATATTAAGGAGGAATCCCTGATTATCTGGAGGAAATCTGAAAAAAATAAGTAGAGATTCACTGTGGGATCCCACTGAAGCAAAGTAATTGTCGACCCCTGTTAGGTATAGAAAAACAGGCTGTATTTATGAGACTTTGTTTGCCCACCAACAATATTTAATATTTACTGCAGTAGTAATTCATCAGATATATCACGGATACATTTTATCATCACCTTATCCTCATCACACTCAAAATTTGTTATCTGTAATATCTCATCTTCCAACCATGTTTTCCTCTACCTTGCATTTTTTTTCCCCCTTTTAAAATTTTGGTAAGCCTTGGATTTTGTTGTAAGGTAAACAATAAACAAGAGCCATGTCGGACATGGCCATCCCTCGCCGTAAAAGCTTTAAAGTATACTGAAGCCAGTTAGAGTTAGGCTACTTGTGCACTGCATTTCTTCTCATTGAGTTGGATAATAGCTATTATACTTTCAGAGATATACTCAGGACAAAATCTAAGTCTTTCAAACAACAAAGGGCAATAACTCCAAAATTATGCAAGTAAGAGTTGTGGTTCTTGTGCACTGCACTTCTCCTCTACAAGATCTATCCACCTATGAAGTTTCAAGTTAATAGCTTTTATACTTTCAGAGATATTCCCCGGATAAAATCTTAGTCTTTAAAACAACAAGGGGCAATAACTCAAAAATTATGCAAGCGCAAGTTGTTGTTCTAGTGCACTGCACTTCTCCTCAATAAGATCCATTGATCTAGGAAGTTTCCAGTTGATAGCAATTATACTTTCAGAGATATGCTCTGGACAAGTTTAGTGACTGAAGGATGGAATGATGGAAGGACAGAATGACAGACGCAGACCATTACTATATCCCCTTCGCCGAAACGGCAGGGGATAACAATCAAGACAGAAAGTTAGTAACATATCTTCTAAATATCAAACCAGTTTACATGTAAAATACAGCAGCTCAGCTCTGTGTCCTTTCCAACATTACACATGAGTACCAAGTGTATCTGCAGAGTCTGATCAGTCTTCATTGTAAGACCAAAAGATTCAAACCCAAAAGTTTTTTGGATGATGGCAAACATTCCAATTAACCTGGTTGACAGTCCAGACTGCTCAGTGTATGCATTTCACTAATGTGAGAAACTGTTGGAAATGTTACGTAAGGGCTCAAAATATATCAAAGCGCTGAAAGCCTATGATATATATACACAAGATGAATATAACCTTGTCAGAAAAAAATTGATGTTTCGATTACTGGAGGTGTCTCTTTCTGCCCAGATCTACTGTTGATTGTGCCTAAATCTGCCAATTTGTGTGCTAGCCCTGACAAAACCTGCCCACAAAAAGTCAAATGTTACATGTTTTTCATCTGAACAACAAGGTGTCAAATTGTCACAAGATACACCCGTCACACTGCTTAATATTAACTGGAGATTTGAATAGAACTGAGGTTATTTTGAATGAATATTTTTTCTCAAACAAAGTATGGAAAACAACTAAGGACAATAACTCAAATTATACGCTAGGTAGAGTTATGGTTCTTGTACACAGCACCCCCCCCCTTGGTAAGATCTATCCATCCATGAAGTTTCATGTTTCTAGCTATTATACTTTTAGAGATATACTACGGACAAGATTCAAGTATGAAAAACAACAAAGGGCAATAACTCAAAAAATAGGCTAGGTAGAGTAATGGTTCTTGTACACAGCACTCCCACTAGTTGAGCTCTATCCATCCGAGAAAATTTAATTATTCTAGCTATTATACTTTTAGAGATATACTCCGGACAATATTCAAGTATGAAAAACAACAAAGGGCAATAACTCAAAAAATTGGCTAGGTAGAGTTATGGTTCTTGTGCACTGCACTCCCCCTTGGTGAGATCTATACACCCATAAAGTTTCATGATCCTAGCAATAATACTTTAAGAGATATACTCCGGACAAGATTCAAGTTTGAAAAAACAACAAAGGGCTATAACTCAAAAAATAGGCTAGGTAGAGTTATGGTTCTGGTACACTGTACTCCCATTTGGTGAGCTCCATCCATCCATGAAATTTCATGATTCTAGCTATTATACTTTTAGAGATATACTACGGACAAGATTCAAGTATGAAAAACAACAAAGGACAATAACTCAAAAAATTTGCTAGACAGAGTTATGGTTCTTGTACACTGCACTCCCACTTGGTGAGCTCTATCCATCCATGTAATTTCATGATACCAGCTATTATACTTTTAGAGACATACTCTCGACAAGATTCAAGTATGGAAAACAACAAAGGGCAATAACTAAAAAAATAGGCCAGGTAGAGTTATGGTTCTTGTGCACTGCACTCCCCCTAGGTGAGATCTATACACCCATGAAGTTTCATGATCCTAGCTATAATACTTTTAGAGATATACTCCGGACAAGATTCAAGTATGAAAAACAACAAAGGGCAATAACTAAAAAAATTGGCTAGGTAGAGTTATGGTTCTTGTACACTGCACTCCCACTTGGTGAGTTCTATCCATCCATGTAATCCCATGATTCTAGCTATTATACTTTTAGAGATATACTCTGGACAAGATTCAAGTATAAAAAAAACAAAGGGCAATAACCCAAAAAATTTGCTAGACAGAGTTATGGTTCTTGTACACTGCACACCCACTTGGTGAGCTCTATCCATCCATGTAATTTCATGATTCTAGCTATTATACTTTAAGAGATATACTTCGGACAAGATTAAAGTATAAACAAGAGGCCCAGTGGGCCTTAACGGTCACCTGAGTAAAAGATTGATTGATTGATTGAATGGGGTTTAACGCCGCTTTTAACAGTATTTCAGTCATATTGCGGCGGCTGGAGCACCTAACAATGGAATCCTGGTATTTCTCACACCAGTACTACCATTACATCCCTTCCTAGCCTCCAGCTGCTATCTCACATAGGTCTACGGTTATCGACCCATTGGTGAGAGACAAATAGTCGGAAAGGATGAGTGCCGCCGTCGGGGCCTGAGTAAAAGAGCACCAAGACAAGTGATTTTGTTTGAAAGAATTAGAAAAAGGTTTGGTTGAAATCCCCTCAGTAGTTCTTGAGAAGAAGATGAAAATGTTTAAAAGTTACCAAAAATGACCCCCTTTTGGTCCCCATTTTAGGCACCCCTGACCTCCAGCCTTTTAATTTTCACAAATCTGTATAATCAGTACCCAATGATGCTTTTCACCAAGTTAGTTTGAAATTGGCTTAGTACTTCATCAAAAGAAGGTGAAAATGTGAATTTTTTAACATGATGAACTTTGACCTCTGGGTGTGGCCCCATACATGACCCCAGGGACATGAATTTCACAATTTATAATATACCTGTCCTAGTTGTCATGCACACAGAATATTTAAGCCCTGGCATTCACAGTTTATTAGAAGAAGATTTTTTAAAGAAGTATTAAAAATTACCCCTTTTTGGCCCCTATTTGGGCCCCTTTGACCCCCAGAACCCCTATTTTCACAAACTTGAATTGGCATCCCCCAATGATGCTTTCTACCAAGTTTGGTTGAAATCCGCCCAGTAGTTCTTGAGAAGAAGATGAAATATTTAAAAGTTACCAAAAATTACCCCCTTTCGGTCCCCATTTTAGGGCCCCCTGACCCCCCAGCCTTTTTATTTTCACAAATCCCAATAACCATTACCAAATGATGCTTTTCACCAAGTTTGTTTGAAATTGGCTTTGTACTTCATCATCAGAAGATGAAAATGTGAATTTTTTAACATGATGAACTTTGACCTCTGGGTGTGGCCCCATACATGACCCCAGGGGCATGAATTTCACAATTTATAATATACCTGTCCTAGTTGTCATGCACACAAAATATTTAAGCTCTGGCATTAACGGTTTATAAGAAGAAGTTTTTTTAAAGAAGTACCAAAAATTACCCCTTTTTGGCCCCTATTTGGGCCCCTATGACCCCCAGAACCCCTATTTTCACAAACTTGAATTGGCATCCCCCAATCATGCTTTCTACCAAGTTTGGTTGAAATCAGCCCAGTAGTTCTTGAGAAGAAGATGAAAATGTTTAAAAGTTACCAAAAATTACCCCTTTTTGGCCCCTATTTGGGCCCCTTTAACCCCCAGAACCCCTATTTTCACAAACTTGAATTGGCATCCCCCAATGATGCTTTCTACCAAGTTTGGTTGAAATCCGCACAGTAGTTCTTTAGAAGAAGATGAAAATGTTTAAAAGTTAACGGACGACGGACGACACACGACGGACGACGCACGACGACGGACAAACGATGATTGCAATAGGTCACCATGACCATTCGGTCAGGTGACCTAAAAACAACAAAGGAAAATAACTCAAAAATAGGGTAGGTAGAGTTATGGTTCTTGTACACTGCACTCCCATTTGGTGAGCTCTATCCATCCATGAAATTTCATTATTCTAGCTCTTAAACTTTTAGAGATATACTTCGGACAATATTCAAGTATGAAAAACAACAAAGGGCAATAACTCAAAAGATAGGCCAGGTAGAGTTATGGTTCTTGTGCACTGCACTCCCCCTTGGTGAGAACTATACACCCATGAAGTATCATGATCCTAGCTATAATACTTTTAGAGATATACTCCGGACAAGATTCAAGTATGAAAAACAACAAAGGGCAATAACTCAAAAAATAGGCCAGGTAGAGTTATGGTTATTGAGCACTGCACTCCGTATTGATGAGAAGAATATAACTGCCAAGTTTAAAGTCAATGGGACTTAGGATGACAGAGTTATGGTCCAAACAAAGAAGTGGACACCGCCTGGACAACCGGACGCCTGGACACCACGGGTGATCCCATAATACGTCCTGTCTTCAACGGGCGTACAAAAATCTTTGATGGAATAATAAAGGGCCAGAAAAGAGAGAGAAAAAAAACTTGTAGCCAAGTTTGAGCAAGAGAGTGTGGGCAGTCATTTACCAGGTTTACATTATAATCTGCATCTCTCAAAAGCGATATCAGTGCTTGCATGCAGATGTTGCTTTCAATGGACTTTTTATAAATATTTAAAGTCTCATAATCCGATCCTATAGGATTGACAGAAGATTGTATTTTTTATGTTGTATATTTTCCATTAAACTCTACTTGGCTTAGAATTTTATTGTGTTAACTTGAGCCTCAGAATGCCTACCCAATCTCAGGCTAATTAAAAGAGCTTGAGCCCTTGATTCACTCTAAAAGCCTTATATATGCTCATTGTAACAATAATTTAGTTCTAACCGATTACACTGCATATTCTAAAGGTTTGAGCAGTTTGCTATCTTCAGAGCGTAAAAAAAGACTGATCAAATACTTTTCAATGCCATTATTTCAAAATAAGTTACCAAGTAATGCTCACACTTAGAGGTGTTGGCATCCTATCTAACACATCAAGGATCCTCTTTGCTGTTGAGCTTGTAACAGCCTCTTTTACTGGATTAGCTTTGGGCCTGGCCTTAAAAGACTTCACTGGAATGGACAGCTGCAAGCACAAACAATTTTTGTATGAATATCAAGATATTGGTAGAATTCACTATTTTGACCAGTGAGGTGTGTACAAATGTGATAAATTGATGGTAAAATACTGCAAAAAAGTTATATCAGCTTTACTGTTTATAGTGTTTGATTTAATTTCCAGAGAGTCATGGGGAGCCAAGCCCAATTAAGTTCTCATGTCCAGGGTATTCAATCATACTTTGGATAGCCAAATAATTCAACAATCAATTTCTTGGTGTGTCAATAATCAATTTTGACTGACATAACAGGTGTTTGTGAAGCACTTTACACCTACAACAGCCTTGTAAATCTTCAGGTTTTTTGTTTTGCAAAAGTTTGACAATGACAAATGACCTTGACCTTGTCACATTACCTAAACTTGGTACCTGTTGATGCGAATTGATGAGATCTATCATCATTACATTGAATCTCAAATGGTTTTAAAACACTTGTAGTTGTTAGGTTTTTTGGGCAATATTGTAGAAGTTTGACCTTCGCAAATGACCTCGACCTTTGCATCTGTACATATGTATCAATAAGATCTATTATCATGGCAAATATGAGCATTGTATCTTGAAAAGGCTTAACTCATTCCCAAACAATTATGCTTTTTGACGCCCATCAAGAAAAATATTTGGGGAAAAATTGTGTGGAATGAAGAAATTGCTTGTACCTAGTTTTTTGGTTAAGATTTGCAGACAGAACGACCAAGACAACAATATGCCCACTATCTTTAGATGCAGGGGCATGAAAAGAGGCACAGTATTCAAAATGTTCCTAGCTGAAACTGTCAAGTCTATGTACATTTGCTTTTAAAACATTCCTACACAATCCCTCCTTTTTACGCCCCCCCCCCCCACCAAAAGGGCTTTGGAAAACAGTGTGAAAAATGAAGAAATTGCTCGTAACAAGCAATTACTTCATTTACCACAATGTTTTCTATCCACAAAGTTGTACCAATCTAAAATTTCATTACCATGAAATTGTCGTCTGCAACTTCTTCCGATTCGGACAAGTCTAAAATATTTTTGTGTGGGATTTGGTTAAAAAATTAGATTTAATGTTTGAATTGACCTGGTCAAGAAATAGTATACCCAGTTGACAACTTGATTTGTGGTTATTATGTTTATAAACATATTCAGACTATTTTGTTATAAATGTCTGTTGAAGTGAATTAAAATATAGTGTGTCATAGCTCATCAAAGAGATGAAAAAGAAATAATTATAAACTTTTAATAGATTGAATGGTTGTCCATAATTTACTCCATAATCTACCCCCTTTCCCCATTTTTTCATTGTAGGGGACATGATACCCCTCCCAATGCCCCCCCCCCAAAAAAAAACAACAACTGGACTTAGCTTTTAATATATTTATTTTCAAAACTAACTCTGCTAGGGATATAATCCCCCCCTGACCACTCACAAAAAAAGATGTGTTTGTGAAACACCATGCCCCTGAAACAGGAATTCTTAGAAACAGGTGATTTTTATTTGTTTTTTTTTGTCTTTGTTTTAAAGAAAAGGGTTCAAATTTGACCTTGACCTTGATGAAATGACCTTCCCCAATTGAGCCTTGTTGCGACCTATCCACATACCAAATATTAGCATTGTAACTTAATTAGGGATGCAGTTATAGGAAAATGTTTAGTTGGCAGGTTAAGTTTTTGAGTAACGTTTTAGGGAAAGGGTTAAAATTTTGACCTTGACCTTGATGAAATGACTTTCCCCAGTTGCTCCTTGTTGAGACCTATCTACATACCAAATATTAGCATTGTACCTTAATTAGCGATGAAGTTAGAGGAAAATGTTTAGTTGGCAGGTTAAGTTTTTGTGTAACGTTTTCGGGAAAAAGTTTAAAATTTTGACCTTGACCTTGATGAAATGACCTACCCCACTTGCGCCTTGTTGAGACCTATCCACATACCAAATATTAGCATTGTAACTTAATCAGGCTTGAAGTTATAGGAAAATGCTTAGTTGGCAGGTTAAGTTTTGTAGACAGACAGATGGACAGACAGACAGACACTGGTAAAACAATATCCCCCCGATCTATGATGCAGGGGCATAAAAAACAAAACCAACCAACACACACTGGACTTAGCTTTTAATACATTTATTTTCAAAACTTACTCTGCTAGGGAGTGACTGATTCAGGTCAATTTTCTTTTTCTGGGATGATCTTAATGATGATCGGCCACCAAATACTGTCTTCCCTGGGTAGAAACTGGACTCATGAAAACTTGTCCCTAACACTGATGAATCTTCCTGTAATATAGCCATGAAATGTGGGTTAGTAAACTATGGCTGAAACAACAAAAGTTAATAAGAAAACAGAAAAACAAATAAAGCTATTCAACACTTTTAACAAATGAGAGATGCTCAATGCATTCCTTTTCTTTGTTGCCTTAATCATTATAACAGGGGGTCCCGAGTAGCTTTGTGGTAAATCTGAAAGTAGAGGGTTACAGGTTTAAGTCTCACCTGTACTACTGGTCACTCAGGTTTGTCCTTGCATTAAGGCATTCAGAGCCCCAGCATAATACTGTTATTACTCAGAAAAACAAGAGCAATCTAGGAAAGAATGATCAAATCACTTGAATTAAAAGAAACTAACAAATTATAATTACATTTGACGAATCTTTACTAGTGCTAGAACTTTCATTAGGCCTTATGGCTTTGGAGGAGATTTTTAAAGTTTGCCTTCTTTATTTCTATGTAAAATCAGGGATCGCCCAGAAAAGGGCTTATTTTCAGAATTTGGTAATTCTTTGAAGTAATTTTGGTAGAGGGTCAATAGATGACGATTTGTACCAAATACCTTTACCTCTTGGGAGGAGAAGATTTTTAAAGTTTTTTCACTCCATTGCCAAAACAACCAGAGTTCTCCTTGGATATCAATTCTTTTAAGTATTTTGAAAGAGCATGACCTAAGGATCATTTAAGTGAAGTTTTGTTGAAATTCCGTGGTAAGTTTAGGAGGAGAAGATTTTTTGGTAATTGTGATCAGACAGACCGACAGTTACTGATCACAATAGCTCCCCCAGAGCACTCCCTGCTCAGGTGAGCTTAAAAAGAGGAAATAGCTTATTACAAGCAGTTTCTTCTTTTCTGCAATGTTTTCACATCAATAAAATCAAAGGCACATAAAAAACAGGGATTGACAGAAAAGGGTAAAGGAAACAAGCAATAAACAAGAGCATGGCACACAGTTCAACGCTCAGCTGCAAGTGCTTGGTAATTCTAAGTTGAAAAAGGGGCATAACTCTTACAAAAACGCTTTTAGAGTAATCCCTTGATAGTCTGGATAGCTCTTGTGATTGTCAATACACATGCCAAGTTTCATGAGGATATGTTTAATAACAATAGAGATATGACCAAGGTTAAAGTTTGTCACACCAAAACAGCCGAGCTTAAAATTAACTGACAACATTTTTCCTCCCTTTAGCCTGCCAATTTTTTAGCCATTTTTTTTTCAAAATTTTTGCAATTGGCGATAATGGTGATTGCCAGCGTGAGCCCTGAACAAGCATTGAGATTTAAATATTACATTCAATGGAGATCCAAAGAGTGAAGTGTTGAATGCTGGTCTCTTTAGGTTGCCAGGTGGTTGCTGATTGTGTAAAGTGTCATTAAACCTCTGTGTCCAAGTTCTGTTTCCACTACTCAGGCTAACATTTACTGGAAAAATACAAGACAACTTGTTTAAATTTAAAGTAAAGATATAGATTGATGTCTTTCTAAAAAATACATTCATAAGTATGCATGACAATTTCATTATAACAAACTATGGTATAATTTCCTTTTCAGATCAAATCATACTTCTCAAAAGGAATAAACAATCAGCAAACTACGAATATTTTAAACTTTATCAATGACATCAACCTTTTAAATTTTTCTAGCAATACAATACCATTCCTGTAGTTATTGTATTTGTATAAATTCCAGCTTTAACCCATTCCCATACAATACCACTTTTTAGGCCCCTCAAGAATTGCTTGTTAGATTGAGGGCAACTAAAACATTTGGCCTTCACTTTTTTGAGTCTGAACCAGTCTAAATTTTTGAAGTTTGATAATTGAAGTTTCATTATTGTCTAAATTGTTGAAGTTTGATAATTGAAGTTAGATAATTAGTAATATAATTGTTTTACATCTTGGTCTTTTAGCAGTTGGCTGTGGTACTGGAGAAGGAGGACTTCTGCTAGCAGCACTTTCTTCATCCGACACCTTTCGTTTTTCAACAGCCCCTTCTCTTCTTCTATTATCTAATTGTGGAACCATTGAGGAACAACCACTAGTTGATTTTGAAGCATCACTTCTTTGAGACATGGTATCTTCTGGAAAAAAACAAACAAATAAAACTAGAGGTGCTTGAGCACCTGTATTGCTCCACAGGCCTGATTGTACTGATTAAGCAAATGGTGTTTTCAAGTCCATCCTGTGTTGCACATAAAGCTTGTCAATAAAATCTTTTAATATTTCAACCTTTTCATTGTTTTACAATAGTCAATTCATTTACCAAGTCAGATGAAAAGGTATTCACAATTTTTTTTTTTTTAAAGAATCACTGGATACAATATATGGACATAAGCCACAACCATAAAAGCCATATTTTCAACGAATCAAAATTGATTAATGGAAGCTGAATGAGTTACCAGAGGATCATTTAAATGCAATTTGGTTGAAAATTCAACAACTAGTTTCCAAGAAAATGAGTTTCAAAGATTTCACCATATATGGAAATAAGACCACCTAGGGTTCACGCTGTCGATCGTCATTGTCACCAAATGCAACAAAAATAAACTACTGGCGCAAGTTGTTTTCATTTGGCGAAAGTTTGTGGCGCCAAAAAATTAAAACCTTTTGTTAATACATATATTTACTTTAGTCAAACTCCGAAAACTAAGGCCGAGGGTCAAGTGTGTATAACTGCTCAATGGCTTGTCAATTATGTCATTGAGTCTGACACAAGACTGACACATTGCCAAATTTAATTACAGTTCTGATGGACAGCAAATCAGATTTATGAAATGGGCTCATTGGTTGGCAGGTTGTATTGATTTTGAGTTTTTGGCATGACTTAGTATTAGGGATGACCTGATGAACCTTTTTAGATGACGGCTTTCAATTTATATATCAGTAGACCTCAATTACCACGCATAGATTGGCTCCTACAAAAAAATTGTAATAAAACTGGCTACCATTTGCCTTTTCCTGCTGAATACAATTGCCAAATTCGGGAATATTTTCATATATTCCTGCTGACAGTTTCAGTCAGTTTATTATCTCAACACTGCTACGCTGAATCCTTGCTAAAACACTGATTCAGAATTTATGGGTAATAAGGATACTCTGATGAGCTGTTGAATGTTACTGAAATTTCAAGAGTTCTACTGTCCTAAAAGCAGACAAACCCTTTCTTTTTTTGTTCATTCGTACCAAAGAATGTTCAACCTTAAGCCGAATTTCTATGTCGTTCTATTATCAAATCAAGCATATTATAGGCTTATTACTATATCCTTCTCTCCATTTTTCTCATCAGTCTCGATTTTCTAATCAAAGTACTGAAAGCACTAATTGAAGATGAGTAAAATCATTGTAGATGTATGACCTAGCTACATTCATTCATGACAAAATTATGAAGGAATGACCATGTTTAAAACCTTAATGCGTATATTATTTATTATACAACATATAAGTTAAGAAAATAAAGGAGCAGATATGAAATGCTTGACTTTGGCAAAAATCCTTCTCAATTTGGCTCCAACATTTTCCATTTGGCCCCAACTTTTTCAATATGGCGAAAGTGATGGCGACAACTTGTTTCAAGCCAGAGCTAATTTTGCCGATTCCTAGTTCACAGTCAGTATCCTGACTGTAGTTAAAAGACTATGGTCTAGAATTTATACAAGTTAGATAACTTACCATTAGCCAGCACACTATCTGATTTTTCTGTCAATCTATTCAAAGGAAGTAGAGACGATGTGAACTCCGATATTGGTGGTGGGAGATTAGGCGTCTGAAAAGAAGCATTCCCAGGATCTACTCCACCATATTCTATTGTTCTTGGTTGGCCATTTGGCAACGCAAAACCTGGATTTGAAAACTGTGGCATCTCTTGATTACTTCCTCCAGGAAGAGAAGAGGGGCCTGTAGCAGTTGTCTGAAAAGAACAAATTGGCATGATTTCATGTATTATCTAAGCAGCATCTATTTTGCATGAGTTTAAGCTCTTATTTTCTTAACCTTTGAATATTATACTTTGAAAAACCATAGATTCAGGAAGGAAGAAAATTCTCTTAACTAGCTGTATTTTCTCTCATGTCTAGCCAGTGTTAACCCACTACCAGACGACAACACTTTAGATTGGTCATAATTCACAGAAATTGCAGACGACAACTTTAACATGAAAAAGTTTTAATTTCATTTGTCTTTTGGTGTGAAGAAACATTGTGGATAATGAAGAAGTCTTTTGTAACAAGCAATTTCTTCATTTTAGACTATGTTTTCCAAAATTTTCCTTCTTAGTTGCTTCAAAAAGCATCATTGTGTTAAAATTGGTTAAAGGTCAGATTTATTTTGATACAATGAAACATATACTGGACACACACACCCATTGTTGGATGTAACTTGTTGCACACGACTCACATTGAACATTCAAGGACCACAAAATGTCACCATGAGCATGTATGACGGACAGACAGATGGACTGACACAGACGGCAGTAAAATAATATGATCTTAAAATCAAAGACAAAATTTTGACAAAATAGTTTACATTAACCTTTACTTATGCCATCAGAAGTTATACAGCTTTCTGGTCTCCAGAGGTGGGTAGGATATACACAAATTAACAGGGTCCAAAGAATTAGAAAAATGGCTCTCATCCTAAAGGGCAAGTAACATGAAAAAGTCACCCATCCTGAATTGACTATCACTCGTCCTGTAATAAGTCTAGGGATAAAAAATCCACTTTTTTGTAATAATATATTTTGGTATTCAGAACTTGAAAAATTTACTAATATCTGAAGACGACATTTTTTAGTGCAGACAAAACAAACACACAAAATATAGAATGTGAGAGTAAGTTTTTATTCAGGGCCCTGAATACCGGTAAAACGAGCGGGTCAAGTGAAACAATATATTGGTATACATACAATATTGCGGAGTTTTTCCTGTATAATTCAAAGAACACGACTTTGTAGGATAAAATAGGCAAAAAATATACACAAATGCATGAAATTTGTTGCTATATATCCATGACAATATTGTTAAATTTATGATCAATTAAGTTTACGGTGCTGAGTCATATCATGCGAAAACCGGAAACAGCCCAAAGTCAAGGTACAAATTGTTTTGCGAACCTTTATCTCCAAATTTACACAATGCAGTTTTATGAATATTTTTATATGTATTGATCCTGAAATGAATTTTTCAGTAAGTTATTTTTCATTTGTCCGGCGAATGACCGCCTCAAACTTTTCACTCGTCCTCCGGAATTTCCCGCTCGTAATTACGAGCGTACTCTTTGGACCCTGATTAAGAAATTATTAAAGTTGTTGTCTGAGCTAGGGTTAAAACAGGCAGAGTTCTGCCAAGCTTTTGACCTTAGGGGGCCACTGGCCCATCTAAGTCAATAATATGGGGCCACTTTTCCAAAACATGGGGCCACTATATTATGAGGTCAGATATATGATGTGAACCCAATCAATGAGAAGAAATCTCAAGGGCTTTCTTCTCATTTAAAAGTAAACAATATATTGACTTAAAGATACATTTTTTAGCTGTTGATGAAATATTTTTCTTGCACTTAATACAAAGAGAACAAGTCATTGAGTTTTTACTTGAATCATAAGATAGCCACGAAAAGTGCGTCAGCCATTAAATTTAGAACTGTTTTTCGTAGCTCGATTTAGCTATTTTGCGCCCGGATTCTGATTGAGATTCGGACGATTTTGAAGTCCCAGGTTCGTTTGGCTGATCATCGGTGCCAGTTCGTGCTCTCTTTGGCTAAAGAAGCTTAAGATTGTTTTTGCTTTCTTTTTTCTGCCATAGTGGCGACACAAAACAGCGAGTTTATGATGCAGAAGGAATATTTCATTACGTCAAACTTAAATTTGTTATTTCTATTATAACGCTATTGATTGGCTGATATGACCGAAAACGGAATTTACAGTGCACAGTAAACCAATCAGAGCGATTGTTTCAATCAATATTAACACTCTGAATTAACAAGGGAAACCCCGGAAGTAAATAAAACCCCAAACATCCGCTGATTCGTCCCAAGGTATCTTCGTACCTAGGGCTCACGGTTCGTAATTTTAACGCGCTGGTCGGCCCCCCGACATATTTTTTAGGAGCCATCTGTAATTTTTCTGCGCCGATCCCGCAATGGCGCGCTCTTGGCAGAACTCTGAACAGGCCTAACATTACTTACAGGTGCCATTGGTCGTGTTGCTGATCCAGAAGCCTCGTTCTTCTCATTCCCTGCAAGCCATGATGGGTACATAATGTCTCTAAAGGAGTCTTTCATTTTGGAGAAAAATGACTGCAAAGAGAAAGTACTGTGAATTTCAAGTAAAGGTTATATACAAAACATGCAAGAGATTACACAGACACATCAATGTTGTTATAAGACTTACTACCAGACCACAATTTCTCTTTTAGCCAAAAGTGAAGAATATTACAATTGCCACAACTAAACTATCAATGAAATTGGTTGATAATCCCAAAATTAATGGCTTCATGACACAGAAAAAAACTTTGCCACTGTAATAGAGCCAATTTTTCAACAAAGAAAAGTCAATGGACCATAAACAAAAATGCAACATGCATTTTTGGTTTATACTGAGTGCACATGTGAAATTTGAGCCAAATCCATTCAGTTCATCCATATGACCAGACAAAACATTGTGACCAAGTTTCATGAAGATTGAGTATTTCTTAAGGTCTCTTATGTTTACACACTAAAATTGTCATTAGTGCCCCTTTTTCTGTGTTTTCCAATGATGAACAGAACATTCCAATTTTCAATAAAATTAATGCTTATGACCTGGAAACCATTCTGACCAAGTTTCATAAAGCAGTGATCTGCCAAGGTTGTGTTTTCGCATTGTCTCCCAAAAATTAAATGTACTGTTTTTTAAGACCATGGGGATTCTGTCCCCATAATTTCAAAGCCCTGGTAGCTCGCCTTCTTTTTTTACCATGGGCACATTATTCCCTTACTTAATATATCACTGATGAAGATTTAGCCATAATTGTGACCTCTAGGGTGTAAAAAATGTCGCTTGTGCGAAATATTATCGCCTGGTGTATGTTGAAGACTAACATTACTATCTCCCTGAAGATAGCAGCCTGGCTACCAGATTACCTTTATCAGCCTACTAGTCCCCCAACTTCATGCTCCTAGGCTGCTAGACTGCAAACTTAAGGGAGATCAGATTAAATTTTTTCAATCCAGGTCAAACTGCAATTGGCTGTAGCGCTAATTTTTTTCTAGCTCCTAGTTTTTACCAAGTCACATGTATACTGAAATCACGTGACCACTCACATACGTTTTCACTCCCACACCTCGGGATGGCCTTGATTTACATTCTGTAGGGATTGACATAGGCACCGAAAGATATCGGACCATCCCGATCTTGTGCAGAATTCAAATGAGGTCAAGGGTAAATAAAGGAATGCTACCTGAATTGTATTCAAATATTATTGAATCAACAACTTGAAAAAGATAGAGTTTATGTTTAAACACGAATACTGTCATTTTGGCCACTTTTGCCTTGGTTTTAATCCTTTCCTGTTTTTCAAAATTTTGAACCAGTCCAATTTGAAAGAAGTTGCAGACAAAAAGTAAAAGTGAGTGCAATTTGAAAAGTAATCAACCTACAGGGTAGAAAATATTGTGAGAAAAGAAGAAATTGCTTGTCACAAGCTAAACCTCTTTTCCCACAATGTTTTCTCAAGTGTAAAATCACAGGGATGTAAAAACCAGGGATTGAACTGAAAAGGGTAAAAGGAATATTATCATTTTTGAGAGGGTCAATCATTATGACCAGAGAAATAATCTGATAAAGTTTCATGAAGATTGAACTGTAATTGTTACCTCTAGAGAGTAAACAGTGAATTTTTCATTAAGACCTCTCTTCCTGTGTTTCTAATGGAATTTACCTAATTACAATAGGTTTAATCCTTCTGACCTGTCACACATTGTGACCAAGTTGGTTTGTTAATCCTTATGAACTTTCAAACATTCTGGCCAAGTTTCACGAAGACGGAGTTATATATGTTGCCTCAAGTGTGTAAACACTCCTATTGTTGTTACAGCTATATGCACAACAGACATTCAACAAGGGTCTTGGAAATGACAATACTGTCATCTCAGACAACAACTTTTCCCCACAGATGACAAAAATACATATCAAGGGTTCCAAGGGATGACAAGCTATCAAAGGATTCTATCTGGCATTAAGGTATTCAATGACATGTGTCGCAGTGTTTATTCTTGGATTTCAAAAATGTGAGGGATTTCGGCAGAAATTCACACAAGATATGTTTACAATTGCACCAATATCAAAAGACATATGTGCAGCCTGATCTTTGTATATACCTCCCTCCAAAACAGGAATATTCTGTGTTCAGCATGACATAGGCTGATAAAGTTAAATTTCATTCATAGGGCCTATTATGCCACAAGCTATTTATCCATAGTGTACTCAAAAATACTAGAACTGTTTTGGAAATTGAAAAGGCTACATCTAACTACCCCAGTCTCTTTATTCCCTACCAACATTTATTTGTTATTTTCTCTTTTGCTGAAAAGTTCCCACAACAAAATTTAGACTGATCATGGCCAAATGTCACATAAGCAGGGTTCGCGCTGCCGATCGCCATTGTCGCCAAATGCGACAAAAATAATATTCTGGCGCAAGTTTTTTTATTTGGCGAAAGTTCATGGCGCCAAAAAAATAGAAAAGTTTTTGTTATACATACTTGTACTTTGACTAATCTACGGAAATCAAGTCCGAGGGCCAAGTGTGTCTAATTGCTCGAGGGCTTGTATATCGGGTCAATTGTGTCATTGAGTCTGACACAAGACTAACACAACACCAAATTTAATTACAGTTCTGATTGACAGCCAATCAGATGAATAAAATGCACTCATTGGTCGGCGAGTCGTATTGATTTTGTGTGACTTAGTATTATGGATGAGCAGATGAAACTTTTTAGTTGACGGCTATCACAAAATCGATTAGATCACATATAAATAGGCTTTCTATAAGAAAAGTGTAATTAAACTGACCGCCATTTGCCTTTTCCTGATGAATGCAATTGCCGAATTCGGACATATTTTCGTATATTTCTGCTGACAGTTTCAGTCAGTTTCTAATCTCGGCTACCGCGGTTCCTGGCTAAAACACTGAATCATCATTTATGGGTCATTAGAAGGATATTCTGATGAACTGTTAATAGAAACAGTGGTAGTTTGTCAAAATTTGACAGAAATTTCAAAAGTAATACTGACCCAAAAGCAGACGAACCATTTCTTTTTTGTTCATTCGTACCCAAGAATGTTCAACCTTAAACTGATTTTTTTTTTAAATTACAGAAGTCTACATAATTTTATTATTAAATCAAGCATATTTTACTAGGTTTATTACTATTTCATTCTCTCTTTTTTTCTCATCAAAGTCTCGATTTTCTAATCAAAGTACTGAAAGCACTGATTAAAGATGAGTAAAATTCAATGTAGGTGTATGACTTAGCTACATTCATTAAAGACAAAACAACAAACGAATGGCCATATTAAAAACCTGTTTAATATGCACATTATCTATTTAACAGCATATAAGTTAAGAAAATAACAGTGCAGTTAAATGCTCGAGCTTGGGCCCAACTCCTCAATTTGGCCCCAACTTTTACCATTTGGCCCCAACTTTTTTAATTTGGCGAAAGTGATGGCGACAACTTTTTTCAAGCCAGAGCCAACCCTGGTAAGTCATTTAACCCTTGTCATGCTGAGCCCGAAATATTCCTGCTTAGGCAGACAGTATAGACCTAGATCATCCTGCACATGTGTGCATTTGGACCTTAGACTACACCACCTGTTTGACTTAGCTAAGTTAAGAGTTGTTTATCATATCATTTACAATAACAAGTATTGACCTACAATTAGGGTCTATCAATGCTTTCAGCTCCTGATTTAAATGCTTTTCTAAGCAAAAAATAATATTCAGCATAACAAGGGTTAAAAATGAGTGTATATTTATAATTGGTGTATTTACAAAAATGACATATTGCCCCGGATTGAGCACCTAACAATGGATTCCTGGTATTTCTCACACCAGTATTACCATTACGTCCCTTCCTAGCCTTAAGCTGGTATCCCACTTAGGTTTATGAGAGAAGGTAAAAAAAGCCTTCTGTCATTTGTTTTAATTAGAAGTACCTTCAGACAAAATTTTTGATAAATTCTGAAATTATTTTCCAAATTTCCCATTACTCTATATTGGAAATCTATTAACTTGCATTTTTCAATCTCCCATGCAACATGAAATGATTTCAGTGTCCTGAAGTATGATGATAAGCTCTGTAAAGATATTTCAGACATTTAAAAAAATACAGATGCTCTTTCAGAGGCAGCCATATGAAATGCTGATTCATAAGATGATCCAGGATCATATGCATCCAGATAACTTAAAGGAAGTATTTGGAAATATGGTCACTTACAAATTTAATCCGTCATTATTCCTTCACAAAGTTCTGATAAAAAAAAGATCAGAAATAAATTTGAGATTCCATTAAATCATTTCACCGACCCGTTGTCAACTCAAATTTTGGCGCAGAATATGCTAATAAAGGAACCGTACACATTAACAGTGTAAAAAAAAGTGAATGATGTTCACTTACACAAACAATTACATAGAACTCAGCTTTAGAGAAACAATCTTAAACGAATTTGATTTACTCATCAAGCGAAAATGGATGTGAAAAGTTAACTGTCGCTGACCTTTCTGCTTTCCTTTCGTGCATATGGGGCTCTCTGGGAGCGGGAACTTTGTCGCTCCATTTCCCCAGATCCCTGTCAACCAATTAGACTAGATGTCGTTAAAAGAGAGATGATTTTTCACTAATAATTGTATCTGAATGTATTGACGTCGAACCATGCAGTTTTCACTAAAAAAGATGGCGGTAATAGAGAGAAATTTTGATTGGTTATTTTTGGGTCACATGACTGATTGTCTGGCAATGGCGACATAGAGAGTTGACAAGGGCGATAACCATGAAACTCTAGCCAAAAAAGATCCTCGACAAAGACGTTCGCTTTTCAATTCTTACTAAAATTTGTTTCAAAAATAATATAATTTGAAAAGTACACACAATAGATAATCTGTTTATTGACTGTAAATTGATACTGAGGTTGTACTAAAAATAGTGATACCGTGGGGATAAACAAAAGAAACGTCATATTTCACAAGTGACGTCACGATTTATTCGATAGCCATGACGGTTGACATATGTTTGTCAATAAATCGGGATGGGCGAGAGAAGTGCAAACGTAGATACAAAGGTAAAACAAAAGTAGTGACAATATTGTACACATTTTAATATTTACTAGCCGATCGGAAGATGATTGAACACTGTCACGGACCAACCTTACCTGTCGCGTCACAGAACCCCGGTCTGTTAATATAGAATATTTCCTGAAAGCAACTGAACCTACGGGGGCACCAACCAGTGCCTTTCCCCCAACTAGTAAAACGGTCTGAAGGATTACATCGGCCGTTTTATGACTATAAATCACTAGAAGACAATCTTCCAAGACTGTTGAAGAAGCAAATGTTATTCCAATATATACAAATCCGGTTCCAAGACCAGCCCAGAAAATTATCGACCAATAAGCGTCACCTCCATTTGCTGTCGTATCCATGAAAAAATACTTAAAATGTCTCTAAGCAAACAATTTAACTTCAAAGTAACAACACTGGTTCAGATAAGAAAGATCATGTGTAAGACAAATATAAGAATGTATAGAAGATTGGACCTTACAAGTAGAAAAGCAAAACGAAGTAGATGTGATTTACATGGACTTTAAAGCAGCATTCGACAAGGTTCTGCATAGAAAAATACTGCAAAAGACATGGAATATTGAATTAAGGGGTAATATATACTATTGGATCAAGTCATTCGTTTAGGACAGGGAATAAAGGGATATTATTAACAATAGTAAATCTAGCTGGCAAGACGTCATAAGTGGAGTACCCGAAGGCAGTATCATTGGACCGATTTTCTTTTTAATTTTTATCAAGTAACTGCCTAATTACCATAGAATGTCCGAGTAAATTATTTGCCGATGACACAAAAATATATACATGTCCGTCAACTTGTCATGTGACGAAGAGAAACTTCAAGATAACCTCTTCAATGCCTGAAACTGGGCAAACGAATGGGACATGTTGTTCAATCTCCAAAAGTGTAAAGTATTACATATTGGTAAAAAAGAGCCAGGAGAATTCTACATGAAAGATAAGCACAACAAAATATCTAAATTAGAAGCTACAACACATGAAAAAGATTTAGGAGTTATCATAGACAGATCTTAACCCTGACCAACATATTCAGGGGAAAAGACTAGCAGGGGCCCAGTCGCCCATGGCCCCTAGATTTTGGGCTGGGCCCCTAGACCTATTGAGATAATGCCTATACCTCTAACATTAAATATTGAATTTCGGAAGGCTGGGCCCCTAGGTTGAAATTAATAGTCTCTTTCCCTGATATTACTGCTAAAGTAGAAATAGCCAATAGAAACTTGGGAATTATAAGCAAATCATTCACATTCATGGACGAATTAATGTTCAAAAACCTTTCCAAAGCCATGGTTCGTCCACACCTTGAATACGGATCAGCTGTGCAGTGTCCAAGATTAACAAAAAAAAAAAAAAAAAAAAAAAAACCAAACACTCAGTCATGATAGCTAGAGAACGTTCAACAAAGAGCGACTAGAATGGTCAAATGTTTAAACCAGTTATCTTACTCCCAAAGACTGATAAAATTAGGCCTACCAACACTCGAGTATAGACGTCAACGCTCAGACCTCATACAAACATATACACTCATAAACAAAATTGACATCTAAAACAATAATTAAAATTATTAAACATATCAAATATCAACAGTAACTTAAATGATAACTATATTACAATTTACAAATTTAAAAGGTAGGTATCGATGTTATTTTCATGGCACAGATTTTAATTATTTTTATTTCCTCTCGGATACTATTTGAATCCAATTTTCCGTAACGGTGTTTTGCAAAAATCTTAGGTCGCTTATCAGAAAACAACAGGGTATTTCGTAGGCTATTAATTTACTTTTAGATTAAGCCGAGACAGTTGCAAAGAATGTAGAATCATTCACGTGGTGTGAATAACCGCTTGAACCTTGTATTTAGTTCAAAATACATCAAACCAACGTCATCGTTACGTCATCAGGAGTTATGTTCGCTAGCCTGTCTTTAATTCTATAAAGATCAGTCAAAAACTGTCGTACGCGTTTTTACGAAAATAAACATTTACCGTATAGTTTTGTGCTTACCCTTTCAAGTGACATGATTTAGGACGTAGACTGTTTCGCTAGTAAATTTGTTACCTTCAGTTGGCATTGGGTCATATGCAAATGAGGTCATTCGAAGTCGACAGGCAAATTCCGCGATATCTATAAATAACCAGGAATTCCACTGAACCTTTCCGATATAACCACAAAAGGCCACTTTAGGCCTATTAGATTACCGCCAAGACAATACCTGACTCAACTCAAATTTTTAATGTTCGTTTAGGTGTATTTTTCGGCACTTGGTATTTTTTTCTTATGTAGGTTTCAGAAACATCGATACCCCCCTTTAATACCATCTCTGGTGTGACTGACTGCAGTATACCAGTAACTAGTTTATAATCACTGAAGACCAACTAAAAATCTTCATATAATAATAGCAGGCAATAGAGAACGCTAACACCAATCAGGTCAGTAATAAGCAATTTGTAAGAGAGAGAGAGAAAAAAAAAGAATATGTATAAATGTATATAACTGTATGGATTGGAAACAAGCAAGTAAGCCATAGCACTAGTAAGCCGCTATATACGTGATACGCGAAGTGTCATATTCAGGGGTCAACACTTGCTTTGCTTCAATGGGATCCCACAGGAATCCCTAACTATTACTTCAGGGTTTCCTCCAGTTAATCAAGGATCCCTCCTTGATATACATTAACTCATTCATACAAAACCCCGCCCTTCTAAGCCCGACTTGAAAAAAAAAAAGCTTCGAAAAACATCGTGGAAAATGAAGAAAATGCTTGTTACAAGCAATTTCTTCATTATCCACAATGTTTTTTACAAAAACATGCAAAGAAAAAAATCAGGAGCTTTAGTTGATACATTTAGATCTATTGTACTGGAGAAATATTGAAGGATCCTGACAGAATCCCTAGCCTGAGATTGCTGGGGTCCCTTCCAATTTTCAGGGATCCTCGGGATCCCGGGACACTGTTAGTGTCGACCTCTGCATATTTGTGAGAGAGGAGTTGTGACCAGTGAATAGTGCCATGAAATTCACCCTACATATACAGTAACACATTCAAGATGTTGGAGAAGAAACCGGAGGTCATTCCTTGGACATACTCGTTATCAACTGACAGACACTTAAAAAAAGGAGGGCCAAAAAAGCTCGCGCTTATGCATAGAAGTTGCATCTGGCCTCTACAACTAAATGAACTATATGAACGTACTCAGGATAGTCGAACTAATGTTAATGGGATGTATTTTATTCCCGAGTCAATTAATTACTTTTGTAATGACACTTTTTGAAGTCACTTGCACCTCCAATTTTTTTTTTAAAAAATGCATGGAAATAAGCGTCACTTTTGTTTTATATTTACTACTAAAAGATTGCGAAGGACAACTTTTTTTCTATCTAAGATATATATCTTTTTGTATCTTGAGGAAATGACACAAGTATATTTGTATTTCCTAGAACCTGAGTGTTTTTAGTATTCAGATTTGTTAAAGATCGAATGTTTCGGTGTTACCTTGAGTGTTTTAGAGCTTACACGAAGGACCTAATGGTAAAAAAGTAGCATTTTCGGCGCTGCCACGAAAATAAAGAAATTGAGTATTTCCAAAAACTTAGAAGTTTTATACACTTTAGTAGCGTGTGTGATGTCCTTGTGCTTTGAGTACCACCTGACATCGCCTCCACCTTCTGCTGATCATCCTCACGAGTGAAGGGATATCGATAATCGAGATCTTTTTTTGTTTTGTTTGCCGCCCTTGGTACGGCAAGATGACTGGTGATAAGCCTCCTGATCTTAAACTGTGGGATTTGATCCCATTCTTCAAGTAGAGCCTGTCTGAGATCCTTTCAACAGAGATGCTGGTTGCACCAGGTGTGATGAAACAGCTGTCTGAAACATATCCCAAGCACGCTCTTTTGGATTTAGGTCCGTGGATATAGCTGGTCATTCCACACGGACGATTGTGGCTTGTTCGAGATATTGATCGGTGATGCGGGCTCTATATGCTTTTCGTCATTTGTCTCCCACCAATGAATGAATAATCAAACCTATGTGGGGTGAGTATCTGAAGACTCGGAAAGGATGTAGTGGTAGTATTGGTGTGGGAAATACCAGGAATCCATGGTTAGGTGCTCCAGCCGCCGCGATATGACTGGAATACTTTTAAAATGGCGTTAAACCCCATTCAATCAATCAATCAACTAAATTTAGAGGCAATATACAGATCGATACGGAAAACGTATAGCAAAGTTTATCAATATGTTGAGCAACAGAAACGTGTGCGAACAATGAACTTACCTGGAACCTTATAAGAAAAAAAAAATTCTATCCTAATCCAGACGTGCAGAGACGAAATTTCTTACAATAAGGACTCAGATATTCCCGAGAGCTTCTTAATATATCCTCTAGCTTTCGGTCCCCAGGTAGCCCAATTTTTAATCGGCTGTTTAAGACCAGAGATTTCTGACCAATTTCCAATGTATTTGAGTCCCAAACGTTGACATCGATCGAGAAGGCACATAAGTTTGTTTTTTTCTGTAATTTGACTTTAGATCACATTTTGACCGAAGTTGACCAAACATCATACCAAGATATCAGGAAAGTTTCTGGACAATACTAGAAAGTAATGAGGTTCTTTAAAATTGACCTGATGGCATTCTGTTAATCTCTAGTGACAGACATTAATTGACCGAGTTGTCACGGAGCCAAACATTCGAGTTTAAGTTATTTGATACTGGTGTAAATTGCAAAACCCAAATGGAACTGATGACTTTGAGATTGATGATGATAGTGACGTATCAGTGACGTCATCTATTCGTCTGGATGAACACCTGAAAGTCTTTAACGTCTTTCAGCAGAATAACTGAAAAACTGTATTCGGATTCAGTAGACGGCAATAATTTCAGAAAACATGTCTAACCAAAACTATATCACTTCCGGAGAATAAATTATTTTATAGCCGGAATATAGAAACTTAAACATCCATGTACTAAGCATAGCAAACATTAGAACGTGTAAACGTTCTTTCGCAAATGTTGCTTAGAAATAAAGGTCAAATGGGAAAAGTTCTCGAACCGTTATATTATGTGTGTGTGTGTGTGTCTATTTCGTGGTTGTGCAGTGCTACACGGTCGTCTTACCCCCTTAACCCATTCCCACACAATGACGCCTTTAGACGCCCTTCTAGAAAATAAGGGTTTGAAAACATTGTGGAAAATGAAGAAATTGCTAGTTACAAGCTATTTCTTCATTATCCATAATGTTTTTACCCCAAAAGATAGAGATTTTTAAATTCCATACACTTTAAATTGTCGTCTGCAACTCCTTTCAATTTCGACCAGTCTAAATTTTTGTCGTCTGGTAATGTGTTAAGAGGCGTTTGATTGTCATCTCAGTCTCTCAGAGCTTAGGTTATGTTCGTCATTCAATATTGTGTGCGTAGCTGCGTAGACTCTTGGACTCTCACTACTATGTATTCTGAAAAGAAAGATAATTATATTGCGACCTCAAAAGTATATAGACACAGTTACCGTTCTTGCCGTCATGGGAAATCCAGATTAAATATTATTATGATTAACTGCATATCAGTTTCGCTTAAAATGGACCCCAATACACCTCCTGTCTCCTATTGTGGATCTAAGTACACAGTTCTAGGTTATGCGTAATTTATTTTAGATCTTAAAGCATTCCCATACGATCCCGCATTTTTACGCACCCAAAGAAATAGTTTTGCAAAACATTGTGGAAAATTAAGAAACACCACTCAATGGCGCTTTCATACGCCCCTCACCCCCCAAAAATGGAAAGCATTGTGGAAAATGAAGAAATTACTTCAAGGTGTATGTTTCACGACATTTGAAATTTTGAAATCAGCGATTTAATTACTACATTTTACCCAGGAATTGGAAAAAAAGTCTAAAATTTCATAAACTTTATTTGTCGCCTACAAACTCTTTCAATCCGGAAAAGTAAAAAAAATTGCCGTCTGGTAATAGGTTAAACAATCGTTGAACCTTTTTGTTTTGGAAAATTGACCGATCGCAGCTACCAATCAAAGAGTCAATCAGCCAGTCAAATCTATTCATTTAGGGCGGAAGTGAACCTTGAACTCTGACAATGGCCTGTATTTATGTGAAACATGTTTATTGGTTTGTCCAATTAAACGTTTTACTTTTTTATTATACATGTATGTTACTTGCCATAAATTTCGCAAAATAGAGCCGCTTTATATCGAAGTGGATCTTCCTGTCGGAGTCGGTCAGTGTGGCCAGCATAGTCAGTGGGCCAGCGATCAGTTTATTACGAAGGCCAACAATATCGCAGTTTGCTTATGTCTGAAGCGGCAAGTCTCATTACATAAATGAGAGAGATGCTATACTACCTAGAGCACGAAAACAGTATTTTCAGTGGTAATCGAGGTCTTAAAAAAAACAAAACAAAACAATAAAAAGCTCCTTTTTTCACGACGACCAAGGAAGGTGGCATTATCGGACTCCTCCGAAAACAGCATGGCTTAGAAAAAACGTGGGTTAGAAAATGAATATATTTTCTTCGAGGAACTAAAACTCGATTTAGTTCATAAAAAAGATGCGATTGTGATAGAGTTGTGGATTATTTTTCACACGGGGACAATTACAAAAATCATTAATCATAAAAACTACTTATCCTGAGTAAGTTTATCAGTGAAAATAAAAGCCCTGCGAGTTGGTTTTTGGATTAAAGAATATTTGTCAAAGGCAACTGCAAAGATATATAGAATATCTATAATCCCCGTAGTATGTTCTGAAATTAAAACCTTAATCAGTATAAATGTTAACATTGTGCATGGTGTGTATCAATATAGGGATAACTTTTGAAAAGGAGTAAAGTGCGCGTTTATCCATTATCAGGCGACATACCAATGTGAAAAAACTACTTTATCTGTTGGCCTGGTTGAAAAATATGTCGGAAAAGAAGAACTTGTAGGAAACCTAAAAGACAAAAACGATTCCTACTTTTCTAGGAACTGTTCCCTAGTATAGACTTATTCGATGGAAAATATTGTATTGGGAAAGGATTGCAAATGACATTATCTTCTTTTTCCCACAATGTTACCCGTGGTATGAAATACTGGGTCGTGAAAATAAGTGATTACACGTACTGGAAATACTCGAACGCTGTAATAACAATAGTTTAAGTCTCATTTGAATCCAGCACATTCCGTGTAAAGAAACTGCTCACGCTTCCACAGTCTATATGTATATATATGTTTGTTTCTTTCATTTTACTTTATCGAAAATACAGGAAATAATCGGGCGGCTTTTCTCAATTTAACTTGATTGTCTCGATGTTGATTGGTTTATTAGTGCTCATTACAGTGAAATATGGATGCAGGAACGGTTCAGTGGGAGAAAACGGTTTTATTCTCATCTGGAAATATGCGGACGGATCTTTTTCGTCCGATGCGTCGGTCGGTGTCGGATTTAAACGTGTGTGCAAGCAAGCCGCGGAAGGATAAGCCAGTGGTTTTGGAAACGCGACAAGCGCGTGCGGGAAGTCACGTGCCTGTTGTGTCGGTGCAGTACGATGTCCCAAATACAAAGACGCCACCTAATTCGTCTGCATTTAGGTATAAACGGCTTCATACACCGTTGGCGTACCAGAATTCTTTCAAACGTTCAAAGAGCGATGAAAAAATTAGTAAGTATTGAATTCAGCAAGCAAAACAATAAATGAGTTAATACTGGGGGCGTCTCAAAACGAACGGAATGCTTTATTGCTCAAGTTAAGTTTGTCTGCCCGGTCAAACGGACTGTCTGTCCGGTCAAACGTCCGTTTGACATATTACAAATATACCTATGAATAATTTTTTTTCCTGCAAAATATAATTGCCCTAAATGCATCGGCATTTTTAATAGTTCGAGGGCAGTGAGCAACACCGTTGTAAGTGCCTAAACATCAGTGTTCCGCTAATTCCTGGATTTATTACCTGTCATACGAGAGGCAACCACAGGGGGATTTTAATAGCAAAAAGTTAAAAAATGCGATCGTATCCAGGACGGGTCATCAAGACTGGTTATTTGAAAATGACAATATTGTGAGTTATTATAACTATTAACATAGTCTGCCAAAATGGGAAAAAAAAGTTTGGACCAGGTTAGCTAGTGCCGTTCACTCTATCAGAAAAGGTCCAATACTCTTCGATCCTACTAGATGCCCCATTTTCCTAAGGGTCACACTAATTGACCTATTCCCAAAATTTTTTGGACTGGTTCAAATTCAAAGGAATTGCAGACACCAATTGAAGTTTGTGAAACTTTAGATTTTTTTAAACTTTCTAGGTAGAGATTTTTTTAACTTTCTGGTTAGAAAACATCGTGGAAAATAAAAAGTGTGTTTGTTACAAGCAATTTCTTCATTTTCTGCAATGTTTTCCTAATTCTTTTAAAAATTTCTCCTCCAAAACTGTTAGGTCCAGGGCTTTTGAATTTTTCATGCAGCCTCCCCTTTAGCTGCGATATCGTAGCCCTCTTTCCGATAATCTGCTGGCGAGGTTAACCCTAACCCTCGCCTGCAGATTATCAGAAAGAGGGCTACGATATCGCAGCTACCTCCCCTTACAACACTATCAAATTACTTCAAGTTATTTATTCTGAGATCCTTGTAAGCCCTATGATGTGGGTTCCCAGATTTTAGATAGAGATATAGAAGGGAAATCTTCTAAATCTCCTCCCAAAACACGGGGCCTAAAGCCTTAAAATTCTGCATGTAATATTGTCTTTTAATACTCTATCAATTTACAGTATAATCTTTAGCTCGAATGTCGCTGAAACTTTCCAAATTCAAAGGGGTTGAAGACAACATAATAAAGTAAGTGAATTCATAAAGAAGCCATCCATTAGGAAAGAAAATACTGTGGAAAAAGAAGAAATTACTTGTTACAAGCAATTTCATCTTTTTCCACAATTATTTCTCAAGTATATCACAGGGACACAAAAACTAGGGATTGTATGGGAAAGGATTAAGTGACTTTAATCCATATCATATTTGACAAACTATCAAATAAAATAACAGATGAAAGATAGTGTCTTTTTAGAATTCAATTTTATACATTCCCAGTCTTTTTACAGTTCTGAAGTAACATACTTTGAAAACCATGTGGACAATGAAGAAATTGTTTTTCATGAGCAGTTTCTTCCCTTGCCCACAATGTTTTCTATACAAAAAAGTAAACATAATAAAATTTCACCAAATTGAAACAGCCATCTGTTACATCTTTTAATCCATTACCACACAATCCCTCCTTTTTATGCCCCAAGAAAAAAGCTTTGGAAAACATTGTGGACATAGAAGAAATTACTTGATTCAAGCAATTTCTTCAATGTCCACAATTTTTTCTACCCCAAAAGACAACAAATTTTAGAGTTTCATTGATCTAAATTGTCATCTGCATCTTCTTTTAAATAGGTCCAGTCTAAAGTTTTCTCATGTGGGAATGGGATAAAAGTGTACCAGTCTAAAATTTGTTGTTACAGAGCTGGGTAATAAATTAATTTCTGGTACTATTATCATGACTTTCAGATTCTCATAGCTTTAACACCTTACCTGAGGAATTACCTTTAAAAAGGTCAGCTAGGCTAGACCGAAGGGCTGAGGAACAAAAAGCGGAGAAAAAAATAATATGTGAGCAAAACTGTGTCCTGTAGAAAACAGATGTTTCATGTACTCAAACCACCTATGTATAATTACCTTTTGTGTAGATAGTGCAAAATAATTTTAAGTGCATCTATAAAGATTTTATAAGATTTTTTTGCTTACTCTCTGTTTTGTTGATTTTGTGTTTTTGGGATTTCAACTCACTGAATGCTATCAAATTCTGTTAAGCTTCATCTGATAGGCGCCCTGAGTCATGAATGTTAAGAAGAGATTGAGAAAACAAATGTCTAGAAATTAATCAGACAACTAGGCCTTGCAAAAATTGACATTCTGTCCTAAGATTCTTAATTGCCTTTTATGCCCCTGCGTAGACAGATCTGGTCATATAGTTTTTTTTTCTAACACTGGCCATAACTTTAGATGGTAAGTGCTAGGGCTTTGATTTTTGAATTGCTTTTGGTATTACCATTCTGTTTATGCCTGTGCCAAGTTCAAGGTCATACCTAACCAAAATAATATCTTTAAGTGATAACTCATGGATGGCAGATGCTAAGGTTTTGATACTTCACATGTATACAGCTTGTAAGATCTTTCTATTGATTCCAGGTTGAAGGTAGTGTGTTAAGGCTTATGTCAAATGGCCATAATTTTGAAAGGTTAGCACTAGGGTTTTCATATATCAAGCGTAAAGCTTGTGGGATGACCTTTGTATTATTTTCATGTTACCAAATTCAAGGCTTTCAATAAGGCCAAGGTCATTTATCAAGGATACAGGTAATGGGATAATTCGTATTTAATAAACATATTTTTTTTAGACAAACTTGAGAATGAAGTGGTCAGGGTGAACTATTGTGATCGGACATTGTATGACATCCATCAATCTGTCCATTCACAATAACTAAAAAAAAAAAATCTTCTCTCAAAATAGCCATAGTATTTCAACCAGACCTCAAAGAAAATATCCTTAGAGCTGTGATATTTGGTATGTATGTGTAATTTTTTTTCTAAAACACAAGGCTTAGAGCTTTGATATTTGATATTAAATCATCATTTAATGACCATCTGCAAAATTACTTCAAAGAATTACTCTACTTTGAAAATTAGCCCAATGTTATTAGATCCAAGGTTTTATGTAAGAATATAAAAGGAAATCTTTAAAGTCATCTCCAAAACTAATTGACCTAGAGCTTTGAAAATTTGGATGTAACATTGCCATATGATCTTCTGCCTAAATACTCCAAATTATATCTCTTCATTGAAAAATGCTCCTATGTTGAGGGATCCTGGATTTGTCACAGAAATAAAGAAGAAAATCATTAAAAACTGTATGGCATGCAGTTTTTAGAATTTTCATGGAAGAGATGATGAGGAAAATTCCCATTCCCACTCATTGACGCTTTTAGATGCCCCCAAGAATAAAAGCTTTGGAAAACATTGTGGAAAATGAAGAAACTGCTGCAACGTCCTTTCAATTTGGACCAGTCCAAAATTTTGCCATCTGGTAATGGGTTATGACAATTAGACCTTTTGCATGTAGGATTGGCATGTGTGTAGGTGAAGGTCACTCACTTTGAACTGTCATTCTAAGAAAGAAATTAGTGCTATGTTTTTGAATCCCAGGTTTTACTAAGAGATATACGGAGAAAAATATAGAAAGTCATCTCCTCTTCTCCTTCCAAAACATTAGGCCTAGTGCTTTTGAAAATAATTTTACCTTATTTATTATCTTATTGGGGTCTGCCAAAATAAATCAGAATCAGATTAGTTGTTGTAAAATTCAAAATTGTACAAAATGATAAAGATGGAAATCTTTAAAAACCTTGTCAACTCTGTAAAGCCTTGCGCTATCATTCTCAGGTATGGGACCGTTGGTGCAGCACTATTGTAAGAGCCTACATATCTATTGGTATTTACAACTACCAATTTGCTAGTGAACACAATCTGTCAAGTTGTCTCACTAGGCTTAGTCAAATGTGATATTCTATTTTGTAGCCAGTTTAAGTTCAAAAATATAAAAACAACAACAACAAAAGAAGTCTCTTTAAAAAGATTACTGTTTAACCCTTTCTTGTTTTGCAAAATTTTAGACCTGTCCATATTCAAGAGTTTTGCAGACAACAAATTTAAAGTTGATTTTATTTTCAAATAATCATTCAACAGAGTAAAAAAAAATGTGGGAAAAGAAGGAATAGATTGTTATAAGCAATTCCTTTGTTTCCCACATTGTTTTCTCAAGTATAAAAACACAGGGACATAAAAACCAGGGATAAACAGGAAAAGGTTTAACCAATTCCCACTCAGTGACGCTTTGAGACGCCCCAAGAAAAAAAGCTTCTGAAAACAATGTGGAAAATGGAGAAATTGCTTGTTACAAGCAATTTCTTCATTTTCCACAATGTTTTCTACCTAGGAAGTGGAAAAAATGTAAATATTGTCGTCTGCAACTTCTTTCAATGTGGACCAGTCTAAAATTTTGCAATATGGTAATGGGCCAATAGATATGGTGGTATTGATACTCAAGAGTTTTATATTTGACTTGTTGAACAAGGTAGAACCTATTTTAATCCATTGCCAAATAAAAATAAGGTCAGGACAACAATTTTAAGTTTTAAAAGTCTTTGTCTAGCAGGGAAGAACACATTGAGGATACTTAAGAAATTGCTTTTAATATATTTCTAGAGCATTTTTTTTTTTTTGTAGCCTGGATTGAAAAGGCTTATTTGTGTGCAAATGGGTTAGCCCACACAATCCTCTTTTAAGCCCATCAAGAAAAAAAACTTTGGAAATCATTGTAGAAAATTAAGATAAAGATAAAGATAAAGATAGATTCTTTATTTAGACTTGTACATTACATACATCGTCTAACTAAACAAATATACAAATATTTAAACAGAATGGCACGCACGCTCACAAGCACGCACACACACACACTATTTAAGACTAGCACACCCGGTACGCATGAGCACAATTATCTAGCTAATGTGCCCTTGAGGGTACCAACATCGGGAAAATACAGTGAAAATGGTTTAGAACCTGATTTCAAGTTCATTTTTGGAGTATATCAATATGACATTTTCGAAAGGGAGAGTAGATCTGATATTCTTAAAATCAATTTAATTAGAAAACCTCAGATGACAAGATATAAGTTATCCAAAACAACACAGTAGTAGTATTAATTAGTGTGCACATAAAAGTATTACATTTTGGGTTAGAAATTCCGTCATAAAACATTGAATAGTTGGTTAAATAATTAACGCCTCATACATCATTATTTACTCAAAAGAATCACTCACTCTCACAATCTTACGCCCAGTTTTCTAATCCAATAAGAATAACTTACAGATATAATCAAAATGGCTAAATAAATTTAAATAGTTGCAAGAATAAACATGCTAAATAGTACTTTCAGAAATTATATGAAACATGAATGCGAAATCAGAATGTTGCTTTTAATTTCATTAACGAAATCACTTTAAGGGAAATGATAAAAAATAACATATTGTAGCCCGTGACAGTCAGCCTTGTCGAAATAATGTACAAGACTGACTTTTGGTAGTATTGAATACGAATTGAACAACTTATGGTCCTTTCGGTCCGCATTGCCGAAATGAAATGCAAGACAGGCCAATAGCCTGAAATTAAATACTCAAAAGACGACAACATTTAAATGATTAGTTCGTTTTCTAAGACACATTTTGATGTATAAAGCTAACCTAAACAATGGCTTTGAATGGTGACTTTCCAAAAGCCGACAAAGTTTATACATAGATGATCTGTCATAATAAAACTTATTAATATATTTCTGTCTATAAACTTGGTAAGTTGGGCAAATGAAAAAGAAATGATAAATATCTTCTGTCTCTAGTTTGTCGCACATAACACATAAACATTCATTTCTTGGTACCCTGTTAGGCCCATATCTACCTGTTTGAATTCTAAGGGGATGAGACGACAACCAAATTTTTGTTAAATATAATTTTAAAAGATGAAGAAGTAGGTCTAAATTCATTTCGTATTGAAAATCTATCTTAAACGCTTTGTACTCTTCTAAAATCGTACTCCTGTTTAAAGATGCGTGCCAATCTGGATGGTAACAGTCAATCACCCGTTGTTTGCGGGAACATTTTTAAAGAGGAACTATTTGTATTGTAGAAATGATCTGTAAAACCATAATTATGAAGTAACTTCTTAACATGCGATATCCAGTTTGACTTTCCATTAGTGAAATCTATGAACAGCAACTTGTACAATCTATTTAATATTATATTATCTGTAGCTAATAGTTTGCACCAGTACTTAATTACTCTGTAATGACGTGATATATAAAGTGGGTATCTACTTAAATCGCCGTAAACACCATCTGAGCTTGAATTTACTGGTAATTGTAAAATACGTTTACAAAATTTTAAGTGCACTTGTTCTAACTCCTTAGATTTGGTAAACCCCCATACTTCAGACGAATAGTTGGCGATGGCACCGACAAAGGCTTCAAATAGCTGACATAAAAGGCTAGGGTTTATTGGTAATTTCTTACAATTGACTAATAAGACTGACATTGCTTTGACAGATTTTCCAACAATACATTCAATATTTGGTCCGAAATTCCCGTTATATTTAAAAACGGTACCCAAATAATTAAAGCAATCAACTATTTCCAAATTCTGACCGTTATATGTCCACATTTCATTTTGCTGAATACCGGTAATAGACTTTTTTCTAAACACCATAACTTTAGTCTTATCACTGTTAACCTCAAGGCCCTACTCTGTACAATAAGTATGTAATTAGTCTAATTGGCTTTGTAAACCACTAGGGGAGTCCCAAATAAGAGCCATATCATCGGCAAATAATAACAATGTTATTAATATATCATCTATCGGTTTGTTTTGTAAAATATCTTGTTTTAAGCAATTTCTACTTCATCCACAATGTTTTCTTCCCATAAAGACAAAGACTTTTAGAATTTTATGAACTAAACATTGCCACCTGCAATTTCTTTGAATTTAGACTTCTTTAAAATTATGTCCTACAGATATTTGTTAAGGCTTGGTACTGTATGAGATTGATATTTCTCAGTATTCATTGACCCATTCCCATATGATCCAACTTTTTTACGTTCCTTCAGTAAAATGCTTTGGAAAACATTGTGGCCAGTGAAGGATGTTCTTATAAGTGATTTCTTGATTGTCTGAGTTTTCTACCCTAAAGTCAAAGATTGTTTGAATTTAATCTACTAGAAATTGTTGTCTGTAAAGTCATCAAAATTGAACCAGTCTAAACTTTTGACATGTGGTAATGGATTGACCTTTTACCCGATTACAAGATATTGAACATGTCGGAATTCAAGGAGGTTGCAGATGACCTTTCAATTGGTGAAATAGTGTGATTTAGGGTAGGAAACATTATGATAAGATGAGAAAATTCTTGTTACAAGCATTTTGCTTCTTTCCTCTATATTTTCCTTAATGGCATCTTTAGGATGTGTAAAAATATATGATAGTAATGGTTGAATGTTGAAATCCCAAACAAAGTGTACTGTTACTATAATTGTTGTACATTAACTATATAGAGGATGGTAATAATGTTGTAACTAGATGTTGGTGTGGGTGTTACAATAATGGGATAAGATTGTGGAAAACAGAAATAACCAGCTTCAAAGATGGAGGAAACAGCAAAACAATAGTTCAAAACACCTGTTATATGTTGTAGGATTGACGGATGACTGCTGTCAATCAAAAATTTGATTGATGAATCAAACTGTTCATTTAGGCTGGAAGTGCAATTCAACTGGCGAAATGTATTGAAATATTTTTGTTTGATGTTGACTTAACCCATTGTCACACATCTTTTTTTTAGAGTGGTCCAAATTGAAAAGTTGAGGACAAAAATTTCAAGTTTATGAATATTTAGATTTTTCAACTTTCTGTGTAGAAAACATTGTGGTAAATGAAGAAATTGCTTGTTACAAGCAATTTCTTCATTTTAAACAATGTTTTTCTTCAGGGAAGTCTAAAAACGTCACTGTGTGGGAATGGGTTAAACATTATATTCAAGCAGCAGTTGTGACATTTAGTTTGGACACAAAATGTTCTTTTTTGTTTTATTTCCCTGAGCATCCCAAGTTTACAAAATATTGTCATTTGTCAATCAATTTAAACACCAATTGGCTTTAAAAATAAGAGGATTGCAATTACTGACAAAATTTGAAGTAGTCAATTTGCAATTGGAATTTCAACATGTGACATTTTGAAAATACAGTAAAACCTCGGTAGTTCGTAGCGCAAGGGACCGGGGAAATATATACGAATTAAGCGTAGTACGAACAAAACGGAGGGCAAGGAGTCGGCTGTTTGAGATACACGGAACCTGACATGGTCTTGTTCTGTCTCCCATTTAGGAATCGATTCTAAATTGGTTATTTTGTCTACACAAGACCTGCAGATATTAATTGACGAATACATAAAAATACATTAAAAAATACTCGTCTTGTATTTTTATGCTTTAATCTGTGTGTTAATTTTTGGCATTTTTTAAGCACGGTGTCTGTATCAAATGGTAGACTCAATCTGAGTGATTTCCCTTTACAACACATTGGATCAAATCACTCTGAGTATTCTATCATCAAAACATAAAATGAAGGACCGACGACTGTGAAGAAAGTAACCGCAGAATAAAATAAAGTGATAGAATCTCTAAGTGAGCAATAACACCGATACTAATGGGTGTGCGTCAATTCAAAGTAAATTTTCGGCGATAAATACGGGAAACTTTATTCGATTAATTACCAATCTTACAAAACAAACAGCCCCTTTTAACTAAAGGTACATGATATCACATGATTGTCATATAGATCAGCAGGTGTGAAAATCAAGGTAAGTGGTGATTGGAGACAATGAGTTTATCACACCTACGAATTAAACATAGGAGTTTGTGCTATAATCATACTTTCGGGACTTGAAATGACCTACGAACTACGAACCACTGACGTTCGAATTAGACAGAGTTTTCTAACAAAGATAAAGAAGGAAAAAGATCGGGACCGTGTAAAGTATACGAACGAACACATACCTACGAACCAGTGACGTTCGAATTAACGAGGTTCTACTGTAAATTGCTTTTTTACATCTGAAGCTGATATTCATATTTAGATAAATAATTTTATAAATGTGAAAAAAACAAACACATTTTTATTCTCTTCTATTTCCACTTTTGGAACATTTTGTTATAATCACGTTCATGTTTAATCTTTAACACAAAATTATTATTTTTGATGCCCTCATGAAAGAGGTTTCGGAAAACATTGGGGAAATTGAAGAAATTGCTTGTCATTTCTTCTTTTTCCACAATGTTTACTTCCAAGACAGACAGATATTTATGAAATTGAATTGATTTATTTGTTGTCTGCAACATCTTTCAATTTTGACGGGTCTAAAATTTTCCACAATGTTTTCCAAAGTTTTTTTTTCTAAAGGGTCTCCAAAAGCAGAATTGTGTGGGAATGAAAGAGAAGAAAGAGAAATGAATTTTCACTAGGCTCTTTGTTTCCAATAATGAACACTTGAGCTATTTCTTCTTATTTTCTTATGTTTTTAGCTAGCAAAGTGTTATCTTTGATAGCTTAAGTTAACAGACAAACTTTTGACCTTGTCTCAAAGTTCAACGAATGCAAACTGCCACTGGAGGCTTAACTACTAAATACCTACGCCATAAAAGGTAGTTCTTATGTATTTCAGGAATCTTGCAAACTCTGCATGCAAGTTCATCTCCTAGGTATTGTAGCTCACTTGAGCACATCAATCTTCAAAGAAGTTTCAGAGGACAATTTCAAATTGTTGAAAATTCTAAAATATTTATTTCTAATTAGGTAAAAAAAAAATGTGGAGAATGAAGAAATTGCTTACAAACAATTTCTTCATTTTCCACATTTTTTTCCACAACTATTTTCTTGAGGGGCGTAAAAAGGAGGGATTATGTGGGAAAAGGTTATCTCCTTGGTTACTTTAACCTTAATCTTTTATCATGATAACGTTTGATAAAGAAGATGATATAACAAAACAATGCTTTGCTAGCTTTCAGTACTTTGATTTACTCTTTTCTGTTGCATTTTACAAAGATATGTCACATTTTACAAAGACCTTTTAGGATAATATTGAATTATTCCATATCTCGCCTTTATCGTAGAAATTGTTGTTTCTCGGGTCTCTATGATTATAATATTACAAAACAAAGATTTGTGTTTAATTGGTTTGAATTTTATCCCCTGTCATGCAGAATAAATAGCTGTCTCAGAATTGCATGAAAACTAAAGGAATGAAAGCACTGGATGGCTTGATTTCGGATCAATATTTCTTTCAATTTCTATAAAAAAAACACCTTTGGATAAACAGATGGTGTAGACTAAGACCAGACTGCACATATATGTAGGCTGACCTTTGACTATACTTCCTGTCAGAGCAAGAATTTTCCAGGTTTAGCAATACAGGGGATTAAACTTGTTACTTTACTTGCAGTGATGGTTGTAGCTTCTTGTTTGAATCCCAGATTTAGCTGATCTTCTAGTTTGCTAGACATCTAAAGAACCCGAGATGCATTCAGGATGACAAAGTGCTTAAAATTGCCTTCAAATGGATATCCAAGCTTTGGACCTGATGAACCAAACACCATGCAACAACATTTTAGACTGGTCTAAATTCAAAAAAGTTTGAAATAATTAAAAGTACAGTTTGATATTTTGATTGAAAAACAAGTGTAAAATAGGGTAAAAAAATGGTGTCAAAAGGACAAATATTATTGCTTGTTACAAGCAACTTCTCCTTTTGTCATGATGTTTTACTCAGGTTTTCTTCAGCATGAAGGAAGTCTAGCATACCATATAATAAAGTAGAGACAAGTTCAATGTGCTGACAAGTTTGAAATTGTTTTGACCACTATTTCTGAAGAAACTACATAATTCATAATGGACTATACCATTTAGTTAAAAGTTTGATACAATTTTCTGCAACAAAAATGATTTGAAAGAATTTTGTTTTCTTCTATTGCTGACCAAATCGAGGTATGCACAAAAGAATGTGACCAAAGGAGTAAGATATAAAGCCTGTTTCATCTGCAATTTTATGAGATAAGCTGTAGGAATTACAATTCAAACAAAAAACAACAACAACAGCAAAACGAAATAAACAATTAACTGTTGTCCTGCTGAATATTTATACTTTCTTCACAAAATTTTAATTTTTTGTCAAATTTATATCTACTTTTTGTTCAAATATTTTCTCAACAATAATAGAACAAGCAGGCTTGTACAGGCTGATCTTAGTCTATACACCTGCCACAGCTATTGTAAAAATAGGAATATTCCAGGATCAGCATGACAAGGGTTAAATCAGACATTACAATTCATGTCAACTAGTTCACAAGACAGCTCGGCCCGTCTCTACCATTGTTTTGATTGTTTAGTATAAGCTATAATAAGATTCTTTGAATGCATTTAAAAGATGATTTATCTTTTGTTTTGTATATGACATGTTGTATAACTAAATTGAACTAGCTTTTGAGCCCCATTTACCTCATCACATTCATTTTATGTGGCTTCCAATTTGTAAAAATGTCAAAAGTTGTTTGTTTTTAAACTTAAGTTGCTCCTTTACTGTAACAGTAATTCTTCAATTTCAAGAGAACTTTCTTTATATATTAATCTAATCAGAGACCTGCAGAGGGAAACAATCAAGATACTCAAAATAAAGACAAAATGTCAATCACGATGTTCATAGAAGAGTTTCAGCTCCTTTTATATGAAACTTTAAAATAAATGCTTTTAAAGTTACTTCAATTTGATGTCAATCACTATCTACATAGAAGAGTTCTAGTTCATTTTGTATGAAACCTTGAAATAAGTGTTTTTAAAGTCGTACGAATTATAAAATTGAAATAAGGGATTTCAGTGAAATAATGGATTACAAATTTTTCACATATACATAATTCCTGGATAAATTACAAAATTTGTGTTTACTCTTCTTGTTGTAGTGTTTTATCGAAAACTTTCAAATATTTGTGCGACTTGTCCATCAATCCAATACCACAAAATTTGGCTTTTTTAAAACCTTCAAGAAATAACTTTCGAAAGCATTGTGGAAAAGGAAGGAATTGGAAGGAAAATACAAAGATTTTTGAAATTACATCCAGTAAAGATTGTCACATAAAACTCATTTGAAATTAGACTAAATTAAAATTTTGTTGTTTTGAAATAAGTTTAGACAGTCTAAATTATCCTCTATTTGGTCATTAGACTGGTCCAAATTCAAAGGTGTTGAAAAGATACGACAAACTTTAGTTGATGAAATTTTGGAGGTTTTTTTGGGGGGTGGGGGGGAAGCTGAAAACAATGTTGATAATGAAGAAATTGCTTGTAACAAGCAATTTCTCCATCTTCCACAATGTTTTCTGAAGCTTTTTATCTTTGGGGCGTCAAAAAGCGCCATTGTGTGGGAAGGAGTAAACTCGCATTCAATTGAAGTTTTCAGGAATTCTTGAAATTTACAATATCATAAAAATGTCTGAGACTATGAGTTATATTGATGTAATAAGAAACAGGCTTCTTCCAAAGAGAGAGTCAAATATAAATAATTTGCCAATGGTTTTTGTGAAATATAATGTGCCAAAAGCCATTCGAAGTTTGGGTGTCAATGAAAAAGGCACAAAGTCTTTTACAGCCCCAGCCACTGTTGGTAGAATTAATCTTACCTTGAAAAGTGCATCCCAGAAAAGGGCAATGGAATTTAGAAAGAGTAAGCTTATGATTTTTCTCCCATTTGTTAAGTAATTGACCAATCGCTGGCCCTGCCCACTTATTTCTCAGGCCAAACCCATTAACTCCCGTCATTTTGAAAACTTTATGGCCGGTAGAATGTTACAAAAAGTAGTTTAGTTGCTTGAATAAGCTGTAGTTATGACGTTTAAGTTGCCAAATCAACAAAAAGGTTAATGAAAATGGCGGCCAATGTTGAACATCAAGACTCACATCTGGTCTGGATGAATTCATTGGTCCACTAGTTATTTGATTGACAACTGGGATTGGTCAATTAAACCATTACCAGATGACAAACTTTTAGACTGGTCTTAATTCAAAGAAGTTGCAGACTATATTTTGTAGTTTATGAAATTTTGGAACCCCGTCTTCTTGGGTTGGTAGAAATCATTGTGGTAAAAAAGAAATTGCTTGTAATAAAGCTGGTTTGTATGGGAATGGATTAAATAGGAACTGTCAGCAATTGTAATTAGACCATGTAGAAAAATTATCCATCTTGTCACACTTTGCAAACGGTATGCAGATTTACCAGGAATGCAGACCTTGAGCAGCCTGGATCGCAACTCAGACTTTAGAATATTCACTGGTCATGTATTGAAGCTTTGGGTCAGTATCTATTTAGACAGTGAATAGTGAAGACTAAGATCAGCCTGCGGACACACAGGCTGATCTTAGTCTATACTTGGCACACATGTTTAATGTTTTGAAATAACCGGCCTAGGCTTATACTGTCTTTTGATCTCATTCAAGAATCTTCCATTTAATTCAATTAAGGCTTGCTTAACAGGGATATTGCCAAGATCTGCTGTCTGTCATTCATGCTTCTGCAGGGGTCCTTGTGTATTTAATTGTTCATTAAACTTCTTTTGATTCACTGATACTATTAGATAAAATTTCAACCAAATTTCATAGGGATGACCCTCTCTAGGTTTCCCTTAATCCTTTCCTTTTCAACCCCTGTTTTTTTTATGTCCCTATGAATTTGTAATTAAGAAAACATTGTAGTAAAAGAAGAAATTGCTTGTTACAAGCAATTTCTTCTTTTTCCACAATATTTTCTAGCCTACCATATGGCAATTTTTCACATTAGATCCACTTTGAATTTCCGTCTGCAAAACTTTTGAACTTGGACTGGTCTAGATTTTGTAAAACAGGAAATGGTTAATAATTTTTAATTTGTATCAAATGGAAACATCTTGAAAAATCTTCTCTGGAACCATTTTTTGCATTTGTACAACTTTTGCAGGAATTTCTGATCATCTCTCTCAGATTCCATCTTAAAGTTGGTTGAAGGGATTTTCGAAAGAACTGGTTGATGCAAAATATCAAGTTTAAAAGAAATACATAATACTTTTCATAAGATTATCATGATTTATACTGCAGGAATGTTCCTGAGATGGTCTTCTCTTGGATTATTTAACCCTTTCCTGTTCAATCCCTGGTTTTTTACGTCCCTGTGATTTAATAATCAAGGAAAGATTGTAAAAAAGAAGAAATTGCTTGTAACAAGCAATTTCTTCTTTTTGTACAATATTTTCTACCCTACTGAATGGTCATTTTATGAATTAAACCCATATTGAATTTTCGTCTGCAAAACTTTTGAACTTGGACAGGTGTAAAATTTTGCAAAACAGGAAAGGGTTAAAGAAATTTTATTTTGATTATTAAAATGACCTTTATTAGTTATTTTAATCATGAGGAAATCTTTAAATACAAATATTCTCTGAAACTACTTAATAGATTCAGATATTTTTAGGTAAGATAGATCTTAGGGTAGACCTCTCAAGTTATTTTGATGTCATCCTCATATGGCTTTTATGCTTATTAGCAGTGCATAAGAAAGGGACAAAATTTTCAGTAAATTTCATCTAAACTCAGTATTTTTAAAAGCAGTTCAATGTGAATTGGCCTATGATTTGCTGGACTGAAAGCACCAGTACCATAGAGCAATAGACTCTGGCCTTTTAAGGCCTTTTACAGCCTCTTGTTTGTGTATGTTTTTGTGTGTATGCTGTTGTTTTTTCAAAAGCAAAAAAATAGGGGAAACCTTAATGGTGTCTTTTTGCATGGCGGATCACAAGAATGATTTAGAGCTCTCAATGAAGGATTTATGGTATATGATAATTGTCATTGTTTATCCATTGCAGTTGTAACAAATGAAATACTACTGAATGCAAGTGGTCTAACTTAAAAGTTTTTTTGCTTTATGGTACTGGATTTGAAATACTGTACCAGTATCAGAATTTCAGATTCAATATATCGGCATTTACAGTAAGAAGTGCTCAAGTGGTCATAAACTTTTACAATACTTTAGACCAGTTACAATGATAATTAAATTAATGACACATTTCTGATGGAAACTAATGAATAATTGATTGGTTTGTTTTCAAAATATTTCTGCTGTTAAAAGAGAATGACTTGTAAATGGTAGTGTTTCTATAATGAATAATTCATGTAACCATTAATGGCAACAACACCTGATATTATGATCATAAAGGTTTTCACATGCATGCAACTTCATAAAAGTTTCACAAAGTATATTATAACTTTCATATAATTATGTTCATCTATGAAATTTTTAATAAGGGATCTCAAACTATTCCACAAAAACTAAATTGGCTTTTTCAGCATATATCTGCCCCTTAGTCAAGCCTTCCATCTATTGCTCTTCTTTCCATCTGAGCAGCTGGAGACTTGGATAGTAATGCTGTGAGAAATACTAGGAATCTATGGTTCGGTGCTCCAGCTGTTGCGATATGACAGAAAAACTGTTAGAAGTGGCGTAAACCTCATTCAATTAATTGGTCCTCCATCTGTCAATCTGTACATCTGAAATGATTTTTCACAACAACAAAATTTGATATTACATAATTAAGCCCTTAAAAATTGTAAAGATCATCAATGACCTGATTTTACAATTTAAGGCTATGGCATGGTAAAAGGAGCTTCTTGTCAACTGTGAATTTTTATTCATATCTCCTTCATATGTTGCCAATTTTTTTTGAATGTTCATACTTCTTTTTTCATCAAAAACTCTAGACAATGTGTGTCTTGAGAGATGTAGAAAAGCAAGATCTGTGAGTACTTGTCAGTAAGTTCTATTCCACCACACAGTTTCATATTGGTATCTTGAATAGTATACTTTGAGAATTGCAAGGAGGTTGGGCCTTTTAAAAATGATTTTATTCAGCATGACAAGGGTTAAATTTTTGCCATCTGGTAATGGGTTAAGATTGTTTGGAAAATAATTTTTAAAACAAGTTAAACTTTTTGTTCAATTACTAATCAAAGTATGTCAATAGACACACTTATACTTTTTGATGAAATGATAACAAGTTGTAAACTTCATCTGAATTTCTTTGTTATTTTGTGGTTCTGTCATTCAGTGATTAATTGCATTGATAATTGTGCAAATAATGAAGGATATTATCGATGAATATGAAATAATCAGCTGTAGTCTGAATTCAAATATTTGTGTATGGTTTAGCAGATTTCATCTTTGTCAGTCTTGAAATCCAGAGTTCATTTGATAAATAACTTAATATCCTGAATCCAGTATTTTTCTATTCAAAGAAATTAAGTTGTGGAAAACATTGTTGGTAAAGAGAAAATTGCTGGTGACAAGCAATTTTTCCTTTTCTCATAATGTTTTGTACCAGTATAGATTTTTGTTGACTCCCCCAAACACTTTTCACTCTCTCTCTATGAGTTATTTTATTATTAATTGTCCATCATATATGTTTGTCTGTCTGTCTGTAAAAATGATTGTAAAAAATCTCTTCCTCTTAAGGTTGGTAGACATTGACCAAACGGTAAATATTATGATTCTTAGGTCATGCTCTTTGGAAATAGGATAAAAAATCAAATCAATGTAATTTCAATACTGTAACAAATACTTCAAGAAGTCTGGGATCAACATTGATTCTGGATAAAGATTAAGAAAGAAGAAGTAAATCTTTAAAAATCTACTTCACCAAATTATTGTTAGACGTTACAGCTTTCAAATTTTGCCTGCAGCATTGCCTTACGGTATTCTATCAAAATTCTTCAAATCATTACTTCAGGATCTTCAGGATCTTGTTAATGGATCCTAAGTTTTGAATAGATATTAGGAAAGTATCCTCTTCCCAAACCATAAGACCGCAGAGCTAAATTAACATGTGTATATAACAATGCCTAATGGTGATCTACCATAATACTGGTACTTTAAATTATTACCTTTGCATCTTCATAAAGAATCTAAGCTTACTTTTTCATAGGAATGAATAACAAAACATTTAAAGAGATGATTTCTGCATTCTATTTGACCTGGATCTTTCAAATTTTATGTATGCAGCGTAGGTTTAAGTTTTGAAGATTAATCACTGCAAGATCAATTTTAACTTTTGAGCCCTTTGCTTTTGGCTCCTTGAATTTAAATTCAAAGATATTTCCTCCCAAAACCATTAAACCTAGCTAGAGCATTCAAAATTGAAGCAATTTTATGGTTGTTTACCAAATAATTCAAATTATGTGTCTTGGAACAAATAAGATCAATGTAGTTGGATCTCATTTCTTACTAACAGAAAAGGAGAAAAATCTTGTCTGCTTCGATATAATTTGGCCAAATTTTACAGTAGTCTCAGACCTCTGGCTATTAACCAAAACCAACTCAGTTATGCGTTTAGCCAGGGAGCTATTGTCATGGCTTTGTGTCTGTCGTTTCTGCTTGCATGTGTCTGTCTATAAACTTTTACTTCAAAAATCTTCTCCTCAGAAAATACTAAGCATAATTCAACCAAATTTGATAGAAATGATCCTTGGATGACCCTTTATCAGATTCCTTCAAAGAATTTTGATTGGATGAAAAGCATGACTTTAATGGGCAGGGCTAATTTCCATATATGGTGAAAAGTTTGAAAATCTTCTTCTCAGAAATCAATAGATGGATTTCAACCATATTTCACTGAAATTATCTTTGGCGATCCCTTATTAGATGGCTAAAAACAGATTTGATTTGTTGTAAACATTGTTTACATGGATTTGGCTAATTTTCATGTATGGTAAGCAGTGAAAACCTAAAATCAACTCAGATCACAAATGATTATAAGTTTTCAACAAAATTTCACAAAATAATCTTTTGGTAACTCTTTGTAAGATTCCTTCAAATAATATGGCTCAGATGGCTTTTACGGGGGCTTATGTCCATATATGGTATATAGTGAAATTTTGAAAATCTTGCAAACTGCAAGGTTGTTTTCAACCAAATTTCTCAGGAATGATATGTGAATTCAGGCTGGTGGAGCGAATTAGGCACTCAAGCTTCTCTAGTTTTCATTTGATTGTTGTTGACTTTCTACCTCCGAGCATCTCTCTTACTAGGCTGTGTAAGGGCCCATTTAGCTTCTGAAGCTTTCTTTGAGTCGGTATTTTTGTCAGACTACAGGACATTCAGACTGAAACTTGAAAGATCCTCACACTGAATTCATCCACACTCATTGTGTCTGTCCATGTATTTTGGTCACTAGAAGCCATGTCACTCTGTACCAAAGTGTGATACTATGACTACATCCTTAGAAGCGGTAACTCTTTTGGTTTAGCAATTTACATCAAGGCAAGGAGTCACAATAAAGTACTTTATAGAGACAAATATGTTTTCATGAGTCAAACATCCAAATGAATATAAAAATATGTGTATGTTTCTGGTGATCACATGGAGATGTAAACATTAAAGTCAAATAGTGTTCAGAATTATATGCTGTCTTCTACATGTGAAAGCCAAATGCTTATGGAAAATAATGAAGAAATTTCTTTGCACCAGTAATTTGTCATTATCTCCAATCAACCTAAAGGGACCAATAAATTTAAAATAAAAAAAGTAAAATATGTTGTCTAAAAAATCTTTGATTTTTGACCGACTAAATTGGTGTTATCTGGTAATAATTTTAAAATCTTTATCATTTTTAGATAAAAAGTTAATACTGTTTTGTAAGTTTAGAGATTTCACATTGATTTAAACTTGTCATACTCATCCTGGAATATTCCTGGTTTTTTTTTTTGTTTTTTTTTTCAGGAGGCAAAGAAAAAGATTGGACTGCACATATGTGCAGTCTGATGTTGGTCTACACCACATATTTGTCCCTTTAAAACCATTGCCACAAAATCTTACTTTTTTTACACCCCTCAAGAAAAAAGCATTGGAAGTATAGCGGAAAATGATACAAGCAATTTCTTCATTATCTACAATGTTTTCTATCCCTATGACCAAAACTTTTATGAATTTCATCACCTTAAAATTGTTTTCTGCAAACTACTTTGAATTTGGAAATTTTGTTGTCTTGTATGGGATTAAGCCAGAGTTGTTTTTAAAATGAACTTTGAGGGAAAAAAATAGTCCATTTTAAAATGAAAAAATCGTAGATGACAGTTTCAAATTGATAGGAAAAAAACAGACATACAAAATGAAGAAATTACTCGTGACAAGCATATTCTTCATTTTTCTCAAAAAATTTAGTAACTCTTTCTTGAGGTGAGTAAAATAGGGGGATTCTAATACATTAGAAATATTGCAAAGAATCAAGTTGGATAATAGCTAAAGTTGAGTAACAAGGCCTTTTAATTAAACAGTCAAAATGTCCACCTTCTAATGTTACTAGTCCAAGAAGCTCCTTATTTAACCTTTTCCTGTACAAACACGAGATTTTATGTTACTGTGATTTTATGCTTAAGAAAATAATGTGGGAAAAGGAGAAATTGCTCTTTACAAGCAATTTCTCCTTTTTCCACAGTATTCTCTATCACATTGGATGGTTCTATTTAAAATTGCATCCAATTTTCGTTGTTGTCTGCATCCTCTTTCAATTTGGACCAGTCTAAAATTTCAAGAAAAGTGAAAGGGTTAAGTAATCAGTGGTTTTAACCCTTCTGAAACAAATATTTAAATTATCTTACTAAATTTGACACCAGTAGAACCTTAGTGAGATAAGCAGCTGGAGGCTCGGAAAGGATGTAATGGTACTACTCTTCTTGCTATGAGAAATACCAGGAATCCATGGTAAGGTGCTCCAGCTGCCGTGATATGAGTTTAGTACTGTTAAAAGTGGTGTTGAACTCAATTCAAACAAAACTTAATTTGAAATATTTTTGTACAATTTAGGCTTGATGGTTATCATTATAAACAAGAGAATGGAATATGTGTTATTTTAAGATCATCTGGTGGCAGCATTAGTTTTGCAATAAAGAAGTTATGGGTATGATTCCAAGGACCAGCTATCAATTTTTAGCTCTACTGGCCGAAGGCCACTAGAGCTATAGCAATGGCTTTTTCCCGTCCGGCGTCCATGCGTCCGTCCATGCGTCCGTCCGTCGTTCGTCCGTTAAACTTTTCCTTGTTTACTCGATAAAGTCCACAGTTTACATCGGATTCTCTTCAAACTTTCACAGAAGGATTGTACCATCATAAGGATGGTTCCTTTCAAAATTGGGTCAGATCCGTCAAGAAACATGGGAAAAGGGGCCTAATTAAAACTTAATTAAAAAATCTTCGTTTACCCGATAAAGTCCACAGTTTTCATCGGATTCTCTTCTAACTTTCACAGAATGATTGTACCATCATAAGGATTGTTCCTTTCGAAAATGGGTATGATCCATCAAGAAACACGGGAAAAGGGGCCTTATGAAAATTTAATTAAAAATTCAATTAAAAATCCTCGTTTACGCAATAAAGTCCACAGTTTTCATCGGATTCTCTTCAAACTTTCTCTGAATGATTGTACTATCACAAGGATCGTTACTTTCGAAAATGGGTATAATCCGTCAAGAAACACGGGAAAAGGGGCCTTATGAAAATTTAATTAAAAAATCCTCGTTTACGCAATAGAGTCCACAGTTTTCATTGGATTCTCTTCAAACTTTCACAGAATGATTGTACCAACATAAGGATCGTTCCTTTCAAAAATGGGTATGATCCATCAAGAAACACGGGAAAAGGGGCCTTATGAAAATTCATTAAAAATTCAATTAAAAATCCTCGTTTACGCGATAGAGTCCACAGTTTTCATTTGATTCTCTTCAAACTTTCTCAGAATGATTGTACCAACATAAGGATCGTTCCTTTTAAAAATGGGTATGATCCGTCAAGAAACACGGGAAAAGGGGCCTTATGAAAATTAAATTAAAAATTCAATTAAAAATCCTTGTTTACGCGATAAAGTCCACAGTTTTCATCAGATTCTCTTCAAACTTTCACAGAATGATTGTACCAACATAAGGATTGATCCTTTCGAAAATGGGTATGATCCGTCAAGAAACACGGGAAAAGGGGCCTTATGAAAATTAAATTAAAAATTCAATTAAAAATCCTCGTTTACGCGATTAAATCCACAGTTTTCATCGGATTCTCTTCAAACTTTCTCAGAATGATTGTACTAACATAAGGATCATTCCTTTCGAAAATGGGTATGATCCGTCAAGAAACACGGGAAAAGGGGCCTTATGAAAATTTATTAAAAAATCCTCGTTTACGAGATAGAGTCCACAGTTTTCATCAGATTCTCTTCAAACTTTCACAGAATGATTGTACCAACATAAGGATTGATCCTTTCGAAATTTGGTATGATCCGTCAAGAAACACGGGAAAAGGGGCCTTATGAAAATTTAATAAAAATTCCATTAAAAATCCTCGTTTACGCGATAGAGTCCACAGTTTATTCTCTTCAAACTTTCACAGAATGATTGTACCATCATAAGGATTGTACCTTTTGGAATCGGATATGATTCCTCAAGAAACATAGGAAAAGGGGCCTTGTTAAAAATTAATTCAAAGATCTTTGTTAACACTCTAGAGTCCACAGTTTTCATCTGATTGACTTCAAACTTTCACAGAATGATTGTACCATCATAAGAATTATTCCTTTCAAAATTTGGTATGATCAGTCAAGGACCACGGGAAAAAGGGGCCCGATTAAAACTGGATTGAAAAAGTCCTCGAAAACACAATAGAGTCCATAGTTTTCAACAAATTCTCTTCAAACATTCCCAGAATGATTATTACATTAAATGGATTGTTCCTTTCGGAAGTAGGTTTGATCCATCAAGTTTCATGGGAAAAGGGGCCCTATGAAAATTTAATAAAAAAAATCTTAGTTAACATGTAATGGCCCTAGATTTCACCTGATTGACTTCAAACTTTCACATAATGATTGTACCATCATAAGGATTGTTCCGTTCAAATTGGGTCTGATCCATTGAGAAACATAGGAAAAGGGGCCTAAGGAAAATTCAATTAAAAAAATCTTAATTAATGCTTGTAAGTCCACAGATGAGATGGGGTTGTCTTTATACTCAAACAGAATAATTATACTTTTGTAAGAAGAGTTCCCTTTGGAATTGGTTCAGATCCATCAAGTAACATGGGAAAAGGGGCTATATGAAAATTCAATTAATAAAACCCTGTTAACACAATAAAGCCCACAGCTTTGATCAGATTTTGTTGAAACTTTCACAGAATGATTGGAAGGTCATATCTATCATTCTTTTCATAACAGGGTTTGAACTGTCAAGAAGCACAGGAAAAGGGGCCTTATGAAAATTTCATTTATAAATCCTTGTTACCAAGTCCAGAGCTTTCATCGGATTTTCTTCAAACATTCACAGAATAATTGTACAATAATAATGATTGTTGATGTTTGCATTAGACCTGATCCGTCAAGTATCACAGGAAAAGGAGCATTATGAATTTTAATTTAAAATCATTGTACCACAATAAAGTCAACAGTTTTCATCAGATTCTGTTAAAACTTTCACAGAATGATTATTCCATCATAAGGATTCTTTCTTTTCAAATTAGGCGTGATCTGTCTAGTATCATGGGAAAAGGGGCCTTTAGAGAATTTTATCTATAATCCTTGTAACCAAGTCCAGAGCTTTCATCGGATTTTATTCAAACCTTCAGAGAATCATTGTACAATAATCACGATTTTTGATGCTGATATGAGACCTGATCCTTCAAGTATCACAGGAAAAGGAGCCTTATGAAAATTTTATTTTAAAAATTTGACACCAAGATAAAGTCTGCAGTTTTCATCAGATTCTGTTCAAAATTTCACAGAATGTTTGTACCATCATAAGGATTGTTTCTTTCCAAATTGGGCCTGATCTGTCTAGTATCATAGGAAAAGGGGCTGTATGAAAAAGTATTACCAAATCCTCATAAACACAACAAAGCCCTCAGTCTTTATCAGAATCTCTTCAAACTTTAATAGAATGATTGTACCATCATTTGGATTGTTCCTTTGTAAATTAGGTCTGATTGGTTAAGTGACATAAGAAAAGGGACCTTATAAAAATTTTATTACAAAACATCATTATTACAATAAAGTCCTCAGTCTTTATCATTTTCTTCAAACTATCATTAGGATTGTTCCTTTGTACATTGGGTCTGATTTGTTAAGTTTCACAGAAAAAGGGGCCTCATCAAAATTTTGTTACAAAAATTCTTGACACAATTCAGTCCACTGTTTTCATTGATTCTCTTTAACTTTTAAAGAATGATTGTACCTTCATTAGAATTGTTCCTTTTGAAATTTGGTTTGTTCTGTAAAGTATCATGAGAAAAGGGGCCCTATGAATATTTCACTATAAACTCATTAACACAATAAATTCCACAGATTAAACAGATTGATTGTACCATCATTCCAATTGTTGATTTTGACAGTGGATCTGACTATAGCAAGGGTCACATAAAAAGGGGCCTAATGAAAAACTCTCTTACATATTCTGGTTAACACAATGATGTCCCTTGATTTCACAGGATTCACTTCAAAATTTCACAGAATAATTGTACAAATACTTAGATGGTTCTTTTCAGAACTGGGTACAATCCATCAAGTATCATGTAAAAAGGGGCCATATGATTTTTTTTTGTAAATATTCTAGTAAACATAATGAATTTCCAATATTTCATCGGATTCACTTTTAACTTTCATAGAATGATAAAACCAACAGTAAAATACGGGAAAAGGGGCCCTATGAGAACTTGAATTTAATATCTTTGATAACACAATAAAGTCAACAGTTTTATTGGATTCTCTTCAAAGATGCATGGAATAATTGTGGCATTTGAAACACAGGAAAAGGGGCCTTACAGATTATCATTCAAAACATTCTTGTGTATGTGATGAAGATCACAATCATTATCAAGTTGTCTTTTAAATTTCACAGGACAATTGTCGGGTTGTAAGGAAAGTTCCTTTTGGAATGAAATTGATCCATCAGAAAACACAGGAAAAGGGGCCTTATTGATTTTCATTCAGAACAATCCTGTTTATGTGATTAAGTCCACAATTATTGTCAGATTCTGATGAAATATTCACAGAATGATTGTAGGGTCATAAGGTAACTTTCTTTTGGAAATGGAGTGGATCCGTCATGAAACATGGGAAAAGGGGCCTTGAGGATTGTTGCTTAAAATGATAAAGGGGATGAAGCCCCTTTTTTTTTCTTTATGCATTCTTCTTTGAGCAATTAACTTCCTTAAATATCAGATTTCTTTAACGGAAAACTTGATAACCAGTAGAGCGTCTCAGGCCCTCATGGGCCTCTTGTTGGATTTTCACTAGCCCAAAGATTTGGCAAGAACAATGGTGTTTACTCCAGGAAGCAGAAATGAGGGAATGATCTTACTCATTACCACTCAATGACACTTCCTGAGCCTTGGAGAAATATGAATACGGAAAACTTTGTAGAAAAAGGAGAATTTCCTTATTTGGTACTTATTTTCCACATTTAGCACAATTTGAAATGTCCTCTGCAATTTTATTCAATTGAAGCAATCTAAAGTTTTGCTGACAGGTAAAAGGAGTTAAAGTAATTTTTTTCAAATGGATATGAGAAAATAGTTTTGGACCAACATCTGCTATGATGACTTGCAAACAATAATCATCAGAAATTATAACTAAATAGTGCTTTTCCTTTCTGATACTTCAGATCATCTTAACAATACGGTTGACAATCACAGATTGAAGGGTCTTGGTGTCGGAAAGTGTTATGAATATTATCCTCCGCCAACAGCTCCTGACCATGTGCGGGCACCAATTCCTGTAACTCCTGCCACTACCCCTGGTAACAGTCGCCTTGGTACCTACCAGTCCTTTTCTCCTAGTCAGTATTTTCCTTGCCAAGATATTGCCAGCTTGAAAAATGCTCATGATCGTCTCAACAAAGAATTACAAAATGAAGGTCAAGGTCAGTTGAATTATGTCAAACAGTGGCAAAATGTCAAAGGTCACTTAGATGAGCAGCCTATAAGCCGCAAGAGTTCCAAACGTTTTACGTATCTACAAAGTCCACTGAAGTTCAGTCAAACTCTACACGAAAACCACCGTGATGAAAGTCGTGAAGATTCAAGAAGTGTTCATAAAGGTCAAGGTCATACATCACAAGGGTCCATCCAGGGTGATGACATGTATGGATACAACAAGTAAGTGATACCAAACCCAGAATATTTCTGTTTATACAGGAAGTATAGATAAAGATTAGCAAGCTCATAAATTTAGTCTGATCTTAGTCTACACCACCTGCTTGTCCCTTTCTAACCAGAGCTTTTTAAAGATTAATTTTCTGAAAAGATATTGACCCACGATTTGTGCCTCCAATGTTTCTGCCCTTTGATTTTAATCATACTCTGAAAAGAATTGTGTTATCATATCAAGGGTTAAAGAAGAATTTTACTTACAATGTGCTGTAGGTAACATCAATGCTCTGGAAAATGTAGAAGAAAAAGATATCAAATGAGTTGAAGCAGTATTCTGAACCATTTACCCTTCTAGTAATGAAAAGGGATCAAGGTTGACATAAGATTCAAATTTGACTGATCAAAAGCTGTGTTGTCTTATATGGAAGTAATCTGATATGGAAGTAATCTGATATGGAAGTAATCAGATATGGAAGTAATCAGATATTGAAGTAATTGGCAGATTGATGCCCATGGCTACTGGGCTCCAACAGGAAGTTCTATATTAATTAACCCACTCCCACTCAGTGACGCTTTTAGATGTCCCCAAGGAAAAGACTTTGGAAATCATTGTGGAAAATGAAGAAATTGCTTGTGACAAGCAATTTCTTCATTTTCCACAATGTTTTCTACCCAGAAAGTTGAAAAAATCCAATATTTCTTAACCTTTAAATTGTGGTCTGCAACTTCTTTCAATTAGGGCCAGTCTAAAATTTTGCTGTATGGTGATGGGTTAGTATTAATGCTTTACCAGACGAAAATATTGTAGACTGGACTAAATGGAAAGGAGTTGCAGACAACGATTTAATTTTTATGAAATTTTAAGATTTTTTATTGTCTGGGTAGAAAACATTGTGTAAAATGAAGAAATTGCTTGCAAGCAATTTCGTTATTTTCCACAATGTTTTCCCAATCGTTCTTCCTTTGAGGGGCGTTAAAAAAGCGTCATTTTTTGGGAAATGGGTTAACTAGTGTTATTAGTAAATTTTTGGCAAGCAACTTGTAGCAAAAAAGAAAGTTGCAATTCTTGTTTAAGTCTTGAAACCAACAAAAATACTTCACACTAACTTTTATACACCACCGGAGGCGGTCATATATTGGCGTCATCTTCTCAGTCTGTCCGTCCGTCTGTCCATACATCCACTTTTCTCGTGAGCGCAACTCCTCCTAAGTTTCTGGATGGATCTTTATGAAACTTGGTCAATGTTATTGCCTTAATTGGTAGATGTGCAAGAAGTAAGGATTTTATGGTTCATTGATTTTTGCCTCAGTTATGCCCCCTTTAAATTTAGTCTCTGTGGCTTATCGAAATTGCACCATTTGAATGCAACTCCTCCTAAGTTTCTGGCTGGATCTTTTTGAAACTTGGTGGATGTTAACACCTTAATTGGTAGATGTTCATGAAATAAGGATTTTATGGTTCATTGATTTTTGCCTCAGTTATGCCCCCTTAAAAACTTAGTCTCTGGGGCTTATTGAAATTGCATCCTTGTGAACACAACTCCTCCTAAGTTTCTGGCTGGATTTAAATGAAACTTGGTGGATGTTATCACCTTAATATTGGTAGATTTGCATGAAGTAAGGATTTTATGGTTGATTGATTTTTGCCTCAGTTATGCCCCCTTAAAAACTTAGTCTCTGGGACTAATTGAAATTGCAGCCTTGTGAATGCAACTCCCCCTAAGTAATTAAATGGATCAAAATGAAACTTGGTGGATGTTATCACCTTAATTGGTAGATGTGTATAAAGTAAGGATTTTATGGTTCATTGATTTTTGCCTCAGTTATGCCCCTTAAAACTAAGTCTCTGTGGCTTATCGAAATTTCGCCCTTTGAATGCAACTCCTCCTAAGTTTCTGGCTGGATCTTTTTGAAACTTGGTGGATGTTATCACCTTAATTGGTAGATGTGCATGAAGTAAGGATTTTATGGTTCATTGATTTTTGCCTCAGTTATTCCCCTTAAAACTTAGTCTCTGTGGCTTATCGAAATTTCACCCTTTGAATGCAACTCCTCCTAAGTTTCTGGCTGGATCTTTTTGAAACTTGGTGGATGTTATCACCTTAATTGGTAGATGTGCATGAAATAAGGATTTTATGGTTCATTGATTTTTGCCTCAGTTATGCCCCTTAAAACTTAGTCTCTGTGGCTTATCAAAATTTCACCCTTTGAATGCAACTCCTAAGTTTCTGGCTTGATCTTTTTGAAACTTGGTGGATGTTATCACCTTAATTGGTAGATGTGCATGAAGTAAGGATTTTATGGTTCATTAATTATTGCCTCAGTTATGCATATTTAAAACTTTGTCTCTGGGGCTTATTGAAATTGCAGCCTTGTGAATGCAACTCCTCCTAACTTTTTGTCTTGATTTAAATGAAATATGGTCAATGTCATCGCCATAATTTGAAGGTGTACATGGATCAAGGATTTTATGGTTCATTGATTTTTGCAAGAGTTATGCCCCTTGACACTTAGTCTCTGGGCCCTTTTCAATCAATCAATCATAACAAACAGTTTGAACTTGACAATTTAAAAAGGTAGTCTGCAAATGTTTTGAATTTGGTTCTGTCAAAATAAGTAGTGTCTACAATTATTTTCGTGAAACAGCAGCAAAGTGGCAGTGTATATTGTGACTATGACACTCTTGTTGCCATTTAAGTTCACTTCAGGTTGAAATGAATGATTTGATTGGTCAAATGGTTCTTTGACTGACAGCTATTATTTGTCAATTACTTGAATGCAAGAACAATTTTGACATGAGTAGAAGCACACAGTGTCACAAACTTTATCGGGGATTTTCTCAAAAGCTACAGAAGTACACCAATAGAATTTATTGGTGATTTTAATCATGTGTGTCTTTCAACAGATCTATTACTACTAATAAGATTAAGCCGATTATCCCAGTAATCCTTGTAACATTTTTACCTTTTACAGTTCAAGTGGTTTTATGTTTGACACTTTACCTACAGAGTCTGCATGTAAGACAATGTGACAGAACATCCTTTTTGTTAATAAGAATTTTATAAGAAACACCATTTGGTTTACTTCAACCCATTACTGGACAAAAAAAAAAATTGGACTGGTCGAAATTGCAGAAGTTGCAGATGACAATTTTTAAGTTGATGGAATTTATTTATGTACTTTTTTTTCTTTCATAAAAGAAAGTGTAGCAATGTATAACAAAAATTCTGTTCACAGACAATTTCTTTATTTTCCACAATGTTTTCCAAATTTTTTTCTTGGTGGTCATAAAAACATCAAGATTGTGTTGTAATACGTTGATGAGTTTTAAAAGCAAAGTAATTACCATTTACTATAATTTGATATATCAAAACAATATGAACTGAATTTGGCTATTATATACAAAATGTGCAATACTTGCCAGATATGTTTATAATTAGCCACCGTGATAGCAGAATTTCCACCCTGTACAAAATAATAAAATGTTTGTTGAATGAAAATTGGTTACATAGCCTAAAATAATGGAATAAAAGGAGAAGTGATGTGACCCATGGAGCAAAATAGACCTCCTGGCCTGGGAAGATAATGCAGTATCAAACCTTGTCAGGCTGACCTGGGGGTTTAACCCATCACCACACAATGATGCTTTTTGATGCCCTGAAGAAATATGAAAAATTTGATGGAAAAGGGAGAAATGTTTGTAATAATCAGTTTCTACTTATCTCACAATGTTATCTACCCTATTTGGCACTTGTTTTCCAATTTCAGCATAACTTGAAATGTCGTCTGCAACTTCATTCCATTTGGACACGTCTAAAATTTTGTTGTCTAGTAATTGGTTAAACTGTTTGTTATTTTTAGATTTTCTTAAACTTTAGAATGTTCATTCTACCTTTATATACATGTGTTTGCAAAATACTATCTGATTGACCCCTGCTTGATCCTATCTCTTTGTCAAATATTTGTTGATGCAGTAGATTGATGGACCATTTTAACCACACAGAATAAATAATAATATTTGAATGAGCCCTTTCACAAACAATGTATACTTTTCATGTCCCTTTGATAAAATAATGAAAAGACCTTCATCAGATTAACCCATTCCCACACATTGAAGCTTTTTGATGCCCAGTAAGTAGAGAGGCTTTGGAAAACATTTAGAAAAATGAATAAATTGCTTGTTACGAGCAATTTCTTCATTTTCCATGATGTTTTCTATCCCAAAAGCTAAAGAATTTTAAAATTTCACCAACTAAAAATTGTTGTCTGCAACTTCTTTCAATTTGGACCAGTCTTATATTTTGCTGTGTGGTATTGGGTTAAAGTACAGTGTTACCACAAGGAATATATTCTCTTTCTGCAGTCTTCTTAGTCTTTCTACAATGTAAGGAACTTCATTTAGCTGAAACTATCATTGGATAGTCTACGACTTCTTTCTACGTGGACTAATGTAAAATTTTGGTATCACAGACCAAAAAAGTGGCAGAAAAAGTAGCAGAAAAAGAAGTTTATTATGTTTCCTACTTGTTTTAATCCTGATTGGTGTAAGTGTCAGGCTTTACTCCAATTACAAGTTTTTCACTATCCAGCTCTTGACAGTTGGGTCTTGTGCTTGCAACACTCAGTTAAGTGCTAGTTATGGACAAACAATTCACCCTTGTCATGCTGAACCCGGAATATTCCTGTTTTGTAGGAGGTATAGACAAAGATCAGCCTGCACATATGTGCAGTCTGGTCTTTGTCTACACCACCTGCTTGTACCTTTTTCAACCAATGTTGTTTATAAAATAAATTTTTGAAATGGATATTAACCCACAATTGGTACTTCCAGTGCTAAAGGCCTTTGATTTTAATGTAATTCTATAGAGCATATTATTCAGCATGACAAGGGTTAACAGAATGAATTATTGTTGCATCAGACAATCAAAGTACTGAAAGTACTAGCAGCTAGAAAAGCAAAGTTTTGTTAGATGGAATCTTCTTAACCTATGGTTATCATATAAATAAACAAGGTTAACCCATCCCCACAGGACAAAATTTTAGACCAGTCCAAATTCAAAGATGTTGTAGACAACAATTTTAAGTTAATGAAATTTTGAAAATCTTTGTCTTTTGGGGTAGAAAAATTGTGGACAATGAAGAAATTGCTTGTTCCCAAGCTTTTATTTTGAGGGGCGTTCAAAAGCGTCATTGTGTGGGAAAGGGTTAAAGTAACCCATTACAAAGTGAAAAAATCTTAAACTGGTTCAAATTGAGAACAGTTGCAGACGACAATTTAAAATTGGTTGAAATTAAAAAATCTTTCCATTATTGGGTAGAAAACATTGTGGATAATGAAGAAATTGCTTGTAACAAGCAATTTCTTCATTGTCAACAATGTTTTACATTTTTTTTTCTTTTTGAGATGCTTTTAAATAGCTGAATTGAGTTGGAATAGACTTTGCAATATTCCTGAAATACACAAGAACTACTTTTTATAGCGTAGGCATTTAATTAATTTAGTGGTCAAGCCTCCAGTGGCAGTTTTCACTCGTTTGAACTCTGATGCTTGCTAGCTAAAAAGTGAATATCCTTTATAAAATTTGTCTTCAGTAAACTATTGACTGGTACCTGGCCACTAACAAGGAGTTTCACTTAGATGATAGGCTGCATTATTTTGTAAAATTTATGGCCAATAACAAAAAAGTAAAATGGTTTCTTTGCCACCTAAACGATGTAACTTCAGCTTGAATTAGCTGTAGTTGCAATGTTTAAGTCCTGAAACCAAGAAGATGCTTCACATGATGGCCAAGTTGTTCGAGTTAAAAGTTCACTTGTAGCCTAATTGTATGAACCGATTGGTCTATCGATTTTCTTCATTAATAGCCACGAAATGTCAATTACAACCCTTAGTCAGCAGTACTCTGTGGCCTGGAGTGGGGGGGATTGGGAGGGGGTAAGACTTTTAACTGACATTTTGTCATGAAGTAATGGCTACATGCTTCTTATTTTCACCATAATGCCATTGATCCAAGTGTATTTGTACTAACTGATAAACTGTGATTGATTACCAGTGGAATCTCTCAGGTGTCGTTGACATTATGGACTGTCCTAACCCATTACCTGATAACAATATATTACACTGGTCCAAATTGAACAATGTTTCAAATGACAATTTTGAATTGAGAAAATCTGTCTTTCAATGTAGACAGCATAGTGGGGAATGAAGAAATTGCTTGTGAAAACAATGATTTCCTAAGTTTTTTCTTGAGGGATGTGTAAATGAGAATTTTTAACCCATTACCTCACAATCCGCAATCCATTTTAATGCTCTAAGGTAAACATGATGAAATGAGATTATCCATGTAAAAAGCAATTGTTCTTCATCCTATGGGGTACTTTTTATCCCCCGCCCTTTCTGCGAAGGGGATATAGTAATGGTCTCCGTCTGTCATTCTGTCCTTCCTTCATTCCGTCATTCCATCCTTCTGTCACTAAACTTGTCCGGAGCATATCTCTGAAAGTATAATTGCTATCAACTTGAACCTTCATAGATCAATAGATCTCATTGAGGAGAAGTGCAGTGCACAAGAACCACAACTCTTGCTTGCATAATTTTGGAGTTATTGCCCTTTGTTGTTTTAAAGAATAAGATTTTGTCTGGAGCATATCTCTGAAAGTATAATAGCCATTAACTTGAAACTTCATAGGTGGATAGATCTCGTTGTTGAGAAGTGCAGTGCACAAAAACCACAACTCTTGCTTGCATAATTTGAGAGTTATTGCCCTTTGTTGTTTTAAAGACTTAGATTTGTCCTGAACATATCTCTGAAAGTATAATAGCTATAATCAAACTCATTGACAAGAAATGCAGTGCCTAAATCTTACTGGCTTCAGTTTACTATCAAGCTTTTTAGGCGGGGGATGGCCAAGTCCAACATGGCTCTTGTTTCAATTAAGATTATTCAGTCTCTTAATTTTGGACCAGTTTAAAAATTTTAAACCCTGCAATGAAAGTTCAGGGCATATTGTTTTACCATTGTCTGTCCGTCATTCAGTCTTTATGCCTGTCGGTCTGTCTGCAAAACTTAACCAAAAAACTTAACATTACCAATTACTACCAGCCTACAATGCTTATATTTGGCATGATGATAGATCTCAATGATACGCATCTGCTGGTACAAATTTCATGGTCATGTGACAATGTCAAGGTCATCTTTCAGGGTCAAACTTATGAAAAATTTGCTGCTTCAGGGGCATTTGTGTTTCACAAACACATCTTATTGTCTTATGATTATGGGTTGAGGCGGAAAGTACCAACATTAACTTCAAAAGAATTTTCTTCTTTTCCCACATTATTTCCAATAACATAAATTTTTGTATGTGTATTTTTTTTTCACTCACTATCGCTTACCACTTTTGGTTCAGGCAAGAATTTTTCATTAGGTAATGGATTAGCATGCAGTATTATTACTTTGTGTCTCAAGAAAGGGGCTATGTAAAAATCATACTGTCTTTAAATGCATGTGTAAACCTCCTAAGCATATATTTTCAGATACTTCAGATGCAGAATTTGCCTTGGTTTAGAATTTCTTATAGTTGGCTTCGCATAATGCAGATGTAGCCGTAACTCATATGTTGACTACTTCATAATTCATTGATAATGTGTCAAGAAAAAAGTTGTAGCATTAGAAAAAAAGTGTGGAAGGCAATCTACACTAGAACATTAGTATTATGTTATGTCCCTAGGTGTCCATCTGTCTGTTTAGTTGTCTGTCTGTGTGTTTAGCATTCTGTTCGCATATTTTGCAAGCAGAAATCCCCCTACAGTTTCAAAAGAAATGACCTGAAAATTGCTTTAATTAATCTCTTTGATGCCTCAATTGCTTTTGGAATTATCTGCCCTTGTTTTTATAAAATAGCTTAGAATTACAGTGTCTGTGCTCAACTCCTCCAACAGTTACAACAGGAATGAACAAAAATTTGCCACAATAAAGCTCTACAATGTCTAGTTATGCATGGAACAAAAAATATTTTGATCCCTCTAGTATTTTTGGAATTATTTTCCCTGCATGACTTAGTAAAATAGCTTAAATGTTTTTGTGTGTGCGAAATTTACAGTCTTAGTTTAAGAAGTCAAAATTTAAGACTGGTCCAAATTGAAAGGAGTTGCAAACAGTTTAAAGTTAATGAAATTTTAGATTTTTTCAACTTTTTGGACAGAAAACATTATGTTAAATGAAGAAATTGCTTGTTAGAAGCAATATCTTCATTTTACACTATATTTTCCTAATAGATTTTGGGGGGGGGCATCAGAAAGCGTCATTTTGTGGGAATGGGTTAATTGGAATGAGCACAAACTTGCCACATTGAATCTCTATGATGTGTACTTGTGCAAGAGACAAAAAAAATTTTGATCCCTCAACTGATATCAAAATACCTGCCCTTGACTTAGTGAAGTGGCAGACTGGGAGTGTTTTTGTGTTCTGTTTGCAATTATGTTAGTTTTTGTCGAGCACGCTTGCGGCGTGCCAGACATAGTTGTTACTATGACAAGTCTGTGTATGTGTGTTAGTGCGTTAGTGCTTTAGTAAGTTAGTCCGTTAATCAGTTAGTCCATTAGTCCGTCCGAATTTGTCTGGACAATTACGCCTACATTTATGGATGGATTTCAAAATGACTTGGCACAATTATTCTCCATCATGAGTAGATATGCCATTTGAAAGAATTTTTTGGATACCTTCAAGTTCAAGGTCACAGCTCAGGGCTAACACTAAAATTGTGCTTTTCGGGGGCATTTCTCCTACAATTTTGGATGGATTTCAAAGTAACTTGGCACAATTATTCTCCATCATGAGTAGATATGCCATTTGAAAGAATTTTTTGGATAGCTTCAAGTACAAGGTCACAGATCAAGGTCAAACTATAAAATTGTGCTTGTCTGGAGTATTTCTCCTACAATTATGGATGGATTTCAAAATAACTTGGCACAATTATTCTCTTTCATGAGTAAATGTGCCATTTGAAAGAATTTTTTTTGGCAGCTTCAAGTTCAAGGTCACAGCTTGAGGTCAAACACTAAAATTGGTTTGTACGCAGCAATTCTCCTACAATTAGGGATGGATTTCAAAGTAACTTGGCACAATTGTTCTCCATCATGAGTAGATGTGCCTTTTGAAGATTATGGATGGATTTCAAAATAAATTGGCACAATTATTCTCCATCATGAGTAGATGTGCCATTTGAAAGAATTTTTTGGATAGCTTCAAGTTCAAGGTCACAGCTCAGGGCTAACACTAAAACTGTGCTTTTCGGGGGCAATTCTCCTACAATTTTGGATGGATTTCAAAGTAACTTGGCACAATTATTCTCCATCATGAGTAGATGTGCAATTTGAAAGAATTTTTTGGATAGCTTCAAGTACAAGGTCACAGATCAAGGTCAAACTATAAAATTGTGCTTGTCTGGAGTATTTCTCCTACAATTATGGATGGATTTCAAAATAACTTGGCACAATTATTCTCCATCATGAGTAAATGTGCCATTTGAAAGAATTTTTTTGGCAGCTTCAAGTTCAAGGTCACAGCTTGAGGTCAAACACTAAAATTGGTTTGTACGCAGCAATTCTCCTACAATTAGGGATGGATTTCAAAGTAACTTGGCACAATTGTTCTCCATCATGAGTAGATGTGCCTTTTGAAGAATTTTTTTGATAGCTTCAAAGTTCAAGATCACAGTAGTTTTTACTATGACAAGTCAGTGTATGTGCCTTAGCGCGTTATTTAGTATGTTAGTCAGTTAGTCCGTCCATCCGTCCGAATTTGTCCAATCAATTACTCCTACATTTATGGATGGATTTCAAAATAAATTGGCACAAGTATTCTCCATCATGAGTAGATGTGCCATTTGAAAGAATTATTTGGATAGCTTCAAGTTCAAGGTCACAGCTTGAGGTCAAACTATAAAATTGTGCTTGTCCATAGCATTTCTTCTACAATTATGGATGGATTTCAAAATAAATTGGCACAATTATTCTCCATCATGAGTAGATGTGCCATTTGAAAGAATTTTTTGGACAGCTTCAAGTACAAGGTTACAGCTAAAGGTCAAACACTAAAATTGGTTTGTCCAGAGCATTTCTCCTACAATTATGGATGGATTTCAAAATAACTTTGCACAATTGTTCTCCATCATGAGTAGATGTGCCATTTGAAAGATTATTTTTGGATAGCTTCAAGGTCACAGCTTGAGGTCTAACACTAAAATTGTGCTTATCTGGAGCATGATACCTAGAAAAGTTTGCGATCTCGACCGCAGTTGTCCTGGGCCAACCATCTAGTTTTCTTTTTGCCTTTCCAAAAGATTTTTCAACACCCCTCAACAATTTTGTAAAAATTTGAAAAATATATAATTCACTGACAAAGCCCCTTTAGGAATATATGCGTTGAACTGGGAAGCTCTTGTTTCCACAATGATTCTACCCTATAAAAGGCTTATTTTCTCGCTTCATTCTCATTATGATTTGGCCTCTTCAATATTTTGTCAAAATGAACTTATCTACAAATTTGTCATCTAGTAATGGGTCAACAATTTCTACACCAAATTATTTTTTTTTTAACCCCAGGGGAAAAGTTAGGAAAGAAATTGTGGAAAATTAAGAAATCCCTTGAAGCATTTCCAAAAAATATGTATTACCTTAAAAAAAAAAAAATGTTGAATTTGGAATTATTGTCTGAATTTCTTTCTAAATTTGGACTTGTCATCTGGTAATGGTTTAGTTCAAGGTTCAGTATTATCAGTAAAGTGAAGTTGTAAAAAACTTTGTTAATCAGATTGTGATTGCCATTTGTAGCACCTTAATAGTGTTAAAAAGTGCTGTAATCTATAAACACTTGATACTTTTATAATACTTTATCAAATATAACACTTCTGTAAATATTTGATGAGAGTTTCTTCTTTAGTTGATCAATCTGAGGTTATTGCATAATAATTGTAGATGAATATGCCTTCTTTTTGCAGTTATGTTATTTTTGTACTGACAACTAGCTTGGTTATTTATTTATCAATATAAGAACTTCTTCGCAAACTTATGTAGAGTTCTAAAACTTCTTTATAAAGATGAAGTTGGACAAAAGAAAAAGAGTTGCAATGAAAAAAAAAAGAAATTTCATTCTAAATTAGTGCACATGTCCATCACATATCATGGAAAGTCAGTTTGTCAAAATAATTTTTTATCAAACAGTATATTTATTGAATATGAAAATGATTTAATTTTTTTTGAAATTTGTCAAAATATGTTGACCCTTTACTGTACAAATTCAGGATTTTACATCACTGAGATTTTATACTCAATAAGACATTGGGGAAAATGAAATATGTGGAAAATGAAGAAATTACTTATCACAAGCAATTTCTTCATTTCCCACAATATTTTCTAGCACAGGATGATTTCATTTCAGATTTCATCCAATTTTAGTTGTTGTCTGAAACCTCTTTCCATTTAGACCAGTGTAAGATTTAAAAAAAAAACACACACACAAAAAAACAGAAAATGATTAAAAGATGAAATAGAATACACCTAACATGCTCTTTTATACTCCTGATCATTCTCTCAAAAAAAAAAAATAAAAAAAAATACTCCTGATCATTCTCTTAAAACGCCGCCGTCATAGCGCAGTTGGTAGCGCGACGGACTGTCAATCTAGAGGTCCCGGGTTCGATCCCCGACGGCGGCACTCATCCTTTCCGACTATTTGTCTCTCACCAATGGGTCGATAATCGTAGACCTATGTGGGATAGCAGCTGGAGGCTAGGAAAGGATGTAATGGTAGTACTGGTGTGAGAAATACCAGGAATTCATTGTTAGGTGCTCCAGCCGCCGCGATATAACTGAAAGATTGTTGAAAGCGGTGTAAAACCCCATCTAAATAAAAAATAAATAAATAAATCATTCTCTCAAATTATCTTTTAACCTTTGAATAGACTAAGAAGCCATTAACAGAACAAAATTTTACACTCTACAAGTTCAAAGAAGTTGAAGACAACAATGTTAGTTGGTGAAAATTAGGGAAATTGCTTGTGATAAGCAATTGCTTCATTTTCCACAATTCTTTTTACTAAGAGAGACAAAGATTTTGAAAACTTTAAAAATTTGAAAATTTCTGTTGTAACTTCTTTCATTTTGGATTAGTCTAAAATATTGTCCGGAAATTGGTTAAAATGATTCCTGTAGTAAATTCAACAAAATGATGTGTAGCTACACTAAAATACTGTCTTTGTTTAGACTGCTTACCTAGCAGATCAAAGGATGTTTTAAACTTTTAACACATATTCATTGTGAGGCACCCATGATATAGGGAGATAATTAAAATATGATTTATTTTGCTTACTTGATCTAGTTACTTCCCTTCAATCAACTCTCTTTCTTCTTTTGAAGCTTATCTTGATCGATTGACCATTCTTCTGATCAAACATCCTAATTAAGCAATAATGATTAAATATTTAGTTCAAAGAGCAAAAGAGGAAAAAATAATAATTTTACTGCTTTTAAAATTGTTTGTACTTTGTGAAAAAAGGAAAAAGTCTGTTTGCTGAATTTGGAGAACACTACATGAATAATTTCAATGTGACTAAATGTTAAGCATGTCGAATCATATTTAGGGCTATAATTCTTGGCAAAGAACTCTCTGTTCATATGGTATATTTCTCGACCCCTTTATTGATAATATTTCAGTCTAGCCCATTTAAAATGCCCAAGTTGTCTAAATGATTTTAAACACATTGTGGTGTAAGACACAACAAAGTTGTTCTTACACTAGGCAAACAACAGTCATAGGCAAAGGCAGACAAACGTTTCATGGTTTATTTATGAACTATCAAAAACAGTCTGGAGACTTCACAAATTGTTTAAACTCATTTAATTGCATTGGATTTATATTGTAGACTTTCACCTTGTTTTAGGTGACTCGTAAGAAGTTTCGGCTGACCCTACAGAGTCGAAAGTAAACCATCATTACAAAGAGACAAACAGTTTCTGGGAACAAGATAAAGTAAAATACAGACGTTCTGAGAAGGTTATATACATTCCATCTGTGCAGAGCTTTGTCTGTTGAGCATTGAAAAACACAGTTACTTAGGCTTAAATAGTGATGAGGCATCAAAAAGAGAAGATGAGAGAGTTGGAGGGATATAACTTACTTTTGTATGGCAAATACTTTTGGATCTCTTTAAAAGTAAATAAGTTCAATTATTTTCCAATGTTATCATTTTTTCTAGAAAATGCTTTTTAGCTCACCTGAGCTCGAATTTGTCATCAAGACTTTTGGATCCCAAGGTATAATGTATGGCCCATTTGTACCATAATCCTAACCTGAACATAAAATTAAACTGTTTGAAGAAAATAGCTTTTATCTCAGGTGAGCGCCCCCAGGGCCAACGGCCCTCTTGATCCTGAAAAAGATACATGATTTAAAAACTCATGTTTTATCATTACAAATCGCACATTTCCGATAACAAATAAACACTTTGGTCGCTCCCTACAAACAATATAGATATGAATATCCCATGTTAGTCTTAGAAAAGTTATATTCTTTGAAGCGTAAACTGTTTAAGCTGCAACAACGCTGTTTTGCTTGCCCAACAAGATATAAGGTGGTTAAAACTGTCCTGTCCTGGTTTCCAGAACTTAACAACAGAAGTACTATTTCTACATTACAAAGCCTTGTAAAGATTTCACAGCTGCAATGCTCTAAGTCAGTGGATTTTATTGTAAGTTTGATGGGTCTGTTATTTTAGGTTCAAACATGTTCTTTGTTAGAAACAAGTTCCCTTAGATGTCTTCAGATATGATTTAATGATAAGAAAAACTAAAGACTGATCAGAAAGGGGCTTCAATTATCATTCTAAGTGATGATACTCAGTACAGGTCATCAGTTGCAACATGTTGCTGCCATTCAACTCCACAAATCAACATTTTCTTGACCGGATGAGTGGTTGTTAACCATTGGACTGATTTTGTGGAAACTTCACACACTTGTTTGGTATCACCTAGTTGTATTACAAACTGTAATGACATTTTATTTGTCATCCTACACTGCCATTGACCTTGACCTTAGCCTCCGATATACTTACACAAAATAACTTATTATCAGTACTGGAATTGTATTATTTCCAAATAAGTGATAAACAAAGATGGACTTTTGTCTTGCATCTTTATAAATCTTTGAACTAGACCTTTGACCTACTTCTTGAAATTAGAAATTATAAAGTCTAGGACATTGATAAAGTAAATGGTCTACTATTTGTCTTCTGAAATCACCATCTTGTAACTTAGATAAGACAGAGGAGCAATACTGGACCTCTTGAATGTCTTGTTTAGTATTTAACCCATTCCCACACAATGACACTTTTGAATGCCCCATAAGAAAAAAACTAATAAAACATTGTAAAAAATGAAGAAATTACTTGTAATGAACAATTTCTTCATTTTACTCAATGTTTCTACTGAAAAAGTTGAAAAGATCTTTAATTAAATAAATAAACTTTGAACTGTTGTCTGCAACTTGTTTCAATTCAGACCAGTCTAAAATTTTGTTGCGTGGTAATTGGTTAATCAACTACATTTATAAAAATACTTGCACACCCTGTCTTTAGTCAATAATTGTCAAAACCTACATTTAACTCATGCCCACTTAATCTTTCATTTGGTTGCCTAATATGAAAAATAGTCATTGAGAAAACATTCAGGGAATAGGAGATATTCTACTTTAAAATAAATTCTCACAATTTATCTACCATATATTGCTCTCTCGTACTAAAATCTCTTGGAATTTTTCATTTGCAATTGTGATTAAATTTGGACAAGTCTAAAATTTTGTTGACATCCAATATGCTTGATTAACCAATTCCCACTCAGTGATGCTTTTTGACGCCCCAAGGAAAAAAAAAGCTTTGAAAAGCATTGTGGAAAATGAAGAAATTGCTTGTCAAAAGCATTTTCTTCATTATCCACAATATTTTCTACACCAAAATTTGGATAAAAAAAATTAATAAGCTTTAAATTGTCATCTGCAACTCCTTTCAATTTGGACCAGTCTAAAATTTTTACGTCTGGAATAGGTTAACCCATTCCCACACAGTGATGTTTTTTAACATCCTTCTACAGAAGCAATTGAGGTAACATTGTGGAAAATGAAGAAATTGCTTGTTACAACCAATTTCTTCATTTTCCACAAAGTTTTCTACTCAGAAAGTTTAAAAATTTAAAAGTAAATTGTCGCCTGCATTTCCTTTCAATTTGGACCAGTCTAAAATTTGCTGTCTGGTAATGGGTTAACCTGTAGGGCATTAATCTTATGAAGGGTTAAGAGGTAAACTACCATCGATTTTTAATCCAGTCGTGCAATAATTCTATAATATTGGCATGCTTGATTAGTTTTCTCTAAATATTTTGAAAAACTCTGTCATTTTTTCAGAAATGACAAATGAAAAGCTATATGGTTTAAAATCAGAATCACATTTTAAAACTTGATAACATACTTATAATAGAAAGAGAACGCTTTTATAAATGCAATGTGAAAGGTAGAAAACAGTTGATGGAGAAAATAGGATAAAGGGATTAGCTTATAATATTGAGAAAAGTTCTTCCGATCAACTGTTACAAACTTCTATGGGTCTCTTTGTGACCTCAAACGGATATACACCAATAGTTGAAAAAGTTAATTCACTTTTTGTGGGGGAATTTAGTTTTTGGATTGTACGAAATCAATAGTATTTATTAACATATCTACCTGGGATGTATATATGCATAAGCCCATGCCAAAATGACTAGTGATGATGAAAATTTCATCATTTTGATATAATGTCTCATATAATAATATGATTTCTCTTTCTTTTAACCCATTCCAACTCAGTGAGTCTTTTAGATGCTCCCAAGAAAAAAACCTTGGGAAAACATGAAAAATGAAGAAATTGCATGTTACAAGCAATTCCCTTTTTTTCTACATATTTTCTATCCAGAAAGTTGAAAAAATCCAAAATTTCATAAACTCTAAATTGTTGTCTGCAACTTCTTTCAATTTGGGCCAGTCTAAAATTTTGCCGTCTGGTAATGGGTTAAACTAATAATACTTTTGTACTTACACTTTCTGTTACAAGTGTGTGAGTGATTTGTCAAACATACTTCGTTCTGTACATGAATGTAGACATTGAGTAGCCTGGACAGACACTCAGTGCATTGAATCATTGACTCAATTTTAGACTGGTCAAAATTCAAAGAAGTTGCAGACTATAAATAATTTGTTTTTCTTTTAGGGTAGAAAACATAGTTAGAAATGAAGAAATTGCTTGTTAGAAGCAAATTTCTCCATTTTCAACTATGTTTTCCTAACTCTCTTTTCTTTAGGGGCGTCAAAAGATAGGATGGTGTGGAAATGGGTTAAGAAGTCTAAAGAAACCCTTAATTAGTAGCTACTTTTAAAAAGCATAGTGAAGACCTGTGGGGTTTATATGCATGGTACACCTAAAGATATTTTAGTTTAACCCTTGTCATGCTGAAACCGGAATATTACGGTTTTGGCAGGAGGTGTAGACTAAGATCAGACTGCACTTATGTAGTCTACACCTCCTACTTGTACTTTTTCTGTCAGAGTTGTTTATGAAGTTGATTTCTAAAAGAAATATTGATTTTTGAACTACAAGTTCTATCAGTGCTTTCAGCCCTTTTATTTGACAGTATTTCAGTTAGGTGATTTATTCAGCATGACAAGGGTTAAGCATAAAATAAGTTTTTAGCCTGAGATTGCGTAGCAATCTGAGGCTTAAGTTACGAGGGTAAAATTTCACCCCACGCAGGGTTTAATGTAAAAATGTAAAAACATCTAACACAATAAATATAATATTCTGCCACATTGAAAGTGGATCAGGGCGAATTACATGATTCAGAATATAAATTTATAAGCCCGATTGGGGCAAGAAGGACAAAGGCGAGATATGACTCATTGAAAGCTGGTGCTTCATGTACAGTACTTTCGAGTGAGTGTTCTGAATTTGGCAAAATTATCAAAAATTGATGAGTGATGGACTGAAAGGATGCAGATATTTAAATATATTTGCCAATAATTAATCATTTATAATCATATCATATATTTTTTTAAAAAAAAAAGGTCTTTGTTTCATACCCCAAAAATATTCCTTATTCTAGAGTTACAATGTTAAAAAGTTCTGGTTAGACGAAGTTGCTGTATAAAGCTGATAAGCAAAGCTGTCGTTTTACACACGATTGGAATGTTTTGTTTCACAATTAATTGGTCATTCATAGGATCATCACACGGTCTGCAAACAGTTTGGGGGTGCTCAGACTTAGTGTCTATATATATTTAACTCCAAAATCTACCCAAAGGATGCAACATATGCATATCGCTTTTGAGAGGTGTACATAATCATGTTAACCTGGTAAACGACCACCCAGCCTCTCTCGCTCTCTTTACCTGGAGATTATAAAGCGCATATTTACATAATGAAATTGCTCTGTGAAGTAGAATACCCGAATCGCACATGAGAGCCTCCTAGTTTGAACCTGGCTACATGCTCCATTTCCCCTCCTTTCTCTCTCCCCTTCTAGTTCTCTCTCTCTGGCTCCACTGGCTGAAAGCCAATGAGCTTTTGTCATCATGTGGTGTCCGTCGTCCATCCGTCCATCAACTTTTAATTTAAAAACCTTCTTATTTGAAAGTACTGAACATAAGTCAACCAAAATTCACAGTATGGATCCTTGGGTGGCCTTAAAAGTATTATTTTGATCGAGTGAAAAATATGTAACGAAATATACAAGTAAATATTATGTTACAATACCTCAAAGAGAAGAAAATTGTTGTTAGCAGATTGTGTCCCCTAGCGCACAAATTGGCGGATCTGTTCATAATCAACAGTAGATTTGTGTAGAAAGTGACACCTCCTATAATCCTATCATCAAACTTTTTCTGCCCAGGTTATATATCTCATGTATACATATTTCAGGCTTTCAGTGCTTTCAGCACTTTGATTAATGTTGAATCCTATAGTCAAGATTCTGATGACTGTCTGTATGATAAAAGCTATGCTACAAATCATTTAACCCATTACCTGATGGCCAAATTTTATCCCTGCCTTACTTCAAAGAAGTTGCAGATTGAAATTTTAAGTTAATGTAATTTAAACCCTTTTCTTGCTGAACCCAGAATATTTCTGTTTTGGAAGGAGGTATAGACAAAGATCAGACTGTACATATGTGCAGTCTGAACTTAATTTACACCTCCTGCTTCTTCTGTTTAATCCAGATGAAATTTTAAAAGAATTATGAGCCCATAATGATTGTATCAAGTACTGTCAGCCCTTTGATTTTAATGCAATTCTGTAGAGGATTTTATTCAGCATGACAAGGGTTAAAAACATTTGTCCTTTGGGGTAGAATATATTGTGAATAATCAAGAAATTGCTTTTAACAAGAATTTCTTCATTTTGGGCAATATATTTCTTGTTTTTATTTCTTGAATTGCATAATAATGTAGGGTTGTATTGAATGAGTTAGTCCATTTGCCAGACATCTTGTACAAAATTTAAAAGGTTGCCACTAAAAATTCAAAGTACATTTAGAGTCAAACAGGGTAGAAAACATTGCCAAAAAGATGATTTTTTTTTAACAAGCAATATTTTTCTCTCATTTTCTTATCCATTCCAAAAGCATGACTTTGTAGTAATGGGTTAAGTTGTGAAAAAATAGCTTTTCCTAATCTTTGTTGAAAAATGTATTATATCAGTTAATATATAGATTACTTAAGACTATTAAAAGTAAACCCTCTTAGAATTAATCTTTCTTCCAACAATAAATAATTGTAAGTCATGATGTTTTAACCCTTGTCATGCTGAACCATAAGTGCAGTCTGATCTTAGTCTACATCTCCTCTTTGACTCCTTCAATCCAGAGTTGTTAATAAATGTAATTTTCAAAATAATTTTTGACCATTAACTAGTGCTTCCAGTGCTTTCAGGCCTTTGATTTCAATGTAAATTCAATCAAAGATTATATGACAAGGGTTAATGTAGGTATGATTACTAAAATGTTTGAGTCTGTGAAAACCCAGGGCAGAAATTCCAAAATGACCCTCAAAGATGAAATTTGTATTTTGACACAATTGTTGAGCTGTAAAGCTTCTGATCTTGAGGTCATAGGATATTAGCGCAAGCAAGTACTTCTCTTGCCCTCTCTTCTCTCTTTTTCTCTTTCACTTTCCATTTATTTGTTTCTTTTGGTCATTTTATTTTTATGTCATTGAGTCAAAGGTCAAGGTAACAATCCTTTCTGGTCAGTTTTGTCTGTAGGCAGTATTCAGGAGACAGTCTTCTTCAGTCTGTTCAAAAGAAACCAAAGTTATGCTTACTACTCAGGGCTTATATTTGACTTGTAAATCAGAGTTTTGACCAAACCCCCCCCCCCCCCAAATATATCCTGTTTTGACCCCTAGAAATTTTTCAAAAGAGTTGTCAAGAATCTCAATTTCAAAGACTGTCACAAGCCCTGCTGCTGCTTTTGCTTTGTTACAGAAAGTTACTATACTTCTAATTGACTGAGTGATCAGTTTTTCTGAGTTTCTTCATGAAAGGTTAAAATTTGTTGAGAACTGACCTCAAGTCTAGGGTCAAGGTCACATAAGCCTTGATTATCCTCTATTAAGAATCTCCACTGATCACAATTCGCCTTTCTCTAGTTTTAAATTAGAGGTCATAACAATGAAAGGTAAAGGTCAAAATTCTAAACATGATTTTTGATTGTCTACTTTCTACAGTTGTTTATGCTTCTTCTATCCATAATAAGACTTCTAGTTTTGTGCTTTAATCCAAAAGCTATTTTTCCTCGGGTATAAATTTTCAACCAAGTCCTGCCCAAGTTGACCAAATGAGGTGCCCTTTTGTTTCTTGTTCATGGTTGCACAAAAATTCTGTTTCAAATTCTTTTTGGCTCTCTGATCTGTTCTGGTAAGTATTTACCTTGTATTACATTGTGTTTAGATACTTTTGCCATCAAACTGTAGACTTAGTCCATTACCAGACAATACAATTTTACACTGGATCAAATTCAAAGATGTTACAGACAACAATTTTTAGTTGATCAAATTTTTAAGATCTTTGACTTTGTGGGTAGTAAACATTGAGGGAAATGAAGAAAATGCTTGTCACAAGCAATTTCTTCATTTTCTGCAATGTTTTCCGAGTCTTTTTTCGTTAAGGGGTGTCACAAATCGAGGTTGCGTGGGAATGGGTTAATAATAGTGTCCCTCAAGGCAAATAAATGTGAATATGCTCAGTTCCTTCAAATAATTGCATGCCAAATAAATAAGGCTTGATAAACAAATACTGAAACCTTTCAAAATTTATTGCACTTGTGTCTCAAGGCTGTGAGAAGTAGTTATTTTCAAACAATGTGCTAAGTTTATTGAAGTTCATGTCAGCCTTAACCCTTACAATTTATTGACATCTTTTTTAGAATAGATTAAGATAAGGCTTAACCCATTCCCAGACAATAATCTGTCTAGAAACTCCCAAAGAAAAAAAAAACCATGGCTTTTATGGACGGGGCTTATTTCTATATATGGTGAAATCTTTTAAAATTTTCTTCTCAGAAACCAGTGGACTCAGAAACCAGTGGATGGATTTCAACCAAATTTTACTGGAATGATCCTAGTTTGACCCTTTATCAGATTCTTACAAAGAATATTGATTAGATAAAACAAGTCTTTTATAGGAGGGGCTTAAATATCTGTATATGGTGAATCCTTTGAAAATCTTTTTTCTCAGAAACCTGTCGCTGGATTTCAACAAAATTTCATAGGAAAGATCCTTTGGTGACCCTTTATCAGGTTTCTTCAATGAATTCTGTTGGATGAAAAACATGCTTTTTTTGGTGGGGGGGATGTTAAATTTCAATATATGACATTATACCATACCCTTTTGAAATGTTCTTCTCGGAAACATGTTGATGGATTGAACCAAATTTCACAGGAATGATCCTTTGGCAACTCTTTGTCAGATACCTTTGTATAATTTTGGTCAGATAAAAACATGGCTTTTAACCCATTCCCACACAAGAAAATTTTAGACTGGTCCAAATTGAAAGAAGATGCAGACGACAATTTTAGGTTGTTGAAATTCTAAAATTCTTTTTCCTATAGGGTAGAAAATATTGTGGACATAGAAGAAATTGCTTGAAACAAGCAATTTCTTCTATGTCCACAATGTTTTCCGAGGCTTTTTTCTTGAGGGGCGTAAAAAGGAGGGCTTGTGTGGGAATGGGTTAAAGGAGTGGATATGTCAATATATGGTATAAAGTCAAATTTTTGAAAATTTTTTGTGAATACCTTTTCATCTGACTTGGTAAATAAATTTTACACAATTTGAATTGACTTTTGTAAAACGATGAAAAGTTTGAAACTCGTCTCAAGAACTCTTTCAAAGATTTCAGTGACTAGATTTATTTCCCAGATAAGGCAAAAATGAGTCCTGATAGCTTAATAAGTACATTCAGGCTTTGGACTCATACAGGTGCTCAAGTGCCTTTAGTTATACTTTGGGGAAAATGCAGGAAGAGAAAAAAATGCATGTAACGAGCACTTCCTTCTTTTCCTACAACGTTTTTACCCTACTAGGTACTTAAAGTTCCTTAAATGTATTCACTTTGATTTGCAGTCTGTTTGTACTTCAAGTGTTGTTGTTTCCGAAGATTGACCTGTCTTCGGGACCCAAGCACTTACCCTGATTGGGATAAATATTACTACGTCTAGGCATAACTCCATATTATATCGCCAAAATAAAGCAAGTGGGTAATTGCATAAAACCTAGAATTGTGGAGAAATCAAACTTAACTGTCGCCCAAAGTTAATTAGAAAAATAATTAATTTAAATTGCGAAAGCATTCACGTCTTACATGTGCTCTAAGAAGAGGCATCAAGAATACGAAGCGTGCATTTATAGGACGCTGATATTTTGAATGTAGTTCGACGGATCGGCCGAGTTGTCACGAATGACACTACCCAGAATGCTCAAATTAGATAGGTCAGTATTAGAAAAATGCCACCTATTGGATGATAACGCTTCAAGTGTGGATTGTTTATTTTGTTGTCTGGGAAAATCAAAACCCTTTCCTGTTTAGCAAAATTTTAGACCTGTCTGAATTCAAAGGTTTTGCAGACAAAAAATTAAAGTGGATCCGATTTGAAAAATAACCTTATAGTAGGGTGGAAAATATTGTGGAAAAGGAACATATTGCTTGTTACAAGCAATTTCTTCCTTTTCTACAATGTTTTCTCAATTTTAAAATCATAAAAACCAGGGATTGAACAGGAAAGGGTTAAAGATGGTGAATAGTCAACCCCTTTCATGGAATATTCAAATCCATAAACTGATAGGGTAATCCAGTCAGGATTAGATGTGTCTTATCATTCATGACACCTATGAATGAAATCATTGTTAGATAAACTGCCTTAGTTAATGTAATACTTGCACAAATACTTGCAGTATTTGACATCTTTCCAAATTGAACTTATCTACATCTAAAACATGCAAGAGCAATGTGTGAGCATTTTATTCTAAGTTTTCAATTTTAATCATCAGAATTCCATAGAAAACTTTCTGTTATTCCATAGCATGATTTAACTGTATTCCCCCAAAATCTGGCTTTTTATGATCCTCAAGGAAAGTGTTTAGAAATATAATCCCAAAATATAGAAATTCGTTCCATTCTAGCATTGTTTTCTATCTAGAAGGACAGTGAGTTTTAGCATGAGACCTGCCAAAAGTAAGAAGAGAGCTATTGCAATCCATGAATCCACCAATCAATTTATCTGTCTGGCAATCCTTAAACATTAGAGAATTTATAAAAGAATCACGAGAAAAGGGGTTTAATTGAATTTTACTCTGGAACATTCTTGTTAACTCAAGTCCACAAATATTATCAGGTTTTATGAAAAAGGTACCTTTTGTTGGAGAGAAAACCATGAGAAAAGGGCATTGGAAAATTTCTCTTTTTATATTTTATACACCTGATTAAGTCGTTGGTAGAGCACTCAAATATAAAAAACCTTTAGGATTACAGGTTTGAACCCTGCATGGGCTGCCACAACTAACAAAATTATTGTCTTTAGGATGAGACATAAACTGAGGCCCTTTGTTGCAATTGTATACATTAATCATGTTATACCAGGCACGGCTCTTTGTTATTTTGTCCTGTATCCATGAGCTATTTTTTCCCATAACAACTAATCATCTTCTTAGGGTATTGTTCATATTGGTAAATGCCATGGTAGTGAAAATAAATAAAAGCACACACTAAAAGATTAACAATTTTTAATGAATTGCTCATAGGATGTTTGTTTTATTGAAATATTACTTTACTTGGAAATAGAAGCAACATCAAAAAGGCTTTTTATGTGCCCAAAGGTTGTTTTGAATTATCTACCCCTGACTTAGTAAAATAGTTTAACTCATTCCTACACAGTCCTGTTTTTTAGGCCTCTCAACACAAAAGCTTTACACAACAATATGGACAAGGAAGAAATTCCTTATATCTATCCAAAATGGCAAAAATCTATTGCATTTCATCAATCTGAAATGGCAATCTAGACTAGTCTAAGATATTGTCAAGTGGTAATAGGTAAAAAATAGTGTTTTGTGTCCACTCAACTCCTACAGTTTCAATCTGAATGAACTAAAACTAGCCAAAATGAATCTCTATGATGTCTAGTTTTGCATGAGGTCTTAATTATTTTGATTCCTGAAGTGGACCTGGAATTATCTGCCCTTGCAAAATAGCTTAAAATCAGTGATTTTTTGTAGAACAAACTTCCACAGTTTCAATCTGAATGAATTAGAACCAGCCATAATGAATCTCTATCATGTCTAGTTTTGCATGAGGTCTTAACTATTTGGAACCCTGAAGTGGTCCTGGAATTACCTGCCCTTACAAAATAGCTTAAATTTAGTGATTTTTGTGTAGACAACTCCTCCTACAGCTAAAATCAGAGTTAATTAACCCTTGCCATGCTGAATCTAGATTATTACTGTTTTGGTAGGAGGCTCAGACAAAGATCAGCCTGCACATACATGCAGTCTGATCTTAGTCTACAGTACCTAATTATCTCTTTAAAGCCGGAGTTCTTTATAAGACTTTTTTCAAAATAAGTATTAAACTACAATTAGTGCATCTTGTGCTTTTAGCCCTTTAATTTTAATCTCCCACCATGGAACTATTTTACCTGATTTCTCAGGAATGTTTCTGATGTTTAAACAATATATCCTCCATTATCAGTAGAGCAATTTCCACTAAATTTGGCAGGAATGCTCCTCTGGTGGTCACCTCCAAAATTTGCCAAAAGAAATGACATCTGTTGATAACTCTGGTTGCCATGGCACAAAGAGTGAAGACTTAAAAGAAATTTTCCTCCTGACTCTGAAGGCCTAGACCTTGAAATATGACATACAGCATTAGCCCAAGGACCTCGATGAAAATTGCTAAAATCATGACCTTAAGGTACAAAGGAGCATAGCTGCAGTCACTTTTGTTTAGGGGGCTATGGAATGTAATAATACTGAACTAAACATTATATAATAGATTATTAAAAGGGAAAGATCTTTTGTCTCAGGTGAGTGAACCAAGCAGGGCCAATTGGCATCTTATTCAAAATATGATGCAGTTTTGGTTGCCATCTGCTGGATCTGATCTATCTGTTTAACTGAACTACTAGATGGTGCTGCAAGTTTTCATGGATTACATATATAAACAAGGTGCCAAATTGTCACAAGATACGCCCGTCACACTGCTTAATATGAACTGAGGGTTTGAATAGAACTGAGGTTATTTTGAATTAATATTTTTTGTCAAACAATGTATGAAAAACAACAAAGGGCAATAACTATAAAAAATAGGCTAGGTAGAGTTATGGTTCTTGTACACTACACTCCCACTTGGTGAGCTCTATCCATCCATGAAGTTTCATTATTCTAGCTATTATACTTTTAGAGATATACTCCTGACAAGATTCAAGTATGAAAAACAACAAAGGGCAATAACTCAAAAAATAGGCTAGGAAGAATAATGGTTCTTGTACACTACACTCCCACTTGGTGAGCTCTATCCATCCATGAAGTTTCATTATTCTAGCTATTATACTTTTAGAGATATACTCCTGACAAGATTCAAGTATGAAAAACAACAAAGGGCAATAACTCAAAAAATAGGCTAGGTAGAGTTATGGTTCTTGTACACTGCCCTCCCACTTGGTGAGCTCTATCCATCCATGAAATTTCATAATTCTAGCTATTATACTTTTAGAGATATACTCCGGACAAGATTCAAGTATGAAAAACAACAAAGGGCAATAACTCAAAAAATAGGCCAGGTAGAATTATGGTTCTTGTGCACTGCACTCCCCCTTGGTGAGATCTATACACCCATGAAGTTTCATGATCCTAGCTATAATACTTTTAGAGATATACTCTGGACAAGATTCAAGTATAAAAAACAACAAAGGGCAATAACTCAATAAATAGGCTAGGTAGAGTTATGGTTCTTGTACACTGCACTCCCCCTTGGTGAGCTCTATCCATCCATGAAATTTCATGATTCTAGCTATTATACTTTTAGAGATATACTCCGGACAAGATTCAAGTATAAAAAACAACAAAGGGCAATAACTCAAAAAATAGGCCAGGTAGAGTTATGGTTCTTGTGCACTGCACTCCCCCTTGGTGAGATCTATACATCCATTAAGTTTCATGATCCTAGCTATAATACTTTTAGAGATATACTCCGGACAAGATTCAAGTATGAAAAACAACAAAGGGCAATAACTCAAAAAATAGGCCAGGTAGAGTTATGGTTCTTATGCACTGCACTCCCCCTTGGTAAGATCTATACACCCATGAAGTTTCATGATCCTAGCTATAATACTTATAGAGATATACTCCGGACAAGATTCAAGTATGAAAAAAAACAAAGGGCAATAACTCAAAAAATAGGCCAGGTAGAGTTATGGTTATTGCGCACTGCACTCCGTATTGATGAGAAGAATATAACTGCCAAGTTTAAAGTCAATCGGACTTACGGTGACAGAGTTATGCTCCGGACAAAGAAGTGGACACCGCCCGGACGCCCGGACGCCCGGACGACCGGACGCCCGGACGCCCGGACGCCCGGACGCCCGGACACCACGGGTGATCCCATAATACGTCCCGTCTTCGACGGGCGTATAAAAATGATAACCCCCACCCCTGAATTGATGACTAATTGTTATGGCTCTTATTACATTAAATAGGAACGTTTAACCAGTTACAGGATGGCAAAATTTTAGACATGTCCATATTTAAAGGAGTTGCAGAAGACAATTTAAAGTTTATGAAATTTAAGATTTCTTTAAATTTTCTGTGTAGAAAACATTGTGTAAAATAAAGAAATTGCTTGTTGTGAGTAATTTCTTCATTTTACACAATATTTCCCAAATGTTTTTCCTGAGGGGCGTCAAAGAAGCATCATTGTGTGGGAAGGGGTTAAGGAAAGGTGATTGATTATTATATTGTAAGTACTTCTTACATGAGATTGCCCTGCCTTGGAATCTAAGTCAAATATTTGAAAGTAATCAGACCATCCAGCAAGCTTACAGTAATCAATGATTCATAAAGTCATTCAAATTGAAAACAATCATTACATATTGATCTTGTAGGAAAAGGCAAGCTAGTTTCTAGACTGTAAACTTGTGGTTAACCCTTGTCATGCTGAATTAAAAATCCTATACAGAATGGCATTGAAATCAAAGGACTGACAACACAGGAAGGCCTAATTTAGGGTCATAATTCCTTTTGAATATTATCTTTTTAAAACAAATTTGGCTTAAAAGGGACAACCAGGAGGTTTAGACCAAGATGACTGATCAGAATGTTCTTATGTGCAGGCTGATCTTTTTCTATACCTCATGCAAAAAACGGAATATTCCAGGTTCATGATGACAAGGGTTAATAATGAAAAAAAGGAGAAGAAAATTGGTTGACAGTTTTGAAATAAACAGGGTTTGGGGTTGGATTTTCTTAGCCCCACATCGTTTTTTCGCGGGTGCAAATATACTTGGATTAGAAACTCGAACTTGTCTGTATCTCAATATTGTGCACTAACATACTGAAAATCAGCCAAATTTCTACAGGTGATTCAAAAAAAGTAATGCATATTAACTGACCAGAATGATGAAGACACTGATAGATAGACAGAGACTACTGTAAACCTAAAGTGTCTTTCAGCTTAGCTGGGCTCTGCCGGGCTCTGCCAGTAGGTGACTGATTAATCCATTCCCACTTAAGATTTTTAGACTAGTCCAAATTGAAAGCAGTGGCAGACGACAATTTTTAGTTGATGAAATTTTAAAAAATCTTTGGTTTTTTTTGGTAGAAAACATTGTGGACAATGAAGAATTAGCTTGTAAGAAGCAGTTTCTTCATTTTCTATATTTTTAGGTCACCTGACCGAAGTTCATGGTGACCTATTGCAATTGCGTTTTATCTGTCATCGTGCCCCATGTGTTAACTTTTTACGTTTGCGACTTCTTCTTATGAACCCTTGGATGGATTTCAACCAAACTTAGCAAGAAGCATCCTCATGGGAGGATGCTCCAGATTTCTACATGTCATAGCGTTATCTCCCATTAGGGACCCATGAGGGGCCAAAAAGGGGGCTTTGTTTTGTTTGAATGGGGTTTAACATCGCTTTCATCAATCTTTTAGTTACATCATGGCGGCTGGAGAACCTAACAATGGATTCCTGGTATTTCTCACACCAGTACCGCCATTACATCCTTTCCTAGCTGCTATCCAACATAGGTCTACGAATTTCGACCCATTGGTGGGAGACAAATAGTTGGAAAGGATGAGTGACAAAAAAACAAAAAAATCTGTTGAGAAATGGCCATGCTGGGGGGGGGGGGTTGCATAAGCTTACATTGAGACAACTTTGAAAATCTTTTCCCAACAAACCAAAAGACCCTGATATTTGTATGTAGCATCATCTAGTTTACCTCTATCAATATTGAATGAAGTATAATGACAGGGTCAAAATTAGCCCTTTCCTGGACGTCACAAGTTTAACATAGGCTTATATAGTGAAAGTTTAAAATTCTTCTCCCAAACAAGAGGGCCTAGAGCTTTGATATTTGATATGTAGCATCATCTAGTGGATTTCTATCAAGATTGTATGAATTATGGCCCAAAACACAGATTAAGCCCATTCCTTTACATCACAAGTTTTACAAAAACTTAGTGAAAAATTCAAAATGATCTTCTCGGCCTAGTCAGCTTTGATATTTAGTATGCAGCAGCATCTGGTGGACCTCTATCAATATGGTATAAATAATGGCTCCAGGTCATAATTAGTCCATTCCTGGATGTCACAAGTTTTACAAAGGGCTTATATAGTGAAAATTTAAAAAATCCTCTTCTCTCAAACAGATAGGTCTAGAGCTTTCATATTTGGTATGTAGCATCATTTAGTGAGTCTCTACTAATATGGGATAAAAATGGCTCCAAGTCATAATTAATTTTACCATTCCTGGATGTCACAAGTTTTACATGGAGCTTTTGTAGTGAAAATTTAAAAACTCTTCTTCTCCAATACAGGAGGACCTAGAGCTTTGGTATTTGGTATACAGCATCATCTGATAGACCTCTATCAAGATTGTATAAATTATGGCCCCAGGGTCAGAATTAGCCTGTTCCAAGATGTCACAAGTTTAACATAGGCTTGTTTAGTGAAAACCTTTAAAAAGTCTCTTTCTCCTAAACTAAAAGGCCTAGAGTTTTTATATTTGGTATGTAGCATGATCTGGTGGACTTTTACCAGTTTTTGTGCTTTTTGGACTCAGGTGACCGATTAGGCCCTATGGGCCTCTTGTTTCCAAAGTTGTTTACTTGGGGGGCATAAAAAGGTGGAATTGTGTGTTCAACTTGATTTTTTATGAAAGAAGATAACTTTAATTTGTGAAATAAAGGGATGAAATCTTAAGGAGGCATTGCCATCATAATATATAATATATGTAAATGGAAGGATTCACTTTGCTCCCTTTACAGCTATAATAGCTGTCATATTCAAATATTAAGTAAACAGTAAGGTACTTGAGTATTATTCTCTTGTTTATCTTTATTTACTCAATTAACTCTTGCCCTGCTGTGAAAATCAATAGATGATCACTATTCTTTATTATCAATGATTTTTTTTCAAACAGGATCTACACAGGAATTAAGACTTGGGAAAAAATCCAATGTCCTCGCAATTACTAAAAAAAACCCATTTTTTTTCTATAGAGAACTAAAAGCATATGTTTGTTTCTTGAAGGGGTTAAATGCCCCTTTTAACAATTTTTCAGTCATATCACAACGGCTAGAGCACCTAACAATGGATTCCTGGTATATCTCACACCGGTACCACCATTACATCCTTTCTAAGTCTCCAGCTGCTATCCCACATGGGTTTACGATTATCCAAGCATTGGTTAGAGACAATGTCAGAAAGGATATGTGCTGCCGCCTGGGATCGAACCCATGGCACCCCATGATTGAAGATTAGGAGCTATATAACTTGTTAAGGAGAGAAGTACAGTGCACTTGAACCATAACTTTTGGTCCTATACTTTCAGTGATTGCAGTCAATTGTTGGTACTTGGTGGTACACCATATAGCCAAGTCCCTCTGTCCTATTGGACATGTAGTTGCCAAACCAGTTTGCACGAGAAACTAGTGCTGTAGCTATTTTCTGATAGGGTGCTGACTAGAGGCTCTCTTGTTGTCAACATGTATTTCAAATGTGATGTGTCTTCACTATAGGATCATTGTAGATCAAGACCATAAAATCATATATTTAAACAATGAACATAGAGTATTATATCCTGTTTCTAAGATGTAGGGGTCCTACATGGCACTTACCCCTTTCCTGTAAAGAATTTATGGACGACAATGTAAAATTGATTTCATTTGAAAACTCATCATTCAATAGGGTAGTAAACATTGTGGAAAATGAAGAATTTTTTTTGTTTCATCCTGTTTCTTCTTTTCCCAAATTTTTTCAAAATATAAAAACCCAGGGATGTAAAAACCAGGGATTGAACAGGAAAGGTTTACAGAATATAGGTACCCAAGTTAACTGCTTCCTGTTTTATGACTTTCTTATTGAATTTATTTTTACTCGGACGTAAATATTTCCATCCTTAGACAAAAGGGATAAAATCTAAGTATCTCGCATAGCGTCGTCTCCTTGGAGACCGACGAGTTGTTGAACACCTGGGGTTACTGAGGCGTTGAGAAAATGTCGCGTGGATCGACCTTCGAACCTCTTTCGCGGTAATGGACTTGGTCTAATTTCTTTACCATTGTTAAAGATACGGTAACAATAAATCGACAAAGAACTCTATCTGAACCTAGTCATTTACGAATCGGGAATTTAAAAGACCAGTTGCACGTATACATGTAGCGGCTAACTTTTAATCCTACAAATGAAGGTCATTATAATCGAATAATATCCGAGACGGTGGAATGTCTGGTTTCATAACAACAAGAGTAAAAAATTCGGTCAGCAAGAATTACACAGGTATGCGTCTGGCACGTGTAAACTCCAGAAACTCTCCCATAAATAGCTGAACATCTGGCGGCGGCGCCTTTGATCACCTTTCCTCCCTCAGAATAAAATAAACTGTACCCAAAAAACCTTTACTTCAAATTTGTCGACAAGCTTTTTGCCGTGTGTTTGATCATATAGAATGGCATTAAATTTTCGGATTATTGAAAGAAATTCGGAAAAATAACGGTATTTTATTTTAATCTACTTATATTATCTATCCCGTTTCGGATGAAAATCTTCCGATGTTGTGACATTTACAATTAAAATTCACGTATTTTCTGTATTTAGTGAAAACGTCACAACTACGACTGATTGTTTTCTAAGCACATTGTTGCGTTTTTATCTTGAAGCCACTATCCTCTACGAGCTCCGGATACCAGCAAACTATGGAGTGAAATAAAAATTAGGCTCAAGTTAATTTGTCTAATTTCACGGTCGCGCATCACTTTAAGAACACGTCCTACCGAAATTTAAGAACGCCGAGAGTGAAACAGTGTGATATTTCAATCGCACCACCTTCAAGGTTTGTAACTGAAGGATACCAAGGAGCGTGCCTATTCACTTTTGTTTTAAAAAATATCAAAGACCTAAGGCATTGATCATCTTAATGTCAAACAGTAAGACCAGACAATCAAACTGATTTTGTAATTTCAAACCTACGCATGTCATCAATCAAACAAAGCAATTACCTCTGAACTAATGCATTAATGGCCAGGACCGTCCACATAAGGTGTTAAAACTTACCAGGCTTCGGGTAATTATGGATTTTTATGTGCAACCCTTTTTCTTCGGACGGGCCGAAGACGGGATGAAAAAATCGCGGCAAAATCAGGATTAACGTCGTATCTCAGCATCTGCAAACCTAAATGCCCCCCCCCCTCCAAAATTTTGGGAGCCAAGCGGACCTCGCGTTATAATGGAGTCAGCGCTGTGCCGGGTAGCGTTGTAGAGGAGTTGCAGTGTATTGCCTTTAGACTTTATATAAATGCTCAACTAGGAGTGTCCATACTAAGTGCATACAAAATTTTGATCTGCATGTTATCTACTTCCAGTGTTCTGACTTGGTTTATTTCAGCCAATAGTTTCAGCAAATATTTTATTTTTGGACAAATAAATAAAAGAATTCATCAACAAAAAATAGTTGTCTGCAATTTCCTAGTCTAAAATTATTTTGTCTGGTAATGATTTAATATCTCCAAAATTTCATGAAACTTAACATTTATAACAGATCTCCCAATTTCTGCACTAACTGACACAACCTGCCCACAAAAAGTCATTTTTTTGTACTGCTTGGTAGGTATTGTAACAAAATATACATTTATATATTATTACATATTTTCATGCGATCAAAGTTCTTTAAAGGACTCTGATAAAGGGCCACCCTAGGATCATTGCTGTGAATTTGGTTGAATTCTGTTAAATACTTTCTGAGAAGATTTTGAAAGTAAAGATTTCTGGATGAACAGACATAAAACCATGACAATAGCTCACTGGCTTTCAGCCAGTGGAGCTAAAAATAAAAATTGGATTAGCCAAAAAGTTAATCTAAAACCAAATTAAAGTTCACCCTGACTTAACAAGAACAGATAAATGAGCATTAGGTAAGAAACTTTACGAGACTGAGAGAAAAATGAAGCTTGTAGCCAGGTTTGAACCAGGAGGCTCTTTTTCCATTATGTAAATATACCATTTGCCAGAAAAAGAGGAGGGAGGGCAGTCATTTACCAGGTTAACACAATAATTTATACCTCTCAAGAGCAATATCAGTGGTCATATTGTCTACATACATGCAGAATCAACCTTTCTGTTGTGTGTCAACATCTTGTGTGCACTCTAGGGGACAGAATTTTAACTAAAATGTCTTGAAACTTGGTCAGATGTTCTTCTCCATGAAACCTCTGATAAGATATTTGGTCACATTGATAAGAAATAGGTCACTAGGGCAAATATTAGAAAAACTTTGTATTCACTCTACAGGTCACATTTTTTCCCCAAATATCTTAACATTTTGTCAGAATGTTAGTCTTCATAATATCTCAGTCAAGTTCGAAATTGAGTCACAAGGGGTCAAAAGTATGTCACTAGGTCAAATCATAGATACCTTATGGGCATTGAAGAGGGCATATTTTTGCCTGTAATGTCTGGCTTGTTGGCTGAGTTGTTAGTGTGTTCGACTCATAATCAAATGGTTGTAGGTTTGAGTCCCACTGTAGGTGAGTAGCCGCCGTCATAGCGCAGTTGGTAGCGTGTCGGACTGTCAATCTAGGGGTCCCGGGTTCGATTCCCGACGGTGGCACTCATCCTTTCCGACTATTTGTCTCTCACCAATTGGTCGATAATCGTAGACCTATGTGGGATAGCAGCTGGAGGCTAGGAAGGATGTGATGGTAGTACTGGTGTGAGAAATACCAGGATTCCATTGTTAGGTGCTCCAGCCGACGCGATATAACTGAAAGATTGTTGAAAGCGGCGTAAAACCCCATTCAAACAAACAAACTGTAGGTGAGTAGTCTATTTGGGCAGGATATGATACAGACAGAACCCCAATCAACCCAGCTGTAAAAGTCTGTAGCAGTGGTTAGAATCCATTGCCTGGCTCTCTAGTGCACATGGTAACACCTGCAATGAGTTACCACAATGGCAATAAATTTTTGTCTTTTTATCATCATATCCCTGAGTGAAAAAAAAAGTCTTCATAATGAGTCAGATTGTTTGTCTCCATGAAGCCTCAGACAGGTTTGATTTTGGTCACTGGGTCAAATACTTAGTCTCTTGGTATATAATCATAGAATCAAAGGACAGAAAGTCCTGAGAGCGTTTTTGCTGGTTTATCAGTAACCGCGCTCAACAATGCGAGCATGTTTCATCCACATTAGTATGTGAATTGTACACCTAATTAAGAGGAGCAGCTTGAGGCTCGATAAGGATGTAGTGGTAGTATTGGTATTTGAACTATACCAGGAATCCATGGTTAGGAGCTCCAGTCGCCCCGATATAACTGAAATACTATTAAAAGTTGCGTTAAACCCATTTTCAATCAATCATGTCCCCTTACTGTTTACCGAAATCGCTATTTTGATTTAATCACAACGTTTTCTTTTTAAGTGCGTGAAAATTTGTGGTTGTGTGGTAAAAGGTTAAATGATAAAAGGTAAAGAAATCAAAGGTAACATTCAATTCCTTTTCGTTGAGCATATTATTATCGCAATTGAAGTACTACATGTCCGTTTCAAAGATTTAGTAGAATTCAAGAGGTAAAAGGTGTTTTATTCGATGGGGTTAATAGGCGCTTGAATCGCGACTATAACAGGGTTGTAACTTGTTACATATACTGTGTGTACGGGGTGTAAATTTGCTTAGCCCTGCCAGTTCAAAACACTAGCTGAGAGTTTACATGTATTCGCTAACTCCACTAACTACTGGCCTAGATTCTATCTTGAAACACGAGGAAATTATTTCTCTCATTTTGACAATTCATTAGACAATTTACCATGGATATATTAAGTCAAAGTTTTAAACCATTTTCCTGGATATTCAAGACTAAAAGGAAGCTGTTGGCATTAAGCAAGTAAGTTATTTTCTTCATCAGCGATGAAACAAGATGGAGGCGATCACATAGATTTTCACTTCAAGTTAATGAGCATGCGTCGAAATGAGCAGAAATGTGTGAGAACTTGTTTCCGGTTGATCGATATGAAATACCGTTTTTTCCTAAAAAAAAAAAGCTAAAAACCAGAATGAAGATTAATACTTTAGTACATTTTGTTAGACTTATTTTGGGTGTGATGTACAGTCTCCTACTCATCCACTCCGCTTCAGACTGAGAATGCCTCCATAGAAAAGGCTAATAAAATGTACAAATGCTGGAAATATAAATCTGGTTTTTAGTACAATTTAATGCTCCCACAAACCCAATAAATTGCATGTAATGAGTGAATATAAATTCCATTCATGACCTTGATAATCAATAATGGTTCTGATTCTTCTACCCTTTTGAAGTCTAATCATTGTGTATTCATTTAAGCCTAGCATCCCAATCATATATTTTCTTTGATTTTAATACGATTCTGAACAAGGACCTTATTCAGCATGATACAGGTAAAGCCTAGGATAAACTTTTTCCCAGAACTAATTACTATCATCACATGATAGACTAGCCTCAGTTGTTTTCCTTGCAAATATTTTGATCTTTGATCTCATACAACATGGAATAAATATGTTTTTGTAGATGTGGTTAGATAGTTTCCTTTAAAGACGGGTCTTGCAGCCGGTCCTACTTAGCTAATTTGGGTGACTGAGTCCTTGAGGGAAATTAAGGGTTTGAATCCGAGATGCATCATTGGTAATATTGGTATGAGTAAGGTATCCAGAGCCCCAGCTAGTGCTGGTGATGCCCACAGAGGGCATGAATAAGTGAACTTTGCCGTGATGTAACAGGTTGTTCAAAATGACATAAAACTACATTCAATGAATCAATTCAAAAGAATGAAAATTAATAGGTAAGGAAACAATAATTGTCTTGAAACATTCATGCTGGAAAATATTTAGAATGCTAAAGGTAAGGAAGCCATAAAAGTTTCCTTAACTGACATGTCGAAAAAATATGCAAAATGATGAAGATTATGAAGCGATGCTAACCCCTGAATAGTATATAGGCTGATAAAGGCTAGAAATCTATAAAAGTCACATAAGCTCATGTGGAATAACCCTTGTCAGGCTGAATCTGGAATATTCCTGTTTTGGCAGAAGGTTTAGACAAAGATCAGCCTGCACATATTTGCTGTTTGATCTTTGTCTACATCACCTGCTTGTCCCATTTGAGATAGAGTTGTTTTTCAACTAGAATTTAATCTACAGTAAATGTTTCCAGTGCTTTCAGCCCTTTGATTTAGATGCAATTTTGTAAAGGATTCAATTCAGCACGACAAAGGTAAGGGTTAGGAAGCCATTCTAGTCTCCTAAACATATGCCTGATAATATGTAAAATGATAAAGGTTAGGTAGCAATAATAGTATTATAAGTTAATGCCTGAAAAATATAAATATGGGTTGATAAAGGTTAGAAAATTATAACAGTCTCCTATCCTAAACTCATGGTAAAAAGAATAGTAGAATGATTAAGGTTAGGAAGCCAATTTATAGGCATTTAAACTCATGCCTGAAAATACGTAGAATGATAAAGGTTAGAAAGCTATAAAAGTCTCCTTAGCTCATGCCTGAAAATTTGGTAGAAAGTAAAATTAAACAGGTGAAAACCAAAGCTACCCATAATAACACTTAACATTGTCACCTCTATGCACTAACATGCAAATTCAGTTATATTCCTTCTTTCTTTATAAAGATTCTTATCAAATATATTTTATGATATTTATAGTGATCATAATCAAAAATATGAATTTATAAAGTTGTGTGCAGATAAAATTTCGATATGAACTATGATAAAACCTTGGATTACTATATCCAGGTATATATCATATTCCAATAGATGAGTTTAGAAATAATGAGTTTTGAAATAAGTTTTAGGAAATTTTGATAATGGTTCATATTCAGCTATGGTTTTTTCATGATCTTTTTAAATTTTGAGGTAGGGAATCTTATTTTTATATTTTCAAATTCCTTGAAGGGTGAGCATATTATAGCTGCTGCCTTGTCTCTGTCCGTCCTTCTATTTTCCGTCTGTCCTTCCAACCCAAATCTCCACAACCTTAGGCCAAATTAGATGAAAATTCACATGTGAATTCCTTATGATATTGCGCGGAGGTACTTTTCCCAGTTTTTGGATAGCTCCAAGGTCATAGGTGAAGGTCAAAGGTCAAACTGACCTTGTTCACAGCACAGCTATATGGATGGATTTCAAAATAACTTGGCACGATCATTCTCAATCATGAATATATGTACCATTGAAAAAAAGTCAAATAGCTCCTAAGTCATGGTCACAGTTCAAGATCAAAGGTCAAAATTGGCCTTGTTCACTGCATAGCGCCTTCAATTATGGATGGATTTCATAAAAACTTGGCAAAAATGTTCTCTATCATGATAGATTAACTGTTTGAAAAAAAAAAAAAATCAGATAGCTCCAAGGTCAATAACACAGCTCAAGGTTAAATATTGGAATTAAGCATTCCAAGAGTATAGCTCCTTTAATTATGGATGGATTTTGAAATAACCCTACGCAGTTATTTGCTAGTATGAGTAAATGTGCAAATCTTCAGATAGCTCCAAGGTCAAGGTCACATCCCAAGGTTGAAAGTTAAAATTTAGCATGTCCAGAGTATAGCTCCTTCAATTATAGAAGGATTTCAATATAACATAGCTCAATTGTTCTCAGTTGATTGATTGATTGAATGGGGTTTAACCCCACTTTAAACAGTATATCATTGTCATATTGCGGCAGCTGGAGTACCTAATAATTGATTCCTGGTATTTCTCATTCAAGAACATAGATCCTTCAATTATGGATGGATTTTGAATTAATGTTTCTCAATCCTTATCTGTCATGAGTTGTTGTAAGTAGTCTGTCATGAGTAGTTTGAAAAATGTATTCATACAGTTTCAAGGGTCAGGTGACAGCTCAAGGTCCAACATTGAAATTAAGCATGTCCAGAGCATTATAGCTCCCATTATAGATGGATTTAATATAACTTGTCTCAATTGTTCTCAGTCTTGAGTAGTTGTGCAATTGGGAAAAAAATCGGATAGCTCTAAGGTCAAGGTCACAACTTAAGGTCAAACATTAAAATTAAGCATGTCTGGAGCATAGCTCCTAAATTATCGATTGATTCGATATAACTTTGCACAATTGTTCTCTGTTGTGAGTGATGTGCCATTTGAAACAAATTTTCAAATTGCTCCCAGACCAAGGTCACAGCTTAGGATGTACGTTAAAATTTAGCATGTCTGGAATCTAGCTAGCTAATACTTGCATCTGCGTCTGTCAGTCCATCTAAACCCTTTTTCCTGTTTATTTTATACTTATTTATTATGACAGGGATATATTTGTTAACTTCTCCAGAACTTATTTCTTCCTCTAGACAAAGACTTTGAGCTTTTAAGAATTTACAGCCAATTGGAAAAGGGATTTATATCGATATCAGCTATGTTAAGGACAATAAAGTAATTACAAACCTTGGCTTCTAGCTTTGAATTTGAATTAACACCAAGTTTATGCTTAATTTACAAAATTTATCCATCCTTTTGCCATCTGGAATCTGGACATTTCACAATAATTCTTTCAGACTATTTCCAACAATATTGTTTGATTGGACTCTCACAGCTGTTATCAAAGAAATGAATGGTAGAGAAGTTTTCATTGCAAATTGAAGGCATGGGTCTATGCATACAGATTTTTAGCTATGTTAATCCATTACCAGAGGCAACAAAATTTTAGACTGGTCTAAATTGAACATTGCTGGCAACAATGTCAAGTTTATGAAATTTTAGATTTTCTCAACTTTCTGGTTTGAAACAATTGTAGAAAATGAAGAAATTGCTTGATTCAAGCAATTTATTCATTTCACACAATTTTTTCCCATTTGTTCTTCTTGAGGGGCTTTAATAGGCATCATTGTGTGGGAATGGGTTAATGTTTAGCAAAAACTGTCCTGCCCTTGTCAGCCTAAGGTATCACCATGGTATGACTAAGGTCAATATTTTTTTCACATATTCAAGATGGTGCTTTTAGGTATGGTAAATGAAACATTAATTTTTGAGAACTGAGAATGATAACTTTTATGTCACATGACATGAAATGATTGGATTAACCTTGTGATGTGGTGTAATCATGTGTTTTCAAGCTGTATTCAGACCAAACTTAATTTTTAATGAAGAAAATTATATGCATTTGTAAATAAACAAGTTTCTGTTTCTATAAACTCATGGGGGATAAATCATTGTGGTTAAATCATGAGGTACAGTTAAACAATACGGATGTGAGCCAACATGATCGAGAAATGGCCGATCAGACATTACGGCGGATCTCTCAGCGCAGTGGATCTGTCCAGTTACCAAGCAATAGTCACATATTAGACAGGCTTTATAATGATCATGGAGTTCGAGTTCGAATGGTCAGACGAACTAAACCAAATAGAATTCCAACTGTAAAAGAATTGATTGATCATTTATCGAAAAAACATGAGAGACTTTTGGAGATGGAAGGAACAAGAATAGAGCCTCCTGCTAATCTAACTCCACGTAGAGAAAGTAGAATTGTGTTAGACAGCGTTCGATGTATTTCTGAAAGTCCAGAAGGATCCCCACTTCTAATTGGGAATATTAAGCCTGAAGGATTTCGATGTGTGTCAGGATTACCAGGGAGGACTAGTAGAAAGACTCTTGAAGATGGGTAAGTCCGTAGTTAGTAGATAATTGGTGGTTGTAAGTCAATGAATCAAATATGCCAATCAAATCATTTATTTAGCCTGGAGATGAACTTTGAATTTTAATATTGACCAACATTTATGTTAAATAGCTTTGTTGGTTGTCATAACTACAGCTTGTTCAAGCCATTTTACTTTTTTACTCACCTGAGCATTTAGTGTTCTAGAAAGCTGTTGTCATCACACATTGTCTGTTGTCCATCCCTCTGTGAACAAATCTTTATAAACCTTCTACTCCTAAACTAACTATCAGATTTCAAAGAAATTTTACAGAAACGATTTCTCCTCCTAGATCATAAGGCCTAGAGGTTTCAATTTTTGCCTAAAAACATTAAGGTTATAATGATGTGATATGTATTATAAGCTCTATAGTGTGGGTACTTGGAATTTGCATATAAATAAAGAACAAATTCTTTAACAATCATCTCCCACAAAACTTACCATCAGATTTCAATGAAATTTTTACAGAAATGATTCTTGGATGATTGACCTTACAAGTGCTTTAAGGAATAGTAATCCGTAAAAAACTCTTGTTGCTTTTGCAACAAGAAACTCTTGAAAAATCTTCTCCTCCGTAACGGTAAGACTTTTGAGTTTTTAGATTTTGTAAAAAAGTGTTTTAAGGAATAGTAATCCATAAAAAACTCTTATTGCTTTTGCAACCAAAAGGAATTTCTAAGAAACTCTTGAAAAATCTTCTCTGTAACAGTAAGACTTAAAGTTTTTAGATTTTTTAAATTACATCAACCCAGGGTCCTCTACTAAAATACCACAGCTTATGATAGTGTATGGTATATTAGCCCTAAGTTGTGGGTACCGTATTTATTCCAATAATCGCCCATATTCTAATAAAAGCCCATCCCTAAAAATACTGTGTGAAATGGGGCCATTTTTCGCCAATTTTCAATAACAATAGGTGATTTTAATAAACTCCCGCCCCCTTCTATGATCAAAAATCAAGTCATGATTAATTGGCGTATTTAAATGAAATAATATTTGATTTGAATCTATAAGGTTAGTAATGCATTCCTAAAAAAACGTAAAGAGATCACTGCTGCGACTCCTTAATTATCCATTATTCAACATGAACTGCTTAGACTTTACTTTTGATATGTTATTTAACTTAGTTATTTCAACTTGCCAAGGTCATTTAAAGACTGGCTGTGAACGGAGAGAAAAATTGAGTTTATCACTTGATCTAAAACCCCTAAAACGAACCACCTCTGTATCATCGGGACATAGGAGTGATTTTAAAGTTTGTTAAGAGACTCCCATTGTCTTGGTGTCTGCGGGCGTGAAATTCTTAGATGGAATGTTATCTCAAATTGAAATAAACCTATTGAAAAAAAGTTTAAGGTTTATTATTCAATTAAATGGCTAAGTCCAAAGAGTCTGTCTTTTTAGGTAAAAACTACGGAGAACTACCAATAACAATGAAATCATTTGAAAGTTTCAACTTATTTCTTGTCTTGACAATTCTTACCTCAGTAATGAGAAAAAGCCAAGAAATCATTTATATCAAATCCGATCAGTTAGGATAAGGAGATACAGGTTAAAAAGATATGAAAGTTTGAAATAGCAAAGAAAGACATTTATCGTGGACGCTCCCTGTCTAGGGCCGTGGACAGGAAGATATAACAAATGTATATCTAATTTTTCAACGCTGATACGTTTAAATATCCGGTTATATTCAGTGAAATGCTAGAAAATAAGTATATGATTAAAATATCCATAACAAAACACTGATCGTAATTTTCTTTAATTGAAATGAGATAGCTTTTTTCAATATGAAGGAAATGAAAAGAGTCGGAAAAGTTCCCGCGCGGCTATATTTCTTTGGTGACCGACGTGTCTGTACATTGTCGAGTTGAACACCTAGCACGCTTACTGATGCGTTAAGACTATTACACGACCCTACTATAACTAATTCGTCGTAATGGACTCGGCCTTGATTTTGTTTCCGTTATGATTAAATGCCTTAAACAAAACCAGGGCTTCATCAATTGCTCAAGTAGACAGGGTCCAAGTCTAACGTTATGGAAAATAGCTTTACGTTGAATTTCTTCAGGTCTTTCAAAAATGGATTGAACTTTAAACAGGTAAATCTTTATTGTCCTACGCATACAGAAATAACGTTGATACGCGATGTTGCGAGGATCAACTTATTAGACATTTTAAAATTCATTGCGACTATGATGCTGTGTTGCAGGATTTTCCACCTTTTGGTTGTTTAATTTCTGATGCAAATTCAGAACTAAAGCTACCATAGGCTATTAATAAGTCATAATTACATACAAAATGAATTTCATTATGATTTTCGTACTATTTTGTATTCCCCGGTCATCTGTAATAACTCACAACTCTCTAATAGCCTATGATTCCCAACGGCGGCACTCATCCTTTCCGACTATTTGTCTCTCAACAATGGGTTGATAATCATAGACCTATGTGGGATAGCAGCTGGAGGCTAGGAAAGGATGTAATGGTAGTACTGGTGTGAGAAATACCAGGATTCCATTGTTAGGTGCTCCAGCCGCCGCAATATAACTGAAAGATTGTTGAAAGCGGCGTAAAACCCCATTCAAACAAACAAATCTAATGGCCTGCCTCTGTACCAAAAAAACTCTAATAATCTCCCAACCCCAACTTTGCCAATGGTCACTATTCTAATAATAGCCTGGGCAATTGTTTGAATTAATACGGTACTTGGAATTTACATAGGAGCAAATTCTTTAAAATCATCTCCTAAACTTACCATCAGGTAACATTTGAACTTTTCAGAAATTATTCTTGAATGATGGTCATTCAACAAACTTGTGAGAATAGGAATCTATGGACAACTCTGGTTGCTATGGAAACAAGAGGAGATTTTTTATGAATTTTTAAAGAATTTTCTCCTAAACTGTAATGCCTTAAGCTTTCAGATTTTGCATGTAGCAGTGTCTCATTGTCATCTACCAGAATTGTCAAGGTTAGAATGATTTGATGTATAATAGCCCTATGTTGTGAGCAGCTTTATGGTTTTCAAGGAAAACTTTCTGAAAAGATAATGATATAATCATTGTCCACGTAGCCTAATTTAAGTCAAGGGTTTAAGAGAGATCAATGATATCAGAAGGAAGACCAGCTGAATACAAAGAAAACAATATTTGGGAAAAAAAATCCCCATACATGGATATTTGCAGGATCTCAAGTGAGCCATCCAGGGTAATCATGGCCCTATTGTTTGTTACATGTAACTGGCCATAATTTTTTAGGTCATGGAGACCTATTGCGATTGTGTTTTGTCTGTTGTCGTGCATTGTGTGTTGTGCCTTGTGCGTTAACTTTTTACATTTTCGACTTCTTTTTAAGAATCCTTTGACGGATTCAAACCATACTCGGCAGGAAGCATCCTTATTGGAAGGTGCTTCAGATTTGTACATATCATGGAGTTATCTGCCCTTGGGGCCCCATAAGGCGACAAAAAGGGGCGAAAAAGGGTACATCTTTAAAAATCTTCTTGTCATGAACAAACTGTCACATTTGGTATTTAGAGTCTTTAAGGCAAGAAGTATCAAGTTTGTACAAGAAAGAAAAATCTGTGTAGAAATTGGAGGGCAAAGGTGTGTGTGTGTGGGGGGGGGGGGTACATAAGCTTACATGGTGACAACTTTGAAGATCTTTTTCAACAAAACCATAAGACCTACAGCTCTGATATTTGGTATGTGGCATAATCTAGTAGACCTCTATCAAGATGGTATAAATTATAACCCAAAGGTCCAAATTAGCCCATTCCCAGACGTCACAAGTTCAACATAGGCTTATTTAGTGAAATTTCAAAATCTTATTCTCCGGAATGAGAGTGCCTAAAGCTTTTATATTTGGTATGTAGCATCATCATGTGGGGGAGCTGCTGTCATAGCGCAGTTGGTAGGGCGTCAGACTCCTTATCTTCAATCATGGGTTGTCATGGGTTCGATCCTCTGCAGCGTCACATATTCTTTCCGACTATTTGTCTTTCACCAATGGGTGGATAATCATAAACCTAAGTGGGATAGCAGCTGGAGGCTAGGAAAGGATGTAGTGGTAGTACTGGTGTGAGAAATCCTAGGAATCCATTGTTAAGTGCTCCAGCCGCCGCCATATGACTGAAATACTGTTAAAAGCGGCATTAAACACCATTCAATCAATCAATCAATATATCAAGATTGTATAAATCATTGCCCAAGGATCCAAATTAGCCCTTTCGCGGACGTCACAAGTTTAACATAGGCTTATATTGTGAAAATTCTAAAAAATCTTCTCCTCCCAAATGAGAGGGCCTAGAGCTTTGATATTTGGTATGTAGCATTGTCTCTTGAACCTTTATCAAGATTGTATAAATTATGATCTCTGGTTCATTATTAGCCCATCCCCTGACATCACAAGTTTTACAAAGGGCTTATATAGTGAAAATTTTAAATATCTTCTTCTCCAAAAACAGGCGCTTGGAACTTTGATATTTGGTATACAGCATCATCTGGTGGACCTCTATCAAGATTGTACAAATTATTACCCGTGGATAAAAATGAGATCATTCTTGGACTTCACTAGTTTAACAGGCTTATATATTTAAAAATTTAAAAATCATCTTCTCTAAAACAGAAAGGCCTAGAGATTTGATATTTGGTATGTAGAACATCTCATGGATCTTTATCAATATTTTATGAATTATGGCCCCAGGGCCATGATTAGCTCATTCCAGGACGTCACAAATTTTACATAGGGCTTATATAGTGAAAATTTAAAACTCTTCTTCACCCAAACAGGAGGGCCTACAGCTTTGAAATTTGGTATACATCATCATCTGGTGGACCTCTATCAAGATTCAATGAATTAAGGCCCCATGGTCAGAATTAGCCCGTTCCAAAATGTCTCAAGTTTAACATAGGCTTGTTTAGTGAAAACTTTTAAAAAAATTCTTCTTCTCCCAAACTAAGAGGCCTAGAGCTTTGATATTTAGTATGTAGCCTAATCTGGTAGACTTTTATCCTTTTTTGTTCTCTTTGGAGTCAGGTGACTGATAAGGCCCTATGGGCCTCTTGTTTCAAAATAATACCATTTAATATGTAAGTGGAACTTCCTGCTGGAGGTCAGTGGGCAGGGCCAGTGATCCATCAAGTATGGTGCAATGTGAAAGTACACTTACATGCTAAGTTTCAGTTCGATGTGTAAATATTTCATGCAGTCCAACATTCACCCTGTGAATGATAAATATGTTATAATTTTCTCTTAGTCAGGCTTCCAGATCATTTCAAAATTTTGAACCGTTTCACAATAGCTAATAAAAAATCTTGCTCAAGTAATAATTAAAAGTCTGTTAAATAAAAGGATCAATTCTGTTTTGAAACAAATGGTGAAAACTTAGATCACAGAGACACAAGTAAAGAATAGAAAATATAAGCTGCAAACCTAATATTTTATTCTCTGGTAAAAATTTAGTTTTTGACAAATGTGGCCTTTGTCAATAAATTTTGGAAGTTCTTGAGGTCATAAAGGTCAGAAATTGTTATCATCCAGCTGCTCCTGATTGAAAAAGGGACAAACAAATAGCTTTGGCACCATATCGATTTTAATAAGGTAGATAACTTAAAACCATTGTTTAGTTTAGAAAATTAGATTATTCTCCCTTGGTTATGATGTGAACGTCAAGTCAGAATGTATTGGGTAGGAAAAAGGGTGTGAATATAGACTGTTCAATAATAATCAATGACCAAGATTCAAATTTACAAAAAAACATGTATCACTGTTGAACTCTATTACCATGTTTAAGATATTCTGGCAAAAGAAAAAGTTACCAAGAATTGATATAGAAAAAAATACAGGCAAATTAGCCCTGCTCATATCTTCATTTGATTAAGGCCTATTTTTTGTCTTAATGTTTTAGTATAATATCCTGGCAAATAAGCCCATTGGTTTCTGCCTTGTGATACATGTAATAAAGCTAACCATTCCCACACAATGACGCTGTTAAACGTCCCTCAATATGAAAGATTTTGAATACAAAGTGGATAATGAAGAAATTGCTTGTTACAAGCAATTTCTTCATTATCCATAATATTTTCTACCCTTAAAGATAAAGATTTTGAAGATTTCATTAACATGAAATTGTCATTTGCAACTTCTTTGAATTTGGACTAGTCTAAAATATTGTGTGGGAATGGATTAATGTCTCTTGCTTTGTACAATTAGACCCATATATTTGACCTGTGGAATAAAGAGTATGCAATCATAAAATTACAAGTCTTCAATGGCTGTTATCTTAAAATACTAAAAAGTTAGGTATCGATGTTTATTTCTTGTCACAGATTTTAATTATTTTTATTTCATTTCATATACTTTTTGAATACAATATGCCGCGAAGTAGTTTTGCAAAAATCTGAGGTCGCTTATCAGAAAAAAACAGGGTATTTCCCTAATAGCCTAAGTAGGCTATTAATCTATTTTTAGATTAATCCGAGGCGTTATTCAAATATAAACACTTATCGTAGTTTTGCATTTTGCGCTTTGCCTTTGATGTGACATGATCTAGGACATTGGCTGTTTCGCTAGTAAATTTGTTACCTTCATTTGACTTTGGGTCATATGCAAAAGAGGTCATTCAATGTCGACAGCCGAATTCCATGATATCTAAAATAACCTGGAATTCCGCTGAAGATTTCCAATATAACCACTAAAAGCCACTTTAGGTCTATTAGATTACCACCAAGACAATACCTGACCTAACTTAAAGTATTAAATGTTCGTCTGAGTCTATTTTTCGGCACTTGGTAATTTTTTCTTATCTAGGTTTCAGAAACATTGATACCTCCCTTTCAATTTGAAACATCTGTTCAATTGTAAATGAGCTTTACAAGAGGTAAGGGAATAGATTCTACCATAAATGCCTCATCCAAAAATTGTTTTGATGACCCTGAAGAGTTAATGTGAAAGAAATAAATTGTGAGGTGAAAAAAGTGCTTGCAAAGGGCGATTTTCTCCTTTTGATACTAAATAGTTTCTACCCTCCTGGTTATGAATTTTAAATTTTTGTGCAATTAAATATCAGTTACAATTTGTAATTAATGGATCACTGTTGTCAATCAAATAATTGACAGAACAATCAAAATGTTCATTAATACCGGAAGTGAACTTTGAACTCTGACATTGGTTGACATTTATGTGAGGCATTTTTATTGATTTGGTGACTTAAATGTTGCAACTACAGTTTATTATAGCCCCCCCCCACACACACATAACAAAGTGGTTTGGAGTATACTCATTACTGTCTGTCTGTCCATCTCTGCATGTCTGTGCATCTCTCTGAGTATACAGATTTGTCCAGAACTTTTCTCTTACAGTCTTGCAAGTACTACTCTGTATTTGTGTTCTTAATGAAGTTGTACATGTAAAGTTCTCATGACCATATTATCATTGATTGAAGAATTATTGCCCCTCACCCTTATAAATTTTACAGAATTATTTTTTTCAGTAGGGCTACACATACAGTATTGCATGTCCTGAGCTCAAAGCTAAACACATGTTGCCGGGTAGTGTATAAGGGGCGCTTATACTGCCTTGCCGTACAAGCTAGCTTTTACAGCGACGTGGTAGAGCACTTGCTTCGGGACAGAGAGGTCCCTGGTTCGAATCCAGACGGAGTCGAATATTTCTTTGCGGGTTACATTTGGCGCCCACCGTAAATAACCCACGTGTGATGGTGGTTATGTGATTAGTGAGTTGATGATGTTGAATATAGAAGATTCATGGAAGAATCTTAATTGTCGAGGGGGTGTATGTAGCCGGGTAGTGTATAAGGGGCGCTTATACTGCCTTGCCATACAAGCTAGCTTTCATAGCGACGTGGTAGAGCACTTGCTTTGGGATGGAGAGGTCCCTGGTTCAAATCCAGAGGGAGTCGAATATTTCTTTGCGGGTTACACACATTGTTACTGGCAGTATAGATTGGTGTATGTGTAATTTTCATAACCATATCTACTCTCACTGATTGTTGAATGATCTTCCCTTGAACATATACCAAATTTTTATTATCTAGAGCATAACTCCCACAGTTTTGCAAGTACTGCTTATAATGTTTGTGTGTTTGTTAAAGGTAGGTATCAATGTTTTTTCACGTCACAGATTTTAATTATTCCTATTCCCTTTCATACACTATTTAAATAAAATATTCTGAAAAGTAGTTTTGCAAAAATCAGAGGTTGTTTTTCAGAAAAAAGAGGGTATTTCCCTAATAGCCTACGTAGACTGTTAATCTATTTTTAGATTAAGCAGAGACAGTTGAATATTGGGTCATTCATGTGTTGCTTATTACCGTTGGAATCTCGTATTCAGTTTGAATTTGCTCAAACCAACGTCTTCGTTACATCATCAAGAGTTATATTTGCTTGCCGGTTTTCAATTCTGTAAACATCTGTCAAAAACTGTCTTAAGCGTTAAAAGGAATAAAGACACTTACACTAGTTTTGAGCTTTTCATTTGATGTGACATATTTTAGGACAATGGTTGCTTCGCTTGTCAATTTGTTACCTTCCCTTGACTTTGGGTCATATGCAAATGAGTTCATGCGATATCGACAACCAAATTCTGTGATATCTAAAATAACCTGGAATTTCACTGTTTCTTTCCTATTATATCACAAAGAGCCACTTTAGATAACCGCTAAGGTAACGTCTGACTCAAATTTAAGTATAACATGTTTGTTTGAGCCTACTCTTTGGCCATTGGCAAATTTTATGATCTTGGTTTCAGGAACATGGATATATGCATGTGTAATTTGCATGACCATACTATCATTCAGTGTAGAATTATCTCCCATTCATCTTTTGAATTTGACTGAATTGTTGTTGTCAACCCATTTCCACACAATTCTGTCTTTTTACGCCCCTCAAGAAAGAAGCTTTGGAAAACATTGTGGAAAATGAAGAAATTGCTTGTAATAAGCAATTTCTTCATTTTGCACAATGTTTTCTGTACAAAAAGACAAAATTTGTAAAATTCATCAATTAAATATTGTTGCGAGCAACTTCTCTTAACCCTTGTCATGCTGTATAAATTACCTTGCTGAAATGCTGTCAGATCAAAGGGCTGAAAGCACTGATAGAACTTGTTGTTCAAAAATCAATATTTCTTTTAGAAATCAACTTCTTATACAACTCTGGCAGGAAAAGTACAAGCAGGAGGTGTAAACTAAGATCAGCCTGCACATAAGTGCAGTCTGATCTTAGTCTACACCTCCTGCCAAAACCAGAATATTCCGGGATCAGCATGATAAGAGTTAATATGGGCCAGTCTAGAATTTTGTTGTGTTGGAATGGGTAAATATCAAAGTCAAACTTCCTGTTGGACTTAAGTAGGGGGGGCCACCAATCTGTCAATTTGAAGTATTTGAAAAACTGTTGACTTGTAATATTTAGCAAGAAAAGATACTTAATTTTGTAGAATACATAATTATTTTCCAAATGCACATACAAAAAATAGACATTTGATTATTTTTGCATTACACTGTCTTGTCTAAAGATTGGAAATTTCTTATTGTAATTGTTGAAAACAGACCTAAGTAATTCTTTTTGTTATATTGTATTTGAAGTTTCTCATTGTAAGACAAAATTTAAAGTACAAATTAGATTTGAAAATCAGATCATTATGTTATTATTTTGTTTACCTCTTTCCTACCTAATAATGATCCCGTTTCTTGTATAGTCTATGAATGACTTTTTCCTATGTTTTTTACAACAGTACAACACATTAAATTGTAATCACTGTCTTTTTTCAGTTAACAGATGGCAGCTGTCAATCAAAAAATTGATTAACCAATCAAATTATACATTTAGACTAGAAGTGAGCTTTGAACTCCAACAACATTTTTTCATCGAAATAAAAGGGAAAATAATTATAAAAACAAATCAAGCTAACAGGTGTGATTCAGCAAAATCAACCTGAGACCAAATGCATTTTGGTTGGTAAGAACTCTGTGAATTGAACATTTGAAAGAAAATATTCATTGCTTAGAGCAAAACTAATGTAAGCCTTTGGACTAAACCAAACATATTAATTATGATGAATTTTGTTTTTTCACGTGGAACTAGAAATGTAAAATAGTTTTTATGCTCCCCATAAGGGAGAACATATAGCTGCCTCTTTGTCTGTCTGTCCATCATTCCGTCCGTCCGTCTGTCCGGAACGATTTCTCCATAACCCTTGGACCAAATCAAATGAAACCTACTATGTGAACTCTCCTAAAGTATAAATGCTATTAACTTGAAACTTCATAGGTGGATAGATCTCATTGAGGAGAAGTGCAGTGCACAAGAACCACAACTCCTGCTTGCATTTAATTGGAGTTATTGCCCTTTGTTATTTTAAAGACTAAGATTTTGTCCAGGGCATATTTCTGAAAGTATAATGGCTATCAACTTGAAACTTCATAGGTGGATAGATCTCATTGAGGAGAAGTGCAGTACACAAGAATCACAAAAGACTAAGATTTTGTTTGGAGCATATCTCTGAAAGTATAATAGCTATTAACCCTTGTCATGCTGTATAGATTACCTTACTCAGATGCTGTCAAATCAAAGGGCTGAAAGCACTGATAGAACTTGTTGTTAAAAAATCAATATTTCTTTTAGAAATCAACTTCATAAACAGCTCTGGCAGGGAAAGTACAAGCAGGAGGTGTAGACTAAGATCAGCCTGCACATAAGTGCAGTCTGATCTTAGTCTACACCTCCTGCCAAAACCGGAATATTCCGGGTTAAACATGACAATGGTTAACTTGAAACTTCATAGGTGGATAGATCTTGTTGAGGAAAAGTGCAGTGCATAAGACCCACAAATCTTGCTTGCATAATTTTTGAGTTATTGCCCTTTGTTGTCTTTAAGATTTAGATTTTGTCCAGAGCTTATCTCTGAGGGTTTAATAGCTATTATCGAGCTCTGTGACAAGAAATGCAGTGCACAAGAAGCCTAAATCTAACTGGCTTCAGTTTAGTATCAAGCTTTTACGGGGGAGGATGGCCATGTCCGACATGGCTCTTGTTCTTGTTGTGTCAAGAAAACTCTTTGAACATAACATCCATCTAATTATGTCAAAATTGAAAAGAGGATAAATATTCAGTAGGATAAGGGTTAAGTCATCCTGGTCATGGGTTCTAATGAAAAAGTTTTACATAATTATCAACATAAACACTTTTGGTCTAAATAGATCAAATGACTGGTCGATCAGTTATTTTTGATTCATACAGGCCATCTGTCAATTGTAATGATCAGCACAAAACTATATTGTATGTTTCTGTATTCATATTTGTACTTATAATAATTTTGCATTAACCAATTTGAATTTATTCTCTTGAAAAGGGTTAATAAAAAGAGTGTCTACTAAAATGAATTTAGAAATGGATAAATGGACAATGAAAGTGAAGTATGTTACAATACACAAGTAGATCACTGCTTATCACCTTGAAAATCCCTTATAAATGCTCATAAATCTTGTTAGGCTCATTAAAAATTGTGTCCAGATCTGGATTCATGTCAGCTATCATTGTGTTTGATGATTGATTTTGGAATTTGGATGTGATCAGTGCAATACCATCTCTTGGTATTTGTAGCAAGGAATTGGTGTAAAACTAATATAAAAGGAGAACTTAGCTCTAAACTATTGGTGTGCAAGTTACTTAACTAATATTGCTGAACATAAAGGAATGTTACTTCAACAAGTTCTGAAGTAATTAGACTTCAAAAATGTTAAAATGATTATAAAAAAACCCCGGCTTTTGAACGTAAATAATTGAGAGAAAAGTGTATGTTCTTTTGGAAATTATGAGGGTTTGGAATTTTATCTTATGCTAACTACAGATTTTAATTTTAGACTAGTCCAAATTGAAAGATGCTGCAGATGACAAATTCGAGTTAGTGAAATTTAAAGCATCATTACCTATTAGATAAGAAAACATTGTTGTCATTAAAGAAAATGCTTGTTACAAGCAATCTCTGAATTCATTGTCCACATAGTTTTCCAAAGCATTTTTCTTTAGGGGCATAAAAAGCCGGATAGTGTGGTATGGGTTAAAAGCCATAGAAGTTGTATAGCATACCAAAAAGTTAATGCAAAACTAAGTTTAACTGCAGTGTAACTTGCAAATACATAGATATGCAATAATTTTGCAGAAACTCTTCAATTTAATCATGTTAATTAAGAACTGATCAAAATGTGCATGCAATATTTGATTCATGATAGATTACAATAAGTAGTGGAAAAGTTTTCCTTAATTTCTTTTGGTTTGACTTGTCTAAAATTTTGTTTTCTGGTTATGGGTTAGAATGAATACTTTACTTGTATCTTGAAGAATACAAATAAGAACAAGCATGAATAGAATGTAAATTTACTCCTTCTTTCATTGTAAACTATTTTATGGGTTATTTAAAGGTCATCATGGAATGTTAGTGACCATTTTCATCATGTGAATTAATGTGCGGATTTAACCCATTCCCACACAATGACTCTTTTGGACACCCCCAAGGAAAAAGGTTTTGGAAAACGTTTTGGCAAATGAAGAGATTGCTTGTATCAAGCAATTTCTTCATTATCCACATTGCTTTCTACCCCACATGTAGGAATAATCCAAAATTTTATAAGCTTAAAATTGTCGTCTGCAACTTCGTTCGATTTGGGCCAGTCTTAATTGTGCCGTCTGATAATGGGTTTAAAGTCTGTTTACACAATGGCACATTCTGACATGCTAAAGACAATATATTATGGGAAAAAGAGAAGTTGCTTTTCACAAGAAATTTATCATTTTCTTAAAATATTTCCTCCTTAGCATGACTCATTTTTGAATTGCATTATAAACTGTTTTATACAGATTCTTTGAATTTTGACAGTGTAAAATTGTGAATTCTTGGGTTAGTTTTGTAAATAAGTTGTGTTTTCTTCTTTTAGAATCTTTCTTTTAAACCATAGTTTTGGGCATCAACAAGTTTTTCCCCAATCAAATAAAAAGTAAGTGATTTATTAGCAGAAAAGGTATGGATAACATGAACACATTCCACATTTGATGCCGCACTCAGCTTCAGGTCCTAGTCTATAGTAAGTGAAAAAAATAGACTTAATTTTTACATCTATTAGTTGTCCTTGTTGATTTAATTCTTGTGAACAAGTATTGCCAGTGAGTACCCACAGATGTGATAGAATTAGTACTAAAAGGTAAAATTGTTGATTCTAACATACACAATGACATCATGCATGTCAAAGTTACCTTTGAACATTCATCAGTCATAAAAATCTTCTTTTCCTTCAATGTCTACACATAATTTCTAGTTCTTTGAATTCAAAAATTAGACTGGCTATACAGAATTAATCTTTCTCACAAATTTGAAAAAGCTTTATTTTGACTATTCATCTAAATACCGAATTTGAAAGAATTGAATAAAAGCCTTCAATATTTGCAACATAAAATATTAACATTTTCATAAGTAGGTTCAAAGGCCCTCATATTTCTTGTTTTGTATACATGATTTTTGATGAAAGGCAGGAATATAAAATTTGTTTTTCCCATATATAGAGTTAGTACAGTTAGGAACATGTACATAATTTAGGATTGAAATATTCCAAATATTTAAAGGTAAAATCTCATTTTTGTTAAGTTGTTCTCAGAGAAAATATCAGAGTACCTGTATTTACTTTGGGTTTTTCGTCTGCATAGTTGTACCAAAGCTTATGTAATATCTGGTATGATTTTACCATAAACTCTGAATTTGTATATCTTCTTTCAAAGAGTAAGCAATACTGTCATTGGAGACAACTGAATATATTATAAGAACTATTCCCCTTTTGAGATATTGTGAGTAACTCATTACCAGACTACAAAATTTTAGACTTGTCCAAACTGAAAATAATTTAAAGTTGAAGAAATTTTAAAAATCTTAGTAGAGAACAGTGTGAACAATTTAAAAGTTGCTTTTTTTGCCAATTTCTTCATTACAACTCCATCTACAAAGTAGAGTGGGCTATGTTGGTTTCACCAAGTCTGTCTGTCTGCCTGTTTGTCTTTCCATCTATGCATTCATCTGCATGTTGGTCCATAGACATTTTCGTTCCTACAAATAATTGACCTATAACATGAAACTTAATGCTATTGTTGCCAATGATCAAAGGAATTACATGTGCCCTATTATTTTAGGGTCAAGTTAATAAAAGGACAAGGTCACAATTCAAAATCACAATTGAAAACGTTTTCCTTGCTCTAGCTCATAAGCCATTTGACCTAGGACTTTAAAACTTTATACAAATGTTTTCATGAACGAAGGAGGTTACTGTTCTATGGTAGCTTATGTTAAATGTCAACTTTGCTACGCAAATTTACAAAATGGTGTGTGTGTGTGGGGGGTACAAGTCCCCTTTGCAACAATTCTTGTTTTCCACAAGGTTTTATAAAGATTTTTTCTTGAGGGGCATTAAAGGGTGTTTTGTGTGGGAATGGAAAAATGTTTTTAATTACTGCATGGAAAAATGAATTCTTAGGAAAACATCCATGAAAAAAAATGTGTTTTGAAAAAGGATTTTATATATCAGTGACAAAGAAGGAAGATCTCTCTTTCATATCAACAAGCAAGAAAAAAAAAAAAGGATTGTTGGAAAAGACTTTCCAAATTATAGTTCTTGACAAGCACTTCTTGAGATATGATTGTTGCCTGAATGTTGAGTTGAACAGACTTGTGTGGACACACCTATGTAATTAGTAGAAAGAACTCAGCTCTTTATAGACATGATGAGTACTGAAACATTTGAGGGTTCCAACTTCACCTTGCGGTCTCTTTTACTGCGTAGAACACAGTCTGAATCAGACAAAACAAATAGACCAGTACTCAAATTACCAAAGCTGAATGTAGTTGAAATAACAAAGGTGAGAACTTGTATTTTGTACTTTTTATTTTGACTAAATGGAAAATTGATTCAATGAGGTTTAATGGCACTTTTAACAGTATTTCAGTTTTATAACAGCAGCTGGAACACCTAACCATGAATTCCTGCGATTTCCTACACTATTACTGCAAAGACATCCTATCCGTGCCTCCAGCTGCTCATCCCAGACAAGACTTAGTGGAAGACATGGTGTTATGACAAACTTTATTTGGACCACAGTAAAACAAAGTCTGTAAGAATTTATTATTGACTGAAAGAATACTTTTGAAAATAATTGTGGAAAGGAAAAAAATGTTTTAAGAAGTTCAATAAAATATGAGTTGATAACATGCACATATGTGCATATCCCTTTTTCAGTTGAAATGCAATCTGTAATTGGATGTAATTTCGATGGAATACCATGCTAGTTTCATAGTCAAATAGATAAGGGTGAATTACTTTCAATTTTGTGTGGAAATTATTTACTTTTCAAAATAATTAATTTCAACGATAAGGAAGGCATGGTTTACAAGATAAACATGTCCAGTTTGTAACCAAGTTTTGAATAATCACCAAATACCAAATATCTGTTAGCTTTAACTTATACAAATGTTGTCAGATTTAAGAATGGATTATGAATTAGAGGTAAATTTCAACGTAAATTCAGCTCCAGTCTTAATTTAACCAATTACCAGATAGCAAAATTTTAGACTGGTCCAAATTGAAACATGTTGCAAACATCAATTAAAGGCTTATGCAATTTTGGATTTTTTTAACATCTTGGGTAGAATACAATGTGGATAATGAAGAAATTGCTTGTTACAAGCAATTTATTTCATTTTCCACAATGTTTTTCTAACCAAACAGACAAAAATAATCAACTTCAATCAATTCAATCAATTCAATTCAACTTCTTTCAATTTGGACCAGTCTAAAACTTTGTCATCTGGTAATGGGTTAAACAAGACTTGTTGGTGAATCATAGGTCCAGATACATTTTATTTCTATTAGGTTATATATTTTCATAAATATGTATTGTTGATTCCAATGGTCAATCTATGAAATTTTTTATACAATGTTAAAATTGTACCCTTTCATAGTGCCATCTGAATTTCTTTATCAAGGTCAAAGATTAATATTGTCACAAACAGAACTTCTTGATTAAAAGAATATTTTTACTGGTGTTAATTGGTCAAGGTCAAGGTCACAAGTGAAGGTTATATACCAGCCAAGACAATAGCATCTTGCCAAAAAAGAAACAACACTGTAGTTCAGTCAATTGGTCACTAACTTGCAATAAGAAATATAGCAAAGCTTTTGAATTTCTTGCCTTACTTGTTGAATAATATGAATACGTTTTATCGGACGTTTAACTGACAATGAGCAATTTAAATGATTTGCACAATTGGATATAGTCCGACCATATTATTATTCCACACAATAGACTCATTACAAAAGGTAATGAACAGATTCCTATCATCAATAGTTTGGACCTTTGCTCAATTGTAAAATATACTCATCTGAATGCATGTTTTAAAAGTGTGATGAACATACTGGCTAGACATGAGACATTTAAAGTCAGGCCCTGCCTCAAAACTTCCATTGCATTACAGTAGTTCTAACTGCCAAAGTTTCAACTATTTACTTATTTGTTTAGGTTTACACTTATTTATCTTGCATCAATTGGGAAATTTTCTTCCCATTTCTTCTGCTTCCTGGTAAATTCACAAGTATTTGTGTAGACCTATGACTTTTTGGTGTCTTGTATTAATGAGCTTCAATGCATTGAAGAGGGTTGAGTTGTAATTATTTAACCCATTACCAAACAATCCTTCATTTCTATGACCCTAACAAATTGCACTGAAGAAAACATAATGGAACAAAGAGAAATTGCTTCTTTTTATCATAATGTTTTATACATTATTTTAAATCAATTTTAAATTTAACTGCACTTTGAAATGTCATCTGTAATTCTTTCCAATTTGGACTACTCTAAAATGTTGTTATCTTGTAATGGGATCTCTTAAAAGCAAAAAAAAAAAAAGTTTTTTTTTAAATACTTGTATCACAATGTCCATGAACAAAACTGCAGAGAGGTTAATCCAAGTTGTAAGAACTTTAACTCTTGTCATGCTGTATAAATTACCTTACTGAATTGCTGTCAAAACAAAGGACTGAAAGCACTGATAGAACTTGTTGTTCAAAAATCAATAATTCTTTTAGAACTCAACCTCATAAACAGCTCTGACAGGAAAAGTATGAGCAGGAGATGTAGACTAAGATCAGCCTGCACATAAGTGCAGACTGATCTTAGTCTACACCTCCTGCCAAAAACGGAATATTCCGGGTTCAGCATGACAAGGGTTAAAATCCATGGAACTAGAATGGGTTAAACCAAATTACTGAAGAAACAGTGATCAGACTTGACAAAACCATGTAGCACAACTCCTTCATTAATGAATGTGCCATCAAAAACATTTGTTGTCAATGTCACAATATGTCAGACTTAGTTCCAACCATGACCCCTACGATTATGGATAGATTTTATTGTAGTAGATTTCACTGAGTAACCTAGTAACTGTTCTCTGTGAAATATTGGTTCTTTAAAATTTTCTTCAGGCAGCTCTTGAAGAAGTAGAACACAAGTTATATCCTTGAATAATATTTGAGCCCATTGGTGACAATTCCAACCATTTCACATGTGGATGGAGAGCACTCATTGACTAGCCAAGACAGTCTCACAGTGGATGTAGAATATTTACTGAGTGTCTAAGAACTTTGAGTCAGTGGCTATCTATAGAACGCATTGTGAAGACTCTGATCAGACTGTGTGGCTGCACAGGCTGATCCAAGACTTTACTTGGCACTCATGTGAAAGGTTTGAAGTGTCAAACACAGGCTCAATTTTAGATTGATTAAATAACATAGGAATTTATCAAATTTCATAATAAACAAATGGAATGTTTTCAAAGTAGAAAAAAATATAACCATTGATTAATTAATTGATTTCTACAAGTTTGGAATTTAAACTTAAAAAGGATCATACAGTATTTGGTTTAGTTAATTATCACTTATAACTTCTGGCTACATTACAAAATTGTACAAAAATAAATCATTGTCTTTGATAATCTTCAGACTTAAATGTGTGAAAAATATAACTGCAACTAGGAAATTAGTAAGGTTAAATTCATTGCTAATTTTTGAATTTGTGGAATGTCAAGATTGGATTTAAAATGTTTGAATACCAAATTAAAATGGTGAATGTATTGAAGACAGTGGATGCTGTCATACCATGCCTTTTCCAGCAATAGACACTAGTGTCAAGTGGCGATTTACCATGGATAGAAAGTCAAAAACTGCTCCGTCCATAAAGCTTTCATTGTCAAAGTACGATGGACAAAACTTTTTGGCTCCAAGTCCTCCTGACTCAGGTGGTAATATACAGATAATGCCAGCACGTCCAACAAGAGCAATGACATGTCTTGATCTTACCTTACAATGTGTCATGTTCCAGGACAAAGATGGGACCAATTCTATCGAAAATTGTAATGGTGCAGCTGCACTTAATATGAATCAGCGACTGAGTCAAATGAAAGCCCAGAAGGAGTTAACATCTGTCCATATGTACTCACAGCGGATGGTGAGGCTAAAGATGACTCAGAACCATCGCAGACAGGTTATACCGCTATTTGGTACCACAATGGTTGTTCCACAGGGATTAGGGTAAGATTTAGACCTAAAGTGAATCAGCTGCTAGAAAGTCAGCCTAATCATAGAGTATTGACCTGGCATACTGAATACCTGTATTAGCATAATTTTACACTTGGGGGATGGGTTTTTCTTGTTTTATTCCTTTGGTGGACAATTTAATTTTATTTATTCATGAATACACATGATTTGATAGAACTATGATATATATATCATCTTTGTCGTTCTAAAACCTCGTAACTACAGCTTGAATCAATGACGATATAAAGCTTTGAATTCTTGTGATCTCACAGTGTACTAAATTTTGATACTGTCACTTTGGCACAACCTCATCTGTCGATGTGCCGTAAAACCCCATTCATTCATTCATGGTAACAATAGTGAGGAATTGAAAAAAAAATCTTGTGCTCACAAAGAAGGCCTGGAACCTTGATATCTTGGCAAGGAGCATGTGGACTTCTTTGAACATTGTTGAATTTATGACCAACATCTTTAACCCTTTCCTGTACAAACCCGGGATTTTACGTCACTTCTATTTTATACTTTAGAAAACATTGTGGGAAAAGGAGAAATTGCTTGTAACAAGCAATTTCTCCTTTTCCCACAATATTTTCTACCACATAGGATGGTCAGATTTTAAATTGCATGCATTTTTCTTTGTTGTCTGCAACCTCTTTAAAATTGGACCAGTCTAAAATTTCATAAAACAGGAAAGGGTTAAGCTAACTTTGGAAGATAATTCTTGACTTAACATTACTCTTGATTATTTAATGAAAAATACCCTTTGACCTAGGTGAGGACAACAGCCCTCTTGTTTTCCGATTGCTCCTCAAGGTATCAATTTAGATCACTTACGTAAGTATGCTCCTAAAATGATTCAATCTGAGACACATGAATTCCTCAGTGAACTCTGCAGAATGGGTCAACAGAAGAAATAACAATTAAGTTTACCCCTACCCCTTGCTAAGAGAAACAAGAAATAGAAAACCAAACACTGATACACAATTACTTAAATATGAAAGTATTTAAACAGAATCAAATGAAACAATGAAATCAGAGCTGTGCTTGTATTATGAATAATGGAAAAAACAAAGATGACAAAAGATAATCATATTTGAAAACAAATTTATGCTTGTTCATTCAATTGATACTCCTTTGGTTAAGCTCAGTCAGCGGTACATGCAATCAATTACCGCAGGACATTGTGTGTTGTCATATCATGACACATGATTTAACCCTTTCCTGCTCAATCCCTGGTTTGTACATCCCTGTGAAATTATAACGAAGAAAACATTGTAGAAAAAGAAGAAATTGCTTGTAACAAGCAGTTTCTTTCTTTTTTTTACAATATTTTACAGAATAATCGATGAGCCCTCATCCACAAAATAATGATTTATGAAGATGATCCATGATGCTGTACTCTAATTTCAATTTCATGTTCTGGGTACGAGTCAGTCCTTTGTTACTCTCACCAAACACCACTGCAATGGGCTAAATGACAAGATTCCTGTCAATCCAAGTAATTTGGATTACTTTTGATTTACGAGAAATAAAATGGTTTCGACATAATAAACATGGTTCAAGATTTATTATATGTGTATCAAAACTTGATATTTTACCTGTAAACCAACAAACTACTTTTGTTTTAAAAGCATTTGAACAGCTAATGGAAAAACCTGTGATGTTCATATGACAGTGTTTAAATGGAAATCAGAGGTGCCTTCTTTACGTTGAGATTCTTAACCCTTGTCATGCTGAACCCGGAATATTCCGGTTTTGGCAGGAGATGTAGACTAAGATCAGACTGCACTTATGTGCAGGCTGATCTTAGTCTATATCTCCTGCTCATACTTTTCCTTCCCGAGTTGTATATGAGGTTGATTTCTAAAAGAATTATTGAGTTTTGAACAACAAGTTCTACCAGTGCTTTCAGTCCTTTGATTTGACAGCAATTTAGTAAGGTAATTTATACAGCATGATAAGGGTTAAGATTCTTTGTTACTCTCACCAAACACCACTGCAATGGGCTAAATGACAAGATTCCTGTCAATCCAAGTAATTTGGATTACTTTTGATTTACGAGAAATAAAACGGTTTCGACATTATAAACATGGTTCAAGATTTATTATATGTGTATCAAAACTTGATATTTTACCTGTAAACCAACAAACTACTTTTGTTTTAAAAGCATTTGAACAGCTAATGGAAAAACCTGTGATGTTCATATGACAGTGTTTAAATGGAAATCAGAGGTGCCTTCTTTACGTTGAGATTCTTAAGATTCTTATTTAGATTTTTAAGAAAAAGCATTCTTTAGATTAAGATTTTTAAGTGGCTAAATAAGAATCTTAAGAATTCTTAATGAGGAATTTAAGCGTACTCGGCATTGGCTTAAACGAGTAGCTTTGAAGATTATTTTACTCAAGAGAACAAAAACTGTTCTTCAAAATGTATCAAAAATCTTATTTAGTGGGAATTTTAATCTTGAAGAAAGAGCACACCTCATTTGAGATGTATGAAGTCATGTAATTAATGATGACACATTGGTGGCCCATTACAGAGTTGAATGAGAATTAACCAAGTGCAAGAGAGTGGGTATGATTATGTATTCTATTCAATCAAGCATAACCAGAGACATCTGAATTTGTATTGACCATATTTGGGCCATGTTTCATAGGAGCTTAAGCTCAAACTTAAGGAGCTTGCCAAAGAAAGTCCTCTCAAGTTTGATTAACCGATTACGAGACAGCAAATTTAGTCTGGTCAAAATTGATCGGAGTTGCAGATGACAATTTAACCTATTCCCAAACAAGAAAATTTTAGACTGGTCCAAATTGAAGAAGCTGCATACGACAACTTCAAGTTGATGGAATTTTCATGTGTTTTTGTATTTAAGAATAGAAAAGTACAAACTGATGAGAGTGTTGCATAGGCTGATCTGAGTCTTAACACGGCACTCATACGTAACTGAGGGATCATTAGGCTGCCCATCTCAAAATCAATTATCCAATCAAACTTTTCATTTCGATTGGAAGTGAGTTTTGAACACTAACATTTATGTCAAGCATTTTGATTGTTGTAGAGATTTAAATGTAGTAACCAAAGCTTATTCAAATTGTAGGTACAACATTTTGGTAGCAAACCAATGATTATTTTTGGTTATATGTTCCAGAACATAAATTTTGCAAAGTAACAGCATTTGATATTTCAGCCTAATTGCCGTGTCAGAGGTCAGGGGCATGGCCAGCAATTGGTCAATAGTTTGAAATATCACACACCAGCTTATAATGGATGATCGAATCCAATCAAATGATACACATGCTCCATGGAACAGTTTAATCCATTCCCATGCTTTGGTTTGCTCTAAGAAAAGATCTTTGGAAAACATTGTGGGAAATGAAGAAATTGCTTTTTACAAGCAATTTCTTCATCACCCACAATGTTTTCTTGTAGCAAGCTATTTATTCATTATCCTAAAATTTTCTACCCAAAATCAAAACAAATCCCAAATTTCAACTACCAAATTTATTGTCTACAACATCTTATAATTTGGAGCAGTCTAAGATTTCGTTTTCTGGTAGTTGGTTAAACTGCCAAGATATTTGTGCAATTTTGAGGAGTATCATTGTCTATTCAAACTTTGTTCAATCTGTCATCACACAATGTTTACACCTGATATTATCTCTTATTCTCCATGTATCATAGGTATTGAAGGTAATATATCTTAGAGGGGTTTTACAATGGACTTGCAATAGTTTTGCATTAAAAAAATATGACATAATGCCTTCAGACCTGGAGATCTACTCCTAAACTAGAAGTTCATGAATAAAAAAGTTTTTGTTAGTAAACAAATTTCTTGATTTCCTCAACTCTGCGACTGTATAGTTAGCTTTAATTGAACAGGACATTGTTTTTTAGATTTCTTTATTCAAAGTGTGGTTAAAGTAGTTTGATTGAGAAAACAAATGTTCATAAGAATGAACTGAATTTTTACTAATGAACAAATTTGAAATTAAGAAATGATTAAAATGATAAAAATGATTTAATTCAAATCAAATTCAAAGTGGGGTCAATTGATTGTGACTCTTTTAAGTAAGGATCTTGAGGATAGAGAACAGGAATATGACAGCATTTTAGCCATAACCAGACAGCAAACTTGAAGGCTGGTCCAATTTGAAGGAAGCTACAGACTACGATTTCAAGTTCATTTGATTTAAAAAAATTCTTTGTCTTTCTTGTAAAAGACATTATTAAGTAATTAACCCTCGTCATGTTTTAGCAGGAGGCATAGACAGATCAGCCTGTGTATATGCACAGTCAGATATAGTGTACACCACCTGCTTGTCCCTTTTAACAAGTCAGAATTGTTCACAAGATCAATTCTTAAACTAAATACAGACCTTGAAAACCAGATCTGCAGTTCTATCAGCCCTTTGATTTTTATGCAATTTTGGAAGTTAAAGTGAATTTTACTATATATAGTTATACTTACTTTTTCCTAAACTACTTATCAAAAGTTCTCATTTTAAGATATGCAATATTAACTTGAACAGAGATGAAAGTCATTGCATTTTACTTTCAACAATCTGCCTCTGACACATTCCTATATTGATGGAAAATCACAGGTGACAGCACAAACACTCCTTACAGTGACAGCACAAACACTCCTTAGCACAGGGTCCACAAAGTCATGATGAACATCAAAGAGACCAACCAGATTCCAGAGCATTGTACAATTTTCCTTGAGTAGATATTGAATTTGATTGATGGAACTAACAGTATTAAGTAGTCTTTTCAAGTAATTTCTACCAAAGACCGATTATAAGCCTTGTGTAGATCCACTGATTAATTGAAATCTGTTGATTTTGTTACTGATCATGAACATGCTGTAAGAAATTACACGTATCTATTTACTTTTTCTATTGATTTCAAAACTGGTTTCAAACAGGTGTTTGTTTTGTATCGTGCTCATGAATTGACTTTTCCATTTAAAGTATTCATCTAAAAAAGTGTGCATGTGATGACTGAAGTTGCTATGAAGTCACTGTGCTTCAAATATCTTGAAACATGATAAGAATGTCTTTCTAGTTTCATTTCTGAGACAAAACTTTGGTAACAAGGACAAGGTTAGGACAAGATTAGGTCACTTACTTGTGCCATTTTACTTCTACACGCCCGGTAATCTCGGGCTCCATCTCTTTTTGGAGAACAGTGCAAAATGGAGACAATGATACTTCCGATATGGAGCCAAGGACCGGAACTAAACAGAAAAGGTAAATAAAACAGTGCACCTCGCGTACAATTTGATCTCCTATTAACCTATTATAAATTTTCCCAAAACGTCCAGAGTTTCATACCACATAGAAATGATTATATTTTCCGTTGGCGGTGATAGATTTCAAAAATAATTCTGTTTGTGAATAGAAACTTGAATCAAAGTTTGGATATCGGACCCGATCAAACACGAAAATGCGTGTTGAAATCATTCAAATTCATGTAATCAACAGTTCTGAAAGATTTAAACGGCAATGTCTGTGAAATGAATGATAACGTTTTTATATACAATAATGTTACCACAAAGAACTGCATTTTTCCTACCCATTTTGCAGATTTTCTTAGATGAGAAGGAGACCAGGATGCGGTGCGGGAGACAAGATTCAGAGGGAGAGGCAATGCATATATAAATGTACTGTAAAACTTCAAATAGAACTCCATTCTCTTATGTAACCCCAGCCCCTCTTCGGACGTCAAAGCCGACCCTTTTGTATGATTTTCGGAAAACTTACAACCTGCAATACACCCCAATCAAATCAATGCCACAATGAATTCAATAGAGGGCGAATGTAACTGTTCTAAACCAAATGTTCCCTTTTGTGATGGTTCATGCTTAGATAATTGGTTTGCTTAAAGTTTTTTTCTTTATATTTAGAAGGCGCTGTATCCTAGATTATGTCAAAAGGTAAAAAAAAACTTCACTGCATAAGTAAAAACACTGTGAAATTGACAACTGATTTTTTGTATGATTTGGGAATGATTTCGGAATGAAATTGAATGATTGGGAGGAGCGAGTTTTTAATCAAATTAAAAGTATGTAATCCAAGATCGCTAATTTCGTCCAATTTGCGATATTTTTACCTCAGACGCTTTAAAACCCACAGCTACCAGTAAAAATTGTGGAAAATTGTTATCGATTTGAATGAAATGCTGCGCATTTTGGACGGTTGTTAAATGTTTCTGAACTATTTTGAGCATTTTTTAATGGTTTGAGTGAGTCTTTGGAATGAATGATTGGAGCGCTGTGTGAGTGATTTTGAATGGTTTTGATCGATGTAAATGTCAATTTCACGATGTTACTAACTGTATACTATGTATACTGTACATGAACCACCTGCTCTTTGCAGTTGAAGTAAATCTTTGCCCCCCCCCCCTTTTTCCGTCTTAACACCTGTAGCCTGTAATTAACACCCACCCCTTTTTAAAGAAGTGTGAAAATTCTAATAAACCACCAGTGTTGTTATAGAGCTTTTACCACGTATAAGGCACAGAAGATCCGTTTATTGCAGATCTGAACTCCTTCTGCTATACATATTTCTAAGAACCTAGCGTATTTTTCAAATTTTGTGATGACCTGAATTCTCAAATTAGCTATTTGTTTTTCTTTGATAATGTTTCGTTAGAATAGATTTAAAAAAATTATTACGCACTCACTTTATATTCACCATTGTGGCCCGGTAAGTCAGTTTGGGGAAAGGAGAAAAATATAGACCAGATATAAATATGGCTGTTCTAGAGAGTCTGAGAGACACATTTACTGTGTAGAAGGGAAAGAAAAAGTGTCCTGTAATATGCATAAAGTTACAATCCTAGAAAATCATTCACTGTATTCTTTTATATGCATCACCTCTTCCTCTGAATCTTGTCTCCCGCACCGCATCCTGGTCTCCTTCTCATCTAAGAAAATCCGCAAAATGGGTAGGAAAAATGCAGTTCTTTGTGGTAACATTATTGTATATAAAAACGTTATCATTCATTTCACAGACATTGCCGTTTAAATCTTTCAGAACTGTTGATTACATGGATTTGAACGATTTCAACACGCATTTTCGTGTTTGATCGGGTCCGATGTCCAAACTTTGATTCAAGCTTCTATTCACAAACGGAATTATTTTTGAAATCTATCACCGCCAACGGATAATGTAATCATTTCTATGTGGTATGAAACTCTGGACGTTTTGGGAAAATTTATAATAGGTTAATAGGAGATCAAACTGAACGCGAGGTGCACTGTTTTATTTACCTTTTCTGTTCAGTTCCGGTCCTTGGCTCCATATCGGAAGTATCATTGTCTCCATTTTGCACTGTTCTCCAAAAAGAGATGGAGCCCAAGATTACCGGGCGTGTTCTATAGTCATCAACTTAGGTGAGCACTTGTTTTGATTTAGCCCTGCTTTTGTTTATTACACCTTACTGAATGTCATCTGTGCATGACCAAAGATACTGATGACATCATCAGGTTGCCATGTAATTCATGCGTGAAAAGGCACATACACTGCAACTCCTCTACAACGCTACCCGGCACAGCGCTGACTCCATTATAACGCGGGGTCCGCTTGGCTCCCAAAATTTTGGAGGGGGGGGGATTTGGGGTTGCAGATGCTGAGATACGACGTTAATCCTGATTTGGCCGCGATTTTTTCGTCCCGTCTTCGGCCCGTCCGAAGAAAAAGGGTTGCACATAAAAATCGATAATTACCCGAAGCCAGGTAAGTTTTTAACACCTTATGTGGACGGTCCTGGCCATTAATGCATTAGTTCAGAGGTAATTGCTTTGTTTGATTGATGAGACGCGTAGTGTTTGAATTCACAAAATCGGTTTGATTGTTTGGTCTTACTGTTTGACATTGGGATGATCAATGCCTTACCTCACTGATATTTTTTAAAACAATAGTGAATAGGCACGCTCCTCAGTATCCTTCTGTTACAAACCTTGAACAGAACAGAACAATTTCGGTAGGACATGTTCTTAAAGTAATGCGCGACCGTGAAATTAGACAAATTGACTTAAGCCTAATTTTTATTTCACTTCATAGTTTGCTGGTATCCGGAGCTCGTAGAGGATAGTTGCAATGTGCTTAGAAAACAATCAGTCGTAGTTGTGACGTTTTCGCTAAATACAGAAAATACGTGAATTTTAATTGTAAATGTCACAGTATCGGAAGATTTTCATCCGAAACAGGATAGATAATATAAGTAGATTAAAATAAAATACCGTTATTTTTCCGAATTTCTTTCAATAATCCGAAAATTTAATGCCATTCTGTATGATCAAACACATGGCAAAAAGCTCGTCGACAGATTTGAAGTAAAGGTTTTTCGGGCACAGTTTATATCATTCTGAGGGAGGAAAGGTGATCAAAGGCGCCGCCGCCATATGGGAGAGTTTCCGGAGTTGACACGTGCCAGACGCATACCCCGTGTAATTCTTGCTGACCGAATTTTTTACTCTTGTCATTATGAAACCAGACATTCCACCGTCTCGGATATTTTTCGATTATTATGACCTTCATTTTTACGATTAAAAGTTAGCCGCTACATGTACACTGCAACTGGTCGGTTTAAATTCCCGATTCGTAAATGACAAGGTTCAGATAGAGTTCTTTGTCGATTTGTTGTTACCGTATTTTTAACAATGGTAAAGAAATTAGACCAAGTCCATTACCGCGAAAGAGGTTCGAAGGTCGATCCAAGCGACATTTTCTCAACGCTTCAGTAACCCCAGGTGTTCAACAACTCGTCGGTCTCCAAGGAGACGTCGCTATGCGAGATACTTTTTTATTCCCTTTGTCTACGGATGGAAATATTTACGTCCGAGTAAAAATAAATTCAATTAGATTAATGCCGACGACTATCATAATAATAAAACATGTTTCGGGTAAAAGTTCTAGCTTCTTAATATTGGGAGAAAGAGAACCACAATTTGTAGACCTGTAGAAATTTACGGATTATTCAATCCTGATAGACCGGGAAGGTAAGGTTAGAATTTAATTCTCCGCACGCCGAATTTCGTCGGTTTCTGCTATTTTCTCGTAACTACGGTTGTTGTTTTTCATTTCCCGACTAGTAACTTGTATAGAATTAAACATGTTACAGGAATTTTATCAAGAATTATCGGGTATTTAGTTCCGATTCCGACGGTTGAAAATTTCAGTTACGGCGGGGGGGGGGGCAGCGTTATAGCATAATAACTCCACTTCTTCCGCTGTTTCATTTCTTGGACCCCACCAACAGCGTTATAGTGGAGCTGCAGTGTATTTAGAGATTACCCTAAAACTTTGTCCCTTTTAGCATTAATGGAATAGAATAATTGTTGGTTTTTCATGTTAGATCAATCAAATCTTTCAGTTCCTAAACATCTAAAGCATATTTTCACATATGGCTCCACCACTCTTGAACATAAAGCTTTAGTTGTTCAATCAATAAAAAATATAAATTGACCTTACACTGAAACAAACAATTAAATTTATTCTTTATGATTTGTTGATGGCAGATATAAATTATTGTTTGCCAGGATTTTGGAAGGTGGCAACTTAGAGAATGTGACTGCTAACAGTCCATTGCCTAACTTGCACTAGAAGACCCCTTGATGATGTCACTACCTCTCAAAATTGAAATATTTCCTTATTCCACCTGTAACTGCTGATGATTTTTTTCTAGCAGTTAATTAAGACCCCTTTCATTGATTTAAAAAAACAAAAAATGGCTAGTAGGATGTAACTTAACCTTTGTCATGCTGAACCTGGAATATTCCTGTTTTGGTAGGAGCTATATGTGCAGTCTGATCTTAGTCTACACCACCTGCCTGTCTCTTTTAAGCCAAAGTTGTTCATAAAATGATCTTTCAAAATACTTATCGTATTATTAACCTAATGCTGCTGTCAGCCCTTTGAATTTGACATAGTTCTGTAGAGGATTTTTATTCAGCATGACTACGGCTAAGAGTCTGAGGATGTAATTTAATCAATCCAACAGTTTCAGATATACTTTCCAGACAAGAAAGTATGTATACATGGATGGGCAGACAGAAAGACAAACAGACAAAAGAGAAATATGGAATAAGCTGAACAGTTAAACTTGTTAATTAAACTGAAATATTAACATTAGCTTGTGAAATGGACAGCAGAGGGACACTGAACTGGGATGCATGTCATTTTGTGGAAGACTACATTGCACAAGGACTATTTTGCCCAAAAGCCCATTTCACCAGATGACCATTTGGTTGCATGCATTTTTGGACACCAATAATTATTGACTGTTAATATTAAAATAACATAATTTTATGATGATGAAGAATCTTCCACAATATTTGTTGGCATATGAATTCTTGAGACTGAAAATCATAGCCCTTGAATGATGAATTTATGATCTATTCTTCTCAGAGTGGAGGCACCATCTTTTTTCTATCTTTGAAAAGGATGGTAGGTTTCTGTACACCCAAGTACGTTAGCTATTGTCTGGAATATTGAATCAAGCAAGGCTAAATCAAGCCTTAATCTAAAGAAGAGATGCTAGCTCATAAAAATGAAACATATAAGCATGTGCATTACTAATGCATACTTCAAAATGCAGCTTTTTCTGATGGACTAGTATTTGTAAAACATCTACAATGACCACTTGAAATAAATTCCGGAGAGGTCTCATCATCTATCAATCACTCCAATATTTCTTTCAACGAAATTTCAAGGAAGTTCTACAAAATGGTCAGGGGACGAAAGTGACTTTTAGATGTTATGCTTTTCAGCAAAAAAACATTTGGTTTCATGGTCGTTCGGTAAGTGGCAGTTTCAACAAAACGTTTTTTGCCGAAATCGTTTTTGATGAAAGATAACATATTAGGTAATTCTTAATTGATCACAACAAAGTCAGAGTACAAGATGCCAGCACAAACTCTTTTGCGTCTTATCAGAATTCTTTTAGTTTTTGTTAAACTAAACTGGAAATGCCAACAGTGAAATTACTTTTTGTTCGTTAAGACATCATCTATAGAATTTATAATTAATACCAAATGAGATTAAGTAATTTACCCTTGTCTTGTTTATCCTGAAATATGTCTGCATTAGTAGGTAGCTTGTTAACATAGTCTGATCTTTGCCTACACTACATGCTTGTTATATATCCAGCATGAAAAGTGTTAATGAGATATGACTATCTTCTTTAGATTTTACAGAGTGAGGTGTCCATCTTCCTACAGAAGAATATCAACAAGAACAGTTGTTGTTCCCATGGATCAGGTCATGCTATCACTAGGGTCAGTAAATGGGTTGTTACTTTGATAGTCAGGGTGTGATGTTGCCATGGCAGTAAGGTTGTGTTTATTATGTAGGAATGGGGGTGTGTTTTATATGGAAGTTACTATGGAAATTGCGGTGTGTTGTAACCATGGAAACTTGGTTTTGTTTTTACAATGCCAATCAGATAGTGTTGTTGCTAATGCAATAAGAGTGTGTTACCATGGCAATCAGGTTATATATGTTTTGCAATAAGGGTATATAGTGTAAAATATGGTAATCAGGGTGTGTTGTGACAATGATGTTTATGGTGTTATTGCTATACCATTTAAAGTGTGCTGTTACTATGGCAATCAGTTTGTATTTGTAAATACTACAACTACCATTGTTGATAATATGGCCATATGAGTGTGCTGTAACTTCATGGACAAATTGTTTCCAATGGCAACGAGGGTATATTACTGCTATAATGACCTTTTTAAGTTGACAATGCATGTTTTTCTTTCATAATAAGACATTATGAATTTCATGTTTGTGTAATTTGTGAATTGTTACCATGGTGATGTGAATTTTTCGTACTGATTGGTGTTGGTAAATTTCAATAAGATATTGGTACCAATTGAATTAATCTAGATTTGTTCTTTAAATATTAAAGCCCCTCACACTCATTCATTGATTGACTTGTTTCAAGATGGCAAAATTTAAGACTGATCCAAATTCTGTTGCAGACAACAGTTTTAAAAATCTTTCTCTAGGGTAGAAATTATTTTGGATAATGAAGAAATAGCTTGTAACAAGCAATTTCATCGTCTTCCACAAGGTTTTCTTCTTAAGAGGTATCAAAAAGTGGGATTGCGTATGAATGGCTAACTTAATCATATATTATGGATAAATAGTTGACCCTGTCATAGTGCAGTTGGTAGCGCATCAGACTGCCAATCTTCAATCATGATGTGTCATGAATTCAATCCCCGGCGGCCGCACATATGCTATTCGACATTTGTCGGTCACCAATGGGTAGATAAACATAAACCTAAGTGGGATAGCAGCTGGAGGCTAGGAAAGGATGTAATGGTTGTACTGGTGCGAGATATACCAGAAATCCTATGTTAGGTGCTCCAGTTGCAGCAATATGATTGAAAAATTGTTAAAAGTGGCGCTAAATCCCATTCAAACAAATCAAACCAAGCAATCAGTAGATATTCAAAATCTTTCATGAATTATGTTTTGACCAAATAATGATATTCTTCAGCACTGATACAGTTCAAAACTATTGTAGGTTCCTATATAAATACAGTCGACACTCGTTATCTCGAACTTTGTCTCTCACCAATGGATGGATAATCGTAAACCTAAGTGGGATAGCAGCTGAAGGCTAGGAAAGGATGTAGTGGTAGTACTGGTGTGAGATATACCAAGAATCCATTGTTAGGTGCTCCAGCCGCCGCTATATGACTGAAATACTGTTAAAAGTGGTGTTAAACGCCATTCAATCAATCAATTGTTTTCTTGAAATCAGAAATCTAGAATTTCCGGATAAGTCAAGGTCATAATCCAGTCTAAACTTTAACCTTTCTGTATTTCATAGAAAACTTAATATCTACCTAGAGCCTGTGCATTCAACAATTCCTGTTATGGATCTGTTGTTAATTCCTGTTATTCCGAGCTGTTGTTTGAGTAGAATTTCAATTTTTGCCTTGAAATTTATCGGTTTTGCAGACGATTTGTCTTAAAAATGCAGTTTGATAAGGTAATTATAATTCTGATTATCAACTGTTGATACTTTCTAGATTAGATTAAAAGTTAATTATTTTTTGAGGTGTGAAGAACCTACAATTACAACTTGTCATAGTTAAACTATCTGCGACCACCGTGATGTTTGCAGTTTCTGGTTTGATGACAATTTTTTTACCTCAAACTTCGATTAACTTGACCCTTTTGCCATAGCCTTCAAAATTCAAGATAACAAGTGTTGACTATATGATCAAAGTATAGAATAAATTTGAGTAATTTAGAATGATTTTATATTTGATAGGAAGAAGTTTATCATGATGAATGAAATGATCAAGTTTTGAGTAAGGGAGGTAACAATAGTACTGTTGTAAATAACATCGGTAGTAATTCTCTCTCTTCATATCTTGATTATCCTAGTGAAAAAGGGTTGTAAACCTCTAACAGATGTATTTGTATTCTGAAATTGAAAAGTTGTAATTCTTTTGTTGCTTTTTCCACCACAAGAACTTAAAAAAGAAATCACCTGATTTTAAATTGTACCATTGTCTTTTTTTTCTGCAAATTTGTTAGAAGAATTACAGGGTTACATGCCATCAAGCCCTTAGCATCATATAAAGATATAGAAATGAATACAGAGATATATTTTTATAGAATATTTTCTCAACAATTCTTACTCGATCTGATATTCTAAATGTTTGTTTCAAGAAAAATATTGACCCGTATGCCAGAATGACTTTGTTTACTGGAATTTCATCAGCATATTCTTATCCCAAAATTTGTAAAAGATACCAGAAAGTTGAATCTGAATCTCAATGTGCTATCTGAAGCCAGAGCAACGCCCCTAGGTAACTGTTATTTTCTTAGTTCGGTTCATCTTGTTTATCTCGAAGTGTGAAAAACTATTTATGAAAAATTAAACCTTGCCCTGCCGAACATTTATCCTCTTTTCACTATAATTTAAAAAATTTGACATAATTAAACCAAGGTTGTGTTCAAAGATTTTCTCAACACAACTAGAACAAGCCTGTAGTGTAGGCTGAGATCAGTCTGCAGGTTTGTGTGGGAATGTGTTAATAGGAATAACAGTATACATAACAAAATAGTATGGAAAAGGAAGGAAATATATGATCTTGAGATATGTTACATTTCAACTAATTCTTCCCAAATTATAAAATTGCCAATATAAACAGTAGTCAAACATCAGCCTTGTATGCAATCTGATCTCAACCCTTGTAATGCCGAATTAAAATCCTATTCAGAATTGCTTTAAAGGACTGACAGCACTAGAATGCTTTAATGAGGGTCAATATTCCTTTTGAAAATTGACTATTTAAACTTTTCTGGCTGAAAGGGGACAAGAAGCAGGTGTAGACCAGGATCAGACTACACTTATGTGCAGGTTGATCTTTGTCTATTACTACCTGCCAAAACAGGAATAATACAGGGTTCAGCATGACAAGGTTTAATGTACCTGCTTACTGTTTTATTCAAATAAACGCTCAACCTATTACCACATAAGGAAATTTAAGACTGGTCCTATTTGAAAGGAGTTGCTGATGACGATTCAAAATATAATTATCATATCCTAGATTTTTTCAACTTTTTATGTAAAAATATTGTGGAAAATGAAGAAATTGCTTTTTAAAAGCAATTTCTTCATTTTCCACAAAGTTTTTCAAAATATTTTTTCTTGATGGGCATCAATAAGAGTCATTATGGAGGAATGGGTTAAGATAAATTATCTAAATCATCAGCCTGCTTGATCATCCAATTACTTAAGTTGTTTGTTTGCAAGTTTTGTAATCTTTTTATGAGCAAACCATTCTTCATGAATTGTTAAAAAATTGTTTCAAAGAGATGTATATAATGATATCATTTAACCCATTACTCTAGAATATTAGGCTGGCCCAAATTCATTGATGTTGCAAGCAGACTACAAGCTTAAGTATGCCATTTTTTAAAAATCTTTGTTGTATACAGTAGAAAAAATGTGGTAAATGAAGAAAATCCTTATTTCAAGTAATCTCTTTATTCTCCAGAATGTCTTCCACAGCTCTTTTAATCTGTAAAAAGCAGGATTCTGTGAAAATCTGTCAAATATTCATTCCCCCACGGTGGCACATATCCTTTCTGGTATATATCTCGCCAATGGGTGGATAGTCGTAAACCTAAGTAGGATAGCAAATGGAGGCTAGGAAAGGATTCAGTGGTAGTACTGGTGTGAAAAATCCATTGTTAGGTGCTCTAGGTGCCGAGATATGACAGAAATACTATTAAAAGTGGCGTTAAACCCCATTAAATCAATCAATCAAATATTTAGATCGGTTATTGCAGAGCAAATGTTTCATATAAATGAATATCTATGCTTCAACTCTTGCATATTACTAGTTTATTGAAAGTATGACATTTTACTTTATTTGAACCAGTGTTTCAGCAATGTTCTGTTATGTAATAACATATCAAAAGACAGAAAGACAAATATATTATATTATAGATACAGTTAAAAGGAGAGAAAGTGCCTGAGTCTTCTAATTTGTTAAAAGACGATTTAAACAGATTTAATGCAGCAGTGCTTATTAACCCTTGTCATGCTGAACCCGGAATATTTCTGTATTGGCAGGAGGTATAGGCAAAGATCAGCCTGCACATGTGTGCAGTCTCATCTTCTTCTACATCAACTGTTAAATCGTTTCGAGCTAGAGATGTTGATAAAATCAATAGTCAAAAGAAATAATGGCAAACAAACAGTGCCTTACAGTGCTTTCAGTATATCAGCTTTCAGCTTTCCCTTTATTTGTTGCATTTCTCAACAAGGATTTTATTCAGCATGACAAGGGTTAAAAACATTCAGTTGTAGTGGGTATTCAAACTTATTTGTAAATTATGTGTGATATAACATGGCAATAATCGCACTCTAGTATCACGTTTAATTAGTTTATAAATTTTATGGTCAAAAGATTGACTATGAGACATGCGATAGATGACAGATAACTTATTTTATAGATATTAATAGCTCATCTTGAAAACCCTTCAATTTATTACAGTGTGCTTCACTTAGAAGAATCAGCATTGGACATTTGTAAAAGTATCCATGTAGGAAAAAAAGGCTACTTCTGGATAGTCTGTGCATTTCACACCATCCTATTAGAACGGTCAATGCTTTTTGCAAATATTTTCACTCTGAATTGCAATTCTTAATGGTAATGTCGCCCTAAAGGATTGTTAAGTTTAATGAAGTGCCTTGAATAAGCTATCACCTATATAATAATGAGACTCAACAAAAACTAGTTAATCAAATGACTACTCTCAAAGTCCTTTTCTAAGCAAGGTTACAATAATTTTTCAAGAAATGTTGCTGATCCAAATAATTTGAATCCCATTTGAACCATTGTTTTTTAAACATGTTTGTCCAGGCATTATAGAAAACAGATTCTCTTGATGATTATATCCCCATTGAAGAAATGTCTAGATAGCTACCAAAACCGGTTATGTATAACACGCCTGGTAATTTCGGGCTCCATCTCTTTTTGGTGAACAGTATAAAAAGGAGACAATGATACTTCCGATATGGAGCCAAGGACCGGAACTGAACAGAAAGGTAAGAAAAACAGTGCACCTCGCATACAATTTGATCTCCTATTAACCTATTATGCATTTTCCCAAAACGTCCAGAGTTTCATACCACATGGAAATGATTATATTATCCATTGGCGGTAATAGATCTCAAAAATAAGTCTGTTTGTGAATAGAAACTTGAATCAAAGTTTGGACATCGGACCCAATCAAACACGAAATTGCGTGTTGAAATCGTTCAAATCTATGTTATCAACGGTTCTGAAAGATTTAAGTGGTGATGACTGTGAAATGAATGATAACATGCTGATATGAAATAATGTTACCACAAAGAACTGCGTTTTCTTACCCCTTTTTTATGGATTTTCTTAGATGAGAAGGAGACCAGGATGCGGTGTGGGAGACAAGGTCAGAGGGAGAGTGGATGCATATTATATATAAGGGGACAAATTCATCATGGTTTTCGATGAATGAATGTCTTCAGGGCATCAAAATGCATCATTGATTGTTTGGTAATATCTTGAAATAATGTTTCCACTTTTTTAAAGCTCCCCGAAAAAAAATTAGGGGGAGCTAATAGTTGTCAGCTTGTGCGCGCATCCGTCTGTCCTTCCGTCCGTCCGAACTCATATCTCAGGACCCCCTTGGCCTAATTGGATGAAACTTCATATATAATCTTCCTAGCAAATTTCCAAGAGATCTTCTTTGAACATGTGCATTGCTTGTGACAAAGCCTTTTTGTTGGTATTAAGTTCAAGGTCATCAGTCAAAGTCAAGGTCATGTGTCAAGGTCTAAATTTCAAAATTTTTAACTTTTACATTGTCCATAATTTTTCAATGGTAAGTGATATAACCTTCAAGGTCAAGGTCATTTCTCAAGGTCATAATTTCAAAATTTTTATCTTTTACATTGTCCATAAGTTTAAAATGATAAGTGATATAACCTTCATATTTCACATGTGCATTGCTTATGACATTACCTTTCTGTTGGTACTAAGTAAAAGGTAATCTGTCAAGGTCATGTCTCAAAGTCAAAATGTTGAAAATATTAACTTTAACATTGTCTATAAGTTTACAATGGTAAGTTAAATAACCTTCATGTTTCACATGTGCATTACTTATGACATGACCTCTCTGTAGGTTTTAAGTTCAAGGTCATCGGTCAAGGTCAAGATCATTTCTAAAGGTCAAAATTTCAAAAAAATTAACTTTAACATCGCCCATACGTTTACAATGGTGAGTGATTTAGCCTTTATATTTCACATGAGCATTGTTTATGACAAAACCTTTCTGTTGGTATTAAGTTCAAGGTCATTTGTCAAGGTCAAGGTCATTTCTCAAGGCCATAATTTCAATTTTTTTTATCTTTTACATTGTCCATAAGTTTAAAATGGTAAGTGATATAACCTTCATATTTCACATGTGCATTGCTTTGACATTACCTTTCTGTTGGTACTAAGTAAAAGGTAATCTGTCAAGATCAAGGTCATTTCTCAAGGTCAAAATTTCGAAAATCTTAACTTTAGCATTGTCCAAAATTTTACAATGGTACTTGACATAGCCGTCATATTTCACATGTGCATTGCTTATTACATGACCTTTCTATAGGTTTTAAGTTCAAGGTCATCTGTCAAGGTTGTTTCCCAAGGTCAAATTTTCAAAAAAAAAAAAAAAATCTTTAACATAGCCCATTAGTATACAATGGTAAGTGATAAAGCCTTCATATTTTACATGTGCATTGCTTATGACATAGACTTTCTGTTGGTACTAAGTTCAAGGTCATCTGTCAAGATCAAGGTCATTTTTCAAGGTCAAAATTTAGAAAAACTTAACTTTAACATTGTCCAACATTTTACAACGGTCCTTGACATAGCCGTCATATTTCTCATGTGCATTGCTTATGAATGACCTTTCTGGTCGTATTAGGTTCAAGGTCATCTGTCAAGGTCATTTCTCAAGGTCAAATTTTCAAAAAATTTAACTTTAACATCCCACATAAGTATACAATGGTAAGTGATATAGCCTTCATATTTTACATGTGCATTGCTTATGACATGGACTTTCTGTTGGTGCTAAGTTCAAGGTCATCTGGCCTGTGAAGCCAAACAGATTCCTTCTATGTTTGTCAAACTTCCAAATTTCTTGTGAACTGAACTCTCAAACTATAGTTGCATTCAATAAAAGTTTTTTGTCCAAAATGGCATACGGTTTTGTGACAAAAGCCTTATTCGGGGAGCATAATCCGTCTCTGACGGCTCTTGTTATGGGAAGATTTAAGCTTGAAAGCTGGAAGTCAAAGTGAAAAACTTCTACTTACGAGTTATATGGGTTTAAAAGTGGATTGTGGAAACAGGATTCTGCGGTCTTAAGTCTGACAGCCGAAATAACCCTTGTCACGCAGAATCTGGAATATTCTGGTGTAGCAGGATGTATAGACAAAGATAGACAGCCTGCACATAAGTGCAGTCTGATCTTTGTCTTCACCTCCTGTTTGTCCCCTTTAAAGGCCTAGTTTAATCCTTCTTTATTTGACCCCCCCCCCCCAAATGTGATATACAATTAACCACATGCTGAGAATTTAACGACCTTATCTGATAAGGAAGCTATATACAGTATACAAGGGATTAAATCTGCTGTATTACAATGGAAAACTGTGGCATATATTTGCACTTTCTTTGTAACTAATTTGTCTTTTGAAATAAATTTTTGAATTTTATTTGGTTATAATTGTTAATGAATAATAAGTTCTCATTTATAAGACTTTTTCAAAGTGCGGGAGGAATAAAAATACAAAATATAAGGCTATTGTTATCATAATAGATCATAAGTAGCAACTGGAATAACTTATATAGACAACATTGAGAAAAGAGGAGAAAACATTGATTTTTCTGATTTCCCCTTTCGTCTCGATATTTCAACACTTTTTCTCTCTTATCAAATCGACCTTTTTAGTTTGTAAAACTGCTATAACATTCAGGAAATATTTCAATATTCTAGGCCATGATATAAATCAAAATGGAAAAAAAGTAATTTTACCAGAATTCTAACTTTACCATAATGTTTGAAGAAACTGTGTAATCGATTAAATTACAAAAAAAGTAATGCAATTAAATTTCTTTCAAATTACATTCAATCCCGCAATCTGCAACTTAGTCACTTTTCATTCAGTAATTTGAAATTGATTTGAAATTTTAAAAGCATAAAAAAATTATAAGATAAATGAAAAAAGAATAACTTTTCTTTTTTTTCTATCAAATTCTCATCAGAATAAAGCTAAGGCACATCTATTACATATTATTGACAAATTTTGACCATGGTCATTAATGGAATATACAAGATGATTAACCCCCTGGTGTGATTTACAGATAAGGCAATTAGCTTATCAGTAGGAGTCCAACATACACAACATTCCTTAAACTAGGTCTTTAAGCCAGAGTTGTTTGAAATTAATTTTCAAAAGAAGTATTGACAACTGAACAACAATTACTACCAGTGTTTTCAGCCTTTGATTTTTATACAAATCTGAAAAGGATTTTATTCAGCATAACAAGGGTTAACCTTTTACCAGACGGCAGAATTTTAGACTGGCCCAAATTGAAAGAAGTTGCATACGACAATTTAAAGTTCATGAAATTTTAGATTTTTTCAACTTTCTGTGTAGAAAACATTGTAGAAAATGAAGAATTGTAACAAGCAATTTCTTCAATTTCAGCAATGTTTTCCCAAGCTTTTTTTCTTGGGGGCGTCTAAAATCGTCACTGAGTGGGAAAGAGTTAAAGGATAGGGCCATTTTCATAAAAATATCAATCAAGTAGATCAATCAAGTCTTTTAAAAAGGGTCTTGAGATATTTTCCATACAAATAGTAGGTATAGAATAACCTGAATGTCGAGTCAATAATGAGTTAAGCATTTTGCCTTTATTCGCCAAATTGGGCAAGGATACATATTTTGTTATCTGATTTGGGAGTAGAATTAAAAGGAATACCTGGATGTTTAAAGTCTGGGTGAAAGGACAGTTTGTAATAAGGTTATATTTGAAGTATTTGTTTAAAGGATAAGTCCTTTATATTCTGGCAGAAAAGATAAGTTATTAAAACTTCTGAAATAGTTGTAACACTGTGAATAAGGACAAATTTATACAAATTTAGATAATTATTATAAGAGCATGCAAAAACGTAGGATTTCTGGAGTCAGTGTTTGGTTTGGTATTGATTTATGTCTGGATTCCTTTATTTTGGTTGCCTTTTTACACATCATAAAAGTAAGTTCTTACTGAACCAAATTTGATATGGTTCAATCAAGTTGATTAACTTTGCTGTTTTTAGATAACTATTCCAGGTATTGTTTCTGCCCTGATGCTGTCTCTGTTGTTGTTGTCCTTATTGACTTGCATTTTGTGGTAGTTATGATTTTACTAACAATATTAACTTGGAACTCTAGTAAATTCTCTCCATCAAAAAGCAATTATTTCAAAGTAGGTAACTCAAAATGCATTTTGTAAGAATCATGTCGCTTATTTGACTTAGATTGATTATTTAACATCAAGCATCAAATATCAGAGAGCAAGGCATCAGCAAGCAGTAACTTATGATACAAGTCATTGGTTTGCTACTTATTCAATTATCTGGTATATTTTCATGGATGTACACACCAATTATCTGGTATATTTTCATGGATGTACAAACCAATTATCTGGTATATTTTCATGGATGTACACACCAATTATCTGGTCTATTTTCATGGATGTATGCCCAACTGTACTTATTGTCTGGCTTTTGCCTTGAAATATTTTGTTGTACAGATTGTTTTACATGAAATGGTTTGTGCTTGTTAGTGCTATGAGACAATATGGTGCTTTGATTTTATTATTCCTATTTCTAAATGACACTATGTTCTATTCCAAGCATGACAGACCTTTTTCTTGGCGGCTGGTTTCTTTCATATATAGACTTGGCAGGAGTATATAACTCCTACTGGTCTTTCCAGTTGGTAAAGTGTTAAACTGTTATACAAACTTTTTGTAATTTTCAATACTCCAAATTAGAAAATATTTGGAAAACTAGGAAGTTTAGTCATTCTTTTATATTATTCTATTTCTGTAATGAACAGATTAAACCTGACCATATTTTAAGATAGAAGATGTCATTTTTTTCCCAAAAGATCTGATAGTTTTGTTGCAATGATGGGAAATTTTGTTTGTTGCAATGATGGGAAGTACATTTCAACATCATATTATCTCTACTGTATTTTGATGGGTTTGCTTTTATGCCCCTTTCTTTATCTTTTTTTTTTTCATGCAGCCAAAGGTGTTAGTACATGTATATTGGTATCTTCTCTGTCTGTCCTGTCTGTCCCATCATCCGTCCATCTGTCTATCCATATATCCACATATTTTGAACACACCCCTCCCACATTTATGGAGGAATGGACAAACATGAATAAATTATATTCAGAATGATACTAGTCACCTGAACTTGTGCATATTATCAGGGCTTTGCCATTTTAGGCTATATCACAGGGAAAGGGGCTCCCTACAAAATTTCTTCTTGATGTAACTCCTCCTTTTCTGTACAGAGTTTGGTGAAGTCAGAATGTTTGTCTCCATAACGGGCCAAAACTTAAGTCTCTAGGTCAAATCTTAGAAATAACTTCTGTGCACTCTAGTTAGAGCCAATATTTTTGGCTCAAATGTCTAAATATTTGGTCAGGTTATTTGTCTCCATGAAATCTCATTTAATTTTGATATTGGGTTGCATAGGGTCCAAAAACTTGGCCAAATCCTAGAAAAACCTTGTTTGCACTCTAGAGGCCACATTCTTGGCTTAATGTCTTGCTGTTTTGTCAGAATGTTTGTCTCCATGAAATCTAGGTCAAGTTCAATATTGGGTCACATGGGTAGGTCACTAGGTAGATTCTCAGGAAAAACCTTTTGTGCATATTTTTGGCTCAAATGTATTGAAACTTGTTTTAAATGTTTTTTCTCAAAATATATGGTCACTGGTGCTTTTTGGCCATTTGTATCCACTGAATCAGGTGAGCGCTTTAGGGCCCATGGTCCTCTTGTTTGCTAAACAATTTCCTGTAATGCGAAACTCTAGACCTGTCCAAATCAAAAAGTCGAAGTCAACTTAATTTGAAAAATAACCGTAGGATAAAATATTGTAGAAAAAGAAGAAATTACTTGTTACAATCTACAATGTTTTCTCGATTAAAAAATTACAGGAACGTAAAATCAGGGATTGAGTAGGAAGATTTAAATGTCTTGAAATGTTGTCAGAATGTTTTTCTCCATGAAAGCTCAAACAAGATCAATATTGGTTCACTTGATTAAAGCTTAGAAAAACCTTGTGTGCTCTCTAGACTGCACATTTTGTCTTGGATGTCTTAATACTTGGTCAAAATATCTTTGTAAACTTCACTATTGGGTCATTTGGGGTTAAAAACTAGGTCTTTAGGTCAAGTCCTATAAATAACCTTGTGTGCACTCTAGAGGCCATATTTTTGACTCAAATTTCTTGTTGTTTGGTCAGAATGTTTGTCTTCATAAAACCTTAGTCAAGTTTGATTTTTGGTAATGTTGAGTTTTTAAAATAAGTCACTAGTTCTTTTCTTGGAAATACCTTATTTTCACTTTAGAGGTCACATTTATGCCTCAAGTATCTTAATATTGAATACTACAATTGTCTCCATAATATCTGGATCAAGTTGGACAGTGGGCCACGGGTCATTAAGTAGGTCACATGGTCAGATCTTAGAAATACCTTGTGTGTTTTCTAGAAGTCTTAATTTTGCTAAAACGTCTTGATATTTAGCCAGAATGTTTGAACAATATTTCTGACAAGATAGATATTGGGTTGTGTGATTGAAAAAGTAGGTCACTGGGTTAAATCAGGGAATACTTTGTGTGCACTCTTGAAGCTATGTTTTCGGCTCAAATATCTTGATATTTAAAAAAAATGTTTTGTCTATTTAATATTTAGGACTAGTTCAATATTGAGTTATTTAAGGTCAGAAACTAGTTTAACCCTTTCCCGTACAATCACTGGTTTTTACGTCCCTGTGTTTTTATACTTTAGAAAACATTGTGGAAAAAGAAGAAATTGCTTGCAACAAGCAATTTCTTCTTTTACCACAATATTTTCTACCCTACTGATTGGTTACTTTTTAAATAAAATAGACTTTAAATTGTCGTCTGCAAAACCTTTTAATTTGGACAGGTCTAAAATTTTATAAAACAGGAAAGGGTTAAATGTTATTTCTGCATGATGCATCCAAGATAGAACTTTGATAAAGTCTCATGATGGATAAAAAATAAGGTCACTTGTGCTTTAATTTGCTATTTGTTGCCACTGACTCAGGTGAGCGCTTCAGGGCCATAAGTCCTTTTGTTTTTCATATTCTCCCTTGATTTCAGTTTCTTAGTATTAGTCAGGAACCTTATAACTGTCATAATTACCTTGATTTTTGCAGTCCTAGTTATTTTCCTTTGATCAGAATTTCGGCTTAGAGCGAAATTATCTAACTTGGTGAAATTTGGTGATATGATGTTTTCATGTTACATTTTGTGTTGTCCCTTGTGTGTTGTTTGTCATCAACATTGTCTCGTGTGGATCTTAGAAGCTACATTTTTGGCTCAGTTAGCTCAGTTACATGTGGGGCCAATTTTTAATCGTCTTGAATTACTCCAAGTCCAGTATTCCTTTTACAATGTAATGAAATGTTTATGCAATGAACATTGTACAAAGTACATAAGCCTCAAAGCAAGACGAATTTCTAGTTTGACATTTGGTGTTTAAGTTTTTATAAAAGGAAATTCTATATTATTTTGTAAGTGTGTTTATATTTTCAATAGAAATCATCATTTGGTCACCACAAAAAGGTATGCAAAATTAATCAAGAAATGCAAATATTTGATCAGTGTAGCAGTATGTAAATTGTTTGAAGTTTAATTACTTGGTGTCTCCTGGGTGTATGACGTTAAGCTGAAAAGAAGCTTATAGATTACATACAATTGAAACATTTTTGGTTTCATGAGGTTTAACCCATTTCCACATGACTTAATTTTAGACTTGTCCAAATTAAAAGAAGATACAGACTACAATTTTAGGTTGATGAAATTTTAGAATTCTTTGTCTTTTGGGGTAGAAAGTATTGTTGATGTTTATAAAATTGCTTGTTACGAACAATTTCTTTATTGTCCAAAGTTTTTTCTTGAGAGGCATCAAAAAAAGGATTGTGTGGGGATGGGTTAACCAATTCCAACTCAATCGATTTTCATGAATAAAAGCTTGATTAAACAAAAATAAAAAAAATAGGGAAATGAAGAATTTGTTTGTAAATAGCAATTTATTTATTTCCCAAAATGATTTTTACCAAGAAAGACAAAGATTTCTTTAAATTTTATGGATTTGAAATTTAATATACACTGCAACCTCTGTTCTGTCAAACCCCAGTATGTTCAAAACAACAAGTGGCATTGCAAGGAAGCAAGCTATTTGCCTTGAATACCTCTTTTTTATCCCATTATCACACAACAAAATTTTAAATTCAAGAAATTTGATTGTATTTCTGAGTAGAAAACATTGTGAATAATGAAGAAATTGCAATTTCTTCATTTCTATGCTTTTAAGCTCACCTGAGCACAAAGTGCTCATGGTGAGCTTTTGTGATCGTTGAATGTCTGTCGTCTGTAGTGCCTTGTGCGTTGTCAACAATTGAAGTGTTTACACTCTAGAGGCCACAGTTTGACCCAATCTTCATGAAACTTGGTCAGAATAATTGTAGGGTCATGAGGATGAACCGTATTGATTATGGGAGGGTTCTATTCGAAAACACAGAAAAAGGGGCCTTAATGACAATTTCTTTGCTTACACTCTAGAGGCCACCATTTTTGCTCAATCTTCATGAAATTTGGTCAGAATATTTGTTAGGTCATAAAGATGAACCCTATTGATTACGGGAGGGTTGTATTTGAAAAAACAGGAAAAGGGGCCTTTATGACAATTTCTTAGTTTACACTCTAGAGGCCACAATTTAGGCTCAATCTTCATGGAATTAGGTCAGATTAATTATTAGGGCATAAGGATGAACCCTGTTGATTATGGGAAGGTTCTTTTGGAAAACACAGGAAAAGGGGGCTTAATGACAATTTTTTTTTAACTTTGCTAGAAGCCACAATCCAGGCTCAAACTTCATGAAAATAGGCCAGAATGATCGTTAGGTCACAAGGATAAACCCTATTGATTATAGGAAGGTTCTTTAGGAAAACACAGGAATAAGGGCCTTAATGACAATTTCTTTGTTAATACTATAGAGGCCATAATTTTGGCTCAATCATCATGAAACTTGGTCAGGATAATTGTTAGGGCATAAAGATGAACCTTATAGATTATGGGAAGATTCTATAGGAAAACACAGGAAAAGGGGCCTTAATGACAATTTCTTTGTTTACAATATAGAAGTCACAGTTTTGGCTCAATCTTCATGAAACTGGTCATAGTTATTTGTCTCTAGTTGCATTTGTTTTAATAGAAGACTGTTAAGGCGAGCAATCTAGGACCATCATGGTCCTCTTGTTTCTTTTTTGGGAGTGAAGCAGTGGGCTTGTGAGGGGAATTGGTTTAGTCACAAATTTTACTCGCCCAAAATCTTTGAATATTATATTTAACATTATAAAAAAGCTGAGAAACAATTTTGAATGTGAGGTGAAATTTTGTTAACCTTAAACAATATCAATTTTTCAGATTTCAACAATTATTATATTAAATTGTCAAGATTGTAATGTGGAGGGCTTAATTATGTAATTTGATTTTTGAATGGGCATGAAAAATTACTTATTTTAAGGAAGAAATTCTTGCTATAGAATTAAACAATTTAGTTTACAATCATTGGTATTATCAAAACCATTTATGCAGAATTAAAATGTTTACGACTTTAATAGTGGAAGCAAAACAAACCTGTTGATTATATATCGTTCACAAAGAGCTTTGGTTTGTTTGTTTGAATGGGGTTTTATGCCACTTTCAACAATCTTTCAGTTATATCGTGGCGGCTGGAGCAACTTACAATAGAATCCTGGTATTTCTTACACCAGTACTACCATTACATCCTTTCCTAGCCTCCAGCTGCTATCCTACATAGGTCTACGATTATCAACCCACTTGTGAGAGACAAATGGTCGGAAAGGATGAGTGCCGCCGTCGGGATCGATCCCAGGACCTTTAGATTGACAGTCCGACGCGCTACCAACTGCGCTATGACGGCTTTGGATGAGCTATTATGATCAAACAATGTCTGGTGTCTATGTCCATCAGTCCGTCCACAATTACAAAACCCCCCACCTAATCATGGCATTTTGACCAATTTTCAGAGGAATGATCCTTATGTCATGCTCTTGCAAAATACTTCACACAATTGGAATCTTTGAATAACGCTTGTTGCCATGGCAAACAAACATAGCTACTGAATGAATAGAAATAAGTAAAAAAAATGTTCTCAGTCCATATAACTTTGATATTTTGCATGAAGCAATAGACTAATGATTTGACGACCAAAATACTTCAAATTATTGATCTTTATTGAAAATTGCCCTATAATGTTAGATCCCAGATTTTACATAAAAAGAAAGAAGGAAATTTTTAAAAATTGCTTCTTCCCACTCAGTATTGACCAAAACGTTTGATTTCTTTTAAAGATCAATGTAAGCCCTACATTGTGGGTTGAAGAATTCTACATAGAGAAAAAGAAGGAAATCTTTAAAAAGAATTTTTTCCTGTACCAAATGGCCTAGAGATTTCAATTTCTGCATCAGAATCACTTAAATCATTCCAACACGTTGTTACATTTTTGACACCCATCATCAAAATAGGTTTGGAAAGCATTGTGGAAAATGTTTCTTCAACATCCACAATGTTTTAAACCTACATAATATTTTGGATTCTGGATTTTGCATTCCAAAAATGAAACAAATATTCCTCATCATAAATCTTTTTGTTTATATGTTTTGTATAAAGAACTACCCAATTGTTACTTAAATATCTAAATTCATATTATTTTGAAATCAACATTAGCCCTATGTTGTGAGTTTCTGGACTTAACAAATTGATGAATCTTCAAAAATACTCCTCAAAAGCAAAAAAGCCTTAAGCTTTCAAATATTGTGTGCTCTATTGTTTTTAGCTCTACTGGCCTAAGGCCACTAGAGTTATAGCAATGGCTTTTTCCCGTCCAGCGTCTGTGTGTGCGTCCGTCCGTCCTTCATCCGTCCGTTAAACTTTTCCTTGTTTACGCAATAAAGTCCACAGTTTTCATCAGATTCCTTTCAAACTTTCACAGAATGATTGTACCATCATAAGGATCGTTCCTTCGAAATTGGGTCAGATCCGTCAAGAAACACGGGAAAAGGGGCCTAATTAAAACTTAATTAAAAAATCCTCGTTTACGCGATAAAGTACACAGTTTTCATCGGATTCTCTTCAAACTTTTACAGAATGATTGTACCATCATAAGGATCGTTCCTTTCGAAAATGGGTATGATCCGTCAAGAAACAAGGGAAAAGGGGCCTTATGAAATTTTCATTACAAATTCAATTAAAAATCCTTGTTTACCCAATAGAATCCAGTTTTCATCGGATTCTCTTCAAACTTTCTCAGAATGATTGTACCATCATAAGAATCGTTCCTATCGAAAATGGTATGATCCGTCAAGAATCACAGGAAAAGGGGCCTTATGAAAACTTAATTTTAAAATCCTCGTTTAAGGATCATTCCTCTTGAAATTTGGTATGATCCGCCTAGAAACACAGGAAAAGGGGCCTTATGAAAATTTAATTAAAATTCCATTAAAAATCCTCGTTTAGGCGATAGAGTCCACAGTTTTCATTAGATTCTCTTCAAACTTTCACAGAATGATTGTACCATCATGAGGATTGTTTCTTTTTGAATCGGATATGATTCCTTAAGAAACATAGGAAAAGGGGCCTTATTAAAATTTAATTCAAAGATCTTTGTTAACACTCTAGAATCCACAGTTTTCATCTGATTGACTTCAAACTTTCACAGAATGATTGTTCCATCATAAGAATTGGTCCTTTCAAAATTTGGTATGATTAATCAAGGACCACGGGAACAAGGGGCCCCATAAAAACTGGATTGAAAAAGTCCTCGTAAACACAATAGAGTCCATAGTTTTCAACAAATTCTCTTCAAACATTCACAGAATGATTATTATATTAAATGGATTGTTCATTTCAGAAGTAGGTTTGATCCATCAAGTTTCATTGGAAAAGGGGCCCTATGAAAATTTAATAAAAAAATCTTAGTTAACACGTAATGGCCCTAGATTTCACCTGATTGACTTCAAACTTTCACATAATGATTGTACCATCATAAGGATTGTTCCTTTCAAATTGGGTCTGATCCATTGAGAAACATAGGAAAAGGGGCCTTAGGAAAATTCAATTTAAAAAATCTTAATTAATGCTTTTAAGTCCACAGATGAGATGGGGTTGTCTTTATACTCAAACAGAATAATTATACTTTTGTAAGAAGAGGTCCCTTTGGAATTGGTTCAGATCCATCAAGTAACATGGGAAAAGGGGCTATATGAAAATTCAATTAATAAAACCATGTTAACACAATGAAGCCCACAGCTTTGATCAGATTTTGTTGAAACTTTCACAGAATGATTGGAAGGTCATAACTATCATTCTTTTCATAACAGGATTTGAACTGTCAAGAAACACAGGAAAAGGGGCCTTATGAAAATTTCATTTATAAATCCTTGTTACCAAGTCCAGAGCTATCATCCGATTTTCTTCAAACATTCACAGAATGATTGTACCATCATAAGGATTGTTGATGTTTGCATTTAACCTGATCCGTCAAGTATCACAGGAAAAGGAGCATTATTATTCTTTTCAGAACTGGGTATAATCCATCAAGTATCATGTAAAAAGGGGTGATATGATTTTTTTTAAAATTTTCTAGTAAACATATTGAATTCCCAATATTTCATTGGATTCACTTTTAACTTTCACAGAATGATAAAACCAACAGTAAAATATCACGGGAAAAGGGGCCTTATGAGAACACGATAAAGTCAACAGTTTTATTGGATTCTATTCAAAGATGCATGGAATAATTGTGGCATTCGAAACACAGGAAAAGGGGCCTTACAGATTATCATTCAAAACATTCTTGTGTATGTGATGAAGATCACAATCATTATCAAATTGTCTTTTAAATTTCACAGGACAATTGTCGGGTTGTAAGGAAAGTTCCTTTTGGAATGAAATTGATCCATCAGAAAACACAGGAAAAGGGGCCTTATTGATTTTCATTCAAAACAATCCTGTTTATGTGATAAAGTCCACAATTATTGTCAGATTCTGATGTAATATTCACTGAATGATTGTAGGGTTATAAGGTAACTTAAGGTAACTTAAGGTGTTAAGTTTTTGCCCTTTGTTGTTTTTTCGGACTTGAAACTTTTTTGAAGCATAACTCAGAGAGTATAAAAGGTATGATCATGAAACTTTATGTTAGATCTCACGAAGGGGAAGTACAGTGAACAAGAGTCTACCATACTTATTCTTTGAGTTATTGCCCTTTGTTGTTTTTCAGACTTGGATTCTGTCAGTCAGATATCTCTGAAACTATTATAGCTATGAACTTGGAATGTAATATGTTGATAGATCACATCAAGGGGATTTGCAATCAACAAGAACTATCACTCTACCATACTTATTTATGAGTTATTGCCCTTTGATGTTTTTCAGACTTGAATATTGTCCATGACATATCTGTGAAAGTTTAATAGCTATGATAATTAACCTTTATGTATGGATAGATCTTACAAAGGGGAAGTGCAGTGCACAAGAACCATAACTCTACTGTACTTATTTTTGAGATGTTGCTCTTTGTTGTTTTTCAGACTTGAATTTTTTCCATACCTCTGAAAGTATACTAGCTATGATCTTGTTAATTCATGGTCACAATAACTTGCAAAAGAACTATAACTCTAACTTGTCTATTGTCTGTAGTTTTTTAAACACTTTTCTTTAAATCCCCTACCCTAGTCGAAATCAAGCAGTGTGATGGGCCTGTTTTGTGACAATTTGTCACCTTGTTGTTAAGTGAAATTATGCAATACCTTAAATTGGAGTGCAAATTCGGACTTCTGATCAAATTATACATGCTAGAATAATTATCAGTCCATCGGGACCGTCAGAAAGACAAAACATGAACAATGAGTGGTTAGTGAATATTGACCCCTACTTATTGAAGTAGAAGGCATAATTGCTTAGTTTTCTTAATCCAATAGCTATCATTGTATCTTATATGATATTGGCAATATCAGAACCTGATGATTACTTGTGAAGTATTGATAAATGATATTCATTTGATTAGAGCTCTATAGTCCAACCTCATCTTGGTAATTGACGAAAGGAATCTTAAGCAGTTAAAAACTGTTGGCCGGTGATAAAATGTTTCAGATCATTTAATTGGTAAGATCTGCTTTCATTCAGCATGACCAAGGTTTTTAAGAATAAAGGACTGTCTTTTCACTCACGGATTTGCAGGCTAGCAATGTGGGTCAGTGGTCAAGAGATTGGCAGAATTGTAACTAGGACATTAGAAGCATAATATTTCTAGCGATACCCCTATAGCATCTTGTAGTAAGGCATTTCAGAGCCCCAGTTTAACCCATTCCCACTCAATGGCGCTTTTAGACGCTTTTAGACACCCTTAGATAAAAAGCTTGGAGAAAACATTGTGGCTAATGAAGAAATTGCTTGTTACAAGCAATTGCTTTGTTATCCACATTGTTTTCTACCCTAAAGGTAGGAAAAACCCAAATGTTCATTAAGTTTAAATTGTCGTCTGCAACTCCTTTGAATTTGGACCAGTATACATTTTTTGTCATGTGGGATTGGGTTAGTAAGAATGGACAAGTTACAGTAGTTTTTAGAACGCATTCTTCAAAAGTAATCTGCCATTAAGCTAGCTCAATGTTCTATAAAAATCCCTGATTTGGTATTTTTGAAGTCATATTTGTTAAGAATAATTTCCCCTTTAACTAAGATCGATAGCCTAGGAAAATCCTTAGTATGATGTTTCCACTTTGACCAAGATCAATTTCTTATGAAAATCCCTGATGTGGTGTAAGCTCCCCTTCAATTTGCTGTGAAAATCCATTGTGTAGTATCACCAAAGTCACACTCTGTGACAATTTTCATTTCAATTGCTCTCATTTAATCCATTCCCAAACTTACCTACTTTTTTACCCTCCTTAAGAAAGAAGCTTTAGAAAACATTGTGGACATTATCATTACATTGTAAATTATATACTTATCATTATCCACTCTGTCTTCTAACCTCGATTTTTCAAATTTTAGCACTTTGACATTGTTGTTGGCATCTTTTTTCTATTTGGACCAGATTAAATTTTTGTCATCTGGGAATGGGTTATTTATACTTGGTATTCATTATGGATACAATTACATTATTGATGTTGTAGTTTGGTTCTGTCATACGTTGTAGCTTATCATTCAGAAATGGGCATATGATCACTTTATTTGAAGTAGAATTTTATTTTTATGTGGATACTATGATAGTTTTCTTGTTAGAGCAATTCAGAGATAATGAAGTACCAACCAATTGCATTCATTTTGTTTTGAATCAACATAGATCACAAACAAGGCCATAGTTTGGCTTTATGTTTTGTATAATTAATGATTACAATAGACAAAGGATGAAATTGATACATCCATGTTTCATAATTCATTAATGGAGAAAAATGGTCCATAAAACATTTTATTAAACAGACAAAGCATTACATCAGTGTGTCCAATATAGTCTGTGATGTTAGGAAAAATAGAGAGTATTATGCTGTGTGGTTTTAAATAGTAACTTGTTTATGTGTGGGATCAATTATTTTATACCAAGTTGGATAAAAAAAAGAAAATCACATGGAAGGGAAGGATGTCATTTCCAGACTATGTTGCGAGGTTTCGCAGAAAAATGGTTGAGATCCGTTCTCGTTTCAAAGAAACATCCAAATTTGGTATTTACTCTGATATTTGGGTTCCCCCACCCTATGAGAGCACACAAGTAGCAGGGATGCCAACAGGGATACCAACATTTTCACCACAATCGTAAGTAGAATGTAGTATTTTTCAAACCAATGAACCCCACATGCATCCCCAATCCTTAGATCAAGGGCATATAGTTTTTGTCCTGTCTACATGTTCATTTGTCTGTTTGTCCTCACTGGCCACTACTTTCAGATGGTAAAAAGCAGGAGTCTTCATATTTCGGATGGTTATGATTTTAACACCACTGGCCAAAGGACAGCCGGGCTATTATCATGACATTGTGTCTGTCATGTGTGTGTCCATCCGTCCTTACCAGCATAAACTTTTTCTTGAAAATTTGTCTCCTAAGAAACTGCTGGTCACAACCCTTGGCCAAATTAGATGAAACTTCACATGTGAATTCCTTATGATATCCCAGTTTTTGGATAGCTCCAAGGTTAACATCAATGTTCAAGGTCAAAGTTTACAGCATAGCTACTTCTATTATGCATGGAATTCAAAATATCATAGCACAATTGTTCTCTATCATGAGTACAATTTTAAAAAATTCAGATAGCTCCAAGGTCAATGTGACAACTCAAAGTGAAACACTGAAATTACGCATGTCTGGAGCATATCTTGTTTAATTATTAACAGATTTGATAATAACTTTGTATAACTGTTCTATATCATGAGCAGATGTATGTCCAGATCATAGGTCCTTCAATTATAGATGGATTTCAATATAACTTGGCACTACCGTTCTTAGTCATGAGAAGATCTGCTATTAGAAAAAAAATCTGATAGCTCTTAGGTCAAGGTCACAGCTTAAGGTCTATGATGAAAATAACCAAGTCGAGAGCATGGCTTCTAAATTTATGGATTGAATTCAAAATAATTTCACACAATTGTTCTCTATCTTGAGCAGATGTTCAATTTTAGACAAATCTACAGATAGCTCCAATGTCAAGGTCACAGTTCAATTTCAACATGAAAATTTAGCATTTCCAGAAAATAGATCCTTCAAATATGGATGGATTAGGAAATAAATTTCACAATTGTTCTCTATCATGAGTAGATGTGCCCTATAAAAAATTGATTCATATAGTTCCAAGGTTAATGTCACAGTTCAAGATGGAACATTAAAGTTAAGCATATCCAAATCATTGCTCCTTTAATTATACATGTATTTCAATATAACGTGGCACAATTGTTCTCAGCCATGAGTAAATGTGCAATTTGAAAAAAACCCTGATAGCTCTAAGGTCAGGGTCACAGCTCAAGGTCAGACATTAGAATTAAGCATTTCTGGAACATAGCTCCTTAAATTATGGATTGATTTCTAACTTTGCATAATTGTTCTCTATTCAGAGTAGATATGCCATTTGAAGTAAATTTTCAGACAGCTTAAGATATACATTAAATTTTAGCATGTCTAAAGAATAGCAAGCATAAACCTGCATCTACGTCTGTCGGTCCGTCTGAACCCTTTTCCCGTTTATTGTATGCTTATCATGACAGGGCTATATTTGGGGAGTATAATCTGTCTCTCAAACTTATCAAACTTGCCTTTCAAACTGTTTTTTGACTTCATTGTTCTTTTGCAAAAATTGTTATTTTGAGCCATTCCAAGATTGACCCTCTTATTAACTTGTCCCTGTGAAGGTGACCTTGTGCTTGACCACAAATAGAAAGCCCATGTTGGACTAGTCAGGCTTGGGGATTCCTCACCCCTGGCCAAAGATGACCTAATGAATTGATTTGATTGATACATGGGTAACAAATATAGATTTGTCCCCTCTTATCTTCTTTCTAGTCACTTAACATAGGATAGAAAAGGAAATAATTATTTACTCCAGATGATCTATTCATGTTTGGCAAAAGAAGTCTATTTATTCTGAGGAATTGTCACGGTAAAACTGATTCAATCAAGACTTGGAACATTTTTCAAAAGACCAGATACCTGAATTTACTTTCTTGTTTTATTTTCCACTGTGTAAATTTTTTGATATTCTGCTTTAACCCATTTCCACACAATGACACTTTTGGATGCCCCCAAAGGAAGAACAATTTCTTCATCCTTCACAATGTTTTCTGCCCAGAAAGTTGAAAAAATCTAAAATTTCATAAACTTTTAATTGTCGTCAGCAACTCCTTAGGTTTTGTCGTGTGGTAATGGGTTAAGCCATTCCCAAAGGAAATATAATTTACACTGGACCTTATTGAAAGAAGTTGCTGTTGATAATTTTCATTTGATAAAATTATAATTTTGGATTAGAAAACATTGTTGATAATGAAGAAATTGCTTCTAAGAAGTAATTTCCTAATTTTTCACATTTTTTTTCCTCAAGCTTTTTTCTTAAGGTGTGAAAAAGTGTGATTGTGTGGGAATTGGTTAGGAAAAAGGGTGTGCTGATGTAAGGGAAATAACCCCCCAAACTATACTGTAGTAGTCACTTAGATTTATTTCTCTTTGGTTTAGAGAAGTTGTCTGTCTACAATCTTCTGTAAGATAGGCTTAGACCATTACAAAATGACAACGTTTTGGACTTGTCTAAATATTTGAAGATGTAGTCAATATTGCAAAGTAAAATTTAATTGAAAATTAAGTATGATTTAGGGAGGAGAACATTCTGAGAAAAGGAGTAATTAATTAAAGCAATTTGTATCATTTGTAAAAGTCGGCATTATGACTGTGGTAATAGGCAAAACAGTAGTAAGATGCACTTTAGTTTACCTGCACTTCCTAAAAAAAAGAAGTACTCAGTAGAACTTTTTGTGTAGAACTGCATTAAAATCAAAGGACTGAAAGCACTGAAAGCCCCCATTTGTGGGTCAATATTATTTTGTTTTGTTGAATGATTTAATCAACAACTTTGACTGAAATAAGTCTAATAGATGGTGAAAACTAAGATCAGCCTGCACATATGTGCAGGCTGATCTTAGTTTACACCTCTTGTTAAAGCAGGAATGTTCAGGGCTCAGCATGATAAGGGTTAAGATTTGATTTTGATAAATATAAAATTTAGTATGAAACAGAGAAATCGATTTCTAAAGGTGCTGAGATTTCTCTATATTTCTAATTTTAAAGATAATCTGTCAGAATTTATTGAAATAAGTTGCAGACATCTCACCCATGTGTAACTTTTAATTCAGGTTTTGTATGAAAAAAAGAAATGATATGAGAAAATAATATGAGAAAAGGAGAAGTTGCTTACAATCTATATTTTCCACAATGTTTTCCCTGAAATTTATTCCCCAGGGATGTTGAAAACTAGATTTTGTTATGATTTAATTTTCAAGATCAATTGTTAAATCGATAAGGTTATGTTTTTGTTTATATGTATTTATTTGTTCATGGATTACTGTTTTATTCCCATACAGTATTTTGGGGCACTTGATTATAAACTTGAAGGTCAGAAGACAGTTAATCCGAAATCATTTGATCCTTACATAGTTTATATTTATAAATATACTGTATTCTTGAATTACTAATTATAATACTATTATACCCCTTCATTCACCTTGAAATTTGTATATAGATGGGTCAACTTAAAACAGTTGTAGCTGCGTATATGTTTATAGGCAGTTACAACTGTTTCGCACTGACCCATCGCATTATGACCTGTCATACCCAAAGGGACCATGTGCTTATGCTTAGTAAATGTATATAAAATGGAGATGAGCTCAGGTAAAAATTTTCATAATCAAATATAAAGAAGCATAGAACAATTGATGGAAGACTAACCACCCCCACTGAGCTCCGACCGGAAGTTGATTGATTGACTGAATGGGGTTAATGCTGCTTTTAACAGTATTTCAGTCATATTGCGGCACTTGGAGCACCTAACAATAGATTCCTGGTATTTCTCACACCAGTACTACCACTAAATCCTTTGCTAACCTCCAATTGCTATCCCACTTTTACGATTATCCACCCATGGGTTAGAGACAAATGTCGGAAAGAATATGTGCCGCCGCACAGGTCCGACAGGAAGTTCAACTTAGACGGCATTATTTTGCAAAATTTATAGCCACCTACATGTAACAAAGAAATAAAATGTTTGTTTGGCATCCTAAACGTAACTACAGCTTTAATAATCGGCAGTTACTTTGTATAACCCATTCCCACACAATAACGCTTTTAAACGCCCCTTAATAAGAAAGGTTTGGAAAATATTTTGGAATATGGAGAAATTGCTTGTCACAAGCAATTTCTTCATTATCCACAATGTTTTCTAGCCAGAAAGATAAACATATCTAAAATGTCATCTACTTTAAATTGTTATCTTCAGCTCCTTTCAATTTGGACCAGTCTAAAATTTTGTCATCTAGGAATGGGTCAAGTCACCAAACTAACAAAAATCCTTTCCATAAATGCTGGCCAATGTGGAAGTTCACAGTTCACTTCCGCTGTAAATGAATTATTTTATTAGGCAATTGATTCTTTGACTGAAAGCTGCAATCCATCAAATATTCTATAAATCTGTTCCAGTGCAGTCAGGTTCTTCTAATAACTCCTCTAAGAAGGCCTTTTTTATTATGCCGTGTTAGGTGTGCATACTTAGGCATCATCTTCTTGGTCTGTCCATCCATCCATCTGTCTACCTGGCTACTTTTTACTAAAGTAACTCCTCCTAGAAAGCCTTGATATTTTGGGATGAAATTTCTTAGAATCTTTCCAATTATGGGACCTTTAGCATATTGTTGGTCATTTTAGCTGTGTTGTAAAAAAGCAGGTTATGTAATTTTGTAATGAATTTTATTTCATTTAGGTTTCCTGACTTGTTGCTGTGTCATAGATGAAGGTGCCTTTCTAGAAAATTCCTTGTGAACGTAATTCCTGCTAAATTTATTGATGAAAATATGACAGAAGATAATGTAAATATATTTCCCTTTGTTTTCGGGCAAACAGCTGTGTCACAGGAAAATTGGAATTCTTCTGAAAGCAATCTCTGCTACATTTACAAAGAACATTTTTATCATGTGACCTTTGTGCACATTTGAATAGTTTTTGTGACATACTATGTAAAATTAATGGAAATTTTCTTCAGAAGGCAGCTCTTTCTATATTGTTTCATGGATAATCATTAACCTTATTAGGATGAGCAACTGGAAGCTGGGAAAGGATGTGATAGTACTGGTGTGAGAAATACCAGGAATCCATGGTTAGGTGCTCTACCTGCTGTGACTGAAATAGTGTTAAAAGTGGTGTTAACCCTTCCCTGTTCTATCCCTGTTTTTATGTCCCTTAGATTTTATAATGGAGAAAACATGGAAAAGCAGAAATTGCTTGTATTTATACATTACTAAATGGTTTTCAATTGAATACACTTTTAAATTTTGTCTGCAAAACCTTTGAATTTTGACGAGTCTAAAATTTTGCATGACAGGAAAGGCTTAAACTCCATTCAATCAATTAATCTACATTGTTTCAGGTGAATTTCTTTTGAAACTTGCACAAAATATTTGCTAGAAAATTCTACTACCTGAATCTCTATAGCTCGCTGTTAAAATTGCCAAATTGTTGCCATACATACCGTGACAATAGCACTTTTGTTCATCTTACTCATCACCATTTAGAAATCTATAAAAACCCAGAAATCTTGTCAGCCAACAGTCGGTGTGAGTGGCTAAAGCCTTTGACATCATGACCTTAGATGGAATCTTGTGGTTGTATTGGTGTGAAAATGACAGAATGCAATTGTTATGAGCACAACCAACTGTGTTATAACTGATAAACTGTTGAAAATGGTATTAATCCATTCCCACACAGTGAGGCTTTTGGACACTCCTAAAGAAAATCAATTGGGAAAACATTGTGTAAAATGAAGAAATTGCTAGAACCAAGCAATATCTTCTTTTTACACAATGTTTTCTACCCAGAAATTTGAAAAAATCTGAAATTTCATCAATTTCAAATTGTTGTCTGCAACTCCTTCATTTTGGACCAGTTTACAATTTTGCCATCTGGTAATGGATTAAACACAAATCAATCCATCTAAAAAGTATGGTAGAATGACTAATTGATATATACTAGTAGATATTAACATTTATATCAGGGTTACAAAAGTTATGTTATTTAACCCAGTGGAAGGGATTATCAATAATCCAAAAGTATTGGACAGACAATAATACTTAATATAATCTGCATGGCTGATCTTCAGGGTGTCAAACTAGTCTGAACTCTCCAGTAATGACTAAACTCCAGTAATGACTAAAAAATAGAATGAAAACAAGAAAAGATGTTGCATTTGAATTTCTGAAAAATGCATTTTGGACAAAACCAATGATGTTTTAGCATAACAAGGTTGAATTTCAAAAAACAAAATTTTAAAACAACAGTAATAAATCCCACGTAGAAGTATCCCATTCTGACACAATCCCTTCTTTTTACGCTCCTGAAAAAAGGAAAACAATGTGGAAAATGAAACTATCAATTTCTTCATTATCCACAATGATTTCTATCGAAAAAAAAAGGAAAATTTTTTAGAATCTTATCAATTTGAAACCATCGTCTGCAGCTTCTTTCAAATTGGATCAGTTTAAAATTTTGTTGTGTTGGAATGGGGTATAGTAGAGGTATTTACTTTGATGTATTAGCTGGACATCAGTGGTGCGCCATCAAAACTGTGTAGCACAGTTCATTATACACTCTAGTTACAAGGATTACATCACTCATTCAAGCGTGTACATCTTGACTTGAAAATGAAAAAAGGACAAAACCTCAAAATTCAAAGAATTGCCTAACTCATATATCAGCTATAGAATAACAAAAGTTATTGTTTGAGATCAGTCAGTTAAGTTCAAAAGATAAGTTAGTTTTATTGGGATACAATACTATTTCTGTTTAATTCAATTTGCCTGTTTATTATCTGGTCTTTGTTCGACAGATTGATTTCAGACTCTTTTAACCAGTGAAGATTGTAATGAAGTTATTCTCTCAGTGACTGAAAAAAGCTCAAGACTTTCAGTCTATGTGAGTTCAATATCTGGCATCGGAACATACCCTTTCCAACATTTGTCTCTCACCAATGGGTGGATAATTGTAAACCTAAGTTGGATAACAGCTGGAGGCTAGGAATGGATGTAGTGGTGGTACTGTTGTGAGAAATACAAGGAATCCATTGTTAGGTGCTCCAGCGGCAGTGATATGACTGAAATACTGTTAAAAGTGGCTTTAACTCCATTCGATCTATCAATTCATCCTGTGCGATGTTGCAGAGCACCGGCTGTAAACCTTGGCAGTGTCAACTAGGTTAACATGCATTGAACATTGAGCCATTCCCACACAGTCATCCTTTTTAACACCCCTGAAGACAAATGCTTTGTAAAAAATTGTGGACAATGAAGAAATTGCTTGTGACAAGCAATTTCTTTGTTGTCCACAATTCTTTTTACCCTTTAAAGAGTTAGGCTTTTAATATTCTATCAATTCAAAATTGTAATCTACTTCTTTTAATTTGGACCAGTCTAAAATATTATCATACGGTAATAGGTTCAAATAGCACAAGTCTGAATGCATTTTAAGTTCCCCAACTACACTCAGATGGAACCTGTTTGAATCTAATACATCAAAGTTGCTAATAAACCTGTGCATAGAACTCTATATACAGCAAAGCAAGCTGTAATATAATATAGTCTATAAATGGAAAGGGATTTTTTTTCAAAGCATCTCTTGAATAAAGCAGTGTAAAGCGATAAAAGTAGTAATTGCTATAATTGCTTCATATATCACTATGTTTAAAAGTTTTAACACATTAGAACACAATGATAAATCAGATCACAATGTTGGCATGACAAAGTATGAAATACGATGAATAAGTAACATAGATTTTGAATGGAAGAGAACCATATTAAATTTGCTTTATCCGCAAAGGGATTGATTTTAAGGGCATTATTTCTATTGAATTGGATGAATTGGGTATAGAAAACGGTACCTCGTTTTTATATGAAATACCAATCGAAAAGTTATTTGAACTGGGATAATTATAATCAATGTGACTGAAGATACATTGAAAAAATATTTGAATTGTGGAGTTGACATAAGTTGGAAAAATATAAAGAGTGAAAATTGTTTAGTGTTTAAATGAAATCTTTTAAGAGTTAAGGACTTTGGTACTGATATGTAGTTTTTGACAATAGATCCTAATGTTATGCAATAACAATAAAATTGACACACTGTAGAAACCATAATTTTGTTGGAACTTGCAGAAGGTCTTTGACAAAGACAACTTTGATTAATGCTAAAAAGTTGTAAGAACGTGAAGAGACAATCTTTGCTTGTAACATGCAATTAACAAGCAATTTCTCTATTTTACACAGTGTTTTCTATCCAAAAGTTGAACAAATCCAAAATTTCATAAACTTTAAATTGTCGTCTGCAACACCTTTCAATTTGGTCTTGTCTAAATTTTTGCCGTCTGGTAGTGGGTTGAAACTGATGGAAATAGGTACTCCATAAACCCATTACCAGAAGATAATATTTAAGTCTGGTCCAAGTCTGGTCCAAATTGAAATAGGTTGCAGACCAGAATTTTGAGTTGATAGGATTTTAAAAATCTTCATCCTTTTGGGTTAAAAACATTGTTGTTAATGAATTAATTGCTTAGTTCAAGCAGTTTCTTCATTTTCTGCAATATTTTCAAAAGCTTTATTCTTGAGCGCCGTCAAAAGCTGGATTATGTGGGAATGGGTTAATTTATAGTGTTCATAGGTTACGTGAGTAAGCCATCTTGATTTAACATATGGTATAGCTGATGCTCCTCACTTTGAACTTGTATTATTATCCCATTCCCACTTGACAACATTTATAATAGTCCAACATGAAAGAAGCTGCAGACAACAATTTCAAATTGATGGATTTTAATATTTTGTCTTTTTGGTTAGGAAACATGGGTGAATAATGAAGAAATTGCTTGATACAAGCAATTTCTTTATTATCTCCAATTTTTTCAAACACGTTTTTAGGGGCATAAAAAAGCAGGATTGTGTGGGAATGATTAATGGAATGAACTCATAATGAAACTTTTTTCAGTCATGATTGGCAGGAAGAACACCTATCCATGTGTTCCTGTCATTGTCTATCCAGTAGCAAGTCACCTGCAAGTTTTAATTTTAAGACAAACTACCAACCGTTCCAAAAAATAGGGGAGAAATTAGAGATTCCATGCACAGTAGACCAAGGCTTTGTCAATCAAATGTTTCAGTGTTGGATTTGATTGCACATAGCAGAAAAGTTCTTATTGATACCTTATCTAGGCTGTAAAGCTTAAGTTTTTAGTATCAATCAGGTTTTAAAGATTTCCTTTTGTCCACAGATTATTTTCCAGTCCAGACAAAATTAGAAAAAAGGTGTGAAGAAGAATTAACATTGTACTATTGATACCTTTGTAACTGACTTAACTGTATGACTCCCTTAGGGACAGTGAATGATCATAACGTATGGAATTATAAACTGGCACAATTATTGAAAAAAAAACGATGTGGATCTAACAATTCATCAAATAGTTACTGTATTACTTCAAAGTTTTGAGTCAGGGAAACTTTTGTAGTTTATTAAAATCTTGAAAAATGCTTAGTTTTAGTATTAAAAGATATGGTTATAAAATATACCCCCAAGAACAATAATCCTTGCCAAATTTCACAAATTTGGTGTTACATTTAGAATCATCTGTTGCATATTTCTTCCTTCAATCAAGGACATTAAACCCCATTTTATATTATATGAATTTATTTTTCAAATAGTTTGCACAGTTGATAAATGACCCATAGATGGAATTTAAATTAAAAAGTGTTAAAGGTGAATATTTAATTCTTTATTCAAACCATTGTTGATATTAAAGATATAGTTCAACTCTCTGCAAGTGATATTCCATTATGATTGCAATAAGACTGGATTTAACTTTATAGAGTGTACTCGATGGACTGCACTAATCAGCAATGGTTGTTTGAAAAAAATGGTGGCGCTATGTTACCAACAGGTGGTATGCGTGGGAGATATTTATTCCGTAGGTCCTCAACTAGTCATCAAGAGAGCGTTAAACTACGTCTTATAACAGTCCAACAACGTCCTGTTTCCATTACTCTGAAGTAAGTTAATATATCACTTTTAGTTACAATAAATTCCAGCTTGATGTTTCATTGCTTGTTTAGAGTTCATACATAGATATGAGATCCCACCTAGTTTTCTCATCTAACTTAATGTTAAACTGGTTCTCTAGAAAAATATTCCGGTAAGTTTTTGATTACCAAAGAGGGTTTTTAGAGACACAGAATTTGTGAGTCTTAGAATCACAACTTGGAAGCCATGACTCACAGAACTATCAAATGGGAGTTAAACCTACCCTCTTGAGCTTGTAATTGACCAATCAAGAAATAAATCAATCAAATGAAATCCTTTTTTCATCCCAGAATTGAGCTATCAACTCTCACATTGGCCGCCATTTTTGTGAAACATTTTTGTTGGTTTTGCAACCTAAATGTTGTAACTACAGCTTAATCAAGATGTATTTACAATGTTTAGATCATCAACTAACTATTGTACCTTTTTGTTGCATGCTACTGGCCATAAATTTTGCAAAGTAACTCTATTTAAAATCAAAACGGGACTTCCTGTCTGAGTTAGTGGGTGTGGCCGACGGGCCAGCATTTGGTCAATTAAAGCTGTCAAATACTTTACACTTTCTCCTAATCAATAAACACTTGTTGGAAAAATGCAAAAGGAAGTCAGAAAGCTCCTTTGTAGTGCCAAAATGTCCCGGAGATAAAATGTGCACCAAGCAATTTTAGGATAAATCTATCAAGACAAACATTCTTTCTGTCACCTTATTGCTAAAATTACAAGCAATTTAATGCTTCTTTTGATTGCTTTAAAAATCATTAACCCCTTGTGATGCTGATCCTGGAATATTCCTACTTTGGCAGGAGGCATAGGCAATGATCAGCCTACATACATGTGCACTTTGTGCATTCTGATCTTAGTCTACACCACCTGTTTGTCCTCTTTAAGCAAAATTGCCCATAGGATCAATTTCCAAAATAAATATTGACCCTGACCACCAGACCTACAGTGCGACCAGTCTTTTGATTTTAATGCAATTCTGAACAAGGATTTTATTCAGCTTGACAAACATTAAAATGATTGTTACGAGAGGATAATCCTCAAATTACAGAAAAATATCACTGAAGGTAAGCTATTATTAGGACGGGAGCATTTATAATGGAGAAATACATAAGTTTACCTTATAATAAAGAAAATCCTTTTTAAAGAACATTAAATCAAGGGATTGCATGTTAAAGTAGCAATTTTTGTCCAGTTATTATAATGTGCCTTTTCAAAAAGGGTTAATTCTTGAAGTATTAAAATGATAATTACATATGAATTTTGCTTGACAGTATGTTACAGCAAGAGAGTGTTTCTTACCCACAGTAATAATGATGTTACAATAAACTACATACATCTGTGAAGAATGAATATAGTCCTGATGAGCAGATTTAGCTCTTCTCTCTACTACATAGTTTTCATGGAGAACTCTCAAGTCTACACGAAGAGCTTATATAATTTAAATCATTATAGGACAATTTTCTTTGACTAGTTCAAATTGAATTAGGGTTGCAGATGACAATTCAAAGTGTTTGTAAAATGTAAGTCAAGGAGCATTTAGGGTAGAGTGGTTTGGAAAAAGGGAGAAATATTCTCACAATGTTTTCTACAGCATGACCAAATGAATGATTGTGCAGTTATGGGTTAAAAATGAGGGCAGTATCTGAAACAGGAATGATAACCTAATATCATATTTTGATTTCCATATATAGTTGCTTCCCCTGTACCTGTAATTGCAAGACTTTTTATGCCAAAAGATTTCAATAATCTCTTGAAGTTGTCTCAAGGATCTTTTACTGTAAATCGGGTTTTATTAGTGAGGGCTTTATTTTTGCTAATTTTTGTGAGACAGGCAGCTCGCAAATTCAAGAATCTCGCTTATATTATACACAAAAGTACGGAGAGGTCTGAAGTAAGTCACGGACAGACAAAGATCAAATGACAAAATGTTTACCTATTTCGGCATAATCTCACTTTATTTCATTCATATGGGGATTATCACGTCCTCGGCATAAAAACTAAATAAATAAGTTTTGAGAAAAGGACGAATCTTTAGCAGGCAGAAATTTTTTCTATAACCTGCCAAGTTAGTCCGTCAGTCTATTGAACACATGTATAACAATGAAAAGCAGACGGGGTGATAAATTTCTAGGCAAAGACAATTACACAAAAAAGAGCTAAAAAGTTGTAACTGATTATGTATTGTATAGACTCCTAGAACCTTTTAAAAAATTGAAAGCATGCGATGCGAAAAGAATCAATTAGAATTAACCAATTGTACCTGTTTTGACACTGGAATAAATTATTTCATCATATGACAGTTTGGAAACAGATAATTCGTTACTTTGCGATCTTAGAGGGATATCAGAAAAGAAATCGTTATACTGTGAGAAAAGAGAATAGGTAAAAATGTTCTTAAATGGATTCTTAATAATTCTATTCATAGTCAGTATAGAAACAGGCTATAATTGTATATAGATTTTTCTTCACCAGTGTATTTCCGGGGATACTTACGGAAATTACCCAAGTATCATATGGACGCTCACGAATTCATGAACTCACGCGAAAATAAGATGACGCGAAAATTACCTGATTTACAGTATTTAAGGGGTTACACTTTACATTTTGAAATGAACTCTTTACTACAAGACTTGTAAAATATGAATGAGAAAATTTGGAACAAATAGAAACCTGCATACTTTATCATGCTGCCAAAAGGGTGAACATAATTATAACCCCCGATGTCCATTGGTCCTTCCGTCTGTCCGTCCACCTCAATTTCTACACTGCCCTTGAGCAAAGTTTGATGAAACTTCACATATGAATTCCTTATGGTATTGTACCAACGCTTTTTCCTAGTTTTTGGATAGCTCCATGGTCAAGGCCACATCTCAAGGTCAAACATTAAATTTGAGCTAGTTTAGAGCAAAGCAAAAATTAAGCATGTCTGGCAAAGGGCGAGCATATAGCTGCCACTTTTTCCATCCATTGGATCATCAAAACTCTTTTCCCTGTTTAATTTATACTTTTTGGGACAGGGCTATATTCAGGGAACATAATCTGTCTCTGTTGGCTTTTTTTCATTCAAGTGACGCTCACTTTGATATGTTATTGCACCTGAGGCAATGTCTGAAAAAGGAAATCTAATCATGGAATTAATGCAAGAATGAATATAATCCATTACAAGATGGCATTATAACCAATTACTAGATGATAAAATTTTAGACTGACCAAAATTGAATGACATTGCAGATGACAATATACTAAATTTGCAAAATTAGTTGTCTACAATTTTTATCATATAGGACCAGTCTTAAATTGTGTTATCTGATAATGAGTTCAGAAATGAAGTTACAAAATTAAATATGTAATCACATTTTATGAAGACACAAAGCAGTTTGATTTGGTTTTTACTTCCAGCCCATCAGAAAGCAACTAATACATTTAAAGCTTTCTATAAATATCAGGAGAATTTAGGGTGATTCTAAAAACCACACATTTTTCTTACATAATTAGAAATGTTTCTAATGCATTAAAGTAATTTCCTAAAAAACAAACCATGTTAAATTCACAAATGTTGCAAGAGCGGCAGGGTGCTAATTTATTCCTAGAAAAAATAACTGATTGAAAAATATGGCTTTTGTTATATGTACTTCTTACTACTTCCAAGAGTGCATTATAGTTGTGTTAACCCATTCCAACACAGTGACGCTTTTGGACGCCCCTCAAGAAAAGCAATTGAGAAAACATTGTATAAAATGAAGAAATTGCTTGTACCAAGCAATTTCTTCATTTTACACAATGATTCCTACCCAGAAAGTTAAAAAAAAATCTAAAATTTTATAAACTTTAAATTGTGGATTGCAATATCTTTTGATTTGGAGTTTTCTAAAATTTTGCTGTGTGGGAATGGGTTAATCAAAATTGCAAGGGAGGCAGGGCTGCTGGAGTGAGTAACTTTGTTTCGTGACTTGCCTCCCTTGTAAGTAATGCAGACTGTATACTATCAACAAATTTACAGAGCTCATATTTTTTGGTACATGATTATGTACATTTGTATCTGACTTTACATGAATTTTACTTGACTTACTACTAATAATTATGGTGTATAATGAAACATTTGCCTCGATGAGTGTATCAGTTAACTTTCCAAATATGGTATTGCACTGAATTATTTTGAATCTTATTGGTAAAGTCAGCCTAGTGAAGCAATACAGCCACTCAACCTCCTCTAATAAAATCAACTTCAAATAATTACAACACCTTTTCTTAACCAATTCCCACTCAGTGACACCTTTCGATGCCCCTAAGGAGAAAAGATTTGGAAAACATTGTGAAAAATGAAGAAATTGCTTGTTACAAGCAATTTCTTCATTTTCCACAATGATTTCTACCAAAAAAGATGAAAAAATTTCATTAACTTTAAATTGTTGTCTGCAATTTCTTTTAATTTGGGCCAGTCTAAAATTTTGCCATCTGGTAATGGGGTAAATTGGATTATGTCTGAACTACTCTCATAGAGGTAAATAAATAACCTAACTTTATATGGAGCTATATTTGTATAGACTGCTACATCATTGTTTCATTTTCATTATGTCATATCCCAAAGGAATTTCATATTATTGATCCCAAACTTTAATTTTCCAACTGATTGCTTTATTTGAATGACTTAGTCTGATTAATTTTCGCAGTATATTACAGAGATTAACTTATGCAGAATGCAAAAAGAATTTTGAGCAAGTTTTAAATGCAGACTGCTGACATTTAATTCATAAACAATAGTATTTTGAGTTACAACACAACTCTTCGGGTATTTGATGACTATCTTATTATTATACCCCCCTTAACTTTGTTAGGGGTTATATAGGAGTCAGCTTGTTGGTCAGTTCGTCGGTCGGTCTGTCTGTCCGTCTGTAGCTTTTTCGTGTCCGCTCAATTTCTGGGCAACCATTGGACGGATTTGATTCAAACTTCACTGATATAATCAGTATCAAGCAGAGATGTGCATGTTGTATTTAGTTTACGGTCTATTGATTTTTGACGGAGTTATGGGCCTATAGGGAAAAATTGTGTCCACTCAATTTCTCAGCTTCTATTGGACAGATTTGATTCAAATTTACAGAAACACTTGGCATAAGTCAGACATGTGCATTGGTCCATTGATTTTGGCGGATTTATGGCCCATTAACTAAAAAATTCCACTTTTTGTTATGGCCCTTTTGCAGATGGCACTTGTATATGGACAAGCGCTGTTGGGGGGTATTAGTCCGCTTTGCGACAATGTCTAGTATTTTTTGTTACCATTAAAAGATACCAGTTTGAAGAATCTTTCAAAGTTACCCCTGTACCATGAAATGGTAAGAGTGAGGATTTTAGGGTTACCTTAGCTCATCTGATTTTGTCTTAATGAGCTTCAAAATGTATTATGTTTTCTTGAATATTAACCCTTGTCATGCTGATCCCGGAATGTTCCGGTTTTGGCAGGAGGTGTAGACCAAGATCAGCCTGCACATAAGTGCAGTCTGATCTTATTCTACACCTCCTGCTTGTGCTTTTCCTGCCAGAGTTGTTTATGAAATTGATTTCTAAAATAGATATTGATTTTTGAACAACAAGTTCTATCAGTGCTTTCAGCCCTTTGATTTACAGCATTTCAGTAAGGTAATTTATACAGCATGACAAGGGTTAATGTAAAAAATTGTATGAGTCTTCTGCTCTCCCATTTCCACATAATCACACTTTTAGATGATCTTTGGAAAAGATTGTGGGATGAGGAGCAATAATTGCTTGGTACAAGCAGTCTTTCCTTTTCAATCAATGCTTTTAGCTCACCTGAGCATGGGTATGACTTGTTGTGATAGATCATTGTTCAGCATCCATTCCTCTGTCTGTTGACAATTACAAAAATTGTCCTCCTAAACTAAAAATAGATTTCAATCAAACTTCATAAATTAATCTCTTTCGAAATACTTAAAAAAGTTGAAATCTATGAATTAACCCGTGTCATGCTGAACCAAGAATATTTTTGTTTTTGCAGGAGATAAAGACAAAGATCAGCCTACACATAAGTGCATGTAGGCTGATCTGATCCTGGTCTAAATCCTCCTGCTAGTCCCTTCTCATCCATCATTGTTTGAATAATAATATTGACCCTAGACAAGACCTTCTAGTGCTGTCAGTCCTTTGATTTTAAATCAATTCTGCATAGGATTTTGATTTAGCATGACAAGAATTAAAACATTTGTCCTCTCCCCAAGCATAAAGACTGAAGCTTTGATATTTGGTAAATTAGTATATATATCATGACTAATGAGGCTCTATCAAAAATCTTTCAAGAATTACTCTGCTCTGAAAATAAGCTCCATATTGTTTAAAAATGGGGATAAATACATAGAGAAGTCTTAAATGCATTGAGCTTACAGCTTTCATAATTAGCTCACCTGAGCACAATGTGCTCATGGTGAGCTTTTGGGATACTTGATTTTGCATCATGCATTGTCAATGTGTTACCACTCTACAGGTCACAATTTTAGCTCAATGTTTCTCAAATTTGCTTAATTTCTAGCTTTGCTGTTTTCAGAGAAAACCTGAGGTACTTTAAACACCTTGGCTTCGTGCACGCGTTGGCGTTGGCGTGACAAACTTTTGCCTGGGCCATATCTCTGTTGTTATTGAAGATATCATCATGAAACTTGGCATGTGTATTGACCATCACAAGAGCTATCTAGACTATCAAGGGGGATAACTAAAAGCGTTTTGTAAGAGTTATGCCTCTTTTTCGACTTAGAGTTTTTGCATTATCCAGCACCTGCAGCCGAGCATTGGCACCCGTGGGCAGTCATGAGGAAGAACATTCTCACCAATATCAAGGGAAAATGAGGCCAATTTACAATTTCCTTGTTACCACTCTAGAGGTCACAATTTTGGCTTTGTCTTTCTCAAACTTGCTGTACAAGTGTTATTTGAAACAAATCTTAAGATAGCATCAAGGTCACAGGTCAAGGTCAAACATTGAAATAAGCATGTCTGTAGCATAGCACCTTGAATTACACCTTTGACTCATTACCAGACAACAAAAAATTTAGACTGGTCCAATTTGAAAGGAGTTGCAGACAACAATTTTTTAGTTGGTGAAACTTTAGGTTATTTCAACTTCTGGGTAGAAAATATTATGTAAATTGAAGAAATTGCTTGTTACAAGCAATTTCTTAATTCTACACAATGTTTTCCAAATTGTTTTGAAATTCCTGTGGATTACTTTCAAGACAGACACCAGTACTGTATATATCCCTGTAACCTTGTAGGTGATTCCCACACATTGACACTTTTTGACCCCCCTCAAGAAAAACAATTGGAAAACATTGTGTAGAATGAAGAAATTGCTTACAACAAGCAATTACTTCATTTTATGCAATGTTTTCTACCCAGAAAGTCGAAAACTTTTGCAACTCCTTACAATTTTGTCCAGTCTAAAATTTTTCCGTCTAGTAATGGGTTAGGTACCAATCAAAATGAAAAGAAATTTCAATTTTATTTTTAAAGAAATAAGTAAAGGGATGTTAATATTAATTGAAAGAGTCCAAATGTCATCAATCAATCCTATTACACTTGTACTAGCTATCACAAAGGACTGCATTGAATATGAAGGTAAATCAAAATTTTATGCTAAAGGTTTTAAGTTAATCAGCAAGTATTTATGGCTTAATAAGCTTAACATTGAAGTTTTTGACTTTCTTTGGAATGGTTGTAAATATTTTCATAGGGATCCTTGAGTTTATTATAGTTGTTACAGAGGATGGTAAATCCTGTTAAAACTTTACACCGGATTACTCAGAGCTGTAAATGTGTTCAACTGTTGTGGGGAAATAACTGGACTTAATAAAGATATTTAGAGTATTTAAGATCTTTTAAAATACAAAATAAGAACAATCTTGCTTGAGTTACCACCTTTGTTGGACAACCAATGTTACTGTACAGCCATCTTGTACAAAAGCCGAGACAAGTTATACAAACATTTACCTTCCTTAACAATGGATCTATAAAATCAAGTTAAGTTTTATTAATAATCAAGTTTTATTAATAATCATTGTAAATTAGGTTAGGAAAATTTTAGGAGTGATAAAAGTAGGCTTGGATTTAATGAGGCAATCTTTTATACCAGACTGATCTGTGTTGTGCAGACAAAATTTGACCATCTTCAATGGTTTTCATGACCAAAACACATAGTGAAGATAAAAATAAAGTGGGAAATAAAGGAACAATTTTTTTTGTCAAGCCTTGCTGTGAGCGAGACATAGTTGTCACTATGACAAGTCGGTGTATGTGTGTTAGTCCATTAGATAGTCCGTCCTTCCGAATTTGTCCGGACAATTACTCCTACATTTATGGATGGATTTCAAAATAACTTTGCACATTTATTCTGTGTAAGATGTGCCAATTGAAAGAATTTTTGGGATAGTTCCAATGTCAAGGTCATAGCTCAAGGTCAAACACTAAAATTGTGTTTGTCTGGATAAATACTCCTACATTTATGGATGGATTTCAAAATGAATTGGCACAATTATTCTCAATCATGAGTAAATGTGCCATTTGAAAGAATTTTTTTGGATAGTTCTAATGTCTACTTCACAGCGCAAGGTCAAACACTAAAATTGTGGATGGATTTCAAAATAAATTGGCACAATTATTCTCCATCATGAGTAGATGTACCATGTGACAGAATTTGTTCGAAGTTCAAGGTCAAAGCTCATGGTCAAGAACTAAAATTGTGCTTGTCCTGAGCATGATGCCTGCAAAACTTTGTGGGCTTGACATCAGTTTTCCTGGGATAACCATCTAGTTTTAATCTAACTGTATCAAGTGTATAATTTGCGTCCTGAAGCAAATGTATACTTTCCCTTTTGTAGTAAGTGTAAACCTTGCTTCCTACAGCAAGAGTAAACTTTGCCTCTAATACAAAGTCTATGCTTTGCCTCCTGTTACAGGTAGATCATACGTTGCCTTCTTTACCGAATGTAAACTTTGACCCTGGTAGCAAGTGAATACTTTGCCTCCTGTTGCAGGTGGATTATAGTTTGCCTCCTTTACGAAAAATAAACTTTTCCACCTGAAGCAAGTGTAAACTTTGCCTCCTTTAACAAGTGGATTATACGTTTCCTCCTTAACCAAATGTTAACTTTTCCTCCTGCAGCAAGTGTGTACTTTGCCTCTTATAGTGAGTGAATACCTTGCCTCCTGTTGCAAGCGTATACTTTGCCTCCTATTCCAAGTGTATACTTTGCCTACTGTTGCAGGTGGATTATACTTTGCCTCCTTTACCAAATGTAAACTTTGCCTCTTGTTGCAAGTGGATTATACTTTGCTTTCTTTACCAAATATAAACTTGGCTACTGTAGCAAGTTAATACTTTGCCTCCTGTTGCAGGTGAATTATACTTTGCCTCCTCAACAAATGTAAGCTTTGCCTCCTGTAGCAAGTGTATACTTGCCTCTTGTAAAAAGTCTATACTTTGTCTAATCTATCTAGTGTATACTTGGCCTCCTGTACCAAGTTTCATCCCATTTCAGTCTTGAACTTTGCAAACTAAATTTAGAAAGCTCAGTCTATAACGCACTGTTCTCTCAGTTCTTGGATCATGAGTTCAAACCCTTGCTCAGCAATCATTTTTTACTGCATTTGATAAAAGTCATTGTGACATGCATCATTTATCTCAAAAATGGGTGAATGATAAGTAGTGCAACTAAGTGAGATGAGCAGCTTCTGGCTCATAGAGAATGTTGTGGTTGTATGCACAGATTTGAGAAATGACAGAAAACCATTGGTTGGTACATCAGGGGCCGTAATATAGCTGATTTACTGTTGAAAGTAGCATTGAATCGGGTTTAAGCTATTTCATGACTGATTTTCTTTTTGCACCCTATAGCAATTTGGTAAATATGCAGCCAATAGAAAATCTGCATTATAATTCCAGAAGCAAGTCTCCAGTTTTGCAGCCTTTAGTAATTTTGTACAGTGCCCTTAGAAGCAATTTCTTTACTGAATTCTTCACCAGTTTGATCCTGTGCCTCTTAAAGCAAGTCTATAACTACATCCTTTAGGCATTCTTCAGCAATTTTGTACCATGTTTCATGAAGCAAGTATATATTGTTCGGCCCTTTTGCAAGTCTATATAATGTGGCTTTTCCACCAAGTCTATACCTTTGCACCCTTTAGCCTGCATTTAAGTTTCAACCTTTTGCAAATCCAAACAAAATTATAAGAAAGATTATTATGAATAATTGAATAAAATGTAGCTTTTTTTAAAATTTTATCAGGAGCTTGGCAGTTTTGACTTCAGAATTTGTTTTGGTCATACTGAAACAAAATAAATAAAGGTTTATTGAAGATTGATTGATATTCTATCATCTTATAGAAATATGTTTATAATATCATACAAAAGTGATGACTGATAAATTGATTATAAAACAAGTGAAAAAGAAAAAGTCTGTTTGTGTTTCTACAATCAATGTGCAGATGAGTACAAAAGGAAGTGTTCAAGTCAGATGGAAAAGCTTTAAAAGGTGAGTGAACATATGCTGCAAGATCTACTAAAACATCTGACAATTGTAACACTGATAAAATGCACTTATATGAGACCTTATACAGTAATGCACATGCAAGAGGTTAATTTCCCATTACAGCTTCCTCATGTAAACTCTACGCAAATGAACAAAGGTATCAATTAGCAAATGCCCTTGTTGTAGAAAAGTAGTACAGGTTAAACCCATTGCCAGATGATAAAATTTAAGACTAGTTCAAACTGAAAGAACTTGCAGACAACGCTTTATATTGCATGAGAATGGGAAAATAAGTGCCAAAATAGGGTCGAAAACATTGTCAGAAAAAGAGAAATTGTTTGTTTCAAGTAATTCTTTCTTTTCCCATTAAGATTTCCACGGTTGTATGTCTTCAGGGCATAAAAAAGCATCATTTGTGGTAATGGGTTAACCCATTAAGAGACAACAAAACTTTAGACTCTTCCAAATTGTAAGTAGTTGCAGACAACATATCAAACTGCAATAAAATTTGAAAAATAAGTGCCTTAAAAGGGAGAAAAACTTTGGAGAAAAGGAGAAATATCTCCTTTCCACAAAGGTTTCTATGGTAATATTACTAGAGGGCATCAAAAGGGTCATTGTGTTGTAATGGGTTAAACTGCTTGTTTGGTTGTTGGCTGTAAGATCAAATTCTGATGTGATTTGTTTGTCATGTTGGTTTGTGCCTGGCAAATTATGTCGAACATTTAGTCCAATGCTCCAGGGAGCACATAAGCAAGTTAACAGTACCATGAAAGAACTTGCTAAAAGCCGAAAAAACTCATTATAAACAAGCTATTTTCAGAGGCTCGAGGCCTCATAAAGTTCAGCAACTGTTAATATGATATAGCAACCTATAATCTAAGTTCTTTCCCTTTCTTTATAACCTTTTTTGACTGTATTAACCCATTCCCACTCAGTAGCGTTTTTGAACGCCTTAAAAAAAACTTTGGAAAACATTGTGGAAAATGAAGAAACTGCTTGTTACAAGCAATTTCTTCATTTTACACAATGTTTTCTACCCAGAAAGTTAAACAAATCCAAAATTTCATAAACTTTAATTTGTCGTCTGCAACTCCTATCAATTTGGACCAGTCTGAAATTCTGCTGTCTGGTAATGGGCTTACAAACTTTTACAACCCTGAGATTTTTCATTCAGGAAAACATAGTGTTGGAAATGAAGAATTTGTTTGGAATCAGCAGTCCATTTCCCAAAGAATTTAGCTGATATAATTACAACATACTCCGTTTACTGAAAAATGTTGTTTGTTACCTGAGATTAGCTGCCGATCTGCGTATAATGGCCATATCAGGTCAGCCCGTGCAATTTGCTCTTTAAAATTACTATGAATGGTGGTAATCTGTCCTATGTGGCCAGCAGTCACCGTTAATTGTCCAGCTTGCTCTTTATGTATATCCCTTAAAACGGTCACGCGACCAGACTAACTGCTGACAGGTGTTGTATAAAAAATCAATAACGCGTCTGGCTAATCTTGTGCATAAATTTTTCAACACACGAGATAAACATGAAATCGCCACTTAAAGGTGTAATCTATTGACGTGTTTTAAAGGAAATAAGTAACAAGTGTCGATTTATGTCGATTGTAATTAATCAAATTTGATGGATTTAATATAAAGTCTAATTACCTTTACAGTTTGTCAGTTGCGAAGATTGGTAGTTTTACCGCACAGCAAAATTTTAGACTAGCCCAAATTTAAAGAAGTTTCAGACGGGAATTTTTATTTGATGAAAACTTAATGATTTTTTGTCTTTTGTGGTAGAAATTACTTCGTCTTCATTTCCCACACTGTTTTCCAGAGCTTTTTATAGTGGCGTAAAAACGGGATTATGTAGAAATGGGTACAGGACTGGATCCGATTATTCTTTCTACTCTGCGTTCACCAAGTGGTTCATAGACATTATATACCAGTGTTTAGAAAAAAATACGGTCGTAATAGAAAATCTAAAAATATTTTCGGCGTACTTTCGAAGAAAATAAATTAAACGGAACATCGGTCTTGATCATGAGTCGTTTGATGTTTTATCTTGCAACGAAGTACATGGACCATTATGTCCTGAAAGTGATAAACACTACACGAACAGGTCAATGTTCTTCAGCATCTTGTTCCCGTTCTGTCGTTGCTTAGAGTTTGGCGTTGAGCAAAATAAAACATAAATTCCAGAATAGAGGTATTGGTGTAATTGAAATATATTGTGTACATTTTATGTGGTATTCTGATAAGAAGACATGTCCTTGTATAATGACTACTCTTTGTCGACGGGGATAGAGAAAAAAAGAAAAGAACTGATCTGTATTAAGCAGCCAACTGTCGTATGTGGCCGCTTTTGCTCTGTCCCTTGGCTGGCTGCATACGAAAGGTTCGACTGTATTTGTATTGTAATGAATTTTATTGTAATGAATTTGATTGAAGAAAGGATCAACAGATCTGTAATCTTTTAATAATGATTAACCCATTACCAGATGACAAAATATTAGACTGGTCCAAATTCAAAGAAGCTGTAGATGTTGATATTTAGTTGATGAAATTTGTCTATTTGGGTAGAAAGTAATTGTGGATAATGAAGAAATTGCTTGTTACAAGTAATATCTTCTTTGTCCACAATCTTTCCAAAAACTACTGTTTGTTTATTTTCAAAATTTATTTCAAAAGATATTAAATTATCTGTATCATAAGGCAATTCAGGACAGTGAAGCCATTCAGGCTGTTTACCCATTCCCACACGATAAAATTGTAGACCAGCCCAAATTCAAAGAAGATGTAGACGTCACTTTGAAAAAAATGAAATCTTTTTGGTTAGAAAACATTGTGGATAATGCTTGTAACAAGCAATTTCTTCATTTTCTACAATGTTTTCCAAAGCTTTCCTATTGAGGGGTGTTTAAAAGTGTCATTGTGTGGGAATTGGTTAAGCACTTGGAATTTAATAATAACAACCAGGGGAGTGGAATTCCCATACCCGACTTGTCCTACAAGGGCTTTTCTACCTGCGGGCAAGTACATTTTTCTAGGCTACTTGTCCATGGACAAGTAAATAAATACACTGCAACTCCTCTATAACGCTTCCGGGCACAGCGCTGACTCCATTATAATGCCGGGTCTGCTTGGCTCCCAAAATTTTGGAAGGGGAGGGCATTTCGGATTTGCAGATGCTGAGATACGACGTTAATGCTGATTTGGCCGCGATTTTTTCATCCCGTCTTCGGCCCGCTCGAAGAAAAAAGGTTGCACATCAAAATCGATAATTACCCGAAGCCAGGTAAGTTTTTAACACCTTACATGGACGGTCCTGGTCATTAATGCATTACTTCAGAGGTAATTGCTTTATAGATTGATGACACGCGTAGTGTTTCAATTTACAAAATCAGTTTGATTGTTTGGTCTTACTGTTTGACATTGAGATGATCAATGCCTTAGGTCTTTAATATTTTTTAAATCAATAGAGAATAGGCACGCACCTTGGTATCCTTCATTTACAAACCATGAAGGTGGTGCGATTAAAATATCAGACTGTTTTACTCTCTGCGTTCTTAATTTTCTTCAGTCCCGGGTAGGACGTGTTCTTAAAGTAATGCGCGAGTGTGAAATTGACTTGAGCCTACTATTTATTTCACTTCATAGTTTGCTGGTATCCGGAGCTCGTAGAGGACAGTGGCTTCAAGATAAAAACGCAACAATGTGCTTTGAAAACAATCAGTCGTAGTTGCGACGTTTTCGCTAAATACAGAAAATACGTCAATTTTAATTGTAAATGTCACAGTATCGGAAGATTTTCATCCGAAACGGGATAGATAATATAAGTAGATTAAAATAAAATACCATTATTTTTCCACATTTCTTTCAATAATCCGAAAATTTAACGCCATCCTGTATGATAAAACACACGGCAAAAAGCTTGTCGACAAATTTGAAGTCAAGGTTTTTTGGGTACATTTTATTTTATTCTGAGGAAGGAAAGGGGATCAAAGGTGCCGCCGCCAGATGTTCAGCTATTTATTAGAGAGTTTCCGGAGTTGACACGTGCCAGACGCGTACCCGTGAGAATTCTTACTGACCGAATTTTTTACTCTTGTCGTTATGAAACCAGACATTCTGCCGTCTCGGATTTTTTTCGATTATCATGACATTCATTTTTACGATTAAAAGTTAGCGGCTACAAAGTTTAATCCAGTTTTGTATACGTGCAACTGGTTGGTTTAAATTCCTGAATTGTAAATGACTAGGTTCAGATAGAGTTCTCTGCCGGTTTATTGTTACCGTATTTTAACAATGGTAAAGAAATTGGACCAAGTCCATTACTGCGAAAGAGGTTCGAAGGTCGATCCACGCGACATTTTCTCAACGCTTCAGTAAGTCTTGGTGTTCAACAACTCGTCGGTCTCCAAGTAGACGTCGCTATGCGGAATACTTAGAGTTTACCCTTTTGTCTAAGGATGGAAATATTTACGTCCGTGTAAAACTAAATTCAATTAGATTAATGTGACGACTATCATAATAATAAAAAATGTCTCGGGTAAAAGTTCTAGCTTCTTAATATTGGGAGAAAGAGAACCACAATTTGTAGACCTGTAGAAATTTACGGATTATTCAATCCTGATAGACCAGGAACGTTAGGTTAGATATTAATTCTCCGCAAGCTGAATTTCGTCGGTTTCAGCTAAAATCTCGTAACTACAGTTGTTGTTTTTCATTTCTCGACTAGTAACTTGTATAGAATTAAACATGTTACAGGAATTTTATCTCTGGTTATCAGGTGTTTGGTTCCGATTCCGAGGATTGAAAATTTCTGTTACGGCTGGGGGGGAGGGGGGGGGGAAGCGTTATAGCATAATAACTCCACTTCTTCAGCTGTTTCATTTCTTGGACCCCACCAACAGCGTTATAGTGGAGCTGCAGTGTATCAGGGCAAATTTTGGAATGGTACTAAACATAACAGATTTATGAGCGTAATGTTTGTATCTAAGGCTAGAAAATATTGTTTGAAATGAAGAAAATGCTGAGTTTCAGAAATTTCTTCATTAAAAATAATGTTTTCTCAAAATTATCTATTCTTCATCTTTTCACGGGCAAGTGCATCTTTATCCTGGACAAGTGGAAAATCACATTTTACTTGTCCATGGACAAGTAGAGAAAATCCGTATTTCCACATCCCTGACAACAAAGCTAGAAATTTATGCATTCAAAAACAGTCAAACTATATTGCCATAAACACAAAACACAAGAACATGACTATATATACTGAAATTCAGACTGTTTCATCATTCAAAAGCTAACACCGGAAAAAGGTGTATTACCAAAAGGAAAGGATTAAAAGAAATATTCAGGGATAATCCATTCAAATTGAATTGTTATTGGTTAAATATTTGTGAATTTTAGATTGACCATTTAATTTTTGTACCTTAACTCATTGCCACATGACAAAATTTTAGACTGGTCCAAATTGAAAGAAGTTGCAGACAACAATTTTAAGTTGAAGAAATTGTAAAAAAGTCATTTTGGTTAAAACACCATGAGATAAATGAAGAAATTGCATGTACCAAGCATGATTTTTTTCCATATTTTCATTCTTTTTATTGGGGGGGGGAGGCTGCCATCATAGCACAGTTAGTAATGCATCAGACTCCCGGTCTTCAATTATGGGATGTGATGGGTTTTATTCCGAGCTGCGGCACATATCCTTTCCGACATTTGTCTCTGACCAATGGGTGGATAATGGTGAACCTAGGTGGGATAGCAACTGGAAGCTAGGAAAAGATGTAGTGGTAGTAATGGTGTGAAAAGTACCAGGAATCCATTGTTAGGTGCTCCAGCCTCAACGATATGACTGAAATTCTGTTGAAATTGGCATTAAACCCCATTCAATCAATCAACGGGGGGGAAGAAAATGGTTTAAATTGAAATATGATGATTTTTTGACACAGTCCTTTAACAGACTTCTATGGTTTAAAAATTCTTAGCCATAATTTTCCCCACATTCCGGCCTTTAGACACCCTTCAAGGAAAAATCGTCTGAAAATATTATGGAAAATGTAGAATTGCTTGTTACAAACAATCTCTTCATTTTTCTTTGTAATTTCTACCTACAAAGTTGAAAAAATCTAAATTTTCATAAACATTAGAATGTCATCTGCAAATAATTTTAATTTGGACCAGTCAGAGTTCAAATTCAACTTCCGATCAAAATGAATTATTTGATTGGCTGTTTTTTTTCTCTTTTCTTTGAGTGACAGCCTGGATTTTTCAGTCGTAGAAAATTGTAGTTGATAACAAAATCTTGAACTTTTGTTAACTGTGAGTAAGAGTTGATCAGATGATTACAATGCCATTCCGACTAATTGATTTTCTAATTGCCATTGGATAGTGTTGGTTTACTTCCCAAAATGTTGTAACTGCAGCAAACATTAATTGTTGTTAAAAGGTTCTTGAATTAAATCAGTATTTTGTAAAGAGTCAAATAAATTGACCTGATGAATAATACATTATCTTACAAATCCATTATGAGATGACACCATTTTTAGACTGCTAGCTGTTAAACAACTTTTTACAGTAAGTTGTGGAGGACAAGGTATTATTGGATAAGAATATATTGCTTATTACAAACTTTTACTCCTTTCACCATAATGTTTAAGCAACTAAAGGACAATTTTTAGACTGGTCAAAACAAATATTTAAAGTATGGTATTTAAACCATTGCAAGACAACAAAATTTTAGATTAGTCCAAATTCAAAGATGTTGCAGACAAGAATTCTTAGTTGATGAAATTTTTGATTTATTTTTCTTACTTTTGGGTTAGAAAACATTGTGGACAACAGGGCTCTGGAAATTTGGAAATCTAAATCAGTCCGGGACTTTGCCCCCCCCCCCCCCCCTGCCGGCAAAAACGACCCCCCCCCCTCCTGCCGGCAAAAACGACCCCCCCACGCCGCAAAACCGAATACCCCCGCTTTTTTTTCACCTTTACCGTACGTAAAAGGGTTCATCATTCATTCATTAGTTGCCTTCTTTTTCAAATGTTCCGAAGATGATTATTATTTTCAACGATGAAAACAACAGACAGATCCTACTTTCATTTTGTTTTTGAAAATTCGGCCGAGTATAAATTGCAATTCCGGCAATGTACGGCAGTCCACGAAATTCTAATATGTCGTAAAATTAGATAGAAAAATAAATCACATTATAAAAATTTCCGGGTTTTACAGAGTACCGCCGATTTAATTATAGTTTTCATTTTCATAAGCTTGTTATCCAAAGTTCTATTAATTAAACACAGTCATGTCGATTTTCTCTCAACACGAGCGTCTTTTGATGGAAAAACACAGCTGACGTCACAAAAATGTCGGGTCAGTCCATTCTACCCCATGGGATCACAGAGCCGTGACGTACATCAAAAAGACCGACGAGACAAACTCCAGTGGGTCGCCCACGTGTTGCACAATTTTCCTAGAGTAGAATTCGTTCACAAATCTCGGTCATTTATTTATTGTAGTTGATTTCCGATTTATTATTCGGACGTTTTCCACCCCTGAAGTAAAATTTAACTTTATTGACGGAACTGTCGTTTTCGTTTATATTTTAGTTATCTGTATTCTGCGGATTTCCAATTATTGTTTGAATTCTATCAGCTATGTTTCTTACCGTGAATGAAAAATTTTAAAACATATATTGACGACGTGATTTTTTTTTATATATAAATTTCAAACCCGGTCTTGCGCGCTAATTTGTGATAAATTAATTTCATAAAAGCGTTGTGCTGAGCTATTCCGACTTTGAACGAACGGCTAGACTGGTACTACTGTCGACTTTAATAAGGTCTAACGAACGGCAACTGAAGCGTGTTCGTGTCCCGATTTATATACGCATCCCATGTTATTGTAAAAAAAAAATAGCTTCACGAGTAACGGTAATTTAAATCGACGCAGTTTTCTTCGAACGCATGGTAAGACAAACCTATTCTGTATTGCAAGTAGCTTACAAAACTTGATACCCGAAGTTCGGTCAAGCGTGAAACTGCAAATTAGGTCCACGTGCCGATTGGCATTTGACTGGCCGGCGGGTAAACCAATTATCGATTTTTGGCACTTTTGTTTATCTCTTAATCTGCAGGTAACGTGTGAAACCCTTGAATTATTTCGGTTTCAAGTGGATTTTGATAGATGGTGGGCGAGTTTATCAATATTTTAACGCGAATTTGATGAAAATTTCGGACCGATTTTGGTGTAATTTTTGAGGATTCCAATCGGTCTGGCAATTCAAAATTCGGTCCAGACCGGCAATTTATCGGATTTCCGGAGCCCTGGTGGACAAGGTGTCACAAGATACACCTGTCACACAGCTTGATGGCGACTAGGGAAGGGTATTTTAAAAAAATTCTGAAAAACAACAAAGGAAAATAAATCAAAATATAGAGTTACGGTTCTTTTGCATGTCCTTGTAATCATGAAGTTTCATGATCATACCTAGTATATTTTAAGAGAAATGCTTTGGACAAAATCTGTGTCTGGAAAACATCATAGGGCATTAACTCAAAAATATGTATAGTAATGCTATGGTTCCTATGCACTGCACTTTCCCTTGGTGAGATCTTTCCACACATAGGTTAATGATCATACCTAAAATATAAGATTATACAGAGTTATGCTACAGAGAAAAATAAAATCTAACAACATGTGTTTATGAAACACCATGCCCCCTAAACAGGGTGATTTTTATTGGTTTTTATTTCTTTGTTTAAGTGAAAAGGGTTAAAATTTTGATCCTGACCTTGATGAAATGACCTTCCCCAGTTGCGCCTTGTTGAGACCTAACTACATACCAAATATTAGCATTGTAACTTAATTAGGGATGAAGTTATAGGAAAATGTTTTGTTGGCAGGTTAAGTTTTTGAGTAACGTTTTAGGGAAAAGGGTTAAAATTTTGACCTTGACCATGATGAAATGATCTCCCCAAGTTGCCCCTTGTTGAGACCTATCTACATACCAAATATAAGCATTGTAACCTAATTAGGGATGAAGTTATAGGAAAATGTTACGTTGGCAGGTTAAGCTTTTAGTAACGTTTTTGGGAAAATGGTTAAAATTTTGACCTTGACTTTGATGAAATGACCTTCCCCAGTTGTGCCTTGTTGAGACCTATCTACATACCAAATAGTAGCATTGTAACTTAATTAGGGTTGAAGTTATAGGAAAATGTTTAGTTGGAAGTTTTGCAGACAGACAGACGGACTGACAGATGGACAGACGGACACCGATAAAACAATATGCCCCCAATCTATCGATGCGGGGGCATAAAAAGCAACAAAAAGCCAATTTGAAAGAAGTTGCAGACAACAATTTAATGGCTATGAAATTTTAGAATTTTTCAACTTTATAGGTAGAAAACATTGTGAAAACTGAAGAAACTTGATGCAAGCAATTTCTTCATTTTACACAATGTTTCCGAATTGTTTTCCTTAGGGGCGTCCAAAAGCATCATCGTGTGGGAATGTGTTAAAACATTTTCAACTACTTTTTTGAAATGTATTTTGCCTATTATATCAATGACCATATTTTATAATACACTTAACTTATAAAGACATTCCACAAAATTATTTGTCTCGCAGAAATCTTGGACAGTATTTCTGTTAAGTCTTGCAATAAAAGGCTTAAAAGTCCAAATCTGTAACTGAAAGGTCTCAACAAAGTTAAATGTCATAATCAATTTAGCACCATTTAATTCACTGTGTTTTTTTAAACCTTTTTTGATGAATATAATAAATGGATAAATCATTCAGAGGATATACAATGATATCGAAATAGAAAACCAATTGTGTGACATTTAAACTACCTTATCTTTGAGTGGTTGCAAATCACTACATTTTACATTTTAAGTGCAAGACAAAACTGTAGGCTCATATACATGTGTTAGATTTGTAGCCCTCCCCTCGAAAGGTGGACAAATTAAAATGGCGCACTATCCTTCCAAGCATGCTTTTTGAGCCATAACTTTTTTCATACATGATTACATTTTTTATAACTTTGCAGAATTGGTCATCACAGTTTGCAAACCTTTTGAAATGTACCTACAAGGTCATCATCAAATTCAGGGGTTGAAGGTCAAAATCTGTGTAATTCATTTGTCGCCATTATAGGTCTGATATTGATGTATGTGGATATAGTTATCAAGTCAAATATTGGTTAAAATATTTGTGTCCATTATGATTTTGTGGATGGTTTTAGAAATTGTTCACCTGAGTTGATAGGATTGGTCTTAAGCAATTCTCTAGATTCAAGGTCACACTTACAGGTCAAAGATTGATGGTTTTTCAAATAACTTGGAATAAATGTTCACCACCTAAAGCAGATGTGTGTAATGCAAGCCCAGATTCTATAGCTGTACCTTAGAGGTCAAAGGTCAAAATCTAACTAGTATGTTTGTGTCTACTCTGTAACTCTTGATGTTAACTGTATAATTTTGAAATACTTATACACTGCAACTCCTCTACAACGCTACCCGGCACAGCGCTGACTCCATTATAACATGGGGTCCGCTTGGCTCCCAAAATTTTGGAGGGGGGGGGCATTTGGGTTGCAGATGCTGAGATACGACGTTAATCCTGATTTGGCCGCGATTTTTTCATCCCGTCTTCGGCCCGTCCGAAGAAAAAGGGTTGAATATAAAAATCGATAATTACCCGAAGACAGGTAAGTTTTCAACACCTTATGTGGACGGTCCTGGCCATTAATGCATTAGTTCAGAGGTAATTGCTTTGCTTGATTGATGACAAGCGTAGTGTTTGAATTTACAAAATCGGTTTGATTGTTTGGTCTTACTGTTTGACATTTGAATGATCAATGCCTTACCTCATTGATATTTTTTAAAACAATAGTGAATAGGCACGCTCCTCTGTATCCTTCTGTTACAAACCTTGAAGGTGGTGCGATTGAAATATCAGACTGTTTTACTCTCTGCGTTCTTAAATTTCGGAAGACGTGTTCTTAAAGTAATGTGCGACCGTGAAATTAGACAAATTGACTTCAGCCTAATTTTTATTTCACTTCATAGTTTGCTGGTATCCGGAGCTCGTAGAGGATAGTGGCTTCAAGATAAAAACGCAACAATGTGCTCAGAAAACAGTCAGTCGTAGTTGTGACGTTTTCGCTAAATACAGAAAATACGTCAATTTTAATTGTAAATGTCACAGTATCGGAAGATTTTCATCCGAAACGGGATAGATAATATAAGTAGATTAAAATAAAATACCGTTATTTTTCCAAATTTGTTTCAATAATCCGAAAATTTAATGCCATTCTGTATGATCAAACACACGGCAAAAAGCTTGTCGACAGATTTGAAGTAAAGGTTTTTCGGGCACAGTTTATTTTATTCTGAGGGAGGAAAGGTGATCAAAGGCGCCGCCGCCAGATGTTCAGCTATTTATGGGAGAGTTTCCGGAGTTGACACGTGCCAGACGCATACCCCGTGTAATTCTTGCTGACCGAATTTTTTACTCTTGTCGTTATGAAACCAGACATTCCACCGTCTCGAATATTTTTGATTATTATGACCTTCATTTTTATGATTAAAAGTTAGCCGCTACATGTACACTGCAACTGGTCGGTTTAAATTCCCGATTCGTATATGACTAGGTTCATATAGAGTTCTTTGTCGATTTGTTGTTACCGTATTTTTAACAATGGTAAAGAAATTAGACCAAGTCAATTACTGCGAAAGAGGTTCGAAGGTCGATCCACGCGACATTTTCTCAACGCTTCAGTAACCCCAGGTGTTCAACAACTCGTCGGTCTCCAAGGAGACGTCGCTATGCGAGATACTTAGATTTTATCCCCTTTGTCTACGGATGGAAATATTTACGTCCGAGAAATTAATTCAATTAGATTAATGCCGACGACTATCATAATAATAAAACATGTTTCGGGTCGGGTAAAAGTTCTATATTGGGAGAAAGAGAACCACAATTTGTAGACCTGTAGAAATTTACGGATTATTCAATCCTGATAGGCCGGGAAGGTAAGGTTAGAATTTAATTCTCCGCACGCCGAATTTCGTCGGTTTCTGCTAAAATCTCGTAACTACAGTTGTTTTTTTTTCATTTCCCGACTAGTAACTTGTATAGAATTAAACATGTTACAGGAATTTTATCACAAATTATCGGGTATTTAGTTCCGATTCCGACGGTTGAAAATTTCAGTTACGGCAGCGGCAAGGGGGGGGGGAGGCAGCGTTATAGCATAATAACTCCACTTCTTCCGCTGTTTCATTTCTTGGACCCCACCAACAGCGTTATAGTGGAGCTGCAGTGTATATAATTTACCTGAATTTTGAGCAAGTCCTGTTTGTCTTGTTAAACAAAAGTTGTGGGTCAAATTCTATGTCCAGTTGCTGTAACAAGATAGTCATTGGTGGACTTTTTTTAAAAAAATGTCACAATGGTTTACCACCATGAATGTTTGTGTTATGCCCAAACTTTGGGTCTGTTAGGTTAAAAAAAGAAAATTCTGGTAGAATATTTGTAGCCTGTGGCTCCATATCAACTAAATCTATGAAAAGTCTTTTAGCTCATACTCATGGTGAGCTTTGGGATACTTGATTGTTTGTCATGCATCATCAACAATTCAGTGTTACCACACTAGAGGTCACAATTTTTGCAAGAGCTTTCTCAAACATGCTGAAAATGTTTATATAGTAATGAGGAAGAAACCCCATTGAATGTGGTGATATTCTGACTAATATCAAGAGAAAAGGAGCCTTATTGATAATTTCCTTGTTACCACACTGGAGGTCACAATTTTTGCTCAACCTTTCTCAAACTTGCTTAAAATGTATACTAAGGGAAAAAAGTTTAGCAATGTTTTTCGACCTATATTATTTTTCAATGTAAATGTATAAACCTTATAAAATCAGTCTCGTTTGCAATTTTTTAAAAGCTAACTAAAAAATTATGCATTGAGAGCACGTTTTCCTCGCTTCTAAAGGCTGTCTGACGCAATTTTGCTGAAACATGTTCTGCATGTGCTTCCTCATGTACGTGAAGTCTATATCAACAATATCTATCCCAGTTTATTGGTTAGCATCAATAACAAGATAACTCATTAAAACATTTAAAAAAATTCAAATGGGACGTCGCCAAGGGCTTAACTTAGACCAACCAAACCTAGCCATCGGTATGCTGGCTGGTGGTATGATGGTAAAACAGGTGGCTCAACATTTTGGAGTGAGCCAAAGTTCCATTTCAAGACTTAAAACAAAGTATTGTCAATTAGGCACCATCAAAGACAGGCCACGTTCAGGCAGGCCACATAAGACTACCCAACGTGAGGACAATTACATTGTGACATGTTCACGGCGTAATCGCTTCCTCAATAGCACTTGTATAGCCGGTTCGGTCCGAAATGCAACGGGAACACGAGTCTGTGCTCGTACTGTAAGAAACAGACTTCGTTTGGCACGTTTACACGCACGTCGACCTTACGTTGGCATTCCTTTGACACATGCACACAGACTTGCAAGATTGAATTGGACAAGGGTACACCGTCGATGGCCAAGAAGAATGTAGAATCAGGTCCTATTCACAGACAAATCCCGTTTTAATTTGATGTTTGCGAATGGCAGGGTACGTGTTTGGAGGCGTGATGGCGAAAGGTTTGATCCCACCAATGTCATTCAACATGACCCTTTTGGATGTGGCAGCGTCATGGTCTGGGGTGGTATATCATACCGTGGAAAGACTGACTTGGTAGCTATTCAGGGAAACTTAAATGCGGATCAATACTGCATCGAAATTGTCCAGCCAATGGTATTGCCGTTCTTGCATCAAGGGCTTGCTACCATTTTTCAGCAAGATAATGCTAGCCCACATGTCGCTCGGCACACGCTGGACCTTTTACAGACTTATAATGTTGATGTGTTGGATTGGCCAGCCAAATCACCGGATCTGTCTCCAATCGAACACCTTTGGGACCATCTGGGTTGGAGAATAAGACACAGGAATGATGTTAATAACGTAAGAGACCTGGAACGTGTTCTGCGTCAGGAATGGGGTCGTATCCCTATGGCTATTAATCGTAGGCTCATTTCCAGCATGAGAAGACGCTGTGATGCCATTATTGGCGCTAACGGTGGACACACAAGATATTAAATCTTTGTGTTACTTTTACTTCCCTACCCCTACTGTGTTTGACGCTGTACAACAAACATGCATGACCTTGAAATCATCTGATTTTTTTTAATACTGTGGCTAACACATAAAAGATCGATGTGTGAAAATATGGTTTGAATCCAAAGCTAGACACCAGAGAAATTGGCTGTAACGTATGAAATTGCTAAACTTTTTTCGCTCAGTATATGTATAGTAATCAGAAGGACCTGTATTGAATATGGTGACATTCTGACCAAGTAAAAAGGAGCTTTATTGATAAATTCCTTGTTACCGCTCTAGTGGTCACAATTTTGGCTCAGTCTTTCTCAAACTTGATGAAAATTTTTGTTATGAGGTAGTGCCATATTGAATAATGAAAATGGAGTCTTACTGACAATTATCTTGTTTACACTTTAGAGGTCATATTTTTAGCAACTTACTGCTAATGCTTGTTATATAATGTGTTGGCTTTTGGCATCCTTCCATAATTCTGTGAGCTATCACAGTAAAGCTTAGAGCTATATTGATCAGGTGAGCGATTTAGGACCATCACGGTCCTCTTGTTAAAAAAAGTCATGGCACAGTTGATCATCATGTGTAAATCTTAGAAAACTAGCTTCAAGGTCAAAATCACACTTTAACACTTAGGCCTCTGTTTTCCAGGAAATTGACTAATTTGGGTGCTCAAGCGCCTCTCGTGAGCAGGTAAGTATGTGTCTGATTTTATGATGTTTTTTTTTTGCCCATTACTACAGACAACAAAATTTTAGACAGGTTGTTACTGAAAGAAATTGCAGACAACATTTAAAATTTGTCTAAATTGGAAAATAAGTGCCAAATAGGGTAGAAAACATAGCGAGAAAAGGAGCTTGTTTCAAGCAATTTCTCCTTTTTACATAAAGTTTTCAATGATAGTATTTCTTCAGGGTATCTTTATAGCCAGCTAAGCTTTTTACCAGCCATGAGTTAAATACTGCCATGCTAAAGAAGAAATCCGATTTAGAAAGGATTTAGTTGTGGTGTCATACTGCAAAATCTATACTTCAGAAAGTTACAAATTGATTTACAGAAGTGCTTGACAAACACGTCTACATGACAAGTGTAGCAGGAAGATGTAAAGGACAATATTCTGAGTCAACATTTCATTTTGCTGTCCTTTTGAAAGAATGCAATGCATTTAAATTCAATTCCTGCTCATATTGACGACTATTTTTGGCATTTGATTTGGTTGCACTCAAGGTAGAAGTTTTAAATCAATGCTGAATCTGGCCCATAAAGGCAATGAAATTAAAAGAGACCTTTCAGCCAGTCAGAGATTTAAATTTGGGTGGAACTAGTAAAGCTGTGCACTATCAATGACCGGCACTGTCATATAACATATACTGAAAGTCTAATGTCTTGGCATGGTTTCCATCATAATAATGTGCATCTTTCCTTCTGTAAACTTTTACGAGTACTAAGACTTTTTAGCTGAACTGAGCTTAACCTGCATATATACTCAAATGCATGACCCACTCTGTACAGAGTTGCTACTCTTAAGGGTCACAATTTTCAATGGGCTCAATTTTTCTGAAACTTACTGGAAAGGTTTGTGTAGTGAGGAAGATCCCTATTGACTTGCTATCCATCCAATATCTAAGAAAATTAGGCCTTATTTGCAATTCTGACTCAATCTTTCTCTAACTTTCTTGAAATGTTTAACCCTTTCCTGTTCAATCGGTGGTCTTTATGGCCTTATGATTTTATAATTGAGAAAACATTGTAATAAACAAAGAAATTGCTTGTATAAATCAATTCCTTACTTTCAACAATAATTTTTACCCTACTAAATGATTACTTTTCAAATTAAATTCTCTTTAAATTTTTGTCTGCAAAACCTTTGATTTGGACTGGTCTAAAATTTTTCAAAAACAGGAAAGGTTTGAACCTTGTAAGTACAATCCAATGTAAAGGGAACTTGAGCCCTAGTGACAATTTTCTTGCTACTGCTCTACAGGTCACAATTTTAGCTCAGTAATTCTCCAATGTGAAATTTGTTTGCTCATGACAATTTTGGCAAATTTTCTCAAACTTGTCTGAAAATGTTTGGAAATGTTTAGAAAGTCTTGATACACCTTTTGCCTCTTAATGTCTTAAACATTCTACTAAAGATATTTGTATGGACATTGGAATGAGCCTTTAATCTAAATGAAGTGAGTTCGAGTTTATAAATTGACAGGAGAAATTGGACGGAGGTGAGCAATATAGGGCCTCTTGTTTAACCTATTACCACACAATCCCGCTCTTTTGCATGCTTAAAGAAAAGAGCTTATGAAAACATTGTGGAAAATGAAGAAATTGCTTGTGACAAGCAATTTCTTCATTGTCCATTATGTTTTCAAGCTCTAAAGACAAAGACTTTTAATTGTAGACTGCAACCTCATTGAATTTGGACTAATCTAAAATTTTGATGTGTGGGAATGGGTTAATACTTCAAGGGATGGTCTTTCTGACTGATACCCTTGTTCTTTTTGTATAAAGTTTTCATGCAGAACTTGTAACTAGATTAAATTCTGACAGACACACTTTACAGCTGTAACGGTTAGGTAAAGTGCAAGTGCACTTAATTGATGTAACATGGCAGAGGCTGAACATGGTTCTCTGAGAGTGAGTTCTGAATAGAAATTGATAAAAACATGCCCTGCCCACTGCATCCAACTGGCAGTTGACCTAGATATTAAGCCTTGTCATACTGAACCCAGAGTATTCCTGTTTTGGCAGTAGTTATAGACTAAGATCAGCCTGCACATAAGTGCAGTCCAATCTTAGTCGACACCTCCTGTTTATCTCCTTCAACCCAGAGTTGTTCATGAAATTAATTTTCAAAATAAATTTTCACTCTTATCTTATATTCCCAGTGCTTTTAGGTCTTTAATTTTAATTCAAATTAGGATAAGGATTTTATTCAGCATGACAAGGGTTAAAATTGCTTTATTTAAAAAAAAAACTATGGCCAGAAAACCTGTTTCAAACAAGAATAATGGTTTGTTGGCGATCTAAGTGTCATAAGTACATCTAGATTCAGCTGTAGGTAGGATGTTTAAGTTGCCAGACCAACAAAAATGCTTCCATAATGTCAACCGATGTCGGACTTCAAAGTTGCTTTCGAGTCTAAATGGGTAATTCCATGGGTGTCATGGGTTCGATCCCCGGCGGCGGCAAATATTCTTTCCGACAATTGTCTCTCACCAATGGGTGGATAATCGTAAACCTAAGTGGGATAGCAGCTGGAGGCTAGGAAAGGATGTAGTGGTAGTACTGGTGTGAGAAATACCAGGAATCCATTGTTAGGTGCTCCAGCCGCCGCGATATGACTGAAATACTGTTAAAAGCAGCGTTAAACCCCATTCAATCAATCTAAATGGGTAATTTGAATAGTTGATTGGTGTTTTGAGTGACTGCAGCCATCAGTTAATTGTTTCCTTATAGCTTCACTCGCTGAAATTAGTGAGCTATATCATGGAGATGTGTCCATTGTGTGTGTGCATGCTTATGTAAACTTTTACTTTAAAAATCTTCTTTTTAGAAAGTATTGAGCAGAATTCAACCAAATTCTATGGGAATGATCCTTAGGTGACCCTTTATCAGATTCCTTCCCAATATTCCTGCATAGAATATGGCTCGGATGAAAATTATGGCTTTGGGTGGGGGATCTTATGTCCATATTTGGTACATAGTGAACGTTTTGAAAATCTGGCAAACAGGAAAATGGTTTTCAAATAAATTTTTCAGTAACGATAAGTAAATTCAGACCGGTTAAGGGAATTAGGCACTCAAGTGCTTCTAGTTATTACATTTAAGTGCTAGATATGGCTGATGTTTTTTACACTAGTACAACCAAGGGACTCAATCAAAACTAGCAGCTACTCACTGCATGGTGGCATTTCTTTTGATGAGAATAAATTGAATTACAAGATTAAATGTATTAACAAGTTTTTAATAAATCCATGAACATTTTGGTATAGACACAAACTGTTATCAACTTTCTATTATGGTCAATGTTTGAACATTGTGAATTTCTGAATGAGAATCAAATTAGAATTGGCAGTGATTCCTTCGGAAATATATGGTATCAAAGTGTTCTACTATATTTAAGTAGAGAATGCAATAATGTGTGGTTTTACATGTTTTATTTATATACTTAGAGCTTAACCCATTTCCAGATGACTTTTCAAGTTTCGAAAAAAGTGCAATTATATTACAAAATGAGGGTATTTAAAGAGCAAATATCCTTTAACCCATTCCAACACAGTGGAATTTTAGACTGGTCCAAATTGAAAGGAGCTGCAGACGACAATTTCAAGTTGATGGAATTTTAATTTTTTTCACCTTTTTGGATAGAAAACATTGTGGATAATGAAGAAATTGTTTGATCCAAGCAATTTCTTCATTTTCCACAATGTTTTCCAAAGCTTTTTCATTGAGGGGCGTAAAAAGGAGGGATTAAGTGGGAATGGGTTAAGATTGTAAATATTATGTGAAAGGAAGAGAATGCTTCTTGCGAGTATAAATGTCTTCTCTTCTGCAAATGCTTTTCCATCTGAAATATCTCCTAGTTGTGATATTCTTGAGATTGCATAGGATAGGACAAGACAAAAAAATTTGGAACTGATTAATACGAGACTTGACTAAGTTGAAGACAACGATTGCACTTAAGTGGAAAATTGATAACCTTGTAGGGCACTCTTAGAAAAGGAAAAAATTCTTGAAAAATGGAGTTTTTCCTGTCTCCGCTATGCTTTTATTGCTAAATTTCTATGTACGGCGAGTTTAAATTCAGTTGTGGGTTAAAACAATGAATTTACAACCTTTGTCTTGATATATAGACTGTATTTGGGTGTAGCTTTCTTCTTCACGAAAAGTGTTTATGTGATGAACTGGGGCACTAGTGTTAACCCATTACCATGAATGGTGAAATTTTAGACAGGTTCAAATTCAAAGGAGTTGCAAATGACAATGAAGAGTTGATCAAATTTTATATCTTTCTACTTTCTTGGAAAACATTGTGGAAATGAAGGAATTGCTTGTTTGCAAGCAATTTCTTCATTTTCCACAATGTTTTGCTATTTTTCTTTTCTAGAGGGGCATCAAAAAGTATCACTTTGTTGAAATTTATACAGATTGGAGTGTAAATCCAGATGAGACTTCACAGGCTGCTAGGCTGATCATATTCAACCTCTAAATTGTGACTATTGCTGCAAGGCAGAATATTGGTTTCAATAAAAGTGGCAGTGTGACATTAAGAAATGGTTTGATAAAGTTTAATTAAAATGGATTTAAAGTTGTATATTGATTGGAGTTGGAAATATATTAAAAATCGAATTTGTTGTATAAATTTTATTACAGTGAAATTTAAACACATGAACTTGTTTTCTGAATTAATGGAACCTATCTTATATAGTTATGACACTATTTAATAATTTTGGATTTGTGAGTGCAAAAATACTAAATATAGAAATACAGTGCCCTATCAAAAGAGCTGTGCAATGCAGTTTTGGTTTAGTCAATTCCCACACAGTGACGCTTTTGAACACCCCAAAAGAAAAATAATTGGGAAAACAATTGCGACAAGCAATTTCTTCATTTACACAATGATTCTATCTAAAAAGGTGAAAAATTCTAAAATTACACAAATTGTTGTCGGCAATTCTTTCATTTGGACCAGTCTAAAATTTTGCAGTCTAATAATGGGTTAACCCATTCCAACACAATGAAGCTTTAAGATACCCCTAGGGAAAAAGGTTTAGAAAACATTGTTTGTCACAAGCAATGTCTTTATTATCCACAAGGTTTTCTACCACAAAGGAAAATTTAGAAAAAGAATTAAAATTTCATTAATTGAAATTTGTCCTTTGCAAAATCTATGATTTGGACCAGTCCATAATTTAAACATCTGGTAATGTGTCAAGTAATATCTAGGTATATAGATGCTGAAATATTGTGTCTCTTCATTCAGGCATTACAATAGTTTTGCACTTACCACTAAATAATTTATGTGCAATATTTTTTTCGATCTTTTTGCAAAGGTTAAGTCCTGTTTACACATTAAAGATTTTTGGCTATGGTGCCGGTATGATTCGCCATGATTGTCAGATACCATGTTGATTGGTAGTAGAACTTTGGTGAGTTGTGGTGAATCTTGATGAATTGTATATAATGACTCCAAAACTCAACGGTAGCACTATGGAAGTTTTAAACTGTTTAAAACATTTATGGGGAGTGGTCATGGTTATTGGGTGTGGTCTAATTTGTAGCGCAACCGTAGCGAAACTGTGCTTATTCATACTGATTCCATAGCTATATTTGCAGCTATTTGTGAGAGATCATAGCAAGATGTGGAATCTTTGACACCACATTTCTCACTAGTCTCCACAAATTGTGAATTGTTGTCCTACCAATCATACATGGTTTGGCTATGGAGCTCCATGATTGGCTTGTGTTGCTACTGCTGTGAATTTAACTAGTACCCTATAGAACGGTACTAGCACCATGATCATTGTGCCACCGTGGTCATTCCTCATTGACTGTAGCGTTGACACAATGAATACTAATTGATTGGTAGCATTACCTTACAGACACTGTACTAATATGGTGGACATTCTTACTGGAATTGTAGTGAGACTGATTATTCCTACCTTTGCTACGATTCATCCTTCTGACCATGAGAAATCTTGATGAATCGAGGTGAATCTTAGAGAAAATTGTGAATGTGTAAATAGGTCTTTATTTAGCTGAGTTCAAAGCGCCAAAACTAAAGAACAATATCATGACACAATACTGTTAGATCTGAAACTTTATTGAATACATGTATTGCATGACCAAATACCAGGCAAAAAATTTAGACTTGTCAAAATTCCAAGAATCTGTAGATACGTATGTTCCAAATTGCATTTGAATTGAAAAATAAATGCCAATTAGGGTAGAAAACATTTTGATGTAAGGAGCACTTACTTTTTTAGCTCATGCTCAAGGTGAAGAAATGCGATCACCTTCCGTCTGGCGTGCCTTGCTCGTCATGTGTCCTTGATTTCTTTAAATGATGTCTCTTCCCAAATCACTGGGACAATATTTACCGAATGGGGGTGCATATTCTAAGCTGGACCCCTTTAAAACTTGCTAAAATAATTGAAATCCATTGAAAACTCTGGTTTCAATGGCAACAAAAGTGAAATTTAAAATAAAAGTCATCTCCTCCTGACCCAGGAGGCATGGAACCTTGACATTTTTCATGAAGCTCAGTACATTATCTCTTTCAGAGTTGCTTAAATCATGACCTTTAGGTTCCCAGGGACAAAGACCCAGAGGGGTGAGGCCTATATAGAAATAAAGAAAACTTTTTTTAAATGAGAAGTTCGTTCAAACTACTGTGCTAGTTTCAACCAAATTTGGCATACATGTTTCTTAGCCGTCCCCCTTTAAAAATTGCCAAAAAAAAGAGAGAGAGAGAGAAAAAAAGAATTCAATTCAGAACTCTAGTTGCCATTGTAACAAAACTGAGATCTTAAAAATTTTTTTTTTATGAATTATCTCCTAACCTAGAAGGCATACGAAGCCTTGATACTTTGTATGAAGCTTCAGTACTTTGACCTCTTTCAGAATTGCTAAAATCATGACTCTCAGGGTTAAAGGGGCGGAGCCCTAGGTGTGTTTGGCCAATATGGAAATAATAAAGGATTTTTAAAACAACAACTCCTCCCAAACTACAATGCAAATTTCAACCAAATTTGGCAGGCATATTCCTTATTTTCCCCCTAAAAAAATTACTGAAAGATTTGAAATCTGCTTAAAACTGTGGTTACCATGGCAGCATAACTTTAATTTGAAAAAAAAAAAGTCCTCATAACACCCAGTTGGGCCTTGAGCCTTGAAGTCAAAGAGCCTTATCTCAGTTGAGCACCAGGGCTACTGGCCCTCTTGTTTTAATGTTCTTGTTGGAAAAGATTGAAATTGATAAGATACAGATAAGTTTGTGAGATAGCTATACTATCTATCTCACTAAGCATTACCCACTGCAATCAAATTCTACAGCTGGGGCTGGCTATTAAGTGTCTTGCCCATGAACACACCCTGGTGACAGTGAGGCTTGCACACATGACCTTCAGATCAGGATCCAAACACCTTTACCACTCGATCATTGAGGCAGTTTTGTCACATAAAGGAAATAAGAGACAATTACAGAAGGTGTGAAAAACATGGTAATGTGCCATAATTATCTATCTATATATACTGCCCAACCCCTCTTTCGGGTATTACTGGCACAAGCCACACATTCACAATTTTCTCTAAGATTCTTTATATTGATTTAGAAAAAAAAAACACCAACTGATAACAGTTATAATGCCATCTCGCTTGCCAAGTATATATATGGAGGCTAGAAACAATTGTTATAGAAGAATGACAATGATTCCATATGATAGTGTCAAATTGCGATTTAGGCAAACACCAACGCCAGACATGATGGGAATACCGAGATATCTGAAACTTCCGCTCAAATTCTGGTAAGATATACTTAAATATTTTAAAGAGATACAGTTACCGCTGTCGGCTACATTTAAGAATTAAAATAAGGGCCATCAGTAGAGAGAAAAAGTTGTCTGTTCTTTAAGAACTATGAGTAACATACAATTGCTTTGTTCATTAAAAATGGCATCGTACTTACAAGAAATATATGTCTAAACTTTGAAAAGATAGGCATATAATTGACCCTATTAACCCTTGTCCTGCTGAAAACTTATCCTTTCTTTGCAAAATTTTCATTTTTGTCAAATTTAGACCTCTTTGTGTTCAAACATTTTCTCAAAACTAAAAGAACAAGAAGGTATTGTAGACTAAGATCAGACTGCATGTTTGTGCAGGCTGATCTTAGTCTAAACACCTGCCATAGTTATTGTCAAAAGAGGATTATTCAGGGATCAGCATGACAAGGGTTAAAGCTACACATTATTAGATAACAAGGAAGGGTATCAATCTATACATTCAGAAAAAGCTGTGTATGGGTTATCTCCCTTGATATTTGCTCAATCGGCTTATATTTGACATTCTTAAAGGGATTTATTCAAAATGTTACAAAATGTTTCATGATCTTATTCATATACTTCTATTAAACTGACAAATGGCTTCTATCTCGAAAATTTCTAAGTGCATGCCTCGTATATTTCAATTCAAACTGATAGAAAGGTCAGTGATCATATGTATGGAGAGTGTTGGTTTTGTAATTTGGAGGTTTGGAGTTCAATTCACTGAGGCAGTTTTCTGATTTGGCTAGTGTACTTGAGAATTCTAGGAGAAACAGAATTCTATGAAATTATAAGAACCTGTTTGCCAGTCAATGCAACATAAATAGGCGCCAATAGAGACATTCACACTATTTTGGCATGTAAAATAGTGCTTAAGTCGATAAAATCAACTCATTCATTTTTTAGGTCACCTGACCGAATGGTCATGGTGACCTATTGCAATCATCGTTTGTCCGTCGTCGTGCGTCATCCATGTCCATTAACTTTTAAACATTTTCATCTTCTTCTCAAGAACTACTGGGCGGATTTCAACCAAACTCGGTAGAAAGTATCATTGGGGGATACCAATTCAAGTTTGTGAAAATAGGGGTTCTGGGGGTCATAGAGGCCCAAATAGGGGCCAATAAGGTGTAATTTTTGGTACTTCTTTAAAAATCTTCTTCTAATAAACCGTTAATGCCAGAGCTTAAATATTTTGTGTGCATGACAACTAGGACAGGTATATTATTAATTGTGAAATTCATGCCCCTGGGGTCATGTATGGGGCCACACCCAGAGGTCAAAGTTCATCATGTTAAAAAATTCACATTTTCATCTTCTTCTGATGAAGTACAAAGCCAATTTCAAACAAACTTGGTGAAAAGCATCATTTGGTAATGGTTATTCGGATTTGTGAAAATAAAAAGGCTGGGGGGTCAGGGGGCCCTAAAATGGGGACCAAAAGGGAGTAATTTTTGGTAACTTTTAAATATTTCATCTTCTTCTCAAGAACAACTGGGCGGATTTCAACCAAACTGGGTAGAAAGCATCATTAGGGGATGCCAATTCATGTTTGTGAAAATAGGGGTTCTGGGGGTCAAAGGGGCCCCAATTGGGGGCAAAAAGGGGTAATTTTTGGTACTTCTTTAAAAATCTTCTTCTAATAAACCGTTAATGCCAGAGCTTAAATATTTTGTGTGCATGACAACTAGGACAGGTATATTATAAATTGTGAAATTCATGTCCCTGGGGTCATGTATGGGGCCACACCCAGAGGTCAAAGTTCATCATGTTAAAAAATTCACATTTTCATCTTCTTCTGATGAAGTACTAAGCCAATTTCAAACTAACTTGGTGAAAAGCATCATTGGGTACTGATTATACAGATTTGTGAATATTAAAAGGCTGGAGGTCAGGGGTGCCTAAAATGGGGACCAAAAGGGGGTCATTTTTGGTAACTTTTAAACATTTTCATCTTCTTCTCAAGAACTACTGAGAGGATTTCAACCAAACCTTTTTCTAATTCTTTCAAACAAAATCACTTGTCTTGGTGCTCTTTTACTCAGGTGACCGTTAAGGCCCACTGGGCCTCTTGTCTTTATCTACAATCACTTTTAAAATTTCTTTAACTAAAAATTGTCATCTGCAGCTCTTTGAATGTGGACCCTGCTATGGGAATAGGTTATTTATCAGGAATGCTACTGAATATTCAGGCCTGAAAGCAAATCGTTTCAGGACAATGGGGACATAATTTTAAAGTTTACACAAGGAAGTGATCCGGACAACTGATGATGTCAGTGCACAATACTAGGCTGAATGGGTATGGAAATGCATAATAGACTGCATGTATGAGACTCCATGAACACGTCTAGGTGATTTTTGAAAATGAAAAATGTCAATATAGATGTAGACTGTACTTCAAATAATGATGAGTATCCTGAACAACTGTGATTGTAAGTCAATTGGATCATTGAATAGCAGAGATCATTTAAATGATTTAATTGTTACTAATACTAGAAACAATCTTTGCACATTGGCATCTTGCTTCCTAAAAGGTAGGACAAACAAACATATGAACAGTAACATTGATATGGAAGGGCAAGTAAATACATGTAGTTCAAAGTTATTTCAATTATAGTTGCTCTTGTTTTGCTTTTCCAAACACTATTATTGCTACAATTTGGTACAATTTGCAATGCAGAAAATAGCAATGCCCTAGAAAGGCAAGAATTAAACTTGTCACCAAGTCAGGTTGCCTCAGATTTCATTTTACTCTCCACACATGATATGCAGAAGTGATGTCTACCTTTGTTAAATCAAACTGCAATTATCAGAACACTGATTTTAAAATGCAAAGGGAAAGGTTGTGAATAGATGAGGAAAAACACTTATATTTTTTCTTGTGTTAAGAGAACTTAGCATTGGCAGTGATTGTTCAGGTTAAGATGATCAAACCTTCTGCACAGATTCCTCATAGCTTTCTTACAGTCTTGCTTACATTTATGTTGGTGTCATGAAAGATAACCATTCTGCTTGAACTTAAGGGAGCATATTTGGAAGACAGAGGATGTCATATTATCTTGACAACAATGTAATCAAATTGCCAAAGGTAAAGTTAACTTTTTGGAAAAGCAAAAGCTACATTTAATGATGGACGAAGTTTAGAGGGTATACTGGAATCAGAGTGTAGGTTTGTCGGTCTGATGGTCAATTGGTCTGTCTACAAACTTGTGCGAACAACTCCTGCTACAGCTTTGGTCAAATTTGCTTCAAACTAGGCAGAAGTATTCATTATGAGTTGCAGATGTGCAAGACATAACTTTCGTAGAAATTGCATCAAGGATTAGTGAGTTAATGCCCCTAATTTGACTTAAAAACCCTTGTAAAAGTGTTGGTCGGACAATCTTCTGACAGTTTTAGTCTTATTCGCTTCAAACTTGGCAGAAGTGCTCATTACAAGCTGTAGATGTGCAAGACACAATTTTTTGAAAAATCTATCAAGAAGAAGTTATTGCCCCTGATTTGACTTAAAAACTCCTACATTTTCTATCTGATTTGCTTCAGTTGGTGGCTGATATGATTAAACTTGGTAAAAGTGTTCATTACTCTTTGTTGATGTGCTAGATACAGTTTTCATGAAAATTCATAAAAATTCATAAAGAATAACTGAGTTATTATTCTTTATTTGACTTAAAATGCTTGTCGGCTTGACTCTTCCCAACTCCTACATTTCTCTCTGATTCCCTTTCAACATAGCAGAAGTTTTCATTAGGAGTTGTAGACGCAAATCCTATGGAAAATATATGAGTTATTGCCCTTCTAGTGAAGAGTCTTGATTCATTATTTTAGATCGTATTACTTGTACTTGTATCCCTTTAACAAAGGGCCATAGGGGAGTGGGGTATTTTTGAAACGAGAAATGGAAGCCATCTGATTAATATTATTCTCATCTGAATACATACAAATTAGAAAAAGATTCCTTCTCCCTTTCTTATATTTAAATTCTGATCACAAGTAATTTATTTTATCTTGAAATGTTTCATTTCCCCTTTCAAATCTGTAAATTCTTCATAGAATAATATATACAGTCGAATACCTTTACCTCAAACGTCCCTTAGCCGAAGTTCTCTCTACGTCAAAGTTATTCTAAAGTCCCGATCTTATTACTCTTTAGTTCTATGTATTTGAACCTCCATATGTCGTTCTCTTTATCTCGTAAACTACCCCTACGTCGAATCAATTGCAAAGTCCCATCACTATTGTTTGCACATATTCGCACTTCTGTAAGACGGACCTTAATCATAAAGGTCAATTTTTGCAATCAACTAAGTTTTTCACACATTTCGACGTGTCAACGCAGTTAAGAGATAGGTGCATTACAGTATCGGATATCGGTTGCTAACTTGATTTTGTTTGAATGTTTGTCTCGATCTGATAATTTGAAAGATTGCATGAAGTGGAGACAATGTTACAGACGAATTTTACAATGAATAAAGAGGCATCTTATGCCCATACCACGCCTGACTTGTTTGGCGCCGGACCTGGTCAATCAAGGGAATCAGCAGCAACTTCGACCGACTGGACGCACTAAAGGAAGAACCTGGTAACCAATCAAGATGGATACTTGGGTTTTTCGACAGGAAAGAGAAAATACATGTAGTCAAACTATGCCATCGACACGAAGAATAAGCAAAAATAGAAGAAGAAAAACAAACAACCAAAACAACAACAAAAAAGCGAAGTCTAAACAATACTAAAGCTACAAGTTACAATAAAATCGTAATATTAATTAAGAAATTAAGATAAATACATTGTCGTTATATCTTTCGTTGGATTAGATAATCATACTAGTACAATCATTTGTGGCCTTATTCAGTTACGGTATTTCACCACCATTTTGGTGGTACATAGAAAATATTCGATTATCTACACGTCGAACTATCTCTACGTCGAAGTTTTCTAGTAAGTCCCCTGAACTTCGAGGTATAGGTATTCGACTGTATTTTTATTTAAATTTCCCAATCAATCTACAGCTTTTCCATGAATAAGAAAGATTTGTTTCAAATTCTAGTCTAAATTAAAGGGACAAAACTTTACAATACGATATATTTAAGATAACACAGTGGTGTCCCTTGGTTGGAAATAAATTGCCAGGGGACTGAAATGAAGTTTTAGCCTATAGTTGAAGATAAAATGAACATGAGAAGAATAAACAGAAAATGACAGTGATTTTACTCAATTGATCAATACTTGAATTCATTGCTTTATGTTTAAGAATCAATAGTATTGAATTCAATTCATTCAAATTGATATATGAATAAATGGGGGTTAAGCAAATCTTTTGTAGTATGAGCCTGAGAGATTCGTATTTCGCTCAATTTTACAAGTGAGTGAAGGACAGACAATGAGCAGCCTAGACAACAACAGAATTCATTAACCCATTCCCACACAGCTTTTGGACACCCTCAAGAAAAACAAAAGGGAAAACATTGTGTGTAATGAAGAAATTGCTTGTAACAAGCATTTTCTTCATTTTACACAATATTTTCTTACCAGAATGTTAAAAAGAAACTAAAATTTCAAAAACTTTATTTTACTGTATGCAACTCCATTGAATTTGGATTGGTCCGAAATTTTGCTGTGTGGGAATGCATTAAGGATATTCTCTGATCGTCTACTCAAACTATGACTCAATCTACAGAATGCATAGTGAGGACTCTGATCAGAGTGTGCAGGATTTAGCCAAGTCTGTACCTGGTGCAAATGTAAAATTGTTTGATATGTCACATAAAGGGTCATGAGATACTGTACAATGAGATAAATTGTGACCCATCACATCTAAAAAGACCATTATTACAAATAATTATTTTATCATGCAAAAAATAGATGGATCGAGCAATGGTTAGTATCGGCTAGTGTGTCAACAATGAATGAATAATATGGTTGAATGACATTTAGAACTTGTATCAAAGGCAACAAGTTATAACCCTGCTCTGAGTTTAATTTATTACCAGACAACAAAATTTAGACTCGTCCATTTTGAAAGAAGTTGCAAACAATAATTTAAAGCTTATGAAATTTTACCATTTTCTGTTATTTTGGGTAGAAAAACTGTGAGAAATGAAGGATTTGCTTGTTACAAGCATTTTCTTCATTTTCCACAATGTTTGCCTAGCTTCTTTTGTTTAGGGCGTAAAAAATGGGCAATGGGTTAATTGCAATCAGACCCTGGTCTAGGTCACACATATTTGAGATGCAGGGTTTACATTAATCACAAACCTTCATATTAAAAAATGGAGAAAGTTTAAACATACAATGATCAAAAGCTTTGAAATATTTAACCTTGGTTGAGTTTAAGGGTGTAACTTAAGAATTTTGCCAAGGATTGCTATGTAATAACAGGTTCAAGTCCTTAAATATGGATACATTATTTGGTATAGAGACCATAACAGTAACTTTGTTTAAAGTAAGCTAGAGTAATTGCTCATCGGTTGAGATGTAGCTGGTCACATATATAACTGATAAGCCCAGTGTCCATAATATCTGCGCTGTTTGGTTCAAGCGAAATTCATTGAAGGAATTTGAGAGAGATTTAACCAAGAAACTCATCCACCAAAAATTATTAATAATCATTTGCTAGCTTCAGAGAATTAATTTGTTAACATTTAAGTCACAAAATTAGCCATATGGTGCTGAAAAGCCCCATGCTATTTGTCCAATCAAATTCTTTTAACCCTTGTCATGCTGAAACCAGAATATTCTTCTTTTAGCAGAAGGTTTAGATTAAGATCAGCATTGGTTAAGAAATCTGAGATTTTGAAAGATCATGCAAAAGATCTTTTATATACAATAAGGAGATTCAGAGAAGATGTTTAAACCATTCCCACACAATCCTGCTTTTTATGCCCCTAAAAAATAGCTTTGAAACATTGTGTAAAATGAAGAAATTGCTTCATCATCCACAGTTTTTCTATCCTAAAGGCAAAGAATTTCATAAACTAAGAATTGTGGTCTGCAACTTCCTTGAATTTGAATGAGTCTAAAATTCTGTTTCACGGTAAGGAGTTGAATAAAAAAAATTATGCACTGACACATATGATGGTAGGCAGTTAGAAAAACCCTGTTGGTTCATCCATACCCGACAACAACAAAGAAGGAGCCATTATTAGACAATCTTTATATTAGATATACTTAGGCAATTTCTTTGATATTTGTTGATAATGTTCATCTCAATCTTTTATGATCATTTCTGTTGCCATTTATGTGGGAAAAGTGGTAACACTGAAATAAGTTAGGTTTAGGCTATTGAACCCAGGAAAAGGCATCTACCATGGCTAATATGATTTGTCCGTTATTTGAATGTTATTCAAGTGCAATATTCAAATTAGACATCTTATTCAATGGGTGGGACAATTATGTTTTTTACCAGCTTTAATTTAAAGCTCCCTTTTATGGATGTTCTGTTTCATCATTTCATTTCATGTCTGAGTTTCACTATTCCCAAGTAATGGCCAAGGTGTATCTACCAATCTCCATCTTGCATTTTGAAAAATGTATGTTGATTCATTCCCACACAATGAGGCTTTTGGATGCCCCTCAATACAAATAACTGGGTAAACATTGTGCAAAATGAATAAATTGCAATGTCTTACACAATGTTTTCTACCCAGAAAATTGAAAAAATCTATAATTTCATCAACTTTAAGTTGTTGTCTGCAATTCCTTTCTATTTGGACCAGTCTAAAATTTTGCCGTCTGGTAATAGGTTAAGCCTTGTCATGCTCAATAAAATACTTTTTAGTATTTCTGAAATCGCAATGAAACATAGTAGACCCGAAAGCACTTGAAGCACTAGTTATACCCTCCACAACGAAGTTATGGGGGGGTATACTGGAATCAGGTTGTCTGTCCATCCGTCTGTCCGTGCGTCTGTCCATCCGTCCGTGGACATAATTTTGTGTCCTCTTCTCCTCCCACATTTTTTGACCAATTTTGCTGAAATTTTATCAGGTTGTTTCCTATCATATGAAGTTGTGCACCTGCAATTTTCATCTTGATCCAGTCGTTAGTTTCAGAGTTATGCCATTTTGAACTTTTTAATGGGGGGGGGGGAGGAGTCAAAATTTAAAATTGCAAAACTCAGTAACCATAAGGGGAGATACCAAATTTGGTAAGTAACATCATCTTGTTGACCTTTACAAAATATCGAACGGTTTATTTCCTGAGGTCAAATTTGACCCCGCCCCCCCGGGGGTCAAAAATTTAACATAGGCTCATATTGACTTTTCGTGGATATAATTTTGTGTCATCATCTCCTCACACAGTTTTCTTTAACATCGGCTCATATTGACCAACCTTTCCTAATCAGTCAACTCTAGCAACAAACACAAAATCAGAAAGAGGTGGAGGGTTGGCAATGTTCATCCACCATGACATGCATGTGATTAAACAGCTTCAAATTCCAATCCTTCATAGAAAAGCCTTTTTAGCGGTGTGGGGGGTATTCTCGTCAGCCCTTGAGGGCGACAGCTCTAGTTGAGAGTACAAAATTAATTTTGAAAATTGATTTCATAAAAAAAGTGTTATAAACATCTCTGACTTGAAGGGGACAAAGAGGAGGTGTAGACTAAGACCAGAGTGCACTTATGTGCAAGCTTATCTTTGTCTATGCAGCCTGCCAAAGTAGGAATAGTCGGGTTCAGCCTGATAAAGGTTAATTAAGAAAAGAAAAGTTATGCTTTGTAATTTTTACTGTATTATTTCAGCTCCTCTGTTGTAAATTAAATTCAGTAGTTACTTTAAAACAGTGTAAACCTTTCCGGTTCAATCCCTAGTTTTTATGTCCCTGTGATTTTACAATTAAGAAACCATTGCAGAAAAAGAAGAAATTGCAGTTTCTTCATTTTCTGCAATATTTTCTACCCTATTGATTGGTTATTTTTCAAATTAAATCAACTTAAATTTTAAGTCTGCAAAACCATTGAATTTTGGAGAGGTCTAAATTTTTGCACAACAGGACAGGGTTAAATTCATACCTGGTCTGATTTTCAAACTTTAATTTGTGACCTGTAAAGCAAAAAGTGCCTCGGAGTTTAATATATATTGAACCTTGGGCAGGCTGACCAGAATTGAAACGTTCTCAGAAGATTTTCTGACTCAAGAATGGTCATTCTACCTAAGAGTACCCCTCACCTATGAATGAGAGGGGGTATATTAGTTTCACCCTTTCTATCTGTTAGTCCATCTGTCTATCTATCAGTCTGTACATAGATTTTTTCGTTTCTCTATTCTCTACAACCAGTTGACCTACAACCATGAAAATTCATACAATTTTTTGCCAATGATCTTGAAGGAGGTGCCCCTTCTGGATTACATAGGTCAAGGTCACAGTTAAACTTTGACTGAAAACCTTTTCTCATAAGCCATTTGACCTTGAACATTGAAACTTTTTACCAACATTATCCATGACCCTAGGAAGTGCTGTTCTGTTTCGTGGAAAAATAGGTCAAAGGTCAAATTCACTACTTGAGTTACAAAGTGCTGGCGGTATTAGTGGGTTTTTTTGGTTCAAAATTGTCCATTGTTGACCTCTGATGGATATTTCTGTTCAAATATTTTTATTTATAGACAATGCTAATTTACTTAACAGATCACATATATCCAGTAGAGTTTGTGAAGAGGGATCTGTTTGAAAGAAATCAGGTTTGGCAATCTTAACAAACAAAAAAGCAAAAGATTGAGATAAAAAGGCTATGAATATTGATAACATTTTAATATCCAGAAAGATTGAAAATTTGTGATGTGATATCGTCATGCAGATAATGCTAAATTAAATCGCATGTACATATTTTTCCATAATGGAAGTCAGATATGGAGATATTTAACCCATTCCAACTCAAGCCCTCCTTTTTACGCCCCTCAATTAAAGAGCTTTTGAAAACATTGTGGAAAATGAAGAAATTGCTTGTATCAAGCAATTTCTTCATTATCCACAATGTTTTCTATCAAAAAAGAAGAAAAAAATAAAAAATCCATCAACTTGAAATTGTCGTCTGCAGCTTCTTTCAATTTGGACCAGTCTAAAATTTTGCTGCGTTGGAATGGGTTAAATAGTAAAACAGAATCAATAAGAAGATTTGATGCAGGGAAATTAAGTGATTTAAAAAAAAAAAATGCTTAAATGCAACTGAAAATAGATTAAACCTCTGAATTTGTGATATGATACAACTGAAAGAAGCCTTATGACTTGGATTTGATGCTTGTCTACTGTTTAATTTGATTAATTTTCACAATAATCAAATAATTTGCAGGGCAATCAAAATATTGTAACTTCAACCTTGTCATGCTGAATAAAATCTGTTTAAAAAAAATTGACTGAAAATCAAAGGGCTGAAAGCACTCAAAGTACTAGCTTCGGGTCAATATTTGTTTTGAAAATTTAATTTAGAAACAATTATGACTTAAAAGGGACAAACAGGTGATGTAGACTGGTAAGACTGCACTTATGTGATCTCTGTCTATGGATGTCATGGGTTCAATCCCCGGCAACGGCACATATCCTTTCCAACATCTGTCTCTCGCTAATGGGTGGATAATGGTATACCTATGTGGGATAGCAGCTGGTGGTTAGGAAATGATGTAGTGGTAGTACTGGTGTGAGAAATACCAGGAATCCATTGTTAGGTGCTCCAGCCTCCACGATATGACTGAAATCTCTTTAAAGCGGCATTAAACTCCATTTGATCAATCAATCTGTCTCTAACACCTGTTGAAACGGGAATATTCAAGGTTGAACATGACAAGGGTTAATAACTAAAGTTAAAAATTTTTGTCCTTCAACAACAATATGTTTGCTTAATTTAGACAAAATACTTCTGAGGGTCACTGTTTCCGAGATGTACATATATGATGTATTTTTGTAGGCCTATATTATTTATTTGATGGATGAAATACTTGATTTACAGTTTTCTTCCTAAAATCTTCTGGCAAACCATTGATGTATGCAGTACAATTCAAAATTCAATTCAAGAAAAATAAATTTACTTAGGTTAAATAGGTGTTAACTACAAGGCAAAGGTTACCTTTTATTTACATGTATGTGACAAGAGGTAGAGATTGATTTGTGCACAATGTTTCATGTTTATCTTGAACAAAAAGTGGATTTGCGCATACAAGTTTTTTGAACTGTTTCTATGTAATGATTAGATATTGTGATGACTGTCTATAGAAGATAAAAGTTGGACAGTTTGATTTTTATCCGTGTTGTGGGGACATTGACAGAGGACACTGAAGTGCTTTGTAAGCAGCTTATGTATACAGAAAAAGTGATCTATTGACATTTACAATCGGACTTTTTCACTCCGATTTATTTATCTTCTTAGCTGAGGTTCTGGAGTATGGAGCTAGCAGCCCATTGAAAAGTATCCATTTTATTTGTGATTGTCATTGATCAAATTTATCTTGTGGAAAACGATGGAGGTTAATTGTAATTGTGTGTGAATTTATTAAGTGCATAACATGTTTATCCTGATGAATTTTAGTGTTATAAAACTATGATGTGATAGGGTTCAGAAACATTGTATAGAAAGGGACATTATTAATTGGGTTATTTTCTGTATTGTCTTCTTTTCTCACAGCGTTTTTCTTGGCATTGTTTACTATTGGTGGCATAAGTTTATTGAAATTTTGTTACTTAAACCTAGTCATGCTGAATAAAATCCTTTTTTCATAATTACACTAGAGGACTGGAAGGACTGCATGAATTATGAGGCAGTATTTCTCTTGAAAATTGATTTTACAAACAACTCTGGCTTAAAAGGGAGAAACATGTGGTGAAGACTGAGATCAGACTGCACATATGTTCAGGATGATCTTTGTCTATGTCTCCAACCAAAACAGGAATATTCTTTGTTCAGCATGACAAGAGTTTAAAAGTGTAGACAACACTAAATCCGTGCTTCACAGTGATTTCTTTTAGGTACTGAAGTCTGTGTCTGGCTTAAGCCTTTATCAGACAACAAAAATTTAGACCTACCAGGGTTGAAAGAATTTGTAAGGACAATTTCAAGTTAAACAAAATTGAAAATATTTGTCTTTTTGAATTTAAGAATTATTACTAGCAATTTCTTAATTTCACACAATGCTCTTTTATGTTTTTTCCTATTATAGGACTTTTAAAAAGTGGGATTGCAAGGGAAAGGATAAATTACTGTCAGATACTATTGGGTATACTTGCAGCATATATTTCAGGAATTCATTGTGAAACTATTGTGCTTGATATATGTATGAAAATTAGGGTTGTTTGAGACATAAGTAAGCCTTTCCATGGAATCTTAATCTATGAAGAGAACTTTATTATAAGCTCTACTTGCTGAAACCTAGCAGGCTATTGTCATGACATTGTCCTTTGTGTGTCTGTTTGTATGTGCGTCTTTGGGTCCATCTGCCCCCACAGAGAATTGACCAATATGAGTTAAGGTGTGGCTGTGTCCAGACATACACTGTGTAAAGTTTCTTTTCGTCCAAATAGATGATACGGGTTGATTCTGGAACTATGAGGTTAATATTCTGGGCTAAAATTAAGCTCCTACACATCAAAGGAAGCAATCAAGTGCAAAACATTCAGTCTGTCCACCGATCTGTTTACCTTTACTTTGATTTGAGTTTTGCTTTTCATAGCGCAGTAGGTAGAGCGCCAGACTCCTAAACTTCAATCATGGGATGTCATGGGTTTGATCCCCGGCGGCGGCAAATAGTCTTTCCGACATTTGTCTCTCACAAATGGGTGGATAATCGTAAACCTAAGTGGGATAGCAGCTGGAGGCTAGGAAAGGATGTAGTGGTAGTACTGGTGTGAGAACCACCAGGAATCCATTGTTAGGTGCTCCAGCCTCCGCAATATGACTGAAATACTGTCAAAAGTGGCGTTAAATCCCATTCAATCAATCAATTGATTTGAGTTTTAGAACCTCATAGTTCTTGAACTTTGGTTCATGGACAACTTGAAGCCATGAATGTTTTAAAACTTTGGGTTCAAGAAGCTTTCAAATTTGGATCTTCTGATATTTTATGTATATTGCTTTACTGATGTCCATCTATCTGTCTGCATGCCTACCTGTCTGTCTGCCGGTATGCCATAAAATTAATGGAAAAACATAATATTAGGCTATTATTCAAACAATGTTGAAGATGCATGGCTCTTATTTTGGACAAAGGTTCCTTGTATTGATTTGCATTAGATGATAGTAAGATCAGGGTCATCCTTCAAGGTTATTTATTAAGGTCACTAATTTTGTAAACTCAAGGCAAAGCTTAACATTTTGCTGCTGTTCAAACACTATTCAAGATACTTGGCTCATATTTGGGTTATAGGTTCCTTACATTGCAAGGTATTAGTTATATATTGCTGTCAGGTCAAATTCATTCATCACGATTTAGTCTTTTATGGTGGTCAACTTAACACAAAAATATTTTGCTGTGATTCAATTAACATTCAAGAAATGGCTCATTTTTTGGACATAGTTTCTTTTCATTGATAGGCTTCAGTTGGTTCTAAGGTCAAGGTCATCCATCAAGATCAAGGTCTACTTTACACAACAACTCATCATTTTGCTGTTATCATAACACTCAAGATATATGGCTTGTATTTGGGACATAAGATCCTTGCATTGATAGGCATCTGTTGGTTCAAAGGTCAAGGTTATCAATTAAGGCCAAAATCACTTATGAAGGTCATTTTTCCCCAAAAAGGCTAAGATAAGATAATGAAATTTGTGTTTATTCAAAAGGCATGTTACTTGATTTAGACTGCTTCAGCTCCTACAGTTTTTCAACTTCTGTATTGAAAAAAGTCAAATAACACATCTTAAACATATTAAAATTTGGTAAGAAACATGTTTGAAGCAAAAAAGTGACAGTGGACTTTAAAATCACATTATTTATTTTATTTTTTAGTTTCAAAAATGAAGCTTGTTATCCACTAGACCACACTATCTTAATGTATTAAAAGAAGTGTAGTTCTTGAACTGGTTCAAGAAACTTGTTTCAGGTGCTACTTTGATCCAAGCTTCTGTCGTTTTTGATCATCTAAGCTTTCTAGGTGATCTAGGTAAATTGCGCCAAAATTGAACAGAAACATTTCAAGAAGAAAATAATACAGATAAATAGTAAAAGGATTGTTGGTGTCTTGATATGGAAAAATTTATCGGGCAAGGCGTAGGAATTTATCCTGTGAGCCGAAGACGAACCAGATAAATTCTGACGCCAAGCTCTGTTAATTTTTCCATATCAAAAGACTAACCATCTATTCTATTTATCCTGTTACCATTATAAAATATTGACCAAAAAATGTCAATGAAAAGTATATGTACGTTCACCCCTCTTCGCTGAACATGGTTATTTGACCCTGCTGAGGTTAGAGTGTCAAGGTCAACATTTGAAAGATTTAGCACAATTTCATTCAGAATGGGCGGAATAAGAACGAATTAACAAGAATGTCTAAAACTTAAACCTTAAACAACAAAGATCTACCTTGATTATCGAATATAATTTGCCTAGATTTATTATCTTGTCTGTGACTCAACTAAAGAGTTGAAGATTTTCTGATGAGTTCGTTGTTATGCAGCAAACACCAACCCCAAAGTCAATGCCATCCTTATAGATTATCATAGGATGGACAAAATTGAGATTGTCTTCTCACTCAAATAATATCTATGATTAATCCTATAAATCCTTTATTGTTTTAAAATCCTGCTTTCTGAAGTTATGTGTATCCTTCCATGAAATAAATAATACCTGCGTCATGTATTGACATCTCTACATCACCAATAATAACTTTAGGCTTTCTACATAAAAGTTGTAACTTGTAAGAAAAATATCTTGGTTATTTAACTGGTTCAAGAAATAGTTTTGGAACTATTTCAGTAAGGTTAAATGGTAATTCAAGAACTCTTTAGTTCCAGAACTAATTCTTGAACCCTGAGTTCTTGAATCAGCATTTAATATTCTTGAAATTCAAGAATTAGTTATGAACCAGTTCTTGAACTGCCATTTTACATTTCTAAACTTCTAGAAGTGAATTTCTTTAATTTTCAAGAACTAGTTCTTGAACTTTTTTGCAGGGTAGTTGAGCCCTTTTAAATGTCTTTCAAAAAAATTGTTTGGATTTAAAGTTTGGCTTAAAAAGTGGTATAATTACACTGCAACTCCTCTAAAACGCTACCGGGCACAGTGCTGACTCCCTTGTAGCGCAGGGTCCGCTTGGTTCCAAAATTGGGGGGGCATTTTGGGTTGCTGATGCTGAGATACAATGTTAACGCTGATTTGATTGTATTTCATCCCATCTCTAGTCCGCAAAAAAAAGGGTTGCACATAAAACCGATCATGACCCGAAGCCATGTAAGTTTTTAACACCTACCAGTGGACAGTAGTGGCGATTAAAGCATTAGATCAGAGATGATTGCTTGGTTTGATTGATGACACATGTAGAAGTTCAATCTATTAATTGGTTTGATTGTTTGGTCAAACTATTTCAAATTGAAAGAAAAAAAGATCTTTCAGAGTATTAAGGCTTTTTGGCATGAATTAAGACCAAGTAATGAATAAGTATAAATCACTATTATGACTTTCACAGGGGGTAAACAAATGTTGACAAATGAGATTAGGCAATGCACATTGATTTAGGTGAAAATCATTGTTCAATATTTGTATTGTTTAAAGTATTAAATTTTCTTTTTCACAAAAGTGCTTTTTATACCTCCGCATTGAAATATTGGGTACAAGGTTAGGGTCAATTTGTCAAAACTGTAGTCTTGGTTACAAGCCTGTTTTATCTTTGAAATATTGTTAGAGCTTGAACTAGACTTCAAGGAGTCATTGGAATATTATTGTAATGTTGATTTCTTTCTGCCCTCCTGATACTTGTTTTTGACATTTCAAGATATATATTAAGTTCAGGGTAAAACAGTCTTTGATTTTCACCAACAGGTTGCCATAGGTTAATTGACTGATAAAAGTAATCAAGATCTAACAAAACCTCATAAAGTTCATTGTTGTAGTTTAAGTGAACTTGTTCAAAATTGATTATAATTCAATTAGATCCCATGTCCAAGAAAGATTTAATGGTTTTACTCAAAATCTTATTTTGTGTAAATGGCTTAATCGTAACATTTACAAAGGAGTTAAGTCATTTTTCCCTATGTTCCTCCCCCCCCCCCAATAGCTTTGGTCCCTTCTGTCCCCCACCAATATTTTCTTTATCCATCTGGATAGCAAACATTGTTTTATATCTGTAAAGAACATCCATTCAGCTTATTGAAGATGTATGAATTTTAAGAGGGTTTAGTTGCCCTTAAGACTGGATGCAGTTCTTTATATTTGGTAATAAGCTCTTAATTATTTTTAAATATAAAAATGTCGCCATCATAGCACAGTCTGTAGCACGTCAGACTCAGAACCTTCAATCATGGGATGTCATGAGTTCGATCCCCAGTGGCAGCACATATTCTTTCCGACATTTGTCTCTCACCAATTGGTGGATAATCGTAAACCTAAGTGGGATAGCAGCTGGAGGCTAGGAAAGGATGTAGTGGTAGTACTGGTTTGAGAATTGCCAGGAATCCATTGTTCAGTGCTCCAGCCAATGCGATATGACTGAAAAATGGTAAAAGCAGCCTTAAAACCTATTCAATCAACCATTCAAATATATAAAAATGAATTTCATTATTACCCAAGGTATGACAGGTGTTGTCTTTCATTTGATAAATTGATTCTTACAGTATTTTGATAATTTGATTTAAGCCTTTTCTGTACAAACCCGAGATATTAAGTCACTGTGATTTTATACTGTAGGAAATATTGTGGAAAAAGAAGAAATTACTTGTAGTAAACAATTTCTTCTTTTCTACATTATTTTCTACCACATGGGTTATTTTCATTTGAAATTTCATCCAATTTTCATAGTCGACCATCTTAATCCTCTTTCAATTTGGATCAGTCTGAAACTTCAAAAAACAGGAAAGGCTTAAAGATGATAGAAAAGACCTTGAATTTAAGGAGGGATTATGATAAGCACCTGCTGGGAATTTGAAACAAACAACTTGTGTTTTGACATCCTTGAAAGGCAATATTTATTATTTTTTTGTTTTTGTGTTAAAGAAAAATTAGATCATTTAAAACCTTTGACTGTGTTCTGAAATTTTTTAACCATTGAGCCTAGGTCATTTTTGAGATGAGATTGCATCATGTTGAAGCTTTGGCTTTTTTGACATTATAACTTCTGATATTTAATCTTATTAACAAGCTTCATCTTATATTTTAATAATGGAGCTTTGATTTTCTTGATTGAAATGGCTAGTTGAGCACTACAGGCCCTCTTTAGGCTTTTGTTACTTAACCTTGTGCTCATGCTGAGCTTTTATTTACTTTGAATATTGCTGTCTGTTATTCATAGTTGTCTGTCTTAAACAAATTAGAATTTGTCCTTGAGTAAGTTTATTCTCATTTCTCAACTCTAAAACTGCAAAGAAACTGAATTCTGTATGTTTTGATCAAGCAAAACTAGATTACAAAATGTACTTTGAGAGAGCAGCATTTTCAAACGTCATACTGTATTATTTTCAATCGTATTTTTTTCAAATAAGATTCTCAATTAGATAGAGTCAAATGACTGAATTAAAGCACTAAACAACACAAAAACAAGTATTTCAATGGCAAGGTTGTTAACTGCAATTTCTTTCGTTATGACTTTTGAACAGATAATCCAAAACAATTTTTTTCTAAAGAATTAACTATCTATGACAATTATATAATCCCCTCAGTCCTCAAATTAGCAGCAAACTCAGGTCATTGCAAAAAAATGGGGTTCAACTTTGGCGGCTGTTTAAAGGTGCCTGTTGATTACAGGTTGAATTTAGTGAAAAATTTTACTGGTTATTGAATGCAGGTGACCCAGTGATCATGCAGTTTGACTGTATAATGATATCCCAAAAATTGAACCATGGCCCTGTTCTTAATTTGTTGTCTATTTGTTAATCAAAATTTTTTAAAAAAGTAGTAATTATGAAATGATTTAAATAAGATTGCTTTATAAAGCTAAGAAAAAATTCACAGTACATGAATTATTTTTTGATCCTCATGAAATATTTGTCCTGGTTAGTAAAATTGCCCTTGCAAATTCAGACAATGGCAGATATTACCTTTGAAAATTACTGATATGAGTTTAATCCTTTCCTGTTCATTCACTGATTTTAACATGCATGTGTTTTTAAGCTTGAGATAATATTGTGGAAAAAGTAGAAATTGCTTGTTACAAGCACTATAATTTCTACTTTTTTCACAATATTTTCTACCCTACTAAATAATTATTTTTCAAATAAGATCAACTTTAATTTGTCCTCTGCAAAACCTTTGAATTTAGACCAGTCTAAACTTGTGTAAAACAGTAAAGGGTTAATGGGTAGATAGTGTAATAAATTTTGTAATGGTACAGGAGCTTAGCTTAACCCTTGTCATGCTGTATAATCCCTTACATAATTACATTAAATTCAAACTGCTGAAAGCACTGGTAGTACTTGTTGTACATTAATCCAAATTATTTAGAAATCAATTTCATAAACTACCCTGACAGGAAAAGAACAAGCAGGAGGTGTAGAGCAATAACAGACTGCACTTATGTGCAGTCTGATCTCTGTCTATACCTCCTACCAAAACTAGAATATTCTTGGTTTAGCATGACAAGGGTTAAATTCTGAATTTAACACAAATAGTTAGTAAAATCTGATTACTGGTCGAATTAGAAGAATTTTGCAGATGACAAATTATTTTAAAATTGATCATAAAGTGTTCTGCAGATTAAAAAAATGCTAAGTTCAAGGGATTTCTTCCCTTTTTGTCTTCTATTTCTACTCTATAATTGCTTTTAAATCTTGCACCTGCTTTTTATTAGATCCTGGAGGCGGTCGTATATTGGCGTCATCTTTTCTTTCTGTCCGTCTGTCTGTCAGTACGTACGTACATACGTACATACGTCCACTTTTCTTGTGAGCACAACTCCTCCTAAGTTTCTGATTGGATCTTTTTGAAACTAATGGTCAATGTTAACACCTAAATTGGTAGATGTGCATGAAGTAAGGATTTTATGGTTCATTGATTTTTGCCTCAGTTATGCCCCCTTAAAACTTAGTCTCTGGCTTATTGAAATTGCAGCCTAGTGAACGCAGCTCCTCCTAACTTTTTGTCTTGATCTAAATGAAACTTGGTGGATGTTATAACCTAAATTGGTAGATGAGCATGAAGTGAGGATTTTATGGTTCATGAATTTTTCCCTCAATTATGCCCCCTTAAAACTTAGTATGTGGGGCTTATTGAAATTGCAGCCTTGTGAACACAACTCCTCCTAACCTTTTGTCTTGATTTAAATGAGTCTTGCAAATGTTTTGAATTTGGTTATTGTCAAAATGAGTTGTGTCTACAATTATTTTTGTGAAACAGCAGCAAAGTTGCGGCATGTATTGTGACTTATTATGGCACTCTTGCTTTTTCTTTTGAGGTATAGATATTTTTACCCTTGTCATACTGAAACCATAACATTCCTGTTTTGGCAAGAGGTATAGACAAAGATCAGCCTGCACTTAAGTACAGTCTGATCTTTGTCTACACCACCAGCTTGTGCCCGTTAAGTTCAGCTTATGTATGAAGTCTAATTTTCAAAATATATATACACCTGTAACTAGTACTTTCAGTGCCTCTCAGTCCTTTGATTTGATGTTGTTTTGAAAGAATTTTATTCAGCATTACAAAGGTTAAGTTATTGAAAGTAATGTTAACTTGATGAAATACTTCTTTAACCCATTCCAACACAGCTGAATTTAAGATTGGTCCAAATTGAAAGAAGCTGCAGACAACAGTTTCAAGTTATAGAATTTTTTTTTTTTTTTTTTCGTCATTTTGGGTAGAAAACATTGTGGATAATGAAGAAATTGCTTGATACAAGCAATTTCTTCATTTTCCACAATGTTTTCATAAGCTTTTTTCTTGAGGGGTGTAAAAAGGAGGGATTGAGTTGTAATGGATTAGACCATTTCCAGAAAACAAGACTAAAACTTCAAAAAACAGGAAAGGGTTAAAGATGATAGAAAAGTCCTTGAATTTAAGGAGGAATAATCCAAAACAATTTGTAACTGATGAAATTCTAAAATGTTTTATTTTAGAAAACATTATCGGAAATTATGAAATTGCATAATACCTACAATTCTTTCATTTTTCACAGTTTTAACAGGGGATATAAAGTGGTATTACTATCGATCATGAAATAAGCCTCTTTATCTTGTGTTTTGTGAACTTATTTTAATCAATGACATACGAACCAAATCTTCATTGAATAGTGAAAGTGATAGAGTATGTGGTATTTATATATACTCATAATTACATATGCATTAATAATTAAGTGTGGGTTGATTTCATTATTGATAATCAACAAAATTCTGTCTGGTGATCTGTAGTGTTGTAATGGAGTTAGTTTTGATACTGTAAAAATTGAAAATAAAATCATGTTCATCTGACAATATGAACATTTATGAAATCAAAAAAATTTGAGAAACCAGATTTAAGTTTAACAGTTTCAGTATCATCATCATTAGCTGATTTAATTTGAGCAAATTTTGAGTTTGTTAGAAATCGACTGATCATGGCTGTTGGTAATTGACTGATCAAGGCAGTCAATCAAAAAAAAAAAAAAAATCATCCTTTAAGTCCGGATGTGAGCTTTGAATTATGACATTAGGCGACAATTATGTGAAATATTTTTGTTGGTTTTGGGACGTAATGCTGTAACTTAAGCTTATTTGAGCTGTAGTTATGACATTTAGGTTGCCAATCAACCATTTTTTTGTTTCAATTATTGCTCACCCTAAAGTATGCAAAATAAAGCCATTGAATATCAAAACACATGTCGGAGTTCAGAGGGTATGGCGAACAATCTGTTATATTGAGACCTACCCTATGACAGCTCATAGAATGAATCAATATAGTAAAGCTTTAAAATCATATAACCCATTCCCACACAATGACAATTTTTGACGACCCTCAAGATTAACAAAATCGAAAACATTGTGTAAAATGAAGAAATTGCTTGTGACAGGCAATTTCTTCATTTTCTACAATTTTTTCAATACAGAAAATTGAAAAAAATCATAAATTCATATGCTTTAAATTGTTGTCTGCAACTCCTTTAGACCAGTCTTAAATTTTGCCAGCTGGTAATGGGTTAAATAACTCTAGTAATTATTTCAGCGATGAAATTGATATTAGATTAAATGCTGACGGCTAGCAAATGAAAAATAGAGCTAATTTTGGAGTTCTGGTGCATTCTAGTGCTAGTTTTACCAGAATAGACTTTAGCTGCAATTATTCAAAATTTGACCTATAAACATTGCTTCAAATGTTTTGGGACTGTAGAATGAAATCCTCTGTTAGCAGTAAAAGTTTATCAAGTCAGATTGAATATCTCGAAAAAACATTGACACCTAGAACCAAACTCAAACCACTGGCTTTGAGTGAGGAGGACTTACTGAGGAGACTGAGGGAATTCCAATATGGGTCTAACTTGACTCCAAAACAAATTAAAGAACCTCAAAGTGAAAGTGAATGTATGTGTACATGTGGGTTGCCGAACAAAAAGTATTGTATGTTAACTAGTCTAACAATGAAGGAGAAGTCACATCGCAAAAAAATCATGTGGGCACCAATGAGTATATGTCAAGTATTGTAAGTATTTTAATGTATTGACTTACTTAGATCTTGTTTGCCATTCATAGTTCTGTTGTTTTTACATTTTGGTGATAATATAATACATACAGGTATTCAAGCTTCTAAGAGTGAAAAGGTTTAAGCCATTACCAAACAATGATGCCTTTTTTAGGCCCTGAAGAAGTTATATCATTGAACACTTTATGGGAAAAGGAGGAATTGCTTGTAATAAGCAATTTCTCCTTTTCTCAAAATGTTTTCTGAATTATTTGGAACTTATTCTCCAATTATAAAGCAATTCAAATGCAGTCTTCAATTTCTTTCAAATTGGACCAGCTTGTAATGGGCTAATTAACCCATTACAACATGAAATATTTTAGACTGGTTCAAATTCAAAGACGCTGCAGATGAAAATATTTAGTCCAGCGAATTATAAGAATATCAGTGTTTTGGCATATAAAACATTGTGGATAATGAAGAAATTGCTTGTAACAAGCAATTTCTTCATTTTCTGCAATGTTTTCCAAAACATCTTTCTTGAGGGGCATCCAAAAGCTTAATTGAGTGGGAATGCGTTAACTAGAATTATACATACATAGGTTTAGTTAGAAGCAAAAGTCGACTGTTTGAAGGGAAAGAACTCTGTGTAAGAGTTATTGTAATATATATATATGATTTGTTCCCTTTACTCAACTTACCACCTCTATAGAGGGTCTATTACAAGGACTTTTTGCAAAAGATACCTGTAAAAATCTGTGATGTCAATTCCTATTCAACAAAATTCAACCCATTATCGCATAACAAAATTTTAGATCGGTCCAAATTGGAAAAAGTTGCAGGTGATAATTGAAAGGTGATGAAATTTTAGTTTTTTCCAACTTCTTGGGTAGAAATTATTGTAGAAAATGAAGAAATTGTTTACTTCAAGCAAGTTCTTCATTTTAAACAATGTTTTCTCAATTGTTTTTCTTGAGGGTCATCAAAAAGTGTGGGAATGGGTTAAACAATAATTAACATTGTATGGTTATTTTGTAAAGTAATTGAAGAATTGGAATTTCTTTCACCTTGGAATATTTGAAGTTTAACTGAATATGTTTCAGTCTCAATTTTGTGAAATTACTGTTGGACCATAATATAACATTAGGCGCAATGATATCTGTTATCAATTTTACCTGAAAAAAAAAAAGTCTAAAATTCTGTTATTGGTTAATGGACATAGGAGTCTGTAGTTTGGCTCCTTACACAACCACATAGACAAATATCATTAACCCTTTCCTGTTTTGCAATATTTTAGACCTGTCCAATTTCAAAGGTTTCGCAGACAAAAATATGATTTGGATTAAATTTGAAAAATAACCATTCAGTAGGATAGGAACTATTGTTGAAAAAGAAGAAATTGCTTGTTACAATATTTACTATATTTTCTTAATTATAACTCAAGGGGACATAAAAACGAGGGATTGAACAGGAAAGGGTTAACCATTGTCATGCTAAAGAAAATCCACTATAGAAATACATTTAAGATCAAAGCGCTGAAAACACTGGAATCACTAATTAATGGTTAATATTCATTTCGAAAATTTATCTTTTAAACATAACCGTCTTAAAAGGGACAAGCAGGTGGTGTAGACTTAGATCAGGCTGCACATATATGCAGGCAGATCTTGATCTATACCTCTTGCCAAAATAGGAATATTCCGGGTTCACAAGTGTTAATATTGGTCTATGGGGTGGTAGGGAGTCAAAGTACGGACCACAAGGGTGATGGATTGAAAGATTGTTGCAGTTTGAGTGAACGATAATTTTTCCTAATTTGTAATAGAAGACTTGCCTTTTGTCTTGGAGTTTTAAGATGAAGAAATATTAAAGGGTAAAGTGTCATTGTAAAGTTGAAGAGGATTAATTTAAGTGGACCAAATCGGCTGGGGATATACAGTGTAAAGTAGAACGTCAATAATTCATCGAGATTATTTAAATGCTCTTGGCTAGAAAGGCAATTTAAAATCCAAGATTTCTCACCCATCTTGAATCGCATTTAAAAGAAAAGTACTTAAAAAACCTTGTATTTGGCATGTATGAACCTTTAACCAACTGGTATATATAACTATCTATTGTTTTATTGGCTGCATTGACTGAGAGCCAGGGGTAATTTTCATGGCATTTTGTCTGTCCATATGTCCATAGACATAATGGATTTCAACCAAATGATACTTGTATGACTCCTTATCAGATTCCCTCTAAGAATTTTGATGGGATAAAAACATATCTTTTCCTGACAGTGCTATGGTAAGTATATGGTGTGAATTCTGAACATTTTCTCAGAATTCTACCAAATTCCTCAGGAATGGTTCTTGGGTGATTCTCTATTAGATTCCTCCAATGAATCTTGAATGGATAAATTGATAAAGAGTTAATGGGCAGAGACTGATTTATACGCATATAAGGTGCAAAGTCTGAAAATCTTCTTCTTGGAATCTTGGATCTCAAAAAAAACCCAAAACCCCCCAAAAATATTGATTTTGAGTGATACATTGTATTTTATCAGATTCCTTTAAGAAATTATGAAACAGTAGAAAACGTGCTATTATGCGCAGAACTTAAATACTTTTGAGTACAGTTTTATTTGAAAATGTCTGAAAAATCCACTTAGATAACAACACAGCTATAGATTTTTGTCAAATTTAACATGAAATATCCTTTGATGACCTTACATCTTTTTAACTTTTTTAAAGTTTATAGATTGCAATGAATGCCTTTTGAAGACAGGCACAATTTCAGTGAGAAATCACATAATGGTGGGCCCCAGGGAGGTAATTCTGCCAGATTGCAATAGATGAAAAAGCAAGTTGCCTCCCTTTTAGTTAATTAGGACATAAATAATATTGACTGACATAATTTGATTGCCTCCTGAATGTGTTCAATTATTAAAACAAGAGGACCATGATGATCCTATATCCTGAGTATGACGGTTCATGGCTTTAAGACATATACAAAGTAGCAAAGCCCTCAGACTGTCTAATTATTTTCAAGAAGAAGATGTTTAAAGATTTTCTCCTTTAATTCTAGGTATATTGATGATCCCACCATATAGCCCTAATTTCCCGAGTACAGTAATTCTTTGAAATGTTTTGTTAGAGAGTCAATAGACATCGATACATACCAAATATCAAAGCCCTAGACCTAATGGTTTAGGAGAATTTTTTTTTCAAAGATATCCTTCTTAATTATACGCACGAAGGGTCGTATTATGTTAAGGCCCCGGTTGTCCGTCCGTCCGTCTGTCTGTACGTCCGTCAGCAATTTTTTGTGTGCGCAACTCCTCCTAAACTATCAATGGGATAAGCTGAAACTTGGCACAATTACTACCCATATTGTCTAGATGTGCATAAAACCTTTGAAATTAAAATTGCTCCAGTCATTCTTGAGTTATCTTGATTTATCTGCCCTTGAATTGAACGAAAATCACTGTTTATTGTGTGGGCAGCTCCTCCTTAACTATCAATGGGTATGAGCTTAAACTGGGCACGATTACTCCCCGTGATGTCTAGTTATGCATAAGACCTTTGAAATTCAGATTGCTCCAGTCATTCTTGAATTATCTTGATTTATCTGCCCTTGAATTGAATGAAAATCACTGTTTATTGTGTGGGCAACTCCTCCTAAACTATCAATGGGTAAGAGCTGAAACTTGGCACTGTTTCTCCCCATGATGTCTAGTTGTGCATAAGACCTTTGAAATTAAAATTGCTCCAGTCATTCTTGAATTATCTTGATTTATCTGCCCTTGAATTGAACGAAAATCACTGTTTATTGTGTGGGCAACTCCTCCAAAACAATCAATGGGTATGAGCTGAAACTTTGCACAATTACTCCTTATGATGTCTAGTTGTGCATAAGACCTTTGAAATTCAAATCACTCCAGTCATTCTTGAGCTATCTTGAATTATCTGCCCTTGTATTGAATGAAAATCACTGTATTTCTTGTGAGCACAACTTCTCCTACATTCTGAGTGGGAATGAACTGAAACTTGCTACAATGACTTTGTGTGATGTCTACTTGTCCTTAGGACTAGAATTTGTTTGAAATGTCAAGTTGTTCCTGAATTATCTGCCCTTGACTTAACAAAATAGCTTCAATTTACATTTAATTTTGTACAAAACTCCTACAATTAACATAGAATTTAACAGAAACTGGCCACAATGTATCTCTATGATTTTAGTCCGTCTATCTGTCTGTCCATCTGTCTGTCTGTCTGCTAGCAATTTTTTGTGTGCACAACTCCTCCTAATCTATCGATGGGAATGAGCTGAAACTTTGAACAGTTACTCCCTACGATATCTAGTTGTGCATAAGACTTTCGAAATTCAAATCTTTCCAGTCATTTTGAGTTATCTTGAATTATCTGCCCTTGAACTGAAAGAAAAACACTTAATGTCTTGTATGCACATATTATCCTACATTTTTTCATGGCAATGTTTTTAAATTTTACAATGGTTTTGAATGCTGTCATGTTTCTCAAGTGTATACAATATTATTCAGGTAACAAGATCTTTCTATTGATAAAATGAGCTATCATTTAAGCTAACATAGCTGACAAAGCAGGGTTACTGACAAGCCCCTTCGGGCGTATATGCGCCGCTCTGCGAAGCTCTTGTTCCTATCTAATACCAAGAATTGCACAGAAAAGGGCTAATTTTCAGAGTACGATAATTCAGATAAGGATCAAAAGATGATGATTTATTCTAAACATCAAAGCTCTAGGCCTTATGGTTTGGGAGGAGATTTTCAAAGATTTCCTTCTTTATTTCTATGTGAAATTAGGAATTGCCCAGAAAAGGGCTTATTTTCAGAATACAGTTATTCTTTGAAGTAATTTGGTAGAAGGTCATTAAACTCTGATACATACCAAACCATACCATACCAAAAAATTTGTTTGTAAAATCAGGAATGGCATAGAAAAGGACTAGTTTTTAGAATTCTAAATTTTCATAGTTCAGTAATTCTTTGAAGAATTTTGGTAGAGGGTCAATAGGTGATGATATGTACGGTTATTCTTTGAAGTATTTTGGTAGAAAGTCAATAAACATTGAAACATACCAAATACCAAATCTCTAGGCCTTATGGTTTGGAAGGAGAAGATTTTTAAGGATCCTAAGTAAAATCAGGGATCGCAGAGAAAAGAGATTATTGTCAGTGCAACCAAGTGCCTCTAGTTTGCAGGATCTATCATGAATCAGGAATTGTCTGCACCAGCTATAGCTCTATATATGGGTGATTGTTACAAAATGAGGATGTTGACAGTTTTAGCATGTTGTATAATTCATTTCTTTCTCCACATGTAACACTGTAAATTTTCATAATTTAGGGTATGGCCAGCTACTCTGTGTATATAATTTTACTTGGCATGCAGTATTGGATTTACACCTCTGGGTTGCATGACCAAAGGGGTAAAAAATTTGGATATGAAAATGAAATATTCTGTTTAAATGAAAAGATCACCATAGGTTTTAAGAATTTTAGACTGCAAGTTTATTGTTTGGTGATAAGAAATTATTTTCCAAAATTGATTACATGAAAGTTAACCCATTCCTACACAATGACACTCTTAGACACCTAACAAGAAAACCATTTTTGAAAACATTGTGTAGAATGAAGAAATCGCTTGTCACAAGCAATTTCTTCATTTTACACAGTTTTTTCTACCTAGAAAATTGAAAAAATCTAAAATTTCATAAACTTTGATCAGTTGTCTGCAACTCCTTTTCAGTCTGAAATTTTGCCATCTGATATTGGGTTAATCTTCAAGTAATGCTCATGATAAATTTTTCCAACAAAGAGATCTTATTAACGTTTAAAAGTTATTGATAGAAAAACTGTTTATTAATGTACAGTATTCAGGAATTTGTTTACCTGATATTTTTCAATAAAAACAAAAGGTTCATTATAGGTTAAGCAATTATCTTACAATGCCTATTTTGGTACAATACCTATTGTGGTATCTTAGAGCCTATTAGTCATGCAAGTAAAATTTACCAATTATTATTAACCCATAACCTCACAAGAAAATTGACTGGTCCAATTTCAAAGAAGATACAGACAACAAATTCAAGTTGATGTTATTATGAAAATGTTTTTACCTTTTTTAAGCTCACCTTTCTGTGCTCATGTGAACTATTATGATCACACTTTGTCTGGCACCCGTACGTCGTCTGTCAACAATATCTTTATGAAACATCTTCCCCCAAACCACTAGGTCAATTTCAACCATATTTTGCAGAAATATTCCTTAGGTGGCCCCATTGAAAATAGCTAAAAGAATTTAAATCAATTGAAAACTCTGGTTGCCATGATGTAATTTGGTGAAATTCAAAATGAATCTTTTAAATTCTTCTATTCCTGACCTAGAAGTCCTAGAGCCTTGATGTTTTGCATGAAATATAAGTATATTGACCCTTGGATACCCAGGGACGGAGCTTTAGGGGGAGGGGGAGAGGCTTTATAGAAATCGAGAAATTGTTAGATTTCTGCTATGAAGATTTGATAAGTACTGTAACTTTTTAAGGAGAATGTATTTATTTGATTAGTTGTATTCAAAACTGAGAGTTGAATATTCAGATTTTTACAAATATCTTAATCTTTAGGCTGTTATCTGATAAGTAAACAAATTGGTTTGAATAAAAGTTAATTATTGGACAGTATTGGCCTTTGAAAGAACTCTATTGAAACCTTTATCCAAACTGACAAATATTTATGGTACTTTAACCCATTCCCATTCATTCCCTCGTTTTTACGCCCCTCAATAAAACAGCTTTAGAAAACATTGTGGAAAATGAAGAATTTGCTTGTTACAAGCAATTTCTTCATTATCCACAATATTTTCTTCCCCGAAAGACAAAGATTTTCAAAATTTCAATAACTTTGAATTGTTGTCTGCAACTTTATTCAATTTGGGACATTTTAAAATTTTTTTGTATGGCAATAGGTGAAATGGGAGGACAAAACATATATACAGAGGAATTCTCTTTATTGCAACCATGATAATAGCAATCTGCTGCTTAGGTGCAACTGACTTTATGAACAAAATGTTAGATTTAAAGAACAAATAACTTCTTTTAATAGCATTTGCTGGTTAATAGCAACATTTAGTCTTGACAAATTTGTGTTGCTATTAACAAGATTACACTGTAATTAAGAAAATATACAAGTCTACATATCTTTAACGAAATAATTTGAAAAAAAAAAAAAAAATAAATAGAAAAAGTCTTCTCTATTTTTAACATTCATTGTCTTCTATATACCAATAGTTAAGAAATTATTATCTATGGTCAGTGTATTGTGAGTTGACTGTGTGAAGGTTTTACAGATTTATTTTGAGTGTAGAAATTTAATGGGTTTAGTTTATGATTTTAGAAATGTGAAAGTGAATAAATTTTGTTGAGATTTGTGTGTCTGTACTGGGTGTGTCATGTGTCTCTTATTGTTGATTTGTAAATTGTGTTGTTATGAAGGTGTCAAGTGTCTGGATTAAGCAAAACAAAGTTTCAATTGGAATTAGTGGAACTCTTTATATATTACAAAAATGATCATTAATGCTATTTCATCAAAAAGTGTCATTTGAAGTCATCTGTTTATGCGCTATATGGGCAATGTAAATGGGCATTGAAATGTTACCTGATCAGAATGTCTTTCCTAAAATGATCGTTTCTTGAATGAGAAGTATGGTATAAATCTGGTCTAGATATTTTTATCTGTAAATGCTCCTTTCCTAATTTCTCATTTTCATTTTGAAATTGTTGAACCTGGTATTATTATTTCTTTGTTTTAATCATTTAGGGTGGCTTTGAGTTTGGTATTTTGGGTTTTTCATTTAGAGTGGCTTTGAGTTTGATAATTTTGGTTTAGCTATAAATCTCTGTGCCATGTTGATCGAGATATTATGCATCCATCGGCATTGATTTGACTTATGTGTAAGATACTGCAAACCCTCTCAAACACAAATCACTCTTTTTGACCCCAAAATGAAAAGGCTTTGCAAAATGTTGTGGAAAATGAAGAAGTTACTAGTTAAAAGCAATTTCCTTGTTATCCACTATAATGTTTTTACTCCAAAAAACAAGGAATGTTGAAGTTTCATCAACTAAGAATGAGTTTGGACCAGTCTAAATTCTGTTGTTTCCCTCATTTTGATGCCTTGCCAGAAAATTATTGATGAAAGCATTTAGAGGAAAGTTTTTGCTTGTAACAAGCTATTTTCCATTTCTTGCTTTTTTTCTATATCAATCTCACAATTTGAAGAATTTGAGGATATTGTTTGTTTGGGTAATTTTTGACTGATACTTGGCAAGTTATCAAAGTTTTGTCTTAACCCTTGCCATGCTGAATAGAATTCTAGTTCAGAGTTACATTAATGTCAAAAGGCTGAAAGCACTGGAATCACTATACAATTCAAGCTTGAATTGGAAATACAGGTGGTGTAGACTAAGATCAGCCTGCACATATGTGCAGGCTGATCTTTGTCTATACCTCCTGCCAAAACAGGAATATTGTGTGTTCAGCATGATAAGGAATAAAATACCAGACTGTCTTATCCTTTAGGTATGCCCTGACCTATAATTGTACCTAAATTCCATATTATAATTTCATGCAACAATCAATAATAATAATAATTAACTTTGTCATATGCCTGTAACTTAAGTTCCATCAAGCCATGTGTTTCATATGGGTTCCCACGAGAGAACGGAGCGTGTCGGTCAAGGTCATTACGGAAAGTGCTTGGAATTGGTCATTCTGCAGGGATAATTATCGTTGTTAATTTCGCGTTTTTTATTTTGTTTCTATCGAAGAGCAGATTTAGTTTAGTAAAGAACTGCTATTTAAACACATTAGGATTATATTGCAAAGTGTGGTTTGTCCGGAATTATTCGGAAACGCCGTAAGATTTGGATTTTTTGGAAGCTCCTGACTTTCTTTGTCTCTCAGACATTTTCGCGGTGCTAACAAGTGGCCGAAATGGCAAGTTCGAAAGAGCTTTCACTTGTTGAAAAGGTCATGCAACGGACACGAGAAATCTCCCGTATAAAAGCTGGGAAAGCCAGCGAAACGCCGGGAAATCCGGAGAATAGTATTAATATTGATTTAGAAGTAAGCGAGGTTGGGAGAATTGACGATTCGCCTAGCGAAAGCGCGGGTGCGCACAGTGATGAAAATTCGGACAGTTCAGCGCAGGGCGGATGTTCTAAGGAATTATGGGAAAAAATAAACAATATGGAGGCCTCCAAGGCAAAATTCGAGGCCGATCAGACAAATATATTGTCACATCTTGTTTTGAATGTCGCCAAAATTCAACAACAGATGGAAAAATCATCGCAAATAAATTTGCCACCAACTTCCATGGACTCTAGTGCTTTATCTTCGGTGTACGACGATGACATTGATCGTTTGAGCACTGTTATGGATTCCTCAACGACTACCGAGTCGGATTTCTTGACAGAATTCGAGGGTCTGTATGAGAATTCCAAGAAATTTGGACCAGACATGGACGACCAACTCGCAAATTTATGTGATCGGGCCATTGATAAACCTATCTCAGAGGAAAATCTCAAGTCCTTGATGGATAAATATCTCGTTCCGGCGAATTGCAAAAGGTTAGACGTACCTGCAGTCAATAAGGAAATTTGGACTGCATTGAAGGATAAACGGGAAGGAGATCTCGCCATGCAAGCAGTTCAGAAGTATCTCCATCTAGTAATGGTTCCGGTCTTAAAAGGGTTGGAAGTTTACAAAAATAAAGGAGACACTACTATCGTACCATCCCTTCTTAAAGACATGTTTAAGATAGTAACTAGTGGAATTTACCAGTCTAATCGGAAACGCAAATTACTTATTAAACCTGGACTGCCGTCTAAATATCGGAAGGTATGTGATCTGGACATTCCGGTTACTGATTATTTATTTGGTGATAATATTGATTCACGGGTTGAAGAAATTGAAAAAGAAGACAAACGAGCCCAAAAATTGAGTGCACATACCTCTACAAGCCGTCCTTTTTTATGGGACAGATCTGCCCAAAGGGGCAGACACCGTTACCCCCAAATGACCAGGAACCCGAGAGCTCCCAATTACCAAAAATCAAAAGGCCAAGATCAGAGGGGAAAAGCTCCAACAATGACTTACAAGCGCAAAAAACCGTATTGAATGTAAGTACACTTCAGCTTACAAATACACCTCTATCTTTTGAGGGGGGACAATTGCGTTATTATCTGCCTCGCTGGGAGAAGCTTACTTCTGATGACTGGATTTTGAGTGCAATATCTGGATATAAACTCGAAATGAGTTCACAGCCAGTACAGTCATTTATACCTAAACCAATAAAATTCGGGATTGGTGATCAGGCAAAAATTCAAAACGAGATTGATCAATTTCTACAGAAAAACATCATTGAAGAACTGACTGATCATGAAACCTATGGGTTTTATTCAAACATTTTCTTTACCCCAAAGAAGGATGGTAGTGTGCGTTTGATTTTGAATCTAAAAATTTTCAATGATTATGTAGATAGACGACATTTCAAAATGGAAACCCTTAAGACTGCCCTGTCAAACATTAAACCTGGTGATTTCTTTGGGTCAATTGACTTAAAAGATGCATATTACAGTGTTCCTATTCATGAGGATGATAGAAAATTCTTGCGGTTCATCTGGAATGATAAACATTATCAGTTCCGGGTACTCCCTCAGGGTTTATCTTGTAGCCCTAGAATATTCACAAAAATCTTAAAGCCTGTGTATGCAGCCCTGAGGAAGATAGGGTACTTCAACTCACCCTACATTGATGACAGTTTACTTAAGGGCCAGACTTATCTAGATTGTTTGGAGAATATTAATGCTACAGTTCAGTTAGTTGACAGCTTGGGTTTCACGGTACACCCTGAAAAGTCAGTGTTAATTCCTACACAAGTCATAATGTTTCTAGGTTTTGTCTTAAATTCCCTTGAAATGACTGTTAAACTGACGCCTGAACGTGTACAGAATATGAAAGCCTTGTTTAGCCATGTTTGTAACCAACAGTATATTACCATAAGGGAATTTGCTAGAGTCATTGGTAAGATGGTCGCGAGTGAAGCTGGTGTACAATATGCCCCTTTATATTATAAAGATTTGGAACATATCAAAGATCAATTGTTAAAACGTCATTTAGGTAATTATGAAGCTCAGATAGAAATTACACCAGATATTAAATTCAACTTACAGTGGTGGATATCTAACATTGACACCTGCTTTAATTACATCCATCGGCCAGAACCCTCTATCTTTTTACATAGTGATTCCAGTCAAAAAGGATGGGGGGGTGTAAATGATACAACTGGATTAACAGTTGAAGGGACTTGGTTGAAAGATGATCTATCGGAACACATTAATTACTTGGAATTAAAAGGGGCCTTTTTGGTGTTGACAAGATTATGTTATGAGATTTCAAATACTCATGTTCGAATTTACATGGACAATACTGTTGCCATATCTTATATCAATAATTTTGGGGGAAAAATAGACAAATTGCACAGGCTGGCTAAGCTGATTTGGTTTTGGGCAATTGATAAAAACGTATGGATCAGTGCAGCCCATGTTCCGGGGGCAGACAATTTCGAGGCTGATCGGTTATCGCGCAATCTAAGTGATGATATGGAATGGATGCTTAAACCAGACTTATTTACAGACTTACAACAAGTTGTTGGTCCTGTTGACATCGATTTATTTGCCTCTGACAAAAATCATCAGACACCTAGATACGTTTCTTTTCATCCTGACAAAAATGCTTTTGCAGTGGATGCTTTTAGTTTATCTTGGACATTATATACTAATGCTTATCTTTTCCCACCTTTCAGTGTAGTGGGTCGGACTTTACAGAAGATAGCACAGGAACAACTGCATCGAATCCTCTTACTGGCACCAATTTGGCCAACACAAGTGTGGTTCTCCACCTTACTGCATCATGTCGCCAGTCAGTCCTACATCCTACCAAAACACTGTCTCCAGCTACCGACTCACACGGGCAAGAAACATCCAATCCGCAATCTGCGGCTGGGTCTTTTTGTATTATCCGGGAAGAACTCAGAAATAGAGGAATATCAGAGGACGCTATTGAGATCATCTCAAATTCCTGGCGAAAGTCCACTAAATCCCAATATGGGTCATATCTCAAAAGATGGCTGTGTTTTTCACGTAAAGAACAAATTGCTCCATTTGATCCACCTACCGAGTCAGTGTTGAAATACTTAGCGAGTTTGTATGAGGAAGGGAAAAGTTACAGTGCTATAAATACTGCAAAATCATCCATCTCTTCCATTTGTAGTTTATTGAATAATAAGGATATAGGGAATACAGTGTTAATAAAGCGCTTCATGAGAGGTATTTTCAACAAAAGGCCTCATCTTCCCAAGTACTCTACAATTTGGGATGTCAATATTGTTTTCAATTATTTGCTTTCCCTACCTAATAATTCAGAATTGACACTGTTACAGTTGTCTGAAAAGTTAAGTTTGCTTTTGTTATTGCTTAGTGCACAAAGATGCCAAACCATACATTTATTGAAAGTACAGGATGTTGATATTAAGGGTGACCAATTGGTAATCTATTTCTCTAGCTTGTTGAAACATTCTAGACCTAGTTCACATTTAGAACCGCTTTGTTTAGATAGTTACACTGTAAATAATAAATTGTGTGTGGTACAAACTGTAAGGGATTATTTAGAAAGGACAGAAGCTCTACGTGGGGACACAGAGTCCTTCTTTATTTCTTCAGTTACACCGCATTTAGGTGTTACTAAAAGTACAATTAGTCGTTGGCTTAAGAGCATTATGACAAAAGCTGGTATTGACACCTCAGTATTCCAGCCTCACAGTTGTAGAGCAGCAACTACTTCGGCTGCAGCTAAGAGGGGTCTACAATTAGGCACCATCTTGAAAGCAGCCGGATGGAGTTCTGCAAAAACTTTCAGAAGATTTTACCAGAAAGTTATTACTGAATCTTCAGCAAATAAGGGCATTCAACATCTAGTGACTGGTGATTGATTAATCAGCTTTATGTTATCATGTATAGTTATTTGACTATTATATAGTTGTATTGAATGATGTAATTTGTTGTTTTGAGCCTTGGTAAATAGAGACTGTGGTAGCTCTGAAATCTCGTGGGAACCCATATGAAACACATGGCTTGATGGAATTGTTAAATTAATCGAGACTTGATGAAGATTGATTGTAATTCCATCAAGCCAGTGTTTCTTAGGGTTTACACGCCCACCCCTTTTTTCATCATGCATAACTTTTATCATTTTGCAACCCTCCCAATGAATTTCCACAGTCTATATTTATCTCTAAAGAATGACCTTGACCGACACGCTCCGTTCTCTCGTGTAAACCCTAAGAAACACTGGCTTGATGGAATTACAATCAATCTTCATCAAGTCTCGATTAATTTAACAATTAATTATTTGCACCCTCATGCAGGTTATTTTTACAGCAAAGTTAATAATTGTGCCATTGCACAACATTTCCAACCATTTCACATATGCTTGAAGTAAAGCATGGACAGCACTCAGGGCATTTATGGTCACATTGAAGCTTTGACTCAGTATCAATCTATAGAGCACTTAACTTTTACCCACACAATGATGCTTTTTATGCCACAAAGAATTTTTTTTTTTTTTAAATATTGTGGAAATTGAAGAAATTGCTTGTCACAAGCAATTTTCTCATTATCCACAATGTTTTCTACCCCAAACGTTTAAGAAATCCAACATTTCATAAGCTTTTATTTGTCATCAGCAACTCCTTTCAATTCGGGAGTTCAGGAGATATGCTCCTTTGGATCATTATCCTAAAGAGAATATATAAAATGGTGATCTCTCTGCAGCTAAAAATACTAGACAGATATTGATCAACTTCGTTGTGGGGGGTATACTAAAATCAGGTTGTCCGTCCGTGGACTTAAGCCCTAAGGCCTAGAGCTTTGATATTTGATACAAATCATCATCTATTGACCCTCTACCAAAATATTTCAAAGAATAACTGTATTCTGAAAATTAGCCCTTTTCTGTGCGATCCCTGATTTTACATAGAAATAAAGAAGGAAAACTTAAAAAGTCTTCTCCTCACTAGCCATTTGGCCTAGAGCTTTGAAATTTGGTACAAATCATCATCTATTGTCCCTGTACCAAAATACTTCAAAGAATTACTGTATTCTGAAAATAAGCCCTTTTCTGTGTGATCCCTGATTTTACATAGAAATAAAGAAGGAAAACTTTATAAATCTTCTTCTCCCAAACCATAAGGCCTAGAAATTTGATAGTTTGTATAAATCATCATCTATTGATTCTCTACCAAAATTCTTCAAAGAATTACTGTATTCTGAAAATTAGCCCTTTTCTGTGCGATTCCTGATTTTACTCGGAAATAAAGAAGGAAATCTTTAAAAATCTTCTCCTCCCAAACCATAAGGCCTAGAGCTTTGATATTTGTTATACATCATCATCTTTTGACCCTGTACCAAAATACTTCAAAGAATTACTGTATTCTGAAAATAAGCCCTTTTCTGTGTGATCCCTGATTTTACATAGAAATAAAGAAGGAAAACTTTATAAATCTTCTTCTCCCAAACCATAAGGCCTAGAGCTTTGATAGTTTGTATAAATCATCATCTATTGATTCTCTACCAAAATTCTTCAAAGAATTACCGTATTCTGATAATTAGCCCTTGTCTTTGCCATCTCTGATTTTACATAGAAATAAAGAAGCCCCGACAACTTAAAAAATCTTCTTCTCCCAAACCATGAGGCCTAGAGCTATGATATTTTGTATAAATCATCATCTATTGACCCTCTTGCAAAATACTTCAAAGAATTACTGTATTCTTAAAATTAGCCCTTTTCTGTGCTATTCCTGATTTTCCATAGATTTAAAGAAGGAAATTTTAAAAATCTTCTTCTCCCAAACCATAAAGCTGATAGCTTTGATATTTGGTGTGATATAATACCTATTGACCCTGTACTAAAATACTTCATAAAATTACTGTATTCTGAAAATAAGACATTTCCTGTGCAATCCAAGAAAGGAATAAAGAAGGATATCATAGAAAATGTTCTCCTTCTAAACCATTAGGCCTAGAGCTTTAATATTTGATATGTATTAATGCCTATTGACCCTCTACTTTATTACTTCAAAGAATTACAGTACTCTTGAAATTAGCTCTACATGGTTGAATTTTCACTATACCTAGTATTAAAGGAGAAAATCTTTAAAAAATCTTCTTCTCCAAAATGATTAGGTGTAGGGCTTTGAAATTTTGAATATTATATCATAAAGCCTTGAGCAATCTTACTCAGGAGAGCGATATAGAACTATCATAGTCCTCTTGTTTTTTGATGAAACAGAAAGAGCTTTGATATTTGGTATGTGACATCATCTAGTAGACCTCTACAATAAATGTTCTAATTAGGCCTCCTGGGTCAAAATTGGCCTGTCCCCTGGGTCACAAGTTTGAACATATGCTCATATCGTTAAAACTTTTAAACATCTTCTTCTCCGAAACAGAAGTGCCTACAGCTTTAATATTTGGTATGTAGTGTCATCCAATGGACCTTTACCAAGATTGTTCAAATAATGGCCCCCAGGTCAAAATTGGCCTATCCCTGGGGTCACAAGTTTATCAAAGGCTTACATAGTAACAACTCAAACAATCTTCTTCTCCAAAACCATAAGGCTTACAGCTTTCATGTTTGGTATGTAGCATCATCTTGTGGAACTCTATCAAGATTGTTGGAATTATGGCCCCAGGATCAAAATTTGCCCATCCCTTGGGATCACAAGTAATTGAAGTTTTACATAGGTGCATATAAGTGAAAACTTTTGATAATCTTCCCCAAAACAGAAAGGCAGCTTTGATATTTGGTATGTGGCATTTAAAAAGAGGTATCAGTGGGGGTATTCGTCAGCCCTTACTGGTGACAGTTCTATTTAGACTGAGCTTGATTTAAGTATAAGGTCACTTGTGCTTTGTTAGCCATTTGTTGCCACTGACTCAGGTGAGGGGTTTAGGGCAAATGGCGCTCTTTATTAACCATTTCCCATTTTTGAAATTTTAGAAAGGTCTAAATTCAAAGGTTCTACAGATCAAAATTTAAGTTGAACTTATTTGAAAAATAACCATTCAGTGGGGTAGAAAATATTGTTGAAAAAGAAGAAATTGCTTGTTACAAGCAATTTCTTCTTTTTCCACAATTTGTGTCAAGTATAAAGACAGAGGGATGTAAAATCTAGGGATTAAACAGGGAAGGGTTAATGGTTTTTGAGAGGTTTGTACCAAATGTACCTGCAGGAATGCTCTTGAGTAGATTATAGTGATCAATATACCAACAATTGCAGTACCTAAGAAGGATTTAGATTATTAAACCACTAACTCATGACCTTTAATTGGCCCAAGATTGATCTTGACTTTATTTACCAATTACCACACAGTCTCCTTTTGTTAGGTTTTATATTTAGGTTTATGGACTATGAAAAAATAATGTACAAAAAAGAGAAATTGCTTATAACAAGCAATTTCTCCTTTTTTAGCTCCAAGGGCTGAAAGCCAGCGAGCTATTGTTGTGGTGTTATGTCCTTTGTGCGTCCATCCGTCCGTAAACTTTTACTATAAAAATCTTCTCCTCAGAAAGTACTTAACAGAATTCAACCAAATTTCACAGAAAGGATCCTTGGGTGACCCTTTATCAGAAAAACTTTTGATCAGATGGAAAAAATGGCTGAAATGGGCAGGGCTAATTTCCATATATGGTGAAACTTTTAAAAATCTTCTTTTCAGAAACCAATTGATGGATTTCAACCAAATTTTATAAGAATGACCCTTTATCAGATTCCTTCAAAGTATTAAGATCAGATGAAAAACATGGCCCAAATAGGCAGGATAATTTCCACATATAGTGAAAACTTTAAATTCTTCTTCTCAGAAACTAATGGATGGATTTCAACCAAATTTGATTGATCCTTGGATGACCCTTTGTCAGATTCCTTCATAAAATTTGATAGGACAGAAAACTTGGCTTTGATGGGTGGGGCTAATTTCCATATATGGTGAAAGCTTTGAAAATCTTCTTCTCATAAACCATTGGACAATTTCACTGGAATGATCCTTTGGTGACCCCTAATTAGATTTCTAAAAAAGAATTGAATAGAGGCTATATACATTTCTTTAATAGATTGGGCTAATTGCCATATATGGTTATCAGTGAAAACCTTCTATCTTCTCAGATTATACAAACAAATATAACTTTTCAATAAAATTTCACAAAATTAATGATTCTTTGGTGACTTGGTGAAATAAAGAAGGATATCTTTGGAAATCTTCTCCTCCAAAACCATTACGCCTAGAACTTTGATACACTGCAGCTCCACTATAACGCTGTTGGTGGGGTCCAAGAAATGAAACAGCGGAAGAAGTGGAGTTATTATGCAATAACGCCCCCCCCCCCCCCCCGTAACTAAAATTTTCAACCTTCGGAATCGGAACTAAACACCCGATAATTCGTGATAAAATTCCTGTTACAAGATTAATTATACAAGTTACTAGTCGGGAAATGAAAAACAACACCTGTAGTTACGAGATTTTAGCAGAAACCGACGAAAATCAGTGTGCGGAGGATTAAATTCTAACCTTACCTTCTTGGTCAATCAGGATTGAATAATCCATAAATTTCTACAGGTCTACAAATTGTGGTTCTCTTTCTCCCAATATTAAGAAGCTAGAATTTTTACCCGAGACACATTTTATTATGATAGTCGTCGGCATTAATCTAATTGAATTTAGTTTTACACGGCCGTAAATATTTCCATCCATAGACAAAAGGGATAAAATCTAAGTATCTCGCATAGCGACGTCTCCTTGGAGACCGACGAGTTGTTGAACACCTGGGGTTACTGAAGCGTTGAGAAAATGTCGCGTGGATCGACCTTCGAACCTCTTTCGCGTTAATGGACTTGGTCTAATTTCTTTACCATTGTTAAAAATACGGTAACAATAAATCGACAAAGAACTCTGTCTGAACCTAGTTATTTACGAATCTGAAATTTAAACCGACCAGTTGCACGTATACAAACTGGATTAAACTTTGTAGCGGCTAACTTTTATTCGTAAAAATGAAGGTCATTTTAATCGAAAAATATCCGAGACGGCGGAATGTCTGGTTTCATAACGACAAGAGTAAAAAATTCGGTCAGCAAGAATTCTCACGGGTTACGCGTCTGGCACGTGATAACTCCGAAAACTCTTCCATAAATAGCTGAACATCTGGCGGCGGCGCCTTTGATCACCTTTCCTCCCTCAGAACAAAATAAACTGTACCCGAAAAACCTTTACTTCAAATTTGTTGACGAGCTTTTTGCCGTGTGTTTGATCATACAGAATGGCATTAAATTTTCGGATTATTGAAAGAAATGCGGAAAATTAACGGTATTTTATTTCAATCTACTTATATTATCTATCCCGTTTAGAATGAGAATCTTCCGATATTGTGACATTTACAATTAAAATTCACGTATTTTCTGTATTTAGCGAAAACGTCGCAACTAGGACTGATTGTTTTCAAAGCACATTGTAACGTTTTTATCTTGAAGCCACTATCCTCTACGAGCTCCGGATACCAGCAAACTATGAAGTGAAATAAAAAGAAGGCTTCAGAAAATTTGGCTTAGTTCTCGGTCGCGCATTTTTAAGAACGCGTCCTACCGGGGACTGAAGAAAATTAAGAACGCTGAGAGTGAAACATTGTGATATTTTAATCGCACCACCTTCAAGATTTGTAACTGAAGGATACCGAGGTGCGTGCCTATTCTCTATTGATTTAAAAAATATTAATGACCTAAGGCATTGATCATCTCAATGTCCAACAGTAAGACCAAACAATCAAACCGATTTTGTAAATTGAAACACTACGCCTTTCATCAAAACAAAGCAATTACCTCTGAACTAATGCATTAATGGCCAGGACCGTCCACGTAAGGTGTTAAGAACTTACCTGGCTTCCCAAGACGGGATGAAAAAATCGCGGCCAAATCAGCATTAACGTCGCATCTCAGCATCTGCAACCCAAAATGCCCCCCCCTCCCAAATTTTGGGAGCCAAGCGGACCCCGCGTTATAATGGAGTCAGCGCTGTGCCGGGTAGCGTTATAGAGGAGTTGCAGTGTATTTGGTACATAACATCACCTATTGACCCTCTATTAAAATACTTCAAAGAATCACTGTACTCTGAAAATTTGCCCCTTTCTATGCGATCCCTGATTTTACAAAGGATTAAAGAAGGAAATCTTTGAAAATCTTCTTCTCTCAAACAATAAGGCCTAGAGAATCGATATTTTGTATGTTTATCAGCTATTGACCCTCTACCAAAAAATTTCAAAGAATTACCATATTCTGAAAATTAACCCTATTTTGTGCAATCCCTCATTTTACAAAGGAATAAAGAAGGAAATCTTTTAAAATCTTCTTCTCCCAAACAATAAGGCATAGAGCTTTTATATTTGGTGCATATCATCAGCCTTTGACCCTCTACAAAAATACTTCAAAGAATTACTGACTCTGAAATTAGCCCTTTTTAGTGCAATCCCTGATTTAACAAGGAATAAAGAAGGAAATCTTTTAAAGTCTTCTTCTCCCAAACCATAAGGCCTAGAGCTTTGATATTTTGTATGTATCATCAGCTATTAACCCTCTACCAAAATGCTTCAAAGAATTACCATATTCTGAAAATTAGCCCTTTTCTGTGCAATCCCTGATTTTAGATAGGAATAAAGAAGGATATCTTTGGAAATCTTCTCTTCCAAAACCATTAGGCCTAGAGCTTTGATATTTGGTATGTATTAATGTCTACTCCCTAACAAAATACTTCAAAGAATTACCGTATTCAGGAAATTAGTGCTATATGGTGGGATCAACAATATACCTAGGATTAAAAGAGAAAATCTTTTAACATCTCCAAATAATTAGACAGAGGGCTTTGCTATATTGTATATATCATAAAGCCATGAACCATCATACTCAGGGGAGCAATTTAGGACCATCATGGCCCTCTTGTTTTGTGTGTGTGTGACATGCAGCCATTTTGGGGGTATTGATCACTTTCATTGAAAAGTTTTGTCTTTGAATTTCATAACAGGGCCTTTGATTGGATGAGACATATGTTTTGTCCAATCAGAAACTGTAATTGTTAAGGATTTTTACTTCGACCTATTAATAAGTAAATATCCACCTGTGATATCTTCCTCTTTCAACAGCGTGAAAGATGTCAGGGTCACACTGTATTTGAACAGCTTATCTTTCAGCTAACTTTGTAGAATTATTTGAATTTTCTTCAAAGTGAATCGATCTTCAAGCCTACTATGTAAACATTTTATATTTCATTTTTCACTGGTAACACTAAATTTCATAAAGGCTTCTATATAAAAGTTTTATTTGAGATAAGGCTAATTACCAGTATTGTCTCTTTGGCATCTATGAAAACCTGGTTTAGTTTCTCAGATTAATTGGCTTGGATATCTTTTGTGTAATTGCATGGGCAGGTTTGTACAATGTTCATTTTGGTACATACATTCTATCAGGACCTTAGAATTAAGGTATAGTTAATTTGAATATTAGAGTATTCCTTCATGGCTAGGTGGACATTGACTATAAATGTTAAAGTCTAGCTCCCAGGCTGTCAGTGAGTTTGTGTTTGAAAGTAAAGTACATCACTCATGCTTTACATTTCATTCTACAGCATTACCTCCCTTATGTTTCACAAACTAACAGCCTCACTAATTGGCAAAACAGGTAGATAACAACTAAAGAATTGAAGTTTTTGAAGTGAAATTGTACATATCTGATGGATACTTGTCAGCAAGTCTACTTGTCTACTAAATGTCAAGAGATGTAGGCTTGAATCACTTAATAGTATAATAGTCATTAAAAGTTTGGGGATATGAAAAATATCACTTGTTCACACAAGGCTACAATCTTAGTTTGCTTGAGCCATAATTTAAAAAGGATTAGAAAGGTGTAGCTTAGTGATAAAGTCAAGTAATTAAGCAAATTTGTCTCCATTATTTCACTTCTCCTCTCTATCACATTGATACTCTGACCATTGCCCATTAGCAGCCCTATTGTCATGATTGTTTATGATAGGATCTCACAATTAAATTTGGATATTTACGATCATACATGGATTTAGAATACTGTAATGCAGTCACATATTTAGAATACTGTATGGCTGTTTTCATGCACTGGTACAGTACAGAACATGGTCAATTTGACAATCAGATTGGAACCAGATTGAACGCTCAATGGTACATCATAGTGATTGAATGGGTGTGATTGAGCTCTGATTGTTTTTTCACTCTGAGTGGTAAGAACGCTTTTTGTTAGATGAGATCATTCAATCATTGCAACATTTCATTCAATCCCTACAAAAAACAAAATTATTGTTGTTATTTCTAAAATTTGAATTATCAAATTTTATTTATCTAAAATATTAATCACCAAAGTAATATGACGAAGTTAATTATGGGAATTACACTGTTGATTGAATGCTATCGTTTAAGGATTGATTGATCGATCGCAGATTGAAAAACCGTGATTGCTACTGGATTGAACGCTGAATGAACCTGATTGAACATGATTGCCCGGAATGTGATTGAAATGATTGTCAAATTAACAATGTTCCTTCCTGAAGTATACAGTCTTCACCTTACTGAGGGGCTAATGAAAATATATTCTTAAAACAGAATATTGCTTTAACCCTTTCCTATTCAATCCCTGGTTTTTGATTCCCTGTGATTTTATGATTGAGAAAACATTGTTGAAAAAGAAGAAATTGCTTGTAACAAGTAAATTGTTTTTTTCCCACATTATTTTCTACCCTACTCAATGGTTATTTTTAAAAAAAAAATCATCTTTAAATTTTTTCGTCTGCAAAACCTTTGAATTTTGACAGGCCTAAAATTTTTCCAAATAGGAAAGGTTTAACAGAATAAAAGACCCTGTCGGTACCATCATAAAACTTGACGTCATTTTAAGAGATACTGTATTGAACAAATTCTACAGATAAGTTGCAGCTGTTTCAGTTATGTTTTCCTTTCTTACAAAGAAATAACAAATATCCATGCTTTGATTTAATTTCTCATGCTTTGATTTTCATCATTTCTTATGTAGAAACAACTTATATTATAACCATGCTTTGTTTGCAGTTATTTCTTACACAGAAACAAGTGACATAATTACCATGCTTTGCTGTCATTTCTCATACAGAAACAACCAATATTATAAACAATGGCTTGCTGTCATTCTGTAATAGAAACAACCATATCTTTCCATCCAAAACAAGTAGTTACTGCTCATCCTGTTAGTATACTATTTATGTTTGTCAATCAATGGATGAACATTATTGTATTCCTCTGCATGACTTTTGCACACTAAAATCATTTGATGTCTCATTGCTTTGTCTGAGGTCAGTGAATGTGGCTAGCAATCAATAAATTAGTGATTGGTGGAGGACTCGTGTTGCAATGACTTGTCTAGTAACAGAGGGAATGTTGGCTTTATAATCACGACTAAACTTTTGTAATATTGAATTATAAATCCACAGGAGAGTTGCATTAAAATCAAAGGGCTGAAAGCGCTGGAAGCACCAAATTATGGGTCAATATTTATATTAAATTCTTATCTTATGACCAATTCTTACTTAAAAGGACATGCAGGCTGTAAAGACCAAGATCGGACTGCTGATCTTTGTCTATACCTTTTTTTGAAGTAGGAATGTTCAGGGCTCAGCATGACAAGTGCTAATAGTTAGCATTACATAACTAATGAGCTACTGTGGTAGATGGCCCGCAAAAATCTTAACTTGGTGAAATTTCAGAGCTATAATAAGGAAAACAAAAAACATTTTATGTGTGTTTTCCGGTTTCCATATGATATTTTTATTACTGTTGTCAATTTGAATATGACTGATTCATAAACTTGCAATGCAGTAGACTTGAAATAAAGACAAAGTGAATTTGTATTTCACTCCATTTTAATTTAAGTGCAATGAAACCATAAAATGTTGATATATGTTCTAGAGATAACAAGTCAAACATACTCCAGTTTTACAGCATGCATTATTAATTGCATTCTCAAAGATTTTTGTTAACCCTTTCCTGTTTTGATAAATAATAGAACTGTCCTAATTCAAATGTTTTTCAGACTAAAATTTAAAGTGGATTTAATTTGAAAAAATAACCAAATACAGTAGAAAACATTGTGGAAAAAGAAGAAATTGCTTGTAACAAGCAATTTCCTCTTTTTCTACAATTTTTACTCTATTATAAAATCACAGGGATATAAAAAACAGGGCTTGAACAGGAAAGCGTTAAGGCAATTATTGGAGAGATAAATTTTTAATGGAATATAATGTAACTGTGAAAATACATTGCCAGTTTCCTCTGGTGTTGATATTTAAAACCTATACTTTGTAACACCACATACCACATATTCTTATCTTTGTGCAGAGTTAAAAATTAAAAAAAACATTAAAATAAATATTTAGTGAAAAAATTAACTGCTTTTAAAGATGACTCATTTGGTTTCAAAATTTTGTGGTTCTATCAGTGTATTTTTGTGGGCAACTTTTCATATTTAAACTTTGCTTAGATAGTTTCTAAATCAGGATTACAAACTCTTTGGTATTTTGGTGTCAGTTATTCGTTTATAGCACTTTTCTGGATTATAAATGGCCATGATGGAAGACTTGTTGGCTGTTTTTGGTGTTCAAAATGATATTGAGATATTTTATTTGCATTTTTGAGTAGATGACTTGAACAGTGTAGGTTTCTGGGATTTGTTCTTTTTATGAAACATTTCTAATGAGGATTGCTTTAAGCCTCTACAATACAATTTTCACTTACATTTCTTGAAACATTTTCAAAGAATTTGAAAGTACATTATAAAGCTGCTATGATTTAGTTTTGGAATAATTACTCTTAAAGCATACCAGCATATTACTTAATATTTCTTATTATTCTTGCAAGACTTAGACTCTAATTTTTTTCAAGATCTGCCACAGAAGGGACTGAGGTGAAAATAACTTGACATATGCGAATGAAAAGATATCAATACATATTTATAATTTGTGAATGATGATTATATCATCATATGGTACCAGACCAAAGTCATCATTTCTACGGAGAAATAATTCTTTAAGATGTATATATGGTGCCAAGTGTTCAATAACATTACTCGGACAAGAGGATCAATTCCTGGCAGGGAGATCAAGACCTTCAACGTCGCTGAGTGGTTTTGGACCAAATGGGCTAAGAACGTAATTAATTTTATAATTCCCTATCTTCCTCATTAGTAGTAACCCATTTAGACTGGTCCAAATTGAAAGAAATTTCAGAAGACAATTTCAAAATGGCAGAATCCAGAAATTCTTGCTCTTTTAGGGTGTGGAAAGCACAGAAGACAATGAAGAAATTCCTTTTAACCCTTGTCATGCTGTATAAATTACCTTACTGAATTGCTGTCAAATCAAAGGACTGAAAGCACTGATAGAACTTGTTGTTCAAAAATCAATATTTCTTTTGGAAATCAACCTCATAAACAACTCAGGAAAGAAAAGTATGAGCAGGAGGTGTAGACTAAGATCAGCCTGCACATAAGTGCAGTCTGATCTTAGTCTACATCTCCTGCCTAAACCGGAATATTCCGGGTTCAGCATGACAAGGGTTAACAAGCAATTTCTTCATTATCCACAATGTTTTCCTCAGCTTTTTTTCTGGAGGGGTGTCAAAAAGTAGGATTGTGTTGGAATGGGTTAAGGGGGCTGTGGACAACTTTCATAATTGGTATGGACACTTACTAAATCCTCAATATGTGTATCTTTTATTATGAAATGTGCAAACGATTGATGCTTGTTGATTTATATAACCAATCTTTTTTTTAAAAATAAAGCGCATTTCAAAAGATTAATGCTAATTAAACCCTGAGAAGAAAAATTAGGAATGAAATCTCTTTGTCAATCCATTACCAGACAGCAATATTTTCGACTGGTCAAAATTGAAAAGAGTTGCAAAGAACAGTTTAAGGCTTATGGAATTTGAGATTTTTCAACTTTCTAGATAGAAACATTGCGTGAAATGAAGAAATTGCTTATTGCTAGCAATTTCTTCATTTTACACAATATTTCCCAAATGTTTTTCTTGGGGGGCATCCAAAAATGTCATTTTGTGGTAATAGGTTAAATTGTTTGTATGGGGTTCAACACAGCCTTCAACTGTAGATTAGGTGAAAGCTTGAAAGATATTACACCTAATCATGGTTTCCTGTCAGGGTTTGAACTCGCAATGCAAGGATTGCAAGCACATCACATTACCAACCGAGCTATCCGAGCTTGGGCTTGATATCAAAACTGGTTTAACCCGTTCCAACACAAGAAAATTTTAGACTGGTCCAAATTGAAAGAAGCTGCAGACGACAATTTCAAGTTGATGGAATTTTAATTTTTTTCTTCTTTTGGGATAGAAAACATTGTTGATAATGAAGAAATTGCTTGTTACAAGCAATTTCTTCATTGTCCACAATGTTTTCCAAAGCTTTTATCTTGTGGGGCGTAAAAAGGAGGGCTTGAGTTGGAATCATAAAATTAAGTAGTAATTGTATTTAAATGCTGATGCCAAATCAGTTTTGTATTGGTTATATCTACTATCAGGAGAGATTAGAACATTTAAAAAAAACAAAAAACTGTATGTGGCTGTTTTACCCCCAAATCACAAAAACCTTAGAAAAGTATCATTTCATCTTAGGACTTGACATGCGTCATTTCTCTCTCACCACTGTGCAATTGATAGAACTGCACCTAAATGGAATGAGCACCTAGTGGCTCAGATCAATTTTTTTGGTGTACTGGTGAGAGGAATGACAGGGAGCACTGGCAAGGTTCACTAGCCACCACGGCACATTTGAAATCCTGTTTAAGTTGGCTTTAAATCCATGCAATCAATAGATCAACAGTAAGAAGGGAGTTCACTCTTACAGTCTTATTGTGACAGAAATACAAGGGAAGTTATCCTGCTGTTGCTAGGTACAAGTATTTACAAAAAGGGAAGTAATCAATACTTCCCTCCTTGTATAGTATATTGATTGTTGAAGTGTTTGATTGTATGTGTTAATTTATTCCAAATATTCTTTGTTTGTTTTTATACCTACTGAACAAATAGAAACCAAAAGCTGATAGACTAGCTTCAAAGCTATTGGAAGGTCTAATATGACTTTCAAGAAATTCTTTTGAATGTTTAGATGTAGACCAACATTTTGAACAAAAACTAGTTTGTAGATTCTTGCATTCTGCATTTGTACATCACAGTTTATATTTTTGATTTTCAAAAAGGGGTGCATGTGAAGACATGGTCTTGCAATTTCTAAAGCTTTTTACTACCAATCTGATACATATTTATGTACTGAATAGATAAAAAACAAGATTGGAATAGGAAAATAATGCTTCATTAGGGTCAAAGAGAGAGAGACAGAGAGGATAAATATGTGTATTTATAGTCAAATTGACCCGTTGCAGTGCTAAGGAGAAAAGAAAATGCTTAGAACTAACATTTACTGATCAGATTTTTCTTTGTCCACAACATTTGAAGAAGTTGGTTTGAATGACCTGTACTGGGGGGGGGGGGGAATAGATAAAGTTGAGCTGTTGTCTAGTGGTCAAAATATGGGCTTTGGCAGGTCTGGGTAACAGTCCCACATCGGCCATTTTAACTGGACTGTTAGAATTTCTCTCACTAAAACTTGAAATTCTGTGACAAGGGGTTAAAATGTGAATATCGGTAGAATATGATCCCACACAAGAAAATTTAGACTGGTCCTAGTTGAAAGGAGTTGCAGATGACAATTTAAGTTGATGAAATTTTTGATTTTTTCAACTTTCAGGGTTGAAAAAATTGTGGAAAATGAAGAAATTGCCACAAGAAATTTCTTCATTTTCCACACTGTTTTATCAAATGCTTTTCTTGAGGGACGTCCGAAGGTGTCATTGTGTGGGAATGGGTTAAATTTTATAACACAGAGTGATATCAATGATTTGACTCAGTTAGCCAGTTCCCACATTATCCCGGTTTTGTATGCCCCTGAAGTAAATTAGCTTGGGAATACATTGTGGTAAATAAAAAACTGCTGCAACAATTTTTTTTTTTCATTTACCACAATGTTTTTTACCAAGAAAGAAGTAGTTTTAGCCTCATCCAAATTGAAAGAAGTTGGAAACAGCAAATTAAAGTTAATGAAATTTTATATTTTCTTGTCACTTTGGGTAAAAAACATTATGGGGAATGAAGAAATTTCATTTTCCACAAATTTTTCCTGGCTCTCTTTTTTTGAGGGCTGTCAAAAAGTGGCATTGTTTGGGAATGAGTAAATAATAGACCAAGATGATCTCAAATGATGATTACCTTGATCTCATGGAGATAATCAACACCCTTTTTCTGTTCAATAACTTATTTTTAGGTGGCTTCATGTTTTTCTTAATTTCAAATTTAACCCTGAATAAATCATCAACAAAAATTGCTTTAAAATCAAAGGGATGACAGTACTGGAAGCACCGATAGTGGGTTAACCCTTGTCATTCTGAACTGGGAATATTCCTATTTGGCAGGTGGTAAAGACAAAGATCAGCCTGCACATAAGTGTACACCACTTGCTTTTCCCATTTCATCCAGAGTTGTTAAAATAATCAATTTTCAAATTTTGAAATGACCCTCATTAAGATCTTCCAGTGTTGTCAGTCCTTATATTTTAAAGCAATTTTGTATGGGATTTTGATTCAGCATGACAAGAGTTAATGATTATTTCAAAAATTGATCTCGTTAACATATGTGCAAGCTGATCTTTGTCAATACCTCCTGCCCAAACAGAAATATTCAGGGTTCAGCATGACAAGGGTTAAAAATACTTTAAATAAGGATCTATTGAAGATGATTTTATTTTTACTTCCATCTTTTAAAGTATGACTCTTTAACCCATTTTCTCACAAACCTAGTTTTATGCAATTTCATTCAACATGAACAGTTTTCTTATACTGAACATGGATTTTTTTTTTTTTTTTGATCATCAGTGCAATTTAATCTTAGTCTACACCACCTGTTTGATGTTTTTGAGCCTTTCATTATACTCTAAGTAACCCAACATTACTGAGGCTAACCCCTTGTTTTTAATGCAATTCTGAAATGGCAGAATCTGAAGGGCTACATAATTCAATATACTTGGATTATTCTTTTGGAAAAATTGTGGTATCTAGAGCAATCAAAACATCAAATCATCTTGAAAACATTGTGAGAAAAAATAGAAATTAACTTTCGGAAGAAAAGGTCTCTTTCTCTACGTGTTCATAATTGTCCAGATTCTTAAAATTGGAAAACATTGCAAGAACTGAAGAAATTGATTTCACAATTTATTTTTCCTCTTTTATAAGCCTTTGTTTAATTTATCTTGGTGTTATAAAAAAATGGGATTGTTTGGTAAAGGAGTCAAGAATCAGAGGTCTACATAAGAGGGGGTAACAACATTCTAGAATTCTCATTTCTCAACAAAACCCTTTGTTGTGGGTACTCATTTGAATCGTCTCATCGAGACGATTCAAATGAGTTCATACAACATAGGGTTTATGGAAGTATTGCTGAAATCTTCAAATATAAAATATAAATTACTCTATAGAATTAGTAGAGTATAATACATTGAAAACTCTTCGCTAGATCTGTACAATCTTTTGTTTTCACATTGATATTGTATAAATGAAAACATTTTGAAAGATGAAAGATTAATTTCAAATTAAAATGTCTCTCTTTCCTTCCCTCTTTTTTTCCATCCTAATTCATGCTTAGTTTTTAAGTTCCTCCCTTTTTATTTAGTGGTCAGCAACTTTTTAAACTAGTCTTAACCCCTTTCTCAAATAACTTGTCAAAATTTTCAGAAGTTGCAAACAATAAGTTTTTGTTAATGAAATTTAAAAAAATCTCTATCTTTAGGTTAGTAAACATTGAATTCATTTTCACAATGTTTTCCAAAGCTTGTTGTTGTTGGGGTTATTTGTGTTTTTTTTGAGGAATGGGTTTAAAGTTGTACAGTCCAGTAATAAAGGTTTAAGTGTTAACTGAAAAAATGAAAAGAAATCTTCAAAACTAGTTTTTTTTTCAGACCTGAATTTCTTTGAGATTTGAAGGTTGAAATTTAACCAGGCAGAATGTATTAGAGTGTTTATTCAATTATAAATCCCTGTCAATGTGAAATAGAGAGGCTATATCGGGATTCTAATAATTCATGATATTTATGATTACATTATAACTAGGTGAACCGTCAAGACCCACTCAAAAAAGCGATAAGTAATCACGCGACTCAACTAAATCGACACTTCAGTAGCTTAAAATTAATAGAGAGTTTTCTGTTATGTTTATATTGATCAAAACTCCTCTTTTATATTGCTTATAATATGTGAATAATATTTCTGTAATCATTAACTCTTATGATTTATGTCTTGGAAGCTTGGAAAAGTATGAATATTCGAGCTATATATAATCGAATGTCGAGTGTGGATTTTTACATGAGGGATAATTCAGAAGATTTGAAGCTGATGAACAAAGCTTCGTTTCTCTATCCTGAGTGTCCATGGATGTTTCCTGTCCGTGTTAAAACAGTGCGGAAAGTAGTGTAAGATTATTAGATTTTGGGTAAAAATTCTCAGTTTATAGTACTTTTACCGGTGTTGTCCAAAATAAACGGAATGTTATTGAACCCTGTCCTGTTAAAACCCTTGATTTTACGTTCAATTTCTTCTTTTCCTACAATATTGTCAACCACATAGGATCATTTCATTTCACACCCAATTTCCATTGTCGTCTGCTACCTCTCTCAACTTGGATCAGTCTGAAATTTTAAAAAACTGGAAAGGCTTAGTGAGAAAGTAGTAGAAAAGAAGAAACTACTTGTTACATGCTATTCCTTCTTTTCCAATACTATTTTCAACATTCCTAAATATCTTTAACTTTCGAAATCATGTTCCCTGTTAATGTCTGCAAATTCGGTTAGCTCCCTAAACAACAATTCTGATGTCTGGAAACTTTCAGCTATTAACCCTTGTCATGCTGAATTACAATCCTGTACAGAAATTAATTGTTTTAAAATCAAAGGACTGACAGTACTGGAAGGTCTTAATGATGGTCAATATTTATTTTGAAAATTGATTATTGACTGAAAGGAGACAAACAGGAGGTGTAGACCAAGATCAGATTACACTTATGTGCAGGCCGATCTTTGTCTATACCTCCAGCCAAAACAGGAATATTTGGGGTTCAGCATGACAAGGGGTAAGATGAATTTTAGGAGCTCTTATCTTATCTAATTTCCTCATATTTACTGGATCAGCAATTTCTTCAAAGTAATAGGGGTTTTTATCCCAAAGCTATTCTCTTCTGTGACATTGTGATGCAAAAACTTAAATATTTTAAGTTATGTATTTGTACTGTTAAATCATCCTTGGTAATTATCTTATGATCTTTAACAAAATTGATTGGATGCTGGATACGCCCACCAAGTTCTGATAGAAAGTTCCACTTAAACATTAATCAATTCCCACACAATCCCGTGTTTTATGCCCTTTGAGAAAAATCCTATAGAAAACATTATGAACAATGAATGAATTTCTTTTAACATGCAATTTCTTTAATGTCTACAATGTTTGCTATTATAATAGGCAGAGATTTTTAGCTTCCACATCATATGGTAATGGGTAAAAAAGAATATGAAACTTAGTTGTCTTGATATTTGAATCAACTATAATGGGAAGAAAGTTTAATTATTCAAATAATAACCTATTTTAATTCTTTATTTCTAGTTAACACAAATTTTGAGGTGAATACATTTGTTTACTGTTTCACTGAATATTGTATAATACTTTTGCTGTTTTCACAATATCGTATTTGGAATTGGTGCATCCTGGATTGGCTGACCGAGGGGCTGTACTTGAAGTTTATGCCATGTTCAGGCACAGATCATAATGTCAGAAAGATGTGTGTGCGTATTTTTGTTTTTTTATTGTCGCTTCTATAGCACATGGCCATATGAGCAAAGTCCCCAGAACATGGTTAGTTATTACAAGGAATAGTGCAAGGATGCAGGCTGAAACTGCTGAGAGTTCTGCCTAGATTTTTAACTCGCTCGATGGATAGCACCCTCAAACAGGGTCTCGGTTTAACATCTCATCAGAAAGACAATTCTTTGTTTTTAGCTCCACTGGCTAAAAGCCAGAGAGCTATTGTCATGGTGTTCTGTCCATCGTGTGTGCATTCGTCTGATTGTCCGTCCGTCCATCCGTAAACTTTTCCTTTAAAAATCTTCTCCTCAGAAAGTACTGAATAGATTTCAACTAATTTTCACAGAAATGATCCTTGGATAACCCTCTTATCAGATTCCTTCAAAGAATTTTGATCGGATGATAAACATGGCTTTAATAGGTTGGGCTTATTACATATAGGCCGCCGTCATAGCGCAGTTGGTAGCGCGTCGGACTGTCAATCTAGAGGTCCTGAGTTCGAACCCGACGGCGGCACTAATCCTTTCCGACTATTTGTCTCTCACCAATGGGTCGATAATTGTAGACCTATGTGGGATGTAGCTGGAGGCTAGGAAAGGATGTAATGGTAGTACTGGTGTGAGAAATACCTGGAATCCATTGTTAGGTGCTCCAGCCACTGATTGTTGAAAGCGGCGTAAAACCCCATTCAAACAAACTTATTCCATATATGGTAAAATCTTTGGAAATCTTCTGAAAAACCAAAGGATGGATTTCATCCATATTTCACAGAAATGATCTTTGGTTGACCTTTTATGAGATTCCTTCAAAGAATTTTGATAGGATGAAAACATGGCTTTAATGGGCCGGACTAATTACCATATATGGTAAAACCTTTAAAAATCTTGTCAGAAACCATCTAATAGATTTCAGCCAAACTCACAGAAATGATACTTGGCTTACCCTTTAGCTCGGGGCTCCGGAAATTTGGAAATTAAAATCAGTCTGGGACAATTCCCCCCCCCCCCCCCGCAAAAACAAATACCACCCACCCCCTGCCGCAAAAACGAATCCCCCCCTCGGCAAAAATGAAAACCCCCCACCCCCAGCAAAAACGAAAACCACCTTTTTTCACCTATCCCGTATGTAAAAGGGTTCATCATTCATTCTGTAGTAGCATTCTTTTTCAAATTTTCCGAAGATGATTATAATATTCAACGAGTGGAAGATAGATGAAAAAAACTGACAGATCCTACTTTCATTTTGTTTTTGAAAATTCGGCTGTATATAAATTGCTATTCCGGCAATGTACAGCAGTCCACGAAATTCCAATATATTGTAAAATTAGATAGACAAATAAATTGCATTATCAAAATTTATTTCCGTGACATACGCACCCCCCCCCCCCCCCCCCCTCTGAGTACCGCCGATTAATTTATAGTAATGATGTACTTTTTGAAAGCTAGTTATCCAAAGTTCTGTAAATTGAACACAGTCCTAGCGATTTTCTCTGAACACGAGCATCTGATGATGGAAAAACACAGCTGACGTCACAAAAATGTCAGGTCAGTCCATTCTACCCCATGGGATCGCAGAGTTGTGACGTACATCAAAAAGACCGACGAGACAAATTTGATTGGGTCGCCCGCGTGTTGCACTATTTTCTCAGAGTAGAATTTGTGCACAAATCTCGGTCATTTATTATTTGTAGCTAATTTGCGATTTATTATTCGGATGTTTTCCACCTCTGAAGTAAGATTTGATGATTCATTGTTTCTTTAATTTCATTGACAGATCTAGCGATATTATTAAGCGACGTTTTTGTTTATATTCAAATTATCGGCATTTTACGGGTACCACCTATTGTTTGAATTCTAAAGGCTTCGTTTCTTACAGTGAATGAAAATTAAAACAAATATCAAATACATGACTTTTTTATACAAACTTCAAATCTGGTCTCACATGCTAACTTGTGATGAATTGATTTCATTATTTTCTGCAACTCCCTTCAGTTTGGACCAGTAAAAATTCTGCCGTCTGGTTATGGGCTAATTTCCATATATGGCAAAACCTTAAAAAATCTTCTCGGAAACCATTCAATGGTTATCTACCGAATTTCACAGAAATGTAACTTGGCTGACCCTGTATCAGATTCCTTCAAAGAATTTTAATAGGATGAAAAACATGGCTTTAATGGGCGAGCTAATTTCCATATATGGTAAAACCTTTAAAAAAAATCTTCTCAGAAACCATTTAATGGAATTCAACCAAATTTTTTACAGAAATGTTTCTTGGGTCAACATTTATTGGATTTGTTCAAAAAATTTTGATAGGATGAAAAATATTGCTTTAATGGGTGAGGCTAATCTTTATATATGGTGAAAGCTTTGAAAATCATCTTCTCAGAAATCAGTTGGTGATGTTCAACCAAATTTTACAGAAATGATCTTTGGGTGACCCTTTATCAGAATCTTTCAGAAAAGTACGATCAGATGAAAAACATGGCTTTAATGGTAGGGGCTAATTTCTATATTTAGAAAAAGCTTTGAAATTCTTTGTCTTGGAAACCAGTTGAATGGATTGTAACCAAATTTTACCAAATTGATGGTTTAATGACTCTTTATGAGATTATCAAAAAGAATTTTGATTGTAAGAAAAACATGGCTTAAATGGACAGGGCTTATTTCCATATATGGTATATACTGAAATAGACTGTTGATGGATTTCAACCAAATTTCACAGGATGACTGTTTGTCTGATTCCTTCGTATGATTTTGCTTGGTTGAAAAGCTTGGCTATTGTGGTTGTGGCTTATGTCCATATATGGTATATGGCTTATACATAACTCAACTTGACTTTTGTAAAAACGATGAAAAAGTTGAAATACTTCTCCAGAACTATTTCAAAGATTTCAGTGACTTAGATTTATTTTCTATGTATCGCTTTATGTTGAATTCATGAAAAATTTGCTTAATCAGTAAATTCAAGGGTGTGGAGTGATACAGGCGCTCAAGCACCTCTATTTAGATATGGTCAGCCCAGCAGGGTTCAAAGCCGTGATATTGAAGTTTGAAGTCAAGTGCTCTACCAACTGAGCTAACAGGAATATGCAAAGGACATTCAATTATATATGCAATATTGTTGATAGTAGTTTTAAACCCTATAACAATGTACATTTTGTAATCTTATTTATAGTTCATTTCTGGATCTATGAATTCAATGGTCAAAAATCAATTAAAAGTTAATTACTGAATATCCTGAACAATGGCCAGAGTAATATGTCAAGTTATCTCACCAATCTAACCTACCCTATTGAATTACAGTTTTGGCTATTTAATCATGCTAATCTGAGCCTCAATCACTCTTTTCCAAATAGAAGATTTTTCATGGCTTTAGGCATTACCAGATGACAAAATTTTACACTGGTCCAAATTCAAAGAAGCTGCAGATGACAATTTATAGTTCCTGAAATTCTAAAAGTCTTTGTTGTTTAAGGTTAGAAAACATTGTGGATAATGAAGAACTTAATGAAGCAATTTTTTCATTTTCCATGTTTTCTCAAAGTATTTTGAAAGGCATCATGTCATTTGAAATTGTGGTGGAAATGTTTGATCTAATCATGGCATAGATTATGAAATAGAATGGAGGAAACAACGAAAGATGTTTAAAATCAGAAAATATGGGAGGAAAAAAAGTAAATCTCTCATTATTTTCCTATGCTATTTCTCAGAGAATTTCGGTAAATTTTGTTGATGTAACAGAAACACTGCTTAACCACTCAATTCAGTATGTTTAAAAAAAGAGATTGTGCTTTAAGGTTTATGGAAAAAGTAGCAAAAGTGAATGAGCACTGTTTGATATTGTTTTTCACAACAACAGAAAAACAAATGTCGTACCTTTGTTGTTGTTCAAAATTTGTATTGTCTTTCCTAAAAACAATTTCATGTTGAACATTTAGCAATCAATAGACTATATAACATTCTAGCATTAACTGTTTGGGTTTTGATTGACATTTCGTCAATGTCAGATTTTAGTCCAGTAGACATTATTTCAGGCCTTTACCCCTTGTCTTGTTGAACCCCCGAGTATTTCTGGTTTGGCAGGAGGCATAGACAAAAATCAGACTGTACGTATGTGCTGTCTGATATTAGTCTACATCACTTGTTGCTCCACTTAATCAAAGTTGTTCATAACTGATTTTCAATAGGAATGTTGACACACAATTTAGTTATCTGTACTTTCAGTCCTTTGATAAATTGCAATTCTGAGAAAGGAATTTATTCTACATGACCAGGGTTAAAGATATAAATGTTGTAATATGAAAGTAAGCCCAAGAGAACTTTTCTGGGGCCATTAGCTCACAAGATCTCTATGAATTTGTCTGTAATAGTTCAATTAAAATTGCCTTTATAAGGGTAGAGAATTTACTCTTCTTAGTATAATGTCTTCTGCATACCTAACTTCAAGGTTATCTTGTCAATAATTTATATGTTTGGATTATCACACAGAAAAAGGCCATCTAGGAATGAAAATTACTGGTCCTCTGTCAGACTATGGAATTCGGATAACAACAACAATCAATCTAAGTCTGTCCGGGTGGATAATAGCAAACCTAAGTGGGATTAGCAGCTGGAGGCTCAGAAAGGATCTAGTGGTAGTAATATTGTGAGAAATAACAGGAATCTATGATTAAGGGACCAAACACAAGGATACGACTGAAAGTGGCATTAAATCCCATTCAATCAATCAATGTAAGTCTGTCCAGCCCTGACCCATTCCAACACGCTTTTTGCAGCCCCAAAGGAAAACAATAAAACTTTGAAAAACATTGTTGACAATAAAGATATTGCTTGAGACAAGCAATTTCTTTATTTTCCACAAAGTTTAAACCTCAAAAGACAGACAAAAATGATTATTACATCAACTTAAATTTGAGGTCTGCAACTTCTTTGAATTTGGACCAGCTTAAATATTATTGTCTGGTAATTGATTAATACTATTCTCAAATAAGAAAGACAAATGATGTTTCATTGTAAATATTACCATAGTTCAGCCTCACTTGTATAAAAAAAATGCCATTTCCATGACAATTCACTTTGTCTGAAATAGCAATTTTTAGGTCACTCGAGACAGTGTCTTGGAAGAGCTATTGTTGTATCCCTAGCACAGGTGTAATTGTCCCACTTAGTTAAAGTTTTTATACATCTCTATCATTCTCTATGTTAGCTTTCTAATATTTCAGAGGTGAACTCACAAGGTGATAGCCCTGCATCTAGCTGAAAGACCTGTGACCTTGAGCCCTTGGCTCATTTAAAAAAAAACTTTTACAAAAAACATTGAATTTGCTTATATTTTCTAAACGTTGATAGCTAAGAAACATCATAATTGAAATATACACTGATCAGGTTGCTGGCTTTTTAGTCAGCATTAAGTACCTTTACCTGATGTGACCTTGACCTTTGACCTACCTAATGAACTGTAATCAAATCTTTTACCTAACTTATATTTTCTCCATGCTTATACCTAGGACAATCATTCATCATCAGGTAAACTTTTACTTGATACAAACTAACTTGACCTCATGACCTTGACATTCTTTAAAAACTTTGAAATGATAAATGAAAATTTTATTTTGTATTTAGGGCACTGGCTTGTAACACAATATACATGTACATGTGATTTACAATCTTGCTCATACTTTTTGAATGCTTATACATAGGGATATCTTACTTCATACATATTCTCCTCAGGTAGTAAACTTTCACCCAACATCAAGTACTTTGAGTTTCTCATCTTGACCTTCAACCTTCTTCAAGCAATTACCAGACAACAAAATTTTAGACTGGAAGGACAACTCTTTTTGTACAGTTTCTCTGCATAGACCTTTTCTTCTCTTTTTCTAATTGTTTCCTACACATAATGTAGACAGGCTCAGTACTGGAAGGCTGATATAAGGTTAGAGGAATAGGTTTTATGTGCTACAATAAAAATGTCTGTGTCATGGAACGGGTTATTGGCCAAATGAAAGTGAAAAACACATCCATAATTGATTATAGCGGTTAAAAAAGAGCAATAGAGGTGTTGTTTATAACATAGGTTAAATCTGCTATTACATTCAATTAAAGGAACATAACAATGCAGAAACAAACAAACAGAACACTGACAAACTGAACATGATGAATAAAATCCTTCATTAGAAATTTATTAAATTAAAAGTGCTGAAAGCAATGGGGCTCTCACTGTTGGTCAGAATTCCTTTTGAAAATTACATGTAATTTTATTTAAAATTTCCACATGGTGAAATTTTATACCAGCCCAAATTCAAAAGTTGCAGACTACAATTTTAATTTAGTAAAATTTTAATAATCATTGTATTTTGGGTTAGAAAACATTGTGGATAATGAAGAAATTGCTAGTAACAAGCAATTTCTTCATTTTGCACAATGTTTTCCAAAGCTTCTATTTTGAAGGGTGTTTGAAAGAGTTATTGTGTGGGAATGGTTTAATAGCTCTGGCTTGAAGGGAAAATATATGGTGTAGAAATGGCTGATCTTTGTCTATACCTCAAGTCAAAGGAGAAATATTCTAGGTTCAGCATGACAAGGGTTAATTTTGAGTCAGGCTGTTAAGGAGTGGATATTATTATGATATGATTGTTCATTCCCACACAATAGTCAGCCCGATTAGCTCAGTTGGTAGAGCACTTGACTTCAAACCTCAAGATCACGGGTTCGAGCCCTGGGCTAACCATATCTACTAACAAACTAATTGTCTTTCGGATGAGACGTTAAACCGAGGCCCCGTGTGACGATGCTATCCATCGAGCACGTTAAAGAACCAGGCGGGGCTCTCAGTAGTTTCGTCCTGTATCCTTGCACTATCCCCCGTAACAACTAACAGACTTCTGGGGGCGTCGCTCATATGGGCATGTGCTACGGTAGCGACGATAAATAAACGGAAATACACATTCCCACACAGTCAGACTTAGGGACACCATGAAGAAATATATTTAAAGAAAACTTTCTTAGAATAGGAGAAATTGCTTGTGACAAGCAATGTCTCCTTTTCTCACAATGATATTTACTTGTTTGGCACTTTCCAATCCTAGCACACTGTTTTAAATGTTGTCTGCAACTTATTCAAATTTGGACCAGTTTACGATTTTGAAGTGTAGTAATTAGTTAAGCTTTGCTTTGCAAATTGTTGGTATTCCCCCCTCACTGGCTGATGCTAACATTTTGCACTGAGCAATGCAAGATGTTTCACAGAGATACAAAGATTTTAGTTTTAATTGATACAAAGTTTGCACTGTTACACCTGGTTATATCACGTTTTGTCTTCTAACCAATTATTAGCTACGCCTATTGACTCCAACAGGAAGTCCCACTTCCAATTTAAACAGTGTTGTTTTGAAAAATTTATGGCCAGTAGCATGTAACAAAAAAGTAGTATAGCTGGTTGGCAACCTAAACGTCGTAACTAAAGCTTATTCAAGCTTATCCAAACCAACAAAAAAGGTTAACAAAAATAATGCCAATGAGTTTAAATCTCAAGTCTGTGCCAAATAAATCATTTTATTGGTCAATAGATTCACAGCCATAATTGGTCAATTGTTCAGCTATTAGAAGCTGGCTTTTACAAAAGATATTTTCTGATGCTGATGCTGAGCATTTATACTTCCCTGTGTTGATAAGCTGTACATATGGTTTTACAGACAACAACAATTTAGAAAGAGGTTGCAGGCAACCTCTCAAAATTGAGTGCAATTGAGTAACAAGCAATTTCTCTTTTTAGCTCACCTGAGCACAATGTGCTCATGGTGAGCTTTTGTGATTGTTGAATGTCTGTCGTGCAGCGCGCAGCTTCAACAATTGAAGTGTTTCCATCCTTGCCAGAATAATTGTTAGGTCATAAGGATAAATCCTATTGATTATGGAAAGGTTCTATCAGAAAACACAGGAAAAGGGGCCTTAATGACAATTTCTTTGTTTAAAGTCTAGAGGCCACAATTTAGGCTCAATCTTCATGAAACTAGGCCAGAATGATTATTAGGGCATGAGGATGAAGCCTATTGATTATGGAAAGGTTCTATTGGAAAACACAGGAAAAGGGGCCTTAATGACAATTTCTTTGTTTACACTCTAGAGACCACAATTTTGGATCAATTTCATGAAAATTGGCCAGAATAATTGTTTCGTCACAAGGATGAACCCTATTGATTATGGGAAGGTTCTTTTGGAAAACACAGGAAAAGGGGCTTTAATGACAATTTCTTAGTTAATGCTCTAGAGGTCATCATTTTGGCTCAATTGTCATGTTTCTTGGTCAGGATACTTGTAAGGTCATAAAGATGAACCTTATAGATTATTGGAAGGTTCTATAGGATAACACAGGAAAAGGGGCCATAATGACAATTTCTTTGTTTACAATATAGAAGTCACAGTTTTGCCTCTATCTTCATGAAATTGATTATAGTTTTTTTGTCTCTAATTGCATTTCTTTAACAGCAGACAGTTCAGGTGAGCGATTAAAACTTGGTTATCTTCAACAAGTTAAGACCAGGGATTGAGTTAAATGTTTAAAACTGCATAAAGCTGCTAAGAGTTTCTATACAAGTTGATTTTTGAGCATTGTTTGGTGGTAAAGAGGGGAAAGAAGAGATTTTAGCATAAGGGAAAGTTCTCTAGTCTGGCATTTAAGCACAAAACACAGCTTTGAATTTCACTTTCAATAGCAATTTATCATTTAAATGAAGAAGTTTCATAATTTCTCTGTCAATAAGAGATTTAATATCAATTTAATAACCCTAGCATATTTATTTGATCTACATTCAATGGATTTATTCGTCTTTTGTAATGGTTTTAGATTGAATCTGCAGGAGGCAGAAACAAATTTTTATGCACACTCTCAGTGATTGGCAAACTTTTTCACTCTTTCATTTGTTGTTCAACATGTTACACCCAAATCCCACAATTAAACACAGTTAACCCATCCCCACACAATCCTGTTTTATGCCCCCCTTAGAAGAATCCTTTGGAAATAATTGTGGACACTGAAGAAATTGCCTGTTAAAAGCAATTTCTTAATTATTCACAATGATTTCTACTAACAAAACTAAAAATTTTGAAATTGAAATTCTAACAACTTGAAATTGTTGTCAGCAAAATCTTTGAAATTGGACCAGTCTGAAATATTGTTGTTTGGTAATGATTAAGAAACATGTTTATAAAAACATTGTGATAAATGAAGTGATTGCTTCTTAAGAAATATTTCTTCTTTTTCTCTCAGTTTTCTAACTAACACAGCCCTTTTTCTCAATTAGACCCAGCCTAAAAAAAATTATCTATTTGCTAATGGGTTTAAAGGATTTAATGGCATTTGGAAAGCAGTTAGCCTAACCCCAAGGTCACAGCTTTATGTGGTTACTTTTTCCTTGGAACCAATAGTTCCTAAATTAGCAAGAATCATAGCCAAAGACCAGCCTGCACATAATTCAGTCTGATCTTTCTTAACACTACCTATTTGTCATTTATTAGACAAAAAAGCAGAGATAGAGGCTTCGAAAAATAATATAAGGAACATGGATGATTACATGTCTGTTAAGAATAAAATTTTACATTATGTATTGTGTACTTTGTTAGTTCTGTATATTTATTTTGTTGCTAAATTTCAAAAGTAATCAATGTTTGGCATTGACCTGACACTTCTGTACAGATGTGTTAACCCATTACCAGATGGCAAAATTTTAGACTAACCCAAATTGAAAGAAGTTGCAGATGACAATTTAAAGTTTATGAAATTTTGGATTTTTCAACTTTCAGAGTGGAAAACATTGTAAAAAATGAAAAAAAAATGCTTGTAACAAGCAATTTCTTCATTTTTCACAATGTTTTCAAAAGTTGATTTTTTCTTGGGGCGTCTAAGAGCGTCACTGAGTGGGAATGGGTTAATGATAGTGTGGTTAATACTTGAACCCATGTCCAGACCAAGAAATTTTTCAGATAACATTTCAAAAAGTGTGCACACTAAATAGTAAGTGTGGATTAGAGGAGAAAATATTGTGAAAAAAGAAGAAACTGCTTCTTTCATGGAGATAATAATCTTGTAACTCTATTTCTGCATCATTGGCTATATGTATTGAAATATCAAAGGGCTTGCTTGTTGATGAAATGTTACAGCAATGAAATGAAGACATCCATTTACAGCCTATATAACCGTTACAGATAGGGTTGTCTTAATCAATGTTATATCGCTTTCCAATAATAAACTAGTCTGTCATTAAAGGTTGGTTCCATGTTTTTTCAAGTAAACCAATATGGTAGCATGAAGAGAGTGGAATCGTCTGACTAATCTCTCAAGTGCATTATTTGTTCCTACAATTGTTTTTGCTGTATGTGTTATATTGCACTTTTAATACGGGTCTAGGGAATTTCCCTGGATATATACCAAGATCCCTCATGAAAAATGGATGAAGTTATTTTTATGTGACTTATAGTTAACCTTTCTTTATGATGCTGTCAATAAAAAAAACTCCATATAGGTACAGTTATCCTGGGATGGCCTTGCAGGCAAGATCTCGGATTGTCTCAACTGCGGATACAGAATTCATATCATATAGTGGATCATTCCGATCTATAAATGCTAGACTTGGATTACCTCCATTAGTGCCAATGCTCAAACTGCAAATAATTTTTCCTTACAGTTCCTCAAGTACACCAACAGTTCCTTACTCAACGGCGGATATATTGTACGGCAATGAAGTCAGCAGTCGAGGGAATCAAGGGGAGGAGGGTAGACAGAATAGCTTTGTGGATGGAGATCGGGCTAAACCAAAAATCAAAGATATAGATTATCCAGGGAATATACGAAGGCCAGTCAGTAAATCAGGAACTAGGAAGTCACTCTCAATAGATGCAGGTAAAACATTTGAACATAGTAATTAACCCATTACTAAGCTTTTTTTTAGACTGGTCCAAATTTAAAGATGTTGCAGATAAGAAATATTAGTTGCTGAAATTTTGGATTATTTTTACTTTTTAGGTAGAAAACATTGTGGATAATCAAGAAATTGCTTGTAACAAGCAAATTTCTTGATTTTCTACAATGTTTTTCAAAGCTTTTTTTCCTGGATGCATAAGAAAGTGTCATTGTGTGGGAATGGGTTAAGGGCTTTATGCATGCTTAAAAAAGAATCAGACATTATAGCTCCTAATTGGCTTACTTTGAAATTACTCTTTAACTTTTTATGTGTAAATTATGGCAAAGTGAATCTTTATTATACCCCCAAATAACTATGTTTGGGGACTATACTGGAGTCTGCTGTTTGATTCATAATGAAGAAATTGCTTGTAACTTCCCACAATATTTTCCAAAGCCTTTTACTTAAGGAGCGTCAAAAAGCGTCTTTGTGTGGGAATGGGTTAAAGTGGTAGTGCAGGTTGCAAGAAATCATAATATTTCGGGGAAATTTGAAAATATTGTTTCAGTGACATCCTTTTTGTGCAATCTTGAGCAAGATTATACAATCAAAATATTTTGGAATAATTTAACCGATTCCAAATGGATAAAATTCTAGACAAGTCCAATTTCAAAAAAGTTTCAGACCACAATTTTAAGTTGATGAAATCTTCAAAATGTTTATCTTTTAGGGTAGAAAACATCATGGATAATGAAGAAATTGCTTCATTCTTCACAATGTTTTCCAAAGCTTTCATAATGAGGGGCATTTAAAGGCGTCATTGTGTGGGAATGGGTTAAAATTCTCCGAAATGAAACAAAAAGTAACGTTTCAGATACATTTTTTCTCCTTGCTTTGCCTTCCACTTTTGTAGGGTTTGCCATCACTCCAAATTGTACTATTGTTCACTTTGGTATGTTCTTGAGTAAAGTACTCTAGAGACCCAGATCTGTAATTGTGATTATACCAAGGAAGTACATTAATAAGTGAACATTGCCCTGATATAACGGAAAAATTTTAACCATACTAATTGAAACCATACTAACAAATCTATCCATTCATATCGTCATATTTGGGCTTTTTGATTTGGCATTTACTGTCTGTTACTTTTAGCTCACTTGAGCACAAACCCTCTATCCATTGTCCGTCTGGTGGCATGCATCATCGGTCGTCTGTCACATGTCAACAATTTTAAAATGATATCTCCTCCCAAACCAAATTTGGCAGAAATATTCCTTAGGTGGTGCCCTTTCAAAATTGCGAAAATAATTGAAATCCCTTGAAAACTCCAGTTGCCATTGTGACAAAACTGATATTTTAAAAAAGTCTTTGAAAATTATCCCCTGACTCAGAGGTCGTAGAGCCTTGATATTTTGCATGAAACATCAATATATTGAATTCTTTCAGAATTGCTAATATCATTAACCTCAGCTAACCAGGGGCAGAGCCCAAGGAGGGTTGAGGCTTATATAGAAATAAAGAAGGATTTTAAAACTACATTTCCTTTAAAAGCTATGGTTGCTGTGACAAGAAAATATTTAAAAAATCATCTCCTCCTGACCAAGAAATTGTAGAATTGTGATATTTAGCATGAATCATCAGTACCTTGTCCTATTTCAAAATTGCTAAAATTTCAGAGCCCCAGAATGATGGGGCCTATACAGAAATGAAGAAGGCAACTCTTAGTATAAGGCCTTGAAGGAAAAGAGCCTTATCTCAGATGAGCGCCAGGGCCACTGGCTCTCTTGTTTAAGGTTGCAGGGCCTGGCTTTAAGCCATGACATATTTTGAACAGCTTATTTTTCATAGTATGGTCAGATCGTTTGAAAAGTATGAACTATAACATTATTCTTTCAACAATCTTCCACCAAAGGTTATATGAAAAAATTAACAGTTCTATAAGTGTATACATCTATCTACTGGCTTTAAATGATCCAAAGAAAAGAGAACCTGATGTTATTCTCTGCTTTTCATTTAGCTCTTATGACTGCTCAAGGTGAGCTATAAAGTGATTGCCCAATGTCCATAGTCATTATCATGTGTCTGTCTACAATTTCTTTAAACATCTCCTGAATCAATGGGACAATCTTGATAAAACTTAGCAGGGATGTTCTATGCTTGAAACCCTTCAAATCCCAAATCTTCAATCATGGGATGTCATGGGTTTGATCCCCAGTGGCCCCACTGTCGCACAGATCCTTTCCCATAATTGTCTCCCTGTTTTACATTGAAACACAGATGGCAAGTTATAAGAATTTTCTATTATCCACAATGTTTTCAGCTTAGAAAGTTGAAAAAATCTGAAATTTAATGAAATTTAAATTGTCGTCTGAAACTCCTTTCAATTTGGACCTGTCTAAAATTTTGTTGTCTGGTAATGGGTAAAGATCAGAGAAAAATTAACAACAATTACTTTTTGTTGTGGTAAATAAATCTTTTCTAACCATGAAATAGTCATGAAATATGGAAAGTATATCACAATTTTAAAAAAAGAGAATATGTCCCTAAGTTGCTTGCATTTTCTACTTTTATGTATTTTCAGTTTCATTTGACAAAGATAAAGATGATCAGCTGAAGGGGTTGTCTGCCGCTCTACCTCCAACCACAAAGACAGCATCACACTTCCGTCCAAATGGCATCAGAAGTAACATCCTCAAAGGGGAGCAACTCTACACAGCTAAACATAATGGTGCTACTAACGGTAATTGTCTCCCTTGTATCTTTTCTTTTATCTACAGATTGCTAGCTGGAAAGCCCAAGTCATCTTTGTGTTTTAAATAAAGATCAAAAACAAGATGGCAAAATTCAAAACTGAACCGAACAATAATAGAAAAACATTGTTTAAAAAGTATTTATTTCTTGTTACAGTGCCATGTAATGTAGAAAATTGTTAAGTAAAATGAAGGAATTGCTTGTAACCTACAATTCATTCATATTCCACAATGTTTTCTAAAGCCCATTTTTCCTTAGCTAAGAAGGGCAGGATTGTGTGATTATGAGTGAATGTTAATTGAGGCAGGATCTCTTACTATCTTAACTCTTTCCAGTTTTTCAAAAACATGACTTGTCCAAATTCAAAGGTTTTGTAGACAACAATTCAAAGTGGATTTAATCTGAAAAAAATCATTCTGTAGGCTAGAAAAAATAACAGAAAAAGAAGAAATTGCTTGTCACATGCAATTTCTTCTTTTTCCACAATGTTTTCTCAAGTATAAAAACAAAGGGATGTAAAAACCAGGGATTGAACAGGAAAGGGTAAAGGAAACCCTAAAGTAATAAGTATGGATTCCTTTGAGATCCCATTGAAGCAAAGTTAGTGTCTTGACCCTGGAAACACACAGGCACATATTGCGGGCTCAGTGCAAAAGGGTTGAAACTCATAGGCACATACACCGTTGTAATATTGTAAGAGCTAACAGTTGCTCACCAAAGCGGTGTATAACATTTATTCTACCAAATAATTTCCAACCTTATCAAAATGACAGATAGTTGCTGTCAATAAAAATTTGACCAACCAAATCATTCATTTGGACATGATGTGAATCTTTACCTCTAACATTTGGTTATCCACAATGTTTTCTACCAAAAAAGACATTCATTTTTAGAGTTCCATTGATCTGAAAATGTTGTCTGCAATTTCTTTGATTTTAGGCCAGTTTGATATTTTTTGGGTGAGAATGTGAGTCCACTTCTTGTCTAGAGCATATCTTCTAAATAAATGATAGGTTTCAAAATAATTTGTCACGGGTGTCCCCCTTGATGAGTACTTGTGTCCTGCGAAAAGTTCTGTAGGATAATTTAACCCTTTCCCTTTTTTGGAAATTTTAGACTAGTCCAAATTGAAAGAGGTTGCAGACGACAATGACAACTGGATGCTATTTGAAATGAACCCATCCTATTAGGTAGAAAACATTGTGGGAAAAGGAGAAATTGCTTGTCACAAGCAATTTCTTCTTTTTCCTTAATGTTTTCTCAAGTATAAAATCACAGGGACGTAAAATCCGGTATTTGAACGGGAAAGGGTTAAGGACACTGCTGAAGGTCATGTGACAAGGGCTTAAGCAGGGGCATCCTTTTCTCCGACACATTCCCCTTTTGTGATATGAATGAAAGTTTGTTCACTGCTTTGTTGAGCCCCACAATAATCTATGATCTTAACCCTTCTCATGCTGAATAAATTTTGTTCAGAGATGCATTAAAATCAAAGGACTAATAGCACTGGTAGTACATGTCAATTCATTGTACTTCTTTTGAAAATTAAATCCTTGAATAATCTGTTTTGAAATGGATAAACAGGAGGTGTGGACTAAGATCAGACTGCACTTATGTGCAGGCTGATCTTTGTCTATACCTTCTGCCAAGACCAGAATATTCCGGGTTCAGCATGACAAGGGTTAACACTAAACAGCAGACTTTTTAAGGTCAATGTAATTAGTTCTGTGACATATTCCTTGTTTGTATTATAACTGAAAGATTGTTCACTGTGGTGTTAAACCCCACAAAATGATCTAAACAGTAAACAGGATTTTTTAGGGTCAATGTAATTAGTTCAGACCTGAGTTTTGTGGAGGAGATTAAGTTAAAAATAAAGATTAATCCTTTTTCTCGATTTGCATTTGACAATTGGTCCTTCTGCATAAATTTAATTCAAAACAATTTATGAAAGTACAATCTTTTTGTAATTGATTGATTATACAACTTGAAACAGAAAGAATCAACTTAGACTGCAGACGGCTCTTATAGACTTTACTGTCATATACAGTTAACCCTTTCCTGTACAATCACTGGTTTTTACGTCCTTGTGATTTTATACTTGAGAAAACATTGTGGGAAAAGAAGAAATTGCTTGTCCCTTTTCCCACAATATTTTCTACCCTACAGAATGGTAATTTTTCAAATCAAATCCACTTTTAATCCACTTTAAATTTCCGTCTGCAAAACCTTTGAATTTAAACAAGTCTTCAAAATTTTGAAACAGGAAAAGGTTAACTCATTCCAACACAATCCTCCTTTTTACAACTATTAAAATACAAAACTAAAAAAAACAATCAGTATTTTGAAATCTGTTGAAAAATGAAGAAATAGATTGTATCAAGCAATTTATTGTTTTCCACGGTTTTCTACTAAAAAAGATAGAGATTTCTTAAATGGAATTCTATTGACATTAAGTTGTTGTCACCAACTTCTTTTAATTTAGACTAGTATATTTGGATCATGCCATTTGTGTTGCAATGAGTATTATTCGTTTTAAAATTCATATTTCCTTGACCTTGAAATTTTAGAAAAAGAATTGAAGTCAGTGAAGAACTTTGGTTGCCAAGTGAAAGAACTTAGAAATTTTTCTCGTCCCTTACCATAAGGCCTAGAGCTTTGATATTTGGTATAAATCATCATCTATTGACCCTCTACCAAAATACTTCAAAGAATTACAATACTCTTAAAAAAATTCATTTTTACCTTAAATTTTCTCCCTCTCCCAGTGTATAAGGTCTAAGGCATTCATATCTGGTCCCCCCTCAAAAAAATGGGGGAGCCAAGCGGACCCCTTGTTATAATGCAGTCAGCACTGTGCCGGGTAGCATTATAGAGGAGTTGCAGTGTATATGTTTTCTACAAATTATGTCCATGGGGTCAAAAACAGTCATGCCAAGTGTCCAAAGTCAAGAGAGCACTCAGTTTGAGCAATTTGAAATAAATTTCCCACCCACCAATGAATATGGCCTAAGGCATTCATATTTGTTTAGCAGAACAAGATGGTTTATTGTACAAAGAAACCAAGAAAGAAACCTTTCAAATCTTACTCTTATGATTATTTGGCTACAGTTGCATCTTCTTTATACCAAAATGTACTTTAACTAGCACTTGACTCAGGTGAGGGATTAAGGACCATCATGGTCCTGTTTTTATGTGTCATCTTTTTAGCTCAACTTAGCACAACATGCTCAAGGGGAGCTTTAAGGATCACTCAGTTGGTTGTCCGCCGTCCATAGTTGTTTTCCCTCGTCAACAACTTCTTTAAACATTTTCTCCTCCTAAACCACTGGGCTAATTTAGACCAAACTTGGTAGAAATGTTCCTTAGGTGACCCTTTTCAAAAGTTGTTGCATGAATTTTTAATTTGCAAATTTTTTATTACAGAATTATACAAAAAGTGAAGTAGGGTACAAAACATTTTTAGAAAAGGAGAGTTTCTCTTTACAAACAATGTGTCCTTTTTATGCCCCCCCAAATTGAAAGATCATTGGTATATTGAACATGAGCAAAAGCTCAGAGGGAGCTTTTAGAATACTTGGTTGTCCATCTTCTGTTGTCAGGTAATGTGAGTAGTGCACAAATAGGTTACTCTCGAAGACCTAAATTTCTATCCAACCTACCCCAAACTTTCTTGTATTTTTCGTTTCGATAAGGCTTTGAACCCTACTGAAAATGGGAGTGTAGTTTGGTTACAAGGCTGATCAGTATGTCAAATCTTTGAAATTCTTGTTTACGGGCTTAGACACCACAGTTTTGATGCAATCTTCACAAAACTTTGTTAGAATGTAGATAGTGGTAAAGCAGTTGATTGATTTCAAACAAATTTTACAGAAAGGATCATTGGGTGACCCTTTATAAATTCCTTCAAAGGATTTTGACCCGCTGAAAAACATGGTTTAAATGGCTCAGACTGATCCGATGCAAAACATGGCTTGAATGGGCAGGGCTCTTTTCTTTTTAGCTCTCCTGAGCACAAAGTGGTAAGGTGGATGTCCGTCGTGTGTCATGCAATGTCCGCCGTCCTTTGTCAACATTTACCTTGTATGCACTCTACAGGCTATATTTTTTGTCAAATCAACCTGAAAATTGGTCAGAATGATTGTCTTGATAAAATCTCAGACAAGTTCAAAATTGAGTCAACTGGGTAAAAAACTAGGTCACAGGGTCAAATCTTAGAAAAACCTTGTATGTGCTCTAGAGGCCATATTATTGGCCCAATTGACCTGAAATTTTGTCAGATTGATTGTCTTTATTAAATCTCATTAGAGGTTGAAACTGGGTCACCTTGGGTCAAAAGCTAGGTCACTGGGTCACATCTTAGGAAACTTGTATGCACTCTAGAGGCCTCATTTTTTTCCCAATCAACCTGAAAATTGGTCAGATGGATTGTCTTGATGAAATCTTGGACAAGAACTAAAGTGGGTCAACTGGGGTCAAAAACAAGGTCCCAGGGTCAAACTTAGAAAACTTGTATGCACTAGAGGCCACATTTTTTGCCCAATCAATTGTCATCAATGAAATTAAATAAAAAATTTGAGACATTCAACTCATGTGAGCAATTTAGGGCCACTATGGCCCTCTTGTTCTTAAAATCCAGTTGATGGGCTTCAACCAAATTTCACTTGAATGATCCTCCTGTAACTCTTTTTCAGATTCCATCAATGACTTTTGATTTGTTGAAAATATGGCTTTTGTGGTTGTGGCTTATGTCCACATATGGTATCCAGTGATTTTTTTTTTAAAAAAACTGTGAATACCTTTTCCATCTGACTAGGTGACTGAATTGACTTTTGTAAAACATGAAAAGATTGAAACATTAAAAGATTTCATTGACTTGACAAGATTTGATTGCCACACATGATAAATATGATTCCTGAAAACACCATTTGCTTACTCAGTACAATCAGGCCTGTGAGGCAATACAGGTGCTCAAGTGCCTCTAGTTTTTATCCAATCTAAAATTTTGTTGTGTGGTAATGGGTGAATTAAATCATTATTAGGCAAACATTTTAGATTGGTCAAAACAGAAAAAGTGCTTTTGGTGAAATCAGTCTTGATTAAACTGAATTAGAATGAGTTTTAGGTCATAGCGATGAACCCATGAATACATAAAAAAGGGACCTGAATGACAATTTTTGTATTTACATTCTCTTTCTATAGTCATTAGGATTAACCTTTTCTAAATTTGGAATATTTCATAGGAAAAGGGGCCTTGGTGACAATATCTTTGTTTATTCTCTAGTGGCCACAATTTTGGCTCATTCTTTATGAATCTTGGTAAGATTCTTTATCAGCAGCAAAATTTAGACTGGTCTAAATGGAGAGGAGTTGCAGGTGACAATTTACAGTTAATGAAATTTTGGATTTTTTTTAACTCTCAGAGTAGAAAACATTGTGGAAAATGAAAAAATTGCTTGTTGAGAGCAATTTCTTCATTTAACACAATGTTTTCTCAATTGATTTTCTTGAAGGGCTTCAAAAAGCGTCATTGTGTTGAAATGGGTCAAGAGGAAATCACATCTTGTTTCACTATTTTTTCTTCAAAATAATTTCTGAATGGCATTAAAAGTTGGAATTATGTGGTACATGGTTAAAGTGCAGACCAGCTTTCAATATCCTTTTCAATAATGCACCTTATAATTCTAAATACTAGGTTAAGTATATAGGCAAAGGTGTTTTCTATTGTGTAGGGTATTTAGTATTACCAAAAGTTCATACTTTATGGGCAGACATTCGCAATTAGTTTGACAATTAGATATGATATGTATGGAATAACAATGTGTTCACTCGACAGAAACCAACACAAAATCTCTAGACTTATTGAATTTTGTCAATGAATGTTACAGAAATAATCTATTCAGTATTGTCGAGTCAAGAAAGATAATTATCTGTAAAAAATGGCTAATTATTTATCAAATCAAAGATTTGTGCGTGGAGCAGCAGTTCGTGTGGATCTAGTAAATATGTTACACGGTTTGTAGTTTAAATATTTTTAAAGTGTTGAGTTGATGAAAGATATTGGGTAGGGTATTGTTGCAAGTGTCTGTACACAATTGACTCGTACTATACTGTGACACAGATACCAGGATATGACAATGGAGTTTTTTTCACAAGTTTGTATAATGCTTTAAACATGTCCCACTCAAAAATACTTTTGGATGCCACCAATTCCACAAGCGATTTCTTCACACAGACACATGGAAAGTGGAAAAACAATGTGTAAAATGAAGAAATTGCTTGCAACAAGCAGTTTCTTAATTTTAAACAATGTTTTCTACAAAATAAAAAAATCTAAAATTTAATAAAGTTTAGACTGTTGTCTGCAACTTATTTCAATTTGGACCAATTAAATATTTTCTCATGTGCTAATGGGTTGAATCATCAGGATCTAACCTTTTACATGTAGACACCTTGTCAAAAGACCTTAGTTCCATTACAAAGTTCAAGGTCACGTGTTATAGAATAAATCCATTATCACATGATAAAAAATTAGAATGGTTTAGAATCAAAGAAGTTTCAGACAACAATTTTAAATTGATAAAGTTTTAAAAATCTTTGTATTAATTTTGATGGTATAAAACAAACAATTTTCATTACTTTCCACAATGTTTTTCAAAGCTGTTTGTTGAGGATGTAGAAAAGCAGGATTGTGTTGGAAATGGGTGAACAAATTCATCATATAAAGAGATTTTTTTTGTCAATTTGTTCACTATAAACTTGCAATATATTCACAGGGTTTCATAAAACCAGTGATTTACTTGACAAGGGTATAAAAGGAAAATTTAAATGGATTGGGTTTGATTAACCCTTTCCTGATTAATTCATTGGATTTTCGTCCCTGTGATTTTACAGTTGAGAAAAAATTGTAGAATAAGAAAGAATTGCTTGTAACAAGCAATTTCTTCTTTTCCCACAATATTCTCTACCACACTGAACGGTGATTTTTCAAATTGAATTTACTGTAAAATTTTGTCTACAAAACTATTGAATCTGGAGAGGTCTAAAATTTTGCAAAGGACCAGAAACTTATGGAATTCTGTCAGCCCTCCACATAAATCACAGGCCTCTTGCCTGGGGACTGGTGTAAGTTTTGACCCCAATATTCATAATGTTCGAAAGGGCAAGCACACCATCGAGGTAAATTTATATTATATTTTCCAATATCAGGGAAGGAGCCTGATGACCTTGTAGCCATGGGAACACTTTGGAGCCCAAACAATGGTCAACAGTCATCACAGCAGCAACAGCTACCACCGACAGCATCATCTGTCGACTCGTCAAGACAAACAGCCAGTAGGAGTAACAGTTTATCAAACAACACAAACACTAATTCATTTCCATCGAAAGTGACATCATCGTCGAGTAATGTCCATAATTCTTTATCATCATCGAACAATACAGTGTCGTCACAGCGCAAATACCCCAGCAATAGTGTTAGACCCATAGTGAATGTACAAAATAATGTCTCAGGGAAGAAAAATAGTAATGTACAGAAAGAACAAGAAGGTAATGAGTTATCAGGTTATTTGATTCCTTAGTTGATCACTGACTTGAAATTTTCACTTTTAAATCATTGAAATTAACAGAAAGTTTACTCTGTTTTGTAGGATTTTACCCTGCATGTCCACTCACTTTCAAACCTTTTGTATACTTGGCTTTAAACATCTTCTCCTAAAACATTTGAATAATTTTAATGAATCTTGGCAGGAATGTTGATTTGATGAATCTTTGCAGAAGTTTTAGGGTCATCAACAGCCCCACTCAAGGTCCAAAGTTTAAAAAAAGTGCTTAGAGCAACTTCAAAAATCTTTCCCAAACTGTAAAACCTAAACTTTTTTAAAATTGTACCACTTGGGTCATGAATAGCCCTGTTCCAGTTGTCCAAAAATGTGGAAAACACTAAATTAGAGCAACTTCAAAAATCTTCTACAACTAAACCACAAGACCTAGAGCATTCATGTTTGATATTCAGGATAGCTTGATTATCATTTCCCTACCTAGTTTGTTGAAATTATACTCCTGGGAAGAAAAAACAGCCATCTTCAAAACTAAATGGATTTGATTTAAATTTTAACTGTGCACTCTATATTGAGCTATTGTGATCGGTCATCGTCCAACTGCTGGCCATTTGACCACTCATCTGTTCTTCCGTCTGTTCACAATTACAAAAGAGTTTCTCCTCCTGAACTAACTGCGGAATTTCAGCCAAAGTTCAAGAAATGATGGTTATGCTCTTTAAAATACATCAAAGAAATGAAATTTATGAAGAACCCGGAAACCAAGTGAAAAAAAATCTTCTCTACCTAAACTACAGTGGCCGTCATAGGGCACTGGGTAGTGCGTTGGACTGTCCATCTAGAGGTCGCAGGTTCGATCCCAGATAGTGGCACTCATCCTTTCCGACTATTTGTCTTTCACCAATGGGTCGTTATTCGTAGACCTATGTGGGATAGCAGCAAGAGGCTAGGAAAGGATGGTAGTAAAGGATGAGTGTGAGAATACCAGGAATCCATTGTTAGGTGCTCCAGCCGCTGCAATATAACTGAAATACTGTTAAAAGCAGTGTAAAACCACATTCAAACAAACAAATATACCTAAACTACAACGCTTAGAGCTTTGAAATTTGGTATATATCAATGCCTTTTAACCTTCTACCAAAATACTTTAAAGAATTACCATACTATGAAAATTAGCTCTTATCTGTGCGATTCCTGACTTTTCATAAGAATAAACAAGAGGGCCAGAATGGCCCTAAAATCGCTCATCTGACTAATGTAAGATGATTCAAAATTTAGCCAACACTTTTGAATAGGGTCACCAAAGAAATATTCATTTAAGTTTAGTTGAAATTGGCCCAATGTTTACTGAGGAGATGTTTAAAAATTTCAAAGTAAAAAAACTGCCCCGCCCTGCCACGCCCATATTTGGGCGTCAATCAAAATTCTGCGAACACCTTTTGAATAGGGTCACCCAAGGAACATTCATGCCAAGTTTGGTTGAAATTAACCCAATGCTTACTGAGGAGAAGATATTTAAAGATTTCTAAATAAAAAACAGCCACGCCCATATTTGGGCGTCAATCAAATTTCACAAACAACTTTTGAAAAGAGTCACCCAAGGAACATTCATGCCAAGTTTTGTTGAAATTGGCCCAATGATTACTGAGCAAAAGATATTTAAAGATTTCTAAACAAAAAACAGCCACGCCCATATTTGGGCGTCAATCAAATTTCCCAAACCAATTTGAAAAGGGTCACCCAAGGAACATGTCTGCCAAGTTGGGTTGAAATTGGCCCAATGGTTACTGAGGAGAAGATGTTTAAAGACTTCTAAGTCAAAAACTGCCCCACCCTGCCACGCCCTTATTTGGGCATCAATCAAAATTCTAGAAGAACTTTTGAAAAGGGTCACCTAAGGAACATTCATGCCAAGTTTGGTTGAAATTTGCCCAATGGTTACTGAGGAAGAAACGTTTAAAGATTTCAAAGCCAAAAACTGCCACGCCCATATTTGGGCATGAATCAAAATTCTGCATACAACTTTTGAAAAGGGTCACCCAAGGTACATTCATGCCAAGTTTGATTGAAATTGGCCCAATGGTTACTGAGGAGAAGATGTTTAAATATTTCAAGGTCAAAAACTGCCCCGGCCTGCCATACCCATAATTTGGCATAAATCAAAATTCCATGAACAATTTTTTAAAAGGGTCACCCAAAGGAACATTCATGCCAAGTTTGGTTGAAATTGGCCCAATGGTTACTGAGGAAGAGATGTTTAAAGTTACAAAGTAAAAAAACTGCCACGCCCTGCCACGCCCATATTTTGGCATAAATCAAAATTCCACGAACAACTTTTGAAAAGGGTCACCCAAGGAAGATTCATACCAAATTTGGTTGAAATTGGACCAATGGTTACTGAGAAGATATTTAAAAATTTCAAAGTCAAAAACTGCCACGCCCTTATTTGGGTGTGAAACAAAATTCTGCAAACAACTTTTGAAAAGGGTCACCCAAAGGAACATTCATGCCAAGTTTGGTTGAAATTGGCCCAATAGTTCCTGAGGAGAAGATGTTTAAAGAATTCAAAGTCAAAAACGGCCCCACCCTGCCCTGCCCATATTTGGTTGTCAATCAAATTTTGCGAACAACTTTTGAAAAGGGTCACCCAAGGAAGATTCATACCAAATTTGGTTGAAACTGGCCAAATGGTTACTAAGGAGAAGATGCTTAAAGATTTTAAAGGCAAAAACTGCCACGCCCTTATTTGGGTGTCAATCAAATTTCGCGAACAACTTTTGAAAAGGGTCACTCAAGGAACATTCATACCAAATTTGGTTGAAATTGGCCCAATGGTTACTGAGGAGAAGATGTTTAAAGATTTCAATGTCAAAAACTGCCACGCCCATTTTTGGGCATCAATCAAAAACTTCGCAAACAATTTTTTAAAAGGGTCACCCAAGGAACTTCATACCAAATTTGGTTGAAATTGGCCCAATGGTTACTGAGGAGAAGATGTTTAAAGAATTGTTGACGCCTTCCGACGCACAACGCACGACGCACGACGGACAAAAGGTGATTCCAAAAGCTCACCTTGAGCAAGTTGTGCTCAGGTGAGCTAAAAAGGAAATCTTTGAAAATCTTCTTCTCCAAAACTTTAAGGCCTAGAGCTTAGATATGTGGTATGTATCAATGCCTATTTGACCCTCTGCCAAAATTCTTAAAAGAATTACTATACTTTGAAAATGAACCCTTTCTGTGAAATTTCTGATTTTACATAGGAATAAAGAAGGAAGTTTATGAAAATCTTTCAACAATACTGTAAGGCAAAGAGCTTTGATATTTGGTTTATAATATCACCTAATAACCCTCCACCAAATTTCCTCAAAGAATGACTCTACTGTGAAAATTAGCCATATTTTGTGCCATCTCAGATTTACATAGGAATAAAGAAGGAAATCTTTAATATAAAATTCTCTCAAACAATAAGGCATAGCTGCCTGAGGATTGGTATACATCATAGCTTAATATAAAGTACTTCAAAGAACGACTCAGCTCAGAAAATCAACCCTATGTTGTTGGATCTTGGATTTACATAGTATTAAAGGAGAACATCTTCTCCAACACCGTTAGGCATAGAGCTATGATATTTTGTTTTCATTAAAGCCTTGAGCCGTCATACTCAGGTAAGCGATATAAAACCATCATGGTCCTCTTGTGTAGGAGTTATGGCCCTTTGTTAAGGGCTTTATTGTAGTCAATGGACTATTTTTTGTGACCTCTGAAACTATATTTGTTGGGCATATAGGAGTCAGCTTGTCCATCAGAGGGTTAGTCTGATGTCACGTCCATAGCTTTTTCATGTCCCCAGGTTTTCTCCTTACCTACCAGATTGTCTCTCACCAATAGGTGGATAATCATAAACCCAAGTGGGATAGTAGCTGGAGGCTAGGAAAGGATGTGGTGGTAGTACTGGTGTGAGAAATACCAGGAATCCATTGTTAAGTGCTCCAGCCATGGCGATATGACTGAAATACTGTTAAAAGTAGCGTTAAACCCCATTCAATCAATCAATCAATTACCTACCAGATGGATATGATTCAAATTTCTTACACATGATCAGTATAAAGATGTACATATTTTTGGGGGGGCTTCATTCCATTAATTTTTAGCTCACCTGAGCACAAATTGGGGGTGGGGTGGGGTTTACACAGAAATAAAGAACGATTTTTTAAATGACATCTCCTCCTAAACCACTGGGCAGGTTTGAACCAAATTTGGCAGAAATGTTGCTTAGGTGGTCCCCTTCAAAAATAGCTAAAAGAATTGAAATCCGTTAAAAACTCTGGTTGCCATGGCAACAAAAGTGAAATTCTAAAATAATCTTTAGAATCTTCTCCTCCTGTTCCAGAAGGTGTAGAGCCTATTTTGCATGAAATATCAGTATATTGATCTCTTACAAAATAGCTAAAATCATGATCCTCGGGTCTCCAGGGGCGGAGCCGGGGGGAGGGGTATAGGCATGAAGCATCAGTTCACAGACTTCTTTCTTATTTCTGAAATTATAACCAATGGATCCAGAGGGAGGAAAAAGTTTTTTCCTTCTTTCATATCAGCACTAAAGCCTTGGAATTTGTAATTTAGACTTTTGGATCCCCAGGTTCATAGTCTTTATATGTAAGTGTGGTCCACTTGTTTCATAATCCTAACCTTAACATGAAATTAGACTGTTGAAAGAAAAAGAGCCTTTATCTCAGGTGAGCGCCCCTGGGCCAACGGTCCTCTTGTTTATTGAGTTAATGGCCCTTTGTTTAACAATCTTTTCTGCTCAATTTCCTTATAACTACAAAATTAATGATTAAAAATTTCTCATTGTGCACTCAGTATTAAGCAGTATTAAGCAAAGATGTATAAAATCTTTTTCAGTTACAATCCAGAGTTATGACCCTTTGCTGAAAAATCCTAAAAAAGGCTTTATTCTAGTGACAAAATGTTATTTCTGTGACATGGGGCCATTAGGATATAAATTGCTCTCATTGACAGCATCTAGTTCATAAATGATATGGTAATAGTTCAGGAAATTAATATCTAAAATAATCTAATGCTATTAAGTCTTAATCCTAGGACCATAAGTCAATTCAAATGGTAATCTTGTGGGTTTGATTTTCAACACTTGATCATTATTGCCTCAATATCACATAACAAATGAGCTGTGTTTAGGCAAAAAGCTGTCAATCTCGCAGCTGAAATGATGAAATATGAAATTTGCATCATATGATATGAGAAACTTACTGATCAAGCTCACAGATTCCTGATGTTATATAAGCACAACATTCACTACAAGCCACCAGAGGGTCACCCTACTTATCATTCACCTACTGGTGAGAAACAAATGATGCACATGCTGATAACTTCTGTCAAATATCTAGAAGAATGATAGCAGAGTTTAGCTTTGAACTCATGATTCCAGGATTAAAAGCAGGGCAGTAACACTGTTGATTATGGTTGAATTACAAGGTGGAAGCTTTAACCCATATCCAGACAACAAAATTTCAGACAGGTCCAAATTGAAAGAAGTTTTTTATACCCAGAAAGATGAAAAATTCTTAAATTTGATTAACTTTAAATTGTTGTATGCAACTCCTTTTGATTTGGACCAGTCTACATTATTTCAATCTGTAATGGGTTAAAGCAATAATTCATTAAACATGAGGTAGAAAAGTATAGTGGATAATGATACATAACTTTCATATTCAAGGTGTTTTGTATTCTTTGTAGTCAAACAAGTTTTCTATTTCTCTCAGCAGAACCAAAGTATACAGACCCAATGATCGGTGCTCCCCCTTCGTTCCAACAACGGATTATAGAGTTAGGTGCATTAGAAGGCGATACAGTTAGATGGGAACGCTCAAAAAGACTAAAGAAAAAGAAACAAGATAGAGATTCTTGAAGAGGAGCAAAGTTTAGTAGTGTATAGTTTATTCAAATGAACTGTGATAGCACCTAAACTGTTGTCTACTACAAAGTGGAGAACAGGGTGCCTGTTGCTGGCAATTGAACAATCTAATATTAAAGATTGTTTCTCTTTGAAAGTGAAAATACAAAATGTATGCACTAACAGAAAGCCAAAGATGGATTAGTAAAAGAATGATGAGTGAACTGCATTTTTCTACTGGGCTGGGAGATTGGTATTTAAAGCAGCCTTTCTTTGTCCAATTTTATGAATGAAAGTCTAAATAGCCAGTAAAAGGCATTGCTTTCATACTCCTTCAAATAGGAAATATTGGCAGTACTTTTTTTCTATTCCAAAGAATAGGAAAGGCTCCTTAACCCATTACCAGGCGGCATGATACTAGTCCAAATTGAAAGGAGTTGCAGACGACAATTTGATATTTATGAAATTTTTGATATTTTCAACTTTCTGGGTAGAAAACATTGTGGAAAATGAAGAAATTGCTGGCAACAAGCAATTTCTTCACTTTCCACCATGTTTTACTGATTGGTTTCCTTGAGGGTTGTCAAAAAGTGTCATTGTATGTGAATAGTTTTAATGTATAATTTCATAGCATCTTGCATAAAAATGTTATGTAAAACATGTTTCTAATTTTACAAATTTTGTTTTAACCTATTCACACGGTGAAATTTTAGACTGGTCCAAATTGAAAGAAGTTATAGATGACAGTTTCAAATTGTTGAAATATTTAAAATCTTTGTCTCTCTAGGTAGAAAACTGTGTTGAAAAAGCAGAAATTGCTTGTAACAAGCAATTTCTGCTTTTTCACTTTGTTTTTCAGAACTATTTTCTTGAGAGGCATAAAAAGGAGGGATTGTGTGGGAATAGATTTAGAGGATGATTTGACCCATTACCACACAACAAAACTTTAGACTCATCCAGATTGAAAGAAGTTGCAGATGACAATTTGAAGTTGATAGACTTTCAATTTATTAGTTTTTCCAAAACAAGCAATTTCTGCATTTTCTACATTGTTTTCCTTAACTGTTTTTCTTGAGGGCGTAATAAAGAGAATGGGTGAGAATTGTGTGGGAATGGGTTAAGAGTCTTAAATGTCCAGTCTGCAGATCAGAGTGTTTATAATCAATGAAAAGGGAAAATTTTGAAAAGCACTGCATTTCAAATCGAAACAAACACGGCATTTCCAAGCATTCCTGAGCTTGTCTATTCAGGGAGTAGGATAACTGTTCCAGTTATCCTGTTGTTTGTGTTATGCTTTGGTTAAAGTTTTGTGAGCAAGTGTTAGATTCCTATTTCAATAATGCTGTTGCTCTCAAACTAGGAGCATGCCTAAATGTGGTAATAATATCCTAGGAACACTTTCATTATGCTGAAATTTGTTTCAGTGGAATTTTGACCCTTTTAGAGATCTCCTTACTTAGTTTCTTGTGCTAGTCTGTGCTGTATTTTATATTTCTGTAAATATTTAAGTTTTTACCTAAGAACCATGCATACATGGAAAAGGTAATAATTCAGTACTGTAGGAAAAGATTAATTTCTCTGACATTCCTTTTTAGGGTATTTTTGAACTTTTGTCAACTTCAAAATTCTTCCTAATTAAAATTTTGCAAGCAAGTCAGGGCATAAAATATCTTTGTAACTACTCAGGCTTTTTCTTTGAAACTTTGCACATGTCTTTAGAGTTCAACTTACATTCTATTTGAGGAAATTTGACCATTTTTTGACTTAGAAATTCTTAGTTTGACAAAGCTTTATACTCTGGTATTAATTTTTGTGGCATTTTCATCTTTTTAAGCCTTAAAAAATAAATCTTGGTCAAAGTTTTATGTGCAAGTATGTGAAGGATGTTTTATTCTTTAAACTTGTCTCAAGCTATTTCTTTTTTTTTTTTTTATCTTAAACAATTCTTGCATACTTTTGGGGTTATTATTCAACTCTCTGACGAAAGATTTGTTACTCTGATATTAATTTTGGCTGGTTTTTGACTAACAAACTCCTGGTTAGAATCTATAAGCAAGATTTTTTTTATCTCTGTGGTTTGGAATTCTACACATGCTTTTTAATGTCATAAATTAATTTTTAGTCACGTATATATGGCTTATATTCTTTCAGTAGAATTTAACTCCAACTCAACATTGAATAACTGTTTCTATTCAGTACATACAATAGTCAAGTGTTACTGTCCACTGACAGCTCCTTACTAATGGTGTTTCCATAAAAATTGGCTGTAGAATTTGGTAGGGATGCAATGGTTTTTAGGAGCTAACTCCTGGCCACAAAGTACCTGTCTTTGGTAAACTTAACCTAAATGCTACTTTTACTGATAATAGAATATTCTTGCATTCTATCAGGTATACTTGCAAATAAAGATAATCTTGAAAAGAACTTTTAGTCTGATTCCTGTTAATGCTAATGCAGTTAACCCATTCCAACACAATGACACTTTTTGACGCCCTTCAGAAAAGACAATTGAAAAACATTTAAGAGATGAAGAAATTGCTTGTTTCAAGCAATTTTCTTCATTTTACACAATGTTTTCTACCCAGAAAGTTGAGAAAATCTAAAATTTCATAAACTTTAAATTGTTGTCCGCAACCCCTTTCAATTTGGTAACGGGTTCAATAAGCTGTAGTTATAACTTTTATGTCACAAGCCAACAAAAATGCTTAACATAAATATTTGCGTTCTGGTCTAAAGGAATGTTTTTTATTGGTCTATGGATTTTTTAGGGGGTACATCGATTTCACTATGTCTGTCTGTCTGTCTAGCTGTAGACCTTTTCACTTCTGTGGTGTAACTCAAGAAGCAATTGACCTACAAACTTTAAACTTCATACTATTGTTGCCTCTAATCCAAGGATGTGTCCTATTGTTTTTGATCCTATAGGTAATAGATCAAGGTCACAATTGAACTTTTTGTCATCTGGTGATGGGTAAAAAAACTGATACCATGCTATCATAATTCCTGAACAGGTTGACAGATAAAAAATGAAAGTGTTTCACATGGTTATTCCAGAACATAAACGCCATGTTCAATGTTGCACGAAATCCATAATTTCCATCTTCAATGTTGAACAAAATCCCTATTTTTTTACACCGTCATTGCCCCTTATTGGCTTAAAATTTGTAAAAAAGAACTGTCCACATGATAAATCATGAATAGCCAACATTGCAATGGTTACAATTTGGCCTCGTTTAAAAGAGGCACAGTGGGGGTATTCATCAGCCTTTACAGACGACAGTTCTAGTTTTTTATGGACAGCGGCAATCCATCTTATATTTGAATTTTGAAAATCAAGTTGAGACCACATAAAGAGTCAATATTACTTAGTCAAATTTACGATTTCAAACAGATTTACTTGTGTCTACAACTACCATTTATACTACATATTTTAACCAACTACCAAACAACAGAATTTAAGACCGGTCCAAATTGAAAGAAGTTGCAGACAATTTCAAGTTGGTGGAATAACAAAATTCTTTTTCACTTTTGTTAGAAAACATAGTTGAAGATTTCAAATAATTTCCTCACTTTCCACAATATTTTCAAAAGCTTTTATATGGGAATGGGTAAAAAAAAACACAAGCAAGCAAACAAACAAACATAAAAACAGGAAATGCTGTGGAATGAGAAATTTCTTGTTACCCTAGTTTTTATCATCTCCATCACTGCTTTTTTAGCACATGGTGCTAATGTGAGCTTTTGTGATCCTAGAATGTCTGTCATCCATAGTCAACAATTATTACTTTTTTACAATCTAGGGGCCACAGTTTTGGTCCAGTCTTTATGAAACATGATCAGAATGATTGTTTGGTCTTAAGGATGAACCCTGTATGAAATGGGAAGGTTTCACTGAAAAATGGGAAAAGAGGCCTTAATGACAGTTTTAGCTCACATGAGCACAAGATGCTCATGGTGAGCTTTTGTGATCGTTGAATGTCTGTCGACTGTGTCTGTCGTGCAGCATCAAAAATTGAAGTGTTTATACTGTGATGCCTCATTAAATAAAGACTTTATTGTCATTATAATTACACTCTAGAGGCCACAGTTTTGACCCAATCTTCATGAAACTTGGTCAGAATAATTGTTAGGTCATGAGGATGAACCCTATTGATTATGGGAGCGTTCTATTCGAAAACACAGGAAAAGGGCCCTTAATGACAATTTCTTTGTTTACACTCTAGAGGCCACAAATTTGGCTCTATCTTCATGAAACTTTGCCGGAAAAATTATTAGTTCAAAAAGATGAACCCTATTGATTATTGGAAGGATCAGGAAAAGGGGCCTTAATGACAATTTCTTTGTTTACACTCTAGAGGCCTGTTTTGGCTTAATCTTCATGAAACTTGGTCAGAATAATTGTTTGATCATGATGATGCACCCTATCGAATTTGGGAGGTTTCTATCGGAAAACGTGGGAAAAGGGGCCTTAATGTCAATTTCTTTGTTTACACTCTAGAGGCCACAATTTTGGCTCAATCTTCATGAAACTTTGCCAGAATAATTGTAAGGGCATAAGGATGAACCCTATTGATTATGGGAAGTTCTTTAGGAAAACACAGGAAAAGGGGCCTTAATGACAATTTCTTTGTTTACACTCTAGAGGCCACAATTTTGGCGCAATCCTCATGAAAATTGGCCAGAATAATTTTTAAGTCTCAAGGATGAAGCCTATTGATTATAGGAAGGTTCTTTTGGAAAACACAGGAAAAGGGACCTTAATGACAATTTCTTTGCTAACAATCTAGAGGCCTAACTTTGGCTCACTTGTCATGAAACTTGGTCAGGATAATTTATGAACATTATAGATTATTGGAAGGTTCTATAGGAAAACACAGGGAAAGGGGCCATAATGACAATTCTTTTGTTTACAATATAGAAGTCACCATACAGCAGTTTTGGCTCAATCTTCATGAAACTATATTTAGTTATTCCTCTGTAGTTGCATTTTTTTAACAGCAAGCAATTGAGATGAGCAATCTAGGACCATCATGGTCCTCTTGTCTTTGTTTAAGAGCTAGGGGCCACAATTTGTGTCCAATGTTGATGATACTTGGTCAGCATGCTTGATAGGTTACCTGGAAGTACCCTATTTGAAATTGGATGGTTTCAGTGGAAAGAAGAGAAAAAAGGCCTTAATAAACTTTTCTTTAATACACTCTAGAGGCCACAATATGGCCCTAACTTGATGAAATTTAGTCAGATTGTTTGTAAGGTTATTTGGGTTAATCCTATTGGAAATTGGAAGGATCTATTGGAAATCACCAGAAAAGGGGCCTTTAAAATGACATTTATTTTGTTTACACTCTACAGGCTACAATTTGGGCCTTTATTGATCGAAACTTTTTGCAGAATGATTGTCCGGTCATTAGAATGAACTTATTTTAAAATGTTCAGGTCCCAGTGGAAAACAAAAGAAAAAAGTCCTTCAAGACAATTTATGTACTACTTGACTCTTCACAATATGACTTGATTTTTCAGTATCATGTTTCTTTATTTGGTAAAATTCAGGTGAGGCATCTAGGGCCATCTTGTTTCAATTTGCATCCTCTAAAATTGTCATCTGCAACCACTTTTGATTTCTGAACTAGTCTTAAATTTTCTTGACATTTTGTATTGAAAGCTCATTTTATGGTTTTCCGTACCCTTTATGCAGTCTTACTCACTACATACTCTCACAAACATCAGCAAATAGATAAACTTGCCATATCCAAAATGCAGTACAATCATTGTTGGGCATTAATTTTTTCATCACCAAGCAATTATACTGGTCCAAATTGAATCAAGATGCAGACGGCATTTCAGAATGCATTAAAATAGGAAAATTAGAGCCAATTAAAGTAGATAACTTTAAAGGAAAAGAAGAAATTCTTATTACAACCATATATATTCAGGGCATGTAAATTCAAAACTGAATTGTGTATTCATGGGCTTAACCTATACACACAATACCACTTTTTGACGCCCACAAGAAAAAAAACATCGGAAAACAAAGTGGACAATGAAGAAATTGTCTGCTACAAGCAGTTTCTTTGTTATCCACCTCAAAAGACACACACACACACAGAAAGAGATAAGATTTCATAAACTAAAATTGTCATCTGCAAGTTTCTTTAAATTTTGACTATTCTACAATTTTGTTGTCTTGTAATGGGATAAACAAAATTTTAAGAATTCTGGTGTATGATGATGGCATTACTGAGTTTTAGATAAAAATTCTAGGCTTATTTTATTGTATTTAAATATTAAAATAGTTATGAATAGTACACCCAGTTACCACCAGAAGTGATACAGCATAGTTAGGTATTCATGATGGTGTATATTGCACTCCGAATTGTCCCTCTTTAGCATAGGAACTATTAACCCTTGTCATGCTGACCCCGGAATATTTTGGCAGTGGGTATAGACCAAGATCATCCTGCACATAAGTGCAGTCTGATCTTAATCTACACCCCCTGCTTGTATTTGTCCTGCCAGAGTTGTTAATGAAGCTGATTTCCAAAAAGAAATATTGATTTTTGAACAACAAGTTCTATCAGTGCTTTCAGCCCCTTGAATTTAAAGCAATTCAGTAAGGTAATTTATACAGCATAACAAGGATTAACAGTGTTATAATTGACAGCAAATTACCTTAACCCTTTCCTATTTTTAAAAATTAAAGACTGCTCTATTATGAAAGAAGTTGCAGACAACAATGAAAATTGGGTGCAATTCAAAAAGTGACCAACCAACAGTCTAGAAAATATTGTGGGGAAAAAAGAAATTGCTTGTTACAAGCAATTTCTACTTTTCTCACAATATTTTCTTCAGTATAACAAGGATTGTGCAGGAAAGGGTTAGCTGTCTGTCCTAAAACTACTAGTAGCTTGTTGCCATGGCCATATAACTCATTGCCTCTGAACATCTACTTGGTTAAACCCATTCCTGTTTAATACCTAGTTTTTACATCCCTGTGTTTTAATACTTGGAAAAATATTGTGGAAAAAGAAGAAATTGCTTGTAACAAGCAATTTCTTCTTTTTCCACAATATTTTCTACCCTTTTGAATGATTATTTTTCCAACAAGTTCTACTTTAAATTGTGGTCCACAAAATCTTCGAATTTCAGCCAGTCTAAAATTTCCAAAACAGGAAAGGTTCTAACAAAAGTGAGGTTTGCTATGTAAGGCCAGAGGGCTCTCTTGTTTTCCTAGATACAAAAAGGGATCCAAGACCTTTATGAAACCATTACCAGAAGACAAAATTAGACAAGGTCAAATTCAAATAGCTTGTAGGAAACAATTTGAAATGCCATTTAATTTGATCAAAACAAAATGGAGACTAAACACAGTGTAAAGAGATCTAAAAAGAAAAAAATGCATGTCACAAGCAATTCACACTACCCTTTTCCAATAAATTACAACATATTTTTCTTTTTCCAACTATGTTACTTTTCTTTGGTGGTTCAAAATGCAGAATTGTTGGGTAAAGGATTAAGCAAATGAATGAAAATGTTTTTACTACCCGAAGATCCTGGTTAGGGGAAAAATGGTCTGAAGCATGACATTGATTTCACATTTCACTGGCTTACTGGTAGCTTGGCAAACCACGTCTTTTCCATAGTTACCTATTCAATATTAATCAACCCATTCCCACACAATTCTGCTTTTTGAGGCTCCCCTAGAAAAAGAGAGTCAGTAAAACATTGTTGAAAAACGAAGAAATTACTTGTAACAAGCAATTTCTTCATTTCCCATGATCTTTTCTTCCCAACGAGACGAAAATAAGATTTCATTAACTTAAAATTGTAATCAGCAACTTCTTCTAATATGGACAAGTCTAAAATGGTGTTGTCTTTGAATGAATTAAATAACAGCTAAGCATGGCATCTTAGGTACCCTTTCATCAAATGTCCAATAATAAATTAAAACTTGGGGTTTATCAAGAAACATTTTATTCAACATAGTTTTCAATATATTTTATTGAACATTCATTACCATTATCAGTTAATGTATGAAACAATGAGACTAAAGCTTTCTTTTGCCATGACAAAATAGTAGACTGGTCCAAATTGAAAGAATTAACAGACAAGGTGTCTAAGTGTTTTAAAATTTGAAGATACATTGTAAATGCCAAATAAGGTATTGTGAGAAAAAGGAGAAATTTCTACTCCTAAAAAGATTTCTATAACCATATTTCTTTTATAACCATACTTTTTCAGGGTGTCAAAAAGCAGAAATGTGTGTTCATAGATTGAAATGTGCCTTTTTGCTGTCTTGTGTATGGACCAATTTACAATTATTCAGTCTTAAAATTGAAAACTTTAGCCTCTAGGTTTTTGAAGTTAAATAATATTTCATCCGTATCATTTCATGTTTTTGTAATTATCGTTAACTTTGTCACAATTTTCTTGTTTCTTCTTGTTTGCAAATGATAGAAATGTCTTTTTCATTAGATATGGGCTTAGTCCGTCAATAAATTATACAAACACTGACCAGGCTGTTGTTTTAATGTCAAGACGAAATTACCATCAAGTTACTCTTAATCCATTTCCTTGCAATCCCTTTTTCATGTTCCTCAAGAAGAAAGAATTTGTAAGTATTGTGGAAAATGAAGAAATAGCTTATTACTAGCAATTCATTCATTTCTATCCCATTAGAAAAAAGATTTTTTAAAATTCCAACTGAAATTGGTCGACTGCAGGTCTTTGATTGGTTAATTATAACAAGACTATTGATAGTATTATAGGACCTTAATATAGGCCTGTCTTCATTCTGTCATTTCTGATTTGGCCACATATTAATCATTGCCTACAACCTTATTATCCTCCGCCGTTTCAGCAAAGGGGATATAGTAATGGTCTCCGTCCATCATACCTTCAATAACCTTGTCCAGAGCATATCTCCTAAATTATAAATGCTATCAACTGGAAACTTCATACATTGATAGATTTCACTGAGGAAAAGTGCATTGTACAAAAACCACAACTCTTGCTTGCATAATTTTGGAGTTATTGCACATTGTTGTTTTAAAATCTAAGATTTTGACAGGAGAATATCATCTTAAGTATAAATGCTATCAACTTGAAACTTCATAGGTGGATAGATCTCATTGAGGAAATGTGCAGTGCACAAGAACCACAACTCTTGCTTCACATTTTTTAAGCTATTGCCCTTTGTTGTATTTAAGACTTAGATTTTATTTGGAGCATATCTCTTAAAGTTTTATAGCTATTAACTTGAAACTTCATAGGTGGATAGATCTCATTGAGGAGAAGTGCAGTGCACAAGACACACAACTCTTGCTTGTATAATTTTAGAGTTATTGCCCTTTGTTGACTTTAAAACTGAGATTTGTCCAGAGCATATCTCTGAAAGTTTTATAGCTATTATCAAACTCTTTGAGAAGAAATGCAGTGCACAATAAGCCTAAATCTAACTGGCTTCAGTTTACTATCAAGCTTTTATGGTGGGGGATGGCCATGTCTGACAGGCTTGAAGGGTGGTGGGAAAATCACTTGAAATATGACTAAAAATGTCACAGTTTTGAGTAGAAATAAAGATTATTATCGGAAAAAATCATAAGAGGCCAATGAAGGCTCAGGACGCTCTACTAACAATGGCTATGATGTACCTAAAATTTTTCAAGCCTTGTCTATATCTTCATAGGAATATTTCATAACTATCATAGTAAATAAAGATTTAAAAAAGTAAAAAAAAGCGGTATTCAAATCCAGCGGTATTCAAATCCAAAGAGAAAAAAATTGAAAAGTTTAACTAGACAGAGTCCAGATGAGTTTAACTAGACAGAGTCCAGATGGGCTATTGTCATGGCCAGTAACTGATGTCAGATGTGCCTCTGTGTTTTTGTGTACCTTTTAGCTCACCTGAGCATGTAGTGCTCTTGGGAGTTATTGTTATCATCTGCTGTCTTTCATCCGTATATCAGGTTATGGCGACATGATTTATATTAGCTCTATGTTTGAGCAACTTTTAGCTGAAAAGATACTGATACTAGCTCTTAACCAAAGGTTGTTGTACATTGCGCTTACCAGCAGCAAATATCCTTTCCGACATTTGTCTCCTACCAATGGATGGATAAATGTTAACCTATGTGGGATGAATAGCTAGAGGCTCGTAAAGGATGTAGTGATAGTGCTGGTTTGAGAAATTCTTGGAATTCTGTGTTCGGTGCTTCAGCAGCCACAATGACTGCAATACTGTTAAGAAATTACTTTAAACCCCATAGAATCAATCTGATTTTAGTTGAACATGTAGGAGAGACCAATAAAATTCAAAAGGAAGTGGAGTTGAATGAAAATTCACCAACACAAGAATTTTGCAATATCTCAGATGATTAATGAAACCATCATGGCCCTCTTGTATTATTCAAATATCTGCTTTTACGCCACTGGCTAGATTTCAAACAAATTTTGAAAATAATTTGTAGGTGGTACTCTCTGTCTTGTTCACGAATTTTTTATGGGACAATAAACACGGGTGTTGTTAGTGGTCTAGTTACAAGAAAATATACTCTCCAATGAAAAAAAAAAAAAATCTCCCTCTTAAACCACAAACTGTTACATGATTTATCATAAGGGGCCGTGCTCCACGGTAAAGAAATTGGTTGCAGAATTTAAACGCAGTCTTAAAGATGACCCTGTCCTAGCAGGCAAGCAACCCCATAAAAAGACACCCTAAAGAAACCATTATTTGGTTATAGCAGATCCGCAAATTACACAGCAATGTATCTCAGCAACGAGTCCATGCAATTATCCAATGTGGTTTGCAAATGACAAAGGTTTCTGCCAGATGGGTCCAAAAGCTTGAGATTTGACCAAAAACCAAGCAGAACAAATGTCCAAGGAAAACCTTGCCATGTTTCAGCAGGATCAGGAGAAATTTCTCAAGCACTTTAAAATTGTCGTGTTGACAAAACACGGGTTCACCACTTCGACATGAGACAAAACAGTGGAAACAATGGGATGACTGTGCTTGAAAAAGGCCATATCAATAGTTCCACTGGGTTGGTGATGGCAACAGTTCTATGGGAAGCAAAATGTTTGCTGCCAATGGATTACTTTGGAAAAGGTCATACCATGACTGGAAGGTATTATGCTGACCACATGAGGCAGCTTTTTGAAACCAGAACATTGTATGCATATTCCAATGCTCAACTGTTAAAGTGCTTGAAACGTGGGCAAAACTTGGGAAAAGGGGCATGACTTGTTCAAAAATGCATTCAGATTTATCTCCCTTGTTGGTAGAGATTTGTTTTTATGCCCCCGATCTTATCGATGCAGGGGCATATTGTTTTACCTATGTCTGTCTGTCTGTCTGTCTGCAAAACTTAACCTGCCAACTAAACATTTTCCTATAACTTCAACCCTGATTAAGTTACAATGCTAATATTTGGTATGTAGATAGGTCTCAACAAGGCGCAACTGGGGAAGGTCATTTCATCAAGGTCAAGGTCAAAATTTTAATCCTTTACCCGTTTCTAAAGAATTCCCGTTTCGGGGGCATAGTGTTTCACAAACACATCTTGTTTCCTATAGTGAACATTGTATTCTGAGTTTCAAGTGAATTACCAAATGTCAGTTTTTGCACGACAATGACACTGACATAGACCACATCCTGGCTACCGCGATACCTCGGGGTTTTCTCCAAAAATCATTCAAGCTTAAAATCAAGGAGGAAAGGGGTGGAAAATTGTACTGTTTAACCCATTACCAGACAACAAAACTTAAGACTGGTCCAAACTGAAAGGACTTGCAGACGACATTTTGAAATTTTGGATTTTTTACTTTTGCGGTAGAAAACATTGTGGATGATGAAGAAATTGCTTGTAACAAGCAATTTCTTCATTATCAATAATGTTTTCCAAAGCTGCTTTTCTTTGGGGCGTATAAAATCATCACTGAGTGAGAATGGGTAAAGCAAATGGAATTTTAGGGAATTCATTATTAACCGAATCATATTCACAATGTGTGGCAAATAAATCTTGTCAATTAAATAGTTTAGTATTTCAAACTTTTCATTATTTTTCAAAATTAATTCACTTACAAAGTCAGATGAAAAAATTATTAACCAATTTTATAAAAATCACGGTATACCATATAAGGACATAAGCCGCTACCATAAAAGCATAGTTTTCAACCAATCAAAATTAATTGATGGAACCTGAAAGAGTCACCTGAGGATCATTCCAGTGAAATTTGGTTGAAATCCATCAACTCATTTCAGTGAAATCCATCGACTCATTTCTAAGAAAAAGATTTTCAAAGCTTTCACGATATATGGAAATTAGCTCCACCCATGCTTTTCTTCCGATCAAAATTCTTTGTAGGGATCTGATAAAAGGTCATCTAATGATCATTCCTGTGAAATTCAGTTGAAAACCATTCACTGGTTTCTGAGAAGAAGATTTTTAAGGGTTTCAACATATATGAAAATTATTAAAGCCTGTTTTTCATCCAATCAAAATTCTTTGAGGGAATCAGATAAAGGGTCACGAAATGATTATTCCTGTAAAATTTGGGTAAATTCCATCTATTGGTTTCTGAGAAGAAGATTTTTTTAAAGGTTTCACCATATATGGAAATTAGCCCTGCCCATTAAAGCAATGCGTTTCATCTGATCAAAATTCTTTTAAGGAATCTGAAAAATGGTCACCCAAGGAACATTCCTGTAAAATTTGGTTGAAATCCCTAGCCTGGTTTCTGAGAAGATTTTTAAAGGATATTGTGGATATTATTGTGGAAAAAAGAATGTTTTCATCCTCCCTGATAGCAAAAAGCACAATCCTTTAGACCCTAAAAACATCCTGCAAAAGTTTCAAGAGAATCTGATCATGATTTTTGGATATTAATTGCTTAACCCATTCCCACTCAATCCCTCCTTTTTACTACCTCAATAAAACAGCTTTAGAAAAAATTGTGGAAAATGAAGAAATTGCTTGTAATACCGGTAAGCAGTTTCTTCATTTTCCATTTTGTTTTCTTCCCAAAAAGAAAAAGATCTTTAATATTTCAACAACTTTGAATTGTCGTCTGCAACTTCTTTCAATTTGGAAAAGTCTAAAATTTTGTTGTGTTGGAATGAGTTAAACAAGGTTGTTCCATAAGGTCCCTTGTCCTGTTTCCTCCCCAATTTTAAAGGAATTATCATCATGTCTTTTGGTAAATTATCAAAAGTTTCCTCAACAGCTCAAAGCAAATACAAGATGTTGGATTGCTGTCATAGTATGATATTCCCTATGTGGTAGCATGCCCACTACCTGTACCTGTTTGGTTTGTATATTTAGGGTGCACTTTGACCCATATCCACAAAATCCGACTTTTAGAGGCTCCATAAAAAAAGCTTTGAGAAAACATTGTGGAAAATCAAGAAATCACTTGTGACAAGCAATTTCTTCATTATCAATAAAGTTTTCTATCTAAAAAGACAAAGATATTTAAAATTTCAACTACTTGAAATTGTTGTCTGCAACATCTTTGAATTTGGACCAGTCTGAATTTTTTTCATTTGGTAATGGGTTAAGAAAAGTGTGGTGCAAAATATTTATTAGTCAATGATAAGTATGATTAATCCATCTTAACCCTTTCCCACTCAATAATGCTATAAATGCTATTCAATATAAAAGCTTTGGAAAACATTATGGAAAATTAAATGTTGAACCTTGTCCATTAAAATTACATCAGCACACTGACTACGCATGTGCAGCACAAGTCTCATTTGATTACTACTAAACCTTTGCAAAATAAAATCAATGCCTGTAACCATCAATTTCTTCATTATCAAAAATGTTTTCTACCCCAGATGACAAAGTTTTTAAACATGTCATCTACCTAAAATTGTTGTCTGCAACTTCTTTGAAAATAGATTGGTCTCCAATTTCATTGTGTAGTAATCGGGTGTCAAAGAGCTTTATTGTGGCTAAATGATAGATTGCTGCCTCCCCCTCCCAACACTGTCTCTGACAGGAAATTGGACAAGAAATTAAGAAATCATACGATGTTATTTTGCAAAATTTACGGTCAGTTACCTGGAATTAAACACAAAAGTCAAATGGTTCTTTTGCGACCTAAACATCATAACTACAGATTGTATAAGCTGTAGTTACAATGCTTCTGTCCCCAAAGCATCAAAATTGCTTGACATTAATGTTGAAATTCAAAGTTCACTTCAGGTCTAAATAAATAATTTGATTGGTCAATTGATTATTTGATTGACTGTCATGATCCATCAACTGCATCTTCTTCAAAAAGGTTCGGTTTTAACCCATTCCCACACAATGGTGCTTTTAAACATCCCTCATACATACAAGCTTCGAAAAACTATTAGGAAAATGAAGAAATTGCTTGTAACAAGCAATTTCTTCACTATCCACAGTGTTTTCTACCCCAAAAAATATGAAGATTTTACGAACTTAAATTTGTCATCTGCAACTTCTTTGACTTAGGACTGGTCTAAAATTTTGTCATGTGGGAATGGGTTAAAATTTCAAACTTTGGAAAATTTGTTCATGTGCTTCATACAAGATTTTGCTTAAATGGGCTTGCTGTATGTGGACAGCATCATTTCACTGAAAAAAATACATAAAATCACTGTTGAGCATCCTAAATGTCAAAGCCAAAGTTAAAACATATCGGTTGGCAATGGATTGAATGGTTTATCATACAAGCAAGACTTAGTGTCAGATTGATTGATTGTATGGGATCTAACACAACTTTCCAGCAATAATTTAGTTACACGGCAGCAGTCAGTGCACTTTACCATGGTTTCCTATCATTTCTCTCACTAGTACACTCATAACATTCTGTCTGAGCCACCAACTGCTAATCTCACTTAGGCCAACTATAAACATTGTATTACTTTCCCATTGAGAGAGACAAAAGATGCATGTCATGGTGATTCTTGTTAATTGTAGGAAACAAGAACACCACCTACGGGTGCCTACCCTCGGCTGTTTGGTGTTAGATAGTAGGCAAAATGCATCTAGAGTTACCCCCCTTGATAGTATAGGTTGCTCTTTCATAGTGAACAGGTGAGCCAAGTTTCAAGCGTTTACCTTAAATAGAACCAGAGATATCTCAAAATGTCAAAGTTTTTGCACAACGACAACAACAATGATGACACCAAGGCTAAAGCGATACCTTGGGTTTTCTTCGAAAACAGCCGAGCTAAAAATGGTGAGGCAGGGTCCCAGGACTGAGACAGTCATCATTCCGTTCTGATCTAAATAAGGAATCTCCAGACGCTCAAAATTTGGGGGAGAAGTAACTTCTCCCTAGTTTGTGATTTGGGAGAAATTTTTCAAAATAGGGAGAAGCAACAAGACTTTCAGGTCTGGATCATCTTGAAAAACAAAATTATGTGTTTTTTAGTTATTTCTTTTAGCATGATAACAGGTGCTTTACAACATAGTAGTTTCATTTTATATAATATGCAATAAATGATAAATACTGGTTATCTTTTCAGTCCTTGTTAAAGAAAACTAGTCTTGTTCACAGTACAAATATTTTTTGTGAACTTTTTTCCTTCTTCTATAGGTTTAAAAATTGAAGTACATGTCTAAGTTTTTGAATTTGTCTTGAACATTTTTCATGCCAATATGTAATAAGATTTTTTTTCATTTTACACAATGTTTTCTACCAAAAACAATTGAAAAAATAAAAAAAAAGAAAATTGATCAACTTTAAATTACTGTCTGCAACTCCTTTCAATTTTGAATATTCTAAAATTTGCAGACTAGTAATTGGTTAACTGCAGTAGGCACATCAAATGCCACATCAATGGTCAGTTTTTATTTCAGATTCATTTATTTTCTCAATGATTAGAAATAATTACGATTGGAAATTTGCCAATAGTGTGTTAGTGGTCTGAATCGATGCCATTATTTTGCAAAATGTATGGCCAGTAACATGCAAAAAAAAGTAAAATGGTTGGTTGTTGATTTAAACTCTTGAATTATGGCTTGATTAAATTGACCCCTGCTGCAATCTTTCAATTTGGAATAATCCACAGTTTTGTTATGTTCTGTAAAGTGATTTCTACTTCATTTTCATATCCCAAGATATCAAATGTTTGTTCCTCTCAATATATCCCAAGTATTGTTCATTAGGTGATCCATCTGGTAACCACTCTTCTGTTTGAACATCGTAATCGTGCATCGCATTTTCTAAATTTATCCATCTACCAAATATACCCACATCAACAATCGTTTTATGAAACTCTGTCCAATGAGGTTTCACATATTTGCAATTGGCTTCATATAAACAAACGTTGGGTCCATATTGTTTACCACACATCAAAGAAAATAGTCCCAAATTATAACATCTCAACCTGGATTCACTTGCCTCATTTGAGATATAAGTCAGGTATGATACAGTGCTTGGGTTTCTAATAGGCTCTCCGACAAGCATTAGATCTGTGGTATTTTCTGTAAGCCTTGAATGAAACTCGACCTCACTTGGGTTTGTTTTGGCTAACACTGCTGCTCCACTTATAAGAGATATGTAGAAAGCTGATTTAACCGGTTTATCTTTCATATCTGCCACTGTTTCCACAGCAACTGTTTTGTAATCCTCAATAATCACTTTCACATAATCAACTGAAAAGAGAAACAAGAGTGCTATAGTCAATTATATGCCACCACAAAATTGCTGTTTTTACGAGGTAGCTTATTAATAGGGGTATAAGGGTTGGAACTGATACACCATGGATAACAATGATCCAAGACAAGAAATTTTGCCTCCTTTTGTATGACACAGCCTAAAATGGCAAAACCTGGACAATATGACAAGGTCAGGTGACAAGGAACATTCTGTGAAAATTTCATTTAGATTTGTCAATAAATGTAGAAGGAGATCTGGTGAAAAGAAATTTTGTATAAAGCCCCCTTTTCCTGTAGCCCCCATTCTGTGAAGCAGCCTAAAATGCCCCCTCCCCAATAAAATGCACGAGGTCAGGAAATATTCTGTGAAAATTTCATTTAAATTTGTCCACAAATGAATGATGAGTTTTGTTAACAAGGTCTGGACTGTTGAACTTAAGGACCATAGACAGATAGAGATGATGATATCAATGTCTTTAAAAAGCAATTCATCCAATTATCACATAAAAAGCTACTCATCCAAAGTGAAAGACTTTGCAGAAGACAAGAGGTGTGAAGCTGCATCAGTACAGTTTGTATCCAAAAATCATTGCAGGTGAAGAGGAAATTGCTGCTTGTAACAAGCCATTTCTTTATTAAGTCAGAATTTTATGAAATTTCATATTTGAGTAGCAAATGAGATCATCTTGACCTTAAACTATTGAAAATTTACATTTAAAAAAACTTGTCATCGGAAATGGGGCCTTAATGTTATTAGCTTTACGTGAGCTCTCTTTTTGTCCTGCAAAAACTTATATTGTCCATAACTTTTGATTGGTTACAGATATAGTCTTCATACTTCACATGTGCATTGCTTGTGACAAATCCTTTCTGTTGGTACAAAGTTCAAGGTCATAAGTCAAGATCAAGTGTCAAGGTCAGAATTTTGGAAATCTTAACTTTAACTTTGTCTATAAGTTTACAATGGTAAGTGATATAGCCTTTATATTTCACATGTGCATTGCATATGACAAAACCTTTCTGTTGGTATTAAGTTCAAGGTCATCTGTTGAGGTCAAGGTTGTTTCTCAAGGTCAGAATTTCAAAAATTTTAACTTTTACATTGTCCATAAGTTTCTAATGGTTTGTGATATAACCTTCATATTTCACATGTGCATTGCTTATGACATGACCTTTCTGTTGGTACTAAGTTCAAGGTCAATTTTTACGGTCAAAAGTTCAAAAAATTTAACTTTAACATCGCCGATAAGTAAACAATGGTAAGTGATATAGCCTTCATATTTTACATGTGCATTGCTTATGACATAAGCTTTCTGTTGGTACTAAGTTCAAGGTCATTGGTCAAGGTCAAATTGTCAAGGTCATTAATTTTCAAATATACCTCCTTTACAAATTGCCAAAATTTCTTGTTACTTTACATGAATGTTGTTTATTAAGTGCCCTATGTAATAGTTGTTTCAATTTTTGACCCAACGAACCTTACCATGCTAAAAGGGGGCTTAATGCCATGTAGCTTTACATTTTGCATATTTCCTACCCTAAAATAAATAAGTCTATTGTTTCTCACAAGACTTCTCAAGTTAGAGTCTTCATTTTTTGTATGGAGACATTTTACATTGATAACTTTGATGGTCAATGTAAAATATTTAAGCCTTTACCATATAATGATATTGAAATTTACTAGAATCAGGCCTGTAAAACCAAACAGATTTCTTCAATGTTTGTCAAACTTCCAAATTTCTTGTGAACTGAACTCTCAAATAATAGTTGCATTCAATAAGAAGTTTTTTTTTCAATTATGGCATGCTTATTTGGGGAACATAATCCGTCTCCGACGGCTCTTGTTATCCATTTAATATTGTCTGATGCAACTTCTTTGAATATGGACCAGTCACAATTGTGTATTCTTATTAAAGGGGACTAATTGGTTTAGCATGGTGTATTTATTCTATAAAAATGTCCCAAGGAAATGCAAGAAATTCATGTGACAAAATATGTTACAGTAAGCCTTAGAAAGCAAATTAACAGATATGCCAAATTTTTGTTTAAGCTCATAAAAGGCAGATAAATTTCACCTTGTCTTAAAATGACTTTGAACATGGTGGATGGTTGTGGAAAGATGGATTTTATTGTCCTCTTGTTCATATACTTGTCCCCTGGACAAGTCAGACATGATTTTCTACATGTTTAGAATCAAAAGGAACATGTCTGCAGAAAAGCAAATTGATAAATTTTGAGAAAATTTTGTTAATGGAGAAAGTAATTTAACCCATTATATTCTTCATTACCAACAACATTTGTGACCTTTAAAATCTAATATGAATATTAGGATAATTTTAAAATGGGTTATCTTGTACCATTCCAAAATTTGTGGCTGTCCTGGTATTTACTTATCCCTGGACAAGTTTGACCTTGAAAAATGTACTTTTCCGAAAGTTGAAAAGCCCATGTCACACAGAAAAGGCTTGCAATAGGGACAGCACCTGGGAGCAAAAGTATGGCATACAGGTGATGTGCTCGAATTACGGACGTATCTAACCATAACCATTTCATACCAGTCATTTCTTACCATAGTATTGGTTGTTTCATAGTATGCTGTGGACATTTCGTACCATGATGTAGTCATTTTGTACCATATGTCTAATAGTTTGTACCATGCTTAGAAAAAAACTAATATTATTGGATTGGTAAGATAAACACTTTCAACATTTATAAAATAAGAAAATACTTTCATTACGGTATGTATTTGCTTTATCTAATTTATCGATCATTGAACAAGTGAAAATCAATTAAGAAAGTCCAAACGGATAAAGTATTAGCAGATTACTATTTTTTTGTTTTCTAATAAGCTGGGATTTGGATAACTAGAAGGTAATTAGTAGATAATGGAACTGTATTTAAGTCAAATTTGTATCATCAATTACTGAATAACAGGGCTATACAGACCCTTGTGTGCTTACTTGAGTCAAAGCATCTATTTCTATAACTATCTTAGGTCAGGCCATTTTTTCTTAAATATGGTAAAAAGCCTTTGTCTTTTTATTTTTGGAAATTATAGCATGGTTTCATAGGGACTAGGAAACAAAATGTGGCAGAACGTATAATTTAGAAGACATGGTACATAAGTACCGAGTTTTGTAATGTTTCATTGCATAGATAAGGCAATCTTTAGACGCATCTGTTAATCCATTACAATACAAGAAAAATTTAGACTGGTCCAAGTTGAAAGGAGTTGCAGACAACATTTTTAAGTCTATGAGATTTCAATTTTTTTTAAATTTCTTAGTAAAACCTTTAGTGGAAAAAGAACAATTGCTTGTCACAGGCAATTTATTCATTTTACAAAATGTATTTTTAGGAGTTTTTCTTGAGGGATGTCCAAAAGCGTCATTGTGTGGGAATGAGTTAAAGAAGGGGAAAGGGCCCTGTAGGTGCGTAAGTGATGTGGTGCGAAAATTCGATCAAATTGTAGAAAGAAGCTGTGGAAATTCTTGATTTTGAATCCATCATACGATGAAGTTACCTAGTGTTCTGAATCGGCTTTTTGAAACATCTTTGACGGGTACATTTGTACACATTAACCGAGCAAATATATTATTTAATGTCATTTTCACTCCGGCCGGTCAGGTTGGGGAACCAGCAAAAAGGTCACGCAGACGGATTATCCACACAGTCAATCGTATAATGTACTCAGACGAGAATTAATTGATTGACGTGGAAACAGATAAAAATGGTAAAATTTACATTCAGAAATCTCAGAAAATCCCGTTATATCGTCACACATCATTTATAAATGAGATACATTTTTTTTTTGAGTCTATTGAATATATAATTTTGCAATGCACATTACTGTTATCTTTCATTGTTTGTTCGTACCCTTACCTCTTCCTACCTCACTAGGATAGTATTGTCAAAACTCAATTACAATGCATACCTATGTTATCGTGCATGGCCCTTAAGGAGCCCCAGCGAACTTTGGTGACCTTATATTTTCACAGGGTGTTTAGTTTTTGGCCCATACCATACAGCACACTTAACTTACACCGAAGTAGATGCAAAATTGACCCCCAAATAATACATTTCACAAAATAGGGGACAGGAGATATATTTAACATGAGTTTTCTTAACTCTAAACTAAAACTTACATCAAATAAATCTTCTAGATTAATTGTTTAAAAAAAAAGATGGATGACAAAAATTGAAACAATAAATTTACTTCTTTTTGCTTGTCATAGACTCTCTCTTTTGTAAGATGCATGATAATTGCAGAAGCAATCCAAAATTTCTAAAGGGTCAACAAGGCAACTTTCAACATAAATTTCATGTAGAAGTTTAGAATAGAACTGGACAAAAACTTTACTTAAAGATAAATTAAATGTATGTAAGATATATAAAAACTATTTCATCAGATAAAAACCATTTTTTTGATTGGTACTGAACCTGGGTTCCTTACAATGCATGGTAATTGAGGTGAGGAGTATACAGCACATATATCTACTGCTGGTCATACTAAAACAAGCCCTATGAGATGTATAGCCCCACAGATGCCCTATGAGTACACTACTAGTATATAAACGATAATCATGTGTCATTTTTAGTTAATAGGATTGTAAATTTTCTAACAAAAAATATGAATATCGTCAAGTCATGTATTTTGACGCTCATCTAATTTGACGCCCCAATAATTTTTCTCTCTCCTGTTGAAGATTTTAAATCATTGCCTTCAAAATGGTGCACATTTGTTAGTAAGCAATAATAAACATGGAATTGTGATAAATTGGAAAGATAAACAAAGTTACATACTGTTTGATATTGCATAGCCTATCTTTTCACTGAAAAAAAATATGCTTTTTTTCCAAGTCCCCAATAACCCTAATACCTCAAGAAAAGGAGATAATCTTGTCAATATTATTTTTCATGCAGACTAATAATGTCAAATAATTAGAATGTAGACATAGTTATGTGAATTGAGAGGAAAATCAACTCTTTAAATCCGGTTTAAATCACTATTGAAAAGTTGCTAGCTAAAGTTTACATGAAGTATACAAGCTATAGCTTTATTTCATACTTACTGCATGCATTTCTAAAGTGATTATTATTTGTTTATCAATTACTGTATTGTATAATGCAAGATATTTTGATGTTAAACACACCTTTCTTTTTTCTAAGAATAAAATTAGACCGTTATGATGGTTTTGTTTAATATTTACAATTTTTACAGAGAAAATTAATGATTTTTTTATTTTTTCCATTGACCCTTTCCCAGATGGCAAAATTTTAGACTTGTCCAATTTCAACAATTTAAAGTTGATAAAAATTTAGATTTTTTCAACTTTCTCGGTAGAAAACATCGTGTTAAATTAACAAGCAATTTATTCATTTCACACAATGTTTTCCAAAAGCTTTTTAGCGTTTTCTTTTTTTTAAGAAAAAAATGGTATTTCGAATCGATCAACATGTTTTCACGCATTTCTGCTCATTCCCACGCATGCTCATAAACTTGAAGTGAAAATCTATGTGATTGCCTCCATCTTGTTTCATTGCTGATGAATAAAATAACTTACTTGCTGAATGCCAACAGCTTCCTTTTATTCATGAATATCAAGGAAAATGGTTTAAAACTTCGACTTAATATATCCATGGTAAATTGTCCAATGAATTGTCAAGATGTGAGAAATAATTTCCTCGCATTTCAAGATAGAATCTAGGTCAGTGGTTAGTGGAGTTAGTGAATACATGTAAACTGTCTGTTAGTGTTTTGACCTGGAAGGGCCGAGTAAATTTACACCCAGTATACACAGTAAATGTAACAAGTTACAAGCCTGCTATAGTCGCCATTCAAGCGCTATTTAACCCCATCGAATAAAACACCCTTTTACCTCTCAAATTCGACTATATCTTGAAACGGGCATGGAGTACTTCAATTGTAATAAAAATTTGCTCAAAGAATTGAATGTTAGCTTTGATTTCTTTACCTTTTATCATTTAACCTTTTACCACACATCCACAAATTTTCACACACTGATGAAATAATATCAAAGAAAAAGTTATGATTAAATCAAAATTTCGGTAAACAGTAAGGGGTCATGTTCGATTGAATAGGGTTTAACCCAACTTTTAATAGTATTTCAGTTATATCGGGGCGACTGGAGCTCCTAGCTATGGATTCCTGGTAGTTCACACACCAGTACTACCACTACATCATTATCGAGCCTCCAGCTGCTCATCCCACTTAAGTGCATGATTAAGTTACTCACATTGATGATACATGCTGGCATTTTTGAGCGCGGTTACAGATAACCCAGCAAAACCGCTCTCAGGACTTTCAGTCCTTCGATTCTGGAGGGGAGTCCAAAAGCATCACTGTGTGGAAATGGGTTTATTAAAGTAAGATTATGCTCATGTAACTTTTCACAACAGAACATTAATTTACATGTATTTTCATTACCTTTTCTGAATCTTGTAATCTTGGTTATGGGCGTCAAAACCCATGTCTCAAGGCTATGCATTAGGATATTTATTTAAGAATTTGTTGGGCGATCATTGGTCATACCCCACTGGATTTTGGGCCTGTCTTTTAAGACCAAAATTTATAAGTCATGAACGATAATGTTTTTTCCATTCTAGCCGTTGTAGAGGCACCATCATTTTTCCACTTAGGAAAAGGTCGGTTTTGTTTGGATACACCCTCATCCATTTGCCGTCCTTTGGAATATAAAGTCAATGACGGAGGCAGCTAAATCAAGTGAAAAACTTTAGGATACATGCAGGAATCATGAAAAAGTAAACATTTGAGCATATCACTGACTAATATGCACTGAAAATGCTGTGTATTGGACTAGTTTTTACAAAAGAACTACTTTTACCATACAACAACCTCTGGAAATAAAGTCCAGTGAGGTCAACCCCATTGAAACAATAGGGCATTTTTTATTCAATTTTTTTCCCACAATGTTTTCTACTCGAAATTTTGATATAATAACAAAATTCACAACCCTGAAAACTCCTTTCAATTTGAACCATCCTGAAATTTTGCCATCTGGTAATGGGTTAAACAATATCTCCTCTTAAACTGCCATTTCAACCAAATTTTTCTCAGAAATGTTCCTCAGGAGGTCCTTTTGCCAAAGGCTAAAAGAATTGAAATCTGTTGTAAAATTGTGGTTGCCATGGAAATAAAAATTTCAACATTTCCAGCTACCACAACATCTTTCATTCCATCTTAAACAAGGACACTCTCACTTGGCCCTGGTGACTCACCTGAGAGACTTGTTTGTTCCAAAACAATTTTTCTCTGGAACTAATTCAAAGATTAAAGTGACCAGATTATATCTGCTGGAAATTGCAAAGATAATTCAGAATATGATTTGAATTCCTGAAAACAGTATTCTCTATATCAGTACATTCCTACCAATCAAACCATATAGAGTCAAGTTATTTTAAATTCACGGTTATTCTGCTTAACCCTTTCCTATTCAATCCCTGGTTTTTACGTCCCTGTGTTTTTACACTCGAGAAAACATTGTGGAAAAAGAAGAAATTGCTTGTAACAAGCAATTTCTTCTTTTTACACAATATTTTCTATCCTACTGATTGATTTTTTTTCAAATATGTTCCACTTTGAATTGTCGTCTGCAAAACCTTTGAAATTGGACCAGTCCAAAATTTAATAAAACAAGAAAGGGTTAAATAACCAAAGCTTTTTTTAGCTCACCTGGGAAGAAAGTCTCAGAGAAGCTATTGTCATGCTCTTTGATGTCAGCATCAGAGTCATCAGCACCCGTTATTGGAGCCCACATGGTTTAAGGTTATATTTCAATCAATATTTTCCCTAGGGGTCTCATAGTTTATACTAACATATACATGTATTAGGGTAAAGGCTTTCATTTCTCAGAAACCAGTGGATGGATTTCAATTAAATCTGACCGGATAGATCCTTTAGTGACCTTTTATTAGATTATAAAAAGAATGAATAATATGGCTTTAATGGACAGGGCTAATTATTTCAAAGATTTCAAAAAATTAGATTTATTTTTATTATATTTAGTTTATTTCAAATTCATGAAAAAAATTTGCTTTATCAGTATGTGCATGCCTGTGGAGCGATACAGGTGCTCAAGCACCTCTAGTTATGGGTTGGGCTCCATCATTATATGGTGTATAGTGAAAATTTTGGAGATCTTCTTCTCAGAAACTATGCAACCAAAATTCAGGGTTGACCTTATCTGATTTCTTTAAAGAATTTTGATAGGATAAAAAACATGGCTTATATGGGTGGGGCTTATTTCAATATCAATTGATTTCAGCCTAATTTCAAAGGAATTATCCAAGGGTGGCCCCTTGTAAGATTCCTTCAAAGAAATTTGATTGTTTAAAAACATAGGACTATGGGTGGGCCAAATTTGCATATAATAATATTATGGTATATAAAGAAATCTTTGAAATATCTTTCTCTGGTCAGCCCGATTAGCTCAGTTGGTAGAGCACTTGACTTCAAACCTCAAGATCACGTGTTTGAGCCCTGGGTTGACCATATCAACTAACTAACTAACTGTCTTTCGGATGAGACGTTCAACCGAGGCCCCTGGTGACGTTGCTATCCATCAAGTACGTTTAAGAACCAGGCGGAGCTCTCAGTAGTTTCGTCCTGTATCCTTGCACTATCCTTGTAACAACTAACCGTCTTCTGGGGGCGTCGCTCATATGGGCATGTGCTCGGTAACATTAATAAATAGACGGAAATACAAACATCTTTCTCTGGCAAAAGCACTCAATGGATTTAAATGAAATCTTACTGGAGTTATTATTTGGTGACCCTTTTTTCATATTCTTATAAAATATACTTGACTTTAATGGGCTTGGCTAAATTCTATTAATGGTGAATATTTAAAGGTTAGAAAAATATTCTCATAGAAACAAGCTGATGGATTTCAGCTTAACTTCCATGGAATTATCCTTTGCAGACTCCTTATCAGATTGTTACTTAATATGGCATGGCTTTAATTGGTGATATTAGTTTCCTATATGATAGATAGTGGAAACTTTGAAACCTTCTTCTAAGATGATGGATTATTTAACCAAATTTGGCTGGAATGATCTTCTGGTGACACTTTATCAGATTTCTTGAAGAAAGTTTTGATATGTTTAATAATATAGCTTTGGAGGGTTGGCCAAATTTCAGAAGCGAACACATAGTGATGCAAGGGAAATAATTGTTACTACTCAACTGAGAAAATTTGTTGTATATAAGACAGTTGTCTCTCTTTAAGCAAATAATAAAACAATAAGTGAGTCTTTTTCCAAATGAGAAGCCTCCTGTGTTCGAAAAAAACAAAATTACCTGTATGAATTGATAAGGAAATCAGGCCCAAATTAAGGGTTCAAGTGTCTTTACTTTGTGATTTATCCTTATAGAGTCTAAACAAAGATGGCATAGAGTTTCACGATTCAGGACAGGATGATGTCTTGTTTGATAAAAGTGACGGACAAACACACACATTCACCAACTTCCCGACATCAGCTGTGTCAGATGAAGAGGAAGGTGGAGACGAAGATAAATCACAGGTACATTGTCACTTATTTCATTCCGAAGCAACCCCGTTTTTTTTACGCCCCTCATAGAAATACTTGCAAATCATCACTCAGTTGATGTAATTTTCAAAAAATCTTTGTCTTATGGTTTGAAAACATTGTAGATAATTCAGAAATTGTTTGTAACAAGAAATTTCTTCTTTTTTAACAATGATTTCTGAATATTTTTTATTAGGGGGAGTAAATAAACTTAAATGAGTAGGAATAAGTAAACAAGCTCACTATGAAAAATAAATTTTTTATCTTAACATTTCGTGTCCCCACGTCTTCAATGTGGGGTATTGTTTTAAGTCAACTGAGCACAGTCATCAAGGTGAGCTATCATGATACCCAATGTTTGTTGTCCAACATACAATGTCCACAATCATTTTAAACACCTTCTCTTAATCCAGAGGGCCTTGATATGAAACTTGGTAGTGGTGTTCCATTGATTAAGCTATATCAAAGTTGTTCAAATAAATAAAATCCACCTATAACTTAGGCAACAATTTTTTTTAAAAAAATCTTTATCTCTGAAACCAAAAGGCCTAGACCTTCGTGGACCTCTACCAAGTTTGTCAATATGATGACTGTTTAGTCATAACTTGACTCCATTGAGTCTCACTCCATTTTACATGGAAGCAAAGGAGGAAATCTGAAAATCTTCTCTGTAGCACAAAGGCATAGAACTATGGTATTTGGTTTGTAATATCTCCTAGTGTCAAAAAGTGGGATTGTGTGATAATGGGTTAAGCTATCAATCTTGTATTTTATGTTCCGGTAACTCTCATCTTCACTTGTTAGATGTAGTAAAAAAGGTCATCTGACAAGGTCAAGGTCAAATATTTAGTTAATATAAAATCCTGTCTTTTTACAGAAGATTTAAACAAACACAAATTCTTTCTTTCCAGTTACTGAAGGAAAAGAAGTCACCATCATTCTGGACATTTGAATATTACCAGCAGTTCTTTGATGTGGACACAAATCAAGTTTTCAATCGAGTTTTGGGGTCCATGACACCTCTTCCCAATAGAAATTACTTGAAATCTCACATAAGACCAAATCCGGATTTGTATGGTATTTATCTAGATGTTAGAAATTAGAAGACAAGAATATTAGATGCGCTTGAGTGCATGCATCGCTCCACGCACCTGTATTGCTCCACAGGCCTGAATGTAGTGATTAAGCAAATGGTGTTTTCAGTAATTCAATATAAACTGAATCATATTCTACATGTCTGGCAAATAGACCTTGTCAATGAATTCTTTTAAAAAGTTTTAGATAAGCATTTTAAACTTTTCATTGTTTTACAAAAGTCACGTTATGTAATATTCATTTACTAGTCAGATGAAAAGATACGAACAAATTTAAAAAATTTCTCTGTATACCATATATAGACATAAGCCACAACCATAAAGCCACATTTTTCAACCAAGCAAAATTATATGATGGAATCTGACAAAGAGTCACCTGATGTTTATTTCAGTAAAATTTGGTTGAAATCAATGTACAGGTTTCTGAGAAGATTTTCAAAGTTTTCAGTGTACACCATATAAGGACGGAAGCCCCATCCATACAAGCCATGTTTTTCATTAAGATTTATAGAGGAAACCTGATAATTAATCTCCAAAGGATTTTTCCTATGAAATTTGATTGAAATCAATTTACTGAATTCTGTGAAAAAGAGATGTTTAAAATTTTCATACCATATATGGAAATAAGCCCTACCTAGGAAAGTCAAATTTTCATCTGTCTAAAATTCTTAAAAACAGGCTGATAGAAAGTCATTGAAGGTTAATTCCTGTGAAACTTGGTTAAAATCCATCACCTGGTTTTTGAGGAAAAATTTTGGATCCGATCAAAATTTTTTGAAGGAATCTGATAAACGGTCATCCAAGGATCATTTCTGCAAAATTTGGTTGAATTCTGTTCAGTACTTTTTGAGGAGAGTTTTCAAGTAAATGTTTACGGACACATGGACAGATGCATTACAGACACAATGCCATGACAATATCTCACATGCCAGTGGAACTAAAAACTGTAGCTAAATTGGGAGTGTTTGCAGACAGTACTGTATAACATTGAAATAATGGATATTTAGTTCCTGTCATTGCTTTAAGTCTTAGACCCATTGATTTTAACCTGTACTCAGTAAATTCAGGCTGGTGAAGTGATGAATAGATTATAGTATTTATCATTTCTTCCCTCTTGTGAGGACAACTTAAATGACCTTTACCATAGAGTTTGCAGCATTAGACTCAAACTCCTTTTTGTCAAAGGCATGCAGAACCAAATGTTTCCAAAAAAATTGAAAACATTGTGTAAAATGAAGAAATGTTTTCTAACCAAAAAGTTAGAAAAAAATCATTAAGTTGAAATTGTTTTCTGCAACTACTTTCAATTTTGGACCAGTCTAAAATTTTACCATCTGGTAATGGGTTGAATGTACTCATAGTCTATGTTCTTTTTTGAACATTTAATCTATTCCCACACAATGATGCTTTTAGACGCCCCTGAAGAAAAATAATTGGGAAAACATTGTGTGAATTGAAGAAATTGCTTGAACAAAGCAATTTCCTCATTTTATTCTACACAATGTTTTCAACCCAGAAGGCTGAAAGACATCTAAAATTTCACAAACTTTAAATTATCGTCTACAACTGCTTTCAGTTTGCTTTGGACTAGTATGGAATTTTTCCGTCTGGTAGTGGATAAAGTCACAATCTATCACTGAGTTAACCCATTACCAGACAACAAAATTTTAGACTTGTCCAAATTGAAAGAAGCTGTAGAGGACAATTTCAGGTTAATGATTTTTTTAAAATCTTCATCTTTTAGGGTAGAAAACATTGTGGATAATGAAGAAATTGATTGCAACAAGCAATTTCTTCCCTATCCACTATGTTTTCCTCAGCTTTTATATTAAGGGGCATTTAAAAGTGTCATTGTTTTGAAATGAGTTAAAAGCATTCGGTGAAAAAAGTTACACAATGTGAAATAAGAAGAAATTGTTTGTAATAAGCAATTTCTTAGTTTCCCACAATGCTTTCCATAATAGATTGTGTAGAGGTAATGAAAACTAGAATGGGAAGGGTGAATTTGGGGTATAAAACATACATGGTAATGAAGAAACTACTTGTAACAAGCAATTCTATAAGGCTAATAAGGCTGCTGAGTCCATGTAGATTCATCAGAGGCTGTTGCTGCTGAAAAACTTGCTTCTGGTGCTGCTAGGAGGTCTAGTAGGTCACCTACCCCTCCACTTCCTGATCTGTCAATCCAAGTTGAGTCCATGCTGTGGATTCAGATGAGTCTGTCCCTCCCGCAGCAGCAGGAACATCATAACATCTCTTCTTTTAGGGTTCATAGTGATACAGACCCCTTGGCAGCAAGGTCTGGATTGGTCGAAGCTCCCAAAAAGGCTGCTTATATATGTCAAAAAATATACACAAGTTGTCAATGATTCGTCAGTAGAACATCAGTCAATTAGTCGTCTGTCGGATGTATGTAGCATTGCTTTGGAAATATGTCACACATTGGTGGATGTGTCACATAATGCATTTTCTGTCAGTGAAATGTCAGTTATTTGTCAGTTTTGTGAGTGATTATCAGTGGAATGAATGTGATACTTGCGCGGATCATGTGATATGAACATGTGGAATGAGTGGATGGCCGTGGATGTGCGCGGTCACAAACCAGTTCCAAAGCATAAGTACTGACAGCTGCATACCCAACGCATAAACTTCACACACAGAATCATGAAATTCACACCAATGCATTGAGAAAATTTGAACAGTTCAAAAATTAAAACCACTCACAAACCACCTTCAATTCACATCTACTAACAATCACTGACTGTCAACATTTATTGCACGCATTCCTTGCATGCTCTTTGCAGAAACAAAAGTCTGTGTGTAATTCGTACATAATTCATGCGTTTTTGATGTATGACTGGGCCTTAAGATATTACTGTTTTAGTCAAAGGTCAATATTGTCTTCCTAGGACAAGTTCAAAATATTAAAGTATCACATCCAAAATTGGCTGTTTGTTGGGATATTTGTGTGTCACAGATTTGATTGTTTCATTGTGACTGTAATTGTTCTTGTATCTTCAAGCTTTATTGACTTTAATGTATTACCACATTATATTGTTTTTTGACACCCCAAAAGAGCTTTAGAAATCATCATGGACAATAATGAAATTGATTTTCACAAGTAATTTCTTCATTGTCCACAATGTTAACTACTCTATGAGCCAAAGATTTCTAAAATTCAACCAACCTTGAATTATTGCCTGCATCTTCTTTCAATATGGAACAGTTCTAAATTTTCTTGCATGGTAATGGGTTAACCCATTCCAACTCAATCCCTCCTTTTTACGCCCCTCAAGAAAAAAACTTTGGAAAACATTGTGGAAAATGAAGAAATTGCTTGTAACAAGCAATTTCTTCATTATCCACAATGTTTTATATAAAAAAAGACGAAAAAATTCAAAATTCCATCAACTTGAAATTGTCGTCTGCAGCTTCTTTCAATTTGGATCAGTCTAAAATTTTGCTTTGTTGGAATGGGTTAAACTTATTTTCAGGTCCATTTTGGATTTGTACAACATTAGTGTTCACAACTGCGATTGCTGGAAATTTAGCTAACTACCTATCTCTTGGTGGTCAGGATTACACATGGCGATATGACTTTCATAAAGGTTAGTAAATGAATTAACGGGTCATGGCTGTTGGTAAGAATTGATAGACCACATCTAATTCTTTTAGATCTAAACGGGGTGTTGACACGCAGCATTTATTTCAAGCATATTTTGTTGAATGTATATTGTAGCTGTAGTTACAATTTTTTGGTTTGTCTCGAGATACAAAAAAACTTTTTGTTTTTTGTTTTATATTCCTTATCATAAATGATGCAAAGTAACATTGATTTTGACATCTCAGTCTGTCTGCCTTGTCAGAGATCAGTTGCCATGGTAAATTATGTTAAATAAATTTGTTGTCCTATAACAAGATGACAATGACAATGACAATGTCAGAGATCAGTTGCCATGGTAAATTATGTTAAATAAATTTGTTGTCCTATAACTAGATGACAATTTTTTAGCTCTAGTGGCGGAAGGCCACTAGAGCTATAGCAATGGCTTTTTCCCGTCCGGCGTCCGTCCGTGCGTCAGTGAGTCCGTCCGATAAACTTTTTCTTGTTTACGCGATAGTCTACATTTTTCATTGGATTCTCTTCAAACTTTCACAGAATGATTGTACCATCATAAGGATCGTTCCTTTCGAAATTGGGTCAGATCCGTCAAAAAACACGGGAAAAAGGGGCCTAATTAAAACTTAATTAAAAATTCTTCGTTTACGCGATAGAGTCCACATTTTTCATTGGATTCTCTTCATACTTTCTTAGAATGATTGTACCATCATAAGGACCGTTCCTTTCGAAAATGGGTATGATCCGTCAAGAAACACAGGAAAAGGGGCCTTATGAAAATTTAATTAATAATTCAATTAAAAATCCTTGTTTAGGCGATAGAGTCCACAGTTTTCATCGAATTCTCCTCAAACTTTCTCAGAATGATTGTACCATCATAAGGATCGTTCCTTTTGAAAATGGGTCTGATCCGTCAAGAAACACAGGAAAAGGAGCCTTATGAAAATTTAATTAAAAAATCTTCGTTTGCGCGATAAAGTCCAAAGTTTTCATTGGATTCTCTTCATACTTTCTTAGAATGATTGTACCATCATAAGGACCGTTCCTTTCGAAAATGGGTATGATCCGTCAAGAAACACAGGAAAAGGGGCCTTATGAAAATTTAATTAATAATTCAATTAAAAATCCTTGTTTAGGCGATAGAGTCCACAGTTTTCATCGAATTCTCCTCAAACTTTCTCAGAATGATTGTACCATCATAAGGATCGTTCCTTTTGAAAATGGGTCTGATCCGTCAAGAAACACAGGAAAAGGAGCCTTATGAAAATTTAATTAAAATCTTCGTTTGCGCGATAAAGTCCACAGTTTTCATTGGATTCTCTTCAAACTTTCACAGAATGATTGTAATATTATAAGGATTGTTCCTTTCGAAAATGGATATGATCCTTATAGAAACACGGGAAAAGAGGCCTTATGAAAATTTCATTAAAAATCCTCGTTTACGCGATAGAGTCCACAGTTTTCATCGGATTCTCTTCAAACTTTATCAGAATGATTGTACCATCATGAGGATTGTTCCTTTCAAAATTTGGTATGATCCGTCAAGAAACACGGGAAAAGGGGCCTTATGAAAATTTAATTAAAAAATCCTCGTTTAAGCAATAAAGTCCACAGTTCTCATCAGATTCTCTTAAAACTTTCACAGAATGATTGTACCAACATAAGGATCGTTCCTTTCGAAAATGGGTATGATCAGTCAAGAAACACGGGAAAAGGGGCCTTATGAAAATTTCATTAAAAATTCAATTAAAAATCCTCGTTTATGCGATAAAGTCCACAGTTTTCATTGGATTCTCTTCAAACTTTCACAGAATGATTGTACCATCATAAGGATCGTTCCTTTCGAAATTTGGTATGATCCGTCAAGAAACACAGGAAAAGGGGCCTTATGAAAATTCAATTAAAAAATTCTCGTTAACACTCTAGAGTCCACAGTTGTCATCAGATTGTATTTAAACTTTCACAGAATGATTGTACCATCATAAGGATTGTTCCTTTTGGAATTTGGTCAGATCCATCAGGAAACACAGGGAAAGGGGCCTTATGAAAATTTAATCGAAATATCTTTTAAGAAATACTCTTTAACACTCTTGAGTCAATAGTTTTCATCTGATTCCCTTCAAACTTTCACAGAATGATTGTACCATCATAAGGATTATTCCTTTCGAAATTTGGTATGATCCTTCAAGAAACACAGGAAAAAGGGGCCTTATGAAATGTTAAATAAAAAATTCTGATTAATAATCTAGAGCCAACAATTTTTAACGGATTCTCTTCAAACTTTCACAGAATGATTGTACCATCATAAAAAGGATTGTACCTTTTGGAATCGGATATGATTCCTCAAGAAACATAGGAAAAGGGGCCTTATGAAAATTTAATTCAAAGATCTTTGTTAACACTCTAGAGTCCACAGTTTTCATCTGATTGACTTCAAACTTTCACAGAATGATTGTACCATCATAAGAATTGTTCCTTTCAAAATTTGGTATGGTCAGTCAAGGACCACGGGAAAAAGGGGCCCGATAAAAAGTGGATTGAAAAAGTCCTCATAAACACAATAGAGTCCATAGTTTTCAACAAATTCTCTTAAAAACATTCCAAGAATTATTATTACATTAAATGTATTGTTCCTTTCGGAAGTAGGTTTGATCCATCAAGTTTCATGGGAAAAGGGGCCCTATGAAAATTTAATAAAAAAAATCTAAGTTAACACGTAATGGCCCTAGATTTCACCTAATTGACTTCAAACTTTCACATAATGATTGTACCATCATAAGGATTGTTCCTTTCAAATTGGGTCTGATCCATTGAGAAACATAGGAAAATGGGCCTTAGGAAAATTCAATTAAAAAAATCTTAATTAATGCTTGCAAGTCCACAGATGAGATGGGGTTGTCTTTATACTCAAACAGAATAATTATACTTTTGTAAGAAGAGTTCCCTTTGGAATTGGGTCAGATCCATCAAGTAACATGGGAAAAGGGGTTAAATGAAAATTAAATCAATAAAACCCTGTTAACACAATAAAGCCCACAGCTTTGATCAGATTTTGTTGAAACTTTCACAGAATGATTGGAAGGTCATTATTATTAACTATCATTCTTTTCATAACAGGGTTTGAACTGTAAAGAAGCACAGGAAAAGGGGCCTTATGAAAATTTCATTTATAAATCCTTGTTACTAAGTCCAGAGCTTTCATCGGATTTTCTTCAAACATTCACAGAATAATTGTACAATAATAATGATTGTTGATGTTTGCATTAGACCTGATCCGTCAATTATCACAGGAAAAGGAGCATTATGAAATTTAATTTTAAAATCATTGTACCACAATAAAGTCAACAGTTTTCATCAGATTCTGTTAAAACTTTCACAGAATGATTATTCCATCATGAGGATTGTTTCTTTTCAAATTAGGCGTGATCTGTCTAGTATCATTGGAAAAGGGGCCTTTAGAGAATTTTATCTATAATCCTTGTAACTAAGTCCAGAGCTTTCATTGGATTTTATTCAAACCTTCACAGAATCATTGTACAATAATCACGATTGTTGATGCTGACATGAGACCTGATCCTTCAAGTATCACAGGAAAAGGAGCCTTATGAAAATTTTATTTTAAAAATTTGACACCAAGATAAAGTCTGCAGTTTTCATCAGATTCTGTTCAAACTTTCACAGAATGTTTGTACCATCATAAGGATTGTTCTTTCCAAATTTGGCCTGATCTTTCTAGTATCTTAGGAAAAGGGGCTGTATGAAAAATTATTACCAAATCCTCATAAACACAACAATGCCCTCGGTCTTTATCATTTTCTTCAAACTTTAATAGAATGATTGTACCATCATTTGGATTGTTCCTTTGTAAATTAGGTCTGATTGGTTAAGAAAAGGGACCTTATAAAAATTTTATTACAAAACATCATTATTACAATAAAGTCCTCAGTCTTTATCATTTTCTTCAAACTATCATTAGGATTGTTCCTTGTACATTGGGTCTAATTTGTTAAGTTTCATGGAAAAAGAGGCCTTATGAAAATTTAGTTACAAAAATTCTTGACACAATTCAGTTCACTATTTTCATTGATTCTCTTTAACTTTTAAAGAATGATTGTACCTTCACTAGAATTGTTCCTTTTGAAATTTGGTTTGTTCTGTAAAGTATCATGAGAAAATGGGCCCTATGAAGATTTCACTATAAACTCATTAACACAATAAATTCCACAGATTAAACAGATTGATTGTACCATCATCTCAATTGTTGATTTTGACAGTGGATCTGACTATAGCAAGGGTCACATAAAAATTTCACAGAATGATTGTACAAATACTTAGATGGTTCTTTTCAGAACTGGATACAATCCATCAAGTATCATGTAAAAAGGGGACATAAGATTTTTTTTAAATATTCTAGTAAACATAATGAACTCCCAATATTTCATTGGATTCACTTTTAACTTTCATAGAATGATAAAACCAACAGTAAAATATCAGGGGAAAAGGGGCCTTGTGAGAACTTGAATTTAATATCTTTGTTAACACAATAAAGTCAACAGTTTTATTGGATTCTCTTCAAAGATGCATGGAATAATTGTGGCATTCGAAACACAGGAAAAGGGGCCTTACAGATTATCATTCAAAACATTCTTGTGTATGTGATGAAGATCACAATCATTATCAAGTTGTCTTTTAAATTTCACAGGACAATTGTCGGGTTGTCAGAAAACACAGGTAAAGGGGCCTTATTGATTTTCATTCAAAACAATCCTGTTTATGTGATAAAGTCCACAATTATTGTCAGATTCTGATGAAATATTCACAGAATGATTGTAGGGTCATAAGGTAACTTTCTTTTGGAAATGGAGTGGATCCGTCATGAAATATGGGAAAAGGGGCCTTGAGGATTGTTGCTTAAAATGATAAAGGGGATAAAGCCCCTTTTTTTTCTTTATGCATACTTCTTTGAGCAATTAACTTCCTTGAATATCAGATTTCTTTAAAGGAAAACTTGATAACCAGTAGAGCGTCTCAGGCCCTCATGGGCCTCTTGTTATTGATTTAATTTGATTCCAACATGAAATTTTTTAGACTGGTCCAAGTTGAAAGAAGTTGCAGACAACAATTTTAAGTTGATGAAATTTTGGGGAAGGAAAAAAAATTCGGATAATGAAGAAATTGCTTGTTACATGCAATTTCTTCATTTTCTACAATGTTCTCCAAAGCCTTTTCTTGAGAGGCATCAAAAAGCATCACTGTGTGGGAATGAGTTAAAAATGTGTCATCTAGGGTAGAAAACACTGATAGGAAAAGAGACATTGCTAGTTACCAGCCATTTCTCAACTGCCAGCATCTTCAGTGGGTCAAAGTGCTGAAAAGCCTTTTTAACCCATTCCAAAACAATAGAATTTTAGACTGGTCCAAATTGAAAGAAGCTGCAGACAACAATTTTAAATTTCTTTGTCCTTTAGGATAGAAAACATTGTGGATAATGAAGAAATTGTTGTAATAAGCAATTTCTTCATTTTCCACAATGTGTTCTAAGCTTTTATCTTAAGGGGTATAAAATGGAGGGATTGTGTGAGAATGGGAAAACCCATTCCCACTCAAGGACGCTTTTGGACTCCCCTCAATTAAAACAGTTTGTGATTGTGTAAAATTTTATAAAATGTTTTCTACCAAGAAAGTTGAAAAAATCTAAGATTTCATAAACTTTAAATTGTCACCTGTAACTCCTTCCAATTTGGACCAGTTTAAAGGTTTGTTCTCTGGTAATTGGTCAAGGCTTTTTTTTGGGGGGGGGGGGTGAATTTTTGGTGGTAGTTATTGGATGTACAGTACTATGCCCTATTAGATGAGGCAGATTTAGTGAATGGTGGCGGTCAACCAGCATATCTTTGGCCCAGTCAAATCATTTATTTAGACTGGAAGTGAACTTTGAAATCCAACATTGGCAGACATTTATGACAAGCATTTTGTTGGTTTGAGGACTTGAATATTGTTAACCCTTTCCTGGATAAACCCGGGTTTTTTACGTCACTCTGATTTTATACTTGAGAAAACATCATGGGAAAAGGAGAAATTGCTTATAAAAGCAATTTCTCCTTTTCCCACAGTGTTTTCTACCACATAGGATGGTTTTGTTTGGAATTGCATACAATTTTCATTGTCGTCTGCATCCTCTTTCAATTTAGACCAGTCTAAAATTTCAAAAACCAGGAAAGGATTAATACAGCTTATTCAAGCTTTTAGGATAGAAAATATTGTGGACAGTGCAAAATTGCTGGTCTTTTTCTTCATTTTCCATAATGTTTTACAAAACTTTTATATCAAGATGCGCTTAAAAGCCTGCAACAGCTTTAGTTAGCTGCTGGTTGCTTACACCAGCCATATTGTATGGTGCACTATAATACAGAAATATTTTATTTGTGTACTTTCTTGGATTCAGTATGATAATAGTCACAGCTCTATGCGTCGCTTGTTCAAGTTGAAAGAAGTTGCGGACAACTTGTACAAGCCATTTTGTATGGTGAACCAGCTATGTTATATGGTGTATAGAAATATATAATTGGGTACTTTCTTGAATTCATTACAGTAGCAGCCTCCGAAGCTCGGCTATATTAAGTTACTTGTGCCTGGTACCAGCTATGTTATATGGTGTACCTTAATACAGAGATATATTTGGGTACTTTCTTTAATTCATTATGATAGCAGCCTCAGCTATATTTGGTTACTGGTGCTTGGTACCAGCCATTTTGGAAGGTGTACTATATCGGTAATACAGAAAAATTCATATTGGTACTTTCTGCTTTCAGTTACAATAGCAGCCTCAGCTATATTTAGTTACTGGTGGCTGGTACCAGCCATGTTGTATGGTGTGTTATGGTACAGAAAGTCAGATGCAGGGTACACATTCATGGAAATTCTATGTTTGTATGGATACTCTCTGGCAATATACATTCCAATTTCTGTAAGTACTTCATCATTTGAATTACTACATTTCTTAACCCATTAGCACTCAATTTTTTTCAGACCAATCCAAATTCAATTATCTTGCGGAGGACAATGTTAAGTTTGGAAATTTTAAAAATCTTTATCTTTTAGGGTAGTAATCATTGTCAATATTGATATTTAGTATGCATTATCCCCTTATGACCCTCTACCAATACATTAAAAGGATTGCTCAACTGTGAACATTGGCCCTTTGTAATTGGATCATGGATTTGGTTTAGGCAATAAAAACAGAAATTTTTTGAAAAATCTTCTCCTAAACCGTTACACCTAGGACTTTGATATTTGATATGTACAATTGCCTTATGACCTCTACAAAATAGCTGAAGGAATAACGCTTCATTGAAAATTAGCCCTATAATTTGGGATCTCAGATTTTTATATAGAAATAGATATGGAAAATCAAGAAATTTCAAGATGATATATCACTATTATATTAACCTGTGTATGGCTTTTTGAATAATGAACAGATTGCTGGCATGCCCACAGAGCTTCAATAGGAAGTTCTAAGTCGACAGCTTTATTAGCTCACCTGAGCACGTAGTGCTCAAGTAAGCTATTGTGATCGTCTTTTGTCCGGCGTCCGGCCGTCGTAAAATAATCTTTAAAAATCTTCTCCTCCTGACACAGAAGGCATAGAGCCTTGATATTTTGCATGAAGCATCAGTACATTGATCTCTTTCAAAATAGCTAAAATCATGATCCTCGGGTCCCGAGGGGCGGAGCCCCAGGGGGGTGGGGTTTATATAGAAATAAAGAACGATTTTTTAAATGACATCTCCTCTCAAACCACTGGCCCGATTTGAACCAAATTTTGCAGAAATGTTGCTTAGGTCGTCCCCTTCAAAAATAGCTAAAAGAATTGAAATCCGTTAAAAACTCTGGTTGCCATGGCAACAAAAGTGAAATTTTAAAATGATCTTTAAAAATCTTCTCCTTCTGACCCAGAAGGTGTAGAGCCTTGATATTTTGCATGAAGCATCAGTATATTGACCTCTTTCAAAATAGCTAAAATCATGATCCTCGGGTCCCCATGGGCGGAGCCCCAGGGGGGCGGGGTTTACATAGAAATAAAGAACAATTTTTTAAATGACATCTCCTCCCAATTCACAGGGCCAATTTGAACCAAATTTGGCAGAAATGTTCCTTAGGTGGTCCCCCTTAAAATAATCTAAAAGAATTGAAATCCGTTAAAAACTCTGGTTGCCATGGCAACAAAAGTGAAATTTCAAAATAATCTTTAAGAATCTTCTCCTCCTAACCCAGAAGGCGTACAGCCTTGATTTTTTGCATGAAGCATCAGTATATTTACCTCTTACAAAATAGCTAAAATCATGATCCTCGGGTCTCCAGGGGCAGACCCAGGGGGGGGGGGGGGGGGTATAGGCATGAAGCATAAGTTCACAGACTTCTTTCTTATTTCTGAAATTATAACCCATGGAAAAAGTTTTTTCCTTCTATTCAAATTGGCACTAAAGCCTTGGAATTTGTAATTTGGACTTTTGGATTCCCAGGTTCATAGTCTTTATATGTAATTGTGGCCCACTTGTTTCATAATCCTAACCTTAACATGAAATTAGACTGTTGAAAGAAAAAGAGCCTTTATCTCAGGTGAGCGCTCCAGGGCCAACGGCCCTCTTGTTTTACAAAATTCATGGTCTGCAGCATGAAGCAGAAAAGCAAAATGGTTTTTTGCCATCTTATTGTGATTACAGCTTCAGCAAGCTGTAGTTACTCTGTTTATGCACCAAACCAACAAAATTACTTCTTATTAATGTCGGACAATGTCAGAGTTCAAAATTCCCTTCTGCTCTAAACAAATGATTAGATTGGTCAATTGATTATAAGATAGACAGCCATAATCCATTAATTAGCATCCACATATTGCATTTAGAAAATTGATTGTTAGGCTGAAAAGAAAAGAATCAGAACACATCTGCTGAGTGTAATGAGAGGACTCTGATCATACTGCACCTGATATTGATGATTCAGAGAAAATCAGTTGTAACTGCATATAAACATATAGGCAGTTACAATTGTTTTGCACTGAACCATTGATATGCATTCTTTGAACAAATGACTGTATTTGTTTGAAATGTCGAGCTCTTTTACTTTTCTCCAGATACTATGGGTAATTAATGTGATGTGGTTACGATGGTTACTAGTTATAGCAGGAGCTATAACTTCTGGTGGTGTGTTAGTGATTACATTCTGGCCAGCTGTGAGAGACGACACAAAACAAATAGCTTATGCCATCACCGCTTTTGTTTTCCTGTTTCATTTGTTGTTAGCAGCAGGCTTTGTGGTATGTGTGATTTGGATTCATTTGCAAAAGGGAACCATCCAAACATTACCACACAATGACGCTTTTAGATGCCCTCAAGGAAAAAAAAAGCTTTGGGAAACATTGTGGAAATTGAAGAAATTGCTTGTTACAAATAATTTCTTCATTATCAAAAATGTTTTCTATCCCCAAAGAAAAAGATTTTGTCATCTGCAACTTCTTTGAATTTGGACTGGTCTAAAATTTTGTCTTCAGGTAATGGGTTAAGATCAGTGTGCAAAGATGCAAAGGCTGATCTTTGTCTATACACCCTTCCAAAACGATATCAGCATGATAACATTTAAATTAAGACATATGCCCGTAAAGTATTACAGATAATCCATTCTACATACAGGCAAAAATGAAAAAAAAATGTGGCCCAGGTTACTCTGTGCAAGCTTTACAGTATGATCAGTATCATACATGTATTTTTCTTGGTTCCTTTTTGCATGACATTTCATTTGGGCTTGGGCTGCCGTCATAGCGCAGTTGGTAGTGTGTCGGACTGTCAATCTAGAGGTCCTGGGTTCGACTCCCGACAGCGGCACTCATTTTTTCCGACTATTTGTCTCCCACCAATGGGTCGATAATCATAGACCTATGAGGGATAGCAGCTAGAGGCTAGGAAGGGATGTGATGGCGGTACTGGTGTGAGAAATACCAGGAATCCATTGATTGATCCGCGATATAACTGAAAGATTGTTGAAAGCGATGTAAAACCCCATTCAAACAAAACAAACAAATCATTTGGGCTAGTGCTAGCCCAAATGAAACTGAGGAGTCCTTGGACATAAAATATTAGAGATCAAAAATGATTTGGAAGGGGCCAGAACAATTTGAAGGGTAATGTATGAATATATTTTTGGAAGTTTACCTTGTTTTTAGCTCTCCTGAGCAAGAAGTGCAGTCATTTGGCATACATTCCCCTGTCCATCTGTCCGTCCATCTGTTCACAATTTACAAAAATATCTTCTCCTCCTAAACAAACAATGAAATTTCAATCAAACTTAGGTCATGCTCTTTCAAAATACTTCTTGAAAAATTTGAAATCAATGGAGAACTTTGGTTGCTATGGCAACCAAGGGAAAAAACTTAAAAAATCTCCTCCTCACAAACTAAAAGGCCTAGAGCTTTGATATTTGGTATATTTCATCATCTATTGACCCTCTACCAAAATACTTCAAAGAAATGCTGCATCTTGAAAATTAGCCCTTTCTTGAGAGATCATTGATTTAAGATAGGAATAAAGAAGGAACATTTTTAAAATCTTCTTCTCCCAATCCATTAGGCCTAGAGCTTTGATATTTGGTATATATCAACTTCTATTGACCCTCTGCCAAAATACTTCAAAGAATTACCATACTCTGAAAATTAGCCCATTTGCTTACAACCCCTGATTTTACATATGAATGAAGAAGGAAATATTTAAAAAAAAATCTTCTTCTCCCAAACCATAGGGCTTAGAGCTTTGATATTTGGTATAAATCATGTTCTATTGACCCTCTACCTAAATACTTCAAAAAATTACCGCACTAAATTAGCCCTTTTGTGTGATCCCTGATTGTACATAGAAATAAATAAAGAAATCTGTTAAAGTCTTCTTCTCCCGAACCAAAAAGCCTAGAGATTTAATATTTTGTATCAATGTCTGCTGACCTTTTACCAAAATACTCTGTGTACTCTGAAAATTAGCCCTTTCCTGTGCCATTCTTGATTTTACATATGAATAAATAAGGAAATCTATAAAAATCTTCTTCTCCCTAACCATAAGGCCTAGAGCTTAGATATTTGGTATGCATCATTGCCTATACTTCAAAGAATTACCATACTCTGGAAATTAGTGCTATATGGTGGGATCTTCAATAAACCTAGGATTAGAGGAAAAAATCTTTAAAAACTCTTCTTCTCCCAAATAATCAGGCGTTCAATCATTCCGTTGACATGGCCATATTAGTTTTGGTGATTAATAATTTTGTTAAAACTAAATATGGTAATTCAAATTCTAAAAATAATGATAATATTTTTATTTAAGATTATTTCAGATATTGTAGTAATCACATCTAAACTAGAAGGCGTTCAATCCACTCATAGTGAAAAAGCTATCATTGTTCAATCACAATGATTCAACTACAATTGTGTGGTGTTCAGCGTTCAATCTGGTTACAGTCAGATTGTCGAATTAACAATGTTCCATACTGTAGATCAGGGGATATAGTGTTTTCCATGTCTGTTCTTTAGTACTCTGCATAACTATCTTTCGGTTGGTATCATTTTTAACTTTTGATTTGTTTGTAGAAGGACCTTCACTTTCTGATTGTGGATATGTTGTTAAGAGACCTTTCAGATAGTGCCTAGTTTATGGTATCATTTAACCCATTTCTGTTCAATCCCTTGTTTTTACCTCCCTTTGATTTTATAATTGAGAAAACATTGTAGAAAAAGAAGAAATTGCTTGTTACAAGCAATTTCTTCCTTTTCCTCAATTTTTTCTACCCTACTGAATGATTATTTTTCAAATTAAATCCACTTTGAATTTTCGTCTGCAAAACCTTTGAATTTGGACAGGTCCAAAGTTTTTGAAAACAGGAAAAGGTTAAGGTCAAGTCCCTTGTCTAGGTTACAGATAAATCTTAAACATTTGCCATAACTTGTAAAATTGTATAACCTTCATAAATCACCTGTGTGTCCTTGGTCATTAGTCCTTTCTGTTCATATTAAGTTCAAGGCCATTTCCCAGGTTAAATTTCAAACTGAAAATGTTAAAAATTTGAAAGGTTAAGGAAAGAGCCTTAACAATTCACTTTAGTGTTCCTTCTTGTTATACCTTTCTGTAAGTTACAAGTTCAAGGGCATTTGTCAAGTCCACCTTTTAAGGTCAATTTTATGCAAACATAAACATTGGCCAATGCCTTCAAAATGTTAAATGATAAGGCTTTAATATTTATGCTCCACGTAAAAAATTTCGGGGGAGCATATAGTCGCCGGCCTGTCCGTCCTTCCATCCGGCCATCTGTCCATCCGTCCGTCCGAAGTCATATCTCAGTTAACTGTCTTTTTTCAATGCAAAAACTAAAATTGGCAATAACTTTTGATTGGTTACAGATGAAGTCGTCATATTTCACATGTGCATTGCTTGTGACAAACCCTTTCTGTTGGTACCAAGTTCAAGGTCATCATTCAAGGTCAAGGTCATTTCTCAAGATCAAAATTTAGAAAATCTTTACTTAAACATTATCTATAAGTTTACAATGTTAAGTGATATAACCTTCATATTTCACAGGTGCATTGCTTTTGACATGGACTTTCTGTTGGTACTAAGTTCAAGGTCATCTGTCAAGATCAAGGTCATTTCTCAAGGTCAAAATTTGACATTGTGTTTAAGCTTTCAATGGTGATATAGCCTTCATATTTCCCATATGCATTGCTAATGACATGACCTTTCTGTTGGAATTAAGTTCAAGGTCATCTGTGTAGGTCATTTCTCAAGGTCAAAATTTAAAAAAAACAACTTTAACAGAGCCCATAAGTATACAATGGTAAGTGATACAGCCTTCATATTTTACATGTGCATTGTTTATGACATGGACTTTCTGTTGGTACTAAGTTCAAAGTCATCTGCCAAGTTCAAGGTCATTTCTCAAGGTAAAGTTTTTTGAAAAGTTTAACTTTAAAATTGTCTATAAGTTTACAATGGTTTTCTTCATATTTTACATGTGCACTGGTTATGACATGACCTTTTTGTTGGTATGAGATTCAAGGTCATCTGTCAAGGTCAAGGTTATTTCTCAATGTCAAAATTTCGAAAATTTTAACTTAAACAATGGTAAGTAATATAACCTTCATATTTTACATGTGCATTGCTTATGACATAGACTTTCTGTTGGTACTAAGATCAAGGTCATTGGTCAAGGTCAAAGGAAAATTTTAACTTTAATATCTCCCATAAGTAAACAATGGTAAGTAATATAACCTTCATATTTTACATGTGCATTGCTTATGACATGGACTTTCTGTCGGTCATTGGTCAAGGTCAAATTGTCAAGGTCATTATTTTTCAAATATTCCCCCTTTACTTATTGCCAAAATTTCTTGTTACTTTACATCTTTTTCATTAAAAGCCCTAGGTAATTTTTATTTCAATTTTTTACCCAATGAGCTTTACCATGCTAAAAGGGGGCTTATTGCCATGTAGCTTTACATTTTGTATATATCCTATTCTAAAATAAATTAGTCTTTTGTTTCTGCAAGACTACTCAAGTTAGAGTCTTCATTTTTTGTATGTACACATTTTTCATTGATAACTTGGATAGTGAAGGTAAAATATTAAACCCTTTACCATATAATGATATTTAATTTTACTAGAATCAGGCCTGTGAAGCCAACAGCTTCCTTCAATGTTTGTCAAACTCTCAAATTTCTTGTGAACTGAACTCTCAAACTATAGTTGCATTCAATAAAAAGTTTTTTGTCCAATAATGGCATATAGTTCTGTGACAAAGCCTTATTCGGGGAGCATAATCCGTCTCCACTCTTGTTTACATTCTGAAGTTCCAGCTGCTTGGACTTCCTCATAATATAAAGCTCAGGGTCATGTCTGAAGGTCAAATGTCAGGGTCACCTTTTCCAAGAATCTTGGGTTTTAGAGGCATTTTTGCATAACAAATACATCTTTTTTTCATATGAATATAAAAGGCTCCCAAGTTATTTCACAAAATTACTTTTATCCTTTCAGCTGTATTTCTTCCATGTTCCTCCAATAACACCAGCAACACCGGCAGCTGTAGCAATAACGACAGTTAAACCCCAAATCACACAGAAACCTCCAACGGAGCAGAAACAACAAAAGCAGCCTCCTGCAAAGACCCCTCTTGAATCTCAAAATCTTGTAAATCCTGGATTTAAAGAGACTATTAAGACTAAAAAGTTACCAAATGCTGCTAGCATTAAAATACAAACTCCTAAAGAGGGAAATCCAGAAAATGTTAACAATAAGAAAGTAATCAGTAATTTAGACAAAGGAAATCCAGTCAGTAGTAAAAAAACAAAATCTGAAGTTGACAAAAAGGATGAGACAGATCTTACTGCCATGGGTGCTAAGACAAACAATGAAAACCAATCGAAAAAAAATCACTGATACAGTTAACCTCTTATCACTTTGAATGTAATTTACCCGTTACCACATGCTCTCACATTTTGACATATTGAAAAAAATAATAAGTTCCTCTTTCCTAACAATGTTTTCTATCCTATTTAGCACTAAAAATTTTTTAACCCATTTGGATTTTAAATTTTTTAGACTGGTATAATTTGAAAGAAGTTGCAAACAAGTACAGTAGAACCTCGTTAATTCGAACGTCACTGGTTCGTAGATATGTGTTCGTTCGTATACTTTATGCGGTCCCGATCTTTTTCCTTCTTTAGCTTTGTTAGAAAACTCTGTCTAATTCGAACGTCAGTGGTTCGTAGTTCGTAGGCCATTTCAAGTCCCGAAAGTAAGATTATAGCAGAAACTCCAATGTTTAATTCGTAGGAGTGATAAACTAATTGTCACTAATCACCACTTACCTTGATTTTCACACCTGCTGATCTATATGACAAATAATGTGTTATCATGTACCTTTAGTTAAAAGGGGCTGTTCGGTTATAAGTTGGGTGATTAATCGAATAAAGATTCCCGGAATTATCGCCGAAAATTTACTTTAAATTGACATCCCCCATTAGTATCAGTGTTATTGGTCATGTAGAAATTCTAACCTCTTTATTTATCTTTCTTCACAATCGTCGGTCCTTAATTTTATGATTTGATCATAGAATACTCAGAGTGATTTGATCCAATGTATTGTAAACGGAAATCACTCTGACGGAGTCTACTATTTGATACAAGCACTTTGTTTAAAAATGCCAAAAATTAACACAGACATAAAAGCATAAAAAATACAAGATGAGTAATTTTTAATTTATGTTTTCCTCAATTAATATATGCGGGTCTTGTTTAGAAAAAAAAACCCAATTTAGAATCAATTCCTAAATTAGAGACAGAACAAGACCATGACAGATTCCGTGTATCTCAAACAGCCGACCTCTTGCCCTCCGTTTTGTTCGTACTACGCTTAATTCGTATAAATTTCCCCGGTCCCTTGCGCTACGAACTACCGAGGTTTTACTGTATTAAAAGTAAATGTAATTTGGAAAGTAACTAACTTAGAGGTTAGAAAAAACTATGGGAAGAGATGAAATTGCAATTTCTTCTTTTCCCAAAATGTTTTCTCAAGACCTAAAAATACAGGATTATGCAGGATGGAGTTTTAAAATTCTTCTGCATTAAGTAATGCTGGATTGTGTGGCAATTGATTAATGTGGCAATGGCGGGTAAAAGGCTTTCTTGATTGATTTCCCTACATACTTAACCGTTTCCCGTTTTTTTAAAATTTTATACTGGTCCTTATCGTAAGAGGTTGCCAGGACAATAAAAATTGCAATTTGAAATGAAACCATCCTTTGTGGTAGAAAATATTGTGGGAAAGAGGAGAAATTGCATGTTACAAGCTATATCTTCTTTTTCCACAATGTTTTCTCAAGTAAAAAAAATCACAGTGATATTAATTTCTGGGTTTGTACAGGAAAGGATTAAATAGACAAGATAAAAAATATCTTGAATGTGTTAAAATTGAGGATAAGGCAATGAGGGTCTAATTTGTAAGATTTTTCTTGAATTAAAAAGGAGGTAATAAATGCTTTTTGACTGTGAACCTAATGTTAGTACAAGGGGAGTTATTTTTCTTATCAACATTATTGTTGCAATTGAATTGTTTTAAAAAAGCTTTTCTTCTACTTAACCATATAGTATATGGCACCTTTTAAGATAGGTTCAAATTGGAAGAAAGGCATATCAAAGTACAGTTGATAATATATGGCACCTTTTAAGATAGGTTCAAATTGAAAGAAAGGCATATCAAAGTACAGTTGAATTGAAGATTAGTATCTATTAGGGTAGAGAAGATTGTGTGAAAAAGGAAAAAAGTTTTTACAAGCAATATATCCTTTTAAAACAATATTTATTAATACATTTTTAAGGAGCATAAAGATGAGAAATTGTGTGGTAATGGAGTAAATGAATGAGGATTGTGGAGGGAAACAGGCCTGCAAGCTCTTCTAGTTATTGTATAAAATTTAAACAAACTTTGAAACGTTGTATTCAACTGCTTTCAAATTGGTTAAGTCTAGAAAAATGTTATCTAGTAATGTGTTTGCTTGTCACTTGGTTGAAGCTAATTTCTAATATGTAAGCCATTCCCACACAATTCTGCTTTTTGACACCATCAAGAAAAAAGATAAACTGACAATTATGGTCTGCATCTATTTAGAATTTGGACTAGGCAAATATTTTGTTGTTCAGTAATGGGTATATATATGATTTTGAAGTTTTAACTTCTTTTGCTGAAAACAATCAGGCTTTTCTCATAGCATTTTGTGTAAAAGGTGTCTGTCATTTCATGCATTGGCTTGCCTGCTTGCCCCTCTATCCGTTAAGTTTTAAAAGTCTTCTACTAAGAAAGTACAGCGCAGATTTTAAACATATTTCACAGGTTCTCAAGTATATCCAGTTTGAACTATAACTATGGTTTGTTTTTCAGTAATTTTTTAACCCATAACCAGAGGGCAAAATTTTAGACTGGTCCAAGTTGAAAGGAGTTGCAGACGACAATTTTAAGTTGGTGAAAATTTAGATTTTTCAACTTTTTTGGTAGAAAACAGATTGCTTGTGGCAAACAATTTCTTTATTTTCCACAATGTTTTCCCAATTGCTTTCCTTGAGGGGCCTCCAAAAGTGTCAATGTGTGGGAAGTGGGAATGGGTTTAACAATTTTCGGGGGGTTGTAAAGATTTGTGTTATATGGTTGATATAATATGCATTTTAATTTATTAATAGATCTAAATTAACTTAATTCTATTTGGTTGTATATTTACCTTTGATATCAATTTTGTAAAGTATCATGAGAAAAGGGGCCTTATGAAAATTTCACTATAAAATCCTCATTAACACAATAAATTCTACAGATTACAAGGATTGATTGTACCCTCATTTTGATTGTTTATTTTGACGGTGGATCTGATCCGTCAAGTATCACACGAAAAGGGGCTCTATGAAAAACTTCTTCAAATATTCTAGTTAACCCAATAATGTCCCTAGGTTTCACTGGATTCACTTCAAACTTTTTCAGAATCAGGTACAACCCCTCAAGTATCATGTAAAAAGGGTCTCTTTTATCGGATTCACTCAAACTTTCACAGAACAACTACACCATCATTAGGATTGTTCTTTTTGAAATTGGATCTGATCAGACAAGAACCATGGAAAAAGGGACCTAATGGAAATTCTTTTACAAAAAAAGTAAAAGTTTTCACTGAATTCTTTTCAAACTTTCATAGAATGATTGTATAATCCTAAGAATTGATTATTGTTAAAATTGGTAAGGTCAATGAAGTATGACAGGAAAAGGGAGAATTGATTATGAGAATTAATTGACATATCATCATTAACACCATGAATTCCACAGTGTTTGTTGGATTCTCATCAAAGATGCATGGAATAATTGTGGAATTAGAAACACAGGAAAAGAGGCCTTACAGATTTCCATTCAAAACATTCTTGTTTATGTGAGGTTCCCAATCATTATCAGATTGTCTTTATAATTTCACAGGACGATTGTAGGGTCAAGAGGAAAGTTCCTTTTGGAAATGAGGTGGATCCATCAGAAAACACTGGAACAGGGGCCTTAAGGATTTTCACTCAAACAATCCTGTTTACGTGATAAAGTAAACAATTATCAGATTCTGTTGAAAATTTCAATGTTGATTGTAGAGTCATAAGGAAACTTCCTTTTGGAAATGGGGTTGAACTGACATTAAACACGGGAAAACGAGCTGTAAGGATTGTTGCTCAAAATAATATAGGGGATAAATTCCAATTCATTATTCTTATTTATGCATTCTTCTCCAAGAAATTAACTTCTTACTTTAACTGAAAACTTGATAGCCAGTAGAGCGTCTCAGGCCCTCCTGGACCTCTTGTTTTTACAAATTCAAGACAGATATTTATCATGTTAGATTGGCTGTTTTTTTTTTAGAAAACCCAAGGTATTGCTATAACCTTGTTTTCCCTTATCAAAGTTGCTCATATCATTCCTGTCCAGTGCACACATTTTCTGTGAGGCTCCAAAAGTCTGAAACTACAAGTCCCAGAGCTTTCATATTTGGTATGTAGAATCATCTAGAGGGCCCCTACCAAGTTTGCTTAGGGTCAAACTGGCCCCGCTCCAGGTGTCACTTAAGTTTAAATAGAATTAATAAACTATTAGGAAAACTTCAAAAATCAACTTTTCCAGAACAACAAAGCCTATAGCTTTAATATTTCATATGAAGAAATACCTAGTAGACCTCTACCAAGTTCGCTCAATTCATGACCCCTAGGGTCAAATTAGCCCTGCCTTAGAAGTCAATTAAATTACATAGTATTGATGTAGGTAGAATTAAAAAATCTTCTCCTCCAGAAGCATAAGACCTAGAGCCTAGATATTTTGCATGTACAAGTGATTAGTAGTTTGCTGAAATCTTGACCCCCTGGGTCATACTGGCCCTAGCCGAGATCACTTGTGCCACCCTAGGGGTCATTTTACTCACTTTTACTGCAACTAAACAGAGTTATAAAGAAAAATATGTTTAATTTCTTGTATTGGAATCTTTCACGTTAGGGCGCCACCCATCTACTAAAACAACGTTCTAAGCTCACTAGCTGAAAGCCAGCGAGCTATTGTCATGGTTTTGTGTCCGTCCATGAATGCGTGCGTCCGTCTGTAAACTTTTACTTTAACAATCTTCTCCTCAGAAAGTACAGGATTCAAACAATTTTCAAAGAAATGATTCTTGGGTGACCCTTTATCAGATTCCTTCTTTGATTTTGATCTGATGAAAAACATTGCTTTGATTGGCGGGGCTAATATGTTGTTAAAGCTTTTGAAGTATTCTCAGAGAGCAGAGAATGGATTTCAACCAAATTTCACGGGAATGATCCTCAAATAACCCTTTATCAGGTTTCTTAAAGAATTTTGATCGGATGAAAAGAATAGCTTAAATGGGTGGGGCTTATTTCCATACATGGTGAGAGCTTTGAAAATCTTTTTCTCAGAAACCAGTTGATGGATTCCAATTAAGTTTCACTGGAATGATTCTCTGGTGACTCTTTTTCAGATTTTCATCAATTGATTCTGATTCAGTGAAAAACCTAGCTTTCATGGTCGTGGCTTAAGTCCGTGTATGGTAAACAGTAAATTTTAATATAAAAGTTGTGAATACCTTTTTCATTTGACTCAGTAAATGGATAAGGCCTGAGGAGCGATACAGGCGCTCAAGCACCTCTAGTTATTATTAAGTTAGTACTATTTGTTTCTCCCATCAATTAGCACCAGCATCCGAAACATTTGATTCACCACAATGTTACTAGTGAACCCTGCCTTCTGGAATTTAATCGCTCATGTGAGCGGTAAAGGGTCATTTTGGCCTTCTCGTTTGTTTACCCATTCCCACACAATAACACCTTTTGGCGCCTGCAAAAAAAAGGTTTGGAAAAAAATTAGGAGAATGAAGAAGTTGCTTTTAACAAGCAATTTCTTCAATATCCAGCATATTTTCAATGCAAAAAGACAAAGATTTTTAAATGTTATTCAACATTGAATTTGCATAATCTTTTAATTTCAACCAGTCTAAAATTTTGCCGTGTGGTAACGGATTGATAGCAACTTAGTATTTTCTACATTTTCATATGGCCAGTATGATAAGATGACATGTATTTGTATCAAATGAATTGATATCTATAAAGAATGTTTGTCCCCATAACATTTTAGCTTAATTCTTTTTTTTTTGTAAATTTGGGTCAAAAACAAGGCCACCAGGTCAAAATTTACACATACCTTGCGTGCATCTTTAACCCATTTTTTTTTCGCTTAAATGTCTTAACCTTTGGTAAGATTATTTTCCTTCGTTGAATCTCCGTCAAATTAGAATCATCTCCACCAATCGAAGGATAATCGTAAACCTACTCTGGATTCACAAAATATCCCATTTCGAAATAATTCATCGTTCTTTCTTTTTATATGTTATGGTATTCATTGCATTGCGGTTAGAATTTGGTGTTTGCAGTATTTCACATGTATCTAACAGGTCAGAACGCTCTATTCGTAATACCAGCGGATAAATTTCATTTCAAAATGGTCACCATGTTACGAACATAATGAGAGCAAACCTTTATACAATTTCCGCGATATAGAATTACCTATGAAAAAAGTTGCTAAATTCTGAACGAAATTCGTTAGTATGTGCATTCGAAAGATTGCAACCGATATGAAAACAAGTTGATCGCAGGTTCCGCCAACTGCCTTCCGACAGCAAGTTCGCCATAGACATTAAACGTCGTTATTTTGAAAAAAAAATATGGTCAGAAAAATGTAACAAAAATAGGATGGTAAGTTGGACACCTTAACGTCGTAACTTCAGCGTGAATTAGCTGTAGTTACTAAAGTTAAGTCGCCAGATCAACAAAAGTGCTGAACGGATATGTCGAAGTTCAAAACTCACTTTCGGTCTAAATAAATGTTCTGATTGGTCAAACAATTTTTCGGTTGACAGTCGCTATCCACCAGTTAGCACGTGGGTGGAAAATTTACCAATCCTTTAACGGTTCCACGTAATGATAAAAAGTTAAATGTAATTCTTTTACAGAATGGCTATAAGTTACACAAGTCCTCTATTATCTCGGTTGCATATACAATATAGTGTGATTTATAAACCGGAAATTAGACGGTAGAGAACACGTCTATATCAAAGATGGCAGCTTCCGGTCTCCTTATGCGCTTATTTGTTAATTAGAAACACGGCAATTGATCACATACCGTGTAATTCTTTTTCTGGCGTGTGACCGAAAAGTCTGACTTTTTGATGTCAGAAAGAAGTCTGTGATCAGCGAAGAGGCCCCCGGGAACACCTTTATATATTTATACTTTTATTTCTATTGCCGGTGACACAGTGCTCGATTTACAAGGTCATCTTATTTGATGTTCACATAATTGGCTTAATCTGTATTATAACCATTCATGTTTGAGAACCCACAAGTGATCTATCCATCACTTTAGCTGTAATATTTGAGCTTTACTCGTTGGTTTCAACTGACCAATTACCAAACGACAACATATTGAACGGTCCAAACTGAAAGGAGATGCAGACAAAAAAAATACATTTAGAAATAATGCTATATTGGATTAAAATGTTCTAAGAGGGGGGGGGATTGGTTTTACAAGTAACCCGCAATTTTTTCTAAATCTTTATTTCTTTAGTATGTAAAAATGTCTGGCACTATACTGCTTACCGTGTTTATGTTATAAATACGCATAACTATTCAATGGTATCATGAAAATGGTGGTTTGTGATGAAAGATACTGTCATTTATATACAGTCTCTACAAAGTAAATATAACCAACTGTAACTATAAGTATTACCAATATTTAAGTTGTTTGGGTTTGGTTTTGTACAAATCATGTATGAAATATAATCGAAATTCAATAACTAAACAGAAAGATCAAGAGGCGTGATCAATTTTTAGCTCGGCTGTTTTCGGAGAAAACCCGAGGTATTATGATCACCTTGGCGTCGTTCGGGTCGGCGTTGGCGTGATAAACTTTGACCTTGGTCATATCTCTGTTGTTATTTGAGATATCCTAAAGAAACTTTGCATGTGTATTGACCATCACAAGAGCTTTCTAGGCTATTAAGGGGGGTAACTCTAAAGCGTTTTTGTAAGAGTTGTGCCCTTTTTTTGACTTAGAATTCTTGCATTATCCAGCACCTGCATCCGGGCGTTGGCACCCGTGGGCGGTGCTCTTGTTATCATTTGAAATCGATTTTTCTGATTGAATTGTGTTTGAAACATTGATGACAAAGAATTCTTTGGTGTACGGAAATATGTTAGGATGAAAACAATTCATCCGGATTGGGCACTATTTAACTGTACGGAAATTTCCAAGTGCCATTGTATTTAGATGAATAGTAATTCCAATATACACAATTTAATTGTCCGAGGTAATCCTTACTCGGGAAGACATCATTTTTAAAGTTTATTGTTAAATGTATAAAGATATGAGCCCATAAAGATATTTCCCATAAATAAACCTGTTTGAAGAGTAAAGACCCATATCGGCCTGTGCATCCCCACAGTCTGAAAAGAATCTTCACTCTGTATTCTATAGATAGATTTCTTCCTATCTTCACTATGCTCTCTAAAAATATATTTCTTTAGGTATTCACTATTTACTTCTTCTAATCTTCACTATCCACTCTATAGAAAAATTTCTTCAGATCTTCACTTCACATTCTATAGATAGATTTCTTCCTATCTTCACTATGCACTCTAAAGATAGATCTGTTTAGATATTCACTATTTACTTCTTTTGATTTTCACTATCCACTCTGTAGAAAGATTTCTTCAGATCTTCAATATACATTTTATAGATAAATTTCTTCCTATCTTCACTATGCACTATAAAGATTGCTTTATTTAGATCTTCACATGTGCACTTTATAGACAGATATCTTCCTATCTTCACTATAAATTCTATAGATAGATTTCTTTAGGTCTTCACTGTGCACTTTCTAGATTGATTTCTTTTGATCATCACTATGCACTGTATAGATAGATTTCTTCCTATCTTCACTATGCACTCTATAGATAGATTTATTTAGATCTTGACATGTGTACTTTATAGACAGATTTCTTCCTATCTGCACTATAAATACTATAGATAATAGATTTCATTTAGGTCTTCGCCGTGCATTTTATAGATGGATTTCTTTTGTTCTTCACAATGCACTCTATATATAGATTTCTTCAGATCTTGAATTTGGTCCCGTTAAAGAGATACTGACCCATTTTTTTCTTTAGAATAAGTTCTTTATGCACAGTGTGGCCATCCAGGGGATCAGCTTGGAGCACATATGAAATTGACGGATCGCTGACCACACCCACCTTCCTTCAATAGGAAGTTCGACTTCGATATTAAATAGAGGATAATCAACTGGTTATTCCAGATATGAAAAAAATATTTCACGAGGATGCGTTGTTAGGCGTTGAAAAAACGAGTGCGCAGCACGAGTTTTTTTAATGCCTAACAACGCATCCGAGTGAAAAGTTCTTTTCATATCTGGAATAACCAGTTGATTATTCTATTTATTATATACCTTATTATTCCATTTTTTTTATTAAAATATCGAAACAAATTTTTTTGATAGAGAGAAGGTCTATTGAAAAATAAGTGCGTATGAATACATGATTTAAGGTTTATTACAGAGAGTGAAACTGAAAAGTGTTATCGTCACTCCAGTGACGATATCAAAATTAATTACACTGAGAAATCCCGAGATTTCACCGCAAGGTATATAATAAAAGGTATTTTTTTGCAAAATTTATGGCCAGAATCAAAAAAATAAAACGGTTGGTTGGCGACCCAAACTGCGCAAGTACAGCTTGAATAAGAGATAGTTACTACGTTTAAGTCGCAAAACCAACAAAAATGCTTCAAATAAATATCGCTATGTGAGATAGCAGCTGGAGGCTAGGAAGGGATGTAATGGTAGTACTGGTGTGAGAAATACCAGGATTCCATTGTTAGGTGCTCCAGCCGCCGCGATATGACTGAAATACTGTTAAAAGCGGCGTTAAACCCCATTCAATCAATCAATCAATCAAATAAATATCGGCAAACGTCGGAGTTTGAATTTCACTTTCGGTCTAAATGAATGATTTGATTGGTCGATAGGTAACTAATAGAGCCTGTGAACAGCGTCTGTTAAATTATTTTGTTTAAGTTCGACGAAAGCTTTAAGCTTATAGAGTCACACATTTGTTTTCATGGCTTTGACAGAGAGAGAGTGAGACAGTGTCTTAAACCCACTGCTACTCAATTTTATAGCTTCGAAGACTGGGGTTGGTTATTAAGTGTCTTGTCCAAGAACAAATTCCGATGACGTTAGAGCCTTGCTCGAACCAGAAACTTCCATGTAAATAATCAAGTATCCTTACCTCTCGGCCACAAAGGCAGTCCAATTCACATGTGCATAAAGCGAAAAGATTGACTAAGCCTGGAGAGGTAAGGGAGTCGGTTTAGTTGTTGTAAGTGCGTTACTGAGTTAATGTGTTAGTCCGTCCGTCGTTGGCTGGTCCTTTACTCCTGTAGTCATGAATTGATTACAAAACTTGGTATACTTGATATCAATCATGAGATCTGCCATTTGAAAAAAAAGATCACATAGCTCCAAGGTCAAGGACTAGCTCAAGGTCATACGTTCAAATTGGGCTTGTTCAGAGTACATGTGTATATGCTGGGTATTGCAACATTTGTATATATATTTTTTTTTAAATTAGATACGCCCGTACTATTTACAAGTGAACCGACAGTTATAAATGCACGTATGTAAAAGGATTTATACTTCTTTTCAGTTTTCCTTCCACTCTTCACGCTAGGAATGGAACGAGGTTAACTTTCTAGACCTTTGATGACCGATTGCCATATTTGACTTGATAGAAATACCGCCATACTGCGGAATTACGCGATTCCTTTATTTAATAATAGGATTGTATTATTGCTTTAACTCATTACCGACCAATCTTGCATTTTTGAGGTCTGAAAAAATATGTCTGTATAAAACATTGTGAGAAAAGCAGAAATTGCTTCTTTCCAATTGTAATTTGTTCTTCTCTCCTAATGTTTTTTTTTAAATTTTTGGATACTCAGTTTCAAAATTTGTTGCACTTTTTGATAACGTCAGCAACTTCTCCAAATCAGGACAAGATAATCTCTCACTACTTTTTTCCAAAAACTGTAAAAAAATCATTCTTTGTGACAACTTTTGCATTTGGTAATTGTTTCGTGAAAGGTTAAATGGATGTTCGCTATAGGGATCGTAATAATCTGGAATTAGACAAATGAGTCAATATTGTCGGTTATTTTCATTGATAATTACGGCGTGAAAGGAAGATTAAAAATGATATGAGAATATTTATTGCACGGCCCATCGACAACAATATGCTGTGAATAAATAACTGTGTCCATTGTCAAATTTCCACGTTCGCTCCATTACGTTAATTAAGGAGTGACATTCATACCATTCCTCTGTGAGTCGGACCATATTCATCATTCCTTGAATCAACCCGATCGAATATATGAGCTTGCCGTCAATTGCACAAAAAGTAGAAAACGGGTTTATTAAAAAATTACCATCAACAACGACCGATCGTTCAATGCTATTGAATTTACGACCTTAACCCATTCCTGTTTTTTTTTTAAATTTGAGACCTGTAAAAATGCAATGGTTTTGTAGACGACAATTTATAGTCAATTTTTTTTGAAAAATAATCATTCAGTAGGGTAGAAAATATTGTGGAAAAAGAAGAAATTGCTTGTTACAAGCAATTTCTTCTTTTCACAACGTTTTCTCAAGTATAAAAATACAGAGAAATAAAAACCAGGGATTAAACAGGAAAGGGTTAACCAATTCCCACACAAACTTTAGAAACATTGTCGACAACGAATAAATTGCATATCACAAACAATTTATTCAATGTCCACAATGTTTTCTATCAAAATAGGCTAATATTTTCTGTGAATGAAATTTGTGAATGAATTTCACATAATTTGACTTAACTTTTGCAAAATCATTAAACGTTTGAAATTGTTCTCTGTGATTTTTGTCAAGATTTCAGTAACTAAATTTATTTGTCGGACATGGCAAAGATGGTTCAAATTATATTGAATTCCTGAAGACAATATTCTATAAATCAGTACATTCAGACCTGTGGAGCGATACAGACGCTCAAGAACCTCTAGTTACATTAAGTGACAAGAAAGATCTTTCATCATCTATTGCCCATCCTTTTAGAATCTGTAAGATAAGGGGGTATAATCGTTTTCTTTCTGCTACAAAGGAACAACAGTTAAATATGTAATGGTATTAGTCACCAATTTCCGTATTATCCATCCATATTCGGATGAGACGTTAAACCGTGGCCCCGAGTGTCGGTGCTATCCATGAAGCATGTTAAAGAAAGTAATGAATTACTGATGAATAAGTTTGCCATCGAGGAAAGTCATGCGTTTGATTTATAAATCTCGCTTATGCCCGGAAAAATACGATGCTAAGTCGTTGCATACCAAACTTGTGGTTCAAACAGGAACGTAGTTAAGTGGCCAACAGAATGCATAGACTGAAACAGTTAGCACCGGTTCGAAACCTAGCCGGTACCCGAAGTACAAATGATCTTCTTGTTTTTTTATATGTAATAAATGCTACAAAACAGAACATCCACTCTTCTCGTTAAAGAATTATACCATGCTAATTACAAGCCCGGACTCAGGAATGTTTTTATTCACCTGATTTAGCACCTTCTGAATATTATCGATTCCTAAAGATGGGAAAATAACTCGGAGGCCTTCATTTTATCACTGATGATGACACCAAACAAGCTGTTTGGTGCGTTTTCGGGAATTAATATTCTACCTTCTACAGGGAGGTATCGAAATGTTTCTACATTGTTGTAAGCATACAAGGTGACATTGAAAAAGAAATGAAAATATTTACGTTAAACCGCTTCTTCCTACCTTAGTCCACGGACTTCTCAGTTACCCCTCGTAGTCTAATTATATTTAAATACCGAACAATTTGAATTTCAAGCTTATGGTCAGAAACTTATAATTTTGTCAAACATATTCTTTGAATATACAAATTAGGTTGAAGCCCGAAAGATTTTTTATAAAACAGTTATAGTAAGTAACCTTTGGAGGGTTCGATATTTCTGCAAACCATTTCTGAACGAACCGATTCCTTAATTGTCATTGAATTAACGTAAAGTAATTGACTTTTTACGTTTTATGCTTGGGGATAATTTACAGCTCGCGACTGCAATCAAAGAGTTATTCAACCAATCAAATCATTTATTTAGACCGGAAGTCTAAATATATATGCAGTCAATAGTCCATTCTTTGTTTCTACAACCAATCTGTGATTCCATAAATCGTCGTGCAAAATGTCGTAACTAAAGCTTTATTCAAGCTGTAATTACGACAATTTGAACCCTCCAAACGAAGTAATATGTGTTCATATTCACTCATTGTATTTAGTCGATTACTAATGCAAAGACATACATTTAACAAGTTCGATATCTATAAAAATACAGTGATCGATCTACTGCCCCTTTTTTGTCGAATTATTACGCCTCAAGACCACGATTTTGGGTAACTGCACGTAGGCTGATATATTGTAAGAATTAGATTTTCAATTCTCCGGTGACAAGGTTAAACATGTCATTTTGTCCTTGGAAAGTAAACCCTGAATTGATAACATATCTGTTTATTTTACTTCCCTTCATTAAAAAAATATCACTCCTTTTCTCGTTAGAATGTTGTAACAAGCAATTCCTTCATTTTTCAACTATGTTTTCCAAATCCCTTTCCTTAAGGGCGTCTAAAAGCGGATTTATGCGGGAATGTGTCAATATTAGTTATAAGATTTGCAAGGCTACCAAACTTAACTGAAAAGCTCCCAATGTGTCGCCTTTTCACGTAACAGTCACAAGCAAATTAGAGAACAATTCTTAGACTTTCTCACGACAAAGCAAACTATTTCCAATGATACCTAGAAAAGAAATTCTAGTTGCCTGTGAGTCAATTAATTGTTTAACCCATTCCCACAAATCTCTCCTTTTTCCGCCCCCAAGAAAAAAGGTTTCGAAAAATATTGTTGAAAATGAAGAATTACTTGTACGAAGTACATTCTTCATTATCCACAATGTTTTTTCTACTCAAAAAAACAAAATAATTTAAAATGCCATCAACGTGAAATTTTCGTCTGCAGCTTCTTTCGATTTGGACCAGTCTAAAATTTTGTTGAGTGAAAATGGGTTTAATTGCATTTCTGTACAATCCCCAATATGTGGAGAACATTCCATCAACTACTTACCACAACATCCCGCATTTTTACCCACCAAGAAATATAGCGTTTGACGACATTTTGAGAAAAGAAGAAATCGCTTGTTGCAAGCAATTTCTTCTTTTCACAGGATGTCTCCTACCTCATATGACCACTATTATTGCTAGTTTAAACCAACTTTGTTTAGTCGTCTGCAAACTCTTTCGATTTGGACAAGTCTAAAATCTTGTCGTTTGGGTATGGGTTAAACTCTCTTAGGCGCCCATCTTTAAATAGGGCTGTCATTTATTCCAGTTTAGGCATAAGAGATGGAGTTATCTCAAGTAAGTTTACCAATTCCAGATTAAAAAAATTCCTACACTTTTTTATACTGAAAGAAGTTGCAGACAACAACAACAACAACAACAACAATCCATTTGATGATTTAAAAGATTTTGGTCTTTGGGGGAAGAAAGCATTGTGGACAATGAAGTAATTGCTTGGTTTAAGCAATTTCTTCTAATTCCATAGTGTTTTACCAACATCTTCTTTCTTTTCTTGAGGGATAAAAAAGGTGAATTGTTTTGGAATGGGTAAAAGGTCGGATAGATCTATGAGTATAACGTTATAGAGGTTCCCGGCGTCCCTAAATCTTTTAGCTGTTTAATGAAATCAAACACTTTTATTATTATTTAAAAAAAAAGAATTAAATTTCATTTTTCCAGATTCTGCATTAAACAAGTGTCACATTCGATTTCATCCTCTTTTGAAGAAAGGTAATGTCAAGATAGATTGATTTATTGAATGGGGTTTAACGTCACTTTCAACGGTATTTCAGTCATATCGTGGCGGCTGGAGCACCTAACAATGGATTCCTGGTATTTCTCACACCAGTACTACCACTACATCCTTTCCTAGACTCCAGCTGCTATCCCACATAGGTTTAAGGTAATGTCAAGAACGCAAGAATATCAAGATTATAAACTTTATCAGATGTTTCTTTGTTTAGAGCAAGACAGATGGCTTAAGTGTACTGAGAATTGCGTTACCCAAATATCTTAAACCAAAGGTCAAAGCAAAAACAACTTATTTAAGACAAGGAAGGACGTGGTTTAAAAACAAACAAACAAACAAAACAACAACATAATCATCATCATCATCACCACCACCAACAACAACCATCCCTTCCCTCAAGAAAAAAGAATAACAAACAAACCAAAAAAACCAACCAACCAAACAAAATCAACTTCATTACCACACCCAACAACAACAACAAGAAACAACCCAAAACGGTTAGTTAGTTATTTTTTAATAAGCCGGTGTCAATAACCTTTAAATTTGTTTCAGATAGGGTTACATTTTTGTCATAAATTCTATAGAGAAGATCGCGGTAAAATGCCCGTTTGACTCGCCCTCTTTGTATCATTGAATTGACGGATCGATGGTCCCGCCCACTGACTACTCAGGCCACGCCCAGTGACTGAAACAGAAAGTTCCACTTCGATGGTAGACGCAAGTATTTCAAAATGTATGACCAGTAACAAAACATAATATTTATTCTCCAAGGTAAGATGTTTTGTACACTATTGGGAATACAGGTATATCAAGCTCAATTAAACATTGTGAGAGAGGATCGACCTGTCATTTTTTTTTAAATATTAGCGCGCTTTAATTACGCCAATATTAGAATAAATACAAAGAACAGAACATAAAAAGATAAGACAGATAAACAGATGCCGGGAAAAAAACAAATCTGATATAAGTTTGAAGTAATTGATAGTCAGGTCACCCCAAATCTGTATATCGTCGGTGTCGTTCTAAAACGTCGTAACTACAGCTTGATTCAAGCTGTAGTTAGGACGTCTTAGAACGACAACGACGATATGCTAAGGATGACCTAGCTTAAGTTATTCATTTTAACACCTAACACGTCAACACAAAGTGATATACATTGTAGTTGGTTGGCGACCTAAAGGCCGTTCTTCGACTGACAGCCGCGCTCGGTCGATTCCAGCTAACAAAAGTATAAGGTACTACATGTAACACCAGATCATTAGTCTTACAGCTTTTGAAACTCGAATAATCTCATGATGCCATATTTAAAGAAAATATAAAATTATAAAGAGCCTATAATTGAAAGATGGCTGGCCCCGCCAACTGAGCTGCGACAGGAAGTTCCGCCTAGATATTAAACGTCGTTATTTTACAAATTTGGTGGTCCTTAACATTTGACAGAACATAGAAGGCTTGTTTTAAGCCCTAAGCGTCGTAACTGCAGCCTAAATAGGCTATAGTTACGCCGATAAATGTTACCAATTATACAAAAATGCTTCATATAAATGTCGACCAATGTCTGGGCTCAAAGTTCACTTCCGATCTAAATGTAGGATTTGATTGGTCTTTCGATTTTTGTTTTAAAATCGCAGTTCGTCAATCATCAGCAAATTAGGTTTTTATGTTTTAACCCATTCCCGCACATCAAAATTTTAGACTGTCCAAATTAAAAGAAGTTGCAGACGACCATTTCAAGTTTATAGAATTTTTGATTTTTTCGTCTTGTTGGATAGAAGACATTGTGAATATTGAAGAACTTGCTTGATACAAGCAATTTCTCCATTTTCGACAATGTCTTCCAAAGTTTTATTCTTGATGGACGTAAAGAGGAGGGATTGTGTTGAAATGTGTTAAGACAATACTAATGCTTGTATAATTCAATAAAAATCTTTTTTTATATATTTCATTTTTATTCTTTTAAAAGCATTTATTTTGAAAACATCGTGTTGCCAATAACGTAAATGGTCTTTTTACAGTGTTTTAGAAAATAAAAACCGAGAAAAGTTTTAATTTGAGTAAACAGATGCCTCTATTGTTGTCACAGACGTCATTTGTAATCGGAAAAAGGTTACTATGGTCATAAACAGAATGTCTTACTTAAATAATTTTAACCCAAGCTGAAATTGTGGTATGATAGGCGAAATTGCCTTTAAATCCCGAATAAATTAATTATTATTATTATTATATAACCCCCAAGTATACCCATTTATACACCTGGTTGAGAGGAACAACATGGACTTTTTGTCTCAGAAAAATTCCCATGGCGCGGACGGGATTCGAACCCGGGAACCCCAGTCCCGAGTCTTGCGTCTTAACAAAAATAAAGTATGACCTTTGGGTATAGGCCGTATGAGTATTAATGTTTATTTTCAGGTTAAAGTCGATGGCCAAGAATTCCATCCTTCTTTTTTAAACGTTTCTGTACCCTCCCCACCTTTCATAAAACATCAAGTAACTTTGGTGGATATCTCGATGTGATTTTCGTTCTTGGTTATGATTGATAGACTGCTTGTTCTGCCCAAGACATAGATATCAAACGGCTCCATCCCGCGAAACGACAGCCAGCAACAACAACAACAACAACAACAACAAGAATAGTTGGTTAGTTCACCAAACCAACAAAAATACTTCTTTTAAATGTCAGTCATTCTCGGAATTTAAAGTTAATTTCTGGTCTAAATGTATATTTGATTGACATATCGATTGACAATCTCGAGCAACCAATTTCGAACCCCGGTTCAGCCAACATTCGTGCCGAAATTCGACAATAGCATTAGTTACTTAAGTTATATATGTCCTACTCGTCGGCGAGCAATAGATAGAGTTTGCTAGTTGAGATAGCCGATAGTGGTTGTGTTTAGCCGATTTTCGGCCTGTCTCCTCAATGCTTTCAGTAGTTTGATTCTCGGTCGGCACACCCGGTGCATACCAAAAATAATCTCTGTCGTGATAAAAGTAACCCTTTTCCGCTTTTGGAAATTTTAGACGGGTCCAATTTGAAAGATGTTGGAGAAAATAATGATAATTTAGTGTTATTTTAAATAAAACCATCATGTGGTTAGAAAATATAGTGAAAAAAGAAGAAATTGCTTGTTACAAGCAATTTCCTCTTTATTTCACAATATTTTCTTAAATACGAAATCGCATGGACGTAAAGATCTGGGACTGTAAGGGTAAGTGCGAATAGGATGTATTAAGCAGAATGATGAAAAAGAAATCGTAACCACAGCTTATATAGCCTATAATTAAGATCTTTTCCTAACATAAAAAGACATAACAGCTTTATCTTATTAATGCTGTAGTGACGATATTTTACTAGCATAAAAAGACATCATTACTTTATCTTGTTCATGCTGTAGTGACGATATTTTATTGAAAAAAAGATATCACTCTTTTATCTTATTCAAACTGTAGTTACCATCTTTGGGGAGTCCAATAACGACTGTAACCCAGCCTGCTATTCCTTGCAAGGTATTTCATTTGGTAAAGAGAGCGCCGGTCTCTGTTATCGAAAACTGACTTTAGGCGACCGACAGCTCCAGCTCGAGTTACGTATCTTAACTGTTCATGAATCAACCCTCCCACTTGGGTGAACAGTCTATTTAACTGACTCTTGTTTTCTACCAGGGGTGAACAGTCTGTATTGACTTTAACTAAAATAGCCTGGGTGAGTGGACAATATAGCTGGCACTAGGTGATCAAGGATAGGGTTCGGAACGTTGTCCGGACTAATTGTTTGTGAAAACAATATGAATGACATTGCTAAAAATGTGATTATAAAAAGGACATTCTGAGTAAAGTTGGGATATATGCTTTTATTTTTTAGCAAAAGAAGAAATCATTAGTCGGTGAGTTTTATTCATGTTTTATTTTCTTACGGTATATTCGCTTATTAGTTTTTATATATACACAGCCGTACATCTAGTCCGTTCGTCGTGGATATTTAATGTTTGCTCTGTCTTTTTTGTCTAAAATGTTGTTTCCAGTTGACCCCATTGCCCAAAATAAAGAATCTTTCATCCACTTAAATTAAAGACAAGTATGCAGACAACTTTTTTACCTAATACCAAGAAATTTCTATTTAAGAAATATCTTTATGGAAAGGTTTGAGGAAAAAGGAAAATTGCTTGTAACAAGCAATTTCTCCTTGTCTCACAATGTTTCTACCTTATTTTTCATTCATTTTCCAAACTAAGTGGCTCCGAAATGTTGTCTACAGTTTCTTGCTATTTATAACGTCTAAAATTCTTTTGTCTAGAAAAGGGTCTAGTAAATTAGAAAAACTTTCCACTTGGCAAATTCACAGTGAAAAAAGGAGACAAAGCTTATAACAAACGGTTCCTCTCTTTTTATTTTTTTAATTGATTGAATCTCGATCTTGTCAGTAACCAAAATGTCGTAAACATAGTTTGAATAAAGCTGTATTGACGACATTTTGGTCCGCAACTGACGTCATTCTTCCCAGGATTGTCGCGAAGGTAGGAAGTATGTTAGTGAGCAAGTTGAACTTCAATACTACAATTGGGACTGACGTGAGAAAATGAAAATAATAATTAAAAAAATGTATATATATAAACTAAAAAAGATTTAAGATAGAAGGATACATTACTGGTTACAGAAATCAAAACGCGAGATTTGGTAGTAATGCATTGAATACTTTCGAGGTTCATTGGTTCGAATGCACTGGTTTGGTTTTTCATTCGCAGATCATTCTTTAGCCTTAACTTTGAACCTTTTTTAGGTGATACCATTACGAAACTGAGTGGGTGTACATCGATGTGCTTTTTATTATATTTTGCATTAACCCTTTCCTGTTTTGCAAATGTTAGATCTGTCGAATTCAAAGGTTTTGTAGACGAAAATTTGAAGTTGGTTTAATTCGAAAAATAACCATTCATCAAGGTAGAAAATATTGTTGAAAAAGAAGAAATTGCTCGCTTCAAGCAATTTCTTCTTTTTCTACAATGTTTTCGCAATTATAAATTCACAAACATGTAAAAACCAGAGTTTTAACAGGAAAAGGCTAATGCACCACGTATCATACTACATTTGGTATAATCACATATTTGTATTTGTATCCATTTTTAAACCAATTGAACCTATTTACGATCCCGAAATGTGCAAAAGAAGAGTGAAATCTTTTGTTACAAGCAATTCCTCTAATTTCCAAAAGGTTTCATAGTCAAAAGACTCGAACAAGTTACACGCGTTATCATCGTTTTTGTCTTTAAAAACACATTGTAGAAAGGTCAAGTTAGATATAAAAGTACATTTTATAGATAATTGATTGATTGAATGGGATTAAAAGACACCCTGTTAAGTATTTCGGTCATATCGCGGTGTCTGGAGCACCTGACCATGTATACCTGGTATTTCTAACACAGGTACTACTACTACATCCTTTCCGAGCCCCCAGCTGCTGATGCCACGTATGTTTACGATTATCCACCCATTGGAGGGAGACAAATGCCGGAGAGGATATTTGCCGCGACGTGCGATCGAACCCTGTACCTCATGATTCAGATTTCGACGCACTACCACTGCACTATGGCCGCGGCACATTTTATAGATGAGCAAATAATTGGAAGATCGCAGCTGTCAATCCGCATAAACGATCAACCGACCAATCATGGAAAGTCATTCACATAGACCGTAGGTGTGTTACAAACTCCTACATCGACCGATATGTATGTGAAACATTCCTGTTGGTTTGCCGACTTAAAGTCGTAACTACAGCTTATAAAATATTTCGTAACGGCGTTTAGATGGCCAACCAACCATTTTATTTTTTGTTCTATGTAAGTGTTACTGTCCAAACATTTTGCAAAATATCGGAGTGGTACTTACTGACACAGCTCAGCGGGCTAGACATGGATCCGTAAATTAAGAGAGAAAATTCAAAATAAGATGCCGGAGATTTTAAGGAAATTTTCAGACGATAAGATTAGCTTTTGCGTGATATTTTGAACGGTTATACATATGCGACAAGTGAAGGTTCAGATCAACCTGTGTATTCACACCGTCTGATCAGAACCTTCACTCTGCTGTCTATGAATAGATACTGACGTTTTTATGCGATCTGCGAATATTCTAAATGCGGGCTGTTTAGGCTGTTCACTGTCTGGACTGTACATACATGTAAGATGATTGAAAGTGTTCCACGAAGGCTCGTAAAAATAAATGAAAAAAAAAAAAAAGATAATTGCGGTTACAGATATTGAAATATACACGTAGATATATTGTTAGAAGGGGTTAAAATGCTTGTTACAAGCTAATCCTTCTTTTGCCACAATATTTTCTAACCTGTAGGTTGGTTACTTTTGAAATTGCGCCTACTTTTAATTTTCATCTGCTACTTCTTTTAAAATGGACCATTCTAAAATTTTGAAAAGCAGGGAAAGGTTAAAGTCTTTTGTTTTGGGAAAAGTGTATTTTAGACATGGTCGTTTGATACACGTAGTTGAAAAATAGCTAGATAGCTAGCTAGCTAGCTAGATATATAAATAGTTAGATTGTTAGATAGATAGATAGATAGATAGATAGATAGATAGATAGATAAATAGATGGATAGATATATAGATAGATAGGTAGATAAAGGCGAAAGATAGTAATAGTAATAGATAGATAGATAGATAAAGGTGACAAATAGTTATAAAAGATAGATAGATAAATAGATAGATAGATAGATAGATAGATAGATAGATAGATAGATAGAAAGATAGATAGATAGATAGGTAGGTAGGTAGGTAGGTAGGTAGGTAGGTAGGTAGGTAGGTAGGAAGGCAGACAGGCAGGTAGGTAGGTAGGTAGGTGGGTAGGTTGACAGGTTGGTAGGTAGGCAGATAGATCGATAGATAGATAGATAGATAGATAGATAGATGGGTGGATGGATGGATGGATAGATATGTAGATAGATAGGTAGGAAGGTAGGTAGATAGATAGATAGATAGATAGATAGATTGATAGATAGATAGATAGATTGATAGATAGATAGATAGATAGATAGATAGATAGATGGGTAGATAGATAGATAGATAGATAGATAGATAGTTAGATAGATAGATAGATAGATAGATAGATAGATAGATAGATAGATAGATAGATGTGATAGATAGTAACTCTGATTTAGCACGTTTGATTCACAAAAGTTTTTTTCTCACAGATTCTTCTAACACGAAGTCTATAGGTTCATATTCAAATGTTCTATTGTTCCAAAACATAACAATTAATTTTAAATATATATTTATATATCGTGGAGAGTAAAAAGAATTAAAATGTCTACTTAATACATATCTTTTGTGCTCAAACTGTCAGTATCAGAAATGAAATAATACATATAACCCATTCCCACACAATACAAATTCCTCCTTTTTAAACGTCTACAGAAAACGCTTGGAAAACATCGTGGAAAAAATGAAGAAATTGCTTGTATTAAGCAATTTCTTCATCATTCCCAATAATTTCTGTCCAAAAAGACGAAAGAATCAACTTGAACTTGTCGTCTGCAGCTTCTTTCAATTCGGACCAGTCTAAAATTTGTTGTGTAGGAATGGGTAAAATAAAACAAAAGGACAGATGTACTGAGCAGTAAAAGAGATAAATGTTCCAGCGATATCTTTGGTATTTATTTTGTAAGTATTGACTTTCAGGGATGATATAAAATACCGTAACAGGGGCCTAAGTTTATAATGAGATAAAACTAAAAAGGAGGGAGAGAAAATAAACCCAATGGACCCTGTTCTTACTCTTCAATAGCAGCAACACATATATCTTCTCTACATCATGACGATAACATTTTAGACTGGTCTTAACCCATTACCAGACAGCAAAGTTTTAGACTGGTCCAAATTGAAAGGAGTTACAGACGACAATTTAAAGTTTATAAAATTTTAGACTTTTTCAAATTTCTGGAAAGAAAACATTGTGTAAAATTAAGAAATTGCTTGTTACAAGCAATTTCTTCATTTTATACCATGTTTTCCCTAATGTTTTTCTTCAGGGGCGTCCAAAAGCGCCACTGTGTGGGAATGGGTTAATCCAAAACAATTGCCAACGACATTCTTTTGTTAATGGAGATTTAAATTGATGTAAAATTGTAAGAAAAAATCTATTGTGGATAATGAAGAAATTGCATTCTTCATTTACCAAAATGTTTATCATTTTTTTTCTTGAGACGTCAATAAGTGTTACTGTGTAGATATGGGCTTTTAGCTCTTTTAGATAACTGTAATACGGACACTACCCTATTACCCGACGACAAAATTATTAGAATTGTCCAAATTCAAAGATGGTGCAAACGACCATTTCAGTTTCATGGAATTTTGAATATCGCTGCCTGTCTGGGAAGAAAGCAATAAAAAAGAAATGAAATGAAGAAATTGCTTATATAAATCAATTCCTTAATTTATACCTTGTTTTCCAGAAATTGTGTCCTAGGGTCGTAAAAGCGGGGTAGTATTGTAACGGGTTACAGTGCTTTATGTATTGTTAACATACAGCTTTGAACACCATCTCCTAGCAGAGTTGTCGTTCGTTACTCACACAAAAATGGGGAATGAACCGAAGTGCGAGAGAGTGCTATGAAAACTGTTGAAATGAACAAAGTGAATGATTTAAGTGAATTTTGAACCAGAGTAGAATGGAAGTAGCGAGTTATGTACGTACGAGCGCTTTAACCCATTCCCACACAATCACGCGGTTTGACACCCCCAAAGAAAAATATTTGAGAAAACATTGTGTATAATGAAGACATTGCTTATTTCAAGCAATTTCTTCATTTTACACATTTTTTTCAACCGAAAAAGTTCAACAAATCTTAAATTTAATACACTTTTAATAATCGTCTGCAACATCTTTCGATTTGGACAAGTCTAAAACTTTGTCGTCTGGTAACGGGTTAATGAAAGATAATGGAATATACCGGGTTCAGCACGACAAGGGTTAAGGTATCGAATTTTTATCGAGTTATAGTTAAGGGAAACTTCAGGCTGATCAAACTCAATCTGAACCTCAAAATCTTTTACTTCGTACAACGACACAAAGAATATTTCTACGGCTTAATGATTTTATATTTATCAAAATCGGGCGTTCTGATTGGTCGAAAAAAATTATTCATAACTCCATGAACAAAATTTTGAGCACGCAGCTATTTTGTATGCTTTCGCACAAAATAGTCCCATACAAAAAGCTATCAAAAGATGTAGGGTTTTTGCTTTTTTCGCTCGATACTACTAAATTATAAGAAATAAAGAGAATATTTTTTGTTTTCATGAAGGTGTGAACCGAAAAATCTAATCGCACAACGTATGAATCCGCATCGCGTATTCATACAGTGTGATTAGTTTTTTCGGTTCATACCTCCATGAAAACGAAAAATACATGTATTCTCTTCTTCTCTTAAATGAATTAACGGGGTTTTACGGCGCATCGACAGCTTAATTCATTTAACGCGCTTAACCCTTTCCTGTTTAATCCCTGGTTTTTACGCCCCTGTAACATTATACTTGTGAAACATTGTGGGAAACGAAGAAATTGCTTGTAACAAGCAATTTCCTCTTTTTCACAATTTTTTTATACCCTACTGAATAGTTATTTTTAAAATTAAAGCCACTTAAATTTTTTGTCTGCAAAACCTTTGAATTTGGACAGGTCTAAAATTTTTGAAAACAGGAAAGGGTTAAAACGAATAAGGAACTCTTAGTTTATGTACTAGCTGTACGGATTTATTAAGACCGCGGCCATAGCGCAGTTAGTGCGGATTCCTATAATCATGGGGTTCAGGGTTCGATCCCCAGTCGCGGCAATTATCCTTTCTGATATTTGTCTCCCACGAGGCGTTGATAATCGATAACAATTAGTTGGGTGAATATTTGGAGGCTGGGAAAGGACGTAGTGGCAAAATTGGTGTGAGGAATATCAGCAAACCATGGTTAGGTGTTCCAGCCGCCGCGATGTGACTTAAAAACTGTTAAAAGTTACGTTAAATCCCATTCAAACAAAACAAAACAAAAAAAAAAAAAAAAAAAAAAAAAAAAAAAAAAAACACGAAAAAATTAACAGGCTAACATTCAGAAAATGAGCCATACATTCATTTTTACATATGAAAAGAAAAAATTGAAAAAACTGCAAGTACCTTTTTCAGCTGTATATAGCAACAAAACAGATTTCAAGGCAAAAATATGTTCTTTTTCCTCTACGATGTGAAAATCTGCAGATGACTAGTAAATTCAGCTATTATCGAATTCGCAAAAATGAATAGATGTAATTCAATTTTTAGTTTCGTCAATCAAAAAAGGGAGTTCTGGTTGGTAAAAAAAAACATTCATTCTCCATGAACAAATTTTGAACACGCAGCCATTTTGTATTCTTCCGCAGTAAATAGTTGCATACAAAAAATATCAAAATTTGGAAGGTTTTTGCTTGTTTCGATGGGTGCTATCAAACTATAAGAAATAAAGAGAATATTTTTTTTTGTTTCTATGGAGGTAAGGAACGAAAATACGACTCCCTTATGTATGAATCCGCTTCGCGTATTCATACAGCGTGATTATTATTTTTTTTTCGGTTCACACCTCCACGAAAACAAAAAAATATTCTCTTTACCTCTTAAATTAAAGTAAGTTCAAACATAAGCAATGCACTCAACAATTCGAAGCTTAAAAAATAAACTTACAAAACAACGATTTCTTGATTCACATTTCTGTATGACTTATTTGGCTTGAAGACAACTGGTTTACATAGACAACTATCACGTTTCAGTAACATGAATATTTTCAAATGTCGTCTGCTATTGTTATGATGCAAATTGATGTCTGCAAGGGTTAAAAAATAATCAGAAAATTTCATTCCTTGATCCAGTGAAATCATTTCAAAGAGAAAGCTTAGAGCGTAATGAAAATAGAAGATATTGTTTTCAGTGTAAGATCGATTTATCTTCATTGAGTTTTCTAAACGTATATTTCATATGTGGCGGAATGCTGGTTGAAGAAATACAAGGTTATGGAATTATGTTTTTCATGCAAAATCTCTAGGAGCGAGTTATCTAGCACGGAAATGACCAATCGCGGCTGTCAATCAAAGAAATAAAAGGGCCAATCAAATCATTCATCAGGTCAGAAGACCGAAGAATTCTATTTGGTTTGGCTACTTAGACGTATTGAATAAGCTGCAGTTACGACGTTTAGATCAACAACCAACCATTTAACTTTCTTGTTGTATGTTACTTGCCATATATTATGCAAAATAATGCCGTTACATATCGAAGTTGAACTTCCTGTCGGAGTCAGTGGGTGTCGCAAATGGAGTCAGGTGGCGGAGCAAGTGATCTGCCAATTGCATTACAGCTTTATGACATAAATGGCATCTTTAGTGGATCTGAGATGACGTGTTTCGTAGTGCAAAATGAACGAAAGATGGAATAGTGAGTTTATTATTTTGGTCATTTCACTTGTTTGTCGTTAAAAATATCAAGTGATAAACCATCTAGACATAGCGACAATTTATAAGAGATATCGGAAAGCATATAATCAAGGTCATCAATGCCTGATCTTTCGAGAGATAACTCGGTTAAAGGCCCTATTTAGCCAGATAATGAAAATATCCCTTTTAAGAATAATATCATCTGCCGAAAATACTCTGCCTTTATCATCATTTATTAAATACCTTTCATCATTCATCAAATACCCATAAATATTTCTGGCAAACTTCTGGTAAAAAAGCGCCAGAAAAAGAAATCAGTATCTGATAGTGTCAATTACGGCTCCATATTAGGTAGTCTAGAATGACGTCAATTCCATGCTGTTGTTGACGCCATAATGCGAATTATAAACGTTATCAAAATTGTAAAGATGAAGGGACATACGCGAAGTAAAATATTCTATCGCATTTATTAGATAAAAAATGTAGGTATACAATAAAAGAAAGCAACGTTACCATAACGATACATTGTATTGGCGTCTCGCCGCGGAAGAAAATTTAATATTCCAATCGACCTCCGGTCTCGTGAAATATCAAAATTTTCCTCCGCAGCTGAAAGGAAAGTCTCTATCGTAACATCATATTCCCTATTTATACAATCCTCTGTGTTCCCTTGTCCCGTTACCGCACATTTCTGCATTTTGATCCACTTGGGTAAATTACACGGGGAAAAAATGAGCTAAGAAAAAAAAAAAAAAAAAAAAAAAATACTTGTTAGCCCATTCCCAAAGAACAAATCTTAGACTGGTCCAAATTCAAAGAGGTTGCAGACTACAAAACAAAGATAGTTTGAATTGAAAAATAAGGGCAAAAATCGGTAGAGACATTGTTAGAAAAGAAGAAATTGTTTGTTAAAAGCAATTCCTCTTTTTTTCTCAAAATTGTTTCCCATATCTTGATTTCTTCCGCGCGTAAAATGCGGGATATTTGGGAATGGATTAAAAGCAATTCCATATCGCCTCACATTTTGTTTACCCAATGTCTATATAACTTTCATTTTTCAGTCTAATGCAATTTGAAATGTCGTTGTAACCTTTATAAATTTGGACTAGGTGATTTTTTGTCGAGCCCGCTTGCGGTAAGCGAGACATAGTTGTCACTATGACGAGTCAGTGTATGTGCGTTAGTCCGTCCGAATTTGTCCGGCGAATTACTCCTACATTTATGGATGGATTTCAAAATACATTGGCACAATTATTCTCCATCATGAGTAGATGTGACATTTGTAAGAAATCGTTGGATAGCTTCAAGTTCAAGGTCACAGCTCAAGGTCAAACACTAAAATTGTGCTTGTCCGGATAATTTTTCCTACAATTACAGATGGATTTCAAAATAGATTGGCACAATTATTCTCCATCATGAGTAGATGTGCCATTTGAAAGAATTTTTTGGCTAGCTTTAAGTTCAAGATCCAAGCTCAAGGTCAAACACTAAAATTGTGCTTCTCTGGAGCATGATACCTACAAAGCTTGACAGTAGTTGTCCTGGGAAAACCATCTTGTTTTGTAATAGGTTAATTCAAATGCGATTCCCTTTCCCGTGACCATCACGTAAACGATTCTACATTCATTGCGGGCGGACAAAATCTCGCTCGTCAGAAAAAATCGCACAGACATGTAGGGATATGGATATCCCGGTAAAATTATACCGCGCAAGGGATTTTGAATGAAAAAAAGGACTGTTTTAGACAAGTTTCGTGAGCTTCTCTTATATCTATATGGTAAAAATTCGTTTGTATATAATTCATGGAATACTATATAGTGCAAAACAAATTTGATTTTCGTCGCGTAGTAAAGCGGTGTCGTGATATATCTAATTACCCACCGGTTTCAACCCATATCACGGTACTGTATAAGAATCATATCATAATATTCCCTAACTATCTATCTATCCATCGACATGGTTCCCCAATATACTTCATAGTTCATGTAGAATGAACACTTTATAGGGACCAACCTCACTTCCATATTTCTACTTACAAGTCGTTACATAGCCCCCCCCCCCCGAAAATTTAGGTCCTTTTTTTTGTCTGTTGTATTATGAGCTTGTTAAACGTAGCAGATTCGGCTCGCTAAAAAAAAAGAGAGAAAATTATCTAGGGAAAAAAAGCAAATGTTAATTAACATCATTTTCTCTTTTCCCCACAGTATTTAAATCATATCTGTCTCAAAATTCAAGGATTTGACCACATTTAAAATGTTGCCTGCAACTCATTTCAATTTGGACCATTTTAAATTCTTGTCCATAGTTAATTAGTTTTCAATGACATCAAACCATGGTAAGGCTGTGTGGCAGATTGATAAACGGCGCTGTGACAAAAATGAATAACTTTCGGAAAAAAAAGTAAGACCAAGCGCAACCAAACCACTCCACTCCTTTGGTAGAGCAAAAATATTACCAACCCACTCCACTCTGGTAGAACAAGATCATAGAGAATATTTGATGTTCAGAAATAATGTAATTAATCTAATTTCTTCTCTATTTTGTAGAAAGCGCGTTGACATTTTATGATTTTACCGACACCTATGGTAAAAACACATCTGATGGCCCCAGAAATAACTGTTAAATTACAAATTAGTTTTATCATTATTACCATAATTAGTGGTAAAAAGAATATTCTTGAATCCATATTTTTATGTGCCGAAACAATATTGAAATTCACATGTGTGAATAAAGTACGATTTTATCGTTGCCACTTATTTTCTGTAAAAACACTTTAAAAGAGTGTCTCGCAAACAGATAATGAATGTATACAAGCAAGCAGAATTGGACAATCGCGTATGTCAATCAATTAACCAGTCGACCAATGATATCATTCATATAGAGCGGAAAAGAGTCTTAACAACCGCCATTTTTATCAACCCTTTTTGTTGGTTTGCTACTAACAAAACGTAGCTACAGCTTACATTTACGATGTTTAGGTCGCTATCCAACTATTATATTTTTTTGTTGCATGCTACTTGCCGTAAAATTTGCAAAATAATGCCTTTTAAAATAAAAGCAGGACTTCCTGTTGGAGTCAGTGGGCGTGGTCAACAGGGTAAGTGAGTGGGGCCAGCGATTGGTCAATTGCCTGCACCGATAAAGAAATTGTATAATTTAGCTCGACTATTTGAGGAGAAGTGGCGGGGCTAAACCAGTTTATCGGGCGTCGCTGTCGGCGTAATAATTTGGTTTAAGTTTTACGGTCAAATCTGACATCTCTGTTTTTATTACTATTACTATGCCAAACACTTTGGTTGATTCGCCGACTTAAAGCGGCTCTTGAACTGTTTTTCATGAAAATTTGATATAGGAAAATTTTCTTCTTATTCCTTAGTTATTAATATCATTTTCACAATAAATATTCTTTCTTCGAGGTTAATCTACTTGATTGACTAGAAATCTAATTCAATGTGATATATTCCCTATGCCCTATTTTGAAACGTGTGAATATAACGGGCGAGGTCGTTAGTCTTCGGGTAATGGCGATCATGAACGTATTGCTTGCGGAAGCCAGTGACGTAATTGATATGTCATGTGAAGTACAAATGAGGCAATTTTCGGTGCAATCGACAGATGACGTATTTACCCGGGGGATTTCGGCTCCTTTCTGGTTGAACTTCGCTGACTTTTTTGGCGTCTCGTAACAGCTAAAACTTTTGCTTCTTTTCTCTCCTTAGATATAAACAGTAATTCTAATTACAAAATCAGCTTAATCGCCTTCTTTAAACAATTAAATGCATTTCAACCAGGAATTTGAAATTTAGAGCCAACACTTTTCTTTCATTATCTGTGCAAGAGCCGCTTTAAACGCTGTAAGTACTTGCGAATCTTAAGTAGCCAACCAATAATTTCCTGTCCGTTTAATGTCCCTGGCCATTTATCTTGCAAACTCGTTTGAAATTCAAGTAGAACCGTCATACCAGAGAGCAGTGGGTCCGGCCAGCGATTAGACAGTTACAAATTAGAAAGTTGATTGATTGAATGAATGGGGTTTAACGCCGCTTTTACCAGTATTTCAGTCATATCGCGGCGGGTGGAGCACCTAACAAAGGATTACTGGTATTTCTCACACCAGTACTACCACTACATCCTTTCCTAGCCTCCAGCTGCTTTCCCACTTAGATTTACGATTATCCACCCTTTGAGAGACAAATGTCGGAAAGAATATGTGCCGCCGCTGGGGATCGAACCCATGACATCCCATGATTGAGGAAGAGGAGTCTGGCGCTACCGACTCAACCAAAGTACATGTATATCACGCCACAGGACATCTATTCATGCTCATTTTAAACCCTTGTCATGTTGAATGAAAGCCTTTCCATCATTATGTTAAAATAATAGGACTGAAAGCACAGAAAACACTTGCTTTGGGTAGGTATTTATTTAGAAAATGAAGGGTATAAACAAAGCTAGCTTTAAAGTTACAAGCAGGAGGTCTAGACAAAGATCATACTGCACATATGTATAGCCTGATCTTTGTCCAGACTTCCTGTCAAAACAGGAATATTTCGGGTTCAGCATGATATGGGTTAAATATTCGTTTTGTTTAATCCATCGGGTGGTTACTTTTAAGGTCACCCCTTAGGCATGGGATGAGCTTTAGAACCTATACCGTGTCGAGATCTAGTACAGTATTACAATACCCATCAATGTCTGCCCTTTTAACCTCGCGTGACCCGATTTGTACTCTAGAAACCCCTGCAGTCTTGACTCGAGTTCATTTAAAGCTTCTTGTAAGCTACTCTGTATATTCCTCAACATACGCTGCGTGAATTTTAGTTGCTTATAGAATGCGGGGAACTTACTTGCACAATGCTTCAAAATGAATTAGGGTTTCATCCCCGCCTTTAACATAAAAAAGCTATATTGCTATTTCCAACAAATACTTTATCCCTTTGAAAGTCTTATAGCAACCTACTTTTTTTGAGGTAGGGCGTCCGTTTCGCGATTCCCAGGAGTGGTTGATAATATTTGGTCTTCAATCGCCCATAGCATTCGATGCGAGTACCGGCGTTTGACGTCGTTACTACAGCAAATTCAAGTTTTAGTAACGACTTGTAGGTCGCTAACTAGCGTTATCCTTTCTTTAACCCTTGTCATGCTGTATAAATTACCTTACTGAATTGCTGCAAAATCAAAGGGCTGAAAGCACTGATAGAACGTGTTGTTCAAAAATCAATATTTCCTTTAGAATTCTATTTCATAAACAACTCTGGCTGGAAAGTACAAGCAGGGGGTGTAGAGCAAGATATATGTGCAGACTGATCTTGGTCTTCGCCTCATGCCAAAACCGGAACATTTCGGGTTCAGCATGATATGGGTTAACTTAATATCCATGGCCATATATCTTGCAAAGTAATGCTGAATTTTAAAGTTCCCTTCCAATCTAAATAAATAATTTGATTGGCCAATCGAATATTTGGTTGACTTTGTCTTTATCTCCTGCCAAAGCAGGAATACTCCGGACTCAGCATGTCAAGTGTTTATAGTGATTTCACTGGGTTCCCGGGTAGTCTGACAATCAAAATACGCACTACTTGAAGTTCAATGTCGATAATAATGATACAAATGTAATTCCAAATTGCCGTGCTGTCGTCTTGACCTTCTCCCGTTACACAACATCTGCAAATCATCGAACACCTCCACAAGCTACCAGCACCAAAAAGTGACCACGTGATTAAGTTACGACATCAATCTCGTCACTATCGACGACGTCCTTAATCGAGTTTGAATAAAATGTGTCGTAAAATCTAGTTAGAGGATAATAACATCCATTAAGGACGGGTCTCCTGGGTCTGTAAAGGTGGAAACGTTGCCTAAGATCAGTAATATGTTTCCACAAGTAATTGATGTCATTAGCAAATAATATTTGTATTCGGAGATGTTTTTACGACAACATGCACCAAAACGCTGAAAGTACGTGAAGTATTATGGCAATTTGCTGGTATCGATAATCATATAAAGTCAGGAAGAGCTGGTATCGGAGAAAAAAAGACAACGAATTACTTATGAAGCGATAAATAGAAAAGAAGAAAAAAAATAATGTCGCAGATTATTTGATAATCCTTCGCGGGGAGTTGACTGTTTTTCAGAATGAATTTTCACGCATCTTTTTCCTTCCGAAGAAGATGTAGAGATAGTTAGAGACTCAATCTTATTCATTTGCAAATTCTTTCGCCCGCTTGACCCGTTTTGTGAACCGGAACCATTTTGGGGATTTGGGAATCATTGACCTTGTACTGAATGTTCAGACTGTCTGGGTTGTACATTATCCCCGAACTTTCTCTCTATCGTTGTTTTCGTGTATTTTGGTCACCCCTGTACCCTGTATCTTTACCGGATTGTTTAAATGATGAAATTGCTATAAAAGATGTCACCAACTTTTAATTTTCTTCTGCAAACTACAGTCTAAAATTTTGTCATCTGGTAAATGTTTAAACTACTTGTTTATTCATTAACTGTTTATAGTAGGTTCGTTTATGGCACTGTGTCAATTAGCGACAAATGTAATATTTATCTTGAACGAACTATGTGTTAACAAGATTTTTTTAAGCAGTCGTTTATTTTTTGACCGGTCTAGAATTGACCAACGAATAGCAAAGGAGTTAAATCGAACGATTTCAAAAGTAGGTCAAAGAACGGCCAATCAGTGTCACCTGCCACAAAATCGGTAGATTGTAGCAGAACGTTAAAGTGCCAAACGGTTCTTATGAATTATGAAAACTAGATGATTGCTAGAAAATTGCTCCGGAGCAAATACAATATTGTTTATTTCTCTGTGTTGTGACAGACCGCAAACTATTTTAAACGGCTTAAAGCGATGCTGAGTAATTTGGCGAATATAATTAGGCTGTAGCTTATTTATTTAACCCATCCCCACACAACAACGCTTTTAAACGCATGTCCATATAAAAGCTTTGGAAAACATTCTGGAAATGAAGAAATTGCTTGTTACACATTTTTTAACCTAAAATCCAAAGAATTTGAAAATTTCACCAACTTAAAATAGTCGTCCGTAACTTCTTTGAATTTGGACTGGTCTAAAATATTATCGTATGGGAATCGGTTAAATACTTTCTCAAATGATTTCGAATTCATAGTCTATATGTTGCATTCTAGATATATAAATAATGATAATAATTATAAAGGCTGAATGATTATCATGCGCATTTTCTTCTTTTCACTTAATATATTTCATCCTATAGGAAAGCCTTTTCCATTGTTAACTTAGAGATAGAGACTTTTTTCTTTTTCATTAGGTAAGATATTAAAAACATAACCATGCTGCATGAAGATACGAAGCGGCTTTTGGTTACATTGTTGGTGTTATACCTAATTAATTTATTTTAGTTTCGTCTTTCAAGATTCAAGCGCTTTGACTTTTTTTCACACTTCCACGAACGATACAACTGCTTTGTAAAATTACGCACAAATTAGGTCAATAAAAGTTTACTCAAAACTAGGGAAATATATGCTTTTTTGTTTGTTTGTTTTAATTAGGGTATTGATAAAAAAAAGACTCAATCACACTTTTGTAAGAAGCCGCTTCGTGTATTCATACAATATGATTGGGTTTTGAGGTTCATACCCAAACAACAACAACAGCAGCAGCAATCACGCACAACAACAACAACAACAACAATTCTCTTAATGTCTTAAAAAAGATGTAATCATCATTTCTTATAAACAAATATTCTCAAGACAAATCTACCAGCCTTTGGCAGTTTTTTTTCACGGAACTACCTTGTTAGCAAACATACATAATAATTCCATTACCATTTCTTCACGTAGGTATGAAAACATTTTTTCATCTCTTTACCATAGAGGAACTTAAGAAACAACTAAAATGAACAGATCGTTCACCATGCACACTGACCTCCAATAGAAAGTTCCACTTCGATATTAAACGGCAATATTTTCAAAATTTACGGCCAGTAAAATGTAACAAAATATTAAAATGCTTGGTTGGCAACCTAAACACCGTAACTGCAGTTTAAATTAACTACAGTTATGACGTTAACGTCGCAAAATCAACAAAAAATACTTCATAAGAATATCGACCAATATCGGAGTAGGAAGTTCACTTGATTTCGTTCTTGACTCTAGCTATCCGCCAATGAAATTGTATTACTCCAACTTTGATAGGCTATCTGTATGTTCTTATTTAACCCATTACCAGAAGACAAAATTTTAGACTGGTCCAAATTGAAAGGAGTTGCAGACGACATTTTAAAGTTTACGAAATTTTAGATTTTTTTCCAACTTTCTTGATAGAAAAGATTATGTAAAATGCAGAAATTGCTTTTTACAAGCAATTTCTGCATTTTACACAATGTTTTCCAAATGGTTTTTCATGAGGGGCGTCCAAAAGCGTCAATGTATGGGAATGGGTAATAATCATACCTCCATGAACAAAATTTTGAGCACGCAGCCATTTTGAATGCTTCCGCACAAAATAGTTACATACAAAAAAGTATCAAAATTTGTAAAGTTTTTGCTCTTTTTGCTCGATGCTATTAAATTATAAGAAATGAAGAGAATATTTTTTTGTTTTCATGGAGGTATGAATCGAAAAACCAAATCACACTTTTTTCGGTTCATACCTCCATGAAAGTAAAATTCACGTCATCTCTGAAATAAGTGAGCAAGTTCACGCAAGAAAAGTGCTCGCTCATACATCCCAAACAGTTTATCCTTCTGGATCTCAAAAGCTAACCGTCGTGGTCGTTGAGTAGTTAGATTACTTATCCCGAGCGGTCGGAGTATTCCGAATACAACAAGTGAATCAGTTAAAAGGGCGTTAAAAGTGTAACAACAACAACATTTACAGGATAAATGAACGGCAGTCACGTGTCTTTTCCCACTATGTTCCTTGTAGAACGGAACACTGAAATTAACCGATAGTGGCTTTCGATAGAAGAAGCAATCGACTAATCAAATCATTAATTTAGACCGGAAAATTGGCCGATATTCATATAAATATCGTCTGGAACTTTCTGTGGGAGTCGGTGTGAGTAGCCAGCGGAGTCAGTAGGCGGGGTCAGCGGAGTCAGTAGGCGGGGTCAGCGGAGTCAGTAGGCGGGGTCAGCGGAGTCAGTAGGCGGGGTCAGCGGAGTCAGTAGGCGGGGTCAGCGGAGTCAGTAGGCGGGGTCAGCGGAGTCGGTAGGCGGGGTCAGCAGAGTCAGTAGGCGGGGTCAGCGGAGTCAGTAGGCGGGGCCAGCGGAGTCAGTAGGCGGAGTCAGCGGAGTCAGTAGGCGGGGTCAGCGGAGTCGGTAGGCGGGGTCAGCAGAGTCAGTAGGCGGGGTCAGCGGAGTCAGTAGGCGGGGCCAGCGGAGTCAGTAGGCGGGGTCAGCGGAGTCAGTAGGCGGGGTCAGCGGAGTCGGTAGGCGGGGTCAGCAGAGTCAGTAGGCGGGGTCAGCGGAGTCAGTAGGCGGGGCCAGCGGAGTCAGTAGGCGGAGTCAGCGGAGTCAGTAGGCGGGGTCAGCGGAGTCAGTAGGCGGGGTCAGCGGAGTCAGTAGGCGGGGTCTGCCATCTGTCAAATACACAGGTGTAATACTCCCTCACACTTGAATGGATCCAGAGTACTCCGAATAGGTGTATCAAGTCCGCCCAAAGAGGAAAAGGCTTGATAAAATGAACAGATCGTTCACCATGCACACTGACCTCCAATAGAAAGTTCCACTTCGATATTAAACGGTAATATTTTCAAAATTTACGGCCAGTAAAATGTAACAAAATATTAAAATGCTTGGTTGGCAACCTAAACACAGTAACTGCAGTTTAAATTAACTACAGTTATGACGTTAACGTCGCAAAATCAACAAAAAATACTTCATAAGAATATCGACCAATATCGGAGTAGGAAGTTCACTTGATTTCGTTCTTGACTCTAGCTATCCGCCAATGAAATTGTATTACTCCAACTTTGATAGGCTATCTGTATGTTCTTATTTAACCCATTACCAGAAGACAAAATTTTAGACTGGTCCAAATTGAAAGGAGTTGCAGACGACATTTTAAAGTTTACGAAATTTTAGATTTTTTTCCAACTTTCTTGATAGAAAAGATTATGTAAAATGCAGAAATTGCTTTTTACAAGCAATTTCTGCATTTTACACAATGTTTTCCAAATGGTTTTTCATGAGGGGCGTCCAAAAGCGTCAATGTATGGGAATGGGTAATAATCATACCTCCATGAACAAAATTTTGAGCACGCAGCCATTTTGAATGCTTCCGCACAAAATAGTTACATACAAAAAAGTATCAAAATTTGTAAAGTTTTTGCTCTTTTTGCTCGATGCTATTAAATTATAAGAAATGAAGAGAATATTTTTTTGTTTTCATGGAGGTATGAACCGAAAAACCTAATCGCACTTTTTTCGGTTCATACCTCCATGAAAGTAAAATTCACGTCATCTCTGAAATAAGTGAGCAAGTTCACGCAAGAAAAGTGCTCGCTCATACATTCCAAACAGTTTATCCTTCTGGATCTCAAAAGCTAACCGTCGTGGTCGTTGAGTAGTTAGATTCAGCGGAGTCGGTAGGCGGGGTCAGCAGAGTCAGTAGGCGGGGTCAGCAGAGTCAGTAGGCGGGGTCAGCAGAGTCAGTAGGCGGGGTCAGCGGAGTCAGTAGGCGGGGTCAGCGGAGTCAGTAGGCGGGGTCAGCGGAGTCAGTAGACGGGGTCAGCAGAGTCGATAGGCGGGGTCAGCGGAGTCAGTAGGCGGGGTCAGCGGAGTCAGTAGGCGGGGTCAGCGGAGTCAGTAGGCGGGGTCAGCGGAGTCAGTAGGCGGGGTCAGCGGAGTCAGTAGGCGGGGCCAGCGGAGTCAGTAGGCGGGGTCAGCGGAGTCAGTAGGCGGGGTCAGCGGAGTCAGTAGGCGGGACAGCGGAGTCAGTAGGCGGGGTCAGCGGAGTCAGTAGGCGGGGTCAGCCATCTGTCAAATACACAGGTGTAATACTCCCTCACACTTGAATGGATCCAGAGTACTCCGAATAGGTGTATCAAGTCCGCCCAAAGAGGAAAAGGCTTGATAGTGTGCTTTGTTTCCTTTTTACTTTTTGCCTTGATGTATGCAATCACTGCGTATTTTCCAGTATTCGGGATCGAGAGATGAATCTAAGTTTTAAAAACTTGTTTCCCACTAGACATTAAATAAAAAAGTTTTAACAAAACGAAAAGTGTACTTGACACAAACAGTCTATCTTTTTACCTAAGACAATTGTCTGGTATTCAATAATAAGACTAAATTCTGGTGTTAACATTAAGGCTGCTGTCAAACAATGAACTGACCAGGGATTAATAGCCACGTCACCCTCGTCGACTTTCAAAAGCTCGCGGTGTCAAACTAGTAATCTCATCGCCTGCGTGCGCGAACTAAATGACGTTAGATTTCTTGAAAAACAATTCAGTCAATTGCCACATCTGTGTTGTCAATCAGAAAAAAAAAAAAAACTAAAAAAAAAAAAAAACAAAAAAAAAAAAAAAAAAAAAACAAAAAAAAAAAAAAAACAAAACAAAAAAAAAAAAAAAAAAAAAGATGGAACAATGAAATTTCTCTATTTAATCTTGTATTGAACTTTAAACTCGGATATTTATGTTAAATATTTGTGTTCAATTTGTGACTTAAACATCGTAACTACAACTGCAAGGACTCCGATGGTACTAGTTATATGAAACTTAGTCTATGCTATCGAAATTCAAACACAAACTGTTGTTTAACCCATTACCATACTTTAAAGAAAGTAGACTTGTTAAATTTGAAAGAAGCTAATGAAATGTAAAGACATCTTTATGATTCAGGATAGAGAACATTGTGGACAATGAAGAAATTGCTTGTTACAAGCATTTTTTCGAGGGGGGGGGGAGTTTAAAGCTAGATTGTCTTGGAATGGGTTAAGATTTTTTTTTCAATATTTGGCGAAATGAATAATGCCTTCGACATCCAATAGTATACCATTTCAGTGTTTGAAATAGTCCGACTGTTGTTGATTTGATACTATATACTGAGGGAAAAAAGTTTAGCAATTTTTTTCGACCTACATTATTTTTCAACGTAAATGTATAAACCTTATAAAATCAGTCTCGTTTGCAATTTTTGAAAGCTAACTAACTAATTCTGCATTAAGAGCACGTTTTCCTCGCTTCTAAAGGCTGTCTGACGCAATTTTGCTGAAACGCGTTCTGCACGTGCTTCCACAAGTACGTGAAGTCTATATCCACAATATCTATCCGAGTTTATTGGTTAGCATCAGTAACAAGATAACTCATTGAAACATTTAAAAAAAATCAAATGGGACATCGCCCAGGGCTTAACTTAGACCAACGGAACGTAGCCATCGGTATGCTGGCTGGTGGTATGATGGTAAAAGAGGTGGCTCAACATTTTGGCGTGAGCAAAGTTCCATTTCAAGACAATTACATCGTGACGTGTTCACGGCGTAATCGCTTCCTCAATAGCACTCATATAGCCGGTTTGGTCCGAAATGCAACGGGAACACGGGTCTGTGCTCGAGCCGTAGGAAACAGACTTCGTTCGGCACGTTTACGCGCACGTCGACCTTACGTTGACATTCCTTTGACACGTGCACACAGACATGCAAGATTGAATTGGACAAGGGTACACCGTCGATGGCTAAGACGAATGTGGAATCAGGTCCTATTCACAGACGAATCCCGTTTTAATTTGATATTTGCGGATGGCAGGGTACGTGTTTGGAGGCGTGACGGCGAAAAGATGGATCCCGCCAACGTCATTCAACATGACCGTTTTGGAGGCGGCAGCGTCACGGTCTGGGGTGGTTTATACCGTGGCAAGACTGACTTGGTAGCTATTCAGGGAAACTTAAATGCCGTTCGATACTGCACCGAAATTGTCCAGCCAGTGGTATTGCCGTTCTCGCTTGCTACCATTTTTCAGCAAGATAATGCCCACCGAAATGTCGCTCGGCACACGTTGGACCTTTTACAGACTAATAATGTTGATGTGTTGGATTGGCCAGCCAAATCACCGGATCTGTCTCAGATCGATTACCTTTGGAACCATCTGGATAGGAGAGTAAGAGACAGGAATGACGTTGATAACGTTAGAGACCTGGAACGTGTTCTGCGTCAGGAATGGGATCGTATCCCTATGGCCATTAATCGTAGGCTCAATTCCAGCATGAAAAGACTCTGTGATGCCGTTATTGGCGCAAACGGTGGACACACAAGATATTAAATCTTTGTGTTACTTTTACTTCCCTACCCCTACCATGTTTGACGCTGTACAACAAACACGTATGACCTCGTTATCATCTGATTTTTTTAAATGCTGTGGCTAACACATAAAAGATCGATGTGTGAAAATATGGTTTGAATCCAAAGCTAGACACCGGAGAAATTGGCTGTAACGTACGAAATTGCTAAACTTTTTTCCTTCAGTATATATATATCCAAAGGGTGATCAGTTCAATTTATTTCAATTAACTAACAAAATGTTAACCCTTTCCTGTTTAATCCCTGCTTTTAACGTCCCCGTGTTTTTATGCTTCAGAAAATATTGTGGAAAAAGAAGAAGTTGATTGTTACAAGCAATATCTTCTATATCTACACTATCTTCTGATTTTTTTTTCAAATTCAATCCACTATAAATTTCGTCTGGAAAACCTTTGAATTTGTACAGATCTAAAATTTTGCAAAACAGGAAAGGGAATAAGGAAATGTAATGGATGATTATAATTCAGTTGATTTATCCGATGGATACAATAATTTCGACTGAATAAGATCTAAAGCGGTTTTAAGTACTCAACAAGTATATCTGAGGTAATTTTCTGTCAAAACATAATTTTGTTTAATAAAAAAAGTACCCATCCATCAAGTTGAAATTCAGTTTGTAGAAGAACTAAGCTGACGACTTACATTTTTAAGTATTATTCTTGCTATTGATTTACACATCACACATTTTAGACAGAATTTTAATCTTGCCGAACTTTGAATAAATTACAGATAATAATTTTCAGTTTGGTGAATGTAAAAATCTTTTTTTTTTTATTTTTGGACAGAAAACATTGTGGATAACGAAGATATTGCTTGTATTCTACATTGTTTCCTAATCTTTTTCTCTCGTGGGCCAGCGCTAAAAATATTCAAAGTTTAGTTACTTCTAATATTTTTTGTTGAGTTCCCACCCAGATGTTGAACAAGACATTCTTTTTGACCTTTATTTTATGAAATTTTACGTTGAAATTTAAGACCTTAATATTCTTAGTAAAACGAATGAATGAACCCAAAAGAAAAATAAGCCAAAAACCAACCAAAGAAAAATACAAATAGGCCAACTTTTTAAAAAATTAAAAATATAAACATAAATGTCGTAACTAAAGCTTAGCCAAGCTGTAGTTACGACGGTTAAGTCGCCAACCGACCATTTTGCTTGTTTGTCACATGTTACTGGTCACGAATTTAACAAAATAACATCGTTTGATATAGAGGTGGAACTTTCTGTCGGAGTCGATCGCGTTTCCAGCGGAGTCAGTGGACCGGGTCAGCGATCCGTCAATGTCACATTTATTTATGAACTATGTTTTTGCAGACATTTTCATCCATATCAGCGTGAAATAAGGATTTATTTAACCTTTTCCTGTCCAATTCCTGGTTTTAAGTCCCTGTGTTTTTATACTTGAGAAAACATTGTGAAAAAGAAGGAATTGCTTGTACCAAGCAATTTCTTCTTTTTCCACAATATTTTCTACCCTAATGAATGATTATTTTCTCAATAAAATGAAGTCTATATTGACATCTGCAAAGCCTTTGAATTTGGACAGGTCTAAAACTTCACAAAACAGTAAAGGGTTAAAAGAAAATATCATTTTTTCTTCCCGAAGGTGGTAACCTCCATTTAGTTTCATGGTTTTCTTGAGGGGCACATTTTTTACTCTGTGTAAGCACATTTTTGTGATAATTTGTAACTGTTTATCATCTTCAACCCTTTAACAGACGACAGAACTTTTCAAAAGTCCAAATTGAAATAGGTTACAGACGACAGTTCGAATTCTATTCATATTGCATAACGAGTGTCTAATGGTAGACAAACCCTTGCTTCTCCATTTCTCATATTGCTTTTGAAAGGCTACTTTTGTTCTGTTAGTAAAAATACGGGATTAAGCTGTAATGAGTGAAATAATACAAAATCTGAAAAAAGGCAATGAAATCGTATTGCTAAGGGTTCAAGTTAGCACGTTGCAAGAAGATATGCACGTGCCATGAAAATATGATGTATTCGCTAGATAAAAGCTTTACAACATTTCTCAATCGAAAATTAGCTTTACAAAGCCCTGGCTGACAGATTTTCCAAGAAATATATAATTTACTGACAAAATGAATTAAAAACTTCTATATTTGGCATTTGTTCTCAAATGTTGTTCAAAATTTATATGGCAACTTAATACTGAAATTCGGAATGACTTAGTTTTCATTCATAGATAGTGTTTCGACCTAGTCTTTTTATGCATTTGCAAATTCATTGGCGAGTTTCCATGTATGACGAGCTCCTTGTTTTACCAAACTATAAGTAGTTGTTATCCGTCTTACTCGAAAAAGTTGATACCCATTACCAATCGACAAATTTTAAGACTGGTCCAAATTCAAAGAAGTTGCAGATGAAAATTTCTAGTTTGTGAAATTCAGAAATCTTTGCCTTTAATAGTAGAAAAGATTGTGGACGTTGAAGAAATCGCCGGTGACAAGCGATTCCTTCAACATCCAAACTGATTTTCTCCCCCCTTTTTTGGGGTGGGTGGGGGATAAAATCAGGGATTGTGTGGACATAAGTTAATGAGATAATATACAACATCATTGGTCATACTCACGGGTTAAAGTTACCGTCACAATAGGCAAGTCCTGTGCGCACTATACATTTCACACATGCTGTGTTTTATGTGTCGCCCCAAACTAATGTTACTAGTGCAATTATGCCATGTGTATTGCGTCATAGTGCTATTGTTAGCGCATCAGACTCAAAATAATCAATTCTAGGGTGTCATGGGTTCAATCCCCAGGCGGCGGCACATATTCTTCCAGACATTTGTCTCTCAACAATGGGTGGATTATCGTTAACCTAGGTCGGATAGCAGCTGGAGGCTAGGAAAGGATGTAGTGGTAGTACTGGTGCGAGATATCCACGAAAACAGGAATCCATTGTTAGGTGTTTCAGCCGCCGCGATATGACATCAAACTTGTTAAAAGCGACGTAAAACCCCCACTTAAACAAACAAGCAATGTGTATTTTCCTGCATCATACACGTAATGAGACCGGAAGTGATTTTTGAACTCCAACAATTGCCGACATTTATGTGAAGCATTTATGTTGGTCGGGCGATTTAAACGTCGTAACTACAGCTTATTCAAGCTGTATTTAGGGCATTTAGGTCGCCAACCAACCATTGTACTTTGTTTTCTTACATATTTCTGATTATAATTTGCAAAGTAACGGAGCTCAGTGGGCGTGGTCAGCTATCCGTCAATTAGTATTTTGATAGTGAAAGTAAACAAGTGTATCGCACATGTGACGGCACATAATGTGTATTTTAGAAGTATGAGTACTATGCAATATAAATGACTCAAGCGATAAAAATATGATTATTTTCTTGACTGTAAGTCCCGCCAACTACATAATACAATCGATGATGTTGGCACAGCCTGATGACGGATCGCCGACCGCGTCCACTCAACTGATATTAATCGGTGTTATTTTGCAAGAATTGTGGTCGGATGGTTAGCTACCTATACGTCGTGACTACGGTTTTGATTGCAGAGGAATGCTTTCCGCAGAAACTGTTAACGGTAATAATGACTCTCAGATATGAAAAGGATAATAGTACGGAATCCTGTTTCCGTCACCACTTTTCGACCTACGTAGAACTCGTTCTAAGTTCAACTTTTGTAGATAAAATTATAACCTGAAGAGTCGAAAATGGAAGTTTTTGACCTGACAATTGTCAAAAAACCTTCGACTTTTCAACCTCACGTTTGACTAGAAAAGTAGAATTAAGGGACTTATAATTTTCACGTTTTGCAATCAACATTCAAGTCGAAATGTAGAAAAGTAGAAGTTTTCACTTGGAAATTGTAAAAAACAAAAACAACAACAAAAAAAATCGACTTTTCTTTCAAGCATATAGGATTACTTTCAAAATAAAACATAAACAACTGCAACTTTTCGACCTCTCCGAGAAATCGAAAAGTTGAAAAGTCGTGAAGTTGAAGAGTGGAAATGTCTAAATTATTCGATTTTTTAGCAGACATAAAATCTAGGGAAGTTTCTTCCTTAGCACCGCCTAAACCGATGAAGGGTGACAATTACTGTGTCACCGATCCTTATAGGTAACACTCTTGCTCGTTTTTCATTAATTTTTAAACAGTTAAAGGGTCAGTTTTTTCAGTTTTTCAAAAGCCTCGTAGGGATTTAAACCTGGGTGCATCTTTAAAAACGTTCACTTGCCTTGAAATCCATGCTATGCCAATAAAACCATTATTAATAAACGTTTCGACAAATTAACATTGAACACAAAAACTTCATAAATTTGGGACGGTCTAACGCGTGGGGGTGGGGGTAGGGTTTGTTGGGGCTCAAGTCCTATCACCAAACAACAAAGAGTCCCGATAAAACCAATATGCACAAATGAAAATGGTTCAGAATCGCAAAGAATCGACATTGCCATGCTAAAAGTAGAGAGATGAAATTTAAAAGAAACTACTCCGGGATACAACAGGTCTAGGCTAAAAAGTGAAGTGGAATGGGACCTACAATCGTTAGATATCTCCAATATTTTCCTTGTATTGTAAGATTAGGTGAACAATATAATTCACTTTATGGGGGGGTCGTTGTAGAGTAAATATAGTTCTTTTTATAAAAACTACGAAAATACTCAATTGTGATCCACGTGCTCCAACTTTTATTATTTTTAGCTATCAAAGACAAATTTTGAGGTCTTCTCAAAGTTCAGCGAGTGCAAACCGCCACTGGAGGCTTAACCACCAAATCTTTGGAATGCCTACGCCATAAAAAATAGTTCTTTTATATTTCAGAAATATTGCAAACTCTATTCAAATTGTAGAGAACTCTGTCAAAAGCATGCTTTTTAACCCATTCCAATCCGATTCCGCTTTTTAAGTATCTAAAGAAAAAAACTTTGGAAAACATTGTGGACAATGTAGAAATTGCTTGTAACAAGCAATTTTTTCAATGTCCACAATGTTTTCTACCCATCAAGGGAAAGATTTTCTAAATTCAACCATGCTTTGCTAGCTTACAGTACTTTCAGTACTTTGATTTTTCACGAGTTCTACGTTTTAATCTTGATTTAGACGTCTCAGTCCTTGACATAATTAATAAGACCACAATCGGATGTCGGGTTACCTAGACAAATCGACCTTTTCAATTGTGGAAAGGAGAGGGTGATTCTACTCTAGCTAGAAAGGAAAAAAATTATCATTCATGTCCTATGAAATTTGGACACAAACACACAGAATAATGAATGAAGATGAAGGAATAAAGAGGCTATATGTCAATGAATGTTGTGGAATCTGCTACTTTAGGTTACAGGGAACTATCCCATTTTCCATAGGCGACCATTATAAGAAAATTGCACGTAGCTCATCCCCAGAAATTGCAAGGGGGTCAAACCATGTGTCAAATTCAAGAACAACCATTCAACCGTCAAAATAACTGAATTCCGATATAGCATCATCCCTTTTATCAATGACTTATGATGTCATTTTTAAGATAACCCTCTTCGCGCAGTTAGTTTTACTTCATTTTCCGAAAAATACCCCAGGGTATAAAAAACGCCCCTCAAGAGTCGAAATACATTGAAATGTTATCCTTTCGCTCCTAATTTACAGAGTATCAATTTATCGGATCATATCGTTAGATTTCGTCTTGATATTATATGGACCAATCAGAGGTCACTTTGATCTTTGTTTACATAACCGTAGTATCCCTAGACAAAATGTGACAGATGGCGGGAAACTGTATGTTCCCTGCAACCATAAACATGTGTAATTTTTTATAGAACAAAGCAGGCCGGAAATCCGGTTGAGTTTGACAAGGACCTTGTTGTTTTTGTTGTTATTTGTGTATATGTAAAATGATAACGCGGAAAAAAATCCACTAATTTCGACTATTCGACTATCCGACTTTTCGACTCTCGGAGAGGTCGAAAAGTTTAAGTTTTTAATTGGTCGTAGACCAATTTATAAAACCATAAACTCGAGATTGTGTCGCTGCAATTTACTAAAACTGCCTTTTGCCCAACAGTACGTATATTCTGACGGGAAAACAGAAAAAAGTTATTTCATTTTACAAGTTTAGAATTATCAAAAGGGGTAAAGGAAAACTGGACGGTCACACGCTTTAAAGATGAATGCTTCAAGGATTTTCCGCCAGTGATGAACGCGTCTAACCAACCCTTTCTTTCAATCATATCGAGGTGTAAACAAAGATGATACTGCCACTCATTTATTTTCCAGCCATAAGTTAATCAAAGTACTGAAAGTTCTGGAGAGTAAATTTGATTATTATGCTTTCAAGCTGTTTAAAGAATTCGCCCAAAGAATAGTATCAATTGTTTTTTCCTTTATTTATAATCAGCGCTGTTTAGGAACTTGTTAATTTCTGCCAAGAAAAAGAGAGGGTTTTGAAATTTCATGAACCTGCTGTCAGCATTTGCTCTTAAACTTAAGTTATCATATTTCCATATTTTTTCTGTTTTGGCTTTATAAAAAACGCTTGCAGTGATGATCTAACCATGACTATTTAACAATCGAGAATTTTTAAAAATTTAGTTTTCACAAAAAGTTGCTTTTTTGTCGGTACCCATGTTGCATCAAGGTCTTACGTTCGTGTTAAATAATATTAGTTCTAATTAACATTCACGGAAATATCATACACTAGGATAGAACTAACGTGTTGTGAAAGTAATAGAAATTAAAGTTGTTTTACCCTAATTCTAAAGTCGGAATGCAACGATATGTCCAATTTCTCAGTGACGACCAATTACAGTACGTACGGCACTTTGATTATGTTTTATTGTGAGTCTTATCCTGTTTACTAGATCAAAAATCAAGAGGAAATTTTCCCTTTTCGACCCAATAGTTGAATGAAAAATGTTGAAGTCAGTAGTTCCTATTTTCCACTTTTCTAGAAAAATGTGAGGTCGAAAAGGTGGCAGTTTTTTGACAGTTGACAGGTCAAAAACTTCCACTTTCGACCTTTCGCGTTAACATTATTACCAGAAAACTGGAAGTTTGTACGCCAAATTCCACCTTTCGAGTTCCTCGTAGGTTGGAAAGTGGATGGTGGAAACAGGATTCTGTTTAATAGCCATAAAGGTAACTTTATTTAGGGAAGTTTATGAGTCAACATATATATACATATTCACTTTTCAATAAGGTCTACTGAATATGAACTAAAAACTCACACCCTTTCCTTTTTTCTCTCATACAAGCTAGTTCTGGATTGCTCACTTTCAATCAACAATAACTTTCTACAATCTAAGATGAAAAAAATAATATTAATGTTTGTCATATTTCTATACACGTGTAGTAACTTCCTTTCGATGCAACAGGTATCCCTGATAAAAAAATAAAAAGAAAAGATATGTAAAGAGAAAATAATTGAAGAACAACTTTAGATCAAATAAATTTTTCATTCCAAACGCTTAATACCTTAAGCTAAAAATGTTTTTTTTCGTATTTTTTCTGTGTTTTTTGCATCCCCCCTTGCTATACTGTTTTCAAATCGTTACACACGAATATGCTTTGACCAATAGTTCAGATCAAATAATTTTGAGGCATATCACAACGAATCGCACCACTTGTTAAAAAAATCTCCTTTTGCATTATTCATGGATGGTGCCCCAGTGTCAATTTGAGAACGACAAGGTCCATGATTTAAAAGTTGGAACAAGCAGGTTGTCTCCGATATTATTTGACAGTTAGCCATGAAACACGAACTAATGAATATTTATTTGCTGCTATGATTTCGTTACAATCAACTTTTGATGTTCGCAGTTCGTCTTCAAGATCTTACTGTCTGTCCATGAATCGTGCAGCTTTGTTTCATTTTTTTTTCATTTTTAGCTAGCAAAGCGTCAGCTTTGATAGCTTAAGTTAACAGACAAAGTTTTGAGGTCGCAAACTGCCACCGGAGGCTTAACCACTAAATCCGTTAAATGCCCACTCCATAAAAAATAGTTCTTACGTATTTCAGGAATATTGCAAACTCTTTTTAAACTGTAGAAAACTCCTTTAAATGCATGCTATTTAACCCATTCTCAGTCCATTCCATTTTAAAGCATCTCAAGTAAAAAGCTTTGAAAAACATTGTGGACAATGAAGAAATTGCTTGTAACAAGCAATTTCTTTATTGTCCACAATGTTTTCAGTACTTTGATTTCTTGACAATAGTAATACCCCTACTTAACCCTTTACCAGAAACAATATTTTAAAAACTTTATCTTTTGTGGATATAGGATATTGTTGATAATAAAGAATTTACTTGTAACAAGCAATTTCTTCATTATTCACAACGATTTCCAAAGCCTTTTTCATTGGGGCGTCCAAAAGCGGGATTTGTGGGCAAGGCTTCAAAGACAAGATACTTTGGCATATCCACACTTCCCCCATTCCGACACAATGACACCTTTTTACGCCACGAATGATAAAAGAAAATTTAGAAAACATTGTCGAAAATGTCCACAATGTTTTTAGCCCAACAGTTAGAGACTTTTGAAATTTCATCAACAAAAAGTTTTGCCTGCAATTTCTTTCAACTTGGGTCATTCTGAAATTTAGTCGTCTGGTAATGAGTAAATTTTAAAAGTATCTCACGATTTGCCTTCTTTTCCTAGAGGCAGACCGCCTGGCGGAGATGGTCTATGGTGATCATACTGTCACCATAACTAGCTACTCATCCAACGCTTACCTCAGTTTTGACTAATTAAACCAGCTGCCAAAGGGAATCAAATATAACTCGATCTTCACTTCTAAACACTGCTTATTGATATTTATATACTGCTCCGTACAAGTTTGAGACCCAGTGTGGTTAAACGGGGCATAAGAAAAAACCACTGCAGGCATTTACCCCTGTCACATCTACGATTTCATCTGGCGGAACAAACGCGACAACTGGCATGTTTTTAGAGGTTTCTTCATTTATAATTGTTATTCCATTCCTCATCTATCATCTTATGTCTTGTGGTTGTCTTTGTATTGTTCTGTATGTTTGATGTAATATTACTCTTATGTTTCTTGCACGCCAAATGACCACAGCTGTCGATGCGTTGTTAAACACCAATCCATCCATCCATTAGATGTTCTGTCGGTCCACAAAAAGCTTAAGTGTGAAGCATGTATTTTGTATGAAGTGGTGTTTTTTTGTTATATTTCCTAGTACTCTACATTAAGGCATTCCCAAGCAATCCTGCTGTCAATGGTAGTTTGAAAACCAAAGAAATGTTGAGAAACGGAGTAAACTTAACATGGTACAAATAGTATTACTAGAATATAGCTTTATAATTTCTTATTGCAAGAATATGACCATGTTTTCTTCTGAAGTTAACATCAAAACCTATAATTGTTTGGATGATTGTCTTTCATCAATAACCATCTAATTCAAATACAAGTTCATAATCATATTGAGGTTGAAAACAGATTCATCGATACACTGGAAAACCATGGTTGCTAATTCTACGGACATGCCCTTTGTCATGAAAAACAAAACAAATAAACAGATTGTCAGAACGCTAATAAGGGCAGTCAGAAATTCAAGTTACGGTGAAATTGAATACATACATTGTTTATGTTCTTTCAAGTCTAGAATAAACGGAGTGTCATAAACAAGATATCTAGTAAATACAAAATGCTAATTGGCAAGATACTTTCCATGGTTCTTTCATTTGTATATATATATTCACTTCCATTTTTTCGAAAACCATTAACATTATTTGAAATGTGGAGAATTGATTTCATTTGAGAGCCAAGGTTAAGATATATCGTGGAATTCATTAGCGTAAGAAAGGTAATATCAGTTTTATAAAAAAAGTTTGTCAAGATTTCAAAAGGTGAGCTGGTGCAGATCTATTATTGTTCACTGGGAAATTATTCTACTGAAGGAGGTTTTTAGAAGCAGCCGTTATCATGGCTCCCTGCTTTATTCTTTAAAATTAGCTTGATTTCCAGTCGATGTTCATACTGAAAATTAATTTTTACTCCATGCGATTTCGCCAAGGGCTAATTTGCGCTTGATAAATACTGGTTTTCTACGTATTTTTGCTACCATTTGACATATAACGACGACGTTACTGGGGTTAAAATCAAACGGGTCTTTTAAAGCGACAGACCCACACAGATTTTCAGTTTTTTTAATGATCAGATAAGTGTGAGACCCAAATTTATGTACATAAATTTCTACAATGCTTATAAAACTTTTAAAGAAAATGCAAAAGGTGTGAGGAAGTGTCTTATCTTCTATCATTTCAACAGATGTCGTCTTGTTTTGGAATGGAATGATCTATAGAATTATCCTAGGTTTGCCATCCGGGGAGAGTCAAGTTGGAAATTTTAGCTCACCTGAACACGAAGTGCTCAAGTGAGCTATTGTGATCGATTTTTGTCAGGAGTCCATCTGGCGTCCGTCTTGCGTCGTGCGTCGCCCGTCAAGAATTTCTTTAAACAACATCTCCTCCCAAACCATTTTGCCAATTTTAATCAAATTTGTAAAAAAAAATTCTTAGGTGGCCTGTATTAAAATAGCTCAAATAATTTAAATCCGTTGAAAGCTCTGGCTGCTGTTGCAATAAAAGTGAAATTTTGAAAAATAATCTTTTAAAAACTTCTCCTCTTGACGCAGAAGGCGTAGAGTTGGTATTTTGCATGAAACACGGCCACCGGTTTTTTACCTCTGTCAAAATTGCCTAAATCATTACCCTCTGGTCTCTAGGCGTCGGTGTTTAAAGAGAAATTAAGAAAGATTTTTAATTGACATCTCTTCCCAAACCATTTTGCCAATTTGAACAAAATTTTGCAGAAATTTTCTTTATGTGGTCTTGTTTAAGAAAAGCTAAAAGCATTTAAGTCTGTTGAAAACTCTGGTTGTCTTGGCAACAAAAGGTTAACTTTAAAATAATCTTTTAAAATCTTCAACTCCTGACCCAAAAGTCGTAGAGCTTCGATATTTTGCATGAAACATCAATCTGATGACCTATTTCGGAATTGCTAAAATCTCCTCCCAAATGAATGATATCTCCTCCCAAACTGATGGACCAATTTGAACCAAATTTGTCAGATATGTTCTTTAGGTGGTTCTTTTTTACAATAGCTAAAATGATAGAAATCTAGTCGAAGAACTCTGGTTGTTGTGGCAATGAGAGTTGAATCTTTAAAAATATTCCCCAGTCCTGAACGAGTTGGCCTATTGCCTTGAAATTTAGCATGAAACATTAGTTCATTGACTTCTTTCATATTTCTAAAATAAATATCTATGGATCCAGAGGTAGTAAAAAGTGTTCTCCTCCTTCCATTTTAGTTCAAATGCCCCTTTTGAATTTGTCATTAAGGCTTTTGGATCCTCAGGTACAGATATATGTATAAAGTATGGTCATGCCCACTTGTATCATAATTCTAACCTTAACATCACATTTGGCTGCTGATAGAAAAATATTCTTTATCTAATGTTAGAGCCCTCTTCCCTCCCATCTGTCTATAAACAGTTCGTTAGCCTTAGGTAAGATAGAGAAACCGATTGAATTAGATGAGTAATAATTTAACCCTTTTCTGTTTTTCAAAATTTTAGACTGGTCTAATTTGAAAATTGTTGCAGACAACAAATAAAAGTGGATGCATTTTTAAAAGTAACCAGCCAAAATCTTAGAAGACATTATGGTAAAAGAAGAAATTGCTTGTAACAACCCTTTTTCTTCTTGTCCCACAATATTTTCTCAAGTATAAAATCACAGGGACGTAAAAGCAAGGGTTTGTGCAGGAAAGGGTTAAGGAAAAATTGGTCTTGAACAACCGTTCAATGTATAATTTCTATTTTAATGTTTTATTTACGGTTGCGTTATGTTATCTTTTATTGATAATGTATGCAAATCTAAATCTTCTCTACGGTATTATAATTACATAATTGTAATTATTATTTGTTTACGATGTTAATTTTTCTATGGTATGTAGTGCAAGATTGATTTTTAGAGTTTTCTTACTTCTATAATTCTTACCTTTTTAGAAGTGCATTATTCATCTTTGTAATCAAAGTATTTTCATTGTAAACAACACGTTGGAAATTCATAGAGGTATTGTGAAAAAAATATTGACCTGTCGCTCATATAATGTTTCATTTGACCCTCATTAATATTCGGACAGAACTTCCAAATAAAGATTTACAAAGTTTGAACACTGGTTAAAAATATTCATTTACCCTACACCGTAAAATTGAAAAAGAAAATAATAACACAAGTTTAAACTATTGATAATATACGCCTGCATGCGTATTCGAACACAGGTACATAATATTTATATAATCAGGTTAGTGGCAAGTTAGACCACTGCTCTACGCACCGAAACGCTCCTACACCAATTCAAAATATAGTCTAAAAGTAAAATTCGGTATATGACCCAGCGGAGATCATCGACAAAATTACGAAGGAAAATGAAGTGACAGGTCAAAGATATTTTGCAATAATAAGCCAAGTTCTTACAAAAGGTGAAAAATTCTTTTCCCTTTCAACACTACGTTTGAATCTCAGGGTTGTTTATAAACCAGTTTTATTTCTCCATTCTATGAACACGTGTTTAACCCCTATCCTGCTGATCCCTGAATATTCCTGTTTGGGCAAGAGGTATAGACACAGATCAGCCTGCAAAGATCCCCGGCGGTGGCACATATTCTTTCCGACATTTGTCTTTCTACAATGGGTGGATATTCGTAAACTCAATTGGGATCGATGCTAGATGTAGTGGTGTGAGAAATACCAGGAATCCATTGTAAGGTGTTCCAGCCGCCGCGATACGACTAGAATACTGGCGTTAAACCCCAATCAATCAATCAATCTATCAATCAGTCAATCAATCAATCAATCAATCAATCAATCAGCCAATTAATCAATCAATCAATCATTCAATTAATCAATCAACCAATGAATCAATCAATCAATCATCAATCAATGCCCCTTTCAAGCTACATTTAAAAATTAGTTTTAAATGGAAATTGTGACCTGAAACTAGTTTTCCCGGATATATCGTTGCTTTGATTTTAGTACAATTCTAGATAGGATTTTATTCAGCATGACCATGGTTAATATGGCTGTCGTCTGGCATCTATTTATTTTACATATTACGAGACGACACAAAATATGTTTGGTCAAATTCAAAGAAGTTGCAGACGACATTTTTTATTTGAAGACAGTTAATAAAATCGTTGTCTTTTAACCCTTTCCTGTTTAATTTCTGGTTTTTGCGTCCTTAAGATTTTTCAACTGAGAAATCATTGTAGAAAAAGAAAAAATTGCTTGTAACAAGCAATTTCTCATTTTTCTACCATGCCTTTTACTCTACTGAGTGATTATTTTTCAAAATAGATCTACTTTAATTTTTTGTCTGCAAAACCTTTGAATTTGGACAAGTCTAAAATTCTGAAAACGGGAAGGGGTAAAGAGAGGAAAAAATTATGGGTAAGGGAAGAATTGCTTGAAACAAGGAATTTTCTCAATTCCCATAATGCTTTCTAAAGCTTTTTATTAAGGGGCGTAAACAACCGGGATAGTGTAGAAATAGGTTTAATATCTAAGAGATGGAAAAATCCTGTACAAATTTTCGACAGAACCAGTCGGCTTAAGTACTTTTTTGCATCAAACGAAAAGTTGTCGAATCGCAGGCCAATCCCACCAACCTCGTATCTTTGGCACTGACAAGTGAATTCTCTGAGCATATCAAACGACGTTAATTATCTTTACTCGTTGTCAAGAAGATAAAACATACAGACAAATATGACCTTTGATCACACACGATAACTTGTACATCTATATCTAGCAATTGGATAATTCTGAATGTCCTAGCGTGAATCAACATCGTTTGTCCCAACTTGTTTTCGAAATCGAAAATAGTATTTGCAATGAAACCATTGTTCCGTGACAAAACAAGTGCGTCGTTTCAGCCATCCCTTTACTTAATCAGTAAACCCATTCCTGCATAATAACGATTTTTGGCGCCCTTAAGGAGAAGAAGAAGAAGAAGGAAAAAAAAAAAAAAAAAAAAAAAAATAGAAAACAATGTGGGCAACAGAGAAAAATCTTCTAACAAGCAATTTCTTCTTTTTTCCACAATATTTTCTATCATATAAGAAGTTACTTTTTGAATTGTACTTATTTCATAATGCCATCTTTTATCCCTTTGAATTGGACAAGTCTAAACTTTTAAACATAGTAAAGTGATAGTTGTGATTAACTATTTCAAAAGTAGTACTCATTGGAATTTAAAGCAGTAGCATCTGGCTGCTAAAAGTGCTGCACCAGACATATCTTTTCATTTTCTTCTTCATTTTTATATGTCTGAGATTGACGAAGGTAAATCAACATTAGATTATTTTGTTTCAAAAACTTCTTCTAAAATGCGGATGTCTATTAGGCCTCGTTTGATGTGGCTTGGGTACCTCCTAATGATGAAAGTTCTAAGTGAATGTCTAATTGACAATCTGGGTTACATTATTTCAAGTAAAAACGTTCTTATGAGGTATGTTTTTTTTGTCCGCCTACGAATTTCATAAGTGGTTTTTTTTCAAAATGCGTCATCAACCATTTAAATGATAAATTTATTCGTATTTCGTAAATTATAATTTTTTCACTTTTTTTTGTTTACAAAGAATATACAGATTAAATGAATGTGAAATGATTAGTCTTTCTGCGAATGGAATATGTTGTTTATTAACCGTGTTTTTCAAAAGGTTTGTCTTGTCAAATTTGAAAGAAGAGTTGTAGCCGACAATTAAACGTGAGTGTAATTTGAAAAGTAACAAACCTACAGGGTATAACATATTATTTATAAAGAATAAATTGCTTGTTCCTTTATTCTTTTTACACAATGTTTTCTCAAGGTTAATATCACAGGACCGTATAAATCAGGGATTATTTGGGAAAGGTTTAATGACCTGATCCTGACCTTCATGTTGAATATATCTAACGGATCTTTGGCACCGCCTAATAAACTCCTACAGGAAGTTCTAATTACAGTCTAAACGAGTATTATGCCAGTGTCGTGTAAATGAAATAAATAAATTGTTGGTTGGCGACTGAAACGTCATAAAGTCACCAAACCAACAAAATATTTCATATAGTTGTCAGCTAATTTGGAGTTCATATTGCACTTCCGGTCTATATGGTTGATTTTATTGGTCGATTGATTCTTTGATTGAAATCTGCGTTTCATCAATTAGGCCCATGAATACGAAACCGTCGGTAGATCGGCAAATATAGTTCCTGTAAAAGTATTGGCCAACTCAACGACAGCGGGAGATGGCAGCCAACAAGACAGTCGTGCTACAGTTTTTGACTGTTCATTACTTATCAGATTTTGAAATTACCTCACATAACTTCAAACCGATGAGGGATAGTGTGTTTATTTGGTTTTGAAGTTCCTAGTTTAATGTCACTTTAATCCACCCCCACACAATCCCTCTTTCAACGCACCTCAAGAAAAAGGCTTTGGAAAACACTTCTTTGAATTCTGACCACTCTAAAGTTTTTTCGTGAGGGAATTTGTTAAACCAATACTCAACAACAAAGGTACACTAGACCAAATTCAGAAAATTGCATCTTTGGTGGTCTTTGTTTATTTATTTTTTGGTCTCTTTGTGTAGGAAGCATTGTGGACAAAGAAGAAATTGATTGTGACAAGCAATTTCTTCATTTTTCACAATGTTTTCCAAAGCCCCTTTCTAAAGGGGCGCCAAAACACGTCATTTGATGGGAATGCATTAAGAGGGCTTATATCTAAGTCGGGTCTTATTTCTGAAAACCATACTGTTTCTAGGACATTGTGTTTCACAATCACGTTTTGTTTTGTTATCTAACACTGCGTGTTTGTAATGTTCCGGGACTACTACCATCGACATGAGATAAAAAGAGCAGATTTTTGTGGTTACATACATCGCCCAAATAATTAATCTAATTAAATTGAGAAAATGCATTTACGTCAATTTTAATTCATTCAGGTAGCTATTTGGAATTGGGTTACATTGATAAGAATTTAATTGGTATGTGTTATTTGATATTGTTATTTCTTTGCTAATTGTTGTCGTCGACTTATCAGAGAGAATTTTACAATCCGACTTCACCCATTTTAGACTTGTCCAAATTGAAAGAAGTTGCAGACGACAATTTAAAGTTAATGAAATTTTGGATTTTTTTCAACTTTTTGGGTAGAAAGATTGTGGAAACGAATAAATTGCTTGTAACAAGCAATTTCTTCATTTTCCACAATATTTTTATTAAAGCATTTTTCTTGAGGGGTGTCCAAAAGCGTCACTATGTGGGAATGGGTTAAATATAGTTTTCTGGTAGTGGGTTGAAAATAACTGATCTATGATTCTCCATAGTAAACTTGATTAGTAAAAAGAAAAAAAACAACATCTTGTGATGTCAGTGAGTGATCCGCTCCAAAAAAGATTTATTGATTGAATGGGGTTTAACGCCACTTTTAATAGTATTTCAGTCATATCGCAGCGGCTGGAGCACCAAACAATGGATTCCTGGTATTTCACCACATCTTTTCCTAGCCTCCAGCAGTTATCCCACATAGGTTTACGATTATCAACCCATTGTTTAGAGACAAATATCGGGAAGGATATGTGCCGCCATAGGGGATCCAACCCAAGGATTTGATTTGCTTCTGTACAAATAGATCTACACCCCCGTCTTCTTGAAAATTAAGCCAGTTTAATAAAAGTCGACGGTAGTACCATACCACTATCTAGAATACGACTTAATTCTCAGTCTCTAGGTTTAGGAAGGACAATTTTTGAACTTCTAAAGAGAGACAACTTAATAATCCATCTGATGTAAAGACATTGATAAAAACAACTAACCAATATAGAATCTGATTGCTTACCGTCACCTTCTCTCTTAACGTTATGTAGTCACAAATATAAAGGAATTTCATTCCTTGTAACGCACCCGAATCTCATCTTTGACCGCTACGCTACTCATTTGAAAATCCCTTCAGCTGGATTCAAAATATTGCGATATTTCATTGCTAGAAATGATTTATCGGCTGAAATGTTGATCCGCACATCTTTATAAAGCGTTTAGAGAATTTCAAGAAATGCCACGTCATGTAAACAAAAGCGGTCACCAATACAACGTACATGTACGTAATACTGTAAATCACTTTATCATTGCGTTTTTTAATACATTACCAGACAGCAAAATTTTAGACTGGTCAAAATTGAAAGGAGTTGCAGACGACAGTTTAAAGTCTAAGAAATTTTAGATTTTTTTTAACTTTCTGGGTAGAAAAGATTGTGTAAAATGAAGAAATTGCTTTTACCAAGCAATTTCTTCATTTTGCACAATGGTTTCCCTGTTGTTTTTTCCAAAAGCGGGACTGTGTGGGAATGGGTTAAAGCTGATCACGGTTTTACAGTATTTAAAACCTTTCGAATTAAAATACATGTGATTAACCGCCACATTTTTCGTATCAGTGATATGTTGTCGTCACCCTTTCTAAAGATATTTACAGATTTTATCTTCAGCAAGTGACGGTAAATTTTCACAGTGGAAATGAAACTTATGACGAGTAATTATCACAAAGTAAGGTGATGGTTGGCCATCGGATACTAGTATGATAACTGTGAAAGAAAGGGTTCTTTCGTAGCCGAATCATAAAGATTCAACTGCAGTAAATAAATGTCAATCGAGTAAGCACCGCCTTCAAAATACGCGATAGTTTAACCATTCCCACACATTGACGCCTTTTGACGCCCACAAGAAAAACAACCAGGAAATTATTTGGTCAATTAAAGAAATTGCTTGTGCAAGCATATTCTTCATTTTTTACAGTGTTTTTACCCGTGAAGAAAAAATCTAAAATTTCATAAACTTTAAAATGTCGTCTGCAACTCCTTTCAATTTGGACCAGTCTAAAATTCTGCTCGTTAGTAATGGGTTAAGGAAGGCACTTTTTGATATTATATTTTAGTATTGCTCTGTTTCTGTAAGGGCACCCAACTATGGTGTAACTAAGATATTTTGATTTATCTTGTTTACTGGTAGTTATACACGATTGTAAACATTGCGCTATCGACCTGAGAGAATCGGCATATATTCAAAATTGACGAATATAAGATCTTTTTAAGACCATCCGCACCTGTTGATAACTTATTTGAAAATCTTTGAGCGGGGTGTATAATTTTTAGACACACGCCTATGGATTGTCGCGGTAAGAATAGAAAGGAGGCGTAGTTGTACTATGGCTTGTCCATGGCAATTCTAAATACTGACAGAATTCCACTATCAGTAAATAAGGAAAACAAAACAAATCAAAATAACAAAAACAAAAGCCACAAAAATAACACCAACAATAAAACCAACACCAACACCCCAACAGTGGCTTCCCTAGGAGGACAATGACTGGTCGTTGACCAAACTCACTGACCTCCATGTCGGAGTTCAGTGAGTTTGGCCAACGACCAGACATTCCTCAAGGCGAAGTCATTGGGGTGTCTTTGTATCTATACAATGCATTTGAATTAATATTTGAGCCTATGCGTGACATTTCAAACTATTTCGCATGTGCGTGACTCGCACACATTGAGCACGCTGGACTGCCATTCGGGACAATTAGAATATTAAGATTGTTTAAAGAAGCTTTGGTAAGTATCTCTCTACAGAGCGCAGGTTGAAGACTATGATCAGACTGTGCGGATGCACAGGCAGATCTACGCATGCGCTCATTCGTTTTCTTATTGGAGGAATCTAAAAGTCAACTAAGGAGTATAAACAACGCATATAATGAAGACTCTGATAAGGGTGCACGGATGCGCAGCATAATCTGAGAATGCGCTTGGCAGACATATGCAATAATTGAGCATTCCATGCGCAGCCTCATTTATCCCTTTAAATATGTTTCAGATCTGACGTTACAAACATGACTTCACAAAGCTCCACCTACCTGCTTCTATTTCCCGCCATTTTTGCGGTGGTGTCAACCCAGTGGCACCATGATGTGATAAAATCCGAGTTCACTTGTGAAAACCTGGTATTTTCCTATCCCTCATGCTTGCATTCTGCGAGTTGTATAAGCGACTTTTTTCTCGAGTGCAAATGTGTGCCTAAAGACCTCAAGAAAGTGTTCGACTTTAGCGGCAGTATTATGGACGGTCATTCGCTGTGTTTGTAAGTAGCCTGTCTTATCTTTTCTGCCCTTTTTATGTACAAACTCGAGATTTATCGTCTCTGTGATTTTATACTTGAGAAAAAACTAAGGAGAAAGATGAAATTGCTTGTCAAAAGTAATTCGCTTTTTACCACAATATTTTCTACCACATAGGAGGATTTCATTTCAGCTTGAATCCATTTTCATTGTCTGCAATCTTTCGAAATTTGGACCTGTCTAAAATTTCAAAAACAACAACAACAACAAAAGAAAACAACAACCTCAAACGGTAAAGGGTTAATGTCCAAACTACCAAACCTTTTAAAGATTCCTTCGGTGATTTATCAAGACTTGTTCGGTAAATTTGATCGGTCAAAAAATGTAGGCTTGTCGGCTTATAGATTGTTTCAAGCATTTAATGATTTTTTCATATTTTGTGAAAATGTATTGGTGTCGTGGTAGATTTTTGTGAGGCTTGTTGTCAATATGAAATAGGGAAATAGTAACCCACTGAAAGACGTATTATCTGAACTCTTTCTTGTTCAATCCCTGGTTTTTAAGTCCCTGTGATTTTATAGTTGAGAAATATTGTAGAAAAAATTGCTTGTAATGATATTTTCTACTATACTTAACGGTTATTTTGCGAATTAAATCCACTTTTAATTGGCGTCTGCAGAACCTTTGAATTTGGACAGGTCTACAATTTTGCAAAACAGAGAAAGGCTAGAAGGAACTTTGCTTGGAAAAAGTCCATAAGTGTGCATTCATCACTGAATTATTCAATTTTAGTTACGTCTGCCAAAATTCATACTTCAACGAATAAAAATTTGAATACGGAACTATCTTAAATGTTTGCAATAAAAGTAGTTCGATAAAACAGCCTCAATGCGATAAAATTATTAAGTTAAATACTTTGTTCTTTCATAACGTTTTGATTATATTTATGATATTGAATCACAAGAAACAGGGAGAATATGTTAGTTTTTATTTAGGTATGAAACGAATAACCAAATCCCACTTCTGTAGGAACCTGCTTTTGGGCTTAATAAAGTGTGATATGGGTTTTACTTTCATACCATACTGAAACAAAAAACGACATATTCTTTTCGACTCTTAAAAATAATAAAATTTATGTGCTGCGTCTAAAATTCAGTTAATTGAATCAATGTCATTCAGACCCTCTTGACTAAATAAATATGGTTTATCAAACACGTAAGTTAAAAAAAAAAAAAAAAAAAAAAAACAGATTGATTTTGTATTAAAGTACTTAAACCATTTTAGAATGGTCTAGATTCAACGATATCCTAAGCGACAAATTTAGGTTGGTGAAATTTTGAACATCCTTGTCTTTTGGGGTAACGTTGTAGATAAAAAAATGATGTTTATTGCAGCCTTCATAGGGCCTCCATATAGGAAACATTTCGAGATTGAGGGTCTACGCTCCCCTGGATTCCTATAATTCGTTCAAAAGTCTTTAAACACATTCCCACACAAGGACGATTTTGACGCCCCCAAGAAAAATAATTTAGAAAACATTGTGAAAAATGAAGGAATTATTTGCAACACGCAGTTTCTTCATTTACCACAATGTTTTATTAACACCGAAATTGAAAAAAAATACAAATTTAATAACTTTAAATCGTCGTCAGCAACCCCTTTAATTTTTTGCCGTCTAACAGACAAGTACTCTACCGTGAGTTTAGCTTTCCACCCGACATGTTATTTTACAAGTAATTTCCACAGTGTTTTCAAAAGTATTTTTCTTGAGGGGCGTCCAAAAGCGTCATTGCGTAGTTCAATAAAGAAAATGGCCGTCATTTTAACATTAAAAGGGAAGACAGAGTTTGCACTCCTTGTTTTATTTATAGAAATGACTTGATTTTAGAAGATGAACAGCACGCTCATTTTATTTGTGAAAAATACGGAAATAGTCATGAGATATATCTCTCCCCTTGTTTTGATATGTATCACAATATAGAAAATATATCAACGCTTCTTCGATGAGAAAATTATTTAGTAATCTAACGATTAGCTCATTATGTCTCGAAACTTATCAAGAAAATATTGTTGTAGGGCGTGCAAAATGTCGTAACGATAGCTTGAATAAAGCTGTAGCTACGATATTTTGAACGCTCGACGACGATATAATATTTGCATACCACAATGTATTGTTAGCACACCTGAGCACAAAGTGCGAGGTGAGCTCTTGTGATCGGTCGTTGTCCGTCGTCCGTCCGTCCGTCTGTCCGTCTGTCTGTCCGTCCACAATTTCTTTAGAAATCTTCTCCTCCTAAACCAGTAGGCCAATCAAGCTGAACCTTTGCAGGGGTGTTCCTTGGAAAAGTTCTTCAAAAGTTGTTAAAATCAAAAACTCTGGTTGCCGCGGCATTAGAAAATGGGAATCTTTAGTAATTCTTTAAATATCTTTAAAAATCTTCTCCTCCTAAACCAGTAGGCCAATCAAGCTGAAACTTTGCAGGGATGTTCATTGGGTGAAGTTCTTCAAAAGTTGTTAAAAGAATTTATTTCCGTCAAAAACTTTGATTGTCGCGGCATTAGAAAATGGGAATCTTTAGTAATTTTTTAAATATCTTTAAAAATCTTCTCCTCCTAAACCAGTAGGATAATCAAGTTGAAACCTTGCAGGGATGTTCCTTGGGTGAAGTTCTTCATAAGTTGTTAAAACAATTTAATTCTGTCAAAAACTCTGGTTGTAGCGGCATTTAAAAAAGGGAATCTTTAGTAATTCTTTAAATATCTTTAAAAATCTTCTCCTCCTAAACCAGTAGGCCAATCAAGCTGAAACTTTGCAGGGATGTTCCTTGGGTGAAGTTCTTCAAAAGTTGTCAAAAGAATTTAATTCCGTGTAAAACTCTTGTAACCGCGGCATATGAAAATTGGAAATTTTAGTAAATCTTTGTTGTAGTTTTTTCATAGATTACAAGGCCAAAGGCATTTATATTTTATAGATAGATGATGATGATTTTATTGACGTAAACTTTACAGTTTCTTGTCAAACAACAATAAGTATGAACAAACAAAAGCAACACGTGATCAAATAAGCCAAGAAAAATACAACAAATACAGTATGATGAATATGGAAGAGAAGCAGATGACAAATAAGATATTTTGGAGCTGTATATGATGTAATTATACAGTCTGTATATCATTCAAAATACCATTTCTTCGGATGAAAGCCTCTTTTATAAACTTTGCCAAATCAATTAAAATGTATAAATTTATATAGAGCTTAATCATATGGTTCTCTATCATTTTTTTGAATATTTAAATTCTGGGCTCAAAAATGGCCCCACCCCTGAGGTCCGAAGTTTTGAAAAATGCTTTATAAGAGCAATTTCAAAAGACTTCTCCTCTTAAACTATAAGGTCAAAGACATTCATATTTGGTATGTAGCACAACTAGATGGTTTTGTACTTTATCACCAAAAGTTGTCCTCCATGGGTCAAAAACGGCCTGCACTAGGGGTCCAAAAATTGGGAAAAACGCAAAAAATTTGAGTATGATGAAAAAAAATCTTCATTTTAAGGCAGAGGGCATTTATATTTTGAGTGTAGCATAGCCTGGCTGTTATCTATCAGTTTTGATTAAATTATGCTTGTAGTTTAAAAAAAACCCTTCCTTGGGTGTCCGAAGTTTGTAAATAATGCTCAATTAGACCATGTTCAACAGTCTTCTCCTCCCAATCTACAAAGTCCAAGGCATTCATATTTGATATATAGCATAACCAGATGGTTCTCTATTATGTTAGCTAAAATCTTAGCCCTAGTACAAAACATGGCAATGCTCCAGAGGTCCAAAACTTTGGAAAACATCCAATTAGAGCAACTTCAAAAGTCTTCTCCTTCTGAAATATAAGATGAAGGGCATTCATATTTGCTATGTAGCAGGACTATATAATTTTGTACTGTTACAGGAAAATATGCTCTTAGGATAAAAAATGTCGCCTGGGATTGAAAATTGCGTAACTTGCATTGAAAGAATTCTTCTAAAATAGAAATGGAGGAATTGCTTGTCACTCCCTTTCTCACAATGCTTTTTTAAACATTTTTCCCTGAGGGTGACAAATTAATCTCTAGCAAGAGTAGATGAATCATTTGAAAATCTTTAGATAGCTCCAAGGTCAAGGTCACATCCTAAAGTCGAAATTTAAAATTAAGCATGTCCAGAGCATAGCTCCTTTAAATATAGAAGAATTTCAATATAACTAGCCCAAAGGTCATAAGTCAACGCCATATGTTGTAAATAGCCATGTCTGGATCATAGATTCTAGAATTATGGATTGAATTCAAAATAACTTCCAAAAAATTGTTCTCTATCATCAGTATCTGTGCTATTGGAAACAAATCTTCAGGTAACTCTAAGGCCAAGACCACAGCTCAAAGTTGAACGTGAAAATTTAGCATTTCCAGAACATAAATCCTTCAATGATGGATGAATTCTGAAATAACTTTACATAAGTGTTATCTGTCATGAGTAGATGTGCCTTTCGAAAAACCTATTAATATAGTTCCAAGGTACAGGTCACAGCTCAAGTTGGAACATTAAGATAAAGCATCTCAAGAGCATTGCTCCTTCAATTATAGATGGATTCCAATATAACTTGAGACAATTATTCTCAGTCATGAGTAGATGTACAGTTTGAAAAAAATCGGATTTCTCAAGGTCAAGGTCACAGCTTAAGATCAAACATTAAAATCAAGCATGTCTGGAACATGGTTCCTAAAATTGTGGATTGATTTCGAAATAACTTTGAACAATTGTTCTATACTGTTAGTAGATGAGCCATTTGAAACAAATTTTCAGATAGCTCCAAAGTCAAGGTCACAGGTCAAGGATTTGCATTTGAATTTTGCATGTCTGGTATACAGCAAGTATATACCCCCATCTGCGTCTGTCTTTCTCCGTTCGAACCCTTCTTCCTGTTTATTTTATACTCTTTGTAGCAGGGCTATATTCGGGCAGCATAATCCGTCTCTGACGGCTCTTGTTTTTTACTAGACGCTAGATTTCAATTATCTTTATTACATAAGAGTACGCATCTTCTCTAATAATCGTTTGAAAAATTAAACCGTACCTAGCTTAATAAACTGCAATAGTGTCCGCTAAGAAGTGTTTTTTTTTGTTTATTTGTTTTTTTTCACGTGAAGGCTTTCTCTTTCGTCAAATTATCTTGATAAAAACAAGAATGATCCCCTTTTTAGGAAAAACTGCCTAAATGACGTAAATACTTTATGACGTTGAAAAATTCCAATATTTTGATGATAGTCTGATCATAACTACGCTCCCCAAGAATTTTTTTTCTTTTTTTTTTTGGAAAAGAAAAAATGAATTGAAGAAATTGCTTGATACAAGTAATTTTTTTCCTGACCACAGTATTTTCTATTCCAAAATACAAAATTTCATAAACTTAAATTGCCGTCTGCAACTGATTTAAATAAAAGTAGTCTAAATTTGGTTAATGTACAAAAACGTTGTCGCCTTGTCAGTTTTTATCCCTTGCCATGCTGAATGTAACAAAGATCAAACTGCATGTACCTGCAGGCTGACCATTTTCTATATCGCCTGGCAAAACAGAAATATTCCGGGTTCAGCATCACAAGGGTTAAGGCATTGTTTATCTTTTCTTAAAAATCAGATAGACAGTTGATTTGTTGATTCTGATGATAATAATAAAGAACATAATTTAAGCAGGTTTTACTTGATTGGATTAATTTTTATTCGAGATGATTTTCTAGGATCCTCCGTTTGGATAAAAGGTTGTTCAAGCCTTTTGACAGTTTTATGGTTAATCTTTAATTCTTTCGTTAAACTGTGTAAATGTCAGTCCCTGACCTAGTAACAAGACAACATGGAATTCATTAGGACGAGTAGTGGACTTTATATTCATATGAAAAAAAAAGATCATTTAGAAATAAATGTTAAAAGGACAAAAGCAATGTTAGTCGTCCTCGGTTTTCGCTTAATTTAGACTAAGGATTAGGAAAATTATAGGCTACTTTAAACCTTTAATCTGTTAAAAAAAATCCTGCTTTTTTACATCCCGCGAGAAAAAAGGAAAATAAAATAAAATAAAAAAAAACCAAACAACAACAACAACAACAACAAAAAAAAAAAAAACCAAACACAAAAACCCACACCCACCCACCCACCCACACACACACACACAAAAACTCACGGTGGAGACACTAATAATTGACTAGAAAATCTTAACAGGCGGTGTAGACAAAGATCAAACTGCATGTACATGCAGGCTGACCATTTTCTATGTCGCCTGGCAAAAAACAGAAATATGCCGGGTTCAGCATCACAAGGGGAAAGGAATTGACATTTGGTTCATATCTTTTCTTAAAAAATCAGAAAGACAGTTGATTCGTTGATTCTGATAATACTAATAAAGAACACAATTTATGCAGGTATTACTTGATTGGATAAATTCTTATTCGGGATGATATTCTATGATCCTCCGTTTGACGAAAAGGTTGCTCAAGCCTTTTGACAGTTTTATGGTTAATCTTTATTTTCTTTCATTAAACTCTGTAAATGTCAATCCCTGACCTAGTAAATGACAACAAGGAAATCATTAGGACGAGTGGTGATTATTATAAAAAAATTATTCAGAAATTGATGTTACAAGAACAAAAGGAATGAAAAGTCGTCCTCGGTTTTCGCTTGATTTAGACTTAGGGGTTAGGAAAATTATAGGCTTAACCTTTAAAGGTTATTCCCAAACGATCCAGCTTTTTTAGGCCCCTCAAGAAAAAAGGTAAGAAAACTTTCGTGGAGACACTAACTTTTGACAAATAAATCTTTACAGGTGATATAGATAAAGATCAGAGTGCATGTATATGCAGGCTGATCTTTAACGATATCGCCTGTCAAAACAGGGATATTCCAGGTTCAGCATGACAAGGGTAAAGATATTATCAATTGGTTCATATTTTTTCTTAAAAACCAGAAAGACAGTTGATTCGTTGATTCTGATAATAATAATAAAATATCCTATTTATTTTCTAATTTAGGCAGGTCCTTCTGGATTGGATCAATTCTTATTCAAGATAATATTCTAGGCTCCTCCGTATAAATAAAAAGTTGTCAAGCCTTTTGACAGTTTTATGGTTAATCTTTAATTCTTTCGTTAAACTGTGTAAATGTCAGGCCCTGACCTAGTAACGAGACAACAAGGAAATCATTAGGACGAGTGGTGATTCTTACAGGATATATGATGAAACTTTGAAAAATCCAACGATACTTATAAGAAAACCTTTCTAATCGACAGTCTGCTGTCTGATCTGGTCCGAGAGCAGAGATCGCTGCCGACAGACTTAACCGGACGCTGCAAAAGAAACAGAAAACCGAAAATTAGTTATATCATTTGTATTTTTGTAGTTATGGTTCACGAATCGTAGCTGTAATCAAAATGGATTGACAAATCAAATCATTGATTTTTACTAGAAGAGAAATTCGAACTCCTAAGTTAAGCATTTTTGTTAGTTTATTCATGATGTAGTTACGACATTAAGGTCTTTGATCAACGATCTGCCTTTCATTTAGTAGTGTTTTAGTCTCGGACAACACTTTTTACAAAATACTGTCGTTCATTATCTTAGGCGAACTCCAATGTCGGAGTTTAGTGGGCGTGGCCAGGGATTAGTCATCCTATCTTACTATTTTTCTTTTGAGATTCAACTTCTGGTTTATCTCTGCGGGAGTCAATCTAATTGACGGTTCGCTAGCCACGCCCACTGAGCTGTGAAGGAAGTTAATGTTGGAAACTAAACCGCGTTATGTTGCAAAAGTTATGGCCAGTAACATGTAACATAGTTGGTTTGCCACCTCAACGTCATAGCTACAGCTTGAATAAGCCATAGTTACGACGTTTAAGTTGTCAAACCAACATAAAGATCTCATGTCGGAGGGCAAAATTCACTCCAAGTCTATGTGAATGATTTGCTAAGTCGACTGACTCTTTGATTGACAGACGCTAACCGTCAATTTTCTAGTGCTTGGTTTACGAAACGCCAAGGAGACAATCTTTTCTTCTAACGGGCCACGTTGATTTGAAATGATCCCACAGGTTTATGGAACTAAGCACATGTCAGTATAAAGTTCTTTTGTTTCTTTCAGGTATGCAACTTACTCCTTACAAGTCGGAGAGCCCAGATGCTGTGAGTTCTATAAAAGAGGCATATATCTAAAGAGACCAGAGTAAGTTGCATATTTTTTCGTACAATAAAAATATTTTATAAATATGCAGATGAAAAAGAAGTCTCGATGGTTAATAATCTGTTGATTTTTTTTGTAATAACCAAAATTTCGTATTTAGGTTATTGACCCATTACCAGACGGCAAAATATTAGACTTGTCGAAATTGAAAAGAGTTGCATACGACAGTTCAAAGTTTATGAAATTCTAGATTTTTCAACTTTCTGGGTATAAACATTTTGGAAAAAGAAGAAATTGCTTCTCACAAGCAATTTCTTCATTTTCAACAATGATTTCCTAATTGTTTTTTTCTTGAGGGCGTCAGAAAGCGTCACTGTGTGGAAATGGGTCTGACTTGTCCCCTCTTAACTTCTCCAAAATTAAATATTTGCTCAGAGTAAAGGCTCAGCTCGGGTTGTTGGTCCGAACAGTCTGATCAGAGTTCTCACTATGCGATCAAGAGATGGGCACTGACTGAATACCAACCGTAATGACGTTACACTCGTCTTATTTCTAAATCTTTTACTGCTTTTTAAAGTTTTAGACTTGTCCCAATTCAAAGATGTAGCAGACCTCATTGTAAGCAACAAGTAACCATCCTATATGATAGAAAATATTGTGGTAAAAGAAAAAAATGCTTGTTACAAGCATTTTTTTCTTTTTCACAATATTTTCTTAAGTACATTATCACAGGAAGGTAAAGGTCAGGGATTGTATTGGAAAGGATTAAGTGAAATGAATAAGCCTAGAGTTTTGTCTCAACAAATAACGGCCCAAGGGGGTAAAAAGGCTTTTGCAAAAAAAGTTTCGGAGTACACGTATTAAAGGGTGACTTTTTAAAACTTATACAAGTTATTCAAGTTTATATTGAACTAATAGCATGAGACATCGAATATTAAGACCTAAGATTCATTTCGTGAAAAGTAGACTTAGTGTTGGTCAGCTATTGCGATTCTTTTTAAAACTTAAAATAAGAAGTCAAATTAAGTTAACGTGATAAGCCTATCTAAGCTTCATATTATAATGGTTTAATTTAGTTCCGTCAATCAAAAACAAGCGTACTGATTGGCTGAAAAAAAAATCATAGCTCAAAGAACAAAATTTTGAGCACACAGCTATCCTGTATGCATGCGTACAAAGTAGTTCCATAAAAATGTATTGGAATTCGTAAAATATTTGATTTTTTTTCGCTTGATGTCATTGAATGAAGAGAATATTTTTTGTTTTCATGGAGGTATGAAACAAAAAAATCTAATCACACTTAGGCCTATGTATGAATCCAATTCGCGTATCTATACAGTGAGATTATTTTTTTCGTTTCGTTTCGTTGGTTAAAATGATATTAATATTTTTTGCAGATTATAGTGGTTTATTCGTTCTTTTTATCTATGATGTAAAACCACTGCAGTGCAGTACCATAAAAAAACGACCAAAACAGAGAACAACGACCAAAAAATGGTCGTTTAGGAGAATGGTCGCTTAAAACACATTTTTGGTGAAACATATAATATGATTGAAGGATTGATACGATTGAATAGACAAATTATTATACAATATTCGTTAAATCCTATGTTACTGGGACTGTTTAGAATCGTCTCACTAAGACGATTCTATATGAGTTAAACAACATATCATTTAGGTTTGGTATGATTTTTTGAGGGGAAAACCCCCAAAACCCCAAAAACCTGACCACTTCTTTATGCGTGCTTTTGATTTTGGAAAGGATATTTCAGTTGTTGTCTCTTAATAGAGGTGATAGCTGGAGCTGGACCGGCTGTTTATATATGCTGAGATATAATAATGCAAACCGAATGACTCCCACCCACTTTTTTGTTGTCAAATGTACATTAATACTGAGCGACGTCAATATAGGCCTAGAATTTCGAGTATATTTCGTATATAGTTGTACATCTTTATCGCAAGAGAAACCGCAAATGAAATACTGCATTGATGATCAAGTACGGAATCATGTATTGGAATCAAGCTTCGCACATAAGATTAGACTTTCGGTCTCGAGACGAATCAATAGTTCGAACCTACTTATTTCCCTCTGTTCGTTTTTATAACAAAATATTGCTTATAGAACATCCGTTCTCTGTCTCGGACCTTTATATTGTAAGGTGGCTTTCTTGAATTTCGAAGATATCGTATCTGGAATTTAAACCATTACCAGATGGCAAAATTGTAGACTGGTCGAAATTGAAAGGAGTTGCAGACGACAATTTATAGTTTATGAAATTTTAGATTTTTTCAACTTTCTGGGTTGAAAGCATTTTGTCAAATAAATTGCTTGTAACAAGCAATTTCTTCATTTTACACAATGTTTCCCATTTTTCTTGAGGGTTGTCCAAAAGCGTCACTGTGTGGGAAGGGGTTGAAAGGAAATACGAGTTTGTCAAATAACTGACCAATCGCTTGCCCCTCCCACATACTCTGTTGGTCCCGTCCATTGACTCTGACAGAAAATCCCGCCTCTATTTTAAACTGCGTTATTTTGCAAAACTTACGGCTAGTAGCATGTAACAAAAAAAAAAAAAAAAAAAGGAGCTCGGTTGATTGGCGATCTAACGTCGTTAATATTGCTTGAATGTCAATGTCGGAGTTCAAAGCTCATTTCTGGTCACAACGAATGATTTCATTAGTCGACTGGTGGTTTGATTGATAACCGCTATTGATCAGTTGTTAACCCATTCCAACACAAGCCCTCCTTTTACGCCCCTCAAGAAAAATGCTTTGGAAAACATTGAGGGCGTTGAAGAATTTGCTTGATTCAAGCAATTTCTTCAATTTTCACAATGTTTTCTTACCCAAAAGACAAAGAATTTTAGAATTTCATCAACCTAAAACTGTTTTCTGTATCTTCTGTCAGTTTGGAACAGTCTAAAATCCTCTCATGTTGGAATTGGTTAAGATTAAAGTACGAATTAACATATCAAAGAAAGATTAAAGGCTCGAGTTCTCAGATTCGTTTACAGTCCGTATTTCATTGTTTCCCTTTTCAGTTACCTACTGACCGTAAAGGACATCGACGTTCCGAAGGTCGAGACAAGGTCATCAGAATCTCGCTCCTCCGAGCAGATATCCGGAGAACGTGACCTTGACACCATACTGCCTGCTGCTGCCTTTGACCGACTACTAGATTACGATAGAGAACTGTTATCAGAAATTGAAAACGACACAGTTGACAATAATAAAGACAATCTAATACAGAGTGTTCCAAACAAGCGCGCCCTATCCAACAGAAGATCACTAAACAAACGCAGCAAGCTACTCGAAGCGTTGAAATGTATACCAATGGATAAAAATATGGAAGATATAGGATATGAACAAATCAACATGGACAAGAAACATTGATTCTTTTTTTTTCTTTTACCACATTGTTCCAATCAAAATTATTCATGATTAAACAGTGCAATTGTTTTAAACCATTTTAATTTTATTTTACGCTTCTCTTTTAAGGTAGACCGATGCAAATGAAATAATAATAATAATAATAATAGTGTCTTTATTTTATGAAGGTAAAACATTAGGACACTCATTTCAAATTAAACAATTTGAAATTAAATCTTTTTTACAATGTTGCCTGAATGAATGAAAATTAAGTGAATGAAATGATTTGATTAACAATGATACCAGCTCATACACTCGTTGAAACAGAACAATATGTGATGACGTAAAAAAAGATGACATATTATGAAATTACGATAGATGGGTTTGAAAAAGGAAAAACCTATTTTAGTAGAAAATGGTTATGTATAAATTACTTCCCTATAAAGATTTTTTAATTTGTTATTCTTGGAAGAAGTAGCCACCAAGTTTAAGTGTATTTATCATTTGAAAGAATGAAACAGATTAATGGAAAAAGGTATAATAAGAATTTGCGTTTTCGCTTCCGATTTATTATGTTTGAGAAAACAATCGGAAGAAATATATGTTCACAAGTAGTCTGTCTTGTTTAAATTGCCACAATAATTTTCGACGGATAAATCGAATTATACTGATATTTCATTATCCAAACTACTTAAATTGAAAATATTACTCCTTCCGCACCTTGCATTTTCAATAATTCAAAAAATATTGTTGTAAAAGAACAAACAGATTGTTGCAACTAAGTTTTCCATTTCTTAAAAAGAATATTAGTCAGTAGACATTCTTTGAACCCATTCCAACAAAATACCTCATTTTTATGCCTCTGAAGAAAACAATGTTTGGAAACATTATTGAAAATGAAGAAATTTGCTTGTTACTAGCAATCTCTCAATTATCCACGTTTTTTTTAGAAACAAGTTTCGGACTAAGCTTCGTATCCCTCTTTAATTTTAGCAGATATAGTTATTTTGAAAAATCCTCTAATTTGTCCACGCAACCCTCTCCCCACATTAAATTGCTACTTAACCTATTTCCACACAAGCCCTCCTTTTTACGCCTGTCAAGAAAAAAAAACTTTGAAAAAAATTGTCGAAAAAGAAAAAAGTGCTAGCATCAAGCAATTTCTTCACTATCCACAATGTTTTCTATCCAAAAAATAAAATAGAATTCAATCAACTTGAAATTGTCCTCTGTGGCTTCTTTTAATTTGGACCAGTCTAATATTTGTCGTGTGGTAATGGGTTAATGCCTGGATTATCAGCAAACCAGGTATATAATTGTCATATCAGTACCTGTGATTTAGGATAAAAAACTGTCGTTACTTTCTCCTTTTTTAGGAAAATATCAGCCAAAACCAGAAAATATTCAAGCCTATTCTAGAGAGGATAGGTTGTTTCAATTACACCAATATGGTGAAATTTACCTATAAACACATAGATTACTTTTAAGTTTTGTCGATAAAATCATTTTGACATTATCTAACACACATGCATACTTTTTTACGCAATGGAAACACAATTAAGGGTTCTTTGCATGAAAAATGCATTTTTTAAAAACGTGTTTTCCTGGATTTCCATCATGTTGATATGCTGTATGGATTAATTTTCTGTTTTTCGTTTTGCTTGAAATACTTAAACATGATTTCGGTGAATTTCTACTCATACTTTAACATTGTATGATCCATTTTAAGCCAATTTGCAAGAAAGAAAATGGATTTTCAAAGGCGCAATTTTCTCCTATGAATTCACGGAAAACCATCCTGATTTTTCCTGCATATTATCTCATTTTGCACACCCTGAACTTTGTATTAGTATCATAAAGATTGTTAAACCTAAACAATTGTATCGGTCTATCTTAACCCATGTCATGCTGAACCCGGATTATTTCGGTTTTGGCAGGAGGTGTAGACCAAGATCAGTCTGCACATAAGAGCAGTCTGATCTTGGTCTATATCTCCTGCTTGTTCTTTTCATGTCAGAATTGTTTATGATATATATTTCCAACAGAAATATTGATTTTTGAACAACAAGTTCTATCAGTGCTTTCAGCTCTTTGAATTTGCAGCAATTCGGTAAGGTTATTCATACAGCATGACAAGGGTTGAAGAGGTGAGAAATGCAGATAACACTTTTAGTCGGCTTTTGGAGGAAAAAAAGATAGTTAGATATGTGTGGCGGCAAAAGCGGTCATTAAACAACAATAACTACAAGGACGTCGACGACAACAACAACAACAACACACAACAACAAACATGAACAATAAATATATATGAGTTGTTTGATATAGCATTACATTTGAATGCTGTACATAATAGATACACCATGAAAATGCTTGAATCTTAAAACGGAATGTTCTGATTGTTTTTATGATTCACTCTTAAAATTTGCATTAAAGACCTCTTTTGTAGCACTTAAGACATTAAATAGTGTTATAGTAATAATAATAGTGATAATAATACTGATAACAATAAAATAAACAGTCACACACCGTCTAGAACAATTTAAGTCCATTTATTAATCTATTGAGCGTGGCATTGGCAACAATTGACCAATCGCTGGCCCAACCCACTTACTCAGTTTGCCCCGTAGATTGGCTCCGCCAGGAATTTTAAGGCGTTATTTGCAAATTTTAGGACAGTAGCATGTAGCGAAAAAGTAGAATGGTTGGTTGGCGACCAAACCGTCGTAACTACAGCCTACCGTGTAAGTCGCCAAATCAACAAAACTACTTCGCATAAATGCCAATCAATGGCGGAGTTCAAATTCCACTTCCGATGAAAATGGTTGACTTTTTTCTTTGATTGACAAACACGAATGGTCCATTGGCGGATCGACTCTTTCGACCAAAAATCGACTGATCAATCGAATCACTTGTTTAGTCCTAAAGAGAAATGCCGAACTCCAACACTCGTTGCATTAGCAGGAGTCTTAAACGTCATAATTACAGCTTGTTCAAGATGAAGTTACAACGTTAACTCATTCACTAACATTTAAATCTTAGACTGATCCAAACTGAAAAAAATTATAGACAACATTTTCAAGTTGATGAAATTAAAAAAAAAACAAAACAAAAAAAAAAAAAACAAACAGAAAATTAGTCTTTTCGGGTAGAAAACATGGCGGACAGTGAAGAAATTGCTTGTCACAAGCGATTTCTTCTATTTCCACAATGTTTTCCAAACATTTATTCTTAAAGGGCGTAAAAAGCTGGATCGTGACCCATGGGTCAAGGTAGCCCTCTTTTATTTCATTATTCCGACAACATATCAAATTCAAACTAACGTCGATTAATATCTAATTCGGGCTCCATTGCCTGAGGTCGAAGTGCATAGACGGCGATCTGTCCATTTAATGTGAGAGTAAAGAGAAAGATTTTGGCAGTCGTGTATCCGAATTTATTAAAGAATATTTTCTGACGAAATAACATTTGATTTACCTAGCTACAGAGCGCACTGCAGTAGACTCTGATCAAACACATGGATTTACTTGGCGCATCAGAGTTATCGGAATTGTTATACGCAGACTTAGCGTCGGTACGCGAGCAAGATATAGTAGCTACAGATTTAAAAAGCTGTAGTTTCGACATTTTTCTCGCGAACTGACGATATTTCATGATTGATTTATTGACTGTATGGGGCGTAAGGTCGCTTTCAACACAATTCCAGTTATATCGCTGTGGATAGTGACTCAACCATGGTTTTCTGTCATTTTTCTCACCAGCATTACCACTGGTTTCTATCGGAGCCACTAACTGGTAATCCACCTAAGACACTACTTAAATCATTCGCCCATTGTTGAGAGACGAATGACGCCTGTCGTGATGACTTTCGGTAGCCTGAGAAAGGATATTTCCGAGTCGGGATTTGAATCCACGACCACTAGATTGAGACTCGCATTTTCTTATATGACTTATAGCTGATTACTATATTCATATAACATGTTAACCGTGCCATGTACCTTGCCATGTATCTACCGTGTTTTTTAACACCAAAAATCGATATTTTGCTTCCACCATAGTTTACATATGAAAAGCTGAAAATCAATGGTCCCGAAAATATAAATACATTTCTCATTTTTTCACGGTATAATACTATTTTCTTTACTTTTACTACCTCGTTATCTTACATTTCATTTTCTATAAATTTTCAGCAATTCGCAAATTAAATAATTGCCTGTATTTAAATCTTATTGGCACATAATCACACAAACACACACACACACATTTTATTTATTTTCCTTTTTTAGCTAGCAAAGTGTCAGCTTTGATAGCTTAAGTTAACAGACAAAACTTTGAGGTCGTCTCAAAGTTCAACGAGTGCAAACCGCCACTGGAGGCTTAACCATTAAGTCCATTTAATGCCTATACCATAAAAAGTAGTTCTTATTTATTTCAGGAATGTTGAAAATTCTGCATGCAATTTCATCTCCTAGGTATTTTTATCTTACTTGAGCACATCGTGTTCAAAATGAATCTGATTAGAGTCCTCAAAGAAGTTGCAGACGACAAATTCAAATCGTTGAAATTCAAAATATCTATCTCTTTAGGTAGAACACAGTGTGGAAAATGAAGAAATTGCTTGTTACAAGCAATTTCTTCATTTTCCAAATTGTTTTCCACAACTATTTTCTTGAGGGGCGTAAAAAGGTGGGGTTGTTAGGGAATGTAACTCCTTGGTTACTTTAACCTCGTTTCTTTGTCATGATAACGTTTGACAAAGACGATTACTGAATAAAACAATGCTTTGCTAGCTTACAGTACTTTTCAGTACTTTGATTTAAAGAGCTATTTGATTGACGGACATAAAATTTAATCAATTGTGAATGTTTTGTGAATGTTTTTTCTATCCACGAGACACTGCCTCGAAACGTAAAAAAAATTAGTGAGCAATGTTCAAATATCTGAATGAATGATTTAATTGATTGGTTGATTCTTTAGTTGACCATCGCGATCCATCAATTAGGAAAGCGACTTGACTAAACATGTCTTGCTTTTTTTAATGAAGCAAAGTATTCAAAGTAAGCTCTAATAGATTATGGAAATTTATAAATAAACACGAGAACAAAAAATTGGTAAATTTGATATCATTGACTTTGATCAGACCCTGATCTCATTCTGATCAGACTTTATTTATTCGTACTTTAAGGGATCAGTTAGGTCAAAGGCCAGCTGTAAGTTTTTAATCCTTTGTGTTTTTTTTTTCAAAATGTTGGACCTGTCCAAATTGAAAGGTTTTTCAGACGACAATTTAATGTCGATTTAACTTAAAGAAAAATCATTCAGTTCGGTAGGAAATATTGTGGAAAAAGAAGAAATCGCTTTGTCAAATGTGCCAAATGTTTCCTCAATTACTAAATCACATGAACGTCAAAACCAGGAGATGGTTAATATCAAAATCTATCAGTCGTAAAGTTACCTTGAAACTAATAAATATGTAGCCTGTCACGCAAAACAGAGCAATCTAATAATTCCATGAAGCAAATAGTTGAAAAGATAGTTTAAGTACAGATCATCCGAAGAAGTGGCTTAAAGTATAGATCTAGACTCGACAAGTATTGGCCATGACCAGTCTGCACATCCAAACAGTTTGGTCACAGACATTTGCATCCTACTACTTTAAGAGGGTGATCGCGTGACACGTTACATAGCCCTATTATCTATATGTATTCGTCTACCGAGAGCTTAGGCGCTTTCACCGGGACAAATCATGACCGTATGTCGAAAGTTATTAAAGGTATCACTCAAGCGTTTATACCAGAATTGTGCTTCATGCTAATAGATAGTTACGATCACGTAACTTCAACAATCAGTCTCGAAAAAGATATACCTTACTAAATAAATTATTGCGAGCACTCATTATCAGGTGCTCTGTGTATTTGAAGTTTTCGTGCCACCTTAAAAAGAGAAATTGAAATATAGGCTTTATTTTTTCTTGAAATGCGCTCAAGTACTGTATAAGGGTTGCTTATTCTGTCTTGCGATCCAAGCTAACTGTTGTAACGGCGTAGTGGAGCGTTTTGGAGACAGATAGGTCATGGATTCGAATATCAAACGAGTAAATATTTATTTCACGTCAACTGTAAATAACGATGATATAATGATAGTTATAGACAGAAAAAAATGAATGATAAATGAATAAATGAATGAATAGATAATATAACATGACATAACAGAACATAACTCAACATAATATACATGTAGATTAAAAGAGTTGAAGATCGTTCACCTCCCTTCTTCTAATCAAAGTACTGAAAGTATTGTGAGCTAGCAAAGCAATGATAAATAAACGAGGTTAAAGAGACACATGAATGTACCCATTACAACTCGACTTAATCTTAGACCAGTTCCAATTTGAAGAAGTTGTCAAGACGACAATTTTAAGTCGGCGGAATTTAGAAAATATGTGCCTTATTGGGTAGAAAACAATGTGGACATTGAAGAAATTGCCTGTTACAAGCAATTCTTAATTATCCACAATGCTTTCGAAAGCGTGTTTTCTTGAGATGCGCCAAAAGCGGGGTTGGGTAGAAATGGATATAATATCATGCTTTTGAAGGCGCTTTGCTAGCTAAAAAGGCAAATTCAAACGCCGAAGAGAAAAAAGTCGGTCTTCAGCATGTCTATTTTTCATTTTCAAGTAGACTTTACCACCTCTAACTGCCATCTCCTTCCGAACAAAATTGAGAATCGGACAAGAAATTTCACCGCATCTTGACGTACCGAGGGAAGCTAACGTTCTTTCAATCTAACGTACTAAGTATTCGAGAATTTCTGAGTCAAAGATTATAATCACAGAATATGACTAAAGGAATATTTTAAAAATGAAAAAAATTGTACAGGGTGTATCCGGGATGTATCCTTTCTTGAAAATTGTTTAAAAAATATGTGGTTTCTTTGTCAATTTCTTTAAGTCTAGTGATTTGGCTGCACAATGTTTAAGTTTGCTAACAGCACGAAAATAATTGGAATTCTAATGATTATCCAAACGGGTTTAACTTTTTATGTTGGAATGTGGCTCATCTGTAAGTATTATTTTATTTTCCAGTTGATTTAATCCTTGTCATGCTGAATGAAAATCTTATACAAAATTGCTTTAAAATCAAAGGACTGTCAGCACCGGAAGATCTTATTGAGGGTCATTATTTCTTTTGAATATTGATTATTTAAACAACTCTTACTTAAAGGGGACGAACAGGAGGTGTAGATCAAGATCAGACTGCACATTTGTGCAGGCTGATCTTTTGTCTATACCTTCTGCGAAAGCAGAAATATTCCGGGTTCAGCAGGACTAGGGTTAAATAAAATGTGTAAAAACCGATTCATTTTTGTAATTGACAAATTGCTGGCTCCGCCCACTGAACTTCAACAAGAAGTTCCACTTAGATGTTAAACGGTGTTATTTTTTGCAAAATTTGCAAACATTTTGCAAAAATGGTCAGTAACATGTAAAAAAAAAAAAAATATCGATTGTTTGGCGACCAAATAACCTTAAATATATCTTAACGTTTAAGTCGCTAAAGCAACAAAATATCTCACATGAATGTCGGCAAATGGAGGATTGCAAAGTTCGTTTCCTATCTAAATGAATGATTTGATTGGTCGATTGATTCTTTGATTGACAGACGCGATCCGTCAATTCTGAATGCTGAAGAAGTATGTATTTGCATTAACAACTAAGGCTCTAAACGGGTAGTGCAACTTTAACGGGGAAATACTGTTGTTTCAGCAGACTTAAAGGTTTCCCTTTAGCCCATTCCCACGTAATAACCCTTCTTGGCGCCCCACAAAAACAAAACAAAACAAAACAACAACAACAACAACTACAATAAAAAAAAAAAACAGTTGGAAAAACATTGAGGAAAATAAAGAAATTGCTTGCGACAACACAGAAAGTTGGAAAAAATCTAAACTTTCATAAACCTCAAATTGTCGTCTGCAACTTTCATTTTTGACCAGTCTAAAATTTTCAGGTCCGCTATTTGGTTTACGGGGAAAAAGCGAATCAACCAAATCATTAAAATAACCATCGCCAAGTGAAGGAGTCGGCGACAGAACAAACACAACTTTTCGTCTTTCCTCGATAATCAAGGAACACGATACGAAGAGTCCTTGAGCTAATTAAAAGACAAGAGAAAGGTAAACAGAAATTAATTAGTGAAAATTGATCTGTGTACGTGTACGAATAATACACGTCATACGAAAAGGGACCATCCGGGCATTTCTTTAACTCTTTCCCGTTAAAATACGGGATTTTACGTTCCTGTAATTTTATTCTCGAGAAAACATTGTGGAAAAAGAAGAAATTGCTTGTAACAAGCAATTTCTGCTTTTTCCACAACATTTTCTATCACATAGGATGGTTTTATTTCAAAATACATCCAAATTTTATTGTCGTCTGCAACTTCTTTCAATTTGGACCAGTCTAAAATTTCCAGAAACAGGAAAGGGTTAAATGAATGTGATACGTCAAGTGAAAAAGGGACCTCCTAGGTTTTGTGAAAAGTATCGATCCTCGTCAGATGGCGATGTTGACCAATCCCTGTCCCCGCCAACTGACTACGATGGCCCCGCTCATTGACTCCAACAGGAAATCCCGATTCAGTAATTCACGGCGTTATTTTGCAAAAATTTATAGCCATCTGCATGTAACAAAAAAGTCAAATGGTTGGTTTTGCGACCTAAACGTTAGACTATAGCTTGAATAAGCAGTGGTTACTACGTTTAAGTCGCCTTCCCAACAAAAATGACCATTTTAGTTAAAGGCCCAATTCCGGGATGAATGAATGGTTTGATTGGTTGGTTGATTCCTTGATTGACAGCCGCGACTGGTCAAATAGCGCAGTCTGACCAGGTTTGACATTTTTATGATACTTGATTTTTTTAAATTATCTGGGTTGACCCTTCTACCAATCTGTACATCTTGTTTGAAAAACTAACCTAAAATGACCTTTGCTGGATCTGATCTCGTTTACAAATATTTACGGAAACCTATTGAAGCTCCTTTCTCCCCGACTAGTCTCAAATATTTGAAAATTAGATCGGATTCAGGACGAATCAGCCAATCAGGGTTGTAACTTCCTAAATGAAATTTGTATGGAGGCTGAATTGCCGTTCTGTACTCATCAAATCCGAAAAAACCGCAATATTTTCTACCCAAATAGGTATTTAAAAAAATCATCCGCTAAAAATGTCGTCTGCAACAAACTTGAAATTGAACATTGTCTGAATTTTTGAATATCTGGTAATGGGTTAACCCATTCCCACTCAGCAAAATTTTAGACGGGTCCAAATTGAAAGGAATTCCAGACGACAATATAAAGTTTATGATTTTTTTCAGATTTCTTGGAAGAAAACATTGTGGAAAATGAAGAAATTGCTTGTCACAAGTAATTTCTTCATTTTCTCTATGTTTTCCGAAGCTTTTTTTTCCTTGGGGTGTTTAAAAGCGTCACTGAGTGGGAATGGGTTAATAAGGCAGGGTTCGGGTTGATAAAGTATTACCGAGCCCTTCCCTCTTGAACCCCGCATTTGTAGGTACAGAATAAATGGTTTTATCAACTGAATCTTGGATAACTCGAAGAAATTAGAAACGAATTTATTTCAGCCACAGTCACGGACAGACAGGTTGACAGTCGAGCTGAAAGACCGATAGATGGAAATACTGACTTAGGTACACCCTGACGTAGATCTTTGCTTAATGCGGGGGGGGGGCACAGAAAGCCCTAAGTAAATTAAACATTTTTGGTTTATGGTTTAACCCATTCCAACAAAATCCCTCCTTTTTACATCCTTCAATAAAATTGTTCAATAAAACAACGAGGGAAATAAAGAAATTTCTTGTTATATGCAATTTCTGCATTTTCCAAATTGTTTCTACCAAGTACGACAGAAACTTGAAATTCTATCAATTTGAAAACGTGGGCTGCAACTTTTTTGAATTCGGACTGGTCTACAATTTTGTCGATTGCCATGTATACATTTGTTTGTTTGTTTGAATTGGGTTTAACGTGACTTTAAACAATTTTTCATTTGTACATGAAAGCATGGTATGTATTGTAAGATAATACAGATGGAGCAATGCAAAGGGTTTTCACAAAATGTTTTTATAATGTACTTTAAGCTAAGCCCTGAGATAACTTAATAACATAGACGAAAGTAGGAAAATCTTCTTCGATGTTGTTGTTTTGCCTCTAATTCCTAGTTGTAAATATTCTTGAATATTTCATTTGCTTCCTGTAATTAGTAAGAAAGTAACTAAAACGGACAAGATGGAGAAAAGAAAGATTAAAGAGTTAGACAGTACACTTGACTTTCAATAACACGACCCTGATTAACTTTTTGAACTCTTCATAATATCAACGAACTATCTAATGACTAAGGGGTAGTTTTTGTTTGGTTGTTTGTTGTTTTAAACACGGAACCGTTATTCTTTAAATAATCTTTTCTAGTAAAATTTCGTACTTTGAAGCCAGTCGTCATCAACGCATTACCAGACGGCAAAATTTTAGACTGGTCCAAATTGAAAGAAGTTGCAGACGACAATTAAAGGTTTATGAAATTTCTGATTTTTTTTACATTTATGGGTAGAAAACATTGTGGAAAATGTAATTCATTCATTTTCCACAATGTTTTCTGATATCTATTTACTTGGGGGCATCTAAAAGCGTCACTGAGTAGGAACAGCGTTAAAACGTTGGAATAACGTCAGTTTAATTTTTGAAGTCAATTATAAATTCATTTGAAAGGGATTAAATCCAGTCTCAACTTGTACATTAACTTATCAAAGGTTTTCAATATATCGTCGTCGTCGTTCTAAAACGACGTAACTATAGCTTGAATCAAGCTGTAGTTACGACGTTTTAGAACGTCAACGATGGTGTGTAGTTCTATAGTCTATTTCTTGGACTTTGGCAGTTGGAGCTGTACAATACAAAAGTATCTCAAATAAAAATTGTATGAATTGCATAAACTTGCGTCTAAAACACGTAGTATTCGAGTTTTTAAAACGTTTTTGACGTGATTTCCGGGAAAGGACTTCTGGGAAAATGTCGGAATAATTAAGTAACGATGTAAATATGACGAAACAATTTTTGATCTTGGAAAGAGTTACTACTACGCGTTATTAAGTACTATATTTTACAAATGGCCTTATTTTTATTTCGTGTGTAAAAATTCTGAAAAGTACCTCGATTGAAATTACATCATTATTCGCGTCATTTTTTATTAAGGGCCATAATTATGAAAATACCATTGGGAAATGTATTCTGTCCAATCTTAGTAAGGTATGTAACAATCTACTTTTAACCCTTTCCCGTTTCTTTAAATCTAAGACTGGTCTAAGTTGAAAGAGGTAGCACACGACAATAAAAATTGGATGCAATTTAAAATGAAACCATCCTATGTGGTAGAAACTATTGTGGGAAAAGAAGAAATTGCTTGGTACAAGCAATTTCTTCTTTTTCCAAAATTTTTCTCAAGTATATTATCACAGTGACGTACAATTCCGGGTTTGTACCGGAAAGTGCTAATATGAAAACGCTACATGAGTAGGACAATGCTAAATTAGTGTAGAAAAAGCGACGCCCCCAGTAAAAAGATAAAATGACAATTGAATTAATATTAATAATAGTAATAATATTTATAAATGATAATGATAATGGCGTTTAACGTAAATAAAATTAAAAAAACAAAACAAAACAAAACAAAACAAAAAAAAACAACAACAAACTTTCGGTAGATTTCCGGTAGAAAGAAATTATCGATACTTTGATATACAAATGCATAGTCATTTATTAAAAACAAAAACTAAGTTGTTTGTGCCGGATTCTATCTCTGTTCTGTATTTCCGATTGGGTCCTTTTAGTTACGGCCGGGCCACGTATTGTAAGAAAATAGTACACGAAAGAGTGCTTGTGCTTAGAGCGCTCAGATGCTTTCTGATCTAGGTCCGTATAACCATCCAGTCAAAGTTATAATTTTAGGTGCAAATATAGAATTCGTAACAAGTAATTTTATTGCATGTGGCACATGCCTTGAATCTTGATTTGAATTTGCTCAACTATTTATGTGAACTTTTACAACACTAAGGGTTCAACTATGCGCGACACTGCACAACCCCCTTTACTTGTGTCGGGTCACGTGATCAGTTCATGTAGTTCGCCAATTAGCGTCAAGAAAAACTTAAAGACGTCTCGGTTGATGGTTTTTAGCGATGAAAGAGAATCAGATATAAGTTAATTTTGGAGTCTGGAATTATTCACAGAGTATTAACGGCTGGATTCAAGTCAAAATCAGAGAGCATTAACGCCTTTCACGACATACTTTCAATAGATAAAAATGTACATGCATACATGTGATACAGCTCTATAGATATCGTCGATGGCGTGAGAAGTCGTGTAAATGATAACGTCATTGTAAGAGCAAAAAGTCGTAAATATAGCTTTATTCAAGCTGTATTTACGACAATTTGCTAGACCAACAACGATAAGTATGTTGTACAGGCGAATTCTCCATTTTACACACTCCGTGATAACGGATGTCACCAAGATTTCATCAATTTTGTCGTTTAGAGATAGATTTATGATTGCGTTTTTTGTTTATCGAATACTGGAGTAATAAACAATGAAACAGACAGATTATTGGCCTCGACAATTAACTTTTTAACTAGCAAAGCGTCAGCTTTGATAGCTTAAGTTAACAGACAAAGTTTGAGGTCGTCTCAGAGTTCAACGAGTACAAACTGCCACTGGAGGCTTAACCACTAAATCCGTTAAATGCCTACGTCATAAAAAATAGTTCTAATGTATTTCAGGAATATTGCAAACTCTATTCAAATTGTAGAGAACTCTGTCAAAAGCATGCTATTTAACCCATTTCCACCCAATTCCGCTTTTTAAGCATCTCAAGAAAAAAACTTTGGAAAACATTGTGGACAGTGAAGAAATTGCTTGTAACAAGCAATTTCTTCAAAGTCCTCAAGGTTTTCTACCCAACAAGGGAAAGATTTTCTAAATTGAACAATGCTTTGCTAGCTTACAGTACTTTCGGTACTTTGATTTCGATAAGGCAGTTCAATCAGAATATCAAACAACATTAGTTAGCGATGTAGAATACTTAATTTTTTCTAGGGACAACTTTTTTCCCAGTATAATACTTCTGTATCTTGAGGAAATAACACAAGTATTTTGTCTTTCCTTGAACTTTAGTGTTTTATGCAACATGCAATCGATTTCTGATGGTCTATGTACTTATGCGCTTACCTGTAGCATTCTAGACGTCCCTACGTAACGTTGCCGTGTTTTCAAATCGGTGACGCCGTATCTAAACCACGAGAAATCGGTCTTGAACCTCATTGGTTGAGCGGTCTGGCCCCAAGCATGCAAATGCCTAACTTTGCCGGGCGTAATAAACCGATTCCACAATATGGAGTCAACACTCTTGGACACATTAAGGACAATAGCAACATGCCTCTGGAATAACCCAAAATGAAGCATCCCAATGACCATATTTATCTCATCTTGACTAATAAGGCGTCTTGAACGTCTATCCATATTGAAATGGAAATCAATAAAAAATTAGTGATAATTTTGTTGAAAGTTCGTTAAATGTACCAACGCTCGTGTAGATACAAAGCAAAACGAAACACGTTTTAGGGGGTTTGTTTTATGAAATAATTGACGTCTTAACAACAGTTTGAATAATCTATATCTACATTGTATAAGTCTCCCAAAAACGAAATTGTTCAATTCAGATGTCGAAGGTGAACATTACATTTTCAGTCTAAACGAAGGATTTGATTGGTCAATCGATTTTTGATTGACATCGGGGAACCGTTTATTACTGACATCATAGGACAAGTACATGATAATAATATAGATAGATGCAAAAGTGAGAAGGAAAAAATATTTAAAAAACAATTTCTTTCTGTTTTTTTCATAGCACCCCCCAAAAAAATACATATATCAAAAATCTGTTGTTTTTTGTTATCGTAGGAAGATAAATACTCACGCTAGGTGGTCATGTCCGAAGCATTTTACGTGAATGGCGTCAAACCGAGGTCAAACCGAGGTATTCAATAGGTATCGTCAATTATCGCATTGACCTGAATTGACAACCGAATGAAATCAATGGTGAAAAAATATGCATTTTATATCCGAGGTTTCCTTTGCAATTTTGCAACCAATAAGTCTAATGCTCGATTTGCATTGTTAGATCTCTTTACTACAAATACAATACAACTTTATACACTTAGGCTAATCTGATTTTGACCCCCCTCCCTAAAAAAACGTATAACTACGGAATATCGTTAGAGCTATCGCGATTTCCTGAGTAAAATTGAAAAGTGACGTTGAAAGTACGACGATTAGAACATGATACCACGACAACGACTACACGAGAATACAAAACGATGATATCGAAAGGTACGACAACATGGATACGAGACCACAAAAATGAGGAGACGAGAATACGACTAATAGGATATCGAGAAGTACGACAACGTGGACAGGAGATCATGACGACGAGGACTCGATAATAGAACGACGAGGATATCAGAGAGTACAACAACGTGGACACGAGATCACGACAACGAGGACATGTGATTACGACAACGAGAACACGAGATCACGACATCGAGGACACGAGAATACATAAACGAGGATTACAGGTTGGTTGGTCGGTTGAATGGGGTTTAACGCCTCTTTTTATAGTATTTCAGTCATATCGTGGCGGCTGGAGTACCTAACAATGGATTCCAGGTATTTCTCACACCAGTACTACCACTACATCCTTTCCTAGCTTCCACCTGCTGTCACACTTAGGTTTACGATTATCCAGCCATTGTTGAGAGACAAAAGTCGGAAAGGATATGTGCCGCCGTCGGAGATGAAACCCATGACATCTCGTGAATAAAGATTGGGAGTCTTATGCGCTACCGACTGCGCTATGATGGCGGCCACGTGGATTACAGAGAGTACGACAACGTGGATGCGTGATAACTGCGACATCACAACAATGAGGACACGAGATAAAAAAACAAAACAAAACAAACAAACACTCAACCAAAATACCCCCCCCTCCAAAAAAAAAAAAAAAAAAAAAAAAAAAAACAAGACAAAACAGAAGAGGGCACGAGATTAAAAACAAAACAACAACGACGACAACAACAACAAAATCTAGGGCACGAGAGATTGTCGAAGAGACTCGTGATCTAACCATCGTAATCTCGAGCCTCATGTTCCGCTTTTCCATAAAAATGCAATGGTCCTGACGATATACAACAGACAAAACGCACTCATTAAACCTTTACTTGATGCAATCGGAGGAAAGGACATGTCGAAGGAGACAAAAGGTCAAGTTTTAAATGGCATTGTCTCCACCAAGCCACAAGAAATCTCGCTGTCTGTTTAACAAAAGGTTTCCTGCTCGTTACATGCAATATATGACTCGTCATTCGTAAAGTGGCAACCAAAGATTTCTCTTTTCTAAATGAGATAACGTTATGTAAAATGAAGAAAATCCTGACAACAAGCCTTTTCTTCATTTTCCACTTTGTTTTGTACCAAGAAAGTTGAAAAAAATCTAAAATTTAATAAAATTTAAATTCCTTTCAATTTGGATCTGTCTAACATTTTGCTGTCATATAAAAGGTAAAACAAAGTTCGGCGGTATAGATTAAATGATTATTCAAGATAAATATATTAACTTTTAGATGCACGAGTAACAATCTCCTGAATATAATAATAATAATAATGCTTTGACTTAATCGATTACAACTTAATTTCACATTTTCATGAACTGAAGAATACAGCTTTGAAAAATGAAAAAAACCTCATGATAGTAATTTCTCCTTTTCTCCCGCAAAAATATGTTCTACCCTATTAGACAGTCTTATTTAATTTCAGCACACGTTTAATTGTAGGCTGCAACTTCTCTCGATTTGGACTAGTCAAAATTTCGTCGTCTTGTAATGGGTTAACCAAAAAAGGATCAAATTTGTCGTATGATTCTTTGATTGACATCGCGATCTGTCAATTAAGAGTATTCATGTTTCCCTCTAATGACTTCGAAACAGTTGTGAACATTTTTCCAAAGCTCGTCTGCTTAAACAGACGTGGTTAACGAGCGATGAAATGAATTATGGTCATACGAAAGAACTTTTATCTAAACCGGCGTAATTACCAAAGGAAACCCGTCTAAATAAATCCGATATTCAAGGTGAATAAGAATTTGCAGTAACAAATCACTTCAGAGCATTCAGCTGATTTAGAATGGAAACAAGCCTGGAAATTGAGTGTAAGCAATTTAAATGCGGATTTAACCCACTCCCGAACTATTCCACTATTTACAAAATCCAGTCTCTTAAAAACTTGGCGATTTGACGGATCGTTGGCCCCGCCCACCGACCTCTGAAGGGAAGTTCGACTTAGATATTTAACCGATTCCCAAAGAATGACTCCTCTTGACGCCCCTCAAGAAAACGGAAAAAAGTTGTGTGAAATGATGCAACAAGCAATTTCTTCATTTTACAATGTTTTCTACCAAGAAAGTTGAAAAATGTCTAAATTTTCACCACCAGCATAACAAAGCAAACATTTTACCAATCTTAATTAGAATTTTATTGATCTACTTTGTGCGCAAGCATACCAAATAATTGCGTGTACAAAACATTCACGTTTATGTTCATGAAGTAAGAAAAGAAAATGTCAGCCAATAAAAAGCTTGGACAGCCGAAACTAAAATTAGGTTTGAGCGCATGCGGGACATTTCCAACCATTACACATGTTCGCCAAGTAAAGACTCAGATCAGCCTGTGCATCCGCACAGTCTGATTAGAGTCTTCACTCTGCGGTCTGTAGATAGATAATGACCCTTCTTTAAACAATCAGCGAATATTCTAATTGCCCCGAATGGCTGTTCAGGATGCTCAATGTGTGCGAGTCCCGCACATGCGAAATGGTTGGAAGTGTCACGCATAGGCTCATTTATTTTAATGTTTCATTGCCAGTCTTTTCGTCCGCCCTCATATGTTTTTACTTGTTTAAATAACGTTGGGTTAAAGGCGTTATTTTCCAAGTTCATGGTCATTAACATGAAACAAAACAAGAGCTTTGAATGGACAGCATTTCTCGACTATTCTAATTAAGTGCAGGATAGTAACAGCAAATCAATGTTGATATTCGGCATAAATCCGCTAAATGGATATCAGAATAATGAGTATTATTAAATCATAATTCTGTATACATGTCTTAATTGAAAACCGATTAGTAACAGACCTCAACTATGGCACTTAAAGTTCCAAGTCGAAAAAATGTTAAACACTTCACTTTAGTGAATGCCTGAGAGTTGAAATATGATTCGAAATTATGTGTGAAGTTAACCCTTTCCTGTTTTTTAAAATTTCAGAAATGTCCAAATTCAGAGTCTATTTCCAGACGGAAGTACAAAATTAATTTCATTTGAAAAACAATCATTCGAAAGGGTAGAATTTATTGTGGAAAATGAAGAAATTGCTGGTTACAAGCATTTTCTTCTTTTTCCACAATGTTTTCTCAAGTATAAAAAACAAGGACGTAAAAAACAGGGATTGAACGGGAAAGAGTTAAACAAAGATGGAACGTTCGGAAAGCTTTGCACGTAAACTTTAATCTTCTTAGCCGACAAAGGGTCAAGTTCCACTCAAATGAATGTCGAGAGTAATTAATCTTCTCCTGCATGGGGGATTATATTATGGTAAAATTAAAACATAAGCACAAAGGAAAATTTCGCAGCAATAACATATGATATAATACAGATATGGCAGTTTACGTAAAACTTTAACCAAGATTTTCTAAGTAAATATGAAAGTGTTATAATTCTACTAAATAAAGAATATCAGAGCATATGCGAGTTTCAGAGCAATGACATTAATAGGAACAGAGATATAATAAAGATATTACAGTTGCACGTAAACTTTAATCGAAAAGGGGCCAAAATTGAATGGCAGACTAGTGTTATAGTCATGTGTAAAGTTTCAGAACAATAGCATCAATTGCTACACAGTTGCCCCAAATATTGGTGACCTGATTGTCGTAATTTCAGCTTGAATATGTATTAGTTACTGCGGCTGAGTCGCCATACATCACGTAATTGTTGATCAAAGACGGCTTTTAAAGTTCACTTCCGGTCTAAAGGCATATTCTGATTGGCCTATCGATTTTTTTCTTCAGATCTTTAGCTTATGCGTTTTTTGTGGTTGTCGAATACCAATTTTATGTACGCCCGATAGGAAGAAGAGAGGGGTACAACGTTCTTTTTTTAAAACTGAATGGCATTGCACCCACTCATCTCGATACGATCATATTTGAGTGTGAAAAATAATTAACGCGTGAACACACTGTAAAGAATATTCGATCAAAAGGCGCTTTGATTTGTACCGCGACAAATGACATGTGTTGCGTGCAAATTGGTGTGGATGCATTCTTTATTCTTTCTCGTTCATGACAACTCTTTGTCTCCCAACCTTGTGGCGAACCTTTCTCAACTTTACAGAACATCTAGAGGTTCACAATATGAACAAACGTGTCTGTTCAACGTTACGAAGAAACCTAAACGTGTGTGTACGTGTGTGTGTGTGAGAGTATCCGCTCTCCTGCAGAAGAGAGTGAACAAATTACGTATATTTTCCCTTTCCTTTTCAATCTCTGGTTTTTACATCCCTGTGATTTTATACATTTTAGTAAAAGAAAAAAGTACTTGTAACAATCAATTTCTTCTTTTTCTAAAATATTTCTACCTACTAAATGATTATTTTTTAAATTAAATCTACTTTAAATTTTCGTCTGCAAAACCTATGAATTTGGACAGGTCTAAATTTTTGCAAAATTGGAAATTGCTGATCCGACGCACCAGTACTACCGTTACATCCTTTCCTAGTCTCCTGCTACTATCACATATAGGGTTACGATTATCCACCCATTGGTGAGAGACATATGTCGGAAAGGATATGTGCTGTCACTGGGGATTTAATTGGTAAGTGTAGTAGTTATAACAAGTAATTATATAAACTCCTTTTTTGCCCATATGGATTTCTTTTACTACCGATAAAAACTTACAAGGGATAATTGATGCATTTTTCATGAACTGAAGTAAGGCATTGCCCTTACTTGCTCGGAAGTAAACGTTGTAATGTCTGTTGGATCTTAGCAAAAGAAATTTTCTGGTTGACAGAACATAGCGATCCAAAAGATAATCAAAAGTGGAAACAGCATCCATCGAAGAAGGAATTGACCAATCACTAGCCCGCCCACTTACTCCTTTGGCCACGTCCAATGAGTCCAAGTTTCTCTTCGATTTTCAAAGACGTTTTTTTTTTGCAAAATTTATGGCCAGTAGTATTTAACCAAAAAGAAAAATGGTTGGCGACCTAAACGTCGTAACTACAGCTTGAATAAGCTGTAGTTACACCGTTTAAGTCACCAAACGAACAAAAAAATATTCATACAAATGGTGGCCAATGTTGAAGTTCACATCTCAATTCCGGGCTGATTTATTTGATTGGTCGATATATTCCTTGACTGACAGCCGTGCTTGGTCAATTGTGGTACCAGTAGACGACCATCAAAATTCATCCCTTTGTTTTATGCCGACGCAAATTGCACCAGGTTGCAGAAATCGTTGTTGGGAAAAAAAGTTTTTCTTTCAATAAAAGTCTTCGTTTCCACTGAGGGCAATTATTCTAAACACAAATAATAATGATAAAAACGAGGGGGGCAATTGTACTTGTGGACTCACATGAGAGTATAAAGCTAGGATTGTGATAGCCATTCTTTATAAATCTATAGGTTCTGTATCTGGGGATCCAAAAGGCTTAATGACAAATTTCAAGGCTTTAGGACTTGTATGAAATGTGTACCCCTCAGGATCCATAGGTAATAATTTTAGAAGTATGAAAGAGGTCAATGAACTGATGCTTCCACTGGATTTGTATAATTTAAACTATTGTGAAACAGGACCATCTAAAGAACATTTCTACTAAATTTGGTTTAAATTAGCCCAATTACTTGGGAGGAGATGTCGTTAAAAAATTCTTTTTTTCTTTATAAACCCCACCCGGGATCCCGCCCCTGGGGCCGCGAGGGTCATGATTATAGCAATTTTGAAAGAATTCAACATACTGATGTTTCATGCAAAATATCAAGACTGTAAGGAGGAGATGTTTTTAAAGTTTATTTCAAAATTTCACTTTTGTTGCCATGTAAACCAGACTTTACAACAGATTTCAATCCGTTTAGCTATTTCTCTACAATGGCATCTAGAGAGCATTTCTGCTACGTTTGGTTCAAGTTGGCCAACTGGTTTTGGAGGAGATGTCGTCTAAAATCCTTTATTTCTTTATAAACCCAATCCACCTCGGGCTCCGCCGCTGTGGACCCGAGGGTCACGATTTCAGTAATTTTGAAAGAGGTCTAAATACTTATGTTAATGCAAAATACCAAGGCTCTGTGCCTTCTGGGTCTAATCGTTTTAGCCTGATAAAGTAGTAAATAAGAACAAGAGGCTCATAAAGACCTGGTTTCCTCTACTAGCTCATTCATCTTCTAAGAACCTTCTTTCCATTACAGCCTCTTTCTCAGTGAAATCATCTATAACAATGTAAATGTATTCTAAATATTCTACGAAAACTTGAAAAGAACCTTAAGCTTACCGAGGCACCTTTTCCTATGTCATTTTACGGATTGAATTTATTCAAAACGGAAAAAAATCTATTGAAATTATTCTTTGAAAGTTTTAAGAAATCCGACGATAAATAACTAATAAACGTGTCGTGTTAACAATTTTTAAAACAAGAGGCCCATGAGGGCCTGAGACGCTCTACTGGTTATCAAGTTTTCCGTTAAAGAAATCAGTTATTTAAGGAAGTTAATTGCTCAAAGAAGAATGCATAAAGAAAAAAAAGGGGCTTAACCCCTTTATCATTTTAAGCAACAATCCTCAAGGCCCCTTTTCCCATGTTTCATGACGGATCCACTCCATTTCAAAAAGAAAGTTACCCTATGATTCTACAATCATTCTGTGAATATTTCATCAGAATCTGACAATAATTGTGGACTTAATCACATAAACAGGATTGTTTTGAATGAAAATCAATAAGGCCCCTTTTCCTGTGTTTTCTGATGGATCAATTTTATTCCAAAAGGAACTTTCCTTACAACCCGACAATTGTCCTGTGAAATTTAAAAGACAACTTGATAATGATTGTGATCTTCATCACATACACAAGAATGTTTTGAATGATAATCTGTAAGGCCCCTTTTCCTGTGTTTCGAATGCCACATTCATTCAATGCATCTTTGATGAGAATCCAATAAAATTGTTTACTCTATTGTGTTAACAAAGATATTAAATTCAAGTTCTCATAAGGCCCCTTTTCCCGTGATATTTTACTGTTGGTTTTATCATTCTAAGAAAGTTAAAAGTGAATCCGATGAAATATTGGGAATTCATTATGTTTACGAAAAAAAAAAAAAAAATCATATCTCCCCCTTTTACATGATACTTGATAGATTGTACTCAGTTCTGAAAAGAACCATCTAAGTATTTGTACAATCATTCTGTGAAATTTGAAGTGAATCCGGTGAAATCAAGGGACATCATTGTGCTAACCAGAATAATTAACAGGGCTTTTCATAAGGCCCCTTTTTATGTGACCCTTGCTATAGTCAGATCCACTGTCAAAATCAACAATTGGAATGATGGTACAATCAATCTGTTTAATCTGAGGAATTTATTGTGTTAATGAGTTTATAGTGAAATCTTCATAGGGCCCCTTTTCTCATGATACTTTACAGAACAAACCAAATTTCAAAAGGAACAATTCTAATGAAGGTAGAATCATTCTTTAAAAGTTAAAGAGAATCAATGAAAACAGTGGACTGAATAGTGTCAAGAATTTTTGTAACAAAATTTTCATAAGGCCCCTTTTTCCGTGAAACTTAACAAATCAGACCCAATGTACAAAGGAACAATCCTAATGATAAAGACTGAGGACTTTATTGTAATAATGATGTTTTGTAATAAAATTTTTATAAGGTCCCTTTTCTTGTGTCACTTAACCAATCAGACCTAATTTACAAAGGAACAATCCAAATGATGGTACAATCATTCTATTAAAGTTTGAAGAGATTCTGATAAAGACTGAGGGCATTGTTGTGTTTATGAGGATTTGGTAATAATTTTTCATACAGCCCCTTTTCCTATGATACTAGACAGATCAGGCGCAATTTGGAAAGAAACAATCCTTATGATGGTACAAACATTCTGTGAAAGTTTGAACAGAATCTGATGAAAACTGCAGACTTTATCTTGGTGTAAAATTTTTAAAATAAAATTTTCATAAGGCTCCTTTTCCTGTGATACTTGAAGGATCAGGTCTCATGTCAGCATCAACAATCGTGATTATTGTACAATGATTCTGTGAATAAAATTCTCTAAAGGCCCCTTTTCCCATGATACTAGACAGATCACGCCTAATTTGAAAGGAAAGAATCCTCATGATGGAATAATCATTATGTGAAAGTTTTAACAGAATCTGATGAAAACTGTTGACTTTATTGTGGTACAATGATTTTAAAATTAAATTTCATAATGCTCCTTTTCCTGTGATACTTGACGGATCAGGTCTAATGCAAACATCAACAATCATTATTATTGTACAATTATTCTGTGAATGTTTGAAGAAAATCCGATGAAAGCTCTGGACTTGGTAACAAGGATTTATAAATGAAATTTTCATAAGGCCCCTTTTCCTGTGCTTCTTGACAGTTCAAACCCTGTTATGAAAAGAATGATAGTTATGACCTTCCAATCATTCTGTGAAAGTTTCAACAAAATCTGATCAAAGCTGTGGGCTTTATCGTGTTAATGGGGTTTTAATAATTGAATTTTCATATAGCCCCTTTTCTCATGTTACTTGATGGGTCTGAACCAATTCCAAAGGGAACTCGTCTTACAAAAGTGTAATTATTCTGTTTGAGTATAAAGACGACCCCATCTCATCTGTGGACTTACAAGCATTAATTAAGATTTTTTTAATTGAATTTTCCTAAGGCCCCTTTTCCTATGTTACTCAATGGATCAGACCCAAATTGAAAGGAACAATCCTTATGATGGTACAATCATTATGTGAAAGTTTGAAGTCAATCAGGTGAAATCTAGGGCCATTAACTGTTAACTAAGATTTTTTTATTAAATTTTCATAGGGCCCCTTTTCCCATGAAACTTGATGGATCAAACCTGCTTCCGAAAGGAACAATCCATTTAATGTAATAATCATTCTGGGAATGTTTGAAGAGAATTTGTTGAAAACTATGGACTCTATTGTGTTTTACAAGGACTTTTTCAATCCAGTTTACATCGGGCCCCTTTTTCCCTTGCTCCTTGACTGATCAAACCAAATTTAGAAAGGACAATTCTTATGATGGTACAATCATTCTGTGAAAGTTTGAAGTCAATCAGATGAAAACTGTTGACTCTAGAATGTTAACAAAGATCTTTGAATTAAATTTTAATAAGGCCCCTTTTCTTATGTTTCTTGAGGACTCATATCCGATTCCAAAAGGTACAATCCTTATGATGGTACAATCATTCTGTGAAAGTTTGAATAGAATCCGTTGAAAATTGTTGGTTCTAGATTATTAATGAGAATTTTTTATTAAACATTTCATAAGGCCCCCCTTTTCCTGTGTCTCTTGAAGGATCATACCAAATTTCGAAAGGACTAATCCTTAGGACAGTACAATCATTCTGTGAAAGTTTGAAGGGAATCAGATAAAAACTATTGACTCCAGAGTGTTAAAGAGATTTTCTTAAAAGATTTTTCGATTAAATTTTCATAAGGCCCCTATTCCCGTGTTTCCTGATGGATCTGACCAAATTCCCAAAGGAATAATCCTTATGATGGTACAGTCATTCTGTGAAAGTTTAAATACAATCTGATGAAAACTGTGGACTCTAGAGTGTTAACAAAGATCTTTGAATTAAATTTTCATAAGGCCCCTTTTCTTATGTTTCTTGAGGAATCATATCCGATTCCAAAAGGTACAATCCTTATGATGGTACAATCACTCTGTGAAAGTTTGACTAGAATCCGTCGAAAATTGTTGGCTGTAGATTATTAATGAGAATTTTTCATTAAACATTTCATAAGGCCCCCTTTTCCTGTGTTTCTTGAAGGATCATACCAAATTTCGAAAGGACTAATCCTTATGATAGTACAATCATTCTGTGAAAGTTTGAAGGGAATCCGATGAAAACTATTGACTCCAGAGTGTTAAAGAGTATTTCTTAAAAGATTTTTCGATTAAATTTTCATAAGGCCCCTATTCCCGTGTTTCCTGATGGATCTGACCAAATTCCCAAAGAATCAATCCTTATGATGGTACAGTCATTCTGTGAAAGTTTAAATACAATCTGATGAAAACTGTGGACTCGAGAGTGTTAACGAGAATTTTTTATTAAAATTTTCATAAGGCCCCTTTTCCCCTTTTTCATGACAGATCAGACCCATTTTCGAAAGGACCGATCCTTATGATTGTTCAATCATTCTGAGAAAGTTTGAAGAGAATCCGATGAAAACTGTGGACTCTATCGTGAAAACGAGGATTTTTAATCGAGTTTTTAATTGAATTTTCATAAGGCCCCTTTTCCCATGTTTCTTGACGGATCATACCCAATTTCGAAAGGAACAATTCTTATGTTGGTACAATCATTCTGTGAAGGTTCGAAGAGAATCCAATGAAAATTGTGGACTCTATCGCGTAAACAAGGATTTTTATTGGAATTTGAATTAAATTTTCATAAGGCCCCTTTTCCCATGTTTCTTGACGGATCATACCAAATTTCGAAAGGAACAATCCTTATGTTGGTACAATCATTCTGTGAAAGTTTGAAGAGAATCTGATGAAAACTGTGGTCTCTATCTCGTAAACGAGGATTTTTTGATTAAATTTTCAAAAGGCCCCTCTTCCCATGTTTCTTGACAGATCAGACCCATATTCGAAAGGAACGATCCTTATGTTGATACAATCATTCTGAGAAAGTTTGAAGAGAAACCAATGAAAACTGTGGACTCTATCGCGTAAACGAGGATTTTTTATTAAATTTAAAATGAATTTTCATAAGGCCACTTTTTCCGTATTTCTTCACGGATCATACCCATTTTCGAAAGGAACGATCCTTATGTTGGTAGCATTATTCTGTGAAAGTTTGAAGAGAATCTGATGAGAACTGTGGACTCTATCGCGTAAACGAGATTTTTTTAATTAAATATTCATAAGGCCCCTTTTCTCGTGTTTCTTGACGGATTATACCCATTTTCGAAAGGAACGATCCTTATGTTGGTACAATCATTCTGAGAAAGTTTGAAGACAATCAGGTGAAAACTGTGGACTCTATCGCGTAAACGAGGATTTTTAATTGAATTTTTAATTAAATTTTCATAAGGCCCCTTTTCCCATGTTTCTTGACGGATCATACCCATTTTCGAAAGGAACGATCCTTATGATGGTACAATCATTCTGTGAAAGTTTGAAGAGTATCCGATGTAAACTTCGGACTTTATCGCGTAAACGAAGATTTTTTAATTAAGTTTCAATTAGGCCCCTTTTCCCGTGTTTCTTGACAGATCTGACCCATTTTCGAAAGGAACGATCCTTATGAAGGTACAATCATTCTGCGAAAGTTTGAAGTGAATCCGATGAAAACTGTGGACTTTATCGCGTAAACAAGGAAAAGTTTAACGAACGGACGACGGACGGCCGGACGGGAAAAAGCCATCGCTATAGCTCTAGTGGCCTTCGGCCAGTAGAGCTAATGATAAATAAGAAGGTCACAATCCTCGTGTATTTTGACGGAATAGACTCAACATCGAATAGAGCGTTTCTTGTAAATGTGCGATCAATCCAAGAAAAAAAAAAGGTATTCCGATGACATTTGTGGACTTGTGTCGAGTTTGATATATGCAGTAATTCTACACATATTGGTTGTAGAATAAACACAACAGCCTAATACATCTGCTAAAAAAAAAAAAAAAAAAAATGAGCGGAATTTGACCTTCGACACAATCGTAGAAACAACCTACGATTAGCAAATTGACCAATCGCAATTGTCAATCAAGGACTCAATCGACCAATCAAATCATTCATTCAGACCGGAATTGAGCTTTGAACTCCTACATTTGCGTGAAATATTTCTGTACGTTTGGCGACTTAAACGTCGTAACTACAGCTTATTCAAGTTATACTTACGTCGTTTAGGTCGCCAACCAACCATTTCACATTTTTAATATATGCTACTGACTTTCAATTTTGAAAAATAACGCCGGCTAACATCGATGCAGAACTTCCTGTCGGAATCAATGGGCGAGACCAACGGAGTTAGTGGGCGGGGCCAGCGATTGTTCAATTCGGCTAAGATATCAAACGAAATTAATTTGCATTATCTAGATCCATGAAGATATAACAAAAAAAAAATGCCATAGCTACCACACAGATTATTCTGTTAAAATTTTACCCTAGTCTAACACATATTTAAGTTTCATTAGAATAACTTTTCCATTAAGGTCCCTTTTTCCGCCTAGAATGGTAAAAACCTGATAATATACACAAGGTCAGGTGACTAGGATCATTCTGTAAAAAAATGCAAATCTGTCCAGAAATGGAGGAGGAGTTGTGTTAACAAGAAATTTTGCACTAACCCCCCTTTTTTTTCTTCAATGACACAGCCTAAAAATAATAAAACCACGACATCATACGCGCAAGATCAGGTGACTTGGAAATTACTGTGATTATTCCATTCAAATTCGTCTACAAACGTAGGAGGAGGTGCGTAAACAAGAAGTTCGTGTACGGAGGTCGGAATGGATGTACGGAGAAGATGATAACGATATACGTCCACCTTCGACGGCGGATCAAAAGTAAATTATTGGTTGTTGTCCTTGCAACTTTAACCCTTTCCTGTTTTTTCAAAATATTAGACTGGTCCAAATTCAAAAGTTTTGCAGACGAAAATTTAAAGTGAAATGGTTTTGAAATATAATCAATCAGTATGGTAGAAAAAATTGTGGAAAAAGGAGAAATTGCTTGTAACAAGCAATTTCTTCTTTTTCTACAATCTTTTTTCTAAAATCAGAGCGACGTAAAATCCCGGTTTTGTACAGGAAAGGGTTAATAAGTTCATCAAACAAAGATGCTTGCCATAAATGTTAGAGTTCAACATTTATTTCCATCTAAGTGAACGATGTGCTTGGTCAATCGATTCTGTTTTGTTGTAAGGGGTGATTCGTTAATTGGATAACATTTAAATTTGCTTGTCTTATTGGCGAATCGCCGATGTCAATCAAACTATATATTGACCAATCAAATAATTCATTTAGACCAAATACAAACTTTGAACCAATATTCATGTTTGTTGGTTATTTAAATACAGTTACTAACGCTTATCTAAACCGCAGTTACGACATTTAGGTCGACAGGTGAGCTAAGAAAATACAAGTAAATAAGAACAAGTTTACACATTTCATAACAAACATATAATAATATCCTTTTCAACAAGAATGACTACGTGCTAACAAGAAAAATGTCATCTTCCTCTAGACTTCATTCATAGATAATTGACCAGTTGCTTGCAACGTCCACTTGCTACTTTGGCCCCGCCCTTTGACTCCGACGAGAAGTTCCGTTCTGAGTTTAATCGACGTTATTTTGAAAAAAATATGACCAGTAGCATACAACAATAAAGTAGAATAGTTGGTTGGCAACCTAAACGTCGTAACTATAGCTTGAATAAGCTGTAGTTATGACACTTAAGTCACAAAACGAACATGAAGGTTAAAAATTAGTGGCTAATGTCGGAGGTCAAAACTCTTTTCTTGTCAAAATGAATGATTTCAATGGTCGACTGGTAATTTGATTGACAGACGCGATTGGTCAATTAGAAATATTATCAGACCTGAATTTTGGTGATAAACCTTAAACTTCATCAATTAACAGACTCAAATATTCAATGAATTACATACATATCTTGTAAAATCATGTCACTACTTTCAATGCAAGGTTCTGCTTAAATGCAATAATGTCCATGTTACAACAACTACAACAAAACACACACAAGAGCTTGCATAGAAAAAACACTGTAAATATAAGCTACATGTATTTTGCAGAGACAAAGACAGATAATTCCGGAAAGATTTGAGGGGTAGAAAAAAGTTTAAATCATGCACAACAAGACGTCAAAGAAAATCATTGTGGCAAGTTCCAGTTTATTCCAATTGATTATATTGGAGTTGTGCACAAAAAATCTATTTTGCTAGAACAAGGGCAGACAATTTCAAAACAACCAGAGGCATAAAAATCTTTATCTCATACACAGCTAGACATCATAGAGATCGTTGTGGCAAGTTCCAGTTCATTCCAATTAAAAACGTAGGATGGTGCATACAAAAAACACTGCAATTTAAAGGTACCCTGCTAAGTCAATGATAAATAATTCTAAATTCTAAAGGGGCGTCCAAAAGTGTCACTGGGACGGAATTGGTTAAACAAAGGGCCTTAACTCATAGAAAAATGCATGGAACATAACCAAAATAGCTTGTGCACATCCAACCTCTAGTTTAGGAGAACATGGGCGAACAAGAAAACGCTACATATTTTTGGGGTAAATAATGAAGAACCCTGTGGTAATATTTGTTAAAGAACATCCGTGCAACTTAAACTCATTCCAATACAATCCCACATTTTTATGCACTTGAAAACATTGTGGGAAAAGGAGAAGTTGCTTGTGACAAGCAATTTCTCCTTTTCTCTCAATATTATCTATCCTACTAGGAACTGATTATTCAATTTTAGCACATATTGAGTTGTCGCCTGTAACCTCTTTCAATTTGAACTATTCTGAAATGCATCATCTGATCACAGTATCTTCTTTCATATCGTCGGCCAATGTATATATAAATCAGTTTATTAATACGATCAACTATCATGTATCAATTGTTTCTTCTTTAGCAGAATTATATTGATCCGAATCTAATGTACCATCAAGTTCAGACAGATTGACAAATATACTGCCATCTTTGACAGACACTTTGTGCATTCTTTGTCTGACATCACCTGCCTTCCATTTTGGTGGCTTGCTGAGGTTGTGGGGATCAACAGACTGAAAAATATTGGGTGGTTAAAAAAACAACAACAAGGTTTTACCTTTGAAGTTAAAAACATTATCATGAAAATGATATTCCTTTTGCAATTTTATCAAAATTGTCTTTGTAATATTCAGGACAAGATCATGAAAGTTGTCAATTAGACATTTTGATAAACTGTATTTCACTCTATAAGAAAAGGTGTCTAAATGGATGGTCCAGTATTTTTACATTATCATTGTTCCACTTAAGAAATGTAGAGAATGTTTTTCATTTTCACCGAGCCATGAATCTAAAACTTTATCACACTGTGTGAATTCCCAAAGTGGATTCATGCATTAGTGTGATTAAGTTTTTAGGTTAATACCTCATAGAAAACTAACAAACAAATTCTCATTTCCTATGATTTGATGCCATCAAGTAAAACAATGCAAATATTTTACTAGTTTTGAGTAAAAATTAATGGATCTACTTTGTGTGCAAGCATACAAAATAGATGCATGCTCAAAGGGGTCAATATGCCAAAGTAAGGACCATTCTATACAATTACCAAAAAACATATTTACAAATGGTATGTCAAAATGACCAAACAAAAGAAAACGACAAAAGCTATCTTTTTTTTTTCAAAGAAACACCCAACACAACCTGCTTTTTGAGGCCTTGAATAAAAATAACCCTGTAAAACATTTTTAGCAATTTCTCCTTTGCTCACAATGTTTTGGCATTTTTTTTGTTTTTAATGCAATTTCATTTGCCTTCTGCATCTTTTTACAATGTTGACCAGTCTAATACTCTGTTATCTGGTAATTGGTTTGATGGCTGAGTGGTGTGGGTACTTGACTCGTGATCTGAAAGTCATGGGTTTGAGCCCCGCTGTCACTGGTGTGTTAACCCATTCCCACACAAAGACCCTTTTAAGCGTCCTTCAATATGAAAGCTTTGGAAAACATTGTGGAGAATAAAGAAATTGCTTGTTACAATCCACAATGTTTTCTACCCTAAAAGACAAAAATTTTGTTAAGATTTCATTAACTTGAAATTGTCGTCTGCAACTTCTTTGATATTGGACCAGTCTAAAATCTTACCATGTGTAAATGGGTTAATGGGCAAGAAACTTAATAGCCAATCCTAGTCTACTCAGCTGTTAAATTGGGTGGCAGAGGGTTAAAGCCACTGCCTCTCTTACGGGAACGAAAAATATCTGGATGAATAGTGTTTGAGAGCACGTAAGATTAAAGCTTTCATCTCAATCAAACTAAAATAAATTTGTATAATGCCAACATGTTTGAGTATAGGAAAAAAGGCAAATAATGGGACAGACTTGGTTAAAGAGGGCCCCACTTTGTATCTTAGGGGGCCATTGGCCCTCTAGACTGAACACTGGGTGTTATACTTCTGAATCTCACAAAACAGACAATAAATAGGAATTAGGAAGAAGCATAATTTGTCATTATTTTCAACCCGTTCCCACACAAACACATATTTTGATACTCCAAGGAAAAAGGCTTGGAATAACTAACCAATACCCAGACAATCCCAATTTCTTAAGGATTTATAAAAGAACAACATTTGATGATAATGTGAAACAAGAAGGCCTCATCCAAAAGACCGAGCCGGGGACCCCTTAGACAGGAGTTTGGTGAGTTTTCCATTCCCACACAAACTAATTGGAGATATAACTCAAGCAAATGTTTAACTCTTTAAATCATTACCAAACAATGACACTTTTGGATGCCCCTCTAGAAAAGATAGTTAGGAAATCATTGTCGAAAATGAATAAATTACTTGTTACAGGCAATTTCTTCATTTTACACAATGTTTACTACCTAAAGACAAAAAAATTAAAAAAAATAAAAAAATAAAATAAAGATTTCATCAACTTGAAATTGTCATCTGCAACTTCTTTCAATTTGGACCAGTCTAAAATTCTGTTGTCTGGTAATGGGTTAAGGTATCTCCAAAAGCATGTCCTTTGTCCCTCCTTACCTGGTAGTAGTTCTGACCTGTATCAAGACACACTTTGTACCTGTGCCATGGACAAACCAAACATAACCTCCCTCCAAGTTCCTGAAACATCCAGAAATTACCCTCTTAAAATAAGACATCAATGATGGTTACAGTTCATTTCCCATAGAAATAAAAATTCATAATTAAAATAGAGCACCACTCAGATAGATAGTGAAAAGTTCTTTGCAAAAAATGGGGGCGAAAATTGATTTCGAGTTAGCAGTACCCCAACAGTATGGTTGGCCTTTTTGATAGTGAATAAACATACAAAATCTCAGGTACATATCTCCAATTATAAAAGAGATTTGACAAAATTTGTCTTGCTGTTTACACCTACATAAAGAACAACTGGGTGATGACAATATCTTTGACACTTTTGCTCTAAAATAGCAAAGCTAAAAAGCTACATTATGTAAACTTGTTTTCTAAAACTTTAAAAGACTACACACATTTAAAAACGATGAAAAGACATTTGCTGGTAAAGAAATTGAAGGAAAAATGAAAACTTTATCATGAAATTCAATACAGGTCAGCAAGAAAACACTGTATGAATTATGGAAGGAATTGTTGTTTGCATTCTTGCAACTAATAAACCCTAATATTACTATATTGGCAGAGTGCAGCGACAAGATCAACATGTGAGAATGAACACACTCATTTTGCCTACAATAGGAATACATTTATAGTCACCTCAATATCGCCATTGTAAAGTGGACCTCCAGCATCTGTAAGAAGAAAACAATCGAAGAAAGTCATGTGTCATGGTTCAAATTGGCCCAGAGCTTTGGGAGGAGATGTCATTTAAAAATCGTTCTTTATTTCTATATAAAACCCCACCCCCTGGGGCTCCACCCCTGTTGAGCCCAAAGATCATGATTTTAGAAATTTCAAAGAGGTCAATATACTGATGCTTCATGCAAAATATCAAGACTCTACGCCTTCTTGGTCAGGGGAAGGAGATTTTTAAAGATTATTTAAAATTTCACTTTTGTTGCCATAGCAACCAGAGATTTTAATGAATTTTAATTCTTTTAGCAATTTTTCAAAGGGGACCACCTAAGGAACATTTCTGCAAAATTTTGTTCAAATTGGCCATGTGGTTTGGGAGGAGATGTCATTTAAAAATCTTTCTTTATTTCTACATAAACCCCACCCCCCTGGGGCTCCACCCCTGGGGCTCCACCCCTGGGGACCTGAGGATTATGATTTCAGCTATTTCAAAAGAGGTCAATATACTGATGCTTCATGCAAAATATCTTGGCTCTACGCCTTTTGGATCAGGAGGAGAAGATTTTTAAAGATTATTTTAAAATTTCACTTTTGTTGCCATGGTAACCAGAGTTTTCAACAGATTTCAATTCTTTAGCTACTTTTGAAGGGGACCACCTAAGGAACATTTCTGTAAAATTTGGTTCAAATTGGCCCAGCGGTTTTGGAGGAGCTGTCGTTTAAAGAAATTGTTGACGGACGACGGCCTCCAGACACTGCCGGACAAAAAGGTGATCACAGGAAAGGGTTAACCCATTCCCACACAGTGACGCTTTTAAACGCCTTTCAAAATAAAATCTTTGGAAAATATTGTGGAAAATGAAGTAATTGTTCGTCACAGAGAAATTTCTTCATTATCCACAATGTTTTCTCTCCAAATAGAAAAAGATCTTAAAGATTTCATCAACTTTAAACTGCCATCTGCAACTTCTTTGAATTTGGACTGGTCTAAATTTTTATTGTGTGGGAATTGGTTAAGAGAATGGTCTTGTTATACACTTGCTTGTGGTATATATACGAATGATTGGTTTGGATGCAGATATAAATCACTGCTGAATTCTCACACAAGTCTATTTTGATAGAACTCATTAGAATTGTCTCCTTGACACGATTCTATTTAGATCCACCAACATAGGATTTAGTTTTGATAATTAACAAAACGTCCAATTTTGAAGATCCTTTGATTTTGTTAGTGGTCAATAAATGAAACAAGTCTCTTAATCGGGCTTAATAAACTTTGAGGCAGTAACTATCTACACAATGCAGACTGAAGACTATGATCAAACTTATTGAAGGATGTTCTAGCTGATCTGATACATTTACTTGGTATTCTTCATCACATGGAATTTTGATAGAAATGTCATACACTATCTTATTACAAAGTAGATGTCAAATGCTTTTTGGCAGGTAACAAGTCTCAAAGCTAAAATCCAGGATTACTTTACTTACGATAACAAAAGGAATCTAAAGCATAGAATCTGTTTCTAGCTCTTACAAGTACAATATCTCTGTTGTTAATTGTCAGCCTTTTCTTCACCAAACCTTCCATTTCGGAAAGCCTGCACACAAAATGCTCCTCCTGAAAACCCAATCATACTGTAACATTTGATTAATTACATTGCCAGGATATGCTGCATACTTTAAATCTAATCATTCAAGCAATTTCTTCATTTTCAAATTTGTTTTCTACCCAGAAAAATGAAAAAACTAAAATTTTACCAACTTTTAATTGTCGTCTGCAACTCCTTTCAATTTGGACCAGTCTAAAATTTGCCGTCTGGCAATGGGTTAAGCATCAGCCTTCCAGATTTATTTCAAATCAAGTTATTAAGTTATTACCTGTCATAATATGAAATTACTGATGGACTGGGATAGGCAAAATCTGATGATGAATTCTGGTAGATGATGAATATTGAAACATCTTGAGATAACCAGGTTAGACTAAATATTTGATTCTAAAGTCTGAAAGTCTTTACCCAAAGAGGATCTTTTTTGTAGTTAATGCTACTTTGAACAAAATTAATTCAGATTTGAACCTACATCATTTGACACCTCTCATATAAGAAATCCTTCTCTGTTATGTAATCACTGAGTACTTGTTGCATTAATACAAACAATCTGTGTTCAGTATCAGTGATGAAGAAACAGGGGTATGGAATTCATATGCTTGTCTTGCATAGGTTTTTCAAGTTGGGGACAAATACATTTTTTTTTAAGGTTACTTGACTAGGGACAAGTAAATTCCTGCAGGGAAAATCTTGGAATGAATCAAAATAGACCTCAAAATGATTTATTATCCTGATATTTTATTTGAAGGCAAGAAAATATTGTTATAAATGAAAAAATGCTGACTTCAAGCATTTTCTTCATTAACAACAAAGTTTTCTTAAAATTGATTCATTCACTTTTTGAAGACAAGTTTAATTTTGATTTTTGAGCAGGTAGAAAACCAACTATCAGTTGTCTGGGGACAAGTGGAGAAAATCTGTATTTCCATTCCCCTGAGAAAACTTGTGACATTTATACCAGCTTTTTCATTTGCTTTGATAAACCCTTAACAATGATTGTCCGACAACAACAACAACAAAAAAAAACACATCTATACGCACCTACTGGGCAAAAAGTGATTTCAAAATAGCAGATTTCTGTTCAAATTTGTAAAGTTTGGGCCACTTTAGGAAGAATTATAACTAAGCAACACAGGACCCTGAACCAATAGAGTACATAACATTGATGGATGACCAAAGTTTTATAACTATGTCTTAAAAGAAGCTGTAGTTACAAGGTCTAAGTCACCCATGGATGATCTGTGTTTTTTTGTACTTGATACAACTTTAATCTTTGCTGACAATGCGGTTAATAAGCTCTTACTAGACTAATGTAAACCTTAACTAAAATATGTTATTGCGTACTACAAATCAAATGTGTTATGAAAACCTTGTGGAATAGCTAAATTTACAGTGTTGGAAAAAAATATATATAAATTTTAGACAGTTGAAAACTAAAAAAAGTTGCTGAAATCAATTTTAAGTTGATGGAATTCTAAAAAGTTTTGTATTTTGGGGTATGCAGCATTGTGGATAATGAATAAATAGCTTGTAACACTTATTTTCCACAACTTTTTTCCATAGCATTTCCTTGGGTAGTGTCCAAATGACGGTTTATGTGGAAATAGATTATGGAATTGTTAAGTTTTCCATTATTGAAACATCAACAAAAATAGGAAAGACGGACAATAATTCCTGCAAAGATACACTCTCCTGTAGAAAATGTGAAAATACAGCAAATTTAATACACAGTACATATCAAGTAAATTGTTAATCAGATCCTCATTTTCGATACCCCTCTGGCACCCAAGCATTTGCAGCTTGACCTAGATAACATGAATCTATCAGGAAGCTTCCCAATGATCAAGATCTTATAGTATTGACCTACATTGAGGTAATGATTACAAAGTTTGTCAGTATTTACTGGTTTCTGACCTTTTTATCATGTTAATATTATCATGTTTATGAATCTAGGACAATAGCCCTCCAAACAAAATCCCCTTCTGTGTATTTTGACAAGGCAGACACTATCCCCTTAAACAAATTAAAATTAAACAGGGCTTACCTTAGCTTCTTTGTTATTCTGACAGGGCGGACAAAATCCCCTTTCTAATAGTAATTGGTAATTGGGCAGACAATATCCCCTTGTGGTTTTACTAGTGCAGACAAAAGGCCCTTTCTAAGATATATCACAGACAATGTCTAGACCTACTTCACTTTTTTCGGTTAAAATTCTGGAATTTCCCTGAAAATCAGAGTTTTCTTTCACTTATTTGTAATATAAATCCCAACAATCAACGTAAAACATATTTTAAACGTACCAGGCATGCCATGTCCATTGCTTTTGATTAATGCAGAATATTTAAATTTGGCCCAATTATACCATTATTATTTCATATGTTGCCAGAAAAAAACACACTTAAATGTGTCGGAACTTTGACAGAATAAAATTGTAAATAAGATCACAACACATTTGAGTGGAAGATTAATGCAATTTGATTTTATATGCCTCAAAAAAGGCAACAGTCTAACTGACCTAACCTATCACCACGTTTATCTTAGACTCTTTTCTTGTCTAGATAAAATTTGTAAAGATCTTGAGGTTTGAAGTCAAGTGCTCTACCAACTGACCCTGGTTTAGAGTCCTTGGCTGACCAAACTAACAATCATACTGTACATTGCAATTGATTTTATTTTAAATAAAAAGTGAACATCATCTCTTAACCCTTTCCTATTTCACAAAATATTAGACTTGTCCAAATTCAAAGGGACAGCAATTAATTAAATGTTATTAAAAACTAATTTCACAAGCAAGAAATTAATGGCATTGAGTAATACAAATCGAGAAACCACACCTTTAATCAATTTTCAGCCGGTATTATTCCTTTGATTTTTAGCTAGCAGCTTTGATAGGTTAAGCTAACAGAAAAAAATTTGAGGTCTTCTCAAAGTTCAATGATTGCAAACTGATGCTTTAGGCTTAAACACAAAATCCATAAACACCAAATCCATAAGAAGTAGTTCTTATATATTTCAGGAATATTGCAAACTCTATTAAAATTGTAGAGCTCTCTCTAGAGAGCATGCTATTTAACCCATTCCTACTCAAGTCCGTTTTTAAGTATCTCAAGAAAAAAACTTTGAAAAACAATGTGGATGATGAAGAAATTGCTTGTAACAAGCAATTTCTTCATTTTCCACAATGTTTTCTGTCAAACAAGGGAAATATTTTCTAAATTCAACCAAGTTCCTTCAATTTGAACCAGTCTAAGATTTTGTTGTGTTGTCATGTTTTAACTCCTGGATTACTTTAAAATCGTTTATTTATCATCATAACCTTTGACAAAGAAGATTACTAAACAAACCAGCTTTGCTAGCTTACAATACTTTCAGTTCTTTGATTTAAACTATGCCAATTGGCAGTTTGGTTCTCGATGAGAGTTTAAAGAAATCAAATGGTTTGAATTATGAATTTAACTTTCTGAACCATTGTTTAATTTACAGTTAGGCACCCAATATCATTTTTAAAAAGGGTAAATTACTATTCATCTTTAAGAAGAATATGAATGGAATGGGTTATTGTTCATTCTGTTGCTTTAGAGCGACTGCCTCGATGGTCGAGTGGTATAGGTGCTTGACTCGTGATCTGAAGGTCATGGGTTCGAGCCCCAACGTCACCAGGGTGTGTTCATGGGCAAAACACTTAATAGCCAGCCCCAGTCTACCCAGCTGTAAAAGTGGGTAGCAGTGAGATTAAGCCACTGCCTCTCTTTCAGGGATGCGAAAACATCTGGATTGTGAGTGTATCACCTGCCAGTATGACCCGAAAGGGGAGATAGGCAGTATAAATAGATAGATAGAGAATGCAGTTTGCCGTAACAATTTAACAAAGGGGATAAAATTAATGTCTGCCCATCGAGGGGATAATGTCCACCCTGTTGTTATTTGGAAGAGATATTTTTCTGCCCTGTCAGAATGACGAAGGGGTAAATGTCCCCCTATTAAATTTAGGAAGGGAATAATATTCGCCTTGTCAAAAAACATAGAAGGGATTTTGTCCAGAGGGTTAAATGTCCGGTCACCATATTAAAATGGCTTCATCTTTAGTTGTCAAAATAGTAATTTGTTAAGATCAGGGGCACGTGCCACCTAAACAATCAGTCCATCAGAAAGAGGGTCAGCTAAATCCTACAGGTGGAAAAAGTGATGGGACGATGTATTCTATCTATCTATCTAATCTATCTATCTATCAATCTATCTATCTATCTATCTTTCTATCTATCTATCTATCTATCTATCTATCTATCTATCTATCTATCTATCTATCTATCCATCCATCCATCCATCCATCCATCCATCCATCCATCCATCTATCTATCTATCTATACATATATACTGCCTAACTCCCCTTTCGGGTATTACTGGTATTGGCCAGTCTGAAACTACAGAAACAAAGAATATTTATCGAAAGCTTTGTATTTTGTAACAAAAATCAAAAATACATACCACCATCACTGCCAATCAGGCGTTTTATTTACAGAAGTGTAAGAGTTAAATTTGACAGTTTTAGACATGGCGGCTTTTGAAATAAGGGGGATAACTTTGCAATTTATAAATCATCTAAGTACACAAGGTGAAAAAAGAGTACGTGTCGTAAGTGCATATATGTAAACGGAATCTCCACATTCAACTAATTAGTAACAGGTTATAACAACAGTTTGTAAGCTTTTGAAGGGTAAGTTACAGGCGAAAAGGTAATTGATCACAAAATCACAAGAACCTCAATTCATAGGAAGTCGCTTTCTCGAAACATTCGGTCCTGTCTTATTTCAACCGCGAATTTCTAGGACCAAGATTATGTATTTTGTATATTGGTGGCAATACCAGAATTAAAATAAATTAAATTTCATAGACTTGAAATTGTCGACTGCCTCGATGGTCGAGTGGTTTAGGTGCCCCAACATCACCGGGGTGTGTTCACGGGCAAGACACTTAATAGCCAGCCCCAGTCTACCCAGCTGTAAAAGTGGGTAGCAGTGGGAGTCAGCCACTGCCCCTCTTTCAGGGACGGGAAAACATCTAGATTGTGTCACCTGCCAGTAATACCCGAAAGGGGAGTTAGGCAGTATAAATAGATAGATAGATAGATACAACATCTTTAAGATACTCAAGTAGGTAGCTGCGATATCGTAGCCCTCTTTCTGATAATCTGCTCGCCACACACAAAAAAATCAAACTATTCCTGTTTTTCAAAAGAAATAGAATTGTCCAAAGTTGAATGTTACAGTGTTGCATTTTAGCAGTCTGAAAATATCCTTGGTTGGGCTCATGGTACATATTATATTCAATTTGTAGATAAAAATTTATTTGATATCACCAATTTATTAAATATATATGATTTTCAAAAAGAAATTGTTTGTGCAGGTTCTTTAATGTAAGATCTTTGAACTTAATTGACTCTTTATCACACAACCACTTATTTTGATGCACTGAAGAAAAGCAGCTTTAGAAAATATTTAGAGGAAATGAGAAAATGCTTGTACCAAGTAATTTCTCCATATCTCACAATGTTTTATCCTTTTGCCATGTAATGGCGATGAGCATATAGAGTTAACTCTGTCTGTGTGTGAGTGTGTGTGTATGTATGTGGTGTTACCTGTTATCTGTGTGTCCAATTCTTGTTTGGAGCATATCTTCTGTACATTAAATGATGGATTTCAACATACCATCTGAAAGAGTACTAGTGTCATGAGAAAAGTTCTGTTGGATACTCCCCAATTCAAGATCATGACTGATGGTCTTATAACAAGCAATTAAATGGAGGCATCCATGTCTGACTCATTTCTATTCAATTCTGTTTTCTCTTTTTGAATTCTCTCTGTTTTCTATTCAATTCTGTTTTCTCTTTTTGTAATTTTTACACACTTTTTGAAATATCTTTGACTTATTTTATTTTAACCTGTGTTAACCCTTTCCTGTTCAATCCCTGGTTTTAATGTCCCTGTGATTTTACAATTGAGAAAATATTGTAGAAAAAGAAGACATTGCTCGTGACAAGCAATTTCTTCATTTTCCAATATTATTCTCTACCATATTAAATGGTTATTTTTCAAATTAAATCCACTTTAAAATTTTGTCTAACAAACCTTTGAATTTGTTGTGGTTTAAATTTTGCAAAATAGGAAAGGGTTAAATTATGTTGTCTGGTAATTGTTTTACCTATATTTTTACAGATGACAAGTAAAAAAGTTGATACAAATCTAGCAGATGGCGTTCTAAACAACAGTGAATGGGTCAAAAGATGGGACGTCAAAAATATAGGCTTTCATCAACCGGTACATGCCAGGTACTGTTCAGTTAACCCATTACCTGACGACAAAATTTTAAATTGGTCCAAATTGAATGGAGTTGCAAACGTCGATTTAAAACTTGTGAAATTTTGGATTTTTTTAATCTATATGGTTGAAAACATTGAGGATAATGAAGAAATTGCTTGTTACAAGCAATTTTTTCATTTTCCACAATGTTTTCCAACGTTTTTTTTTCAGAGGGGTGTCTAAAAGTGTCATTGAATGGGAATGGGTTAAGCCACTTTTCCCCGCACAATTTCCTGAATAAAGTTTAAAATTTAATTTGAGAAATAAGAATTGCATTTGGGCCATTTTTAGCTTGAGCTTGAAGGATGAGGAACGCTATTCCGGTCAACCTGGTTACAGTGTCGGTTTAAGTCTTACGTCAAGGGCAAAGCTTCATTACTCCGACATTCATTTTAGTGTACTTTTGACTAATTTTTTGACTTAAGACATAAGGATAAAGTTTTACTTTCAAGTCTTCCAAACATTTTTCAAAAGTTAAAAATTGGGTCACTTTGGGTTAAAAACTGGGTCACTAAATCAAATTTTAGAAAAACCATGAGGGCACTCATGAGGGCACATTTTGCACTGAAAATTGGTCAATCTTTATTTGGATAAATTCTTTGACAAAAGTTGAGTCACATATGGTCATTGGGCTAAATTCTTAAAAAATGTTTATGTACTCTAAAGACCACATGTTTTTCTCAATATTCTGAAGAGGAGTCATTTGGTCATTTAGAGAAATCTAGGTTCAAGTCAAATCAAAGAAAACATGTTTACTCCCTTTAGTCAAAATTAGGTCAAATGAAAGAATTGTAGCAGCCATGTTTTCAACTCAATTGGCTTTACAACTGGTCAGACTGTTTGTCTGGATGCTTAACTTAGGTGAACGATATTGGGACAATGTGGCCCTCTTTTATGAAAATTTACTGCAAACTGTTCTTGGATTGTGGGTTCATATCCTGTCTTAACCAACATTTTCTCTATCAATTGACAAAAAACATTGCTATCTGTGCCATTAATTGTCTCTCAATAGTTGGCCTAAGTGGGATGAGCAGTATATTTGACGCAAATTTATATTTTTGTAAGATTATTACTATATAATATAACTTAACTTTAGTTTTGCCTATCAAAAACGGGCGTTCTGATTGGTAAAAAAAAATTATTCATAACTCCATGAACAAAATTTTGAGCACGCAGTGATTGTGCTTCCACATAAAATAGTCCCATACAAAAAGGTATCACTAATCTGTAAAATATTCGCTTTTTTAACTCGAAGCTATTAAATTATAAGAAATGAAGAGAATACTTTTGTTTTCATGGAGGTATGAACCGAAAAACCTAATCACACAGTGTGATTAGTTTTTTCGGTTCATACCTCCAAGAAAACAAAAAATATTCTCTTCATCACTTAAGCAGATTTGTTCATCAGCATTACATGATGGGCTATGAAAAGAAACCTTGGATCTCTAATTTCAAGGTCAATGTCATGTTTAGATGTCAAATGTGGAATATGGGGTATGATATCTGTGCCTGCTCCGTCATTATCTTACATACTTAGATCATTGTTCAATTGATTTGTCAGAATCATTCATCAGCATGAGATGATATTTCTTGTGAAAACTAGGGTCTGTACCTTCAGGTTCATGGTCATACCTAGATATCAAATGTAAAAATTATAATAAAATGGCAATACATATTTACTACCTTCTTTTGAGGAAGCATTGCTCATAATTTAAGACTGTTTAAATTGACAAAATGTTAGACTGGTCCAAATTGAAAGACAACAATTTCAATTTGCAAACAACTATTCCAAGAAGGAATTTTTGACTTTTTTAATTTTCTGGTCTGAAAACTTTGTGGAAAATGCAATTGAAAATCAAGCAATTTCTTCATTTTAAGCAATGTTTTCCTAATTGATTTTCTTGAGGGGCATCAGAAGGCGTCATTGTGTGGGAATGGGTTAATGATTACTTACAGGCTATAATATCAATATTTCTCCTGGTAGGAACATTGCATAATAATTCTTACTATTTAACATATCTTGCTTTCTGCATAAACTTCATATTTTTGGTCATGAAAATGGGTAATGACTGCTCTAGAGACATAATTATGCATAGTTGATGATTTAATTCATTTTTTAAAATTCATTTCAGCATTCTGGACAAAAAAGAATCAGAATTATTTGGAGGCAAAGCCAGGACAGTATTTGCACCCCTTTGTGGAAAATCTATGGATTTGAAATGGTGAGAAATTTAACCAAGAAAAATTCATAGCTGTAGAGTTCCACCATATTCAAGCAGTAGTTATGACATTTTGCATGCCCAATGGTATTATACATGTACATGTATTTTGATTCAAATCAGACATCCTGCATAATTCAGAGGTCAAGTTGGTGGCCTCATTATCTAAGTGTTATCCAGAGATATGGGTTTATTTTATATTGGTGGCTTAGTGCAAAAGCCTCATAAGTGTATATACTTAGTTTAAACTTTTATGATGTTTTACACTAAGATATTGATATGAATTTATTTTTATTCAGTTGCAATGAAAGCTTGAAGCTTATAGAGTCTATCTCAAACAATCACAATCCATATGTTTCTGTGTCCTGGAAAGAAAGGTAGTGAATTAATATGCACTGCTACTCATTTTTACAGCTGGGTGGACTGGGGCTGGCTATTAAGTGTCGGGTGGACTGGGGCTGGCTATTAAGTGTCATACCCATGAACACACCCCGGTAACGGTGGGGCTCTAACATGTGACATTCAGATCATGAGTCAAGCACTTATACCACTTGGCCATTGAGGCAATCTCTGGCAGATGTGGGTTTAGTTCTGGCTGTGCCATTAATCATGTTTGAATGTCCTAAGGCAAGGAATTTAGAGTCGCAGACAAGTGCTGGTGATATCCATGAAATAGTCATGAAATTTAACATATCATAACTGATTGATTGTTTAATCCATTACCAGATGGCAACATTTTAGACTGTTCCAAATTGAAAGGAGTTGCAGACAACAGTTAAAAGTTTATGAAATTTTAGTTTTTTCAACTTTCTGGGTAGAAAACATTATGTAAAATGAAGAAATTGCTTGATACAAGCAGTTTCTTCATTTTTTACACAATGTTTTTCCAATGGTTTTTCATGAGGAGCATCCAAAAGTGTAATTGTGTGGGAATGGGTTAAAATGGAGTGAAAACCCATTCAAACAAATTTGATTCAAATGAATCATGAAAAAATAGTCATTGAATCATGGTGAGTTATGAATTGTGTATTAGAGCCAAATCTGGAGTGTGTTTGTGTGTCTGCTTACTACCTAAAGCCAGGAAAGCTTAAAGCAAATTTTTTTCTTTCCGTGTAAGACTCTGAAGGACTTGGGTCAATCATTTACATTTTTATATGATGGTCTATTTCTGAATAAACCAATTACCGGACAACAAAATTATATACTGGTCCAAATCGAAAAAAGTTCTAGACAACAATTCGAAAATGCAATGAAATTGTAAAATAAGTGTCATATAGTGTACAAGACAATATGAAATTGCTTGTTACGAGCAGTTTCTCCTTTTCAAAGGATTACCATTGTCGTATTTCTTCAGGACACTGATATTGCGTGGTAATGGCTCAAGGATGATATTGTTTTAACTTTTGCAGTGTGTAGGCTATTAGATATGGGAAGGTTCTATTGGTAAAATTGACCTGAGAAAGGGGCCTCGGTGAAAATTTCTATGTTTACATTCTAAAGGTCACATTTTGCTTAATCTTCATGAAACTTGGTATTATTTTTTGGCTATGGTTGCATCTTTTCTTTGTTATACAAAAAGAGTACTTTTATTAGCAGATAACTCAGGTGAGCTATTTAGGACCATCATGGTCCTCTTATTTTATCAAAGGGGTATCAAAAAGCCTGACTGAAGAGTAAGAGTGAGCTATTAAGATGGGTCATTGTCCGTTTACGATTTGTCATTGTCCATTGTCCGTAACTCTGTCTGTCCAACCACATTTTATTTAAAAAACTTCTTCTCTATACAAGTAGGCCAATAAAACTGAAACTTTGCAGGGATGTTTCTTTGATGAAGCTCTACAAAAGTTGTTAAAAGAATTTCATTCTTGGAAAATCTCTGGTAACTACAAGGCCAAAGGCAATTATATTTCATATGTAGCTTAGGTTGTAGCTTACGCCCCTGAGGTTTGGAAAAATGCTTAATAAGAGCAAATTCAATAAGGCTTTTCCATGTAAACTATAAGGCCTAGGATATTCATTTTTAGCTCCACTTTCTGAAAGCCAGAGAGCTATTGTCATGGCGTTTTGTCCGTTGTGCATGCGTCCGTCCTGCCATCCCTCTGTCCGTAAACTTTTCCTTTGAAAATCTTCTCCTCAGAAAGTACAGAACAGATTTCATGCTGAAAAACATGGCTTTAATTGGTCGGGCTAATTTCCATATATGGTGAAAGCTTTAAAAAGAATTTTGATTGGATGAAAAATATGGCTTTAATGGTCAGGGCTAATTTCCATTTGTCAATTTCTCAGAAACCTGTCTATAGATTTTAACCAAATTTCACAGGAATGATTCTCAGATGACTGTTTGTCAGATTCCTTCAAATAATTTTGATTGGTTGAAAAACTTGCCTATTACAGTGGTGGGTTATGTCCATATATGGTATACAGTGAAAATTTTACATAATGAATTTTACATAACTTGACTTTCATAAAAACAATGAAAAATTTGAAATGGTTCTCTAGAACTATTTCAAAAATGTCAATGACTTAGATTTATTTTCCTGTAATTAAGTTTATTTTGAATTCATGCAAAAACTTTCTTAATCAGTAAATTCATGCCTGTGGAGCAATACAGGCGCTCAAGCACCTATAGTTTATATGTAGCATAACTAGATGATTTTGTACTATTTCACTTAAAATTGTGCTCTTTGGGTAAATTGGGAAAAGTGCAAAATTTTAGTTCAGAAAATTCTTCAATGTAAGACCAATGGCATTTATATTTGGTATGTAGCTTAGCCTGGCTGTTATCTATCAATTTTGATTAAAAAATGCCCCTTCCCTGGGTGTTGAAAGTTGGTAAGAATACTCAAATAGACCATCTTCAACAGTCTTCACCCAATCTACAAATTCTAAGGCATTCATATAGCATTCTTTAATGCGAATACCAAACATCAATTAAGTTGAAATCTAAATTTAATTGCTAATTAAATGTTTGGAACGCCGTAAACAAACTAATCGTAAATTCTTGGATACTTTTTCACTTTCGACTTTATTACTCGTGTCAAAACCTGTGACATATTCAAATAACAATTAGAAAGCTATGCTATAATTCCTAAAAGTGATCAGCCACTTTAATCTTTTTAATAGAAATAACGCCTATCATAATAAGGGCTCGATATCAAATAATCAAAAATCCGTTATTGTATAGACAATGCATTCGTATCCAATCAGTGTCGCTCTTATCAAGTGTGAAATTCTGGTGGTCGGTCTCAATGTGTGAAGTTACTGTTCATTTTAGTGGGGTTCAAAACAGTGTATCAGCTTTAGTGGGGACTGAATTTAGTGGTCGTAATTTGGAATAGCGGGATGCCTGTTTTAGAGGGGTTAGCGTCCATATAGAACAAAAAATTCCGTTCTGTAAAAATTTGGTCATAATAGCGGGGTGCCATAATTTCCAGGTGGTCGTAAGGAGGGGTTTTACTGTATATTAAAAACATAGCATACCATTATTGTTATCTTCCATGTCTCTTGAAGTTGGAAATAAATGGCCCGTCCAAAGGTATCTAAAGGTATCTAAAGTTATGAAAATTGCTCAATAAGAGCATGTTCAAGTATCCCTCCTCTCCCAATGTATAAGTTGTCATGCATTCATATTTGGTTTATAGCTGATTCAGATTGTTCTCTACCAAGGTTGCTAAAATAATACCCATTGGGTCAAATGCCCTAGAGGCCCAAGTTTAGTAAAATGCTCAATTAGAGCAATTTCAAAGTCTTCTCCTGAACACTGGTCCACATTAAAAGAAGTTGCAGACAGTAATCAAAGTTTGATTGAAATTTAAATACAAGGAGTATTTAGGCTAGAAAACATTGTGAGAAATGCAGAAAGTGCTTATAACTTTGTAAATTGCATTTCTCTCTTTCTGACAATTTTTTAAACCTATTTTGCTTGAGGGCGTCAAAATGTGGGATAGTTTGGGTTAAACTATAAAGCCATAGGCATGCAAATTTATTGTATAGGATAACTCAATAGTTTTGTAATATGCCCAAAATCTTATTTTTGTTTTATGTATTTGGCTCAAACTGTTTCTTTTTCATACCAGAAAGTACTGTAATTTGCAGATGCCTCAGGTGAACTATTTAGGACCATCACAGTCCTCTTGTTTTCATTAGGTATGAAACTTATATGCTTATTATTTTGCATGAAGCGAAGAAGTTGACTTACACAGAAGTGCTGTTAGGATTTGAGTTTCATTCCTCAGCAAAGACAATCTCTTTGTTTTGTTTAACCCATCCCCCACAATCTCTCCTTTTGAGGCCCCTCAAGAAAAAGGCTTTGAAAACATTGACAAGTAATTTCATCATTATTAGGAACATTATTTAGGAACTAAAGATTGTTTCTGTTATTTCTATCAATTTGGACCAGTTTAAAATTTTGTCAATCCATTACCAAACAACACAATTTCAGGATGGTTTAAAAAAACTAATATAACTTTGCAGGATGTATGATAAAGGCCACACAGTTACTGGCATAGAGGTTGCAGAACTAGCAATACAAGAGTTTTTTCAGGAACACAGCATTGACCACGATGTAGAAAAGCTGGATATTGGAAAACTATATAAAGTAAGTGGTTATCTATTGAAAGAGGTTTGAAGAGTAGCAGGGCTTGTGAACTTTTCCTTGAACATTATACTGTTCATGGAGTCCATCTGTCTGTTTGTCTGTTGAGAACTTAACCTTGTAACTTGAAATTTTCCTGTAAGTACAAAACTATTTAACCCATTCCCGAAACACACAATTTTAGACTGGTCCAAATTGAAAGAAGCTACAGACGACAATTTCAAGTTGATGGATTTTTTTGTTGTCTTTTTTTATAGAAAACATTGTGGATAATGAAGAAACAGCTTGATACAATTTCTTTATTTTTCACAATGTTTTCCAAAGCCTTTTTCTTCAGGGGATTAAAAAAGAGGGATTGAGTGGGAAAGGATTAATTTACGATGTAACCCCCAATTCAGAGAAGAGAGAGGTATATTTGTTTACCTCTGTCCATCCTTCTGTCCATTACTAATATTTTTTTGCTTCCACTTTACCAGTACTTCCTGTTTTACGAATAAGTTTATTTTCGGACATTGCCTGGTAAAGAGGTATATTTTCGTAACATTTTTCTCAGAAACTACTGTTAGGATTGACTTGAAACTTGGTATTGTGGATCACCTAGGTGTCCTTCGTGGTGGATATGGAATTTAGGTCTGCAAGTTATCTACTACCAGCTTTACAAAGAGTTTGTTTTTGGACATTTTCTGCTTTAGTGATATTTCTTGCCAAATTTTTCTCAGCAACTATTAATAACATTGAATTAAAAGTTGTATGGCGGTTCAGCTAGGGTTCCTAGTTGGCGTTTATCGAATTTAGGCCCACAACTTATCTACTCCTGTTTTATGAATTACTTTACCCTCGGTTATTTAGTGGTATAGTGGAATATTTTCGACCCTTTTTTCTCAGCAACTATTTATATAGCTTTAACTTGAAACTTGATGTGGAGGTTCAGTTAGTGGTCTTTTATGGTGCTTACCAAATTTTAGACCTACAAATTGTCTATTTCCTGTTTTACATATTGGTGTTTCAGACATTGCCTTGTATAATTGTATATTATTGTTCACTTTTTCTTGGCAACTGTTTATAGTATTGACTTGAAACTTGCAGAGCAGCTTGAGCTAGGGGTCCTTCATGGCGCTTACTAAATTTTGCTCCACAAGTTATCAACTTTCTGTTTTAGGACTTTTTCTGGTACAGTGGTATATTTTTTTGACACATTTGTCTCAATAACCATTAAAAGCATGCTCTTGTCAAATGTCAAGTGGTATATTTTGATCCAATTTTTAATGTCATGAACCTTGATAAGGAGGTTCAGCTAAGTGTGCAACATGTTCCTTTCTATTGACACCATAGTCAAGGTCATCTAGGAATGTCTATATCATTTTTTTGAGGTCATATGTATTTTATGTCAAGTGATAGCTTTTATTCATTATTCAGCTCCACTGGATGATGTCAAGCTTGGCTATTGGCATTGCAGTGTGTATGTTGTGTGTCTGTCTTCTATTTTTTATTGAAAAAAAAATCTTCTTCCTGGTTGAATTTCACAGAACAGATCCTTGGAAAATTATTTTTTTAGTTTTGATCTGATCGGTTAAAAAAACATGGATGTTATGGGAGCTCATAATATTGTTCATAGAAGTATGAAAAATAAACAAACAACCGAAAAGCCAATTAAAATTATTAAATCTTAATAGACAAAACTAGAATTAAATAATTTGTGTTTCAGAGCAAAGATGGTAGACTAAAACTCTATGCTGTTGATCTTTATGATGTTACAAAGTAAGTAAAACAAAACTTGGTATGCTTGAATTGGACTTACAGAGCTTCAGGGTATCTACTTATTAAAAATTGTGCGTCATCTTTTGAAAATATGCGGGATTGGCGCGGGCGCACTGTCAATCTGAAGCTCAGGACTGGGAAATTTTTGAGCTACGAATTATTGTACAATCATTGCAATCATTGATTTTGAGATTTGGTCTTATCCATAAAGTATCGCATAGGGGTCCCTTTGAAAATTTTATCAAAATATTCTAGCCAACAAAGAATGATTGTGGTTCTTTTTGTATTTTTGGTTCGATCCATTAAGAATCATGTAAAATTGGGCCTTATGAAAATATCATTCAATATTCTTGTTGACACTAAGCATTCCCCCAATTTCGTCTGATTTACTGTAAAATTTCTAAGAAAGATTCAACCATCATAAGAATTATTTGAAATTGGGTATAGCTGTCAAGTATCAGGGAAAAAGGGACCATTTGGAAATTTCATTAAGAAATTTTGATTTAACACAATAAGGTCTACAGTTTTCACGGGATTCTTTTCAAACTAAGGAGATTCTTTTGAAAATGGTTAAGGTCAATAAAGTATCATAGGAAAAGGGGCTTTATGTGTACTAGATTGAAATATCCTTGTTTCACAATAAAGTAAACAGCTTTTATCAGATTCTCTTCAAAGATGCATGGAATGATTGTGGCATCAGAACCAAAGGAAAATGGCCCTTTCAAAAGATTCCCTTAACATACTTTCGGATATGTTTTGGATCTGTTGTAAAAAAAAGAGAAAAGGGGCCTTTTGTTTAATCACTCAAAACATTCTCATTTATGTGATGAAGTCAACATGTTTGTCTATCACTAATGGGTGGATTATCATAAACCTCAGTGGGATAGCAGCTGGAGGCTAGCAAAGGATTTAATGGTAGTACTGTTGTGAGAAATACCAAGAATCCATTGTTAGGTGCTCCAGCTGCCGCGATTTGACTGAAAGACTGTTAAAAGTGGCGTTAACCCCATTCAATCAATCAATCAATAAAGTTAACATGTATTTTTAAATCTTCTTAGAACTTACAGTTTATTTTAGAGTCATAAGGATTGTTTGGTTTGAAAATTTAGTGGATCTGTCTCAAAGTACTTGAAATTAGTTTTTTTCATTTATGCATTCTTCTTTTAAGCAAAAAACTTCCTTAAATATTCTATTGAATTAAGGGAGATCTTGAAAGCCAGTACAGCATCTCAGACCCTCATGGGCCTCTTGTTGTATGTCATGTCTTTTCATTTTGACAATATCAGATTTTGTTGTCTTCAAATAGGCAAAAGGGAAATAATCCTGTTCAAGTTATCTCAAAATTTATCTGTCTGAATTTCAGAGGGCAGGTTGGAGACTTTGATGTGATATATGATTGTCGATCACTTGTTGCCATCAACCTAGAGGACCATAAACTGTAAGCAAATATCTTTGACTGAACACTTTCCTGTTTTACAAAAACTTCAACCTGTCCAAATTTAACCCTTTCCCGTTTTTTGAATTTTAGACTTGTCCAAATTGAAAGAGGTTGCAGATGACATTGAAAATTGGATATAATTTGAAACGAAACCATCCTATTGGGAAGAAAATATTGAGGAAAAAGGAGAAATTGCCTGTCACAAGCAATTTCTTCTTTTCTACAATATTTTCTCAATCATAAAGTCATAGCAACGTAAAATAATGGGTTTGAACAGGAAAGGGTTAAAGGTTCTACATCCACAATGTTTTCTACCCATAAGACAAAGATCTTTTAAATAACATTAACTAAGAATTATTGTCTGTAATTTCTTTGAATTTGGACTTGTCTAAAGTAGTCATTTGGAAATGGGTTAAGGTCATCTGACATGGTTGTGATATTTATCAAGGTTAAATGTTAGAAAAAAAAGATGCTGTTAGGGGAGCATTAATGTTTCACAGACATGTCTGTATAGAAAATGAAACAATCGCAATGCTATTTATAGGATATCAGACACAGTTGTTTCTTTGTAGATATACCAGAAACTATAAACAAATGTTATTATAGGTTTTAGTTCGGAAATCCTAGAGAAAATTGGATTCAAATCTGGATTTGAACTTGTATACCCTGGATTTTGACTGGTTTAAAATTTTGCATCTGGTAATTGGTCAAATGAAGAAAAAAATCCTTTCATGTATAATAGTATTTGATGTAGAGTTAAGACCTATTTTTGCATAGATGCAAAGTCTTTCAGCAAATGTTCACAACCTTGATTACTTTTGTCTTACCCAAAAAGTAAAAAAATCCAATATTTCATAACTTTAATTATTATCTGCAACTTCTTTGAATTTGGACTGGTCTAAAATTTTGCTATCTGGTAATGGGTTAAGTATAACTAAAGTTTAGACTTTTAGAGTCAGCAGAATAAGGGTTAATCACCAAATAAGAGGATGTTAACCCATTCCAACACAACAAAATTTTAGACTGGTCCAAAATGAAAGAAGCTGCAGACGGCAATTTCAAGTTGATGGAATTTTAAGTTTTTTCTGCCTTTTTGATAGAAAACATTGTGGATAATGAAAAAATTGCTTGATACAAGCAATTTTTTCATTTTTCACAATGTTTTCCAAAGCCTTTTTCTTTAGGGGCGTAAAAAGGAGGGCTTGAGTTGGAATGGGTTAAATAATGGGATATAGTTGGAAAAGAAGAAAATGCTAATTCTAAAATCTGTTTAGGGGTACTTAGGAGACAGCTTTTTGGTTTGTTGGTACGTTGGTCTGTCTGCCTGTTTGTAGCTTATTCCTTGTCCACTCAATTTCTCAGCAACAAGTGTATATATTTTATTAAAACTTCAGTGAAATGATGGGTTAAAGATCAAGTTAGAGTTTGGTTCCAGTCCATTGTTTTTTCACAAAAATATGAAGAATAAATCAGTTAACACTTTCCTGTTTTACAAAATTATAGACTTGTCCAAATTCAAAGGTTTTGCAGATGAAAATTTGACGTAGATTTAATTTGAAAAATAACCATTCAGTTTGGTAGAAAGTATTGTAGAAAAAGAAGAAATTGCTTTTTACAAGCAATTTCTTCTTTTTCTACAATATTTTCTCAATTTTAAAATCACTGGGCCATACAAATCAGGGATTGAACAGGAAAGGGCTAAGGTTACATTACCGGAAACTTGATACTGCCATGCAACACTATAAAATGCTTATTTCCTGTCCTTTCTTATTCCAGGTATCGTGATTTAATGATGTCTTTGATGAAGAAAGATGGCACATATGCACTCATGACAGTGGAATATGATGAAAATATATGGCCAGGTTGGAGCATATGTAACATTTTCACTTATGATTAACCCTTTCCTGTACACTCACTGAATTTTAAGTTTATTTTGATATTGTTCTTGAGAAAACATTGTGGAAAAAGTAGAAATTGCTTGTAACAAGCAATTTCTACTTTTACCACAATTTTTTTCTATCATATATGATGGTTACTGTTTTAATTGTACTCACTTTACAATGTCATCTGCTACCCCTTTTTTTAAAAATAGGTCAAGTCTAAGATTTCGAAATACAGTTAAGGGTTAATCTTAATACAAAGTATGAAAAGTGTGTATAAAAAGTAAAAGCACTACTAGTAACTGTTGATAAAAATCTATGGGATATATATTAATATGTGGATAATTTCAACAAGCAATTTCTTCCTATTTCACATTGTTTTCAAAACCATTTTTCAGTAGGAGGTGTAAAAAAAAGCGGGACTGTGCTGGAATGGCTAAATGCAGGGATGGATTTAAATGAAAATATCTTATTAGGTGTAAAATATTTTTGAGTAAAAGAAATTGTTTGTCAACAAAGTAATGAACACACACTTTTGTGATTTACTCAATATAAGATAAATCAAACATATTAAACTAAAAAATTAATCGATCTGTGGTCCTGCCCACTGACTGCAACAGGATATTGGTCTGTTTCAATATCTAAATTGAAAAATTTAGGGCTAGTGATATGTAACAAAAATTAAAATTGCTTGATAAGGCTCTAAATGTCACAACTACAGCTTGAATAGGCCATAGTTATGATGTTTAAGTTGCTAAACCAACAAAAATATTTCACATAAATATTGGCCAGTGTCAGAGTTCAAAGTTTATTTTTGTCGTAAATGAATGATTTGATTGGTTAATTGATTCTTTGATTGACAGCCCAAATTTGTCAATAATGATGATCCTCTACTAGTATAGATTGTCGACATTGCTGAGTGGTCTTAACGACAGCTTTAATTGTTTGAATATTTCCATTTTTAGAAGAAACTTGCCAGCAGGTTTAACACATTCCCACACAATTCTTCTTTTTATGCCCCTCAATAAATTGCTTTGGAAAACATTGTGGAAAATGAAGAAATTGGTTGTAACAAGCAATTACTTCAATGTCCACCATGTTTTCTACTTGAAAAGGCAAAAATTATTTGAATGTCACAAACTTGTTAGTGTTGTCTATGAATTCTTTAAAACTCAGTTAGTCTAAAATTTTGTTTTGCCATAACGGGTTAAACTGAAGTGGTAAGTTAGTATGCCACCAACTAGAAAGAATAGTTACCCTAGCCCCATCTCTAGCCCCATTTGCTTTAAAGACAAGAGATTCAGGGTACTCTGTCTCATTGTAAGCTCAGTTTGGCTAAGCCTTTCAAATGACCAATCAGTCAATCAAGGAATCAACTGATCAATCAAATATTTTTTCATCCTGGACCTGCATTTGAACTCTGACATTGACTGCCATTTTCAGCTCGGCTGTTTTCTGAGAAAACCTGAGGTATGCGATAGCCTTGGTGTCGTCGTCGCCGTTGTTGTCGTCGTGTGAAAACTTGATATTTTGTGATATCTCTGGTTCTACTAAAGGCATTTACTTGAAACTTTGCACACTTGTTCACTAACAAAAGAGCAACCTATAGTATCAAGGGGGATAACTCTTAATGCATTTTGTCCACTATCCAGCACCCAACGGGCACCCGTAGGGTCTGCTCTTTTTGTTAACTTTTTAATTGTTTTTGCAACATAAATATTTTAACTACAGTGTATTCCAGCTGTAGCTATGGTGTTTAGGTCTGTTGTTTTTCGAGAAAACCTGAGGAATTACTATGGCCAGGTTGACATCTGTGTCAGTGTTGTGGTTGTCCAAAAACTTTGATATTTGTAATCTCTAGTATTACCTAACACATTCAGTCACTTGAAATGTTCACTATCAGAAGAGCAATCTATACCAACAAGGGGGATAACTCTAAATGCATTTTTAAAGAATTTTGCCCTTTATTCGACTTGTTTTACCCGTTAACAAGTTTTACCCATTAACAACAGCTGAATGTTAGCATCTGCATGATCTGCTCTTGTATCTCAGGAAAGTGAGCCATTAACTCAATCCATCACAATCCAGCTTTTTAATTACTCTCAAGAAAAGTGTTTGAGAAAACAACATGGAGAATCATGATATCACTTGTACCAATTAATTTCTTCATTTTCCACATTTTTTCCTACCTAGAAACACAGACATTCAAACTTTTGCAACTTCTTTCAATCAAAACAGTCTAAGATTTTGTCCTCTAGTACTGGATTTATTTTTATTGTATACAATGATTTTTAAATGATACCCATGATTGTGTCACTGCCTCAGAGGTATTACTGAATAAGTTTCACCATTCTATATGAATGTTCCATGGATAGAATATAAAAACTGAGCCCTTTGATTTTTATACAATTATTCAACATGACAAGGGTTAACCCATTCCCACTCAATGATGCTTTTGGATGCCCCCTAGAAAAAAGCTTTTGAAAACATTTGGGAAAATGAAGAAATTGCTTTATAATGTTTAAATTCCAAAAATTAAAAAAATCCCATTATTATACCCCCTGAAACGAAGTTATGGGGGATTATACTGGAATCAGGTTGTCTGTCTGTCTGTCTGTCCGTCTGTCCGTCTGTCCGTCTGTCCGTGTCCTCATCCCCTCCCACATTTCCAAACCAATTTTGCTGAAACTTTACCGAAATCTTCCTTGCAATGGGAACTTGTGCACCTGCAATTTTCATTATGATTAATCACTGTTTAACTGTTTCAGGAGTTATGCCCCTTTGATTTATTTTCTTATGTAAAATATATACAGTCGAATACCTATACCTCGAAGTTAAGGGGACTTACGAGAAAACTTCGACGTAGAGATAGTTCGACGTGTAGATAGTCGAAGATTTTGCATGTACGACCAAACTGATGGCGAAATACCTTAGGTAAATAAGGCCACAAATGATTTGTACTACTAGTATGATTATCTAATCGAACGAAAGATATAATGACGATGTATTTCACGTAATTTCTTTTATTAAAATTCTTATTATTGTCACTCGTAGCTAAGTTTTGTTAAGACTTCGCTTTTTGTGTTGTTGTTCTGTTTGTTTGTTTGTTTTTCTTCTGTCAATGCTTATTCCTCGTGTCAATTGCGTAGTTTGACTGTTTTCTCTTTCCTGTCAAAATACCCAAGTATCCACCTGGACTGGTTACCGGGTCCTTCCTTTAGCGTGTCCCATTGGTCGAAGTTGCTAGCCATTCCCTTGGTAGACCAGGTCCGGTACCAAACAAGTCCTGCGTGGTGTGGGCGTTAGGTGCCTCTTTATTCATTGTAAAATTCCTCTGTAACATTGTCTCCACTTCACTCAATCTTTCAAATTATCAGATCGTAGATAAACAATCAAACAATCAAACAAAATCAAATTAGCAATCGATACCCAATACTGTAACACACCTGTCTCTCAACTGCTTTGACACGTCGAAATGTGCGAAAAACTTTGTTGATTGCAAATATCGACCTCTAGGATTAAGGTTCGTCTTAAAGAGGTGTGAATATGTGCAAACAATAGTGATGGGACTTTGCAATTGATTCGACGTAGGGATAGTTTACGAGATAAATAGAACGACGTATGGAGGTTCAAATACATAGAAGTAAAGAGTAATAAGATCGGGACTTTAGAATAACTTCGACGTAGAGAGAACTTCGACTAAGGGACATTCGAGGTAAAGGTATTCGACTGTAGAGAATAAATCATAACTCCTGAACAGGTTGACAGATTAAAAAAATAAAAGTGGTTCACATTTATGAAGTTGTTGGGGGCTATACTGGAATTAGGTAGTCCGTCCATCAGTCTGTTCATCCTTCTGTCCATCTGCCCCTCCGTCTATGGACATAATTTTGTGTCCTCATCTCCACCCATATTTCAAGACCAATTGTGCTGAAACTTTACTGAAATCTTCCTTGCAATGGGAACTTGTGCACCTGCAATTTTCATAAGATTAATCAACTGTTTCAGGAGCTATGCCCCTTTGATTTATTTTCTGATATACAATATATAGAGAATAAATCATAACTCCTGAATAGGTTGACAGATTAAAAAAAATAAAAATGGTTCACATGTTTATTCCAGAACATAAACACCATGTTTGACGAAATCCATAATTTCCATCTTCAATGTTGAACAAATTCCCTATTTTTTACACAGTCATTGCCCCTCATTGATTTAAAGTTTGTAAAAAAAAAATGTCCCCTTGATAAATCATAAATGGCCAACATTTCAATGGCTACAATTTGGCCTCATGTAAAAAGAGGCAGCAGTGGGGGGTATTCGTCAGCCCTTACAGGCAACAGTTCTAGTTTAATAAACTATAAATTGTTGTCTGCAACTCCTTTCAATTTGGACCAATCTAAAATTTTCTTATCTGGTAATGGGTTAAGCAGTAGAAGCTCTTTTAACCCATAACCAGGCGACAAAATTCTAGACTGGTCCAAATTGAAAGGAGTTGAAGAGGACAACTCAAAGTTTATGAAATCTTGGATTTATCAGCTTTCTAGGTAGAAAACCTTGTGGAAAATGAAGAAATTGCTTTTTTCAAGCAATTTCTTCATTTTCCACAATGTTAAGCAATTTCTTCTTTATCAACAATGTTTTCTCAATTGTTTTACTTGAGGGGCATCAAAAAGAGTCAAATTAGTGGGAATGGGTGAAAGGTAATCAACAAGGTTGACTGTATTTTAATTGGAATATTGTAGGACCACCACACTCTATCAATGATAAGACAGTCAAAGATTTATACGGTGAGTAAACAAAATTTAACACTTGACCAGAATTTCAAGCTATGCTCCAGATAAAATTTCATTCTGTGAAACAACAAAGGGAAGTAAATCACCTATGTAAAAGGCGATGGTTCTTATCCTTTGCATTCTACCTCCAGAAGGTTCATCTAGGCTTTAAATTTCATGTTATTAGCTGTCACAAATTCTGAGTTATGGTCAGGACAACATTTAACAAAGAAAAGCAGTGCTTAGCACATACAGAAAGTAGCTGAAAAATGAAGCCAATTCCAGATGACAAAATTTTTGATTAGTTAAAATTCATAGAAGTTGCAGATGATAATATAAAGTTTACTGAATTTTAAGAATCTTTATACTGCTGATTGCCATCTTTTGTTGATCGGTTAAAATTTTGGCTTGGCTGTTCTGGATTATAAAGTCAAGCTATTTTTCAACCCATTACTACATGACAGAATTTAATATTGCTCCAAACTGAAAGAATTTGCAGACAAGAATTCCAAGTTGATCAAATTTAGAAAATCTTTGCATTTCAGAATAGAAAGGAAATTGCTTGTTGCGAGGAATTTCTTCATTTTCCGCGATGTTTTCTCAGTTGACCTACTGAGGTCACAGCAGTAGATCAAAGGTCAAATACCTTGCATATGTTTCTTGAATCTATTCTCATGATGCAGTAAAGTCTGCTTATAACAATATCTCTTAACCCTTTCCCATTTTTCAAAGGTTTAAATTGGTTCAATTTGAAAGAAAATGCAGACGATGATTAAATCTGAGGGTAATTGGAAGTGAAACCAACCTAGAGGTTAGAAAATATTGTGGAAAAAGAAGAAATTGCTTGTAACAAGCAATCTTTTTCCCACAATGTTTTCCAAAGTATAAAATCACAGGGACGTAAAAACAAGGGATTGTACAGGAAAGGATTAATAGGATAGATAGCTTATAACAAAGTTTGCTGGCTTTTTTCGTAAGAATTATAGTTGTACCCATAATAATTTCTGATAGAGTGATATATTCTCTTGGATCCCCTCGTATTGAAATAACCAAAGTATCTGTAATATGCACAATTTACATCTTCATGAGAGCAAGTATGTTACTTCTGCTTCAGGCTTCTTTGCCAAAGGTCAAAATCAAAGAGGAGGACAAAGGTGGAATTTATAATTTATGATCTTATGGTCCAATTTTTGTTTCACTATCCAGCACCTGTAGCTAAGCATTTGTGTATCATGCTCTTGTTCTAATCCTGACAATAATTGATAGCTTTTATGAAAAAAAAAGGTTTTTTTCAGGAGAGAATTTTGATATCTCAATCCTAGATGAAATTGTGAAGAAAAATCCTAATGCAAAAAAAGTTGAAGGTATGTCTGACAAACAGAGCATCCACCAACAGTTTACTTCTACGATGACAGCTGGGGCTGCCATGCAGTATTCATCGTATCATTGTATCAGATGGTATTTAATGACGTTCAAACCATAGAGGATAGTGAGGTTTGAGATTTCAACATAGGATAACTTGATTCTATGGATTTTTTTCCCTTGTTCATTTAACTAGAACAATGGTTATTCTCTTTAAAACATTTTCTGCAAATTTAGGTCATGGCAAGATCTGTCCCTGGTACCCTGGGATCTATATCCAAGGCTCACATAATTTAACCCTTTTAAGATCACCTAAGCACCAAGTGTGGGGTGAGCTATTGTGATCAGTCATTTTCTGCTGTCTGTCTTTTCACATTCTTTAAAAAAAATTCTCCTCCCAAAGCCTTTCAAGCTGAAACTTTTCAGGTAAGGCCACTAGAGCTATAGGCTTTTTCCCTACCGGCGTCCGTGAGTCTAGAGTCCACAGTTTTCATTAGATTCCCTTCAAACTTTCACAGAATGATTGTACTATCATAAGGATTGTTTGTTTCGAAGTTGGGTCGGATCCGTAAAAAAACATGGGAAAAGAGGCCTAATTAAAATTTGATTAAAAAAATCCTCGTTAACACTCTAGAGTCAACAGTTTTCATCAGATTCTTCAAACTTTTACACAATGATTGTACCATCATAAGGATCGTTCCTTTTGAAATTGGGTATGAAATTGGGTATGATCCGTCAAAAAACATGGGAAAAGGGGCCTTATGAAAATTTAATTAAAAATTTCATTTAAAATCCTTGTTAACACTCTAAAGGCCACAGTTTTCATCAGATTCTCTTTAAACTGTCTCAGAATGATTGTACCATCATAAGGATCATTCCTTTCAAAATTGGGTATGAGCCATCAAGAAACATGGGAAAAGGGGCCTTATGAAAATTTAACTGAAAAATCGTTGTTAACACTCTAGAGACCTCAGTTTTCATCAGATTCTATTCAAACATTCACAGAATGATTGTACCATCATAAGGATTGTTCCTTTCGGAATCGGATATGGTCCGTCAAGAAACACAGGAAAAGGGGCCTTTTTAAAATTAAATCGAAAAATCTATTAAGAAATCCTAGTTAACACTATAGATTCCACAGTTTTCATCGGATTCTCTTCAAACTTTCACAGAATGATTGTTCTATCACAAGGATTGTTCCTTTGGAATTTGGAATGATCCGTCAAGAAACTCAGGATGGGGACTTTGAAAACTTAATAAAAGATACTCATTAATAATCTAGAGTCAACAGTTTTCATGGATTCTCTTTAAACTTTACCAAAATGATTGCACCATCATAAGGATTGTTCCTTTAAAATTTTGTATGATCCGTCAAGAAACATGGGAAAAGGGGCCTAATTAAAATTTATTTTAAAAAATCTTGGTTAACACTGTAGAGTCTACAGTTTTCATCGGATTCTCTTCATCGAGAATCATAGGAAAAGGGGCCTTAGGAAAATTCAATTAAAAAAATCTTAATTAATGCTTGTAAGTCAACAGTTTTATTGGATTCTCTTCAAAGATGCATGGAATAATTGTGGCATTTGAAACACAGGAAAAGGGGCCTTACAGATTATCATTCAAAACATTCTTGTGTATGTGATGAAGATCACAATCATTAACAAATTGTCTTTTAAATTTCACTGGACAATTGTAAAGGGTTGTAAGGAAAGTTCCTTTTTGAATGAAATTGATCCATCAGAAACACAGGAAAAGGGGCCTTATGGATTTTCATTCAAAACAATCCTGTTTATATTATAAAGTCCACAATTATTGTCAGATTCTGATGAAAATTTCACAGGATGATTTTAGGTTCCCAAGGTAACTTTCTTTTGGAAATGGAGTGGATCCGTCATGAAACAAGGGAGGGGCCTTGAGGAATGTTGCTCAAAATAATAAAGGGGATGAAGGCCTGTTTTTTTTTTCTTTATGCATTCTTCTTTGAGTAATTAACTTCCTCAAATATCAAATTTCTTTAACGGAAAACTTGATAACCAGAAGAGCGTCTCAGGCCCTCATGGGCCTCTTGTTTAGGTGAAGCTCTACAAAAGGCATTATAAGAGTTTTGATTGTGTGCAAATTAGGTCATGCAGTTTTGACAACAGAAAGCCATGATTCCTTAACCCATTCCAACACAGCAAAATTTTGGAAGTTGCAGAAGAAAATTTAAGTTGATCTTCAAATCTTTGTCTAATAGGGTAGAAAACAATGTGGATAATGAAGATATTACTTGTAACAAGCAATTTCTTCATTCTCCACAATTTTTTCCAGAGCTTTCACATTGAGGGGCGTTTAAGAGCATCATTGTGTGGGAGTGGTTAAGATAGCATTGATTTCTGCTGAACCTCTGCTAGATAACCACAAAAATCCACTTTAAATGAAACTTGGTGGATGTTATAACCTAAATTGGTAGATGTGGATGAAGTAAGGATTTTATGGTTCATTGATTTTTATGCCCCCACATCGATAAGATCGGGGGCATATTGTTTTACCGTGTCCATCTGTCTGTCCATCTGTCCGTCTGTCTGTCTGTCTGCAAAACTAAACCTGCCAACTAAACATTTTCCTATAACTTCAACCCTGATTAAGTTACCATGCTAATATTTGGTATGTAGATAGGTCTCAACAAGGCGCAACTTGGGCAGGTCATTTCATCAAGGTCAAGGTCAAAATTTTAACCCTTTACCCGTTTCTAAAGAATTCCTGTTTTGGGGGCATAGTGATTCACAAACACATCTTGTTGCCTCAGTTATGCCCCTTAAAACTTAGTCTCTGGGGCTTTTAGAAATTGCAGCCTTGTGAATGCAACTCCTTCTAAGTGTCTGGCTTGATCTAAATGAAACTTGGTGGATGTTATAACCTTAATTGGTAGATGTGGATGAAGTAAGGATTTTATGGTTCATTATATTTTTCCCTGAATCATGCCCCTTAAAACTTAGTATCTTGGGATTATTGAAATTGCAGCCTTGTGAACCCAACTCCTCCTAACTTTTTGTCTTGATTTAAATGAAACTTGGTCAATGTCATCACCATAATTTGTAGATGTACATGGATCAAGTATTTTATGGTTCATTGATTTTTGCAAGAGTTATGCCCCTTGACACTTAGTCTCTGGACCCATTCAATCAATCAATCATAAAAAACAGTTTGAACTTCACAATTTTAAAAGGTAGTCTGCAAATGTTTTGAATTTGGTTCTGTCAAAATAAGTAGTGTCTACAATTATTTTCTTGAAACAGCAGCAAAGTGGCGGCGTATATTGTGACTGTGGCACTCTTGTTGTTACATGTTACTGGCCATAATTTTTTAACAATAACACTGTTTAAAATCAAAGTGGAACATCCTGTTAGAATCAATGGGCCAGGATTTGTCAATTGACCAATGGTTTGCCCATCTTACTTACCCAATTGGCCACACCCACTTACTCTATCACTGAATAAGCTGTAGTTATGACTTTTATGTCACCAATAAAAAAAAGGTTGATAAAAATGGCATAAAATGTCGGTGTTAAAAACTCATTTCCAATCTAAATGAATGATTCTATTGGTCGACTAATTATATGATTGACAGCCCCAATTGGTCAATTAGTTAATTAAAGCTTTTATTCACTTTCCATTACACAACTTGCTTGGGCATTCTCATATTTTGCTCTTGTTGAGTATTTCTATTAAATTTCTTTTAATGTGACTAATTTTTTGTTTGCATATCTTAATGAATAAAAAAAAAATCCCTTTCATATTTCAAAAAAAAGCACTCAATACTTTCAGATCTATTGGATGAAGAGAAGCCAAAGTCCTGGGGAGCTGCCAACAAATTATCATCATTTGTTGCCGATCGCTGGTATTGCATGAGATATAAGTGAAAGCTGGAACTATTTTCTATTATACAGACAATATAAGAGGATCTGATGACCTCTCAAAGGAGCTATTGTATCCTACAAAACCCTTCTTCTTAATTATGCTTATTCATATAAATGGATTTGCAACAGAATAAATGAATTTGCTACAGAAGGTTTAACCCATTTTTATTCAACAGAATTTTCAACTGGTCCAAATTCAAAAGATGTAGCTGACGACAATTTTTAGTTGAGAAACTTTTTAAAACCTTTGCCTTGTTTGGTTAGAAAAACATTTTGGATTATGAAAGAATTGCTTGTAATATGCAATTTCTTCATTTCCCACGATGGTTTCCAAATTTATTTTTCTCAGGGCATCAAAAAGTGTCATAGTGTTGGAATGGGCGAAGGAACATTTATTTTAGAGTATAGATTAATTGTTAAGAAATACAGAGTAGAGGGGCATTTTGATTTCAGCTTTAAACATTTAAATCTTAACCCATTAAGTTTTAGATATTTTCAACTTTTTTTGTAGAAAACATTGGGGAAAATGAAGAAACTGCTTGTCACAATTGTTTTTCTTGAGGGGTGTCCAAAAGCCTTGCTGTGTGTGAATGGGTTGATACACTAAAGCCTTTTTTTTGTTGGTAATCACTAAATTGTCTCGTTGAGATGGTTCAAATGAGTACCCATAACATAGGTTCATGTTAAGAAAATAATGAATTTAGGATAGTATTACAACCATATAGTTTATACCTCCCTGTTACTTTCCTGCTTACCTAGTTATGTGTAAAATGTACAAAAAAATATTTACCGAATGAATTTGTTTTTACCAACTAGGATATTGAAAAAGGCATGTTTTGTATTTTAAAGAAAATCTGAAGACCAATTGAATCAAACATTTAGACTGGAAGTCAACTTTGAAAGCCGACATTTAATGACATTTATGTGAAGAATTTTAATTGGTTTAGCACTTAAAAGATTATATCTATAGCTTATTCAAAGAATTTTGGTCGGTTGAAAAACATGGCATTTACAGATGGTACTAAATTCTATACACAGTGAATAGTGAATGGTTTGAAATTCTCAAGAACTAGAACGAGAACTGGATTTTAAAGCATATTTCACAGGAATGATCCTTTAGTGACCCTTCATCGGATTTCTTCAATAAATTTTATTTTATAAACACACTTACCAAGTATCAATTGGCATTTGTGGTATATGTAGTGAAACCATTGAAAACCAAGTTAAAGGATTTCAATGAACTTAATTAAGAATAGTCTTTGGATTTGAGATAGTTGCCTCATTTTTGAAAAAAAAAAACAGAACAAAAAAGTAGACAAACAATTTTTTTTCCCAAAAAGATATAGTGGAAAATTTGAAATCTTCTCAGAGGGTGGATTTCAACAATTTTACAGGAATGACCTATTGGTGACCCATCATCAGTTTTCATTGGTTTAAAAATATTGATCTCGAGGACTTGTCAAATTTTGGGCTTTGATAGGCATTGATAAATGACAATTATCAAAACTCTAGGCCTTATAGTTGTGAGAAGATTTTCAAAGATATCCTTTTTTCCTATCTAAAATCAGAGATCACACAGAAAAGGGCTAATTTACAAACTGCGTCATTTTTTTTAAAAATATTTTGGTAAAGTGTCAATAGATTAAGATTTATACCAAATATCGAAGCTCTATGCCTTATTGGAAGGAGAAGATTTTTTAAGTATTTTTACTCGCTTGCCATGACAACCAAAGTCCTTCATGGATTTCAATTCTTCATCCAGGGTTAGTTACAGGAGAATTTTTGTAATTGTGAACGGACGGACGGACGGACAAACGCCGGAAGAAGACTGATCACACTATCTCATCCAGAGCGCATTGTGCTCAGATGACCTAAAAACCAAATCTTTGGTTGGCGAGCTAAACGTCGTAACTGCAGCTTGAGTTTCGACAATCAAATCATTTAAAGTTCACGCCCAAATGAATGATTTTATGTGTCAATCGGTTTTTAGCGTTTTTTTTTTTTTAGGAAAAACCGGTATTTCATATCGATCAATCGGAAACAAGTTCTCAAACATTTCCGATCATTTCCACGCATGCCCATAAACGTGAAGTGAAAATCAATGTGATCGCCTCCATCTTGTTTCATCGCTGATGAAGAAAATAACTTACTTGCTGAATGCCAACCGCCTCCTTTTAGTCATGAATATCCAGGAAAATGGTTTAAAACTTAATATGTCCTTGGTAAATTGTCTAATGATTTGTCAAAATGAGAGAAATATTTTCCTCGCGTTTCAAGATAGAATATAGGTCAGTGGTTGGTGGAGTAAGCGAATACATGTAAACTGTCTGTTAGTGATTTGACCTGACAGGGCTGGGCAAATTTACACCCCGCATACACAGTATATGTAACACGTTACAACCCTGTTATAGAGGCGATTGAAGCGCCTATTAACCCCATCGAATAAAACACCCTTTATATAGCCTCCCGAATTCGACTAAATCTTTGAAACGTAACTACTTCATTTGTGATAATAATATGTTCAACATAAAAAGAATGGAATGTTAGCTTTGATTTCTTGACCTTTTATCGTTTAACCTTTTACCACCCAACCACAAATTTTCACGCACTTAAGAAGAAAACGTTGCGACTAATTCAAAATAGCGATTTCGGTAAACAGTAACGTGTCATGATTGATTGAATAGGCTTTAACGCTCCTTTTATTGGTATTTCAGTTATATCGGGGCGGCTGGAGCTCCTAACCATGGATTCCTGATAGTTCACACACCAATACTACCACTACAGCCTTATCGAGCCTCCAGCTGCTCCTCCTACTTAGGTGTACGATTTACTCACTCATAATGATGAAATATGCTCGCATTATTGAGCGCGGTTACTGAGAAATCAACAAAACCGCTCTCAGGACTTTCAGTCCTTTGATTTAGAATGGCAGCGATGATCCGTCAACTTCTCTACCTCAAAAGAGTTATAAACTCACCCCAGTTTATCGTGGTGTTTACGTCTCTTTTTTTGACTGTGCAACACGTATTATTATATCTTAGACAAATAAATATATAGAGAAAAATTCTAATAGTGTTAGTGTTATTTTAACCCTTACCTGTTTTCAAGATTTTAGGTTCGTCCAAATTCAAAGGAGTTGCTGACGACAATGAAAAGGAGTTCAATTTGAAATTTAACCAACCTTGAGAGTAGAAAATATTGTGGGGAATGAAGACATTGCATGTTACAAGCATTTTTTCTATTCCCACAGTGCTTTCTCAAGTATAAAAACACGAGCGCGTGAAAAACAGAGATTAAACAGAAATGGTCAAACAGTGAGTTTATCGTTTTGATAATTTCACTGCTCACCTGAGCACAACATAGTCATGATGAGCTTTTGGCATACTTGATTGTCCATCGTCAGTGGTGCGTCGTCAAGAAGTCAGTGTTACACTTCTACACGACACAATTTCGGCTCAATATTTCTAAAACTTTCTGAAAATATTAGTATAGTCATGAAAAACTCTATTGATTATGGTGACATTCTTACGAACTTTGATCCCTCTTAGATGACGATCAGTAGTGGCGAAAGCAGGGCTTAATCCACCAAAATAGCAAGTTAATCATTTCGTTAATTTCACCGGTTTTTAGATGAAAGTTAAGTGATAATCAACAGAGAAATGTCAACAATGCACCGGAAAGCATTAGATTAAATATCGATATTAGACCAGTCCAATGTTGTTGTCTGGAGTACTGCTACATGATAAGCCCTGATAAAGGAAAGTGTTATCGTACGTAGGTGACCAGAAAAAGATAATTTTAATTTTGTCGCATTGGTACGAAATGATTTTAGTCGCCAGAATGTAAAAGCGATCATATTCTCATTGCTAACGCCAATGATCATGGAGTGATGTTTCTAAGTTTCCAGCTAAATGGCATCCTCACGAGTGAAGGGATATCGAGATAATCTTTTTTCTAATATAAGAGATAAGTAGAACGTTCGCCGCCCTTGGTACGACAAGATGACTAAATGGATGCCTTCCTATTTGCATGACCTCTCTAAATTTTTTATAGATTGCATTTTTAACGATTGGATCACCTCGAATCAAATGTCAACGTTTTACAAAGTAATTATGTTAGGATAGACCTGAAAAAATTATGCGGGAAAGGATTATTATTCTGTCACTGTATCCGCACTCTCTCCAAATTAGGTTTTCTGCTTATCTGATAATAAAAATTACTCGTATATAATTTTTGTACCACGAAAGTATTAAAATCTATTAGAATTTTGAAGTTTAAATAATTTTCGGATCTTTCTATTAAGCAAGTTCTCTATTTCCCCCAATGTTTTCTAGAGCTTTTCTCCAGGGGGATGGTGTGGGGAAAACGTTTAGCAATAGAAACAAAATTAAGCTCCAATTTTTTGCATGCGCGTAGGGACCTCGAATGCCTACCTCCGTACCAAGTTTGAGCTCAATCGGAGCCATAGGGGCGGAGCTAGGTCCAAACCCAAATCCCCACCTACAGCGAATACCGCCATTTTACCCCTAATTAGGATCGAACTTTTTTCCGGCCCTATGGCAGCCGGGGCTCCGATTTTTTGCATGCCTGTAGGGACCTCAAATGCCTACCTCCGTACCTCCGATTGAGCTCAAACTCCCTACGCGCATGCAAAAAATTGGAGCCGCGGCTGCCATAGGGCCGGAAAAAAGTTCGATCCTAGAATTGGGTCAAATGCATATACGCAAAGAACAGGTTGGGTTTGGACCTTGCTCCGTCCCTATGGCTCCGGTTGAGCTCAAACTTGGTACTGAGGTAACCATTTGAGGTCCCTACAGGCATGCAAAAAATCGGAGCCTCGGCTGCCATAGGGCCGGAAAAAAGTTCGATCCTAATTGTATGCAAAATGGCGGCATTCGCTGTAGGTGGGGATCTGGGTTTGGACCTAGCTCCGCCCCTATGGCTCCGATTGAGCTCAAACTTGGTACGGAGGTAGGCATTCGAGGTCCCTACGCGCATGCAAAAAATTGGAGGCGCGACTGCCATATGGCCGCAAAAAAATCGATCCTAGAATTGGGTCATATGCATATACGCAAAGAGCAGGTTGGGTTTGGACCTTGCTCCGCCCCTATGGCTCCGATTGAGCTTAAACTTGGTACTGAGGTAGCCATTTGAGGTCCCTACAGGCATGCAAAAAATCGGAGCCCCGGCTACCATAGGGCCGGATAAAAGTTCGATCCTAATTGGGGGTAAAATGGCGGTATTCGCTGTAGGTGGGGATTTGGATTTGGACCTAGCTCCGCCCCTATGGCTCCGATTGAGCTCAAACTTGGTACGGAGGTAGGCATTCGAGGTCCCTACGCGCATGCAAATAAATGGAGCCGCAGCTGCCATAGGGCCGGAAAAAAGTTCGATCCTAGAATTGGGTCAAATGCATTTACGCAATGGACAGGTTTGGTTTGGACCTTGCTCCGCCCCTATGGCTCCGATTGAGCTCACACTTGGTACTGATTTAGCTATTTGAGGTCCCTACAGGTATGCAAAAAATCGGAGCCCCGGCTGCTATAGGGCCGGAAAAAAGTTCGATCCTAATTGTATGTAAAATGGCGGCATTCGCTGTAGGTGGGGATCTGGGTTTGGACCTAGCTCCGCCCCTATGGCTCCGATTGAGCTCAAACTTGGTACGGAGGTAGGCATTCGAGGTCCCTACGCGCATGCAAAAAAATTGGAGGCGCGACTGCCATATGGCCGCAAAAAAATCGCTCCTAGAATTGGGTCAAATGCACATACGCAAAGAGCAGGTTGGGTTTGGACCTTGCTCCGCCCCTATGGCTCCGATTGAGCTCAAACTTGGTACTGAGGTAGCCATTTGAGGTCCCTACAGGCATGCGAAATATCGGAGCCCCGGCTGCCATAGGGCCGGAAAAAAGTTCGATCCTAATTGGAGGTAAAATGGCGGTATTCGCTGTAGGTGGGGAATTGGGGTTTGACCTAGCTCCGATCCTATGGCTCCGATTGAGCTCAAACTTGGTACGGAGGTAGGCATTCGAGGTCCCTACGCGCATGCAAAAAATTGGAGCCGAGGCTGCCATGGGCCGGAAAAAAGTTCGATCCTAGAATAGGGTCAAATGCATATACACAAAGAGCAGGTTTGGTTTGGACCTTGCTCCGCCCCTATGGCTCCGAATGAACTCAAACTTGGTACTGAGGTAGGCATTTGAGGTCCCTACAGGCATGCAAAAAAATCGGAGCTCCGGCTGCCATAGGGCCGGAAAAAAATTCGATCCTAATTGGGGGTAAAATGGCGGTATTCGCTGTAGGTGGGGATTTGGGTTTGGACCTAGCTCCGATCCTATGGCTCCGATTCAGCTAAAACTTGGTACGGAGGTAGGCATTCGAGGTCCCTACGCGCATGCAAAAAATTGGAGCCGCGGCTGCCATAGGGCCGGAAAAAAGTTCGATCCTAGAATTGGGTCAAATGCATATACACAAAGAGCAGGTTTGGTTTGGACCTTGCACCGCCCCTATGGCTCCGAATGAACTCAAACTTGGTACTGAGGTAGCCATTTGAGGTCCCTACAGGCATGCAAAAAATCGGAGCCCCGGCTGCCATAGGGCCGGAAAAAAGTTCTATCCTAATTGGGGGTAAAATGTCGGTATTCGCTGTAGGTGGCTATTTGGGTTTGGACCTAGCTCCGCTCCTATGGCTCCGATTGAGCTAAAACTTGGTACGGAGGTAGGCATTCGAGGTCCCTACGCGCATGCAAAAAATTGGAGTCTCGGCTGCCAAAGGGCCGGAAAAAAAGTTCGATCCTAGAATAGGGTCAAATGCATATACGCAAAGAGCAGGTTGGTTTGGACCTTGCTCCGCCCCTATGGCTCCGTTTGAGCTCAAACTTGGTACTGAGGTAGCCATTTGGGGTCACTTGAGGCATGCAAAAAATCGGAGCCCCGGCTGCCATAGGGCCGGAAAAAAAGTCGATCCTAATTGGGGTTTAAATGGCGGTATTCGCTGTAGGTGGGGATTTGGGTTTGGACCTAGCTCCGCCCCTATGGCTCCGATTGGGCTCAAACTTGGTACGGAGGTAGGCATTCGAGGTCCCTACGCGCATACAAAAAATTGAAGCCGCGGCTGCCATAGGGCCGGAAAAAAATTCGTTCCTAGAATTGGGTCAAATGCATATACGCAAAGAGCAGGTTGGGTTTGGACCATGCTCCGCCCCTATGGCTCCGATTGAGCTGAAACTTGGTACTGAGGTAGCCATTTTAGGGCCCTACAGGCATGCAAAAATTCGGAGCCCCGGCTGCCATAGGGGCGGAAAAAAGTTCGATCCTAATTGGGGGTAAGATGGCGGTATACGCTGTAGGTGGGGATTTGGGTTTGGACCTAGCTCCGCCCCTATGGCTCCGATTGGGCTCAAACTTGGTACAGAGGTAGGCATTCGAGGTCCTTACGCGCATGCAAAAATTTGGAGCCGCGGCTGCCATAGGGCCGGAAAAAAGTTCGATCCTAGAATTGGGTCAAATGCATATACGCAAAGAACAGGTTGGTTTTGGACCTTGCTCCGCTCCAATGGCTCCGATTAAGCTCAATCTTGGTACTGAGGTAGCCATTTGAGGTCCCTACAGGCATGCAAAATATCGGAGCCCCAGCTGCCATAGGGCCGGAAAAAAGTTCGATCCTAATTGGGGGTAAAATGGCGGATTTCGCTGTAGTTGCGGATTTGGGTTTGGACCTAGCTCCGCCCCTATGGCTCCGATTGAGCTCAAACTTGGTACGGAGGTAGGCATTCGAGGTCACTACGCGCATGCAAAAAATTGGAGCGGCGGCTGCCATAGGGCCGGAAAAAGTTCGATCCTAGAATTGGGTCAAATGCATATACGCAAAGAGCAGGATGTTTGGACCTTGCTCCGCCCCTATGGCTCCGTTTGAGCTCAAACTTGGTACTGAGGTAGCCATTTGGGGTCCCTTGAGGCATGCAAAACATCGGAGCCCCGGCTGCCATAGGGCCGGAAAAAAAGTCGATCCTAATTGGGGTTTAAATGGCGGTATTCGCTGTAGGTGGGGATTTGGGTTTGGACCTAGCTCCGCCCCTATGGTTCCGATTGGGCTCAAACTTAGTACGGTTGTAGGCATTCGAGGTCCCTACGCGCATACAAAAAATTGAAGCCGCGGCTGCCATAGGGCCCGAAAAAAAATCGATCCTAGAATTGGGTCAAATGCATATACGCAAAGAGCATGTTGGGTTTGGACCATGCTCCGCCCCTATGGCTCCCATTGAGCTGAAACTTGGTACTGAGGTAGCCATTTTAATGCCCTACAGGCATGCAAAAATTCGTAGCCCCGGCTGCCATAGGGGCGGAAAAAAGTTCGATCCTAATTGGGGGTAAGATGGCGGTATACGCTGTAGGTGGGGATTTGGGTTTGGACCTAGCTCCGCCCCTATGGCTCCGATTGGGCTCAAACTTAGTACGGAGGTAGGCATTCGAGGTCCTTACGCGCATGCAAAAATTTGGAACCGCGGCTGCCATAGGGCCGGAAAAAAGTTCGATCCTAGAATTGGGTCAAATGCATATACGCAAAGAACAGGTTGGTTTTGGACCTTGCTCCGCTCCAATGGCTCCGATTAAGCTCAATCTTGGTACTGAGGTAGCCATTTGAGGTCCCTACAGGCATGCAAAAAATCGGAGCCCCAGCTGCCATAGGGCCGGAAAAAAGTTCGATCCTAATTGGGGGTAAAATGGCGGATTTCGCTGTAGTTGCGGATTTGGGTTTGGACCTAGCTACGCCCTTACGGAACCGATTGGGCTCAAACTTGGTATGGAGGTAGGCATTCGAGGTCCCTACGCGCATGCAAAAAATTGGAGCCGCGGCTGCCATAGGGCCGGAGAAAAGTTCGATCCTAGAATTGGGTCAAATGCATATACACAAATAGCAGGTTGGGTTTTGACCTTGCTCCGCCCCTATGTCTCCGATTGAGCTCAAAATTGGTACTGATGTAGCCATTTGAGGTCCCTACAGGCATGCAAAAAATCGGAGCCCCAGCTGCCATAGGGCCGGAAAAAAGTTCGACCCTAATTGGGGGTAAAATGGCGGATTTCGCTGTAGTTGCGGATTTTGGTTTGGACCTAGCTCCGCCCCTATGGAACCGATTGGGCTCAAACTTGGTATGGAGGTAGGCATTCGAGGTCCCTATGCAAATGCGAAAAATTGGAGCCGCGGCTGCCATAGGGCCGGAGAAAAGTTCGATCCTAGAATTGGGTCAAATGCATATACACAAAGAGCAGGTTGGGTTTGGACCATGCTCCGTCCCTATGGCTCCGATTGAGCTCAAAATTGGTACTGAGGTAGACATTTGAGGTCCCTACAGGCATGCAAAAAATCGGAGCCCCAGCTGCCATAGGGCCGGAAAAAAGTTCGATCCTAATTGGGGGTAAAATGGCGGATTTCGCTGTAGTTGCGGATTTGGGTTTGGACCTAGCTCCGCCCCGATGGAACCGATTGGGCTCAAACTTGGTATGGAGGTAGGCATTCGAGGTCCCTACGCGCATGCAAAAAATTGGAGCCGCGGCTGCCATAGGGCCGGAGAAAAGTTCGATCCTAGAATTGGGTCAAATGCATATACACAAAGAGCAGGTTGGGTTTGGACCTTGCTCCGCCCCTATGGCTCCGATTGAGCTCAAAATTGGTACTGAGGTAGCCATTTGAGGTCCCTACAGGCATGCAAAAAATCGGAGCCCCAGCTGCCATAGGGCCGGAAAAAGTTCGATCCTAATTGGGGGTAAAATGGCGGATTTCGCTGTAGTTGCGGATTTGGGTTTGGACCTAGCTCCGCCCCGATGGAACCGATTGGGCTCAAACTTGGTATGGAGGTAGGCATTCGAGGTCCCTACGCGCATGCAAAAAAAATGGAGCCGCGGCTGCCATAGGGCCGGAGAAAAGTTCGATCCTAGAATTGGGTCAAATGCATATACACAAAGAGCAGGTTGGGTTTGGACCTTGCTCCGCCCCTATGGCTCCGATTGAGCTCAAAATTGGTACTGAGGTAGCCATTTGAGGTCCCTACAGGCATGCAAAAAATCGGAACCCAGCTGCCATAGGGCCGGAAAAAGTTCGACCCTAATTGGGGGTAAAATGGCGGATTTCGCTGTAGTTGCGGATTTGGGTTTGGACCTAGCTCCGCCCCTATGGAACCGATTGGGCTCAAACTTGGTATGGAGGTAGGCATTCGAGGTCCCTACGCGCATGCAAAGAATTGGAGCCGCGGCTGCCATAGGGCCGGAGAAAAGTTCGAACCTAGAATTGGGTCAAATGCATATACACAAAGAGCAGGTTGGGTTTGGACCTTACTCCGCCCCTATGGCTCCGATTGAGCTCAAAATTGGTACTGACGTTGCCATTGAGGTCCCTACAGGCATGCAAAAAATCGGAGCCCCAGCTGCCATAGGGCCGGAAAAAGTTCGATCCTTATTGGGGGTAAAATGGCGGATTTCGCTGTAGTTGCGGATTTGGGTTTGGACCTAGCTCCGCCACGATGGAACCGATTGGGCTCAAACTTGGTATGGAGGTAGGCATTCGAGGTCCCTACGCGCATGCAAAAAAAATGGAGCCGCGGCTGCCATAGGGCCGGAGAAAAGTTCGATCCTAGAATTGGGTCAAATGCATATACACAAAGAGCAGGTTGGGTTTGGACCTTGCTCCGCCCCTATGGCTCCGATTGAGCTCAAAATTGGTACTGAGGTAGCCATTTGAGGTCCCTACAGGCATGCAAAAAATCGGAACCCAGCTGCCATAGGGCCGGAAAAAAGTTCGACCCTAATTGGGGGTAAAATGGCGGATTTCGCTGTAGTTGCGGATTTGGGTTTGGACCTAGCTCCGCCCCTATGGAACCGATTGGGCTCAAACTTGGTATGGAGGTAGGCATTCGAGGTCCCTACGCGCATGCAAAAAATTGGAGCTGCGGCTGCCATAGGGCCGGAGAAAAGTTCGAACCTAGAATTGGGTCAAATGCATATACACAAAGAGCAGGTTGGGTTTGGACCTTACTCCGCCCCTATGGCTCCGATTGAGCTCAAAATTGGTACTGACGTTGCCATTGAGGTCCCTACAGGCATGCAAAAAATCGGAGCCCCAGCTGCCATAGGGCCGGAAAAAGTTCGATCCTAATTGGGGGTAAAATGGCGGATTTCGCTGTAGTTGCGGATTTGGGTTTGGACCTAGCTCCGCCCCTATGGAACCGATTGGGCTCAAACTTGGTATGGAGGTAGGCATTCGAGGTCCCTACGCGCATGCAAAAAATTGGAGCCGCGGCTGCCATAGGGCCGGAGAAAAGTTCGATCCTAGAATTGGGTCAAATGCATATACACAAAGAGCAGGTTGGGTTTGGACCTTGCTCCGCCCCTATGGCTCCGATTGAGCTCAAAATTGGTACTGAGGTAGCCATTTGAGGTCCCTACAGGCATGCAAAAAATCGGAACCCCAGCTACCATAGGGCCGGAAAAAAGTTCGATCCTAATTGGGGGTAAAATGGCGGATTTCGCTGTAGTTGCGGATTTGGGTTTGGACCTAGCTCCGCCCCTATGGAACCGATTGGGCTCAAACTTGGTATGGAGGTAGGCATTCGAGGTCCCTACGCGCATGCAAAATTGGAGCCGCGGCTGCCATAGCGCCGGAGAAAAGTTCGATCCTAGAATTGGGTCAAATGCATATACACAAAGAGCAGGTTGGGTTTGGACCTTGCTCCGCCCCTATGGCTCCGATTGAGCTCAAAATTGGTACTGAGGTAGCCATTTGAGGTCCCTACAGGCATGCAAAAAATCGGAGCCCCAGCTGCCATAGGGCCGGAAAAAAGTTCGATCCTAATTGGGGGTAAAATGGCGGATTTCGCTGTAGTTGCGGATTTGGGTTTGGACCTAGCTCCGCCCCTATGCAACCGATTGGGCTCAAACTTGGTATGGAGGTAGGCATTCGAGGTCCCTACGCGCATGCAAAAAATTGGAGCCGCGACTGCCATAGGGCCGGAGAAAAGTTCGATCCTAGAATTGGGTCAAATGCATATACACAAAGAGCAGGTTGGGTTTGGACCTTGCTCCGCCCCTATGGCTCCGATTGAGCTCAAAATTGGTACTGAGGTAGCCATTTGAGGTCCCTACAGGCATGCAAAAAGTCGGAGCCCCAGCTGCCATAGGGCCGGAAAAAAGTTCGATCCTAATTGGGGGTAAAATGGCGGATTTCGCTGTAGTTGCAGATTTGGGTTTGGACCTAGCTCCGCCCCTATGGAACCGATTGGGCTCAAACTTGGTATGGAGGTGGGCATTCGAGGTCCCTACGCGCATGCAAAAAATTGGAGCCGCGGCTGCCATAGGGCCGGAGAAAAGTTCGATCATAGAATTGGGTCAAATGAATAAACACAAAGAGCAGGTTTGGTTTGGACCTTGCTCCGCCCCTATGGCTCCGATTGAGCTCAAAATTGGTACTGAGGTAGCCATTTGAGGTCCCTACAGGCATGCAAAAAATCGGAGCCCCAGCTGCCATAGGGCCGGAAAAAAGTTCGATCCTAATTGGGGGTAAAATGGCGGATTTCGCTGTAGTTGCGGATTTGGGTTTGGACCTAGCTCCGCCCCTATGGAACCGATTGGGCTCAAACTTGGTATGGAGGTAGGCATTCGAGGTCCCTACGCGCATGCAAAAAATTGGAGCCGCGGCTGCTATAGGGCCGGAGAAAAGTTCGATCCTAGAATTGGGTCAAATGCATATACACAAAGAGCAGGTTGGGTTTGGACCTTACTCCGCCCCTATGGCTCCGATTGAGCTCAAAATTGGTACTGAGGTAGCCATTTGAGGTCCCTACAGGCATGCAAAAAATCGGAGCCCCAGCTGCCATAGGGCCGGAAAAAAGTTCGATCCTAATTGGGGGTAAAATGGCGGATTTCGCTGTAGTTGCGGATTTGGGTTTAAACCTAGCTCCGCCCCTATGGAACAGATTGGGCTCAAATTTGGTTTGGAGGTAGGCATTCAAGGTCCCTACGCGCATGCAAAAAATTGGAGCCGCGGCTGCCATAGGGCCGGAGAAAAGTTCGATCCTAGAATTGGGTCAAATGCATATACACAAAGAGCAGGTTGGGTTTGGACCTTGCTCCGCCCCTATGGCTCCGATTGAGCTCAAAATTGGTACTGAGGTAGCCATTTGAGGTCCCTACAGGCATGCAAAAAATCGGAGCCCCAGCTGCCATAGGGCCGGAAAAAAGTTCGATCCTAATTGGGGGTAAAATGGCGGATTTCGCTGTAGTTGCGGATTTGGGTTTGGACCTAGCTCCGCCCCTATGCAACCGATTGGGCTCAAACTTGGTATGGAGGTAGGCATTCGAGGTCCCTACGCGCATGCAAAAAATTGGAGCCGCGACTGCCATAGGGCCGGAGAAAAGTTCGATCCTAGAATTGGGTCAAATACATATACACAAAGAGCAGGTTGGGTTTGGACCTTGCTCCGCCCCTATGGCTCCGATTGAGCTCAAAATTGGTACTGAGGTAGCCATTTGAGTTCCCTACAGGCATGCAAAAAGTCGGAGCCCCAGCTGCCATAGGGCCGGAAAAAAGTTCGATCCTAATTGGGGGTAAAATGGCGGATTTCGCTGTAGTTGCAGATTTGGGTTTGGACCTAGCTCCGCCCCTATGGAACCGATTGGGCTCAAACTTGGTATGGAGGTGGGCATTCGAGGTCCCTACGCGCATGCAAAAAATTGGAGCCGCGGCTGCCATAGGGCCGGAGAAAAGTTCGATCATAGAATTGGGTCAAATGAATAAACACAAAGAGCAGGTTTGGTTTGGACCTTGCTCCGCCCCTATGGCTCCGATTGAGCTCAAAATTGGTACTGAGGTAGCCATTTGAGGTCCCTACAGGCATGCAAAAAATCGGAGCCCCAGCTGCCATAGGGCCGGAAAAAAGTTCGATCCTAATTGGGGGTAAAATGGCGGATTTCGCTGTAGTTGCGGATTTGGGTTTGGACCTAGCTCCGCCCCTATGGAACCGATTGGGCTCAAACTTGGTATGGAGGTAGGCATTCGAGGTCCCTACGCGCATGCAAAAAATTGGAGCCGCGGCTGCTATAGGGCCGGAGAAAAGTTCGATCCTAGAATTGGGTCAAATGCATATACACAAAGAGCAGGTTGGGTTTGGACCTTGCTCCGCCCCTATGGCTCCGATTGAGCTCAAAATTGGTACTGAAGTAGCCATTTGAGGTCCCTACAGGCATGCAAAAAATCGGAGCCCCAGCTGCCATAGGGCCGGAAAAAAGTTCGATCCTAATTGGGGGTAAAATGGCGGATTTCGCTGTAGTTGCGGATTTGGGTTTGGACCTAGCTCCGCCCCTATGGAACCGATTGGGCTCAAACTTGGTATGGAGGTAGGCATTCGAGGTCCCTACGCGCATGCAAAAAATTGGAGCCGCGGCTGCCATAGGGCCGGAGAAAAGTTCGATCCTAGAATTGGGTCAAATGCATATACACAAAGAGCAGGTTGGGTTTGGACCTTGCTCCGCCCCTATGGCTCCGATTGAGCTCAAAATTGGTACTGAGATAGCCATTTAAGGTCCCTACAGGCATGCAAAAAATCGGAGCCCCAGCTGCCATAGGGCCGGAAAAAAGTTCGATCCTAATTGGGGGTAAAATGGCGGATTTCGCTGTAGTTGCGGATTTGGGTTTGGACCTAGCTCCGCCCCTATGGAACCGATTGGGCTCAAACTTGGTATGGAGGTGGGCATTCGAGGTCCCTACGCGCATGCAAAAAATTGGAGCCGCGGCTGCCATAGGGCCGGAGAAAAGTTCGGTCATAGAATTGGGTCAAATGAATAAACACAAAGAGCAGGTTTGGTTTGGACCTTGCTCCGCCCCTATGGCTCCGATTGAGCTCAAAATTGGTACTGAGGTAGCCATTTGAGGTCCCTACAGGCATGCAAAAAATCGGAGCCCCAGCTGCCATAGGGCCGGAAAAAAGTTCGATCCTAATTGGGGGTAAAATGGCGGATTTCGCTGTAGTTGCGGATTTGGGTTTGGACCTAGGTCCGCCCCTATGCAACCGATTGGGCTCAAACTTGGTATGGAGGTAGGCATTCGAGGTCCCTACGCGCATGCAAAAAATTGGAGCCGCGGCTGCCATAGGGCCGGAGAAAAGTTCGATCCTAGAATTGGGTCAAATGCATATACACAAAGAGCAGGTTGGGTTTGGACCTTGCTCCGCCCCTATGGCTCCGATTGAGCTCAAAATTGGTACTGAGGTAGCCATTTGAGGTCCCTACAGGCATGCAAAAAATCGGAGCCCCAGCTGCCATAGGGCCGGAAAAAAGTTCGATCCTAATTGGGGGTAAAATGGCGGATTTCGCTGTAGTTGCGGATTTTGGTTTGGACCTAGCTCCGCCCCTATGGAACCGATTGGGCTCAAACTTGGTACGGAGGTAGGCATTCGAGGTCCCTACGCGCATGCAAAAAATTGGAGCCGCGGCTGCCATAGGGCCGGAGAAAAGTTCGATCCTAGAATTGGGTCAAATGCATATACACAAAGAGCAGGTTGGGTTTGGACCTTGCTCCGCCCCTATGGCTCCGATTGAGCTCAAAATTGGTACTGAGATAGCCATTTGAGGTCCCTACAGGCATGCAAAAAATCGGAGCCCCAGCTGCCATAGGGCCGGTAAAAAGTTCGATCCTAATTGGGGGTAAAATGGCGGATTTCGCTGTAGTTGCGGATTTTGGTTTGGACCTAGCTCCGCCCCTATGGAACCGATTGGGCTCAAACTTGGTATGGAGGTAGGCATTCGAGGTCCCTACGCGCATGCAAAAAATTGGAGCCGCGGCTGCCATAGGGCCGGAGAAAAGTTCGATCCTAGAATTGGGTCAAATGCATATACACAAAGAGCAGGTTGGGTTTGGACCTTGCTCCGCCCCTATGGCTCCGATTGAGCTCAAAATTGGTACTGAGATAGCCATTTGAGGTCCCTACAGGCATGCAAAAAATCGGAGCCCCAGCTGCCATAGGGCCGGGAAAAAGTTCGATCCTATTTGGGGGTAAAATGGCGGATTTCGCTGTAGTTGCGGATTTGGGTTTGGACCTAGCTCCGCCCCTATGGTACCGATTGGGCTAAAAACTTGGTATGGAGGTAGGCATTCGAGGTCCCTACGCGCATGCAAAAAATTGGAGCCGCGGCTGCCATAGGGCCGGAGAAAAGTTCGATCCTAGAATTTGGTCAAATGCATATACACAAAGAGCAGGTTGGGTTTGGACCTTGCTCCGCCCCTATGGCTCCGATTGAGCTCAAAATTGGTACTGAGATAGCCATTTGAGGTCCCTACAGGCATGCAAAAAATCGGAGCCCCAGCTGCCATAGGGCCGGTAAAAAGTTCGATCCTAATTGGGGGTAAAATGGCGGATTTCGCTGTAGTTGCGGATTTGGGTTTGGACCTAGCTCCGCCCCTATGGAACCGATTGGGCTAAAAACTTGGTATGGAGGTAGGCATTCGAGGTCCCTACGCGCATGCAAAAAATTGGAGCCGCGGCTGCCATAGGGCCGGAGAAAAGTTCGATCCTAGAATTGGGTCAAATGCATATACACAAAGAGCAGGTTGGGTTTGGACCTTGCTCCGCCCCTATGGCTCCGATTGAGCTCAAAATTGGTACTGAGGTAGCCATTTGAGGTCCCTACAGGCATGCAAAAAATCGGAGCCCCAGCTGCCATAGGGCCGGAAATAAGTTCGATCCTAATTGGGGGTAAAATAGCGGATTTCGCTGTAGTTGCGGATTTGGGTTTGGACCTAGCTCCGCCCCTATGGAACCGATTGGACTCAAACTTGGTATGGAGGTAGGCATTCGAGGTCCCAACGCGCTTGCAAAAAATTGGAGCCGCGGCTGCCATTGGGCCGGAGAAAAGTTCGATCCTAGATTTGGGTCAAATGCATATACACAAAGAGCAGGTTGGGTTTGGACCTTGCTCCGCCCCTATGGCTCCGATTGAGCTCAAAATTGGTACTGAGATAGCCATTTGAGGTCCCTACAGGCATGCAAAAAATCGGAGAACCAGCTGCCATAGGGCCGGTAAAAAGTTCGATCCTAATTGGGGGTAAAATGGCGGATTTCGCTGTAGTTGCGGATTTTGGTTTGGACCTAGCTCCGCCCCTATGGAACCGATTGGGCTCAAACTTGGTATGGAGGTAGGCATTCGAGGTCCCTACGCGCATGCCGAAAATTGGAGCCGCGGCTGCCATAGGGCCGGAGAAAAGTTCGATCCTAGAATTTGGTCAAATGCATATACACAAAGAGCAGGTTGGGTTTGGACCTTGCTCCGCCCCTATGGCTCCGATTGAGCTCAAAATTGGTACTGAGATAGCCATTTGAGGTCCCTACAGGCATGCAAAAAATCGGAGCCCCAGCTGCCATAGGGCCGGAAAAAAGTTCGATCCTAATTGGGGGTAAAATGGCGGATTTCGCTGTAGTTGCGGATTTGGGTTTGGACCTAGCTCCGCCCCTATGGAACCGATTGGGCTAAAAACTTGGTATGGAGGTAGGCATTCGAGGTCCCTACGCGCATGCAAAAAATTGGAGCCGCGGCTGCCATAGGGCCGGAGAAAAGTTCGATCCTAGAATTGGGTCAAATGCATATACACAAAGAGCAGGTTGGGTTTGGACCTTGCTCCGCCCCTATGGCTCCGATTGAGCTCAAAATTGGTACTGAGGTAGCCATTTGAGGTCCCTACAGGCATGCAAAAAATCGGAGCCCCAGCTGCCATAGGGCCGGAAATAAGTTCGATCCTAATTGGGGGTAAAATAGCGGATTTCGCTGTAGTTGCGGATTTGGGTTTGGACCTAGCTCCGCCCCTATGGAACCGATTGGACTCAAACTTGGTATGGAGGTAGGCATTCGAGGTCCCAACGCGCTTGCAAAAAATTGGAGCCGCGGCTGCCATTGGGCCGGAGAAAAGTTCGATCCTAGATTTGGGTCAAATGCATATACACAAAGAGCAGGTTGGGTTTGGACCTTGCTCCGCCCCTATGGCTCCGATTGAGCTCAAAATTGGTACTGAGGTAGCCATTTGAGGTCCCTACAGGCATGCAAAAAATCGGAGCCCCAGCTGCCATAGGGCCGGAAATAAGTTCGATCCTAATTGGGGGTAAAATAGCGGATTTCGCTGTAGTTGCGGATTTGGGTTTGGACCTAGCTCCGCCCCTATGGAACCGATTGGACTCAAACTTGGTATGGAGGTAGGCATTCGAGGTCCCAACGCGCTTGCAAAAAATTGGAGCCGCGGCTGCCATTGGGCCGGAGAAAAGTTCGATCCTAGATTTGGGTCAAATGCATATACACAAAGAGCAGGTTGGGTTTGGACCTTGCTCCGCCCCTATGGCTCCGATTGAGCTCAAAATTGGTACTGAGATAGCCATTTGAGGTCCCTACAGGCATGCAAAAAATCGGAGCCCCAGCTGCCATAGGGCCGGTAAAAAGTTCGATCCTAATTGGGGGTAAAATGGCGGATTTCGCTGTAGTTGCGGATTTTGGTTTGGACCTAGCTCCGCCCCTATGGAACCGATTGGGCTCAAACTTGGTATGGAGGTAGGCATTCGAGGTCCCTACGCGCATGCCAAAAATTGGAGCCGCGGCTGCCATAGGGCCGGAGAAAAGTTCGATCCTAGAATTTGGTCAAATGCATATACACAAAGAGCAGGTTGGGTTTGGACCTTGCTCCGCCCCTATGGCTCCGATTGAGCTCAAAATTGGTACTGAGATAGCCATTTGAGGTCCCTACAGGCATGCAAAAAATCGGAGCCCCAGCTGCCATAGGGCCGGAAAAAAGTTCGATCCTAATTTGGGGTAAAATGGCGGATTTCGCTGTAGTTGCGGATTTGGGTTTGGACCTAGCTCCGCCCCTATGGAACCGATTGGGCTAAAAACTTGGTATGGAGGTAGGCATTCGAGGTCCCTACGCGCATGCAAAAAATTGGAGCCGCGGCTGCCATAGGGCCGGAGAAAAGTTCGATCCTAGAATTGGGTCAAATGCATATACACAAAGAGCAGGTTGGGTTTGGACCTTGCTCCGCCCCTATGGCTCCGATTGAGCTCAAAATTGGTACTGAGGTAGCCATTTGAGGTCCCTACAGGCATGCAAAAAATCGGAGCCCCAGCTACCATAGGGCCGGAAAAAAGTTCGATCCTAATTGGGGGTAAAATGGCGGATTTCGCTGTAGTTGCGGATTTGGGTTTGGACCTAGCTCCGCCCCTATGGAACCGATTGGGCTCAAACTTGGTATGGAGGTAGGCATTCGAGGTCCCTACGCGCATGCAAAAAATTGGAGCCGCGGCTGCTATAGGGCCGGAGAAAAATTCGATCCTAGAATTGGGTCAAATGCATATACACAAAGAGCAGGTTGGGTTTGGACCTTGCTCCGCCCCTATGGCTCCGATTGAGCTCAAAATTGGTACTGAGGTAGCCATTTGAGGTCCCTACAGGCATGCAAAAAATCGGAGCATCAGCTGCCATAGGGCCGGAAAAAAGTTCGATCCTAATTGGGGGTAAAATGGCGGATTTCGCTGTAGTTGCGGATTTGGGTTTGGACCTACATGTAGCTCCGCCCCTATGGAACCGATTGGGCTCAAACTTGGTATGGAGGTAGGCAATCGAGGTCCCTACGCACATACAAAAAATTGGAGCCGCGGCTGCCATAGGGCCGGAGAAAAGTTCGATCCTAGAATTGGGTCAAATGCATATACACAAAGAGCATGTTGGGTTTGGACCTTGCTCCGCCCCTATGGCTCCGATTGAGCTCAAAATTGGTACTGAGGTAGCCATTTGAGGTCCCTACAGGCATGCAAAAAATCGGAGCCCAAGCTGCCATAGGGCCGGAAAAAAGTTCGATCCTAATTGGGGGTAAAATGGCGGATTTCGCTGTAGTTGCGGATTTGGGTTTGGACCTAGCTCCGCCCCTATGGAACCGATTGGGCTCAAACTTGGTATGGAAGTAGGCATTCGAGGTCCCTACGCGCATGCAAAAAATTGGAGCCGCGGCAACCTTAGGGCCGGAGAAAAGTTCGATCCTAGATTTGGGTCAAATGCATATACACAAAGAGCAGGTTGGGTTTGGACCTTGCTCCGCCCCTATGGCTCCGATTGAGCTCAAAATTGGTACTGAGGTAGCCATTTGAGGTCCCTACAAGCATGCAAAAAAATCGGAGCCCCAGCTGCCATAGGGCCGGAAAAAAAGTCGATCCTAATTGGGGGTAAAATGGCGGATTTCGCTGTAGTTGCGGATTTGGGTTTGGACCTAGCTCCGCCCCTATGGAACCGATTCGGCTCAAACTTGGTATGGAGGTAGGCATTCGAGGTCCCTACGCGCATGCAAAAAATTGGAGCCGCGGCTGCCATAGGGCCGGAGAAAAGTTCGATCCTAGAAATGGGTCAAATGCATATACACAAAGAGCAGGTTGGGTTTGGACCTTGCTCCGCCCCTATGGCTCCGATTGAGCTCAAAATTGGTACTGAGGTAGCCATTTGAGGTATCTACAGGCATGCAAAAAATCGGAGCCCCAGCTGCCATAGGGCCGGAAAAAAGTTCGATCCTAATTGGGGGTAAAATGGCGGATTTCGCTGTAGTTGCAGATTTGGGTTTGGACCTAAGTCCGCCCCTATGGAACCGATTGGGCTCAAACTTGGTATGGAGGTAGGCATTCGAGGTCCCTACGCGCATGCAAAAAATTGGAGCCGCGGCTGCCATAGGGCCGGAGAAAAGTTCGATCCTAGAATTGGGTCAAATGCATATACACAAAGAGCAGGTTGGGTTTGGACCTTGCTCCGCCCCTATGGCTCCGATTGAGTTCTAAATTGGTACTGAGGTAGCCATTTGAGGTCCCTACAGGCATGCAAAAAATCGGAGCCCCAGCTGCCATAGGGCCGGTAAAAAGTTCGATCCTAATTGGGGGTAAAATGGCGGATTTCGCTGTAGTTGCGGATTTTGGTTTGGACCTAGCTCCGCCCCTATGGAACCGATTGGGCTCAAACTTGGTATGGAGGTAGGCATTCGAGGTCCCTACGCGCATGCAAAAAATTGGAGCCGCGGCTGCCATAGGGCCGGAGAAAAGTTCGATCCTAGAATTGGGTCAAATGCATATACACAAAGAGCAGGTTGGGTTTGGACCTTGCTCCGCCCCTATGGCTCCGATTGAGCTCAAAATTGGTACTGAGATAGCCATTTGAGGTCCCTACAGGCATGCAAAAAATCGGAGCCCCAGCTGCCATAGGGCCGGAAAAAAGTTCGATCCTAATTGGGGGTAAAATGGCGGATTTCGCTGTAGTTGCGGATTTGGGTTTGGACCTAGCTCCGCCCCTATGGTACCGATTGGGCTAAAAACTTGGTATGGAGGTAGGCATTCGAGGTCCCTATGCGCATGCAAAAAATTGGAGCCGCGGCTGCCATAGGGCCGGAGAAAAGTTCGATCCTAGAATTGGGTCAAATGCATATACACAAAGAGCAGGTTGGGTTTGGACCTTGCTCCGCCCCTATGGCTCCGATTGAGCTCAAAATTGGTACTGATGTAGCCATTTGAGGTCCCTACAGGCATGCAAAAAATCGGAGCCCCAGCTGCCATAGGGCCGGAAAAAAGTTCGATCCTAATTGGGGGTAAAATGGCGGATTTCGCTGTAGTTGCGGATTTGGGTTTGGACCTAGCTCCGCCCCTATGGAACCGATTTGGCTAAAAACTTGGTATGGAGGTAGGCATTCGAGGTCCCTACGCGCATGCAAAAAATTGGAGCCGCGGCTGCCATAGGGCCGGAGAAAAGTTCGATCCTAGAATTGGGTCAAATGCATATACACAAAGAGCAGGTTGGGTTTGGACCTTGCTCCGCCCCTATGGCTCCGATTGAGCTCAAAATTGGTACTGAGGTAGCCATTTGAGGTCCCTACAGGCATGCAAAAAATCGGAGCCCCAGCTGCCATAGGGCCGGAAAAAAGTTCGATCTTTATTGGGGGTAAAATGGCGGATTTCGCTGTAGTTGCGGATTTGGGTTTGGACCTAGCTCCGCCCCTATGGAACCGATTGGGCTCAAACTTGGTATGGAGGTAGGCATTCGAGGTCCCTACGCGCATGCAAAAAATTGGAGCCGCGGCTGCCATAGGGCCGGAGAAAAATTCGATCCTAGAATTGGGTCAAATGCATATACACAAAGAGCAGGTTGGGTTTGGACCTTGCTCCGCCCCTATGGCTCCGATTGAGCTCAAAATTGGTACTGAGGTAGCCATTTGAGGTCCCTACAGGCATGCAAAAAATCGGAGCCCTAGCTGCCATAGGGCCGGTAAAAAGTTCGATCCTAATAGGGGGTAAAATGGCGGATTTCGCTGTAGTTGCGGATTTGGGTTTGGACCTAGCTCCGCCCCTATGGAACCGATTGGGCTAAAACTTGGTATGGAGGTAGGCATTCCAGGTCCATACGCGCTTGCAAAAAATTTGAGCCGCGGCTGCCATAGGGCCGGAGAAAAGTTCGATCCTAGAATTGGGTCAAATGCATATACACAAAGAGCAGGTTGGGTTTGGACCTTGCTAAGCCCCTATGGCTCCGATTGAGCTCAAAATTGGTACTGAGATAGCCATTTGAGGTCCCTACAGGCATGCAAAAAATCGGAGCCCCAGCTGCCATAGGGCCGGAAAAAAGTTCGATCCTAATGGAGGGTAAAATGGCGGATTTCGCTGTAGTTGCGGATTTGGGTTTGGACCTAGCTCCGCCCCTATGGAACCGATTGGGCTAAAAACTTGGTATGGAGGTAGGCATTCGAGGTCCCTACGCGCATGCAAAAAATTGGAGCCGCGGCTGCCATAGGGCCGGAGAAAAGTTCGATCCTAGAATTGGGTCAAATGCATATACACAAAGAGCAGGTTGGGTTTGGACCTTGCTCCGCCCCTATGGCTCCGATTGAGCTCAAAATTGGTACTGAGATAGCCATTTGAGGTCCCTACAGGCATGCAAAAAATCGGAGCCCCAGCTGCCATAGGGCCGGAAAAAAGTTCGATCGTAATTGGGGGTAAAATGGCGGATTTCGCTGTAGTTGCGGATTTGGGTTTGGACCTAGCTCCGCCCCTATGGAACCGATTGGGCTCAAACTTGGTATGGAGGTAGGCATTCGAGGTCCCTACGCGCATGCAAAAAATTGGAGCCGCGGCTGCCATAGGGCCGGAGAAAAATTCGATCCTAGAATTGGGTCAAATGCATATACACAAAGAGCAGGTTGGGTTTGGACCTTGCTCCGCCCCTATGGCTCCGATTGAGCTCAAAATTGGTACTGAGGTAGCCATTTGAGGTCCCTACAGGCATGCAAAAAATCGGAGCCCCAGCTGCCATAGGGCCGGAAAAAAGTTCGATCCTAATTGGGGGTAAAATGGCGGATTTCGCTGTAGTTGCGGATTTGGGTTTGGACCTAGCTCCGCCCCTATGGAACCGATTGGGCTAAAACTTGGTATGGAGGTAGGCATTCGAGGTCACTACGCGCATGCAAAAAATTGGAGCCGCGGCTGCCATAGGGCCGGAGAAAAGTTCGATCCTAGAATTGGGTCAAATGCATATACACAAAGAGCAGGTTGGGTTTGGACCTTGCTCCGCCCCTATGGCTCCGATTGAGCTCAAAATTGGTACTGAGGTAGCCATTTGAGGTCCCTACAGGCATGCAAAAAATCGGAGCCCCAGCTGCCATAGGGCCGGAAAAAAGTTCGATCCTAATTGGGGGAAAATTGGCGGATTTCGCTGTAGTTGCGGATTTGGGTTTGGACCTAGCTCCGCCCCTATGGAACCGATTGGGCTCAAACTTGGTATGGAGGTAGGCATTCGTGGTCCCTACGCGCATGCAAAAAATTGGAGCCGCGGCTGCCAAAGGGCCGGAGAAAAGTTCGATCCTAGAATTGGGTCAAATGCATGTACACAAAGAGCAGGTTGGGTTTGGACCTTGCTCCGCCCCTATGGCTCCGATTGAGCTCAAAATTTGTACTGAGGTAGCCATTTGAGGTCCCTACAGGCATGCAAAAAATCGGAGCCCCAGCTGCCATAGGGCCGGAAAAAAGTTCGATCCTAATTGGGGGTAAAATGGCGGATTTCGCTGTAGTTGCGGATTTGGGTTTGGACCTAGCTCCGCCCCTATGGAACCGATTGGGCTCAAACTTGGTATGGAGGTAGGCATTCGAGGTCCCTACGCGCATGCAAAAAATTGGAGCCGCGGCTGCCATAGTGCCGAAGAAAAAATCGATCCTAGAATTGTGTCAAATGCATATACACAAAGGGCAGGTTGGGTTGGACCTTGCTCCGCCCCAATGGCTCTGATGGAGCTCAAAATTGGTACTGAGGTAGCCATTTGAGGTCCCTACAGGCATGCAAAAAAATCGGAGCCCCAGCTGCCATAGGGCCGGAAAAAAGTTCGATCCTAATTGGGGGTAAAATGGCGGATTTCGCTGTAGTTGCGGATTTGGGTTTTGACCTAGCTCCGCCCCTATGGAACCGATTGGGCTCCAACTTGTTATGGAGGTAGGCATTCGAGGTCCCTACGCGCATGCAAAAAATTGGAGCCGCGGCTGCCATAGGGCCGGAGAAAAGTTCGATCCTAGAATTTGGTGAAATGCATATACACAAAGAGCAGGTTTGGTTTGGACCTTGCTCCGCCCCTATTGCTCCGATTGAGCTCAAAATTGGTACTGAGGTAGCCATTTGAGGTCCCTACAGGCATGCAAAAAATCGGAGCCCCAGCTGCCATAGGGCCGGAAAAAACTTCTATCCTAATTGGGGGTAAAATGGCGGATTTCGCTGTAGTTGCGCATGGGTTTGGACCTAGCTCCGCCCCTATGGAACCGATTGGGCTCAAACTTGGTATGGAGGTAGGCATTCGAGGTCCCTACGCGCATGCAAAAAATTGGAGCCGCGGCTGCCATAGGGCCGGAGAAAAGTTCGATCCTAGAATTGGGTCAAATGCATATACACAAAGAGCAGGTTGGGTTTGGACCTTGCTCCGCCCCTATGGCTCCGATTGAGCTCAAAATTTGTACTGAGGTAGCCATTTGAGGTCCCTACAGGCATGCAAAAAATCGGAGCCCCAGCTGCCATAGGGCCGGAAAAAAGTTCGATCCTAATTGGGGGTAAAATGGCGGATTTCGCTGTAGTTGCGGATTTGGGTTTGGACCTAGCTCCGCCCCTATGGAACCGATTGGGCTCAAACTTGGTATGGAGGTAGGCATTCGAGGTCCCTACAGGCATGCAAAAAATTGGAGCCGCGGCTGCCATAGTGCCGAAGAAAAGTTCGATCCTAGAATTGTGTCAAATGCATATACACAAAGGGCAGGTTGGGTTGGACCTTGCTCCGCCTCAATGGCTCCGATTGAGCTCAAAATTGGTACTGAGGTAGCCATTTGAGGTCCCTACAGGCATGCAAAAAATCGGAGCCCCAGCTGCCATAGGGCCGGAAAAAAGTTCGATCCTAATTGGGGGTAAAATGGCGGATTTCGCTGTAGTTGCGGATTTGGGTTTGGACCTAGCTCCGCCCCTATGGAACCGATTGGGCTCAAACTTGGTATGGAGGTAGGCATTTGAGGTCCCTACGGGCATGCAAAAAATTGGAGCCGCGGCTGCCATAGGGCCGGAGAAAAGTTCGATCCTAGAATTGGGTCAAATGCATATACACAAAGAGCAGGTTGGGTTTGGACCTTGCTCCGCCCCTATGGCTCCGATTGAGCTCAAAATTGGTACTGAGGTAGCCATTTGAGGTCCCTACAGGCATGCAAAAAATCGGAGCCCCAGCTGCCATAGGGCCCAAAAAAAGTTCGATCCTAATTGGGGGTAAAATGGCGGATTTCGCTGTAGTTGCGGATTTGGGTTTGGACCTAGCTCCGCCCCTATGGAACCGATTGGGCTCCAACTTGGTATGTAGGTAGGCATTCGAGGTCCCTACGCGCATGCAAAAAATTGGAGCCGCGGCTGCCATATGGCCGGAGAAAAGTTCGATCCTAGAATTGGGTCAAATGCATATACACAAAGAGCAGGTTGGGTTTGGACCTTGCTCCGCCCCTATGGCTCCGATTAAGCTCAAAATTGGTACTGAGGTAGCCATTTGAGATCCCTACAGGCATGCAAAAAATCGGAGCCCCAGCTGCCATAGGGCCGGAAAAAAGTTCGATCCTAATTGGGGGTAAAATGGCGGATTTTGCTGTAGTTGCGGATTTGGGTTTGGACCTAGCTCCGCCCCTATGGAACCGATTGGGCTCAAACTTGGTATGGAGGTAGGCATTCGAGGTCCCTACGGGCATGCAAAAAATTTGAGCCGCGGCTGCCATAGGGCCGGAGAAAAGTTCGATCCTAGAATTGGGTCAAATGCATATACACAAAGAGCAGGTTGGGTTTGGACCTTGCTCCGCCCCTATGGCTCCGATTGAGCTCAAAATTGGTACTGAGGTAGCCATTTGAGGTCCCTACAGGCATGCAAAAATCGGAGCCCCAGCTGCCATAGGGCCGGAAAAAAGTTCGATCCTAATTGGGGGTAAAATGGCGGATTTCGCTGTAGTTGCGGATTTGGGTTTGGACCTAGCTCCGCCCCTATGGAACCGATTGGGCTCAAACTTGGTATTGAGGTAGGCATTCGAGGTCCCTACGCGCATGCAAAAAATTGGAGCCGCGGCTGCCATAGGGGCGGAGAAAAGTTGGATCCTAGAATCGGGTCAAGAGCATAAACACAAAGAGCAGGTTGGGTTTGGACCTTGCTCCGCCCCTATGGCTCCGATTGAGCTCAAAATTGGTACTGAGGTAGCCATTTGAGGTCCATACAGGCATGCAAAAAAATCGGAGGTCCAGCTGCCAAAGGGCCGGAAAAAACTTCGATCCTAATTGGGGGTAAAATGGCGGATTTCGCTGTAGTTGCGGATTTGGGTTTGGACCTAGCTCCGCCCCTATGGAACCGATTTGGCTCAAACTTGGTATGGAGGTAGGCATTCGAGGTCCCTACGCGCATGCAAAAAATTGGAGCCGCGGCTGCCATAGGGCCGGAGAAAAGTTCGATCCTAGAATTGGGTCAAATGCATATACACAAAGAGCAGGTTGGGTTTGGCCCTTGCTCCGCCCCTATGGCTCCGATTGAGCTCAAAATTGGTACTGAGGTAGCCATTTGAGGTCCCTACAGGCATGCAAAAATCGGAGCCCCAGCTGCCATAGGGCCGGAAAAAAGTTCGATCCTAATTGGGGTAAAATGGCGGATTTCGCTGTAGTTGCGGATTTGGGTTTTGACCTAGCTCCGCCCCTATGGAACCGATTGGGCTCAAACTTGGTATGGAGGTAGGCATTCGAGGTCCCTACGCGCATGCAAAAAATTGGAGCCGCGGCTGCCATAGGGCCGGAGAAAAGTTGGATCCTAGAATCGGGTCAAGAGCATAAACACAAAGAGCAGGTTGGGTTTGGACCTTGCTCCGCCCCTATGGCTCCGATTGAGCTCAAAATTGGTACTGAGGTAGCCATTTGAGGTCCCTACAGGCATGCAAAAAATTGGAGCCCCAGCTGCCATAGGGCCGGAAAAAAGTTCGATCCTAATTGGGGGGAAAATGGCGGATTTCGCTGTAGTTGCGGATTTTGGTTTGGACCTAGTTCCGCCCCTATGGAACCGATTGGGCTCAAACTTGGTATGGAGGTAGGCATTCGAGGTCCCTACGCGCATGCAAAAAATTGGAGCCGCGGCTGCCATAGGGCCGGAGAAAAGTTCGATCCTAGAATTGGATCAAATGCATATACACAAAGAGCAGGTTGGGTTTGGACCTTGCTCCGCCCCTATGGCTCCGATTGAGCTCAAAATTGGTACTGATGTAGCCATTTGAGGTCCCTACAGGCATGCAAAAAATCGGAGCCCCAGCTGCCATAGGGCCGGAAAAAAGTTCGATCCTAATTGGGGGTAAAATGGCGGATTTCGCTGTAGTTGCGGATTTGGGTTTGGACCTAGCTCCGCCCCTATGGAACCGATTGGGCTCAAACTTGGTATTGAGGTAGGCATTCGAGGTCCCTACGCGCATGCAAAAAATTGGAGCCGCGGCTGCCATAGGGGCGGAGAAAAGTTGGATCCTAGAATCGGGTGAAGAGCATAAACACAAAGAGCAGGTTGGGTTTGGACCTTGCTCCGCCCCTATGGCTCCGATTGAGCTCAAAATTGGTACTGAGGTAGCCATTTGAGGTCCATACAGGCATGCAAAAAAATCGGAGGTCCAGCTGCCAAAGGGCCGGAAAAAACTTCGATCCTAATTGGGGGTAAAATGGCGGATTTCGCTGTAGTTGCGGATTTGGGTTTGGACCTAGCTCCGCCCCTATGGAACCGATTTGGCTCAAACTTGGTATGGAGGTAGGCATTCGAGGTCCCTACGCGCATGCAAAAAATTGGAGCCGCGGCTGCCATAGGGCCGGAGAAAAGTTCGATCCTAGAATTGGGTCAAATGCATATACACAAAGAGCAGGTTGGGTTTGGCCCTTGCTCCGCCCCTATTGCTCCGATTGAGCTCAAAATTGGTACTGAGGTAGCCATTTGAGGTCCCTACAGGCATGCAAAAAATCGGAGCCCCAGCTGCCATAGGGCCGGAAAAAAGTTCGATCCTAATTGGGGTAAAATGGCGGATTTCGCTGTAGTTGCGGATTTGGGTTTTGACCTAGCTCCGCCCCTATGGAACCGATTGGG